>OU618539.1:22583761-24983761 GCA_914829495.1 Eilema sororculum
ACAAAATATGAGTTCAAAATTCTAATGTGTTTTTTTCATTTTAACGATTTCTGATCAAATTCTGATTTCTGCTAATTTGAATATAAAATCAATTGCTATTGCAAAACCTATCAGAATGAAAATGTTACCAGCTGCCCGATTCACGTAATAAAAACCGTAGCGTAGGGACTTAAAAATGTCACTTCGTTTTTTGCAAATTAAGCCCTTTTAACCGACTTAAAAAAGAAGAAGATTCTCAATTCGCTGTATTTTTGAACCGATTTTGATAATTCTTTACACCAGGTAACTCTTCAAAATCGTATAGGAATTGTATAGTAATTGAGCTATTGGAAGATTTATGACAATCCAAGACTAGATAAGTAAGTGCGTTTGAAACAGAAAACCAAAAGGCGATTTCTAAGTTTCTAAGTTAAAACGACTTTTGGACTGCCGTGTTTACGTGAATCGACCGGCTGGGTAGTTAAGTTACCTCAGTCTCTTTCAAAATCATTAGGCGTTCTTCTCTTTCAAAACACGTGAAGTTCTTTCTTTCCTCTCTCTCATAGCCTCTATGATACTGGGCGCGTCACGAATGGGCATGCTTCGTGACTGCCGAGGATCAACTAATTCTGGAAGTAGGCAATCGTAATAAAACCGAACTAATTTCATCTCCATTTTCTCCTTCCAAAATTTTTCGTCCTTTTCTATAATACTTTAATAAAAAACTTTCATAGGTACAGTAGCACCAAACCAGATGCCAAGCATGCAAACGTTTCTTGTAGTAATATGTAGCTGTCCCTGAATTTGGAAATACCAGTTATGATTTTTATTTATGACATAACCCTTGGAAGCCTTGTCCTTAACCCAAAAGGTATGTTTGGCCATTGCTTCATCAAGAGTCATGCCAGCTAAAGAATGTGGGCACTTAATTTCAATTAAACCGTTTGCAATAATGCCATCTGGTGTAGTACCAAGAAATTCAAATTGATCGTCGACGAACAAACCGCAACCTTGTATACTAATATTCTCTTGAATTTCTAACTGTCTAATTGCGGTTTCTTCGTTTTCGATACCGTACCGTACAGCAGGCAAACTGGAGATATTACTACCATAAACGATTTTACAAACAAGAGCAGCACAACTGGTGCTCTCTCGTTTTTTACAAACTTCCCCGAATGATGATGAGGTTAGTAATTTTCTCCTTGTACTCATCCACTCAGCACTACTTCTTTGCAAATGGGTCGACCTTTCAAGCTCCTCTCTTTCAGCACAAGACAACTTTAAATCGGCTAAAAAAGATGACTTGGCTTTCTCATATAATTCTGGACTCAGATCAGGTTTTTCACAGTTTGGTCCATAGTGAGCGTCTTTCGATACAGCGCTGTGGCTTTTTTTCAGTCTTAATTTAGGTTTGGCAATTAAACGGTTTCTACGATTACAATTTTCCACTTTCGCGATCAAAGGATTCGGACTAGATTTAAATATGACTTCATGAGTTTTACTATGAATCGATCCCGTATTAAAAGACACAACAGCAGCTGCGCATCGGCCCGCATAAGAACCACGGGAAGAATAATTTACACGCTTACCCCCAACTAATTTGGCAATTACTGCGTTAAAACTTTCAACTATATTACTTGTACAATTATGAATTAAACTTCTAGAATGATATGACAGTCTTTTACTTAAAATTTCTACCGCGTCCATTAATCCGCATCCAACAATTGCTGGAAGTAACCCAACAGGTTCTATTCGACGAGTATCAGCACTGCAATTCACTAAGCGAGCACTGTGCTCTGTGCTCGATAGAGATTGTCATTGGTCGATCTCCAGTGACGTGATACAATCCGACCAATGACAATCTCTATCGAGCACTACGTTGCGACTCGCATCGTTGTGCTCGCTTAGTGAATTGCACTACAGGTCTACAGAAATACTCCTTGCAATGTTGGTGATTACAAAATACGTGTTGTGGACCATTTAGGATATCTTCACTAAGGTTTTTTATTTTTTCTTCGAGGAACTGATTTTGATCCCCCCAATATTTAATAGCGCATTTTACACCCGTTCTTAAACGCAAATACCTTTCTTTTAGGAATTTCCGCAATTCGCAAGGATACTTAGTGTCTTTCGACAGTTTCTCCAAGCTATTGCAGTAGTTTCGTAAAAGATGATTTTTGCATTCAATTTTCTCTACTATTAAATTATCGTACGGACGCGAATCTAATATTTTTTTATAAGTACTGGAATCGCCGTCTGCTACAAATTTATTATAAATTACACCGTGATCAACAATGGAACGTTTAAACTCCTCAACTATTATGGTCGATTCCATCCCGGTAGATGATCCTGAATAATTCTTGAAACAATGGTGTTCCGGGGGCTGACTGTTGTTCTTTGCGGCTCGTGCACAGACTACGCAGTATTTATTTTTAACTCCAAAAAACAATACTTTATTAGTTTTAATGCCAATTATCGCAGCTGCGCCGGATAAGGCGGAATAATTCTTACCATAAGATCTCTTGCTCCAACAACCGTCAACAGCAACAGATATTAATGGTGTACCATTTTTATCAACACTGTCTATAGACACTGCGTACTCTGCTTCTTCCTTGACAGCTTCTGCCATGGAATGTGCTGCTGTCTTTTCCCACTAATCGCAAACCGTATTATTAATATCATTGTATAATGAAGGTGACATGATTGGTAGGGCTACTGCGGCAGTTAATGTTTTTAACTGAGAGTAGCTCCCACCAGATGATATGATACCAGATACAGTTTGATGATTCACTTCCATGCTATCTTCTTTCTTTTCAACCAAACACACAGTAAATTTCATACTACACATACTACATTTCATGATGAGTTTTGAGTCCAGACCAACTTTTACTTCACCTATTATACTGAGGTAACTTAACTTGCAATCCATTGGACCGTGGTCCCCTATGGCCTGAAGAGCTTTAAAAAAAAAAGAAATATCCACTACTCTACGCCCAACTTCCACTTCATCCACCTTTCCCTCTTGACTCTTTTCAATAAGTAGTTCCTGTGAAGAAAGAAAATAGCTTGATTGTTTTTTATAAAAAATAAGTCAAAAAGAAAGGGCCCATTTTTTCAAACATAGCTAAGAATTCCCTTAGAATACATCTTTGAAACACATAACACTAGATCTAAATCTTGAACGTTTTATATAAATAAACGTAATAAAAAACTGGTTGTTTGTAAAGTCGGTTTAGGATAATAATTTTACGGGATAACGTCATAATATTATTCTCCATCGCTTGTTCTGCGCTCTCGCTTGACCCTAACGTGAGAACGTGACATAATGGGACACTTTTTCGTGCGTGTTGCCGGTGTTCATCGATTTATAAGACGTTATCACGTCAAAAAATAAATACATAAAACTGACTACTTAAAAACTCAAAAGATACAAAGAAAACAAGTCTGAGGTTTTGAATTATGTTATGTTATGTAATAAATCGAATTCAACAGTCGAGACCCATTGAAATCGTCACAGGCTCGAAGATATTTCTGACTAGCTAAATATTCCTTTAGAAATAGGCCCCGACTGCTAAATACGCTATATTACAATGGTGTTGTAAGGTTTATTTTCCTTTTATCTTTGTGTGCCTAATTCGCTTTGAGCCTAAATCGCGTTATGCCTAGACCAAACGCTAGTTTGGCCAAACGCGAGTAAGACCAAAAACGAGTTAGGCAAAAGGCGAGTTAGACCGAAAACGAATTAGGCAGAAGGCGAGTTAGACCGAAAACGAGTTAGGCAGAAGGCGAGTTAGACCTTATGCGAGTAGTAGTTAGTATCGTTTCGTCTAAAAAGTAGATAGTCTGAAGCCCTTTTGGGGGACCTTCGTGAATTGTACCAACAGGTAACGTTACATAGTTCAATTCATTTTTTTATCTGTCGATTTTTAAATTTTTATTTATTTATTTATATTCATAACTGACGAAGACAAAGTATAAAAGTGCAAAAGAATTCATACAATATTAGGTTCCCGATGAACAGAAATTATAAATTTCCTTTACGCTATAGGTATTAGTTTTTAATGGCGTCACCTATTCTATGTCACTCGGGCTTAGAAGACAATTCTAATGACACTAAAAACATCAAAATCGGTTCAATAATTTTGAACTCATCGTGTCACAGAGAAATATTACTTTTATACATACTCGTACAATACATACGTACACCCTGAACGCAATAGGTATACTTCTTTTTTTTGGGTAGTCACGTAAAAGGTAATATTGTACGAAAAAAAAAACTTGATTCTGGTAAAATACGGGATTTAAACGTGAATTTTCTTTTGAGAAAGTAATTGAGAAGTATTTAGGTACTAAGGGCCTCTCAATGAAAATAATAAATATTGCAAGAAAAAAATCTATAGGTACTGAGATTTCGTCTTCGCCCATCACTAACTAGGTAGTTTGTTTATTTATGTAACAAGTCTACAAGAATTACGTATAACAACTTACCTCTATACAGCACGTAGCAGAGTTGCTCGGAGTCTCGGCCTGAAGGTTTTCTTTATTTTCAATACTGGAAATATTATTCATCAATAATAACCACTTTTTATTTATTTTGTAATTTGTGCACAACCCTAAGCCAGACCCTAGGCGCGTCGCGCCTCTTAGGCGGTAAGTATGTCGACAAAGACGCGCGCCCGTGCTATTGCAGATAGGAAACATACCTACTTCCACAATCTGATATTTAGACAATATGATGAACATAAAAACGAATACTAGGTATATTATGTAATAAAAACTATTATTATGAAAATAGTTCCTATAGAAATTGACTTTATTACCTACTTACGAGTATAATACAATGTCTGAATCAGGTGATCTAAATCATATGACATATTGTATTAGCTTTGTAATGTACCCTGTTCAAATGCAAATAAATTATATTATTACTAGCTTTTGCCCGCGGCTCCGCTCGCGTGGATGTCGGTTATCGCGACCAAACATAGCCTATGTCCTTTCTCTAGGTCTAATCTACTAATTTCATCAAAATCGGTTCAGTGGTTTAGGCTCGAAAGCGTAACATACAGACAGACAGACAGTGTTACGTTCGCATTTATAATATTAGTATGGATTACTACTTAGACATAATAAGCACACAAATGAAACTAGGATTTTTACATGACATTTTCACACAAATCTCGTAATTTTTTTCTAGGTATTTAGGACAAGACGTAGTAAAGTGGGCAGATAAATAAATAGGGAGGAAATTACATTTTATTCCGAGATCTTTTGGCTTTCATATTTTGATAATGCGTACTAAACTTTCTTTTCCCTGGCATGGCACTCAGCAAATTCAAATTCAATCAGTCCTGTGAAAAAAACCCTCGATTACCGACTTGGTACGTTATGATATTGGTTTTATCATGTTGAAAAATCTATGTATGTCGTACAGAGAACTAGATGATTGAAAGTCATACCCAGTCAAACAATAAATTTCTTTCTTTCTTTCTTTCTTTCTTTAGTCATACCCCGCCAGTTCCTATCTCGAGAAAATAAAGTGGGCAGGGCTTTGATTGTTTCAAGCCTGAATTGATACCTACTTTACAAGGTTCATAAAATAAACTATTCAAAGTATCTAAATAATTTTGTATTTTTTGCGATTTATATCTAGTTCCATCATGGTTTTCTTTCAGACATTCATTATATCGGTACTTTCTACTTACTGAAAGTAAATTAGTTATAAAAATGTTATACTTACAGTTTTTCACAAAAATCACAAATTCACAACACGTAATTTTGCTGGCGCATCCGACACGCGTGGTGTCACCTTGAAATACAAAAACGCACTGGCGATTAGTGGCGACGCGGAGTACTAATTCGTAATATCGGAATGCGCGTGATTTTTCATACATTTTTCTATGGAGAATTTACGTAAAATATATCTAGATTTTAGGGCTTTAAAAGAGGAAGTCTTTGTTTGTAAAGGTACAAAAAAAGTACATACTATGTTTTATTAGTTTCTTCAGTGTTCAAAAAGTGGTTCTTTTTATCAATTTGTGTTGATTTATTGGGTTAAATCTGAAAAATACGAAGCCATGTTTTTGCATTTTTTCTCAATTTTGTGCGTTTGTTGACGTTTATTAAATAACAACTATTAGGTTTTAAGATGTTATATAATCACCACAAAATTTTTTGGTCTTTGATTATAATATATACAAATTATCATTGATATCAATCATATCTAAATAGGTTAAATATGAAAAATCGTAACACTCTTTTCGGTGATTTTCACGATCTGGCCCCTTAATTCATTTTAATATACCTAATTACTGTAATTAGCATCCCACTCTGCCTACCCCTTCGGGAATTCACAGCTATGAGTATGTATGGTAATTAGCATCCAAGGTTTGGAGAATTTAGTCCGCTTACTCATCGTTTCGATTTCGCTTGTTTGTATAGTTTTTAAAACCCCCAGCAGTGCATTGTCCATTCAATCAGCAGGTTTGATAACCTGTTGTTCTACGTCTTATCATCATTCTACAGAAAAATGATGTATTAGAAATACTTACAAAGCATTTCATAAGGTCCGGTTGCGGATAGAATTGGTGAGGGGCTCTTTTGTAGTAGCGCATTATAGGCCCGCACAGCGGCTTGGGCAAATGGTTGTAAACCAGGTCGTTGGTCGTGGCATAGTTCGGACAGCTGTCGTGGCTGTCGTGCCGGATCACCGACTGTATGTAACCCTGAAGATGATTGGAAGTGTATTCTGTATCATGGCACAAAGTCGCGAGATAATACCTAACTTTGTTTATCAAAGTTATTATCTGATTGGTAGCTGAAATACTCCACCACTGTAGCACCCCATGTTATTCTAAAAAGACACCCAAAAAACGCGTAGGTACTCCGCATATACCTACTTAAGTTTATTTTGTAGCGTCACTGGCGTCAAGATATATGCCATAAACTATACTTAGGTTGGGTTTCTAATACTGATTTCATAAGTGAAATACTACCTATTCTGAAACCTTAGTAGGTAAACTACACATATTGAAGACCTGTCTGCGACGTGGCGGTGGTATTTGATTGCTACATCAAAGGTCGCGGATTTGATTCCGGCTCCATGCAAATATTTGTTTGCAGCTTAATACGTGTAGGGCTTGGATGTCACCCGCATACGTTGCAGAATATACCTAACTTCCGGAACCAAGCGGTTCGGTGACTCATTCCTATGCCGCACCATTAAGACCTGGAACTCCCTGCCAGCTCACGTGTCTCCTTCCTACAGTTCCGGATCCTTTAAGCGGGGCGTGAAAAGGTATCTGATGAGGCCGTCAAGCTGAGTGCCACCTTCGTTAACATCGTACATGTTTACGATGGTGACCCTCTTTCCGAGACTTTGCCTTTAGCCTACCATCAGGCGAGGTGAAATCAAATTGACGTGTCTTTTTATAAAAAGAAGCCTAGTGAAAACTCAGTGGCTATGATTTTTTGCTACCTCAGTAGCATAAAAAGTAGGTAAGTTCTACATACTTGGGTACTATTTAATTTATTAGTTCTGTAATCAAGACTTCTCGTTTCTGGCTTTAATTTTTCATAATCGATGTGTTCTTTTGGCGGGAAGTATAAAGTACCAGTTTTTGGGCATTCGGCTTTTTCTTCAACCCAATTGCCTGAAATTATGTTGGTAATCAAAATTACATGGGAATTAGGTACTGTGTAAATACAGCCGTGGTGCTTAAGGCCCCTTAACAGCCCGTCATCTGAAACACGAGAGTTCGTACGGATTTAGTCGGTTGGAGTATAACCACCACAGCCTCTAAGCGGTTGTTATCCGTAAGGATTACTGCACGAAAAAAACACTGCAGATACTTAGGCAAGTACCTACAAAAAATATTCATGGCTGTATTGAGCTGAAGGAAAAATAAAATGTCGATAAAAGTGTCGGGTCGGGTAAAGCTGACGGAACTGGAATATCAGTACCTAATCATCTGGGGATATGCAGACATGAATATGATCACACTAATAATAAAAAGGTGAAAGTTTGTGATTATAATGTTTGTTACTTCTTCACGTCTAAACGGCTGGAGCGATTTTAATAAAATTTGGTAGGTATAGAGTTAGCTGACACCCTGGATTAACATAGACTACTAGCTTTTGCCCGCGGCTCCGCTCGCGTGGATGTCGGTTATCGCGTTTAAATATAGCCTATGTCCTTTCTCAAGATCTAATCTACCCCTATACCATATTTCATCAACTTCGGTTCAGTGGTTTAGGCGTGAAAGCGTAATATACAGACAAACAGACAGAGTTACTTTCGCATTTATAATATTAGTATGGATGTTTGGTCGCGATAACAGACATCTACGCGGGCGGAACCGCGTGCATAAGCTAGTAGACATAAAGAAGAGCGAATATTGTAGAGTAGAGGAACGTTCCGTTTCGAAGATGCAGTTAGTAACATACCTACTGTTAGAATTAACTACGTACTTTCTACATTTAATATTACGATTTTATTTCCATCTCTATTGAAATAATAAAATTACAAGTTTCATTAAAAATGTACTGAGGTTTCAAAAATATAAAAATTAAAAAAATTGTAGGGACATAATACGTACAACAGCAGCGCGACCCCGCAAACACGTCTGCACGCGGCGAACAATTTCCATCAATGCGACACACCCGCAGAAGCCGCCGCCTTTTACGTGTGTGTCAGTTATATACCCACGACACAAGCGCCACACGGCAGAATTTGTAACTTATTGTATATAATAGCTTTAAGGATTTCTTATGTAAATAAATAACCTCTCCTGATTGGTGTAGCATAGTTTATAAGCTCGATGAAATAATGTCGGGTTAACGACAAATTTGGCAATATAACTAGCCCCATTTTGTGAATAAATACAGTTCCTCTTCGCTCTGTCTTTTCTTCCTTGGCTACGGTAACCCTCCGGTCCAAGTAGTCAGAGCACCCTAGCGACGGTACAAAGGTTCAGCAGTGAACCTGGCCGGTCTAGGGGCATCAGCCAGCTGGCAAAGATATTAGGGCAGTACCTACCTCACGGGTCAGTGACCCCACTAACAGCTGACCCCAAATCAGCTGGGCTGAAACTCGGTCAGTAGTCAGCTGAGCCATAGTCCGGTTAGGCGGAGGCCATAGACCGACATTGGTGACCCCTGACGAACCCGAACAGCTGATACCGACGTACCTACGGTATCATACGAACTTTTGCACGCACGCATCAGCTGATTGCAATACCGAGTGCAACAACCTACGTACATCATGTCTAAAGAAGAAATCACACCTGGTAGTAACACACCTGGCATCAACAGCAACGTCGCTATGATATCACTACCGGCGCGCTTACCACCTTTCTGGCGGCAAAACCCGCAATTATGGTTTGCTCAATTCGAAGCGGCCATCGCGGCGAGCAAAATAGGGGAAGAGCAGAAATTCAATCTAGTAATGCCACTACTGGGTTGCAACGACTTAGAACAAATTGCAGACATAATTCTCAACCCACCTGATACCGGCAAGTACACCGTGCTAAAAGAAAGACTCATATCAACGTATCAGGAATCTGATCATCACCAGCTGCAAAAATTACTTAGTGGTCTTGAACTAGGCGATTCGAAACCGAGTCAGCTGCTACGTAAAATGCGAGAACTAAGTGGAAAATTACTAACAGATGAAGCACTACGCGTCATATGGCTGAACCATTTACCGACTCAAATACGCGGCATATTATCAGTAAATACAGAATCATCACTTGAAACCCTAGCCGCCATGGCTGATAAAATGATAGAACATTTCGAACCCATCACAGCCGCAGCCATAACTACATCGATATCCGTGTCAAACCCATCACAAAGACAAAACGAAACAGTTGCTACATCTACGATCGAAAAACTACAACTCGACTTAATTACGAAACAAATAGAGAAATTATCCCTCGAAGTAGCAGACCTACGTTCGAATCAATTTCGACCGACGACGCGAAGCGCCTACCGCCAACCACGCGGCAACGCGCGCTTTGACGACAGGCGAAGCTATCAGGCGCGTTCACGTTCGCGCACGCATCGGCAGCCGGGCGACCCAGACTGGCTATGTTATTATCATCTACGATTTGGCAATAATGCTCGTAAATGTGCAGAGCCATGTGCCAAAAGTAATTCCAATACGAAACCGAACACAAATAAGCAACAGGAAAACTAAATAATACATCGACAGTGGCGGGTGTCGATGGTAATCAAAGCCACCGCCTATGTATAATAGACAGAAACAATAAAGAAAAATTCCTCATCGACACTGGAGCTGATATTTCAGTGTTAGCCGCAAGAAACAAAAAGTATTCACAGTCTACTGAAAGCAATTACAAATTATTTGCTGCAAACGGAACCCACATTCGTACCTATGGCGAGCGCACACTTGAACTCAACTTAGGTTTACGTAGAAGCTACAAGTGGACATTCACTGTTGCCGATGTCAAGACTTCAATATTAGGCGCAGATTTCCTAGCAAAACACAAGCTATTAGTTGACTTGCATCAGAAGAAACTCATCGATAGTGTTACAGATCTCACCGTGAACACTATTAGCATACATAATACAGAAGAATCAGTCTACATTATCAACCAAAATCACGCATATCACGACATTCTGAAGCAATTCCCAGACATTTTACGACCCATGACAATCAAATCAACAGTAAAACACAACGTCACTCACCGTATAGAAACAAAAGGACCGCCCATATACTCCCGACCACGCCCACTTCCACCAGATAAGTACAAAGCTGCCAAGTTAGAATTCGCAAAACTAATGGAAATGGGCATCTGCGAACCAGCTAACAGCCCATGGGCCAGTCCACTGCACGTGGTAAAGAAAAAAGATGGTTCTTTACGTGTATGTGGTGACTACAGAAGACTAAATGCTGTCACAATTCCAGACAGATATCCGATACCCAGAATACAAGATTTTACCTACCAACTACATGGTAAAGTACTATTCTCGAAGCTCGATATGAAAATGGCATACTACAGTATACCTATCGAAAAAGAAGACGCCGCAAAAACAACTATCACCACTCCCTTCGGTGCATTTTTTTTCAAGGTCATGACGTTTGGCCTAATGAATAGTTCGTCTTCATTTCAAAGATTCATGCACGAAGTACTACGCGGCCTTGACGACATCTGTTTCTGCTTCATCGACGACCTACTCATTTACTCGGGAGAAAACGAAGAAGAACACAAAAACAACGTAAAGAAAGTTCTAGAACGCTTAAACCACTATGGCGTAACACTCAACATCGAAAAGTGCGAGTTCGGCAAGAAAAAAATCCAATTCCTCGGTTACGAAGTTTCATCAGACGGAATCAAACCCACAGACGAACGCATTCAAGCCATACTAACATATCCCAAACCAAGTACAGTACAAGAATTACAAAGATTTTTGGGTATGATCAACTTCTATCGAAGCTGCCTACCCAATCAAGCCAATCATCAGTACCTACTCAATAGGTACCTACACAACGCCAAGAAGAATGATAAATCACCTATCCAATGGACACTCGAAGCCGAAAAAGCATTTCAACAATGTCAACAAAGTATTCTCGATGCAACTACATTAACTCATCCGATACCGAACGCTCCATTGTGCCTACTCACTGACGCTTCAGACACTGGCATAGGCGCTGTGCTACAACAGAAGGTCGACGGCATATGGAAACCACTCGCATTCTATTCGAAAAACATGAACGACACACAACGAAGATACAGTGTATACGATCGCGAATTACTAGCTATGTATACCGCTGTTAAGAGCTTACGACGGCTGATAGAGGGCAATGAACTCACTATATATACCGATCACAAACCTCTGACCTTCGCACTCACAAGATCAGCCAACAACAGTGACACGCCGAGAAGAGAAAGACAACTTCACTACATAAGTCAGTTCTGTACGAGTATCAAGTTCATTCAAGGTGAATACAACATAGCTGCTGACGCCTTATCACGAATTACCGAGATTGAGATACTAAACAACACTATCGACTACAACAAATTATCCATAGATCAAGAGAAAGACACAGAATTAGAAACATGTAAACAACAGTCAAACCTCAAATTCGTCCGTGTGAGTCTACCCGGTCATCAACCCCTACCCATATGGTGCGAAGTATCAACTGCAAACATTCGACCATACCTACCAGTGACTTATCGGCAAGCAGCTTTCAAAGCACAGCACGATCTAAGTCATCCAGGCATTCGCGCTACTAGAAAACTCATAACATCCAAATTCTTCTGGCCGTCTATGAATAAGGACGTAACTACATGGGCAAAATCATGCATCGGCTGTCAGCGCGCAAAAATTCTAAGACACGTTATCAGTCCCCTCGGCGAGTTTCAAGAGTCATCGCGTTTCGAACACGTACATTTGGACATCGTCGGACCTCTATGCACATCGAACGAATATCGATACATAGTCACTATGATAGATCGATGCACAAAATGGATTGAAGCTGTACCTACACGTGACATCACCGCTGAAACAGTGACAAAGGCAGTTTACGACGGGTGGATATCACGATTCGGATGTCCCCTACGAATCACAACAGACCAAGGTAGACAGTTCGAATCATCACTATTTCGCACACTAATGCAGAGACTTGGTATTAATCGAATACGTACGACTCCGTTCCATCCTCAAGCAAATGGATTCATAGAAAGAAGACATCGGTGTTTGAAAGCTTCATTAATGGCCAGATGTGCAGGTACTAAATGGAGTGAAGAGCTACCTACAGTACTACTAGGACTACGCACCGCACTATGTAAAGATACATCTGTAAGTCCCGCACTTATGACTTACGGATCTACACTACGAATTCCGTCGGATTTCTTTGTGCCTACTAAGCCAAACATTGATGACGCAGAATTCGTCCGCCAGCTCACCGAAACAATGACGTCACTATCACCAAAGCAAAGGTACATTCATCAAAACATCCCTTCGTATACAAAGAACTCGAAACTTGTACTCATGTGTTCCTGAGAAATGACACGGTGCGAAAACCTTTGACCCCACCATATGACGGCCCTTACAAGATTATCCAACGAAGTCAAAATGGCAAGTTTTTCACCATTCAACTACCAAATCGTCAGACATGTGTATCAATAGACAGACTGAAGCCAGCGTATGTATATAACGAGAGCCCTGAAACAGACGAACCGCAATCTCGGAGCACGGGGCCAGCAACAAATATACTTCACGAACCTACTACGTCATCGAGTCCACCCAATTCAAAATACTCTACGACTACAAATTCCAAAAAAACTACAAGTGCCAGCTCTGCCAGCAACAACAAACAAGACCCTTACATGACTCGTACGGGAAGAAAGGTAAAACCAAACGTACGTTTCTCTTAGAGGGGGGTACCTGTAGGGACATAATACGTACAACAGCAGCGCGACCCCGCAAACACGTCTGCACGCGGCGAACAATTTCCATCAATGCGACACACCCGCAGAAGCCGCCGCCTTTTACGTGTGTGTCAGTTATATACCCACGACACAAGCGCCACACGGCAGAATTTGTAACTTATTGTATATAATAGCTTTAAGGATTTCTTATGTAAATAAATAACCTCTCCTGATTGGTGTAGCATAGTTTATAAGCTCGATGAAATAATGTCGGGTTAACGACAAATTTGGCAATATAACTAGCCCCATTTTGTGAATAAATACAGTTCCTCTTCGCTCTGTCTTTTCTTCCTTGGCTACGGTAACCCTCCGGTCCAAGTAGTCAGAGCACCCTAGCGACGGTACAAAGGTTCAGCAGTGAACCTGGCCGGTCTAGGGGCATCAGCCAGCTGGCAAAGATATTAGGGCAGTACCTACCTCACGGGTCAGTGACCCCACTAACAGCTGACCCCAAATCAGCTGGGCTGAAACTCGGTCAGTAGTCAGCTGAGCCATAGTCCGGTTAGGCGGAGGCCATAGACCGACAAAATAAACAGGCGGTATTCTGTCACCGGCGGCCATCGCGGTTGGATGTGTACGGCGCGCGTCTATGAGACTGATTTAGTTTTTAACATAATAATTTTGTAGTTTTGGTCAAGAATATTAAAAAAATCGACTAGACTGGTGTGTATTTCTTACGGCAGTATCCTGAATTCTCAATAATTCAGAAGTGGTAAGAACGTTGGAGAAAAATTTCTGGTATGTACCTACCTACATTTTTATTACTTATATTGCATTGTGGACTGCAGGTTTAAATATGAATTGAAATCACACAAATCACCTACTGGTAAGCAATGACAAACTACAACACAGGTAGGTGATTCGTTTTTGTAGGTGATAAAATATTTTTCTTTTGAAATCAGAAAATGTTATCGGATTCCAGATTTAAATATAAACAAATACATAATGTCATCCATCATCGAGCACGACACTAAAACGACGTATTTTGTTCAAACTTGTGGTTTAAGTAACATGTTGTCCTTGACCCAATTCTTAAGAATACACACAATAACCGTACATAATTACTAGACCTACTAGAATCGTAAAGACATTATTGTAGGTTCGTATGCAAATGATATTTCTTCGATTTATTATAGTACTGTCATTAATTATTAATAATACAATTAAATCGATACATGACATGATAATCAATTATGTACCTACATCTTTATTTTTAATAAATATTATGTAATTAAAATATTCGCATGCTTCATATTTTGAAGCAAGTTTCAGTCCATTTATGTACCTGTGTTATACCTAAGATTATGAAAAGGAGATTTTTCAAATCCGGCCAGCACGTTGTACCTACATACCTTTTATTAAAAAAAAAAATGAAGTAGGTAGGTGTCTAAACATTTAGTAATGCCTGGGATTACCTCGTTATGTATTTATTAAAGTTCGGATAATTAATTAGACAAAAATAATAATAATAATAATAATTGAACGTCAACCTTTTGACAACGCAAACGCATCAATGGCCTTGACTGCCGGGCCGTTGTGTCGGGCCTCTGGGTTCGATTCCTGGGTCGGTTGGATTTTCGGACACGGGTCGGCTTTTAGGTTTCCGATCTGAATTTGGCAGGATCGGTGGTTGGTTTACAATATCGAAAATGATGATTACTACATTTACATTATTTTGGTAGATGTTTTGATTTTTCACTCACTTTTAAAACGGTAGTATGTAGTTACCCACTATAAATTGTTTATTTTAAAATAACAATTTAGTGCATCACAGATTCACTGAGACTTTCAGAACCCTTATCTACTTGGTTCTTTATTGTGTAGATATCACTCTAATTTCTTTGAATTCATTTAAAAGAAAAATAAAATAAATATGGTATGAAATAAAATATATTTATTGTAATGAAGTGCGATATTTATGAAATAATGTTATTTATATCAAATTCGTATATTTTTAAGTTATTATTATTTACGCTAAATACATATTTCCTCAAGGTCATGTTATTAACAATTGTTTTTTTTGTGATTTGTCTCTTCCTTACTAACTCCTTTTATAATAAATAATAATACTTTGTATTAAAAACGGATTTTGTGAAGTAGTCTCCACTATTAAACCAGCTTCAATATGTCCTCGTCTGACGATACATCCCGTTATACGCCGCCCTTGGATAATCACGAAGAAAATAGACAATCTCGCTCCAGGGATCGACGAAGTCACTCTATACGACGGTTACGCCCTGAAATCAGTTCCAAAGCTAGTCGCCAACGGAAACGTCATACTTACCGCAGCAGGTCACGTCGGCAGCGCCACATGGACGACTCTGACAGTTCTTCTTCGCATCCAAAGTTACGTAGACGTCGACGATGCTCTGCCGACTCGACAGAAAGTTCTGACGGTTCTAGTAATTATAGACAACTTCGGGTTAAGGAAAGGAAACGGCATCGGTACAATTCAAACCATACAACTGGATCTGAATCAGTGAGTTCTTCTCAAGGCTGGTTAAATAAATATGGAAAAAGGCGAAGACACTCCAGTTCAAAATATTCCCGAGATTATGACGTTTTCAAGAAATTAGCAAAGCTATTTGGTAGAACTGAACATCATTTTGAGGGAGCGCAAAATGTCATTCCTGAATTTAATCCAGATGCCAACGACCAATCAGCTGCAAGCTGGATACGAAAAGTAAATGAAACCGCAAGGATCTACAAATGGAGTGATAGACAAATCATATTTTACGCTATCCCTAAATTATCTGGCCATGCAAAAAAATGGTATCAAGGACTAAGTACCATTAACTTGACCTGGCGAGAGTGGCAGAAGAAGATAGTAAAAGCGTTTCCTGACGATCGCAATTATGCCGATAGACTATATGAAATGTTAGAAAGAAGAAGTAGAAAGGAAGAATCTTTAGAAGATTACTATCATGATAAAGCTAGACTTGTTAAGATGTGCGGCATAGAGGGACGTAACGCTGTTGATTGCATTATTAATGGAATATTTGACTTCAATATAAGACTTAATGCTCAAGGCTCAAGTTTCAAAAGACCATCACAATTACTTAAGTATCTTCGTCGTATATCCAAGAAAAGCCATTTAGTTTCACGCAAAAACTATCCTGGAAATAAGCTTGAGCATAATCTGAAGATTGGAGAAAAATTACCAAATTCCCAACGAGGAGTTAATTCACGAAGAGACAATTTAAGGCAGCTACAATGCTTTAACTGTACGGAGTTTGGCCACACATCACGGACATGTACGAAACCTAGAAAACGATGTGAAAAATGCTCTCGATTTGGACACGACAGTTCAAAATGTGAATTAGTCAGTAATTATCGAGGGAAAAATAGCACTTTTGTTAACAATAAGGATAATGCAGATAATAAAATTGAATCAAGTCAAACAGTTTTAAAAATCTCTCCTGGCGAACAGATAGATGGCAAGTATTTTAAATCTATAATTGTTAATGATATTAAATGCTCCGCATATATTGATTTCGGTAGTCAATGTACACTTATCCGAAAAAGCTTAGCTGAGAGAATTTTTTTACCATTAATTACATCAGGGCTACCTATCATTAAGGGTTTTGCTTTAGGTAGTATAGTGCCTCTTGGCAAAACTGTTGTTAGCATTGTAGTCGATACTGTGGAGGCTGATATCGAAACTTATGTAGTAGAAGACCATTTATTAGATACAGAAGTCTTGATAGGACAATCTTTAACTGAACTACCTACAGTAGTAGCTCATAAGACTAACACCACTTTAACTTTATATTGTGACGAGACGGAATCGGAAAAGGTAAATCTTTATTGCAGCCAAGATGTAGATATACAATTAGGAGTGAATTTTGTACCTGTAAGAGTAGAGGGTGACTATTCGGGATCTTTATTTATACCAGGCAGTATTTGTATGAAACCCGACACTCCATACGTTTTATTACAAGGAGTGTATCAAATACATCAGAGTAGAGGTCAACTGATAGTAATTAATTTGCCATGTAAATCCTTTCACTTTAAACATGACAAACTTATTGCGAGAGCTGTAAAGCTTCCCCAAAACAGCGTAAGTGCAGCCGACGTTCTTCCATTTGATGTAAACAATATCAATCTAGTCGATGAGACTGTTTCATCAAATGGGAAAACTAAATGTCCCATAACGGTGGATATGGTTAACATAGGGCCAGGTATCGACAATGCACAGAAAGATCGACTTATTAGTTTAATGAATAAATTTCGTGATTGTTTCGCCTTGTCTACTCATGAGCTAGGTTTGACCAATATAACAGAAATGACCATTAGACTGAACGATACTACACCCATAATTTATAAACCATATCGTCTACCATTTAGTGAACGAGCCAAGGTCAGAGAAATAGTTGGTGATTTGTTATCAAATGGCATTATACGGGAATCACAGTCGGCATACTCCAGTCCAATTGTCCTTGTCCGTAAAAAGAATGGTGAACACCGTTTATGCGTTGACTTTAGAGCTCTTAATAAGAAGACCATTAAAGACAGCTACCCTATGCCAGTCATAGAAGATCAATTAGATCGCTTAAGCGGAAAATCGCTCTTCACTAGCCTAGATCTCGCGTCTGGTTACCATCAAATTCCGATGGCCGAGGAGTCAAAACATATTACGGGTTTCGTAACACCAGATGGGCATTACGAGTATACTCGGATGCCTTTTGGACTTGTTAACGCTCCGGTGGTCTTTCAAAGTATGATAAATAAGGCGCTTGGTGCTAGACGTTTTGACTTAGCTATACCTTATTTGGATGATCTTTTATGCACGGCTAGCAGTATTGACGAGATGTATAATAAGCTTGAATCAATTTTTGAACTCCTAAAGAAAGCAAATCTGACCCTCAATCTAAAAAAATGCTATTTCTATCAATCTAAAATCGACTACTTAGGATTCGAGTTATCAGATGAAGGTTTTAAGCCTGGTAGTAAAAAAACTCAAGCGGTACAAGAGTTTCCTCGTCCAAGCAATGTTCATCAAGTCAGGCAATTTGTCGGCTTGGCGAGTTTCTTTCGACGGTTTGTTTACAATTTTGCTTGTATTGCTAAGCCTTTAACAAAATTGACTAAAGCAGATGTACCCTGGACATGGGGCGAAGCTCAGGAAGCAGCATTTCTTGACATAAAGACAAAGCTCGTTACAAGACCTGTGTTAGCATTATACAACTCCGAATTCATTACGGAAGTCCACTGTGACGCTAGTAAAATAGGCTTTGGGGGAATTCTTCTACAAAAACCCAACGAAGAGACACCACTGCGGCCGGTTGCTTATTTCAGTCGCCAAACCACCCGAGAAGAAGAGTTTTGGCACTCTTATGAACTAGAAACTATGGCTGTTGTGATGTCACTGCAAAGGTTTCGTGTATAGGTACTTAATTGGTATTGAATTTAAGGTGATTACTGACTGCAGTGCACTACGGTCCACTCTTACAAAGCGTGATTTGCTACCAAAAGTTGCACGATGGTGGCTTATACTCCAAGAGTATAACTTTTCCATCGAATATAGACCAGGACTCAACATGCAACATGCGGATGCACTCAGTCGTAATCCGGTACCGTCTTTAGAACAAAAAGAAATAGAAGTTTTAAATATCACTACTAATGACTGGCTGCAGACCATCCAAATGACGGATCCACATTTAAGGAATATCAAAACTATTTTAGAAACAAATGAAGGTGATCTCAAGGACAAGAATGAATTACACATTTCGTGACAATAAAATTTACAGAAAAGTTGGTAACAAAGTTAAGTGGGTGGTACCACACTCAGCTCGCTGGAAAATATGCCAAATAAATCATGATGACGCGGGCCACTTTTCTTTTGAAAAGACTTTGGAAAAAATTGCCTCTGATTACTGGTTCCCAAAAAAAATGAATCGATTCGTTAAAAAATATGTTAAATCATGTATAAACTGCGCATACAATAAGGAACTATCTGGAAAGAAAAGTGGCTCTCTACATCCGATTCCGAAGATTGTGGCGGTTTTCCATACCATACACATGGACCATCTAGGACCATTTGTTAAAAGTAAACGTGGCAATTGCTACATCCTTGGCATAATTGATGCATTTAGTAAATTTATATTCATAAAAGGTGTCAGGAACACCAAGTCTAGAACTACGATCAAAGCTTTAGAGGAAATATTCTCGGTGTTTGGGCAACCGAAAGTTATAATCTCTGATCAGGGTACCAGTTTCACATCTAGCGAGTTCAAAAACTTCACTGGTGCGATTGGCTCTAAACATGTGTGCAACGCCGTAGCAACACCGCGAGCGAATGGGCAGATTGAAAGATACAATCGCACAATTTTGAACTCGTTAGCAGCGATGAATCATGGTCACGACGAGAAAGATTGGGATGTGCATCTAGGTAAGTTACAGTGGAGTTTAAACAACACTGTGAATAAAGCTACCGGAAAGTCCCCAGCTGAAATTGTATTTGGACAAAAGACGATAGGACAGTCAGAAGGAATAATTAAAGGGGCATTGGAACAATCAGAACAAATTTCGGATAAGGAAAGGGAAGACCTAAGACAAACCGTGCACCACAACATAGAAGACAATCAGGCAAAGATGAAAAGGTTATTTGATAAGGGCCGAACACCAACAAAGACGTTCCAGGAAGGTGACCTGGTAATGATACCTAATCACAACCCTGATAAAGGTAAAAGTAAGAAGCTTGCCCCTAGATTCAAGGGCCCTTTTCGAGTTTCTGGTGTTTTGGATAACGATAGATACGAAGTGTCAAACATTGAAGGGCATTCGAGTCGTAAATATAAAAACATATATCCTGCTGATCATATTAAGCCATGGGTCACTATTAATGCGTCTAACATAAGCGGTGGTGATACAAGTTTAAGCAGTGACGGATCCTCTTCAAGTTAAGTGGATTTCATGTCGATAAATTAACTGCCAATTTTAATAAACAGTCAGTAACTGATCAGTTAAATAAGGTAAAATAAAATAATAACATAATTATTTTTTTTATTTATTTATAATATGAGTTAATTTGCAGCCTAATAAATTTATTACGAATATACTTAACCCCTGTTATCCTATCCTGTCATTTACAGCACAGGTACCGTCTGGGACAGTTTAAGATCAAAGCAAAGCAGTGCTTGACCAATACACGTGTCGCAATCGATGCTTCCAAGTGCTGATGCATTAGTAAGAAATATGTAAATATATATCTGAATATGGAGTTCAATGAGATTTGTCGGATATGGCCAGTCTCTTGTGTGGAAATCAGTGAAATACCTACCCCCAATGTGGAAATCAATTAAAAACCCCTAGTGTGGAGAAGAATCTTATTTATTTGTGCCCCTAGTGTGGAGAAGAACTTTGTTTAGTTATACCCCTAGTGTGGAGATCATTATTTAATTCCCCTAGTGTGGAAGTTTACTAAATACATCAAGTGTTTAAAAGCAAAATATACCCCTAGTGTGGTCTGATCATTATACCCCTAGTGTGGAAGTTTACTAAATACATCAAGTGTTTAAAAGCAAAATATACCCCTAGTGTGGTCTGATCATTATACCCCTAGTGTGGAAGTTTACTAAATACATCAAGGGTTTAAAAGCAAAATATACCCCTAGTGTGGTCTGATCATTATACCCCTAGTGTGGAAGTTTACTAAATACATCAAGGGTTTAAAAGCAAAATATACCCCTAGTGTGGTCTGATCATTATACCCCTAGTGTGGAAGTTTACTAAATACATCAAGTGTTTAAAAGCAAAATATACCCCTAGTGTGGTCTGATCATTATACCCCTAGTGTGGAAGTTTACTAAATACATCAAGGGTTTAAAAGCAAAATATACCCCTAGTGTGGTCTGATCATTATACCCCTAGTGTGGAAGTTTACTAAATACATCAAGTGTTTAAAAGCAAAATATACCCCTAGTGTGGTCTGATCATTATACCCCTAGTGTGGAAGTTTACTAAATACATCAAGTGTTTAAAAGCAAAATATACCCCTAGTGTGGTCTGATCATTATACCCCTAGTGTGGAAGTTTACTAAATACATCAAGGGTTTAAAAGCAAAATATACCCCTAGTGTGGTCTAATCATTATTATAACTGAAATCCGTAGTGTGAATCTTACAAAATATGCGTAAATTGTGTGGTTATATATCTGTGTAAGCGAAATGAACTTTTATTTGTATTATTTCTGAGGTAGATTTAATTTTGAAACATAATAGTTATGTTAAATTAAAATCACTGGTTAATTTAAGGTAAAATTAAAATGAAATCATTTGTATAAATACTTACAATCATTACCTATATAAACGGAATATGGACGAACTGTGTTATCGACAAATATATTATAAGTTATAATATATAAATATTTAAATATTTATTTAGTTTGTAATTAAGTAATCCTCTCAGAATAATTACGAATAATGTTTTGAATTTTATTTTATTTTTGTCTCAAATATAAAAAAAAAAAAAATATCATAATGAAAAATTTTAATTGTATGTTGCTGGCTAAGTTCGTATTGTATTGTACCATTATTTTATTAGATTTCTTTTGATATTCAATTAATAATTTTGCCCAAGTATACATAATGTATTGCAATCAAAATTTATGTGTCTGACTGTGTACAAAAAATTATACGCAGTCTATTGACCTGAGAATGTCTATTGGTAGAATAATAGGTATACAAAATATGTAACTACATTTGGTGACATGATTATCCTTAAGCATTTTATGATTTTGTATAAAAGTTGTAATGTGTATGAGGACATCCCCACCTGGCGAATGGCCGAGCTTAATTATTCGGGTATGGGGACATACCCACGGCAGAATGGCCGTCTGTTAGAATTAACTACGTACTTTCTACATTTAATATTACGATTTTATTTCCATCTCTATTGAAATAATAAAATTACAAGTTTCATTAAAAATGTACTGAGGTTTCAAAAATATAAAAATTAAAAAAAAATAAAATAAACAGGCGGTATTCTGTCACCGGCGGCCATCGCGGTTGGATGTGTACGGCGCGCGTCTATGAGACTGATTTAGTTTTTAACATAATAATTTTGTAGTTTTGGTCAAGAATATTAAAAAAATCGACTAGACTGGTGTGTATAGTAGGAGAGCTGGCACGAATTTTTGGGTAGGTATTTGAGGCAAGCTGAAAACTTGTCAGATACCTCTCCTATTATATCCCAACTCGGAATTGCAGACCTGGCTGGTGAGTAGCGGGGCTAAATCAACCCCTAAATTTTTAAAAATATTATTTTTTTTTCCCAAAAAATATATTTGAGGCACTACGCAATTTATATATGTTGCAGTGTAATACTTAATGAATACGAAAAAAAATAAGCCAGATAATTTAATCGGGGTTCTAACATTGCCAGACGCGTGCAAAAATATTTTGCAAAAAATTATAAAAAATGTTTTTGAGGCAGCTTGAAATTTTAATGGAGTGTTATTTATAACTAAAAAGTAAGATTCCCAAAAAGACAGATCATTTCGGTGGGGCTTTCTACCTGCCAGGTGATCAAACAAATAAGAATAGGTACGAGCCTGTAGTGCTATAGACAAGCTGTAGTGTGAGAGAGAGCGCATAACGACAGCTGTCTTCGTTCTTGCTTGCCGCGTTACTATTGGCTCTGGCGAGGCCACGTGACTTACAATAACCCATGAGGTTTCTAGTCGGAATTTCGGAGTCGTTATTTTCAGTCGTATTATTCTACATGGTGTTGCACGTTTTAGAACTGAAATAATTTGAAAATGTCTAGTGAAGAGTTAGTTTGTGTTATTTGCAGAAAAATGGTGCTAAAGTGATTGCTTTTGTGGAGAAAACTCTCAAAAAAAGTCAGGAGGTATTACAGATCCGTAAACATCATAAGTTAAAATATTATGATATTGTTTTGCCAGTGACTCCTAACCATTAACCATCGATTCCCCAGCTCCTTAACGCCTAATTGAAATGGATGGACACTTAATGAGGATACACTAGATTTTCACTGGTTTGACGGAGACTGTATGCCGCAATTGGTATTCGACGCTGTTGTTCACGAGGAAAGTAATAATAACGATGATGAAAATCATACTGGAGGTGAGAATAAATGGTTTATTCGTAACAACTGCTGCATTCAAATTTCAGTGATTAATTAAAAAAATAAATATATATTTCTTTTCGCAGATGGTGTAGAGGATGGCGAATCTGACACAGATGAATCCGAAGATTTCATTACTTCTGATGAAGAATCCACAGACGAAGAATGTTAACTTATATCTGATGGGAAATGAATAGAATTTATTTCTGTTTTTTTTTATACTTGAAATAATTGTACTTGCTGGAGAGTTATTATATTTTTATAAACCTGGTTTTGCGATTTTTTATTTTAATTATTGCTTTTTTTAACGTAACCCTTATTAATTTTAAGATGAAAAAAATTTAAATTTCCGTATAAATTTTGATTTAGAATACTGCCAGAGAAAAAAAAAACTATTTTTAGTTTTGAATGTAGGGGTAATAATATGAATCCTGTACAAAAATTTTTGGGACTAAAATTTTTGAAAGAATATTTTTTTTTTTCTCTTCGAAAAATAAATTTTCCTGCGGAAATATCAAATACTTAAACAATTTATCACGTTCAAATTCGCATTAAAATTGCCAAAATAACTAATTTTTTAAAATTAAAAAGAAATCGGAAAAAAAATGTCCTTTTAACATCCATAAATCAATACAATCTCTTTTACGAAAAATGTTTTTAGTAGAAATTCAGAAAATTTTATATTTTTTACTCCGAAATTTTAAGTAGAAACCTCATGGGTTATTGTAAGTCACGTGGCTTCGTCAGGGCCAATAGTAACGCGGCAAGCAAGAACGAAAACAGCTGTCGTTATGCGCTCTCTCTCACACTACAGCTTGTCTATAGCACTACAGGCTCGTACCTATTCATTATTTGTTTGATCACCTGGCAGGTAGAAGGCCCCACCGAAATGATCTGTCTTTTTGGGAATCTTATTTTTTAGTTATAAATAACACTCCATTAAAATTTCAAGCTGCCTCAAAAACATTTTTTATAATTTTTTGCAAAATATTTTTGCACGCGTCTGGCAATGTTAAAACCCCGATTAAATTATCTGGCTTATTTTTTTTCGTATTCATTAAGTATTACACTGCAACATATATAAATTGCGTAGTGCCTCAAATATTTTTTGGGAAAAAAAATATTTTTTTTTATAATTTAGGGGTTGATTTAGCCCCGCTACTCACCAGCCAGGTCTGCAATTCCGAGTTGGGATATAATAGGAGAGGTATCTGACAAGTTTTCAGCTTGCCTCAAGTACCTACCCAAAAATTCGTGCCAGCTCTCGGACTAGTATTTCTTACGGCAGTATCCTGAATTCTCAATACTACTCCACAAAGTTTTATTGAACTAATATTGTTGTAGGAGTTGGTGTAGAAATGTAATAAGTCTGCCCACTTACCTATGAGCACGTTGTTCGAATATTGTGTTGGCGCCTCGCAATTCTTAGCGATCGCTTCCAGTCGGCTCGGAGACTTCGGCCTTGTGATTACTTCCATTTTAAAACAGTAGCTATTTAGCTTGTTATAACTTTTAAATCCCTTAATTTAAAACTTGCCGTTGGTTCTTAATCAAAACGCATTTCTTCACTACTTAGGTACAGATAAAAATTATCATGTGACTACGTAAATGTAATAAAAAATTACCTACGTAATTATTGGTCTAATGAACTCTATCACATTTAATTGTCGGTTACATAAAAATACCTTAATTTTGTAAATAACATGTAAATAATGTATTGTTGACTTGACAATCAGCTGCAAGTTCAAGTTGTCAGTTTTTTGTTTGTAATACACACAAAAAAGGTTTAGTTAAAAAGTATGATTATGAAAAGTTTATGGCAACTCTGGAGCAGTGCAGAGACTCCTTAAAAAGTCAGTACCTATAAGAATTAAATTATATTACTAAGGTGGCAAACACTTCTTACTGCCTTCCTGCCTTATCTTACTGCCTTCCTGCTATCTATTACTGAGGCTTAGAGATGGTTTTAAGTAGAGAGAGAATAGAGAGACGCAAGGGCAAAGGAAACCTCCAGCTTAATTCTTAATAAAATGTAACATTTTTGGTTTAGCACTTTTATTTTAAATGTATGATACTTACAATTTAATATTTATAAACAACCATCCTTAGCATCCTAAATTAATATCATGAAAGTAACAATCATAGCATAACAACCAAACAACGGGGACAATAATTGGCACAAAATATAACCACAATACAAGCTATTACATCAAAAGTATTTGGGGAAAATGGAGGTTGTAAAGCTAAGATAGCTGTAGATTTATAGACTAGTTTATAAGTATAGACAGGCATCTTTGTGGATTCAACATGATTAAAGTACCAAACCAATGCTTGCAATCTAGAGCTCAGGGGCTGTTCTCAGGTGGAGTGACATTACGATATAAAATCATCATCATTACAGCATTGGTCCTGGTTGCTTACAAAGCTTGCATTTGGGAACATGGAGTCCATTCGGTTACAGCTTATCTTAATTTAGCTTTTTCAGGAACCAAAACCTTGGGTGCTAAAGACCTAGGTGGGGCCCTCAAACCTTAACATTACAAAATACAGTTATATTACAAAGGTAAGGCGTTGAAATGCTGTTTTTAAAAGTAATAGTAAAATTAATGGCAGGTAACTTGAACCAATCCTTAAAAATAATTTCAGGTCTTATATATTTAGGAGTAAACTAACACTAAAAGTAAGTATAATTAATTCTAGTTTAATCAGTCTCCATAGGGAAATTTTGGCTTGGTTTGGGCAATGCCTGTAGTAATGCAGAAAGTTGGCCCTCCATAGGACCCGCTTGCTGTATCAGGTTTGTAAGGTTCTTCTCAATTTTTAAAACGTCTTGATTGATTGATTCCATGTTCTAAAAGCAATTTACATTTAGTTACTGACTATTTATTGAATGTAATGATTGTAATGAAAGTTTAAATTGCGCTTACCTTTAAAATAGAAGTATACAAATGCTTGATGTTTTTATCACTGTAACGAATGAAACCACTAACATTGGATTCTGTGTCAGACGGCGCAATCGATGCCATTATTTTAATCAAAATTCATACAAAATACAAATTAAATACAACGACAGTTTGAATTTTTGAATTTGAAATGTTTGTTTCAAGTACATTGTTTGTCTTGTCACTTTGCTGTTTGTTGTATGCTTTGTTGAATCTTATATACTGGTCTCTTTTTTACATAGCTACGTTTTCATATAAAATACAAAGATTATATTGGCACAAAAATTTCATGTTAAAAATATTCTTAAACTTTGCGCTGGAACAAGACGTTAAGTTCATGAGTTTTGTTGACGTTTTAACTTACGTTTTGAAATTAATAATTTGTAAAGCATGAAAGAAAAATACATAAAAACATTTTATCGTATATAAATAGGTAAAAAAGAGACAATTTCTCTTATTATCAGAATTTGAAGATTAATTCGATAAGATAAGAGGTTTTCGCAACGACCACAGCATACATTTTTATATTCAGTTTCCGAACATATCCAAATGTCAATGTCATCCGCTGCGGAAAGAATCGCTGCATTGGAGAATAGCCAATTTTTTTCGAAAAACGCTTTAAAAATCATCAATTCCATTGACTGTGTAAAATATTCAACACGTTAAATCTTTAAAGTGTATGTGGTGTTGTGATATTGTTTTCTTTCTGTCATATCTATTACTTTTCTTTCATATCCGTGAAGAGGTTTTTGTTTTTATTCAACACACAGTTATTGATTATAACATAACTATAATAAAAAATAACATGAAGTCAGTTATCTCGATAATCAATTAATGCAAATCTGTTTCACCCTTTATAGTCCATTGAAATTTAAATGATTTCTTACATCAAATTGTTTCATATTCCTATCACATTTAATTTTAACACGAATCTGGCACTCACCTATATTACATACAATAATACAGCAAACTACGTATTTAAAATTGCATTTGCAATGTTGTCTTATATATTTCTAAAACTATTGTAGGTACTTTTTCATCAAATTGATTCTTGAAAAATTATCCAAATGGTTTTAAACTAGAAAACTTAAACCTTAAGTACTAATTTAAACTGTTGATGTCAGAAAATAATTCTGATAATATTGTCTTCAATTTTAATAACTATCTGAACATGTTATCTCTGAGATATCTGGAATGTCTGACTTTTTAAATTACGTTCATATCTTTATAGTTGACCTCTTGCAGTATTTGATTACCTGATATCTGTAATAATATAATACTACAAATTACAAGGGACCTGTTTAAGAGCAAGTCCACTATCTAAAGAACTTTCTGTAGAAAGTATTGGACCTCGGTCCTTCTTGGTAATCTAGTGTAAGTCTCAAAACAAGTAGATATAGTACTGGTATCTTTACTCTGTACCTAACTGGATGATATAAAAATATATATATAAGTTTCAAGTTATATGAGTTGAAAATTCAGTTCATACAGTGAAGATATGTGCCTATTTTGTAGTCAATAGTTCTAATGAAGGTCATAAAAATAACATACAATTTGCATTAGCCCAAGAATCCATACAATTGTAACAAGTAGGCAAGTGAACACTTGTAGTGATTTTGCTGAGAATTGAATAGGGCGCATTAGACGATGGTAAGTCGTGGCGGCGCCAGTCGGGCTGGCGTCGCGACGTCGCCGTCGTCCGTCAAGTCTGGCCCCTCCCCCCGCCACGCAGCGTCGCGAGGGAGGGGTTTTATCTCCTCAGTATCACAGATCAACCCTCCAGTTACCGTGCTCCCTCTTGCCTCCACACTTTTCAAAGTTTGTTTTAGTTAGGTCTCACATTTTTCTGTTTTGTCACAATCTATTTATAGGTGTTTGTTTTGACTATTTGACAGCACTCGCGTCTGTTATTCGCGACTTGCAATTTACCTCTAATTTACGATTTCGATTTCTGTTATTTTTCTCACAAAAACAACGAAACCGTCCAGTCTTATTGATGTGAAGACTTTTGGTGAGAAATTATGGAAATGTATAGTTAAATCGTGAAGATAGTGGAGTCATGTCTGAAGATCATGACGTGGATTGTCCTATGAAAGACGACAAACAGACTAACAGTGATGAGAACGCAGCTGTGCAGAACGGCGGTAGTGATGTTGTGGAAGAAGCAAGTGCCAATACACCCAAAGACAATGAATCTAGTGCCATAACGAAGGAGACATTGAGCAGCGAGGTGGACGAGAAAGGAGATCTGTATGGTGCCAAAGCTACGATAAGTTGGACGTTGGAAGGGCGGCAGTTCAAAGTGTCGTGGTGTCTTCCAGAAGGTACAACGTCGGCGGATGATTATGTGGCGTTATATTGCACAGGTAAGTTTGCCATATGGGCTAGTTTTATACGCCTACTTGTATATTAAATTTTGTCAAATTCCGGGCTCCGAGATGAAGACATCGGATGCAATCGGGACACAACGTCTATATGACGATGCGATGATGAAATTACACTTTGATTGATGATACTATTATGTGAAATGTTTCCGGATTAGTAATTGATGTACCTAATGTGATTTTAGTGTTATCTTTCTCTAATAGAAAAAAAGGGAGCCCTCGATGTCCCTTCGTCTATTGTTTGAACCTTTCCAATCCACTCAGATGGGGAAAAAATTATGCTCAAGACGGGACTTGAACCCGCGACGCTTACAGGGGGAATGCTCTGAACAACAGATTTACACGAGCACATCTGGAGCATTCGAAATTAGCATAGGTACTAATTGCTTCAAAATTTCACTAAGTAAATTGTTTGAACCTTTTCCTCACGGAATGTGTGGAAATTGCGAATCCGTCTCGCACTTACGCGGTCTATTTAAATGTCAGAGGGAAAATACACTTAGGCTTGATCAGTATTCATGCGCAAATGGTAACTATGTCCACTGTTGAGTAGCTGTACTGTAACCGACAACTGTGTGTGGTTACCGACACGGAACACCGAACATGGCAACCAAGTGGCAATCCATGTCTATAGCAAAAAGTGGACAGCATCTCACTGATCGATCTAAAAACCAAAATCTTTTCGAAAAAAGCGTAGAAGCGTTATATAACAAAGACGTATTTAAGATCGTTGGAACGATGTAACTAAGGCAGAGAAACTCATAGCCCCCATGATAAGCCCTTACATAGGTATGCAATATAGGGTAGAAAATGTAGAAATGCAAGGAATATAGATATAAGTCGCACTCTCATCCGAGAAAATTGCAGCCCACAGCTATTTGAAGTCGATATTATTTGAGAGAGTAATATTTACCTTTAGTAAGCATCCATAAAAAGCTATATAGGATAAAAATAGATAGGAACCGGATGCGTAGATCAATATTATAGACACCTACGCAAGGTTCCCAATATGCTACAACCATGGACTGTACAAAAAATTGTGAGAGTTTGGCTACTGTAGGTTTCACGGGTAGTTTTCATATTATAACGATAATTTTGATAAGCATTTGAAAAAGTTTGAATTTCAAAGCTACATGACTGGGCAGTGCGCATGCGCAATAGCTACGTAAGTTTTAGTTCAAAATTAAGATAGTGAACTAAAAATTCAACAAGAACTATAAATAAATACGAAATTAAGTAATTACTGGTCGAGTGATGAAAAAGAAAGAAAGAAAGAAAGAAGAAAGAAAGAAAATGCGTTTATTAAACACACACACACACACACATAAATACAATATAAGAAATAACACCCACAAAAATACAAAATAAAGCCGAATGATGCAGCGTAAAACGCAAAAAAGAGATTTAATTTATTTCATACTAGCTTTTGCCCGCGGCTCCGCCCGCGTGGATGTCGGTTATTATCGCGACCAATCATAGCCTATGTCCGTTCTCAAGGTCTATTCTACCCCTATACCAAATTTCATCAAAATCGGTTCAGTGGTTTAGGCGTGAAAGCGTAACATACAGACAGACAGACAGAGTTACTTTCGCGTTTATAATATTAGTATGGATATGGATAATGATGATAAGGATCGATATGAGATCCAAGTAAACACAGTGCGTGGAATTAAGCAAATCATGGTCCTTCGAGCCATTTCCGAACTACGATCTAACCTCCAAAATCCCCGGGCGATATCGAATTTCTGTAGTGAGGCCAGCTTCTCGGACTTTTTAGGACTCCAATCACCCGTAACGATTACATTTTTTTAAATCACGATAATTCCATAAACCTGCAGTATTAAAGAGCTATTTTATTAAACCACTAGCTTTTATCGCGACCAAACATAGCCTATGTCCAGACAGACAGACAGAGTTACTTTCGCATTTATAATATTATAGTATGGATTAAGTAGTTTTATATTTGAGGCTATAGAAGACGGTGTTTGTTACATGTGCGGATCAAACTCGCGGGCCTTGGCACAGAAATTGATCCGCCAATGCGCTATTCAGGTCTTATGTTAGGTGGGTAAAGTAGCGTATTTTGTTTTCTGTTGTCTGCACTCAATCGTTTTACCCTCTTATGTGATGTGATGGCAATGTCTGCTGCCTTCCTTGGATGTTATGGAAGTAGAAAAAGTACTTCGACGTATACAAAAAAGGCGGTAGGCAAACACTTTAGACCTTTACTTATTTTATCAGTCTCCAACTACTCCTGTGCAGCATTGGTAACTGTCAGTTTTCTGGTTCGGCTGTATCCAGTTTCCACTGTATTATTGAATTTTGCTATGGGTCAGTTTATCAAAAACATCACAGCACAGAGCCTGGAATAAATATCTGGTGATAAACAACAACACGTGAGAGCTGAATTTTGATACACCTTTGCGTAGCCCTCCAAGAAAATACAGATGTTAGTATAATATATGCCGAACTGAAGGAGATAAACGACTGATAAGTTTAATTTTACTTTGTAATAACATGATACCTTCATTGAAATTCAAAGAAGTTGTTGTTTATCAAAAGCAAAAGTATTTTTCATTCAATTTGATATCATTTACATTGCCGACGGTTTTTGATACCCCGCTGCGTTTGGTCAGGTGAGTCACGAATTTCTGCAAACGAATGTCCTGCGTTGTAATTGTCCGAGTTCAAGTACCTTATATGAAATTAATGGTGTAGATAAGTATCGTATAACTTTATTCTTATTTGGAATAGAAGTATGCCAAATTTAAGTTTGGGTTTCGATTAAGTCTCCTAGAGTAGCTTGTTGAGGCTTGAGGCTGGTAACATTGTAGTAACTTGCCAGTGGAATCCTTCGAAATGGTGCTAGACTAATAAGACCCCTTTGACTAGAGAGAGACGCAACATGGTCTCCTCTCTTACTGAAGACGGCTTGTTCGACTTCGAATAGTGCATAAAATTTGCAACCTGATAGGCTGGGAACCAATGCCCACTTGCTTGCTCACTGTCATACATGACGCAGGAAGCAAGAAGACGACGTATGGTGAAGTCAACCTGAAATGGCGCCATATTTCGTTCCTCTTTTATCCTTCTAAGCAGCGTTAGCTGACTTCGCAATCCACAATGACAAGTACAAAAATAGTTCTCTATGAAAAAAGACTTTTATTAATGTGCCAACTATCAAGGTGATTGATCGATCATACGGTGGTTGTTTGATGTAAATTTTCCCTATCGAATTCTGCGTGACATGCTAATGCATTCGCTTTAATGAAAGATAAATATTATTTAACAAATAATTCTGTCTCAACTGGTCTCAACCAACAGACAAATCTATCATCAGAATCAATTTTCCCAACTTCAGATGTCTAGTTAACAACTAGCAGCACGATGCCGTATTATAAATTTATAACAGTACTCAGAGCTTACACACAGCACTGGCTTGTCGTGGCATTAATTGACATCAGGAAGCCCGTTGAGTTTTACCCTTGCGTTGATGGTATCAGGCGAGAATTCTATGATTACTGATTATCTGAACAAATTAATCCATATCTTGTACCTGTTAGAAGTCTTAGACATTATTATGTGAATAGTGGTCTTATGTTGGCAATTTATGCAGACATCGAGGCGATTTTTCATCGCTGATTGGTACACGGAAATGTTCAAGCTGGTTTTACTGCATCTATAATTTATATTGCATAGTTTCTCAGAGAGTTGGTGAATTGTACACCTCTTCCTTTAGAATTAACGAGACGATAACGAGACTTTGATCTCTATATACATTTGAAAGCTAATTTTATTCAGTATATTATGAAAAGTATGAAAGATTATAACTTTAAAATAAACCAAATAATATCGTGTGATAAGTAGCAGTTCCACTACCATCTATATCCTAATCTAACTCCTCCTTCAGTTCAACTATATGGTGTCAAATAGGTATCAATTTTCATCCAAATTATTTTATTTCTTTTCTTTCTTTGTAATAAAAGATAATGAAAATTTCAAGTTCGGATTATGTATTTTATGGAAACTCAGAATGAAATGGTAGCCATTGTTCTCAAAATGTATGTCGCAAGAGGATGGCCCATGACCTTTTATTTTGGCACATACTTAGTACGTTGTACATTCTTGATCGATTTTACTGTTTCATGGAGGCCACAGAATAACAATTGCTACTATACAATTAGTCGTGATTCTTTCTGTGAGAATTTTATATGAATACACACAGAAAGTTTAATTTTGTTAATAGGTTTCTTCTTTTTCTACAGTAAAACGTATATTAGCTTTGTATGGTTATGCAATGGAAACTTTTGGTTTATGATATTAAAAATAGTTGTGGGCAAACTTTTTTCCTAAGTGAATGTTTTGCTCTTTATCGCAATAATGATTGATTATTGAGCAAGGCTGCTGGTTAATGATAATAATCAGGTTTCATATCTTTAAATTTCCCAACCATATTTAGTCGGTCTACTTACACTTGTAAATGCCAGGCGCCATGCGGTCTCCAGCGCAATACCATAAGCATCTATTATCCGGGAGTATCAAAAGGTCAAGGCAACAAAAAAGAAACCGTTCGCTATAAAATAAGCTGGTGCCGTCATCTGACGGAGATAGAAAAATTATAAACCCTCTTAGAAACGTATAAATATCGTTATTTTTAAATAGAAACTGCGCTGTATATTCTGAGATCATCATACGACTTGCGAATGTTAATGTGTTCTTCGACCACATAAAAAACAGTACCTTATTGCAACGCAAGTGAAGCAACGCAGGGCACGTGCGGTGCAAACCACTTTATTACATAAACCGCTTGTGCTATGTACTTAGAGCCTTTCACCAGCTCTGTGCTTGTAATGTTCTTGCTTGTGGAGTCATTATTGCTGTAAATCCGTCGGTGGCGCAACGGGATCCGATTTCAAGTCACCGTTTTATACCTAGCGGTTTTAATCGTGATACAACGATAAAATACTATCTTACATTATGTTCGCGACTACCTTCGTTGCCTTCAGTATTGATTTTATATAACTTATCCACTGTCCACGTATTTAAATCAGCTTTATCTGAATTATGTACAGATGTCCTCAGTACAGTAACACAAATACGATTCTCGAATTTCTCCTGACTTTCGCCGGCTCTGCACTTTCGTTAATTGTGCCAGGTCGTAGCTGCGGTTGCACAGTCGTATGACCGGTCGTATTGCTAAAGACTGTTATTGTGTGCAATAAAGTTCTCAAAATTGCTACTTCGTTGTGCGGTTCCAAGAAACCGGTGTTTCGGAATAGCATTATTTTCTTTGGATTAGCTACGGACAGAGAGTATTGTCATTGAAATGGTCAGTCACAACTGTCACGTTTCAGAATTCGGTGTTGTGAATAGTGGAGTGCACGTAGCGATAGGCCGTAGGTCACCACGCTGACTTGGTAATCGCATGAATGAGCCTATGGGTCAGGCCCCGCGCGCTTCGTGCCCCGCCACTCGATTTGTGAATGAACCCCCACCGGCGCGTGCCGCATTCTCGCTGCCCCGCTCAGTCGCGCCGTCGCTGAACGCGCCAACACGCGAGCGCCCAGCGCATGCTCGTTTAACTACGTTTCGACGTTTTACAATTTAAAAACGTACGTGTTATATTGTGTTCAAAGTTTGATTGACAGTTGACGATAAAGTGGATACCGCTCACCTGTTGTTCGGTTTGCGGTGTGATTTTCGCAGTGAGATCCAAGTCCTTGTTTCTATAAGAAAGCCAGCTATCGGGAAAGCCGCCAACGGTAGACATAGTTTGACATATACGGTGAGTAAGTCGTTACGAATATTTCTTTCATTCATTACGAATGCTAGGTTACCGCTTAGAGGTGACACGTAGGCTAGGCTTATTGAACGAAAAATACGATAGTGGGCCGGGTTTGTAGGTGGTGCCCACGTAACATAATATTTGTAGGTGTAGTAAGCCATCGTGTCTTCTTAATATCTAGCACAATTAACCTATTCTGGGCATATCTATGTCCATAATGACATGTCCCAACATATACGACTGAGTAACTATACATTTGTTTAACTAGCAGTCATTCATGTCACTTATCTATTTGTACCGAGTGGAACGCCTCTAATAGCTTTCCTGTAATTAAGTACTTATCATGAACATTCAGATACGTCCGGAATAGATTGTACTCTCATAAGTCTTAAGGAAATTGTTTTCTTTCGTTTCGATTACAATATTATAGGTAGATACTACCGTTACAACTCAACTTAATGTTGAAACAATAGCGCATGAACTATTTAGAATAACTCCAGGAGACAGATGCGGTAGAATTTTGTTTAAAAGTAATCCTAAAAAAATGGTCGCAGGAGGCGCCGTTCCAATACAATAGACCGTTTAATAAGGCGCTAAGCAAACTCTACCTGGAGTCGATTCTCGCCAATTTTTTCTCGTCACTCACGTCGTTGTGAAATTGATGAGCCCCTATTGTCTGGTGCGTGTTATCGATCGGTTTCGGTACGACACCGTTTTGCGATATCTCTGCCATAGATGTCAATTAAACATTTCGAAGGAGGTTAAATATTTTATAGGTTCATAAATGGCAATTTTCGCAGCGAAGTGTTAGCTTTCGAATGTATGAAAGCTTGAGCATAGCTGGTTTCTTTCTAATATAGTTTCTTATTATCTTGAAAGGCGTAAACAGCAGTCCGGGGACTAATAAAACAACCATCAATCATGGGCCCACCAGCGGATATTAAATTGACACGCCTCGCTCAGAGCTCTCCTTCATTCCATCCCATATAGCGATGATTACTACATATTTTTCTAACCAGTTATATGACACTTTTTGCCTTAGGATGAAAAAAATATGTACGAAGACAATATTAGGATGATATTATGACTGTATGGCGGTATTGAGATCAGACTTAATTTATTCTCAATTGAACAGGAAGTTGATCGAGGACCGGCTCTTATCTCTTGGTTATGAAGTTTCTTATCTTCGACAAGAATTTTTGTAATGCATCTTGCTGCATCATAACTGTCGGCACTTTATTATTGCTAGTTCTGAGGAAGCTGGCGTTAAATCACTTGATTCTTCCAGAGTCATAGATAAGATAAAACGTTAATTCCATAATGCTTTAGACTTTATCATTATCCTGTACCATCAAACGTTATAGTATAATTAAATAACAGCACTGAAACCTCTCCTTGATGCCCAGCGGAAATTAAATCGACACACCCTCTTAACTCCCAGTATCGCCTTTCAATTTAAGCGGCGAATGAAGACCATTACAAGGGTAAGTACTTCATTCACTTTACAGTTGTACATTTATCATCTTAATTCTCTGACGAAGAACAATAAATTGCTTATTAGATTCCTGTGATATTGAAATTGAATAGTGATGGCGTCGAATATGCCATCTAATCATTAAATATTTAAAGCCCCTTACAGTAGTCTAGTAACTCCACAAAAGGCTAAACAATTGAAATTTAACTTTGTTAGAAAGGTTAACAAAAATGCTAGGGATGTTTGGTTAGGGTCTTTAATGGTCGACAGTATCGAAAGCCTCCCTATAATCATCTAAGACTTGGTATCGTTTCTAAATGTGGTATATCCGGATTATTAGTGCTGTCTGCGGTACCAAAATCCTTAATATCCGTTCATGTTATAAGTACTTGCATTTCTTTTACGTTTTAGTCGAAGGTGTAATTTAAATAAGATTTCCCATCGTCTAATGATTCTAAATGTGATATATCCGGATTGTTTATGCTCTCTGTGGCAATGAAATCCCTAATTTCCGTTTTAATTTTATAGATACCAGCATTTCCTTAAGGTTTTTAGTAGTCGCTTGATTTATCAATTTATATCTGACTTCCTTCATCTAGTAATATATTGTCTTAAAGTTTTATTATTGTTTAGTTCTCGCTATTGTATTTGATGGAGATATTTAGTGATGTCTCTTTATGTAATATTCAGGATGTGAAGTACGTTAAACTCTAAGACCAAGATAAAATATGAGATAAATCTTTGTAAGAACGTTAACTGTAGTCTGTTCGGCATTTAGCCAGATACATAACAAGTTCTTACTCGCAAATATTTCATTGAACTTTGCGCTGGCGTCATTGTATGCTACGAATTATTCTCACGAAGTTTCAACGGAGATGTTAACTGCCATTAGTCAAGTGTTGTATTGCGACAAGTAAGTGAAAGAAACTGTGAGACAATTTCTCACGAGGCAAGCTTGCCAAAGAATAAGCTCGAAGTCCCGCTGTTTGCCCCGACTCTTAGTTGCTGCTGATGAGACTCTTAATTAGATTTCTTTTGTCTGTTTTAAAATTTGGCGTCTTCAATGAGTCTTGTTGTCTATCAAGTATTGTTTTATGGCACTGATAGTATCAGCACTGTTTGTGGTCAATCCAAGCGGACAAACACCACCTTCTTCTTAATATTTTGACTTTAATTACCAACCTTGCAGGCAATACTTATGCTGCATTTCTGTTTGTGAGAGTTCCGGAGATCTTGCTTCCCTTCCTTTATCCCATACTCTTATAATTTTTTCCGCTTTCGCTTTTCCGAGCGAGTACAGGTGTTATGTTACAAGCGTTAATAGGCAACTGATAGACCTTACCAGCTGGTGTAACGTGCTCTTTCATTACCTGAGTGGGATAAAAATATTCACTGTACATAAAACAAGCAAACTAAGCAAATTTTTCAGGAGACAACCTCAGGAAAGTATGAGGTTTAGTTATTTGTTCCACTCTTAGGTTCTGACTTTTACTGGATGTCTTTTTAGTTATGTGTAATCACGTTACGTCCTCGGTCGGAGTGTATGAGGACCCACTTAGTTCTTTCTAAGTCAACCTCACTTACGCACCGAAACATGCTGACTGACAGGCGACGTTCTGGCATTATTTTCCCTAAGGTTAGGTGGTCAGAAAGCAATAGCCAATCAAAACAAAACCAAATTATGGAAACGAGGAGCACGAAAGTTGTTGCCAAGGATTGGGACTCGGATGAAAAAAAATTATTACGCTCTCGTCGTAGAGTTCCATAGTTTATGTGCTGTAGCTTTTGTGATTAGCCTGCTCTGTATAGCCAACCTTAGTGCCTTTATTATTGTAGTGATAACATGTAGTGCTATGATTTGGTGTACCCACAAACTCGTCAAAGCAAATTACATCTCGACACGTCGTAAAGCCATTAACTTCACACTTGGAGAACTGAGCATTGTTGCCGAGTGAAAAACGCAGAGAGGAAACGATAAATTATGTTCGAAGTTTATACGATCGGCCGGTAATGGGCTATGAGCTCGCGATCGCTGCGCTCGCGCACGAAGCCTCTCAAAGGAATTGTTCTGTTTTAAACTATATTGATGCCGGTTATTTTAAACAATATCAGAAAAGTCCATTGGCACGATGATAGATAAAAGCTACCAGTGGGTTTATTTCTTTTTTTTTGTTTATTTAACTGCCTGCCAAGAAGAATCATAATTATTATTCCTTTCCTTTTGATTCATTTCATTTCATTACGAAATATATAAATCTTTGTTATATTTGGTTTAATTGCACTTATGGATTTTTTTTCTTCTGGAGCAACCCTCGGTGTAGGGTGGTTATCGGTACGAAAACGGAAGTAGCATACGGCCGCCATACCGTGTTTTGTAATTGGCGGCACGGGCTTTACTTCCGTTTTCTTTTAACAAACTACTAATAATAGGACACGGTATTTCCTTTCCTTCATTAAGTAAACCAAATCGGTTCCATTCATTGATTTGTGCATACTCTATATGTTTATGTTTTACAATTGAATAATATTTTACTATAACATTAAAATCCTCTGGATAATGAACGTTGCAATCTAATAATATTTCATATTGTACAACCTTGGCTTTGAAAGTGCAGCGGTGAAAATAGATGTATCCAAAATAACACTTCAGTAAGATTCCCTTGCGCTATGTTTTCGATATGTATTATTGCGGTAAATTTTGTGTATTCTCCACTCTTGACCTATTTTAGATTCACAACAATGTCAGAATTCTGACACGTGGATTTACCCCAGCTGTAAATAGTTAGACGGATTTGGCGGCTCGACAATGCGTTACGCTTCGAAAATAAATAGAGCTCTCATTAGGAAACGTTCCGTCTGTTCGGAGCGCACGGTGTCCACATGGGGCGTGCAGTGAATACAATTACTCTCCTGTTCTCTGTTTATGGATGTAATTGTATGCTTAGCAAGTTTTATTGTCCTGTACCATAGGCGGCTCAGGAGTTAAGTAGCTCAGCCAAGGACGATTACCTGTGGAGTAAAATCCGGTCAATGAAGTCACGTATCTGATGTGTATGTGATGATATTATTGATAGGAAAATTATATTCCAATAACTCAGATTTCGCGCTGCTCCTTAGTGTCTTCTTTTTTTCTATTTCCTATTCAAGATTAGTGAAGGGTGGAGGTGCTAATGCATGTGTATACGCACATCCGGTCCGATGGGGTCCGTTAATTGGTCCGCGTAAAAGGGATATCGTGTAGCGTGCCCCGCGCCCCTCGGTCCGGCTTCCTGCCTCGCGACATCACTCGACGACAGCCGAGATCGTGAGCCTGTCGCTTTAAAGAAATCTGCCTTAAAAGGTTGCTTGTCCAATTAAATGTTGGCATATCACCCCCTGCCGAGTTTTGTCTTCTTTCGATCTTAAGTCACGATTCCTTGCAAGCTTTTAAGATATTATGGTCATGATTTAATATTGCGCTGTTCAATATCACGGATGTTATTGTTTTTAATATGTTATAATCTAAATTACTAATGACTGACTCTGGAACGTTTTCTTGCGATGGGCTTACTATAGTTTGCATTAACAACAACCGTCATGTTCTTCAAATGTTTTTGTGACCTGTTTGTGAACGCTCAAGTTTTTTACTTTTTGCTCTCTTAATGAACAGGTCCGCTTCAATTATCTTAACAATGATTAACTTGCTTTTTGTTCTATTGATGTCTTGTAGTGTAGGTGTAAGTTATTAAGGTATTATTACGAACTCGTTAATAAGATCAGTGTTATTAATCTTGATCATGATTGAGCAACTACATATTATATGAAAAATTGTTTAAAGTTTGACAAATTGTAATTAAAAGATACCTGTATCTGATTTATAAGTAATAACGGATGTTTTAATTTCCCACGAGGATTCAGTATACCCCATGGAATGGTCAACATACATGTTTATTTTTATTATATTTTTTTATGAAGTATGTATAGATACTGAAGAGACGTATTTTCCCATGACGAGTTCTTGGACTGTGACTTGTATGTGATTTCATGCCATCATTCACGTCTGTGTTCAGCCTACCATGGAACTTATATTAGTTGCATCTTTGAATGAAATTACACACTTGCGGTAAAGACAAAACGCCATAGCTGCTTCAATGTAGTTTTCCCCCGTAATTTTCCTCAGTATTAAGGCAGTAAATTTTAAGGCTGTTTCGAGGAACTACGTCGATGGAGATATTCCAAGTTGCAGTGGCCAAAGGTACCGTCCTGAGAACTAAACAATCGAAGTAGTTCCTAGAAACAGTCAATGGGCTCGTTAGGTGAAGTGAATGGAAAGAGTACTCATCGACGGAAACAATAGGTGTTAACTTGCACATTTAGTACGCGACTCTAAAGAGGATGTGAACTGATTACTGAGGAACTGAAATGTTAAATTGTATAAGGTAAATTGCAAACAAAGAATCCACCAACCTTAATTAAGTTGGTTTGCTTAATCGTAAAAGTTTGAAAATTTCATTTTCGAGTTCATTTTCGGGTTCATCATGCTAGAAGAAACATACGCTTTGTTCAAAAGTATTATGTACTTATTGTCCTATCGTTTGTAACCCTAAGGACTTACGTTTGTTTGATCGACACCAAACTTTGTACTAACTTGGTTGCAGGTGGGAAAAATGTTTAAAAAAGCTCATTACTTTCGCCAATTCTGAACATTGAAAAAAATTTCAAAAGTCTTTTTGTTGCCTGAATTATTTGGATTTAGTATTCTATTTATAAAATGGTTTACATTATTATTATAAAATTGTCCATACATAATTTTAGGATTCATATTAGCTCTATATTGCCTATTCTTCCAGTATGGTATTTGGATATCATCTTACCAAATCTCAAAAGATTAGTTTTATACCCACTGGCTGCAAGAAATTCAGATTCTTATAAACAGCCAACATTTTTATTTATAGCAATAATTTGCGATTAATATCTTCGATGACAGATGAGGGGGCTGCCTTGGTAGGTGTGTTTATCGTCGGTACCGTATGTAAATATACAACGGTGTATCGGTCGATATGAAGCAGTTTGTTTTTCTTAGTCCACTGCATTGTTATCATTCACGGCTCACACGACTAGACAATAACGCTGGAGTCTTGAATAGATGATTGATTGTGTTAGTTCATCAATGTGCATCCAGTTTAGTAATCACTTTATTGATGTTTATACGGTAATATCATCTTTATGATTAGCATTGAACACATTCGTTTTGATTGACGAATTGTCAGTTGCTAGCAATTTATGTGTATAACAATGTGATATGACATGAGAAACATGCTCTCAAAGTATGGAATCGCCAAGTTCCAATCGGATACTCTGGTTAGTTATACGAACTAGTTTTCTAGCTGTTAATAAGATCATAAGCAACGAGGTTGGAAACCCGTATGGTTTATTTATTACCAGTGGAGAGAGGGCCGGTTCCGGTCGGCGCTTGCACAGGAAACCCGCAGGATATATCAGAATTAGAATCGCGAGCCGATGAACGGTGGGGCTCTTGCGCTATGTCGACCGCACTTCCCATATCCGTTTATCAAAGTCCCTTTAAATCGTGAAATGTATACAAGCTTGCTAATTTATCTGCTCCTGGATCACGTCATATACCGATATACACCTTAAAATTACTTGCTATAGAAATATGTTTTGACGGTGTTCGAAGAAGGTTGTTTTATAGTATCTTGCATTCTTTAAATAAAATACTCTCAGTACTACATACGTGCAACGTGTTGTTATCGAATTTTTCGATCTCCGCAGTACAGAGTCGGTTGAAATAAGCGTGTCGTTTTATTTTCGATGTTTCTCGTTGTCCGTCCAACGGAAGTCATTATGCGCTTTCCGCTGTTCGTTGTACTGGTGCCCTGTGAAATATATTCATTAAATCAGCGATCATGGTCGACTTGTAGGTTCTCTCCTCCAAGATCATTGTTTGACGTCAATTTCACGTTTTTTCTTTGCGATTGTGTTCAAGTTCATCATTTCGTGATTTTAAATCGCCTTTTTGACTCACATTGTTTGTTTTTACGATTGATGTCGGTTTTTGATCCCTGCGTCTTGTTTGCATACATCAAAAGTAGCAGAATGACGTCGGTGTAGGGCGGCTCCTTGTAACACTCGCGGGGGCATGCGACAAATATTGACTCTACAAATATTTGTGTAGTAGAAAAAGCACGTACGTCTCTTGTGACTACTATGTTCACCATAGGTGATGTGGTGCTGCGCACTGATAGTACAAAGTCTGTAAACCGCAGAGATAACATGTAGTGTTTGAACAAAACAAATCATGTTTGCTTACTTTATGTCTGCTGTGCCCACAGAGCCCTGAGGACTGCTGCCACGGATCACTAGTACTTGGCTATTATGCGTCCTCACGTTCTATTTGCATTGGTTTATGGATATGTATTTGCTGTCGGCACAAGTTAAATTTTGCACTAGACTCCAATATAATGTATGCGAAGCTAACGACAGTCTTTAGCTCAAACACTGCAGTGCATAACAGACGGATCTTTCTGTGTTAGTTTTTTTATTTGATTGAGTATATTTTTCTATTATGGTAGTAATGTGCTTGGTCTATTACCTATTTATTTAGGTAAAACATTGATATCATCGTTTTACTAAATTAACTACGCATTCGAGTTCATTTGCCAACGCATATAGTATCCGTAAACAAGCAACTAGCCAAGGCCGCGTGTGTTTACGAGTCTTCAAACGCTAATAATGTGAACACATCGACGAGTTTATATAAAAGGCCATAGCTTCTAGCGTTCTTATACACGACTGTGTTATTTATTTTGTTGGTTTTTATTTAAAACTTTTCGAACACGAGAGTTGAATGATCTCAGATAAAATAAGTGCAAGCTGCAAGAAGAGTACAATGATTTGATAAACAGGACAGGCACTTGTACTTGAGACATTATTTAAAAACTAAGCGATACTTAGTTTGAAAAATTAAGAATTGAGCAAAAAATTAGGTTAGAAATTGTAATATAATTAATACTTGCAAGTTTTTAACGTAACGAGGCCATATTTCAATAGGCCGCGATTTATTCGCGTCTTGCGAATCACTAACGGAAATGAATGCCAGTAATGAGCTTCGGATGTCGCTCACCTATTGTGCCGAGCTAATAGATATTGACTTCCTTAGTTTAGCCTGTGGTGGCAACAACACCGGTCTATAACGAGGCATTGTTCACATCTTATTCGGTTTTCAAGACGCAGATCCGGGCTGTGAAACGATTGCTAAACTGGCAATTTGTGCAATGGATATCAGTGCAGTATTATTATGCTGCGTGTTGATCACTAATCCAGGCCAACAGTCCTGCAACACGGAACTGCAACAGCAATTCCGAGTGACGTCAAATGATTTGGCATATACTCCATAGTGTATAAAAGTAGACTCTGAATCACAAGTCGTGCTTAGAGGCGTATTCCCAGTCATACCGTGCTCAATCATCGATCACGAGTTGACCCCTCCGTCTTCACAGGCTTACCTCAATAAGTTTCAAAATATTTTTTGTTGGTAAATCACAGGTAAGACGGAAGTTGGGTAATACGAAGGTCAAATGAAGAAATATATATTTTTAATAAATTTGCTTCGAAAAAATTATTTCGAGAACTAATATTTAAACATATTTACGTGTGAAACGTACGAATATAAAGTCAATGATCAATCGAGGGCGTGTCTTGATTGGCAACTCCTTAAGGCGTTGCGTCGAAATCAGTAATTACTGAACCAATGAGAGCTATCTCTCTTTTTGCCTCAATGTTTGTTAAAGGAGACGGATGGACGATTGCAGAGGAGCATTATGCGGCTCTTCCAAACGTTCCGCGTTTTGCCTGAGAACCGGCGTGCTTTATCAATGGAACGGAACCCATCTTCGATGTTCAATTAATGAGTCTTCCGCTGTAAAAGGGGTTCCGAAAACAGCAACTAAAACAATACCTATATAATACCCTTGGAATTAGCCAACTAATTTCTAGCTGAGTGGTGTGTATTTTTTCCTAAAATGGTTGTTTTGATTTTATGAGTGCTTCCATTAAAGACAAATAGAGATTGAGAGATTTCAGGGAATAGGCTCTTTTATTTCCTGAATTTATCATATATTATGCTAGTTTGCGTAATAGTATTGAATAAATAAAAGCAAATCAGCAGATGTTATAAACGACCCATCATTAGCTCGAACTGTAATCCCTTGACGGCACGCGCAGGCACGCAGCGTTAAGTGGGTTAGCATGTCGATCCTGGCCAGCTCAAGGCCGTACCAATAATAATTTATCTACATAATAGAAACATACAGAATATAATCCTATCAGATAAACTTGAGATTATTAAAACAAATCAACAAATCACGACACAACATGATGATTCTATCAAACCAGTTATGCAAGAAATTAAGTTTGGAATTGTTAAGTTCATGAATGCAGTAACGAATCAAGTTCCAATATTAACGTCCTTGATATATTTTGAACTCGTTTCACTTCCTGTTACGAGTCAAAATTGTAAACGCTAAGCACGTCACTCATTCAGTCTCAATCAAAGGATCGTGAATGAGATGTTTACCGCGGCGTACATACACATAGGCGTTTGTGTGCAAGACTTGAAGCGTTTCCTGTTTTATAATATATATCATAGGTATGCATCGCCCGATAGTGTTTCGTAATATGCCAGTTCAGTTTTCCTGTTTCGTCAACATTAGAAAATGTACTTAGGTATTGTCCACTAGGCAAATATTTGACATCAACTTGCAGAGCGTCGATGCAATACACACATACGTTACAATTTCGTTTAAGGATGCAATTTTGAAGAAAGCATTAATGCGCTGAAGTGTTTAGATGTTCATAAAGTAATGCTCGTAGAGTTGCCGGTGCGCTAGAGGGCCACAGGGCCGTCCTGCCAAGGCCAGCGAGTTCGTTAGGGCCATTCATGGAAGCCTGCGCGCAATCTCCCCACTCCCGCGGCGACAGGATATTCTCCCTCGCCGTGCTATGCTGGCCGATTGATTGGTTTATTTTTTAAATCGGATTGGAAGCAAAAAGACACCACGCGCAATCGTAATACACCGGATGCACTAACGAGTGTAAAAATTTTAAACTTCACCAAGCAGCGTTAGTTTGTTTTTGTAGAAGGCCGTTTCCGCCATGACTTAATTCATAACTCAACCGGTACATATAGTATGCTATAACAATCGAAGTTTAATAGATGATATCTAAAACATTACTAATTAAGTGCCTCTGGCCAACATTCCATTCATATAAATAAACAGTATAACGCATTGTATCTTATTGTTTTAATCATTGAATAGACTTAAAGTTATTGTGATTGTGATAAGTGCATCGTAAACGGACAATTCCTTCCTTAATACATCTTTTCTGATAGTTACAATGAGACCACAAACACCTTCGACAGACCACAACTTTATCTAGTTTATATAGAGGTCTAAGGAGAACATGTCCATTCATACGAATATGGGCCCTAAGTGGGTGGAAGTGGGCAATGAATCATTTTGTGCTGTATCGGAGGAACATCGGCGTATTTCGGACGCGCATTGTGAGCAATTCGTCATGATTTGCGTATGTAAATGGAGTTTGGTTGTGCGTTCGTAACGGTATTTTCGTCGGTCCACAGCAGGAAGGCGGATGCTATAAACACACTTTCAGCGGTGTAACCATCGCGGCTTACCTATACAGCTATTGTTTATCAAATTCGTTGATGACATGGGCTTAAAGGTTAATCTCCTTAAACATCTTCGGAGGCCATAAGCTCCCTGCGACTCGTGCTCCTGAACTCCATCAAGGGATTACCGTATACGCCGCCCGCTTGCTACGGCGGACTTATGGCTGCCAAAATGCTTTATGGAATTTTTATGGAAATTATTTTATAAATATTTGATCAGTAATTTATCACCTCTGAAGTTTACAGTGGATTCGTTTAGGGCCTATTATAGCCCTTTCTATGAATTATTTATAGTGTGAATAAGTTAAGTGTTTTGCATCTAATCTCTTGAGTTCTAGAGACTTTAGAGGGCAATACTTGATTCATAGTTTTAAGGATAGGTTATTTTTGTTTTGTTTATTTAATAATATATTCTAGGCTTCTACATTCTATATTCTACACAGTGCTATCTAGAACTAGAACAAAAACAAACAAAGACTGACTAATTAGATCCTTTTTAGAATGTCATTAGATGATCAGATATCATGTTTTTTTCCGTACCTCAAAATAAAAAAAACGGAACCCTCATTTGTCCGTTTGTCTTCCTGTCTGTCTGTCTGTCTGTCAAGACAAATCATATTTCTAAATCAACGCAAACAAAATATATTGCGGTTTTGTGGCTTAAGCTACGGAACCCTTGGAGCGTGAGTCCGACTCGTACTTGTCCGGTTTTTATTAAATCTACCAATGCAAATATTCTTGCATACAAATATTCGCCTCGAGTGGGACTTGAACTTTACGTCACGGAGGTTCATCCCACATATTTTGACCTATTACGTTTTTAGAAGAAACGTAATAGCTCCTATCTATTACTTTTTCTTACAGAAAAATCAGCAACAGAAGTGCACGTGCTTTTAAGTAGCTATTATGTATAATTTTCATGTTTTATACTGTCATCTATTGATAGAAAACAAGCACATTAGAAAGCCTCTTACATTAAACGGATCAGATATAATATATTATATCCTATTCTTATACTCAAAGAGTCCACTATCCTACTATAGGTACAGCCGGCTTCCTTATGTAGGTAGGCATATGATGCACGACAAGAAATCTGTAATCATGTGGTTTGTGGTTTCTCACCGCGAGTAGAAATATATTGATTGAAGAAATATAATATAGTATTTACATTTGCTACCATGTTTAATACTAACTGCCTGTAATTTAATCGATTTTAATCTTCCGCAATTTTTGTACCGGCTGAACACGTTGGGTCATAGTGAGCCAAGTATTTTTCATCAAAATATTGAGCTTTGGCGTCTTGGAACTTTTCGTTTTATAAGTAAATTCTGTGGACAATATTGGCGCATGTTTGGCCAATGTGCACAGGCGTCTTTACACATTTAATCACGATGATAGCTACCATGTTTTTTTTTTATCGCGCGATATATCCCCACGGATACCACCCCCCCGGAGCTGGTGGAGGTGGTTATGTCGGACTCGGACCGACTAAAACGCACGCCTTCTTGGTTCTTTGGTTGCCGGAGGTGAGATTGCCGAAAGCATATCTCTGGCACCCCGGCAGACCCAGATGATAGCTACCATGTGGTACGATACCACGGATATCGTCGTATATATCGGATATCTGTGTTTTTGATCTCCTGGATCATGCTTAATCCTCGACATAGCTACCGTAAGAGCTTAAAAGGCTATCCAGGCTGGATATGGAAGCTTCGGTTGCTACCCGCATTTGGTTAAGAACATAGTGTCTTTATATTCGTCAATAATGATTTAGCTCTACTCTATTTGTGTCGTAATGTAGGTTTAAGGTTGATAGCGGTGTTACAGTCTATTGCAAAAAGTAAAGTAATACTGGTCTAGTGCAGCGGTTGGTAGGTACAGTGGGAACCTCCCTGCTGCACACCGTCTGCAGTACCACTAGCACCGATGCATTATTATATCATTTAACACTATTTCAGAATTAAAGTAGCAAACAGAATAACAAAAGTATCCAATGTCAAAGATTTTAACAAGAAATTCTGATATGGCTTTGTGAGAATAGCCTGCGTTGTCGATATGACACGCTAGTATCAAATACGGTGCGGTGAAAGTAACAGTTCTGAGGCCGTTGGTACTTTTCTTGCTTATGAATTTACATTGATATTTTGTTTGTGAAAGCCCTGCCGATCTGCTTGGATAATATTTAGCCCATACGCTGTACTTTTCTCTTCGCTATGAACATCAGCAATTCCATGAGTAGCGGCACCGCCACGAAACCAATTTAAAGAAAAAAAAAGAAACACAAAACACCACGAGGGCTATCCAACGTGTCGTGGACTCGACAGAAGATGAAGAAATTGAGCGTAGTGTGCCCACGTTGGATGGATATGAAGTGATTGTTTTGCATTGCATGTACTCGTACTTGACAAGACCGTCAAGATACATCAATATAACGTGTTGTCTGAACAATACTGCTAATGTTGATCACAAAAGACCAGCTCTCTTGCACTTTACGTAAAAGCCTTGCATTTTGTAATATTCCGCGTTTGCATAACTTACTCCGTGATTGTTAACTTCCCGTCTACCTTCATTGCGGTGCATTGTGTTATGCAAGACAGTGTGATACGTCACTATCGCATTAGGCTGAAGGAGACAACCCATTTGTGTACTAACTAGTGTGAAGGAGCATGTCGCTTGAGGGAGAGCTGTCGCCGCCCCCGACTAGTTAACCCACGCCCGGCTGCGTCAATTCTATAATTATACATTCATCCTGCCCACATGTACATAAAGAATCTTTACAAAAATGTCCCACATGCAATTTTTTTTTTACATTGCATCAATCCTCTTTGCACTATATATCGCGAATTTTGTCACATGTTTAGAACGCTGTCACTCCCACTTCAACGTTGATAAATCAAAAAGGATCGGCTGAATGGGATCAATAAGTATGGTGAATGTGGTGGGCGATCGGTCGTCGAACTGCGCGGGCGCAAGCCGGTGGTGCGCTCTAATTCAATTTAACGACAACCCATTGCGCACTAGGCTAATAATCCGCCTCGATGCCACCATAATATTACTCGAGTGTTTTATATCATCGTCGCCTTGGCCCTGGTGATGGTATCGCGGATTATATTACTAAATATAATTTAAAATCTCACTTGAGTAATGATGACGCTTTATTCGTTGACTATCATTTTGATTTAATGCTCCATGTTGAATAGTTATCGTAATAGTGTTGGACATTAAAGCATAGAATAAGTGATGTTTATGTTAAAGGTTTCATATATCTTAGCATTTATAGACACAACACCATTAACTGCAGCATTTATACCGTAAACTTATTATGAGTCTGCTGGTTATTGATTTATGATAATGGGAAAACTTTTCTTTCCTTTTCTCAAGAAAATTAAGACAGGCCGTACCTATTGTCTCTTGACATTACCTACAGTCGAGACCGGATCTGCAAGGATAGCCTGTGTCACCTTGAATGCCGGATGCCGGCGGACTGTCGAAGGAGCTATCGGCCGTCAATCGTGTGAGCGCCTCGCCATATTATATTATGGTCGTCTGTCTGTTTGTCTGTGCGATCGCGAGGGCCGTTTTTATTTTACGACTATCCACGTCCGCTGCGCCAGTCCTCGTCCAAGGTCTATGTTTCTTATAACCGATGGACCGGCGGTGCATCGATCAGAATTATGCGATCAGTTTTATTTGTTTGATCTTTGGATCAATGAATAAGCTAATATCCAGGCAATGGCGATTATGTTTTTAGCGGGATCTTTTCGATCAATACATATGAATCGTTTGCGAGAATTTCAAGGAGGAGGAACGTGTGTTGTCTCAGAAGTGTCCAACGGAAATGGATTGAACGTGGGCGACGCCTACATTGTGTGCGAGTGGACACTCTCAGCACACACCCAAGTGACAAATATCATTATCTATTTCTGTAAGTACTCATCCCGCTGGTTTATATTTAGTTTCTGTTTGTTTGTTTCAGGTAAGTGCTGTTTACAACCATCAATCAAACAATTAGAGCCAAGCAATGGTAGGTCATTATTGCGTATTTTTGAGGTACCTATATTAATCTGATATTTTACCGGTTATGTGTTTGGTCTCACGTAAAGGGGAGCTCCTATTATTTGTCAATTTTTCGTAACCCGTGTCACTACAGTACAAAATTCAATATGTCACCAATTCAAGCAGCAAACCTAGAATCGCACATTTGGAGGCAAATATAGTTTGCAAAGTGTATCTAACATCCACGCAGGAGCCACGGTTTCAATTTATCCCTTGGGCGACTATCCAGTCCACCATACCTTTAAAATTTAAATTAGAGAGTTGTATTTCAAAGCTACTGAATATGTAATAGGCTCTTAATCATGACACAATGAGATATTCTGAATGAGCGAACACTTTATCACGATTTGTAATACTACAACTTATTTCCGCATCCGTTATTGTAACGTTGTCCAGCGCGATTTAATCATTTCTTCAAGTGACAAGATGTATTAGGGCACTTTCACATTTGGAATGCTAGAGTCGCCTCTTAATCTACACTTTTAAGGTTGAAAATTGTTTGGTGGCCAAATTCAGTGATTCCCTTTGATGTAGAACGGGAATATCGACAAAGACGGATGTCCGGTGCCGGTCAGGATTTGTTTCACATGAGTGTTGCGTCTCCAACGGTTCGTATAGAGATGAAGACTTCGATCGCATTATATTTTTTTATACAACCTTTAGTATAACCTAATATTTCAGCCGCTAAACTAATTTAGAGTAAAGTTGTTTTGAAGGTCTCAAAAGGCCCGCGTTTCATCACTATCTTACCTGTCGGTAGATGTAGTGATACGCTTGGCCGGCGGCAGTCTATTCATTATAAACTTGAAGACTTTCCGCTCATATCCATATACCCCAGAAACTTCGGAGAACAGACTCAGACTTTATATTTTCCCTATCTTTGACTTGACTTGTTGACTTGTTGACTCAGCCTCAGATATAGGCTCGAGTCAAGAATAGAGCCCGGAATATTATGGCAATAGCAGCCTATTGCCGTAATATTCCTCCTACCCTCCACAACGTGGGACCGACTACAATTATTGGTGAAATGTGAGTGTTGATTTACCTCTGCCTAACTCTCCAGGGATAAACGCGTGAATGTATGTATGTATATATCTCTAACTTCTCGTATAGATTATCGGAACGCCTTTTGACATTTTTCTTAATGGTTTGGTTGTCCGAATTGTTGTACGTTGTTATCTCCTTGACCGCTTGTGCAAGTACTGAATCATCATAATCTGAGAGAAGTACATATGAAACGCATACTTCAAAATGAATAAATATGTTTATTTCATATTTCTGCATCGTTGATTTATATCAGTCAACACGATCTTTGAAGTCCAAATCTATTGCTGAAAGGAAAATTATAAACGATGTTTACTTAAATGTTAACTTTTGTTAGTATAGGAAACGGAATAAAAGGGCTTCTAAAAATCCTTCCGGTTCTATTGACATCGCGGACAGCGGCGTACGCGCATTTCAAAGAGCCAGTATGTTTGTCCGACGGTGCTTCGGTAAACATTATTTGTTCGACGGGTGTGTGATTTTGCCTTTTGTATTTTCCATGCTCACTTCTAGCGCAGGGTACGATATAATCTCGTTATATGTGTAACTACTTCCGGAAGTTAGCATCGTTGGAAATAATAATGAATCTGAACTACACATCTATTTTTTTGAGAGGTGGAATTAATTGGATTATTTAATAATACCTATATCCGAATTCGATTGACGCTTTTTATTGCTTTCATTTTATTTGATTTGGATTGGGTTTTTGAACCCGAAGTAATTTGAGAAGAGGTATGTACTCTACAATCTACATCACGTGGGTTGGTACTTTCTTTAGGAAAAGATTTTTTTAACTATCAAATATTTTCCTACAGAACAATATTGGAATTGTTTTGTCAAAACCATACTGGGAAGGGGTGGAGCTCCTTATCTGAGAAGTTTACAAAACACGAGTTAATAGGTTTCTTCTATCGTTACTGAACAGATGAGACATTGGTTAAAATGTGGTCTATTGGCGATACAAAAGGTATTTTAATAAAATACATAAAAATGAATGCTTTTACGGTTCCAAGACCCTAAATCTATATCAGCATCAATACCGTTAACATTCGGTATTTGGCGAACGAAGTTTTGCATACAATGCCCATGTTGGCAGCTTGCGCAAGCGTAAGCGGTCATCGGGCCGGATGTGACGTTCTGGCAGCGCCCGCGCATGTTTGTGTCTGGACTAGATAGCCTCTCGATGTTCTAGAGGGTAATTAATCGTAAGTAGATGTGTTGATTAGGTATAAAATTATATGAAACTGTAAGGAGTAGCAAGTTTCGATTACTAATTGGGTATTATCCTATAGATAAACTAAATGATCTAACCAAGATTATTAAATTAAGAATGCTAAAAGAGAGGTAAAAATTACGTCGTTATTTTAAGGTTTTTAATTATTTTAATCATCCACCCAACCTATAATAGTAACTGATTTGACTACTAATTTTAAGACGTCACTAAATCTTTTTTCATACAACTTCCCTAATAATGTATCGTTTTGACGTTTAGTAAAAAGTAACTAATTTGACTAGTCATTAGAATACCCAATTGTCATATAATTATTGTAAGTGAGATAAGAGAACTGTTGTCGCATGTACACAACATTACTGGAATTCTAGTTAACCCTTTTCTGACAAGGCTGCATCGAAGAGACCAGTAGACTGAACACGACTGGTTCTCTTTATTTTATTTAGGGCCAATGTTTCCTAATTCGAATGTGTGAAAAGTGCGCCATCATCAACTGAACTAATAGATAATAGAAAAGGAAATACGTACCCAGCCACTCGCGAGTTGATTCAAAAAACTTTACCTACTGGCAATAAAGAGTTTTCAAAATAAACTTGACTATTTGACAAGCGAAAATCATTTTTAATTTCTTTATACTTTCAGATTCGCGTGAAAATAACATTGAATTTTAAATTAAATATTTTCAAGGTTTATACTCCGGCAATGTACGTCATGAATAAGATTTCATTATCGACACTTCAGTCGAATTGAATTATTCTTTCTATAAAAAGTTCGTCAATGCATTTCTAAATTAATATCGTATCAATAAGGAAATAAAAAATATACTAAATCATTTCGCGACTCGGTGCGTGACTCAATTTGATAGATATTATCACTGTGACCCGCATCGTTGATATTAAAGTAACCTAAAAAATCTACAATCATTTGCATCCGCCATTACTGTCATATTTATTAGTTACTATGCACAAATAGTAGTACAGTTACGAATATAACCAATTTCGATACTAAAAAGTGTTTTCTGTACTGATTTTGACTGATTAAATTTTAGAACTAATCTTCAAATGGAAGGATTCCCTCAGTCAGATGGACTGATGACATGAAAATGGTAGCTGGATTTTGAGGAGCTTGAATTTCTGCTTAGTTATTTCATGGTAACCGTAAGACTTGTTACAAGCCTCTAGGCTGTAGTAATAATATACTATTGAACTGTAAAATAATTGAAGTTCTTGTTCACAGTAAATGGCATCGTTCTGATTGTAAAACGCGAAGGATGGGGTGCTATAGTATGTATTAAGCGATCAGTGATTAATCAATTGATGACGGTGTATTGGTAACTACTTCTAACATAAAGTTGCTGAAAGTGCTGAAACTATTACGCAGCAAAGTCCCAGCCAACTATTGAACTACTATAAAGGTACTAGGTAGTCTAAATAGGTACCTACTCAGCTTCGAATGCATTCAGCTCGCTCGTAGCTCTCACTTTGCAATATTGACCGTCCATGCGCTCAAAGCGGTCTTGTTTTCTCTTGCTCCGAGGCCTCGACAAACAATAACAAGTGTAGTCACTTAGGCATTGCGTTTCCTACCACGTATGCGTTAACTTTGCACTGTTTATTTTGTTGCTCATATATCGATCTGACCTTAAATATGAGCTACTTATTGGTAGCCGTGGACGAGTGTACATAGCTTCAATAAGTAATGGCATAATAGGGAAAAAATAATTTGTAACAGCATCAAACTTGTTGGATATTAAAGGAAATATAGTGAAAACAATTGATTAACAAAATGAAATGAGTGCATTTTAAGGGTGAAAAATTGGTATTTTCATGATTCGCTAAAAGGCTTCCTATCTTTTTTTTTCGTGCGGAAATCCCCTTGGATACCTCCCTCGCCGGAGCCGGAAGAGGAGGTTATGTCGGACTCGAACCAACTAAAACCGCACGCCGACTGAGGGTCGTGGTGCTAGACCGGAGGTGAGGTTGTCTTCGACATATCCCTCGCACCCCGGCTGACTCAGGCTTCCTATCTTATCAAGAAAATCTCTACATAGTACCTCAATAGTTGTACCTTTAATATGTTCTAATTGCATAATTTAAAATATATGCCGGTATGCGTTTGTTGTCTACATTTATCCACAGTGGAAGACCAATGTATATATTCATGTACATATATAATTGTCATGTTGCTGTATAGATTACATACTAATTAACATATTTAATACAAAGAATCATCATTTTCTGAATCACGCATGCAAAATAAGCACGTGTAATTTTTTTTGTAAATTCGATAAATAAACCCTTGACACGTTATTGATCAATAGAGTAACAATTACATTTACTCATAAAACATCTTCTTAGTCGCCAGTAATTACTTCCCTCGAGTAATAAACGTGGACTAGTCCTCTTGTATATAATTTTAACAGACTACCCAAGCTAATAAAATTAATAATTTGTACCATAATGATGGGTATATCCGTCCACAGATCGATTATGATAAATCTATTAATTTTTTGTATCACGAAGGAAATGATCGGATTCTTCTATGCAAAGACTAGTCTAGTCTCAGGTCTCGCCTGGGTGGTCCTGAACAAGGTCAGTCTTCTTCACAACAAGGCGAACATGCGCACGCGCATGCACCGCACGGAGCCGCGGACAAACGATGCCGGTGCTCGACATCCGGTCACAAGCTATGTAAATTAGTGTCACACTTCGACATGATATCATTGTACTGGCCTTGGTACTGTTTCATTTTTATTGTTACCCGATCACAGCTGTGGCAGAAAGGATGGGCAGGACACGTATCGTACTTTCTCTCTTTTCATTTGGTTGGTCTCTCTTCGTTTGCTTGATTAGAAAATAGCGTGACGTCACGCTTGAGTGAAATTCATGGTCAATGGTTATTTCGAGTTTGACTACGACTCTGTCTACATGCACATACAAGTCATGCATGTTTTGTAAGGCTCGGGCCACGAAGGGGTTGGTAGAACCCACAGGGCTCTCACTCTGCATCTGAAAACTGCATCAAAATTGAATTGGTAGTTTCGGAGAAAATGGCAACATGGATTTGCACAAACAAACACACAAACATCCTCTCACCCCAAACGCATATACCGTCTCCTGTCCGTCGTGGGTAAAACAATATCCTAATACACTTCCTAAAACACACTATGAAATATCACAGAATTCTAATTTTCAATAATATGTCGGATTCTTCTTAACTTCTAGTCGTTTTTTATTGTTTTCCAACACTTTTTATTTTGTTACTTTTTCATAACTTATGTGTTTATAGACCTCGGTTCTGTCCATGGTCTCATTGACTAGAGTATCAGAGTTTATTGACTTCAATTTTAAATTCGCATATTATTTATGTCCAATACACGCAACATTGTAATTTAATGGATTTATTATGTTGTAAGCTGGAACGTCGTTTTCAATAGCAAATAAATATACTATAAAGTTTTGTTGTCTGTGGTTAGGTCACATAATGTCACACGCTCATTCACAGAAAGGAGCCTCTACACTCCTTTTAGAAGTAGTAGGAAGTACATAGCCCGTTTTTAAAGCGCCGACTTGCAATTTGACAGGTCGTGCACTCTCAAGGTAGTATATCATGACGGATCTACGTTTAGGATTATTTTCTAGTTTCTCACCTTCTGCGAATAAGTTTATATTCCATTTTACCTGATCAAATTCATGTTACAGCTTCATTGGTCTCCTAGCATAAGTTTCTGCTTATTTAATTACATACGATCGAAGAGTTATTGCGACTGTAAGGAAATTTCCAATTATTTACCGCACGGAATCTTGCAACGTGCTCGTTAAACTGCAAAAACAAATAGCTACTTATTGTGTTATACACCTCTCCCTGCCCTTTTAGACATTCAGACGTGAATGTGTAAGATACCTATTAATCTCGTCGTTGGTAACTCTTTCTGTGAAGCATCTATGTGCAGCAGTTTGTAAAATGTGCTTTGGCAAAATGTTCAAAGTAGTACGAAATCGCCTGTCCATGTAATTGGCGATACGTCCGACACTAATCCTACTGGCTTCCGTTTCCATTCGACACTTATATTGAGTCATGTGATGTCACACATACGCATTCATTTACATTAGTGTCCGTTCCTATAGTTGCCTAGTTGCAATACTTTTAGCTCATAGTTTTTTAATACTTCATCTTCACCGTCAGTTATGTAGAGACTTGTTAATTTGAACACTAGGTGTATCCTACTCCTTCGGCCATGTACGAAACTAAGTTTCAACAGCCTTAAAGTGTCCAAGATCTGCGTTAAATGTTGATTATTCTCGCTTGAGCTCTATAACCTTCCACATCAAACGGGTTATCTTCGTGAACCAATCATACTTGAAGTTACTGAGTTTAGCGCGTTTATTCCTGCAAACTTTTCACTGCTAACCTATCGGGCTTTGCACGGGAAATGTTTATTGTTCCCTTTAAAACTTCCAGAACCTGCCAAATTTAAGTATATCCATCGAAGTGGAAGAAAAACGAAAGGAGAAGGCAAACGGAAGGTGGGACGCCCCCTAACCAGATGGACTGACGACCTGAAAAAGGTGGCAGGGACAGACTGAACATTGGAATAGGCCTATGTACAGCAGTGCACTGCAGTGGGCTAATTTATGGATTGAAATCGAAGTCGTACTATTCGAGTTTAGTTTTTTCAAGCATATACCGCATGTTTATCTATGACTTTATAGTGATAGGTGTTGGACATTGCCCCAATTACCAAAATATTTTTACTCTCGCAAATGGTTCCTAATTGACACCTTGATGGCAGAACCATTTAGTTAACACTTTGGAAATTGGTTTTTTGATAGCCTCGATAGGGCACGTAAACGAGGGAGGTGAAGTGTCTTGTGAAATTTGATGACGGAGGCTCTAGTTTTTAATCACTTAAGCGATGTTGTAGCAAAGTTTAAGCGTAATTTAATCCAGGATTATAGCATTTACATGGGCTTTAAGGATAGGAACATGTAAGGAATCGGTAAGGAATGTTTGGAATTCACTGTGAACCTATTCTGTCAAGGGCACATAACCTCTTATTTTTTATTTTAGACAAGACTACAGTCTGTCATGATTTGGCACCTTTGTACATATTTTACAGTGACGGCTGACGGTAATAGGCTTGCAGGGTGTACCTGTTGCGTAGGAACTGAAACAGCTACCTAATAGTACAGTAAACTTGAATAGGCGAAGGAATATATTTTGACGGATTTTTTCATTGGACAGGACTTCGTCATGGCTATACTAGCGAGTACAATTCGAAAACGTATATTTTAAGAAATAGTCAACCCACACACCACACATGCTTTGAGGTAAACAAATTGTTGACACAAAACGCAATATAATAGAGCTATACAAAAATGCTAAATAACACCAACGTCTTTATAAACATACAATTATAAAGATTGTCACGACATAATATTTCATTATGTCGTGAAAGGCTTTCACTGACGTGTGAATGAAGATAATTAGAAGAACAAGGCGTAGAAAGTTCGAGACGCACTCTGACATAATTGGGGTAGCGCACCATCGCGCATCGGTGACAGCGAATGGCTTATCGGCTCACGGGCACATTATCTTCGAGAGAGATTAGGAACGACTTTGGTGCTTAGTCGGTAAGTGCACGTCAAATTTTGAAAAGTCAAAGGATCTGACATTTCTCAGATTTCATGATATTTTTTGCTCCAAAAAGGATTATGGTTTTTTGTCGTAATATTGTTTTGAATATGCATGTTACGAGATCATTTTGTTGGTAAGCAGCTTACTTTTGAAATGTAGTAAAAATATGTCCTTTTGCGATTTTTCATTCAGACTACAAGAAATTATAGTCACTCTTTTAGTTCAGACATTTGTATTTTTTATTTTATTCAAATATTTCTTCAATGTTGTCATCCGAAGAATCCAAACTATTTCAAATTTGATTTCTTTGTCACATTATTTAACTGGTTATCTCGCATCGCGTAACTTAATATTGTTACGTGTTCTGTTGTGCTCAGTGCTATATAGGCCTACCAGATAAGGTAGTCCATCTATACCAGGGTGTAATGTGTCTGTAACTCAAGACTATTCGGGGAAGGCGTCTGATACAGCTTCGATGTGCAGATTAATTGACAGTTGTATTATAATTACAACCAAACGGATTTTCAAATCCATATAAAAGAACCTTAATAAATTATCGATCCTTTTTGATCTGCATACAATACTTTTCAACAAAATGAACACGTAAAGGTCATATTCTTTTTATAAATCGGTCGTTATTGTGAATTTTACGAGTACTAAATATTGCAGGGCTCTGTAAGTGGACACTCTTTGTCGTCATTTAAAATCAGCATAATATTGTTAAAGGTAAAGTTGTGTAGTTTAGCAAGGAGGTATGAAACAGGAAGTTTCACGTGTCGTTTCACAGTTTACTGCACCATAACCGGAACGTCATTCGCGTGTCATCGAAATATAAACAAGTATTGGAACGTTAAAACTGAAACTGCTTTCCTGCACAACGAGGTAAATAATAATTACCAAGTGTAATATACTTAATATTAGCATTTAAACGTATAGAACCATTATTCGTTGTGCAGGTCTTTCATTGCCTATTGTCTCTATGTATAGGAGTAGATTAAATATTTGTATATTACTTCTTGGAGATATCGAAGTCATTTTCTTATTTAAACACGCCCTAAAATATAATGTGCAAGTCACTAAAGGCAAACTTTCGTAGACCTCCGGGACGCATTCAAATAATGAGAAAATCCTTACAGCCGTTTATGTCCGTCATCAACAACGTTTATCTCAGAACTGGCCATATTTAATTGTAATTTTGACGGGTGCATAATTGCAAGGTTCCGGACGGCACTCGTCGCGTGGGAACGGCTAGTTCGTTAGTAGGTGCAGCCTGTGCAGACCAGGCCAGCTTTGCTGACACGACGATAGGAACTTCCGTGGCACTCGCGTGGGAACATGCAGGATATCGATTATATCGACATACGCTCGCGCTGCCAGTGTCCACTTTGCATGTTAACGATAAAATTCTTAGATTATTGTTGCGGGAAAATACAACATAGGCATGTTACATTCTAATCACTATCTGTGATTAACTTAGTTCTTGAAAATAATGAACAGACAGAAATCGTTCAGGCTTTTATTGTACGAAATAATGGAAGCAAGTCTCAATGCATGTTTCATTTTGGGTTTGAATATATAATAGAAAGTATGTAAGTAAACAAAACGTGACACGATCATCATCTTAGTCTCGCCATGGACATATATCTAAGTAGTAACAGAATCGTGGGGTATGATGGAAATGAAAATATAAGTTACAGTTTCGATATATCGGGTGTAAAATAAACCGCCAAAAACAGCTTTGTAATTTATGTATATTTGCGTAAAATTTCAGCAATATCAAGAGAGCAATTATTTCCAGCTATAAAGAAATTGAAATTATTTGCTGGTTAAAGTTATTAAGTCCAGCTATATTCACGATTGTATTATTTACTGCGGTAAGACACCCACATTAATCTAGATTTCTAAAGACAATAGGATTGCGGTGCAGCCAATGAGCTCAGTATACTCAACTACTATTAGGAATTAGTAATGGTACCTAAAGTTTTCTGCTCTGTTCTGAAAAAGGCAAGAATGATCTTGCCTTCTACAGAACAGACTAGAAAACTTTGGGTGTCGCCCAAGGTAACAATTATGGAACCCAGGTTTGTATAGTTAGCATACTTAATGCTTTAAAAAAACATTCAAATGTTGAGAAAAACATTCAAGGCTGAGTAATCTAAAATCTATGTAACCCACGATTTGAATCCCGTTTACAGCTTTTTTTCTGGACTGACTATGGGAGTTTCTGCATTTTTACGTACAGAAGATAAGTACTATGGAATATTCTGCATTTTCATTTCATATTTTACTAAATTCGCACGGCCCACTGCAACAATTAAACGGAAGCGAATTGCAAAGATAAATCCGTTCCCTGCGTAGACAACGCAGCACTTATCATGTGGGAATACAACGCTCCAGTTACGACTGCACTCTGTTATATGCGCCTGTGAATGACATTAATAATGTATGCACTTCTGTTTTCAATGTATGGTGTTTGATAGTTATTTAATTGATTCTCTGGTTGTTTGAGTGCTTTAGATTTGTCAAGAGCTTTTGATTCGGGCCGTCATATGGAAATCATCAATGAATTTATAGATTATAGATATCTTTGTTCATTCTGATGTACGTTAATCAGTGAAGTTGGTTAATGCCTTCATTCGATTGGGTATTCAAGCTTTAATTGATTATAACCAAATAATCTTTAATGTCAATAACTTTATTGATTGAAATACATATAATGACGACGGATCTAACAGCAACAGCGAAATTGCTAACGCTGCCAAAAGCGTGTCATGCACTTTTTCTGCAATTGCTAATATTTTGCTTATTTACAGTTTTGATGGTGAAAAGGGTGAAAATTACTTCACCATCGTAAATGCAAATAAGCAAAATATTATTCGATAGAAGCATTAGCACGAATACTATAAATATCAGTACTCTACTACTTTACTTTTCGATGGTATTCTAAATAAGTTAGTTCTTATATTTGTTAGGATGTATTAAAATCAATCTATTTTTATAAATAAACATTTACTGAGACAGTCCAACAATTGAAAGAGACATAAAAATATTTGGTGCTATTCGTTGGCCGGTACCTACCAAGTTCTCTGATGACACGCCGTCCGATAGATAAAGATTCATCCAGGAATGTGCGCGCTGGGGACGCGGCCCTTTACGCTGTACCACTGTTAACGGCTCACCTGTCTACCATCCACTTCCCTTTCTTAGAAAAAAATCTAAACATATCTAATATAATGACCGCTGTCTGGATGACGCCACACGATTAAAGAAATTTCAGAAGCTTTATTTCTTTTTACATCATTTAAACACAATTAGTTAGGCATCCCAACAATAACAGTGTCGAAAAATTAAGGTTGATAGCCTCAAAGTGCCTTGAAATTTTCGCGATGCAATTTTAATGCTCACATTCACCGAATCTCTTCGCAGCAAACACATATAAATATTTCAAAAACCTTTGTTGATTCTTTTCTCACAATATAAAACAAAAATTATAAATCCAGATAATGAAACTGCACAATCACACGCTACCTGTCTGCGAAATATGTTTTTGCCCAACCATTGTTTGCAAATATGTAAGAATTAGTTCCCACATTATATTCCGAAATTGTGTAGATCGTCTCGACATAACAATAAATGAATCGCTTGTTTCCCAAACAGCACTTGTCCTAAACTGGTTTTTTACAGTAGGAACAAAAAAGTATTTTGTGATTTTTTTTGTGGGAAAGGTTAGTGATATTTTATGTTATAAATAAACAAACGACATTTCTACATAAGAAAAGTTAAAAAACATCAATGTAAAATTATATTAACTAATTTTTTTTTAATTCATAAATTTTGGACATGTGCTATTTGGTAAATAAAAGTGGACATGTGTCATTTTGTCAATAAATTGCAATGGTATTCATACAAATTTAAAGGATAATAATATTAAAATAAAACCATAGTATGTTTAAGTCTTTATTAACAAACACACAATACAAATTTAATCATCCTCTAGTTCACATTCAGCTTGTGTTGTGGGCCATGTCAAGATAATATTATAAAAATCTTGATGAGTATCAGGAATGTAGCTCATAAGCTTTTTAATATCCTGAATTTTCTTTGCATTTATGGGATTCACAGTTTCATATGCTTTTCCACATGTCAACTGCACTCTATGGGCAATAAGTAGTTTGAAAGTACTTCTCACAGGGTTATTAATAAATTCATGTGCTTGGATAATACCAGGCCTTTTAATTGAATGTCTAAACTCTTTGAAGACAGTGGGCTGAAAATAGATTTTCTGTGATCTGATGACACCTCTACCTTTGGTTTCCTCTGATATTGCCGTTTTAGTATAATATCTTGGCCACCATTTCTTAAAGTCCAAAAATAAGTCCCCATCATTTAAAACCTTTACTTCTAATCTGCCTATTGTTTTTACAGAATTTGATATTATAGTAACATATTCCATTGGAACGTATATTCGGTCACATTTTGATAGGCTTCTTTTTATTGTACCAAAATCCCTGTCACAAGGGTTATATGAGTGACCACGCACAGGGAAATACTGCCTTACATTTTTAAAACGGCCAGTATCTACCAGTGCAGCACAATATCTGATCATTGTATGATTTTTATTTTGACCAGTACACCCATCAGAGAATAATCTTAAATTTTTTACTGTTTCTGGTATATAGTTATTAATATAATCATGAATCATTGAGCATACGTCATTTGCCCCTTTTTTGGCTATACCTTCATGATACACATAAGCCACTGATTGCCCAGTCTTAAGATTATGAACTAAAAATACATTAACCCACAGCTGTCTTAAGTAAAATACATCCTGCACCGGTATGTGGGGGAGAGGCAAATTCTGCATATAATCGAAGCAGAGTCCCACCATATCATCCCTTCGTTCACACAAATCTTTGGTGTTTTTTATTGTAGTATAAAATTTATTTGCTCGTGCTTTATGCACTTTCAGGTCTGTTTCGGCTTGCTTTTTCACACTCTCACTTACATGAGAGTTGGATATAGTAACATTTAGCTGTTCACATGTTATACAGGTATCTACCTGTGGTCGCCCAAAGTGAAGATCAAAATACTGTTTAAAAATAGAGTAGTAACGGTTGTATGGGACATGTAATCCAGGATACTTAGTTTTAAAAGAAGTATGCATCTGTTTTATTGTCAGTCTAGGATCCAAGTAAGTATATGTCTTGTTTGAGTAGTGACTTTCATGAGTGGGGTAACATTTTATGTGCTCTTTAATCTTCTCAACTATTTCTTCTGCAGTTGAATGATGAGTGTTCCCAAGATTTTTTCGTTTCGGAACCTTGCCAGCTCTTATGAGAGCCTGTAAACGTCTAATTTTTGACTCCTTTATGTCATAAGTGTTCAAAAGTGTAGTTTTACAAACCTTATGCTTCACTCCATTAGCAGCAGGTAAATGATACACAAATGAGGCAGACCGAGGTTTCGGTTTCTGTGAATTGTCACGCGGTCGGTGCCTTGCGATTTCTGTTTTCGTGATTAATCCCATCAAATGAACATCTTGTTCTATATTCGTTTCATATGAATAGTATTTCATAAACTCCGATTCCTGGTCATCCAATGTTAGTTTTAGAGAGCACTTGTATTTACAGCCAGTAGAACAAAATCCTTTTGATGTACGTCTCGGCACATTGCGTCCTGATGACGAGGTGTATTCCATTCCTGTGACACGGGCTCTTTTCTTCTTGTTTTTCTCGTATTGATGGGGATGTGATATACCTTTTTTTCGCTTCCTAGATGTATTTGAAGCTGTTGCAGTTTGTTCAGCGGTAGATTCGGTTTCAGGATCCATTATTTACTTTTAATTCGTAAGAAGGTTTATAATGAACAGACCACAAAGAAAGCATAGAAAATGCCGCGAATGAACGGTTCGGCTGTCAACAACATATGTCAAAATGACATTTCATTTTTCTTGCGTTTGGTTACCAAAAAGCACAAGTCCTGGACTAGAGATGTTTGGAAAACAAATCATTTTTTACGTAGCCTTAGAAAAATGTTACTTAGTATGGGACAAGTGAGTTTAAGAATTGAAAAAAGTTGAACGTAACATTAACGATGATATTGCCACACTAAAAAAAAAATTTAATTTATGGACATGTGTGATTTGGAAAACAACCGATTCATGTTTTAGCTAGTGTTACTTTGAATCAAATTAAGTTATTCTAATGAATAGTTAATAGGTGGAGGAAATTCAAGATATCAATGAACTCTGACATTAGCGACTCGGATCAGGGTCAAAGATTAAACATTGAAGTGGTCATTCCGCCAATAAATACTTACAAAGCGTGTCACATAAGTTCGTCGCGTTGTTTTTCGCTAGTTGAATACTCGTAGTACAGGAAGTGCGTGTAAGTATTCGGTTCATTAAAAGGCCGCTCGCGACAATACCGCCACAATTCGGTGAAGGTACTTCGTTGTCCAATAATAACTGTTATAACTTTTGTCAGGCGCTTGCACATAAATATGCTAATTATGGTCCTAATTTGTATTTCTTTCGGGCACAATGATGTCATTGATTCAGATAAAAAAGAATTTCTTGCCTGGCATATTATTGGTTTACCGATCTTGTATTGCTGGGTTGTCGTGTGCATTTTATTGCATTCTTGCAGTGAATGCAAATCATACCATTCTTGTTATTTTCTCATGATTTATTAGACTTATGTGCTGACTGATCACTATAGCCGACTACCTGATTAGGGCATTTGTATTCGTTTGGCAGATATGGAGGTCGTTCGTCCCGGTTCTCGTGTGATGTTGCATATTCTTGCCGCATTCTGAATCCCAATTCTGTTTGCGTATTTGTATTAACACGTTGAAAGCACTACGTTCAATGAATATTTTATTGAATGGAACTAAAACTTGGAAATCCCCTTCGTTAGTAACTAAACCAGTTGCTAGTTATCTTACAGAACTTTCCATCTCGCCTGCGGCACGGCAGCGTTTGGGCGCTTCGAACGCAGTAAACCTGAATCTGACATAAATATTTGTATCTCTATAAGTATGTAGATTCACAGACAATATACGATAAGTAAAGTCGATAGACAAATTTACGGGTGTTACGTGCTTAGATTCAGAGTAGGAAAACTGTCTGTCGATAACCGGTTGATGTCGATCGGCAAGGATGTCGCTGGCAACGTTCCCATAAATTCCGCGGAATCGTACGAGATTTATAATGGCGGCGGCGTAACGGTGGGCGCGATGCGCATGCCGAGCGCACGCGCCTACGTGCCGCGGTGCTCCTGGGTGTCACAGCGTCGGCGTCGCACACACCACCACATTGTCGCACCGAGCACCGCCCCCGCTCTACCAATCCGTCGCATGTCATAGTGTGCTGTCACATCGATAAGTAGTATTGTCCCAAATTTGGCTTGGTGCTAAACTGTCTCTAATTGGCAACAAAAAGTGAAATATTTATTTTGACATCATAGTTGAAAGAAGGCGGTTATTGATCAGCTCTTTGGCATGATCGCACTTTTGATCACTAACTATACTTTGCTTGCTTTGATAAACTCTATATAGATTTAGAATTTCTGGCATATAAGGTGTTTTAACGATTTGAATATTGTTGTTAGTTGATTTATGTTCCTACGGTAAATGGAATTGTGATCATCCATACTTTGAGATATTAATGTCGGTAAGTGCCTATTATACTAATAAAGATGTTGTAAATTGTTTTTGAATAAATAAAATATGCAAGTACGATGCATGGTCAATATTTTTGGATTATTGTACCTTATCTTACTATGTAGATATGGTTAAAGTTCCATTTGAAGGCATGGGTCGTGTCCGTTGGGCCCAGTAAACGTTAATACCTGTTCAAAGCGCGTGAAAAATTATCTATTTTTGTTATACCCTGTGCCCTATTTACTTCCTTGTTACTTGCTTCATATTGTAGTTTTAGACAGCAATATGTGGGAGTTTATTGACTCGTCTAGTGTGAACTGCACGACTGGTCGGCATGCGGCAGGTTAGCGGATGTGGGTGTCTGCAAATATTAGCACTTGCCTAATTCACTACCAACGAAACAGCGCATTTACCTTATTGCTTAACACGCTAGTTAATTTAATATTTTCGTTGTCACCTACACTCACATTTAGGATCAACATTCCATATTACTTAATTGCGACGTAGGCGTAGTCATACGCCATCCCACTGACTGACAAGAAGTCGTTATTATTGAATGGGACGACTGTCAACAGAATTAGAGATTGGTTCCGATCGAGGATTAAAGATAACGCGATCTTTCATAACAATGCCTACATAAGAGTTCAACGACACTATTATGATAGTTTGAAATGACAAGACGTCGGAATAATTTATGGATTACGACACGAGGTATCTGAAACATGCGTTTTGTGGCGAAGGCGAAGTGTGGTGCGAGCATGCGCGTGGACGCGGCGAGGTCGCGATCGATGCGCGTGCGCAATATGAATGAATGAATCCCCCACTACGCTTCGTCATCCACACGATCAATGGACCGCACGTGGCGATCGATTCAGAGTTAATCTGAACGTCATCATCTCACTTTATGTTACAAATACATATAGTCTAAAGTGGTGTATTCTCACTAGGTATGTTGAATTAGGAATAAATTTATTGGATTGCGCTTCACACGAAATTCTATCTTATTCGATTGCATCAGGAAAAGTGAATTGCTCAGGTGGGGTTTGAACCCATGACCTTTCCCTTACAGGGGTGATGCTGTTACCAACTGAGCTACTGAGCCATGTCTGAATCAAATGAAATTTCCCTTCTCTATATATCCGTATTTAAGGTAAAAAATTAATAAATGCTAAAAAAATCATTCATATATCTAGGTACCTATCTTATTTAAGTTTCAATCGAGTTGTTTCCACATTTATTTTGTTACATAATATATATATATCGTCTCGTTCTATTCGAACTATAAACAATAAGTACATTATTTATATGACTTCCTGATCTAAATTTCTAATCTCTCGTTGGGCCAGAGTTCGATGACAATTGTATCAATTTCAAACTGTTATCTACGTCTGGGTCTATCTCTTGTAATTGACAGCTAAATGCCCTATTAAAAGTAGCCACTATAATTGAGTGGCCGGCATCGCCATGATTCCATGATACACTAGAAGCTGCGCCCGCGCCGCCCACATCGCGCGTCTATCATTTGAATTACATCTTTAGAGGCCTTATTTTGTGTTCTAGCTCAATGATAAGCAAATGAATAAATAGAAATGTCGATTTATTTCATTAATGGTCTCAGTAACTGATGCCCTGCATCTGTCACCGTAAAAGTAGATTACGACAACTAACCTCCCTTATTAGGTAATCGGTGCTGCAATCCTTTGTGGGAGAGAACACAAACATGTATAAGGACTCGAGTGTTTTCCAGCTACGAGTGACCCTTATGAGGTGACAACCATATCAAATGGTCAGATAATGTTACGCCTTTTTTGGTACGGAGGTGAAGCGGCTGTATAAGGGGCATGACAAGGTTATTACTGTAAGTTATTCCACGCCTTTGAGTAATTAAACTTAGTTGAATATAAGATCTGGTGATATTTATAGCTGCTATTGACAATTGCGTAAAAGCCAAAAGGGAAATGGAAACGTTAAATAAAAATTGGACATCGTCCTAGGGAACTGCGCACGCACATTCTACTGATGTGATTAGATTAATGAGAATGACTCACACCGGATTTAAGCCGGTGTCGGCGGAAAATCAACGAAGGTCAAGCAATTGAAATTGCCTTTTCCACGCTGCCAAATGATTAATTTGGATATTGTTTTGTACGTAATCGTAGTTTTGTACGTCATCATCTGGATTTTTTAATGCTTCTTGAAGAAAACTCTACAGCAAAATTGTTGTTTGTAAATGTTCTACCCATTCAATTCTGAGGATGTGGGTTTATTATAAGGGCGCGCTGTGAGCTATTTCTCAAATAGTAGGTATCTGCAATCAATTCTAAATATTCTTTAATTCGTTTGCATTTGAACTTGCTGACATCCACTCTTATGGCGAAGTAAATTTAACTGCAATCAATTATGAGTCTTTATTCCATTGATTTCATTGAGTAAACGTGAGGACCTAGTTTAGAATTTTCCGGGTGGATTCCAGTTAAAGTCTTTATTATTCCCTGCGTTTGACGTATATTTAAATTTATTATTTTGCAAACCAAATGCTGTGTAAAAGGCATGGGACTAGCAATTAGCATGTTGCTGGCTTGAAGTGCTATTATGCAAACCTTTAGCTTAGTATTAGAATAGTTCCCCACTGGCATCAGGTACAGGGACCAAGCTACCTGTGGTTAGGGCTCGCGAAAGAGGAACCTCCTCACATTGCGTGCTGTGTAAAGGAGTACCACCTTCTGCATCAGGCCCTTAACCCAACAATCTAACGCATTATTATCTAAGTGCACATTAACAGTAGCAGTTGGCAACAATATTACTGGTTTCGAATAAGAAAGAAAACATCCGCGATCATAACTGGTTACGAAAAGGTTATAATGCTGTTTACTAGTTTCGAACTAAGTAGAAAACATCCTCGGTTACAACTGGTTACAATCAAAGTCGAAAATGACTTCGATCGCAATTGGGTACGAAACACTGGTTACCATTGCGGCCGAAAGCAAATCGAGTAAGGTATGACTCACGATACTAGTACGAGTTTAAATTTTTTTTAAACCATCGCTAATGTTATGTATCTACAAGTTTCTTCGAACATCAGACGCATTGACACATTCGTCATCCTGTTGACAGTGTAGACGATATCTGTCGTCGGACATAAATATAACTTATCAGAGTAGGTGCTAATGGATACAGCCGAAGCTTTGCCCGCAACTTTCAATATTCGAGCTGATTTGTGGCTAACCTTTGGAATTTTAAGTGGTCTTTACTCGTAAAATTAACCGGTCCTTAATGGACCTTTTGAATGAACGGAAAGGAATTTTAAAATAAAGTACATATCGTCGGCCAATAATTTTATCATGGTGGCCGTAGGTTCGTCACTCATTTGTTGCATTCGTTTCGGCACTGCCTCAATTGTTACGGTTTCAATTTCTTGGCGAGCGTTATGGGAAGACTTTCACTATAATAGAAACGCATTTTTAATAGGCGTGTACTTTACTTTCTTTCAGTGTTTAAAGTGTCGACATTTTGACCCGATTATGCGTGCTGATTGTGAATGACTTGCCTGCTAATTTCAACGTTGTAGGTATTTCCAGAATGAGCTCTGATTGTAATTTACCTTACATCGTGATTCCTTTTGGTGCCTCTTTCTGTGCAAGATGCAGACTTTGACGGGATGTAAAATACAATAAAAAATAAGCGAATATTAGAATATGGCAAGTTTAAGCTCACCGCTGTCTTTTTGCGTGATTGTACAAGTAATAAAATTAAAAAAATTGAAAAAACCCACGACGTATAAAAAGTAATTCAAAAAACGTTTACTGCAGCGCCCCCTAGGGGATTGTCACCGTAACACCTATCTAAGAACATGCACCAATCAATCCCAAACCAATAATTGAAAAGTGCATCAAAATCGGGCTACTAGATATTTTTGGAGAAAGTTGGCAACATTGATTTGCATTAGAAATGCTTGCTGTAGCGCCTCCTGTTGAGTTGTCATTGTAACACCTATCTAAATACATGCTTCAATTAAAGCCGAACCCAAAACTGGAAACTGCATCAAAATTGGATTGGTAGTTTCGGAGAAAATGGCAATATGGATTTGGCATGGCACAAACAAACACACAAACATCCTCTCACCCTAAACGCATATACCGTCTCCGTTCCGTCGTGGGTAAAAAGCAAAAGTGAGGGTATGCTACAGGAATTCTTATCTGTGTACGATTGTGCTACTACTGGAGGGAGTAGTAGCACTAGAGGGTGCTGATAGAAATATACCATAAATCATAAATATTATATATTTGACCCACACATAACACTTAAAACAGTGGCAGTAAACAAGGTGACCCATTAAGTCAATGCGCCCGCCGGACTATCAATGATAATTCTCAGGTAAACAGATTACCTCAAATAACCTTCATCTTTGAAGCAAGTCATAATTAATTTCAAACGTGCATTTGACTCAACGTAAGTACTCATGACCGGTATACCAATAATATACCTAATTAAACATTCCACTAAAAGCCCCCTAGACAAGTGGTAATTCTAGATTTTATTGATGAACGTATTGACCGGTAGTTTGACATTTATGACAGTCGTCAACTTGACACCGACGTCAAAATACGTGTAAATCCATACATTCATCATTTTATTCTACAATACGGTAGCCAACGAATTGCCTTTTGTCTAGGGGGGCAGGTAACACCAGGATGTGATGATAAAAATTATACTTACTTGCTTAAAGTTCTCAGGATAAAAAGCTATTGGAGTGCCGAAAGGTATTCGTGTGAATTGGAAACAAAACGTCGTTCGACGTCGACAGCTCTAAACAAGCTCATGAAACTGTCAAATCGTCACATGGCTAATGGGGCTCTGTCATCGACCCGACCCCTTTAAACTCTCGTTTCCTGACTTGAAAGCGTAATTTCGTTTATTTTGACGTTTATAGTTAGTGTCTGGTCTATATTTGAAGGGATTTATTAAGAAATATCTTCGTCGTGCTTGTGGTGATTATTTTTGAAACTGGTTGCAAATACTTTTATATATTTTAGCCTTATGGAGCTTTGGTAGGATAGCATCTGCATTTGGAGCCTAAGAAATATAGACTGGAATAGAAATTTCCAAACTTCTTGGACAAAAGTCCGCGTAGTAGTGGGCAAATTTCGCGCATGTGCGCTACAAAAATACAGCAAAAATAAGGACAAACTAAACAAAACTTATTATATTGATTAACCAATGATACAAGCCCTTTACTCGTAAGCAAGCCCATGATTATATACCAGCACCCCGCATGACCACTAAAGAGACCTAAAAAAAGCTTCCTGTGCAGCTATGATGGCCGTTCACTAACTGTTTTGCCATTACTTAATACATCTCGTTATTTTGTCTGCGATCTTCTTTTAAACTTATAGAACGCGGAAGTTTATAAGTTAACCTTAAATTTTTTTTTTATAGTAATTGTTTTAAAAATATATGTTACGTCTCTGTTACATACGTTAGTGTCAGCGTCACTGACATCCCACTGTTTACTCAAATCGAGGATACGAGGTGTCTGTAACAGACATCATGTGAAACCGAGGGCCCCACTTAAGAAGTATCATGAGAAGTGTAAAAAACTCACTTAAAACATTCAGGCGTAGGCGTAAAGTGACAGATGCGCTCAAGGGGTCGAGGAATGACCGTTTAGCTTTAACTGCCGGCTTCCGCCAAACGGCCGGTTGTCACATTGGCCTTGCACTTCTAGTTCCAGTCGAGATGATAATCGTATGCGCTCTGTGATTCATATAATGCGATTTGTAATTTAATACGCGACTTCATTTGATTTGATTTGTTCGTTTATGGTTGTTATTGCGGTGCTCTTATATTTTATGGCATAGTTTTATCAATTGCGACGGAATAATGTTTTATTGGTTCCATATCTCATATCTTTTGAATGTTTTAGAACAAATATTTTTGATATAAGCCCAGAACTTGAGAATTGCTGCATCGATTTGGATAATCATAATGATTCATATGATTGACAGTGAGCATGAGAGAGAAAATTTTGAAATCCACGAAAAATGCAGGTCAATGGTATCATAATATAAAAAATATTTATCTTATTTATGCATTCGGAGTACTCGGACGGTGAATTATGATATATGCGCACGGGTGTATCAGAATACGGTGTTTATTTATTTAATAGTATAGTGCACTTTCTATCGCACAAATATTTATGATTCTGACAAGTCTGCATTTGCCGCAGCCGCCTTATAAATATTGTATGATCATTGATCATATTGCTCGACGTATGTCAGAAAAAGCGATTTTTTTTTAAAGTCCGGGAAGCGAAGTGAATAACAGATGTTTCCTTTCCGTGGTCGGAATTTATAAACTTTTTATTTATGCCACGAATAAGATTCCTATAGTTGAAAATGAGCGGAAATGTACTGCTATAAGTAAATTTTTCTAGCCCTCGTCACCCCATGCTCCTAGAAATTTTATGAGCGTATCAACAAGTCGTCCAGAAATATGTATTCCATGTAATCGAGTGTTCGTCCGGTGCTCTTGATCTGTAGCATTAGTTTCTGGAAATTTGCGGTAGTCAGCTATGAAATATTTGTCCTGTCATGTGGGATGGAACTTCTAATTTGCGAATACTATATTTTACTTGCTTCTTTACCTAAATTCCAATGGTCAAATGAGCTATCAAAAATAGGTCATCTCCATAAATATGTTTCTCATAGTATCCATGTAGTACAACCATGGATTCATAGTTATTATCATATTGCAGAACAACTATCACACGCACTAACGTAGTAGGTATTGAAATTTATCGCAAATCCCGCGGAGGAAGCACACCAGTTGATCTCTGTGAGTGTCGCGACAGTTGTATCTCCTGTCGTATCCTGCGGACGGAAGCTTGTGGATGTTGCGTCACCGCCCGGAAATAGACGCCCTCTGTGTCACCGCACGCTTACCACGTCATCGTTCTTCGCCTGAAGATTACCGTAAAGTAAGCTACACCCTCTTAGGAACACGTGAATACTAACCAAACGAAACGCTTAATCATCACTGCTCCTCTGAGGATATTGGTGTCACTCAACAAATTACATGTGTGTATCTACGTGCTCATCACGCTAATGTCTTCGCCTAAAAGCGCTAACTAACAAATGACTCCCAATAAAAAATAATGACAACGATCAATCGGTAAAAGTCCGTAATTATTTCCAAATGGAGACAGTGTTAAGATAACGTTGCGAGTTATCCTGCCCTGCGCGTATCCGCCTGCATATTTGCACCGCGTCGCGCCCTTTCCTTTTCCGCACAAGATACCGCCATGTTTTCCTGGACAGGACATCGGTGTGTTCCAAAATAAGACGGCGTTAACCACAGACATACGCACTAAGTTTCGATATTTACGATCGTGCCGAACTCTTAATCAGCGGTAGGAAGATGTTAACCGTTTCCTTGTAGGTATATTAGCCCAATCAAAATATGGTAATAGCCGGCCAAAGGCCTGCTGGATTTACTTGCAGAATCAATTTGCCCCCGTGAAATTTATGGTTGTGTTTCCCCAATTAACTGGCAATTCGGTGGCTTCGATTATTTCGCATAAAATGTGCGGGCGACTCCCGCATCCGGTGATTACGTCGGGCGAATAATTTGTGATGCGTCTGCGCCGAACTGAGCGGAGCCAGCCTACGCGCCCGCTTGATTTTTGTTAGATAAAAAAGGGAAGGGTTCGTCAGCGTCGCGTCGTGCTGTGCTGTGTTGCACTTGATTTGTTTGTTTTTAATACCGACTCTTTTGCACCTGCGCACGTTATTTCATGGTGGTACCACGGCCCAAATGAGATTTTGCGAAGTAATTTTTACCTTTATTTCTGGCTAACGTACAGTTGATGGTTTCCTTTTATTTATGCATATGCTAATTGCGTACCTTGAATATGCGTCTCATTCGAAAACATTGATGTTATGAAGTTTTATGTAGGTAAGATTATATGGTTGAGAAGTGTCTCACAGTAGGTAATAATTTAAACTTTTTTTAGCGGGCCTCTGACTTGATTTATTTTTAGCTTACCTTAAGTTCTTTGAGTTATTTTTTGGTCACTGTACGCTCGGTCATCATACTTAAGTAAAAAACAAAACTAAAAAGACAAATATAACCACAGACTTAAAATGTATTGATAATCAGTTTTACGATTAAAGTAGCTTATGATCCTAAGATACATAATCACTTAGAGAGAAGAAATTATAAATACAATTAGTAATGAAATATGTCGGTCTATTACAGAGTCGGCGGGCGACGTCGGCCTCGTCGGGCGCGTGCCGGCCACCGGATGCTCCAGCGGCGACATAATGTGGCTTCTTGACGAGCCTAATCAACCTTATGAAGGTAATTAAATAGTATTCACAGTTACCCTTCTGACTAATATAGAGAAAATAATATGTTAAACATAAATTATATTTGTATGTTCCAGACTGTGAACAACTGCTCTGCTTTCGCTACTACAATGGCGATGGTGAGGAGTGCGCGGCAGAATCACCAGCTTTACCTACACGATTTAAAGTCGACCTTAAAAAACTCCCACACCGCCTCAAGGAAGGCATGTCGAGAAAGAGAAGTGGCGACCATGTGTCGCCTTTCTCCTATAACAATGAGAGCTTTGAGATGAACTCAGAGAATCCGCCTAGAATAGAGTTCGTCCCCGGGCCGAGTCATGATATTAAACACCTTAGCGAAAACGTCAATAAATGCTCAATTAGTGCTTTAGAAAGGAACGGGAACAATCTCGAACATACAATATGTGATCCTAGTAAATCTCTAGTTAGTAGTTTAAGTCAAGAATCTCAAACTGTAAATAGTGAATCTCGTAGTGTTGCAGACTGCAGACCGACCTCATCGGGGGTGAAAAAGAAATGCCCTCCACCAGTAGACACGGGGGGCAGCCAAGCACTCAACGGTGTCAAAAAGAAACAAAAGGCTGTAAATAGTGGTTTTGATTCGCCTACCTCTCCGGGTACTGAGTATTATAAAATATGGTCACCAAAGAATCCTTGCAAGATAATGAAATTCGTATACGACGTAGAGAGCGCGAATATGCCCACTGATGCAGAAAAATCGCCGGTGCCACCCCTGCCGCCGAGACAATCACATAAACCGCTCGAGAGAATGCACGCATTATCTCCGCCCCAGGTACCCAGACATAGAAAACCAAAAAAATTAACAAAGCCCGAAGACGCATTCACTTTTGAATTGATAGACACAGATGAACAATTTTTTACCGATAACAACATAACAAATTCAGCTGTTCTACAAGCTGAAATTAACGACTTCAAGCCAGGAGAGTTTTATTCCGGTAATCAGATAGCTACGTCTTCAACAGCAAGTTTTTGGAGAGGTGGACAAAATATAGCACCCTTAGCAACACCTGAGACCGATGGCAGCTTATGTGAATCTACAATTTCGAAATTATCGAGATTAAACGAGGAAAAGAAATCTAAAGATGTACCGGATGGGTCACCTAGCGCTAGTAGAAATAAAATATTATTTATTAAGGATATTGGTCCTGATAACTACATCACTACGACGTTTGCGAGGAAAGATAAGCCTAGCATTCCTACAGACGTAGTCGATGGTGTGAACCGTACGCCAAATCATGCAAAGTCTGAAGAGAAAGCCCAGCATACTTTTTTAAATGATATCAGCAATCATTCTGAATTTGAGGATGATAATAGAAATCAGATAGAGGAGAAAGAAATTACAATATTAAAAGGACACAAGCCTCTGACGAGGCAAAACTCTGGACGTGCGAATACGCCTACAATGATGACGGCTTTTTTGAATTCATCACACATAGACCCTCCTACAAGAGAAACTGATAACAGCACCAGTTCAAATGCACCTAGTTCCTGTAACTCTTCACATTCAACGTCGCCTGTCGATGAATCCAATAAAATATTGCCAAGTGTAGGAACTTTATTACTTAATCGCAAGTATTCTTGTGAGTCTTCCACGCCAAAACACTCAAGCCTGCCTAGACACTTAATTAAAAATCTTGGCTGTGAAGGAACTCCAAAACATTCGCCTAGTAAGTCAAGTAATAGTACACTAGAGAGTCCTGTGCGGCCTCACCCACGAGTCTTGACACGAGTGGCAGCTTTAGCGGGGACGGCAGTCCCCCAATGTCCACCGACGCCTACTCATCACGCGCGTAGGCCAAGACCTTTACCCCCACCAGATTTACACCCCCCACCTATTCAAAATTCTGAAGGTAGATTACATGAAAACTTTGAAATGGTAGAATTTACAAATGAGTTAAGAACATCAGAAATTAGGTCTCCGAATATGGAATTTGTTAATAGTAATCACTTTACGATAGTTCACGCGGGGCCTCCAGAAGATGTTGTATTAAGAAGGCCGAGACTAGAAGATAATGATGATAACGACAACGCTGTGGCATCTCCAACGCCATTAAGACACATGGCCGGTATAAGATTACCTTCAATACCGGAAAGGGCTTCCAGGCAAATGGCGTTAACTGGCGATTTTCCTGCCAATATGATTGGAGGGATTATTGAATGTGAAGAACCCTTACCCGCAGGTGAGTAATAAAACTGGCTGATACATAATTTAGAAAACAGTAATGAAATTGGAAATCATATTAGTACAACTAGCGCCACCTAGTTTTTATAACTGATAATAGTAGTAGTTTCTTGCAAATAGATGGCGCTAGTTGTACAAATTGGATTATTTTAAATCTAGGCTATGGCCACAGGTAGTGTTTGGTTAATCGTTTTATTATTTATATTTAAAAAAATTGAAAATGTTCAACAGTAAATGCCACGTGAATGTAATTCAGGCTTACAACTAGTATGTATTATAAAAATATTCTCTATACATTTCAGGTTGGGAAGCTCGCATGGACAGTCACGGCCGTGTGTTCTACATCGACCATATTAACAGGACGACCACGTGGCAGCGGCCAGGAGTTAACGGAACGACACCTAGATCACCAGCGCCAGAGGTGCAGAGGCGGCAGTTAGATCGAAGGTATACAGTCGAAGCTTAATTTTATTAATTACTAGCTGTCCCGGCAAACTTCGTTTCGCCTTAGAAATTAGAATCAATTAGCTGTATCAAATTCTCCTAATTAGTTTGAGAACGGAAAGCATTTCGATTCGACACTAATAGGTCACCGGGGCCCATACTTACACCTACAACTAAACCATTAAATTTTCGACCTAAATAAAAAAATAGCCACCATAAATATTTTCGCGGCCCAAGCTACGGGCATTGTAAGTTGTAACACAATTTCACAATTTCAGAAGAATATCTACTAATCACCCTCTTACGATATTTGCACGCATTACTTATGTCAATTCTATATCAAACGTCAGATGACATAGAAGAATATCATACGGCAGTATTAGAATAATAAACACATTTTTTTCCAATTCGTATTCCAAATTCAAAATTTAGACATGGCGTATGTCGGATCAGCTATTTTATATGGTGGTTATGTATTCTTAAATTTTCTAATTTTCCGTGCATTTTTTTTAATTTTTTATGTCATAAGAACCTTCTCCTAACATTAACGGACACAACAAAAAAAGAATTAGTGAAATCGGTTCAGCCGTTCACGCGTGATGTCGTGACCAAGGGAAATAAGGATTCATTTTTATATATATAGATTAGCTTTTGCCCGCAGCTCCGTCCGCGTGGGTGTTGGCTATCGCGACAAAACATAGTCTATGTCCTTTCTGAAGGTATAATCTACGCCTGTACCAAATTTCATGAAAATCGGTTCAGTGGTCTGACTGCCATAGATGTTCGTATGGCAACCGGGACCGGTGACTTAATGTCCTCTCCGAGGCACGACCAGACTAATGCAAATACTAAATTCATGCATACAAATGACCGCGTTCACTACCGCCACGCCACAGAAGTTTTCCGGTATGTTACTACTTCAAGTACCCTTCACAAAGGTCAAAGACGGTCGTGTCTTCTAGGAAACGAGGATCTGACTATGTGAAGAATGGTATCCAATTCTTAGACTACCTTGTTTTGTATTGCTGAACCCGGTTATTACTAAAACTCTTGAATTTTTTTTCTCTCTCGATCGTATCTCCGGCTCCTTGACCACTAAGCCACCGACGTATGCTTTACTCATCAGTTGTATCGCAGGTACCAGTCTATCCGGCGTACGATGACGCGCACGCAGCTGTCGGACGATGACGCGGGTGCGTGCGCGTCCCCGCCGCCCGCGCATGCGCATGCGCATATCCAAACGCAGACCGCGTCTACGTCACGAGCGTTAGAGACGCCGCACGCGCCGCATCCCGCCGCTGATTTCCTCGCCAGACCGGACTTCTTCAACAGGCTGCATATAAACCAGGTAATAGCTTAATGTTAATATGAAAGAACATCAAAGGAACAGATAAAGAACATCAAAGGAACGGATATACGTCACATAAAGATCGTATATTAATTTAATATAAGTTACTCGATGTAGGCAATAGTTCTAGGTGATTGTATGTACGGCTCGAAGGACCAAAAAGATGTGCGATGAGTGACCCACAACCTCACCTGCTAGTTGATACACCTACTGCTACTAGTCAGACGATAGCCAAATCAAGATAAGTACCGGACCCCGGGCTACAAAGTGCAAGCTTATTATCATCATTATTTAACAAGTAACAAAAATAAAAAAGAAAATAATTCAAAAAATGTTTACTGCAGCGCCCCCTATTAGGTTATCGCTGTAACACCTGTCTAAGAACATGCACCAATCAAACTCAAACCAATAATTGAAAACTGCATCAAAATCGGACTAGTATTTTTGCAGAAAATTGGCAACATTGATTTGCATTAAAAATGCTTTCTGTAGCGCCCCCTATTGAGTTGTCATTATAACACCTATCTAAGAACATGCTCCAATTAAAGCCGATCCCAAAACTGAAAACTGCATCAAAATTGGATTGGTAGTTTCGGAGAAAATGGCAACATGGATTTGCACAAACTAACAAACAAACACATAAACATCCTCTCACTCCAAACGCATATACCGTCTCCGTTCCGTCGTGGTTAAAAAAAGCAATATGCAAGTTTGTCCGTACACTATTTATCTTTCAACTGACATCCATACTAATATTATAAATGCGAAAGTAACACTGTCTGTCAGTCTGTCTGTCTGTATGTATGTTATGCTTTCACGGCTGAACCACTGAACCGATTTTGATGAAATTTGGCATAGGGGTAGATTAGACCATGAGAAAGGACATAGGCTATGTTTCGTCGCGATAACCGACATCCACGCGGGCGGAGCCGCGGGCAAAAGCTAGTGTTTTTATATTCCTACATTTCAATCTCTTTACAGGAAGCGTCCAACCTCTACAACGGCAATTCCACACTGAAGCATATGATCCTCAAGATCCGTCGCGACACGTCATCGTTCGAACGGTACCAGCACAACCGGGACCTGGTGGCTCTAGTCAACATGTTCAGCGAGACAGAGAAGGACCTGCCTTTAGGGTGGGACACCAAACTGGATAGAAACGGGAAGGTAAGATTACAACTACGAATTCTAATTTATATTGAAAATAAAAAACAAGACTCTTGTTTTACTCTCATTATACAGTGGCGCTTCGGGAGTGCCTACAGAAGGTAATCTTTGCCAACAGTTTTTTTAAAAGAATATTAGAACCGAAATTACTAATATTCCCTCTAACCCCTCCAATTAAGCTTTTGCTTGTGCTAGGAGTGGGTTCACGTCGGTAGTGTAATGGCCAGGATTCGAACCCGAGACCTCTCTTTCGTCAGGCCGACTCCTTAACCATTAAGCTATGGTGATATATCACACATGAATTGTCATAATCCGTAAATTGTCAATCGGTCAAATCGGTAACGGTGTCGCGAATTCAATAGTTTTCTCCCCATGTCAAAAAATGTTCTACGAATAATACCCAAGTATACACTTCAAAAATTTTTGGTCAGGTTGTGAATATTTTTGGTCCGTATAGTCAATCTAGTAGTAGGTATACAAGTCATTAATTGCGAATGGCAAATAAGGCTCCTTTTTTTACTACTATTTTTAAAATACTAACACCGTTACTTGAATGATTTTTTTATAGCATTTATTATGCTAACTTTTAAGTTCGAAAAACATTGGAAAAAATGAAATGCTCAAGTGAGTCTCGAACTCACGACCTTTCCCTTACAGGGGGACTGCTCTTCCAACTGAGCTATTGAGCCACACTTGAATCATTCCAAATTTTCCTTCTTACTACTACAATACTTAATATGTACTCTTTTGTGATTAACATAGCTCTTACTACTAACAACATACTTCTTAGCACAGCGGCTGTCCTTCAATACTAACATACCTTGTACCCTGTAGCTTTTCTTCGTGGACCACGTGATGAGGCGGACAACGTTCATCGACCCGCGGGTACCCCGAGCGGCAGCTGTGGGGCCATTCTCACCCCTCCTGCCTCAGCGACGTCGTCCGCCGCCCGACCGCGACGTGCATACGGTCAGTCCGACTTGCCCACGGTCAGTCCGACCTGCCTACGGTCAGTCTGACTTGCCTGTCAGTCCGACTTGCCCACGGTCAGTCTGACTTGCCTGTCAGTCCGACTTGTGTACAGACTGTTTGATTTGCACATGGTCGGTTAGAATTCCTCACGGTCAAACTGACTTGTCTACCTTCGGTTTGACTTCCCGATGGTCAGTTCGACTTGCCCACGGTCAGTTATTGTACACAGTCAGTCCGACTTACCCACGGTCAGATCGACTTGCCCACGGTCGGTCAGAACTGCCCACGGTCAGTCAGAATTGCCGATGATCACGGGATATAAGTAGTAGGTCGCTTCGTTCATAATCAAACGTGCTGTGTATTGAGATTTTTATCTATTTTTCAGAACTAAAGAAATTCATACAATGACAACTTTTATTTTGAAATGTGGAAAATTAGATTTAGTAGTTTTTATGGAAATTTGATAAAGACTGACATGTGACATGTGACAGGAATGAATATTTGTTCCGTACAAGTAGTTTGAATAATTTTCTAATTTTCTATGTTTCTTTTATAAATAGGTGTTGTCGTATAAACGTAAATTTTTAAGAAATAATAATGATATTAAATAATATTTAAATCAAAACTAAAATTTAGATTTGATCACAATGAACAGCAAAATTCACATTTCATCATCTGTAGTCTAATTTGTTCTATGGGTTTTTGTTTTCAAATGTATTTGTTGTTTGTTCTGGCATGTTTTTTTGTTTGTGTTGTCCTTTTATGTTTTGACGCAGGGTATGCTTACGTGTATAATGTCTATAATGTATTGTTGTTTTGGTATTGTTGTTTTGTTTGCTTGCTTCTTGTGGTATATTATCTCTTACGTCGTCTTTGTTTATATATAGCTTTTGAACTCTGTTAAAGAAACCTGGAACAAAAGTAAGTAGACGCACTAATGTATTGGTTCGTTTGGAACCCACAGGGTGTTATTATTTTTTGTTGTGTCTTGCAGATTTATAGGATTTATTTTAATAGTCGATCCTAAACTTCAATCTCTATTTTTTAAATACTAACTAAACTAACAATAAAATTCGAAATACATCGGGAAAAATAAAGCCCTCAAGTGGGACTTGAACCCACGAACTTTCCCTTACAGGGGGAATGCTCTTCCAACTGAGCTATTGAGCCACACCTGAATCACTTCAAATTTCTATAAGGGCACTAAAAGCCAATATTAACGTGAAGTGATCATTTTTATAAGGATAATCGATCAAGTTTAGGTGCAGCATGATGGCAACTAAACTGAAAAAAAAGACTTATTTTTAATATTACTAAGGTGGCAGACAAGCACACGATCAACCTAATGGAAAGGGGCCTATAGACGAGTGCAACACCAGAGGCCGATCGCTGCCGACCCTGTAAATACCTTCTAAACCCCTTGAAAAACCCCATATTGTAGTCGCTTAGGAAAACCACAGCAGGGAGTTCATTCCATAGCTTGAGCGCCTTTTGTACAATCAATAAAAGAGTATGGTCACACATTTTCATATGTAACTATATGTAAAGGCAACCGTATCTCCTTTGATTGTATATCGTGCATCTTACGGGGAAGGTTTCATCATAATTGACTCGCGTTGGGATTTCTTTCTGCCCTAACATTTAGATATGTTACCTTATAAGAACAGTGCATTTATTTAGACAATTTTTTTCCTAATGTTTGTTGTATGCGCAGGCGCCGACCCCACCTCCTCGGCCACCAATCTCAAGTATGGACGCACAGCCTCACAACATGCATCAAGAAATACCTGTTGCGTACAATGACAAGGTTAATATCTGTATTTAATTATAAATATTGATGTACAGCTTTTCCTACTAATAAAGTAGCAAACAAGCCTAATTCATCAGATGTCAAGGTATTATCGGAGTATGAGAACGCGCCACCCTGCTCACGGCCACTGCCTTCCCAGCACAAGCAGGCCACGGCGGCGGTGCACTGAGAAGCGCGCTTCCCCATTCCGAGGACGAGTCGGGGACACCGTTGTCCCCCCTCCCGAGGAGGGCCAGACCGTAAGGGATGGCCCTGGGTCAGCCGGAGTGCGAGGGATATGTCGATGACAACCTCATCTCCAGCCAAGCACCATGACCCTCAGTCGGCGTGCGGTTTTAGTCGGTTCAAGTCCGACATAACCTCCCCTTCCGGCTCCGGCGGGAGAGGTATCCGAGGGGATTTCCGCACGAAAAAAACCCCGCAGACTCGTGGTCACACCAGCTTGTTACACTGGTGTGACCAACATGAATTTATTTTACTCGTGGTCACACCGCCAATTCGTTGGTTTAGAGAGTCAAGTACTTACCTAAACAAGCAGTATAACCGGGACCGATGACAGCATAACATGCTATCCGACTCTGAGGCATGGAGACTATGTCTTTAAGAATTCTCATCCATCCTACGACCAACCTTATGTATGTAAAATGGTATGTGTTTTGTTGAAAGGTGGTAGCGTTCCTCCGTCAACCGAACATCATGTCGATATTACGGGAGCGTTGCGGCGGCGGCGGCTGCAGTGGGGCTCTACGGGAAAAAGTGAATACCGTTCGGGTGGAGGGTGCGGCTGCGTTAGCGCGGTACCAACACGACGTGCAACTCACTTGTATGCTCAGGTCAGTGAACTGTCATATTATTAAATAATTACTAGCTTTTGTCCGCGGCTCCACACGTGTGGATGTCGATTATCGTGGCTAAACATAGCCTATGTTAATCCAGGGTGTCAGCTAACCCTATACCAAATTTTATTTAAGTCGCTCCAGCCATTGAGACTTGAAAGAGTAACAAACATCCATCCATACTTACAAACTCGTTTATAATATTAGTAAGATATAATAATTGTTTGTCATATCATAGTACACCATATTGAACGTTTAACAAAATAAAGCAGTTAGAAAGAAAGAAAGAAAGAAAGAAAAATATTTTATTTAAGTTCTACACAGTGGACATGTTAAGTACAAATAGGTAGGTAAATATAACAGTTTAATTAGTAGGTATATTAAATTAAGCTACGGGTGCAACATTCCACACTATGCGAACCCAAATAGGGCCCCACCTCAGCATTAAATGCTGCGCACACCCTTCGTTGAGTACGCACAGCGCTGGTTTTCAGATGGGGCCACTATGTTACTTATGAGTATTAAACGTATTATACTACCGTGTCAAGGCCGAAGTATGTATCTTGTGAGACAGTACAGAATTTGCTGTAGCTTTAGTACTAGAATAACCACAGAGAGGAGGCGGCTTAAGTAACTGTGCACTTTTGAACTGTGACTTTATGTCAAAATGAATTCCGTTCGGGTGGAGGGTGCATCTGCACTCGGGCGGCACCAACACGACGTGCAGCTCACGTGCATACTCAGGTTAGTATGAATGTAGCCTTAGTTAGTAGTAGACTGTAACTGTAGCTTAACTAAAGTTACAGTTACAGTCACAGAGAGGAGGCGGCCTTAGTAACTGTCTTATCAGGCCTTGACGTCATCACAGTACACTTTTACTTAGACAGTGTATTGGTGTTCACAAAAAACTTAAGTCAATATTGCGGGACTATGTGGTGGGACCGTCGGACTCTACGAGAGAAGGTGAATACCGTTTGGGTGATGGGTGCGAATGTGATTGCGCGGTACCAACATGACGTGCGGTACCAACATGAACTGTAGTACTAGAGCAACTACAGAGAGAAGCTTAAGGCCGCGCTCACTTTGGATACGTTTTCGTACGAATTCCATTTGTGCTGAAACGTACGAACATTCCCGACCTTCTGAGTACTATGAAAGCACTCACACTGCGCGCGAGTTAGTCGTACGTATACGTACGTGCAAGTCCAACATCCGAAATCAATTCGTACTTGTTGGGATTTTATTACACGTACGTGCGTTCATCATCAATAATGGATGTAGAAAAGTTAAGTAACTTGGTTCACGGGCATGAATCAGTCTGGGGTCATTATACAAATCTTCCATAATGTGGTGAAATTCTCCGAATTCATCTCTTTTTAAAAATATTTCGCGCACCTATTTGGTTCTACGATAACGACGACGGCGCGCGGCGTCGCAATCTACGGTTTAGAAGATCCATTATCCAAAAGATAAAGCATCGCAGCAAAGATGACTTCACGTATGCGCTAACACCGGTACTCTATCTGTTTGACGGAGAAAAACGTATTCAGTGTGCGCACTCAATTCGTACGAACAGTGTTCATACGTTTACGCACGATATAATTCGCATCCAAAGTGAGCGCGGCCTTAGGGTTTTTTTTATCCCCACTAAAAGCGCAGCCGCTGACAGTGGCCTTATTACTATAAATTATTACCAAAAAGCTCGCGGGGCCTCGTGTGTCTCATGGAGGCGCCGCGCGGCCCATCCGTCTACAAGTGACTATGATCTTTTTCTCTCGTAGATAAGATTCAAAACGGTTCAATATTTTGCCCCAAAAAGCCGCTACCGGCTGCTGCTCTTTCAGTGGGTATTGGCCCTTAGTACTGAAGTGGTGATATTAGGTCAATACTGCAGAGCAACCACAGAGAGGAGGCGCCCTAAATGTAGTTATGGGCAAATTCTGAGGGACTAACAATACATAATCTGCGCATATGCACTTACTGGCCAGCCAAAAAATCAATAAAATGACTGATCAGCGAATGACGCGAGCCATTTGAGCCCATGATTAGTTTAATATAAGTTACGATTGGTTCATTGGCGCGTTTCGCGTTGCTTGATTACATTGTCACGAAGTTTGCCGATCACTTTACTGGAGGAGCGCGAGTTGGCCAACACCACAGAGCAATCACAGAGAGGTGGCTTATGTAACTGTGCACTGTGATTCACGGGTCTACCGTGACGCCATCACATTAGGCGTGCCCTTAGTGTACTATCGGTATTATCGCCCTAGGCATAGTAAAATGACACTACTAGTGCCCTCTATTAGTTTTTAAGTTATATTAAAGGTATTTTCTTAGCGTTCGTACCCCATGCTAATAGCTAATACTTGGACAAATCAATCAATAACTCTTTGTTTTATGAAAAGTGTGTCTGTCGCTGCCACACTTTTTTAAAATAAAGGTGTTTTTCGAAAACCACTTGACCTCAATGTTTCAAAATATTCTACTCGATGCTAGATGGCGATACCTCTGTGGCGTGGCGGTAGTGCACGCGACTGCCACGCAGCAGGCGTGGGTTCGATCCCCACTCAGTGCAAATATTTTCATGCATGATTATGGCTATTTGCACTGGTCTGGGTGTTTCTATGTATAATATGTATGTATTTACAACAAAAAAAAAGTATCTAAGTATGTTTGTTTATCCGCATTCTAGATTCCATAACACAAGCTAATTAAGCTTACCATGGGTTTAGATAACGTTGTGTAAAATGTTGTGGAATATTGTGGAATATTTTATTTAATAGTGACAGTATAATTCAATCAAACCTACAGTGCCACTTTGCCTATTATGAGTATAAACCACCGTCTCAGCAAAACAAACCTATATAAAATGTGTGATTATAACCTTAATGACTCCAACCACTTAACAACACTAACAGGTGCAACAGTTTACCAGCAATTTTAGCACATAAATATCATTATATCACATAATTTAACCAAGAAAACAAGCTTAATTTACTATAATACGACAAATATTACTACAATTTGCAGTATAGAATTAAGTCAGCCAACAAGCCTCGCTCTAATAACGAAAACGACGCCTTTTAGCGAGTGAACCAGAACACGAAATATTACATTTATACGTTCACGACAACGAATTATACGACAATTACACTACAGTGTGGTGTAATTGTCGTATAATTTATGACTACTGGTTAATAGTGTTGTAAACTATATGTTATTCGACGTCAGTGACAGTCCTGGCCGTATGATTTGTGATCTGTGTCAGACAATTGTAGGGAATTAAAAGTATATTACTGGATAACTGTTTTTTTAGAAGTATGTCACTTGTACAGTCGATAACAAAAGTGACTTAATATTGATTTTTCTTAATATTATAAACATGAAAATCTGTGTAAAAATTGCATGTTTATTCATTCACGCTCTAGACTGAACGGATTTGGCTGAAATTATATACAGGATAGATTACAATCTGGAATAACATATAGGCTATATTTTATTCCGGGGATAGGTTTCCATGGGTTGATGGAACGGGATCAAAATTCCACACGCCTGATTGCGTGACCGCTATTGTGTGATAGTTTTATAATCCCAGAGGACAATGTTTTGTGCATTATTTATTTTATGATCTAAGGACTTTTATAAATTTATAATTTGTGTAGCTACTTTGTCGTTGACTGTACCTTTTGTTGCAAGAGGTAGCTAATTTAGTTAACGGTGTGAATTATAAACTATAAATTGGAAGTTCTTTTCAGTACAACAATGATATAATAGGGGACATTATACAAAGGTAGGCTCAGAGGGCGCCACTATCACACACACACACACACACACATTAAACTGTATAAGCGGACAAACTTTTTCTTGTCACTTGTTATTACTTGCGAATATGTATGTATATGGAACAAGTAGTGCAATCGATTTAGATTAGAAAAAGTGAATGCTCAGACGGGACTTGAACTCGCGACTAGTCCCTTTACACATACAGGTACCTATACACTACATTTAACCCGACTTTTCAGTTACTTTTGAGCGCGGGGTAATCATGGCTGCCGAAAAAAATCGCGACAGAATCCGTTAAATCGTGATTTTATTTCAAAAATCGAATAGTTTAAATCGGAAAAGTGAACGTCCGAAGACGGGAATTTTACCCGCGACCAGTGCCTATAGGAAAATTAAGAATACTAGTTGCTTTATCATTAAAAAAATTGGAAGGTTGCCTGAAATCGCTTCCAGCGATAAAGCCGCCCATTGTACATTAAAAAGCTGTATATATACTACCTACTAGTTCTAATGTAAATCTATTGGTGTACAATAAAGAATTATCTATAAATCTAAAAAATAGTTTTGTCAATGCGTCAACTTCCGAAAATAATAATTATGTTATCCATTCAAAATGATTTCACACTTGGCATATGAATCACTAACATTAAGACGTTATACGAGAGTTAGACATGCAGCTATGAATATAATAAATGCAAGTGATAAATATTATAATAACAGCCACTTACGACATAATATGTACTCACGACAGTGACGGAATGGATGACTATATTGCCTATCCATTTTTAATGTAAGTACTAAAAGGTATGGTTAGCAAAAAAAGTGGACGGTCTTCTTTTATTTTACTAAGGTACGAAAAACATTGGAAAAAATGAAATGCTCAAGTGAGACTCGAACTCACGATCTTTTCCTAAGGTATCTCGAATACATCGGGAAAAATGAAATGCTCAAGTGGGACTTGAACCATTTAAGGGAATGGTCGTGGGTTCAAGTCCCACTTGAGCATTTCATTTTTCCTGATGTATTCGAATTTTTAAGTTAGCATAATAAATGCTATAAAAATCATTCAAATACAAGGTAGGTACTAAGGTAGTGTGTGCTTTTGGAGTTGACTGATAGAAATTGTACCATATTGTCCGCCAGGGCTACGAGGGCACAGTGGCCTCAAATGCAATCAGGATTATCGTCTTAATGTAAATGATGAATGACTGGTTAGTGAACAATACACGATGATCATCTTCATTCTCTGAACCTTTATTGGGGTCGATTTTCTTCTAACTGTAATGCGACTTCGCACTTCGATATGCCATCTGACCTCCACAACTTATATCGAAGTTATAAGTCAAGACTAGATGGCTGGACTTTTGTGGGCTCTAACTACCCGTAACGATTACCATATATGATAGACGTAAGTATCGAAACCGGGCTTTGTGTATACCGAGACACGGTAACCACATAACGTAACGAAAATAGACGACATATTTATACATACAAATATTTGCACTGAGCGGGAATCGAACCCGCACTTCCTTCGTGGCAGTCGCGCGTCTAACGCCACGCCACAGAGGTTGGCATTGCATGACGGTATCGTTAATCAACCAGTTATTAGTTGAATCACCGATGACGTGAGGACTTGTCCTGCGTTCTTAATTGGGAGTCACAAAGTACGCATTACTTTATGCGGTATTTAACCTACCAACACAATACAATGCTTGCCATGTACCTACTTGGTACTTTTTAATTACTGCTGGGTAATTGGTTCTGAATGAAACACTAATGAAATAAGTTGATTCGTATTCTTTATAAGCACAAAGGAGGTAAAAGGTATCAGGCTCAAGATAAATGTGCGGCTTAAATGCCTGGCTATGGAGCCCCTGCCGGGTGCAAAAAGTCCTGGCTTAACATTGTGGAGGGTGACATGGGTGCGTCTCACTGCCATGGACGCCCAAGATCCTGCGAAGTGGAGGAGAAAGAGCCGGAAGGCCCTGAGACTCGAGACCACCTCGGTCGCGGATTGAATCAGGAAAATTCGTCTCTATGAAGATGCTGATGATGAAATAAATAAAATTAACGGACCCTAGACTCCTAGTGGAGGCCAGGACGCGACCGGGAACTCGTAGCATAGCTGCATAGCACATCTGGTGCAAAGGCAGCATATCAAAACACAAAGAAACAAATATTTATAAAACAAGTCACATTTTAAGTCCAAGTAAGGATTTGAAGTGATTCAGGTGTAGCTCAATAGCTCAGTTGGAAGAGCATTCACCCTCTAGGGGAAAGTTCGTGGGTTCAAGTCCCACTTGAGCGCTTTGTTTTTCTCGATGTATTTCGAACATAGGTTAACTAGCGTGTATTATGCATTCTAGAATGGAGATGGACTAGACACAGTCGGGTTATAAAAGCCACATTTCTCGTTCGAATACTACTAGTTAAGTAGCATCAGTTAGTAAAATAATTAGGTACTTAAATAAAGACTGACGCCTGTATATTATTATCCTTAAAAAACGTAATTATATTTATTGTTAAAGTATGTGTATCGCTTATTATGGCTCCCATTCCACTTTTGCGGCTTGCGGTCCGAAACAGAACTTACGTATCTAGTAAAATCATTTTATTTTCTACATTACAATCAATAACAGACCATAACACGTCCCAATAAGATTCATAGTCAAAAAACTGATTACAATAACGCAATATTGAATAATATGTTCAGTGTAAATAATGATGAGTTATTAAGCGAAGGACCGTGGAGCAGAAATGATGTTTTCATTTTCTACGAAAGGCTCATTCATCGGCTATAAGTGAATGTCCGTGGTTCTTCTTTAACAGGGACATGAGAAGGTTTTTAGAGGGTAGGTAACGTGAGCGTGACGCACCTGTGTTAAACAAGTCCTAACGCCGCGGTAACTGATTCCATCAGATGAGCTTGTCTGCTACCTAAGTCGTATTAAAAAGAACCAAACATACGGTTGTATACAGTGTGTAATACGGTAGGGTCCATCTAGCTTGTGGAATTCCGACCCCCTTTCTTTCGTGTGGAACACCTCTCTGATACCACTAGGCCATCGGGGGTGGTTGTGTCAGACTCGGACTGGTTTAAATTGAACGCCGCCGCCGTCTCGGGTATTTCAGATGCCAGGGTATAAGTTTGGAAAGGAGGGATCCCACCTGTCACCTCAAAAGGTTTCCGAGATTGGTTGCAAGTATTGCTAGCGTAGGTGGCAATAGCTTGCCATTAGGTAGCACTTGTGCTGTTTCACTAACATGTCGGTAGGTGAACCCACTCTTAGCACAAGCAATTTAGCAATTTAGTTTAGACGGAATATGAGGAATTTCAGTTGCTAAATAAAACAATTATTCTCTTAATCAAAAAAGATTTGTATGCTGTCTACTTCCACACAGTGTTGCCAACACTTTTTACTGAACATAAATCCGTTACGGTAGGTCAGGTTCGCAGTTTTTGCTCGTCCACGCTTTACTTGCGTCGGCTAGCTATTAATTATTTCGAGTTAATTCGTACGCAAGCCCTCAGCAAGAATGATGCAGTATTTTTAGTTCTTTACACATAAACTAATTTTATACCTTATTTCATGAGTATAAAAGTTGGTTTTTGCATGACATGAGGATAAAAAAACGATAATGCGTCTCTGATTATTTTCTTAGATTAATTCCGGTTGAACCAGTACTTAGTTCACTGACTATACTTAGTTAAGTTCTGAAGTTGTATGATGATGTCATATTATGGCGTCCCTGTGTGTCATATTTATGCTTGCACTGATGATCTAATTGTAGCCTAATAACATTGTTGGTTGAGCAAGTTTTACCGCACTCGTAGGACTTAGTTGCAAAGAAGTAAAAAAAGACATTAAAAAGATTTATTGCGGAGACATGCACCATGAAAAGAAGTAAAAAGAATTATGTCTTTTTTGTGAGTATTAACTCTGACTTCGTAATTTAGTTGAAACCCTAAAAATAACCAAAAAAATGCCGAAAATTGGCAACATATATTCCACAACATTCTACACAACGCTATCTAGACCCATGGTAAGCATAGCTTAACTAGCTTTTGTTATGGAATCTAGAATGCGGATAAACATACTTAGATACTTGTTTTTTGTAAATACATACATATTATACATAGAAACACCTAGACCAATGCAAATAAATAGCTATATTCATGCATACAAATATTTGCACTGAGCGGGAATCGAATTATCTGTCTTTTTTGTGAGAATTAACTCTGGAAACCCTAAAAATAACCAGAAATACCGATAATTGGCAACATGGCTGTTTGTCTTACTAATTTCACTACTCTTGTTTGCCATTTTATCATTATAAAAACAGAAATAAGTAAGTACGTACTATGAGATCCAATAGATTAATACGTTAAGCCCCAGGCTGCTACTAGGAAAGCTGTGATGAAGCCCTTAGTAAATGATAAAACAGATTCTAGTGTAGTCAGATTAATGTAAAGTGAAACGCACAGAACTGGATGCAGACCTGCGATTGCGCCGTTATATGCACCACTTTTATGTATATTGTTTTGCACATAGGGTTGTTAAATATTGCAAGGTGAATGTTTAACTACAGAATTTCGATGTTGCCAATGTCTAACTGTAGAAAATCTATATCGTCAGTCGCTTTTTTTTCGTGCGAAAACTCCCCACGGATACCACCCCCACGGAGCCGGTGGAGGCGGTTATGTCGGACTCGAACCGACTAAAACGCACGCCGGCTTGGGTCCTTGGTTGCCGGAGGTGAGATTGCCAAAAGCATATCTCTCGCACCGGAATCGTCAGTCGCTTTACGGATAATAACTAAGTGCAACCGTGTCGCATTTGGACTGGAAACAGTAGACACACGTAGTGGGTAGAGAGATAATCCTGTGTCTGCCGGGGTGCGAGAGATATGTTTCCTTTATTCTCACCTCCGGCAACCAAAGACCCAAAGATGGCGTGCGTTTTAGTCGATTCGAGTCCGAAATAACTACCTCCACCGGCTCCGGTGGGGGTGGTATCAGTGGGGGTTTTTCGCACAATAAAAAAAAGACACGTAGTAGGTACTTACTATTATTTATACTGGGCTCGGAATCGGACCGGCGGATGCGATTATATCTTTTTCTTTCTCTAAAAGTATATAAGCAACCTAAATCCATACTAATATTATAAATGCGAAAGTAACTCTGACTGACTGTCTGTCTGTCTATCTGTCTGTATGTTACGCTTTCACGCCTAAACCACTGAACCGATTTTAATCTAATTTGGTACAGGGATAGGTTAGACCTTGAGAAAGGACATAGGCTATGTTTGGTCGCGATAACCGACATCCACGCGGGCGGAGCCGCGGGCAAAAGCCAGTTACTAATATTCCCTCTAGTCTAACCCCTCCAACTAAGCTAAATTTCTTGTAAACCTAACCAAACCTAAACCGGGTAAACTCGGGACATCTCGATTCGCGATTATAAGGCCGACTCCATAACCACTAAGCTATCAACATAATATGATTATTATGATAGATTAGTTAAATACATGAACCCTGAGAGGTTTTCGAAGAAAGTTAGAAGACTAGAATGATTTGTGAGCATAGATAGGCTTCGACTTAGGTCAAAGGCGCTAGTGTTTAAAAAAAAGCTATCAACACTTCAAGAATGATAATGACTCAATCCAGTTTCTACTTTTTATGCAATTTTTAGCAAAAATATCTTTGCCAGCCCTTTCATTACTTGTAGTTCGTAGTCCACATTATTAAGTCAGCTTGTGAATCCTCAAGATTCTGTTAGCGGACCTACATGCCCTTTTCTATACGCAAATATACTTTAAACTGTACGACTATTATGCGTAACGAGTGTTGGAGATGCATATCTATGTGATAATCTTTTACTTGGAAACTCGAGGATACCGCTGAGGTACCTACGGGATCAGGAATCTTGCTAATATAATAAACGTGAAGTTTGAATGAATTTTACAGAATTAATGTGCTAACTATACAAATCGAATACACGGGGAAAATTGAATCAGGAGTTATCAAAAATCAATGTTTAAAAATGATTGTGACATCATTCATTGGTTCCGATAGTTCGAAAGAACATCGGTGGATAACTCCACCGTCGCCTTAAAAACGGATAAAAATAAAAGAGAAATTTGCATCACATCGGGCGTGCCTCGGTAGCCGGGTTTCCTGTAAGGGAAAGATCGCGGGTTCGAGTCCCGCCCGAGATGATTCTATTCTCCCTGTGTATTCGAAACGTGAAGTTTGTGGGTGTTTGACTGAACGGATCTGGATAAAGGCACAGAAATAAAAACCACACATATAGACCCGACTCCTGTGGGTCACGGGAACAACATAAATCTTTAGCGCCGGTAGAGTAGCGGGTAACAGTTGTAAATAAAATGTTCCAATTATAAAGCTGTAGTGTAAGGCGTTCATTACACGGTAGGTTTTGCTGTCAGTTCTACTACAGTCACGGCTGTGATAGACGAACAACTTATCGTCTAATGCGGTGACTGACGGTTGAGTAAAGTATTTTTGTTCTAAGCATTATTCAAACGTAATTCATGACTGATGGTATGATTGACACTTGCATGAGCATGTAATGGATAGATCAGGGACTTCATTCTTCTTATAAAATGTGAAATAGAGAAAGATAACTATTCGGGTGACGTTTCCGTTGTTGCAATAATAATACAGGCCGCAGTAACCATCAAGTGGGATGTGTATTTGTTAACTCAAAATAGCAAACTTAAAGAACTTTAAAATGTCCTGATAATCCAGTAGTGCTGTCTAAATCCTTAATTACTACTGTATTCGAAGAGAGGGGCCACAATCCCTCGAGACTTATCCAGGGTCACAACCCTGCCAAACGATGTAGCGGAAGATACGTTTGTTTACTATTTAGTTTATGTTAAAAAGCAATGAACAATAAGGCTCTTTTTCCACTGCCACGGTTGAAAAAATAAGGCTCCATTTTGGAACGAAACTGTAGAAAAGGTTTTGAACTCTATTCCTGCTGTGTAACGTGCAATTTAGATACGTGATCAAAACACGTAGTAGTCGTTGGAAGTCGCGCTTATTTCCAAGATTTTAAAGAACGGACGAAATTAAACCTTAGCTTCTACATAAGTCCTACATTTTTTAATTTCTGTTCGAAATATACAACATTACTTTTTATCATTAGTCCCAACAACTATTCCCGTAGACACCTTTTAAATTGTTAACCTGTCATCAATTTGTAAATGTCATTTATCGTCAACGAGGTACAGTTGAACACAAAACCTAATTGTTTCGTGAACCGGGTCCGTCCGATAGCGCGCTCATTAGCTGTGAAGAAAAGATACACGACTGTACAGTAATTAGTTTGTCGATATGGAACGAACACTTTCGCAACTTAGATAAACCGACTTCTACGTGTATGTGTCGTTAAATTTTAACTTAAATGTGACAAGAAAGCGCTTGTGTGACACCTATAGTGTAATTTATAAAATAAAACAGATTGTCTACGTAGTTATTGTTCTTGATTTGGTAGCGAACGGTAAATGTGTTTGTAATTAAGAAGGTTAAGAATGGTCGAAGTGACCTAAAACTTCGAAAATGGAAGTAGTATCGCCATTTGCTGCCATTTGTTGCCTGTTGTATTTTTCATAGCCTATTTCACATGGTGCGCTAGGTAAAGATTACCTATTCCGTGGTACAGGTATTGTGTAAGTTTAATTTATTGTTTTATGTCAACTCGAAGTGTTGTCTATATGGTTGTGCCAGAACCACGACAGCAATGAAATTTAGCCATTAAATTCTGTATTATGTAGATTTTAGAGAATAGTGTTGATTTTATTTTTATTTTGTGGCAACATTGTGAATGGCGTTATTATGTAGATTTACAAAACTGCATTTGAGACGGTCAACATTTGTAAGCAGACTGAATGTTTTTCTAACTTTAAAGTTAGCATAATAAATGCAATAAAGAAATCATTCATTGTTTCCAACAACCTAAGAACGTTGGTAGATGGCTCCACCGTCGCCTATAAAGACGGATATAAAGAGAAGGAAAATTTGAAGTGATTCAGGTGTGGCTCAATAGCTCAGTTGGAAGAGCATTCCCCCTGTAAGGGAAAGGTCGTGAGTTCAAGTCTCACTTGAGCATTTCATTTTTTCCGATGTTTTTCAAACTGAAGTAACCGATATTTTTAGATTAAAATAAAAAATATTTCAATTATAGTATCTATTTCTTCATAAAAATTACTATAGTTCCTACGTTATTTATTTTAGTCTGTCTAGGGCTATTAACATATAATAAATCTTATGGAAATTCATGCGTCTGTCATCTATAGGTATAATAAGTTGTGAAGAAAATTGAAAAATATTTTATCCACTTCCGTTGCTGATTGTACAGATCATAACGTTCAAGCTTAACGCTAGTAGCACATTAAAAAAAGTTAAGTGCGTATCAATAACTGCTCTATAGATAAGTAAATATTATTATTATAAAGCACCACGTTGTAAAGCGTTTTATACTCACAATTGACAACACTTCAAAGTTCCAAAGAAGTTTTATTACACGTTTAAGTTTACTCTAGCTATTACCCGCGGCTCTGCCCGCGTGGTTGTCGGTTATCGCGACCAAACATAGCCTTTGTCCTTTCTAAGCTCTAATCAATCTGTATACCAAATTTCATCAGGTTATCTTCAAAAATCACGTACTTTCATCCCCTATTTGTACCCTTGTAATCTCTTTTTATTCGCCAAAAGCAGTAGTCTATGTCCTATCCAAAGTTTTAGTTTATCTCTGTACCAAATTTCATTTAGATCGCTTCAGCGATTTAGGCGATTGGCACACTGCGACGCGCGACGCGGCGTCGAGCGTTGTTGCGTCGACGCGGCGTCGCGCTCGTCGCCTCTACGGAGCTCATTTTGTATAGAAAAACGCGGGGTCGCACACACTGACAACGCAATCACGCGCGTTGCCGCAGAATACGCGCGTACAAGCAGAAAACGCGAGGTATGGCACACTGAAATCTGCAATCACGCGCGTGATTTTCGAGGGAGTTTTAGTCCGAGAGCTGCTAGAAATTTCTGTGTAGGTATTTGAGACGAATTTTATATTAATATTTATGCAATGCAACATGACTATTTAACGTCAAATTTAGAGCGCTTTCACATCAACTGACGTTCGATATCCAATATCCGACATCCGAGATCGGAGGAAGTCAAATATCGATGCCCAATATCGGGTATTGGAGCCGACACCACTGTTTTGGCTCGTTATCGGAACACGCAGAGACTGCAATCGACTCTCAACCTAAATGGCATTTTCTTAGTTACGTCTCTTTTCGCGTTAATAGATGACGCTGATCACGAATATAAGAAAAAAAATAGATACTATGTCATGTCAATAAGTCGAAAATAGCTTGCACTTCTAATCATTTTCTTTTCATCTCTAGCGTTGTTAATATAGTCTGGGCTATCGAGCTAATGGTCGGATGGCTTTACTTTACTTTTCTCAAAATTTTAGATTACTTCACACACCTACCTACCAAAAAAAATCTAATATCTCTCGGACTATACAACCTCTCTCGCGTCCACGTGCGTCGACGCCCGACGCCGCGTCGAGCGTTGCAGTGTGCCAATCGCCTTAGGCGTGGAAGCGTAACAGACAGACAAACAGAGTTACTTTTATAATATTAGTATAGATCCTAAGTTACGACTTGCGACCAATAGTGGGTCTATTTCTCCAGGGTCATGTTTATCATATAATTGACAATGTTATTATTAAAAAGGCCTTCAGTTTAATACATCCTTGTATTGGTTTGCACAGCTCGGATACAGAATTGTACCAACAAGGCCCCATCCGCTGCCTGTTGTATTTGGGCAGAATAAATAGACACGTAGCTGCCGTTTAAGTAGTGTGTTTATATTTGTATTTCATAAAGTGCTACTACATTGGTTAACAAAAAAGAATACATGATTGTATTAGTAAGATAAAGCCTCTTACTGCACATAGGTATTTATTTGCATGAGGGTATCGATAGAATTAATGTCGTTTATCTAGATTCTCCCTCGTGGTATATAATCTTTTTTTTAAATATATATAAAGGGACACGTCAATTTGACTTCACCTCGCCTGATGGTAAGTTAAAGCAAAGTTAAAAATTTTAGATTCCATAACACAAGCTAAGCTTACCATGGGTCTAGATAGCGTTTTGTAGAATGTTGTGGAATATTTAAAAAACGTTCCCATTTAAATGAAATTCAATTAAATCTAGGTCCTCTTGCAATTACGATTTCTGAAGAATATTTTTTTTAATAAAGAATATTAGAAACGAAGTTATAAATTCTTTTGAATGCTTGTTATCTTTCTATAAGTAACAAAGGGAGATACATTACTTAACTTAAAATTTAGATAACCTTACTTATTCTTTACTTATGAGTAACTTATGTATACTTAAGGGCAGCGACCATACACCCAATTGGGTGTATGGTCGCTGCTTATGTGTCATGATAAATCCATTATATACCTATCTTACTATCATCTATGTAATACATGTTTTTATCTTGTGTACAAGCTTTGAATCCATTAAATTTAATGGTACAGCCTAAAGCTTTATATCTGACCTCGGCTTTAAAATAACATGGGGTAGTAATATTTGTTAACATCATTATCACTTGTAATCCTTTGTTGAGAGAGATACTAGTTTTACTTTTGACTTTGTCTGGCCTTTGATTTGTGTTGGCAGTATTGGCACACGGTAGCACAACAATGCGTAGGAATATTTATTTGTTTTATATGTTCTTGACAATATTATTATAAGTTAACATTAAATAACAAACACAACTAAATAAGCTTCTTTTTGTATCATTTAAAAAACTACCTAGTTGATTATAAAAAGGGAATCAATTTCTTGATACGATTTTCTCCTTCCCGTGTACTTAGCAAACTTAGCAAACCTTACAAAAAACGCTTTTAATAAAAAAAATGAATCGACATAGATCAAATACCGGTAGAGGACTAAGCATACTTTAGCTGGGCGCACTCTAGTTTTTATTGATAAGACGGCAAGTTTATTGTATAAACATACCTCTAGTCCAGTGGTTCTCAAACTTTTTAAATGACGGAACCCTTTTGGGAAGCAAAATACTTGATGGAACCCTACAATAAAACAATTATTTTTATAAGTGTATTCTTTATTAATCAGCATAATAAAAGTACAATGTATCAGTTACTAATTATTATTTACTTCACCACTTGGTAAGGACAATAATAGAAAACATTAAAAAAGAAAAAATCTAACTAGTGGGAGGTATGAAACTGTTTTTTATTTTTCATCAATTGCTTGATATCAGGTTTGATGGAAGAAAGTTGGAGTCTCATATCAGCTTCGGCGTCCAGTCTATTGCGATATTTTGTTTTCGTGGCTGCGTAGGTAGAGAATCCTGTTTCGCACAAATATGTAGTTGGGAACGGGAGAAGAATATCCAGAGCCATTTGGCCAAGCATTGCATATTCATCTTGGATTCTGCACCAAAAATCATTAAGAGGCGTCGTTTTGAACAATGACTCCATACTTGTGTCTGATGACATTTCTAAAAGAGATTCATATATCTCATTTGACATGTTTTCAGGCTTTTCCAAGTTGGGTAAAAAAGGATTATGAATCCAGGAGTTCACTTTAATTTTTGTATTGTGTTCTTCGGGAAAATACTTTTCAAAAGATGCGCGCATCGAACTGAGATATTGGACCAATTCTTCAAACACATTATCTTCAAACATTTCTGAGTCGTTTTCGCTAACAAACTCACTGAGTAACGTAAAACTTTCTATTTCTTTCTTACCAATGCAAATGATCCAAAAATCTAATTTTCTTTTAAAAGCAGTTATTTTATTATAGGCCTGAAACACTGTTGTCTGTTTACCTTGCAACGATAAATTTAATTCGTTAAGTTTTTGAAAGATATCCGCCATAAAAGACAATCGGAACAACCAAGTTTTATCATACAAACGGTCCTTCAAATTAAAAGAAGTATCTGCTGAAAGAAACATTTGTAACTCGGCTCTAAGTTCAAATAGCCTTGTTAAAGTTTTTCCCCGAGACAGCCATCGCACTTCTGTATGGAGCAGCAGTGTTTTATGTTTGCTGCCATAATCTTCACACAATAATGAGAACAATCGGGATTGTAGTGGTCGTGATTTGATAAAATTAATTATTTTTACCGCTTCATCCATAACTAATTTTAGATTAGACGGCATTTGCTTCATCGCAAGTGCTTGTCTATGCAGAATACAATGACTGGAACTACAATTAGGCGCTTTATTTTTCATTCGTGACACTGCTCCTGCTGTTTTACCTGTCATCGCCTTGGCCCCATCTGTACAAATGTCAATGCAATTGTTCCAACTGAGATTATGTTCTTCAAAAAATATATTTATTTTATTAAAAATTTCTTCCCCGGTAGTGTTTGTAAGCAGCGATGAACACATAAGCATGTCTTCTTCAAAAGAACTTTTATATGGATATCTCACAATAACCAGCAGGGTAGCCAAACCAGCGACATCAGTCGACTCGTCCATTTGCAAAGCGAATCGTGTATTTTGTAGACGTGTAACTAGTTCTTGTTTGACGTAGCTTGCCAGATCATGGATTCGTCGTGAAACAGTATCGTTTGATAGCGGAACAGTAGAAAGATGCTTTGCAGATTTTTCATCAAGCATACATTTTGTTATGTCTAATACACATGGTTTTATTAATTTCTCAGCGATAGTGTGCGCTTCACCTGCTTGTGCAATGCGATAGCTAACTAAATATGATGCCTCCGTGGCCTTTTCGTTGGTAGTTTGTGTTACATGCATCATATTTTTTTGACTTTCTAATAACTGATTTTTTTTGCGAACAAAAAATTCTTTATTCTTGTCTTTAGTCTCGGGGTTTACGGTTTCTAAATGTCGACGCAATTTGGCAGGTGCCATGGAACTATTAGGAAGCAGTTTACTACAGAGCATGCAGAGAGGTGAGCCGTTGGAATCAACAAATCCGAAACTGATATAAGATTCATCATACTTCCTTTTTTTCGTCTTTGAAACCGTCGAGCTTGACGTCGTGGCACTCGTGGCATCATCTTCTGGATCGGTGATTGCTAAATTCTCCGCGCGCATTGCTTTTGAACATTCAGCGTCATTAGAAGATGTTGTTGGAACACGTTTAACACCTTTAAGCCAACGTTCCATTCTTCTTTATTTATAATGTTACAAGTCAGGATAGTGGGGTTTAAATAATGCACAATCGTTACTGCGTATAAGAGACTAAATTTAGAACCTACAGGGAAGAAATGTATAAAACTGAGACAACAGAATACAGCAGGCAGTAAAACAATGAACACTAGTTTCTCGCTAGCGAGCTTGTAAGTAGGTAGTAACTTATCGCTCCGAACGCTAATCATCAACTGACGACGCCAACGCGCGATCGCCGCTTTTATACTTAGTCCTAGACTCGATCTCAAATATTCTCGAAAATACTCGAGTCGGCACCTTTGATAAACAAAAAGCAAAAATAAAAATAGCGTTGTAAACAATATCGACTTTATCCTTTGAAGTTAGAGACGAAAGTCGCTTGTTGACAACTATAGCGTCTAATTCAGAGGCGGCTTTTATCAAAGAGACTGAGCGCTTACAAGTATACTACCCGCTCGTTTTAAGTTTGCCGCTGGCGATAGGTATGAGTGTATGACGTTCGAAATTTTTTATTTAATTGTAACAATAAAAATTGTGTACGTTAGATATTTGGGTAAAACTATGACACATTATAAGTTTTGTTGTCACGTGGGGGAGGGTACGCGCATTCCACAGACCGGCAAACTTAGAGCGAACGCGTTGTACAAGTATAAAATTGTTGAGACCAAACTTATGAGATATTGTACCAGCTAATGTAACACAAGCTTATACAAATACAAATAAATAAATAAATAACATTCATAGCGTTTTGTCTCCGCGCGGCCGTGGAGTCCGCACCGCGACCAGAGAGAGGTGTTTTGATTTTTTTATTTCTAAATTCTTGCGGAACCCCGACAGAGGTATCACGGAACCCTAGGGTTCCGCGGAACACACTTAGAGTATAGCTGCTCTAGTCAATGATATTAGGTACAAACTATACACGGGAGAGGCGGCGCGAGCGACAAGAGACTCGCGGATCGCGCCGCCCGCGCGCGCAAGCAACTCGGGCGTCGGAGGGCACTGACTGACCTCCGTCCCCCATGAGCGCGGGCCTGGGGGTGACGGGTGGAGCCGCCTGTGACCCCAGCAGAAGCAGGCCACAGCGGCGGCGCGCTAGAAAGCGCGCCTCCCCATTCCGGGGGCGAGCTGGGGACACCGTTGTCCCCCCTCCTGAGGAGGGCCAGACCGTAAGGGATGGCCCTGGGTCAGCCAGGGTGCGAGGGATATGTCGATGACAACCTCACCTCTGGCCTAGCACCACGACCCATAGTCGGCGTGCGGGTTTAGTCGGTTCGAGTCCGATATAACCTCCCCTTCCGGCTCCGGCAGGGGCGGTATCCGAGGGGATTTCCGAACGAAAAAAAAAAAGGTACAAGCTATTAGGCAGCAAACCTTAAACAATGTACAAATCGCGCTAAATATAAAAATGTTTCATTTCATCGGTAAGTTTTAACAGAAATTTTGTTTCGAAACATTCAACACACAGACTAATAGAATAACACAGACGGAAAAAAAATCAAAGTGTTTATTCAAAATTATGTAGCACTACTACAGCTTATGACGTCAAATTCTGGGCACCAGTGGAGAAGAAACGGCGCAACAAACTCCACTGTAGCACTTTAACGTATAAAACTAGCAAGTGAAGCCGCAAAAAGGAATACTAAAATAGCGCCATCTCGCTCGCACTCGTGCGTGTTCACAATGAGTGCGAACAAGATAGCATTACTTTAGTATTCCTTTTTGCGGCATCTCCTGCTAGTTCTATACGTTCCATCTATGTTATTATTTTAGTCTAAGTGTTGAATATTTCGACACACATACTTACATTATAACAAAGTATTTCTCAGTAGTATGTTTGATGTTTTAAATCTAATGTATTCCAAGAAGTTTGGTTGCTCATATTTTATGCCAAAGCTTTTATTATTTATTAGTACAATGGTGACATTTATAGGTTATGAAATATTCGTGTCGTTTGGTATATCTGTGCTCCTTACGACTTACGGTCTTGTCTGTTGAAAACTTTTAATGTTTGTGTTTCGTTACAAAGTGTGCATTTACTAACAAATAGGTAGTTTGACATTTTTAATAGGTACTTGTATTGATATACAAAAAAAAATTGTATATCAATGGGTACTAGCCTTGCCCGCAGCTCCGCACGTGTGAAAAGTTGATACAGTAACTATTCTGACCTATTTAATGGTACAAAATTATATTCGTATTATTTGCCTTTCGAATGAAACAGGTTTAGGGCACATTGATTGAATAGTTTTTCAAAGTCTATAACGGACTTAGAGTAGAAACAATTCTTATATATTTTATATTATTACCTGCGTTCAGCAAAAGAAAGGAGAAGAACTAACAGGAATATCACGCCGTTCTCATATTTAAAATAATCTTAATTTAAAATCATGCAGCGATTTTGGAAAACTATGAGGATAGTTTTCGACTACAGGCAAACCAAATCACGGGATATCGTGTTTTCTATATACTGTTAAACAGTAATTTATGGTTACAATAATACATATATAAGTCATTGTTGTACTGTAACTTCATCAGCTATAAAATCCATGTAATGATAACTGAAATAGTCCGTGTAATTAGTACCGAGCAATAAATAGCCTGTCATGATTTGGATATTTTCATGGGTTTTATTTTTGATTGCCTTTTTTAATGAATTAAAAAAGTGATTAGTATTTACGTCTCTGATTGAGTTAGGCTACTCGAATTGGGTAAAGTGGGTAAAGCTTTTCTGTGCCTCCTTGGTATCTGATAGGGTTCTACCTCTAGTAGGTCTAATGGGTTTGGCGGGTACCTTTCGAAGTAGAATACCTCACTCGTTCCTATGGGTGAGACTAAGGGATTGGGTATGGACTATGGAGAGTATTCCATCCGACAGTAAATAAAAAATACAGCCCTTGCTTGATCTTTGATATTGTATGGATAATCCTAGCCTATTCTTTCAGCAATTTCTGTGAAAAAACTTAATCATAATCGGTTCATACGCTCGGGAGCTACGATGTCACAAAACACACACACACACACAGACACAGACACGTGACGTCACTTTACCCCGGCGTTTTTGTGCCGAGGCTCGAGAAGTTTCTTGTCCATATGTCTGTCTACGACGACGGTATCTTTTTTAACAATAATTTGAATATTATTCAGGATATACAGTACTATTATAGATTCCAAGTATTTAATATTAAGACAGCTGACAACTTTGTGAACTTTTAATTGGAAATCGTTCTTAGAAATTTGGGTGAACATATCTTAAAAGTGATATCAGCACAAGTTTCAATGTTAGGAATGTTAGCGGCGGTTTCTTCGGAAATAATAAATCTACATAGGCAATTGGGCACTTCATTGTGAAGACGAATTAGTTTCATTTGATAGCGGTCAAATCGGTAACTTTAATGGAAAACTGTATGAAATAAAGAACCTATATAGGTGTGCTTCGCAGGTATTAGTGGACAATATTAGTAATCCGTTACACGCCCCAATTCACTCGAAATTTGAAGAACAGAAGGCTTGTTGGGGTACTGGACTGTAGTTGATTATTTTTAGTTGATTCAGTTTTTGGGGACGTGTAAGGAGTAAAATACACCAATGTTAGGTAACTTCTCTCACTCTCACACAATGTATTATCACTTTTGCACAAGACCGTTTTACAAGCGCCAAAAGGGCCGAGCGGAATGTAGTATTTTACAGTAGGTAGCTGTCAAAAGTTTCATAAGCCAAAAAATATATTTTTGTGTTGTCACCAGGGGCTGCTTCTCGTAATATAAATCTGTTCCAAATTATCCATTCTCATAAATGCCGTGATCGTATTGTTTTTAATATTTGAGAGATTAAGATTATATCGTTACTGAATTTTGGCCTTCAGAAACTTTAACAGTGCGGGCGAAGATACAGGCAACAACTAGTAAATTAATATAATTTATTATATTTATTTTTTGTCATATAAAGTTCAACCATCGTTCATCCACTTAATATTTGACGTTGAAATTCGTAAACAGACGAATTATCTTGTTATTGTTATAAATTATATTATTAATGTATGTGCTTGAGCAGGAACTAACTACAAAACATTTGATTACATAATAATTATGATTGATGAATAGAAAACTGTTGTAGTTTTAATAGGGTAAGGCAGGCTTATGTCTTATGAATATGCGCTTACGCAGAACTGTGTTCATACATATTCATTAATTATATCATTAAAATAAAACTATACGCCTTCCCACTTCGGGGTAGCCCGTCCTTATACAAAGACATGTTCAAATTTCAAACTTCAAATTTCAAAATTCGAACACAAAATGTTTGTTGTGCCCTTTTTGTACGCAAATACGAAGTAAGGGAACGTTTATATCGGACGGAACTCGACGCACTAACGTAACATCGGTTGAGTGTGAACGGTCAAGTGTTTTTCTATACATTTGTCTGTTCTGGCGTTACGCGACCGATAATACGCGACGCATGTTCCGTCAGATATGAACCTTCCCTAAAAGACGGAGATATCCGAAGTATTTAATTTTAACTGGTGCAAACATTATCGCTATCTCACTTTCCATTGTGGACGATACGCATAAGTGAGAATAGAGACGAAAGCGTGTGCTCTACTTCTGCTTTTTGCGCTCTGTCTACGTTTAATACTAGGTCTTTAGGTTGCATACGATATTTCTAAAGCAGGCTTTATGATTTGCTCATACAATGGAAAAAGACAAACAAATTGACAGGTCTCTTTTACGGCAGTTCTAAGAAAACATTGTCAAAATCTTCCCTCCACTAGTTACTGGGAAAGTTTTTCACTATGTAAAAGTGGATTTACAAGACATCAGATATTAGAATTATATTGTACTACTGCTAATTAAAATTGTAAAATGCGAAAGTGAATTTATTTATTAAAATTTTGCAAATTTATGCAAAGTGCAAGGAAATTTTTATGAATTTGCCGAAATTTTGCATGCAGATAAAATACTCTTTTCTCTGGGAATACGTTCCCCACGTAACGAGTACGTAGAACGTACGACCAGTATTCCGCGCGGTGATCATGGGCGGAAGGCATAGGCTAGTACTGCTATAGTAAGCGCGTTATCAACTGATTTGTGGCCCGACAACTCAGTTGATAACGAGCTAACTACATAACATATAACATAAACTCACGCCTGTATTCCCGAAGGGGTAGGCAGAGGTTCTAGCACGCACATTTCGCCAGTTTATGTTTAGGTCCCAATGTAATAGGTGGCGAGCCTATTGCCATTAACCGGGCATACTACAGTATACAGTATAAGTGTTAGATTCCTAAATTATTTGACAGACGGAGGTCATATTGTTACGATTTTTATATCAAACTACCTTTTGCCCGTGGCTCCGCCCGCGTGGATGTCGGTCCCAGGCAACTATTCGAATTTTTCTCGCCGTAAAAACCTTCCCTGGACTTTCACGAATAATTCAAGACCAAAATTAGCCAAATCGGTAAAGGCGTTCTGGAGTTATATCGTCAGGAAGGAAAACCCGACTTATTTTTATATAGTAGATAGTCTCACTGCTAAAATCATATCCACAGGAGCGTAGCAGTAACTTTAATGCGGGTGAAACAGCGCGGCACAACTAGTTTAATTATTAAGCGTACCATCATTTATAATTGTGTTGTTTAATATCTGAGTAGTGATTACATACATTTAGGTAGATAATCACTTTCTTTCGCTGTCAGTTTTCACTGACAGTTTCATTAGCATTTTTGTTAGACCGTGAAGCACCGAGCACATCTATCTTTTAGATAAATTAGGGTAAGTGGAGTAAGAAATGTAAAAAACTTGTCGTTGTGGAAAGTTTATACGAATATTAAACCTTTAGGTTCACAATGACCACTTCCCAAAATGACAAGTTTCAATTCGACATTATGGCAGTGAGTCATTACAAGAACGTGTCATTTTGAGTAGCTAGTCATTTTGAAAATAAGTGGTCATTTTGGGAAAAAGACAAATTGACTACAAAAATCAAAAGCGGTCATTTTGGGAAGTCGTCATTCTGAGCCTAAAGGATATTAAATATGAAGACACATTTTAGCGCATACTGCGTACCCACAATAACAATTAAACAAAGCCTGATATTCGAATACATCGAGAAAAATGAAATGCTCAAGTGAGACTTGAACCCACGACCTTTTTCTTACAGGGGGAAGGCTCTTCCAACTGAGCTATTGAGCCACACCTGAATCGCTTCAAATTTCCCTTCTCTTTATATCTGTCTTTAAGGGTGACGGTGGAGCCATCTACCAACTTTATAATTAGCATAATAAATGCTATAAAAAAAAATCATTAAAGAAAAGCCTGATACTATAAAATAACTTTACAGTTCAATGCGTTAGACAACCTTTTATGCATAAGGAGTCTTATCCGTTTGTTGTCCGTGGTCCAAACGCTTAATCCTACTGGTTGGTATAAGGGCAATTCAACCTACTATTGATAACCGAGCACCGGCTTCCTGTCATATACAGAACAGCTTTTACATCCCTTAGTCCCTTGCAGGGTATTTTTTATAAAGGACACGTCAATTTGACTTTACCTCGCCTGATGGTAAGCTAAAGGCAAAGTCTCGCAAAGAGGGTCACCTTCGTAAACATGTACCATGTTAACAGTGGTGGCACTCAGCTTGATGGCCTCATCAGATGCCTTTTCACGCCCGCTTAATGGAGACGTGACTGCAGGAAGAAGGAAACACGTGAGCTGGCAGGAAGTTCCAGGTCTTAATGGTGCGGCATGAGCCACTGAAACGCTTAGTTCTAGAAGGTATATTCTGCACCTTATACGGACACATGTATGTACCTAATATATATGACATATAATATGACATGTACCTAACATATTAGGGTAAAGGATACTCAGTTTATCATTCATCCGATAAGCCTGACATGTGTGCGACTCGACTATGTTCACGGGAACTACCGCCGACGGGGATCCTGATATAGCTGGTAAGAATGTACAGATACTTATACCTCGGTCGCGGTAATTCCCGTGAACATAATCATATCTCATTGAATGCAAATGTTGAAAAGCTAAAATAGTTTTACAATAAACGCATATGGTTGTGCTGACGCATTGCTTAGTTACGGTAATAGACTGCTCTTAATTACTTATACGTAGGTCTGTCGTGGAAAATAAAGCTTTTCTAGGAAGAAATTCTTCACGGAAAACTACCACTGTTTCATCGAGGATTCATAGATTTAGCACTTCATGTGTGAACTCGAACAGTTCGACCTACATGCTACATTAACTGTTTTATTATGCTGCTCTGCCTCAGACATGTTCACTTTTGGTCGCCATGTTCCATGCCTATGTAAAGAGTGGGCCCCTAGCCCTTGATCGGGGTAAAGCGAGATGTTTTCAACGCCCTTATGGCCTATAGTCGAGGTTTCCACTATCAGCACCTTTCTAAAAACGATAACAATATTTTACTTTTATTTTTGCATTTGGCTTTCGGCTCTCCTTGTTACCTGGCTTTTGGCGTCTGGAACTATCACCCACCTCGCTCCACCCCAGAACCAGAGACTGGTTCTGGGGTGGAGCGAGGTCCTTGTCATAAAAACCCCTGGAAATATATATTCCACTATCACAGTGGTCTAGTTACAGTAATTAAAAGAACATAGTCATTTAAGACCAGGCATTCATAACTTATAAAGAGTAATATAAAAAAAATCATTATGGTATGGAAGCTTCTGATAAAATCGTCTGAAGTGATTTTCCATTTCAAGCAAAGGTATGATTCATTTGTATGAGATACGATAATCGCTTCATTACCTAGTCAATTCGTAAGGTTGATTATATGCCTTATTCTCTTCTATTGATACCATGTAAGGTGAAGGAGTTTTCCTGTGTCGTTTGCAAGAATGTTAATCAGCGTCAGAGTGATGTTAAAATAAGTGATAAGATAATCATGGAATTGTGTGGCCACAAGCTTTTGATTTGTGATGTTTCTTTGATGTCACTTTGTAAAGGTAAATAAATATATATTCCACAACATTCCACACAACGCTATCTAGACCCATGGTAAGCATAGCTTAACTTGCTTATGTTATGAAATCTAGAATGTGGATAAACATACTTAGATACTTTTTTTTTGGAAATACATACATAATATACATAGAAACATCCAGACCAATGCAAATAGCCGTATTCATGCGTATATTTGCACTGAGCGGGGATCGAACTCGCGCCTCCTGCGTAGCCACGCCACTCACCTCCGGCCTAGCACCACGACCCACAGTCGGCGTGCGGTTTTAGTCGGTTCGAGTCCGACTTAACCTCCCCTGCCGGCTCCGGCAGGGGGAGGTATCTGAGGGGATTTCCGCGCGAAAAAAATTAAAGGTAGTTCCCGTGAACATAGTCGAGTCGTGAAAAGCGAGAAAGAAGGCACATATGTTAGGCTTACCGGATGAATGATGAACTGAGTGTCCTTGCATACCTTGCGAGGGACTAAGGGATGTAAAAGCTGTTCTGCATATGACCGAGGGGATTTCCGCACAGAAAAAAAAAAGACACGCCACTTTCCCTTTAAATTTTCCACGACCAGACCACGCACCGAGGAGAAGGTGGAGGTTCGTCTATAATATTGCAGACATGTTTGTCATAGTAAATGCGCCCGTGTCTGCATCCGCATCCGTCTTTGGAACCTCGCACCGTGGAAACCCGATATACCTATTATTGTGTCCCAACATTGAAAAACAAAGAAAAATATTAAATATTTTAATACTTGGAAAATGATGAGATTTACATATCTACCATGTGGTTAGAAACAAAATGTTAGTTAAATAAAGCTTTATTTTTATTTTATTTTGGTCTTTGTCAAACGAAGCGTGAAATAACTATAACCAGGAAAATATTTAAAGTTTTGAATAATTCAAGTGTATATTCACATAACAATTAAAAACTTATTGTATCCCATTGTTGCGGGTTTTCTGTTTGTAATTTATTCCCTTTTTTATTTATTTTAGCACCTGAAATTACTAAAATATTCCCTGTAACCAACTAAGGTAAATTTCTTGTGCTAGGAGTGGGTTCACGTCGGTAGTGGGACCTTAAGGCCGACTCCTTAACCACTAAGCTACCGAACGCTTCTTTAGAACCCGCGACATAAGATACTACTTAAGAAGATGGCACTGTTACGGCTGAGTTAGCCAATTTGGATATTACAATTATCTGATGATAATCATAACTACCAGTTGGCAACCTCAGCCGGGACAGTACCAACCTCTCTGAATATATACGACTAGCTTTTGCCCGCGGCTCCGCCCGCGTGGATGTCGGTTATCGCGACCAAACATAGCCTATGTCCTTTCTCAAGGTCTAACCTATCCCTGTACCAAATTTCATCAAAATCGGTTCAGTGGTTGAGGCGTGAAAGCGTAACATACAGACAGACAGACAGACAGACAGACAGACAGACAGACAGACAGAGTTACTTTCGCATTTATAATATTAGTATGGATGTATCTAATTTTTTTGTATAATACACGTGATAACTTTCAATAGCGCGATACAGAATCGGTAGTTCTGTAGTAGTTCAACTTATTTTCGCTAGATGTCGCTGAATATATCGACTGATTTTGTTGTGGTTTTGGAGCGAAAGATTTTGGCCACGGTTTCAAAGTCAAAATCGTTTCGAAGTATTAGTTCGGCGATTTTTTTATAATGCATGGGAATAATTTACTAGTGAACGGAAAATTGTATAGGTTTTATAATCTACACTAATATTAAAAGCTGAAGAGTTTGTTTGTTTGGATGAATCGCGAATCTCAAGAACTACTGATCCGAATAGAGAAATTGTATGTTGAATAGCTCGTTTATTGAGGAAGGTTATAGGCTATAAGTATCATCACGCTGCTAAGTACTTAGCATGGAGCAGTAACCATAAAAATGACAACAAATTTGTCAAATTCCCGTATTGAAAATGAATAAATTGCGAGCATATTATATGTATTAAAGGTGTGATGCGGGCTTTAAAAGAGAATCATAAACAAAGTAGGTGTAACTTCTGATTAGAACAGCGCCTTCGTAGTCGATGCAGCTATGAAACAACATGTAATGAGCAAATTTGCCCGTAATTTTCCTCTCTAATGTTAATTACCCCTCAAAGTGGAACTGTAACTAAACATTATGTACAATGACCCTGATTTAGTATCATCACGCCAAGGCTACATTGTTAGCAGGGCAGTGTAATTAGCGCAAAACTTGTTAATTCACCCTGAACTTGAGATGTAATCAGTAATTGTTTGCGCGTTTGAACTTCGATGTTTACGCGATTTTACCTATTGTACAGTCAACGCCATAAGTTGATTAACACTAAAATAATTTACAAATCCTTTTTATATTGGAATGCATCTGTCTATAGTAAATGTAGTGTTATGATTCCCAGAAGACAAACTTAATTTACATATTCAATGTTTTTTTTTCACAATTTTATGTAAGGTTTAGGGGCCACAGTGTTCAATACATTAGAATTTGTTAAGCTACTTTTGTAGTTGACTGTACATTTTACATTCACTTGTCGAGATTCGAGCATAATCCAATTGGATGAAAACAGACTCATGCCGGTAAAAACACTATTTTTTATATATCACTATATAGTAGAAAGCATAGTCGCTTTTTCGCGTCTGTCCGTCCCTAGGTAAGCTTAGATCTTCAAAACTACACTACAGATTTTGATGCAGTTTCTTTTAATTGATAGAGTAATTCAAGAAGAAGGTTTATAGGTATAATACATGCTTAATATAATAGAGGGTGCAGCTGGAACTGGATCGGACGCCCCCGGGCAGAAAAAAATTGGCGGTACGAAATTCGCCGTGTCAACTACTATATTTATAAACGTATCCGTGTTGCTCACCATTGCTGAAGTGTGCTGCTTGCCCTTATAACCAGAGAAGCGTGTAAGCACCACTGAAAAGTTATTTATTGAAATTTGATTTGCCCAGCGTGTCACTGGGCAAATTTGCCTAGTAAATAAAATTTAACAAACGATATAACATCAAACCGAAAGAAGAAGAATGTAATCCGTGAATTGATGAAAGAAATATGAAACAGATGAGAGTGGACCCACGGCTCCAAAGTACGAAGTTTGGATGCTACCAGGATTAACATTGGGATCATGATCACCTGGATCAGCCGGGTTTCAAGGGATATGTCGAAGACAACCTTACCTCCGGCCTACCACTATGACCCACAGTCGGCGACAAAACCTCCCCTCCCGGCTCCGGCGGGGGAGGTATCCGAGGGGATTTCCGCACGAAAAAAAATTAGGGATCAGGATCATGATTTTTTATATTCGCACTAGCTTTTGCCCGCGGCTGCGCCCGCGTGGATGTCGGTTATCGCGACCAAACATAGCCTATGTCCTTTCTCAAGGTCTAATCTATCCCTATACCAAATTTCATCAAAATCGGTTCAGTGGTTAAGGCGTGAAAGCGTAACATACAGACAGACAGACAGACAGACAGAGTTACTTTCGCATTTATAATATTATAGTATGGATGAGGACAAGATTTGTTCATATATTTCATGTTATGTTTATAGTTTTATCCAAAGTTGTAGATCTAAAGCGATCTATAAATTGGAATTTGAACTACTTCTGTAGCTGTCTGTACGTGCGATTTAATTAATTGTTTCCGTTTTGTCGGTGGCTGTGTGAGTAGCGAAGTTTATTTGCAGTAGGTAGGATATTAAACGATGCCGATGAAGTATACGGGCAGGCGAAATGTACTTATATTAATACGTCCGGTGTTAAATTTATTGAAATCCTATAGTAACTTGTTTATTGAAATAAAACTACTGTTATCTCCATCGTCATGGGGATGTATTTTCCTGATTAAATTCGAGGCATTTCAACGGATTTCATTCGTTTTTTTTTTTTTTTTTTATATATATAGGACACGTCAATTTGACTTCACCTCGCCTGATGTTAAGCTAAAGGCAAAGTCTCGGAAAGAGGGTCACCATCGTAAACATTTACCATGTTAACAGTGGTGGCACTCAGCTTGACGGCCTCATTAGATGCCTTTTCACGCCCCGCTTAAAGGACCCGGGACTGTAGGAAGAAGGAAACACGTGAGCTGGCAGGGAATTCCAGGTCTTAGTGGTGCGGCATAGGAATGAATCACTGAAACGCTTGGTTCTAGCAGGTATACTCTGCACCGTAAATGGATGACATCTTAGCCCTGCACGTGTCGTCCTGTGAAGGAAAGGGGAGGGTGGGACTAATTGGAAGAGCTCGTCAGAACATTCACCATGGTAGAGACGGTAGAAAACTGCCAAAGACGCAACATCTCTACGTTTCTATTTATCTCTACGTTTTTATTTATATTAACTTTGATCCCGAAATTTCAGTTGCTTTTTAGCAGCATAAGGTTGTTTCACAACGAATAGAGGCATTACAACACAGAAGATTTCTACGGGGTTGGCTGCGCAAGTGTGATAAAACATTCTTAAACGGATAGCTTTTACACTCCTCCTCAAATGTTCACTATTTAACACAAGCTGCACAACCACACATACACTCAGACATACATTAACATCTTACGTTGCATTTACACACTGAATTCTGAATTTAATTTTAAGATTAGGTTATGTTTCTCTGAGCTTCTTCTTACCAATATTGAATACATTCGTGTTTGTGATGGAACTCTGGTGCCTGTTCGGCCTGGAGGTGGCGTTAGTGTCTGCGACACAGTTCTAAACTAATGCAGATACTATCACACTGTTATGTTATTATCCCTGTGTTTTATGGTTCCAATAAAGATTTTATTTATTAGGTTGTTGCAAACGTCTATGGGCCACAGTAACCATTTGGGTCGTGTGCTTGTCTGCCACCTAAGTACATACTCAGATGACCATATAAAGGATCGTATACTTTTTTCTCACTGTCCCTCTTCTGTTCAAGGTTAACAATCGTATTATAACAAAAATAGGTGTTATTGCTTTACAAAACCTTGGGCGGAAATCGGGCCTCCAAATGTCCTCGATTATTAGTTGCCATATTTAGTTCCCAGAAACTAACTATATTATTCACACTGTCTGTTAATCCTGCAGAATAGCTTGAGAATACCATATTTATATATTTTTAATAAGTGTTGTTATTTTTTTGCGGGTCGTTAAATCACTCAAATCCCCCATTTGTGATAATTCAGCGTTAATCCTACATAGCAATTTTATTTTATTGCCAAAGCAAACTTACGGATAGTATATTTTTATACCTTACTATGTGGTCCACTGACCTCGGCTCTAAATAGCCTACTTGCCTCTTGGGCGTCAGATAGGATAATTATATCAAGCAAGCGTCAATAAAGGGTATTATTTTAGTATACTGGGGATGTAGGTAGGTACGATGTGCAAAGTAGTAAAGTAGTGATTCGAGCGACTTAGAAGTCCCGGGCCTTTTAAGCGGGGCGTGAAAAGGCATCTGATGAAGCCGTCAAGCTGAGTGCCACCACTGTTAACATGGTACATGTTTACGATGGTGACCCTCTTTCCGAGACTTTGTTTTTAGCTTACCATCAGACGAGGTGAAGTCAAATTGACGTGACCCTTATAAAAAAAAGGATCATGAATTGGTAGAGACATACTTTTACCCGGGAAGTACCGTCCGGTTACTAAATATCTGTTCTTAGTAACTATACTGCATTTCGATAGGTTAACATGTCCAACCTTCCACGTTCCTCTCCACCCAGAAGATCCAAAGCTAATAGTTTAGGAACCCATGGTCTGCTGGCCTACTACATTTTTCTATAATTTGGTCTTCATTACGGGAGGCCTGCTGTCTTCACTACCCCAATAGAAATGCACCAGACCTTAAGCCATCAATCAGAAAGTGCACACAGCTGAGGTTTACTTCGCCCGAAAGGTCTTTGTGAGGCATTTTACTCCGAAACTACCCGGTACCTGTAACCTGTATATGCCTACACAGTTTTTAACCCTCTTCATGTCCATAATAACTTGATAGTTTATTGTACACCATGGGAAGCGGTTGAATGTTAATTGTGTCTCAATCAGGTCAATGGGTAGCTTTGTGTTTTGATTGTATACTTTTTGTTCCGTTAGGATGTTCGTAATCATTACCCATTAGCGAATGAAGCAGGCTATTTCCGTTTAGGTACCTTTTTTGAGATTTTTTCCCGGGATGGAATGAATCACCTGAGCGCCACATGAGAAAAAAAATTTAAATTTTTAATTGTTCTCCAAAATGTTATCCAATTACAGCGGATCCACCTACCGGGTCTTAATACATTCCTTATCATTATCTCCAGTATCCAAATTTTTAAAAAATACGCCGATATGAGTACTTAGTGTCTTACTCAATAAGTAACCTAAGCTTATTTAATAATACGAACCACCATTGATTTCTTATTTCACGTCTGCTTGGTTTCAGCGTTGAGGAATAGGTATTTTAGTCAGGATAAGTAGATAATTATATTTGTATAGATTTCTTATCCTGTACCCAATTAAGCTAAAACTCACCCCAGGACGCAGCACATTAGTTTAAGTGGCCATTGTTTAACTAATCATCACTGGCAACACATAAGTTATTGTATTCACGACTATTAAGTAATCACAGGCCACAACACGCCATGATAACATTGCTATGAGGAAGGAATCGTGGAATGCGTTGTGGAATTGTATATATTTGCATGTGAAAATGCTTTCAGTTACGCAGCAGCATAACAGAATATATTATGTTAAAATGAAAACAAAAGTAAATTTTACAGAACCATTGCCATGACGTCTATAGAATAACTAAATTACTATAGATGTGATATCCATTTTACTAGCAGTGTTTTTAAAACTTCTAATTTATCAAACAAGCACACGCACACACCAGATTTCTGCCGGCTTCGGCATTTGATCGGATGGTGCATGACAAACTCTTCCCTTTTGAAAATTTTCATCATTGTTATGGTCCACTGATGATGAGTGGTTATCCATAGTCCTTATACCAAGGTAAATATGGAAATTTGTTCGAAAAACATCGGAAAAAATGAAATGTCCAAGTGAGACTTGAGCAATGAGCATTCCCCCTGTAAGGGAAAGGTCGTGAGTCCAAGTCTCAATTGGGCATTTAATTTTTTCCGATGTTTTTCGAACTTTAAAGTTAGCATAATAAATGCTATAAAAATCATTCAAATGGAAATTTGTGTAAAAAATTCTTGTCACGTTCGTTGTCATGTTCGTTGAGACCTGCACTGCAGGCATTAGGATATTTATGTAAGTACGTGCGGCTAGATGCTTCCTTGCTTCCCTGCACTGATTGCATGAATGCCCCCTTTGTAACGATACATTACGCTTTAATAAAGTCGGTCAGCAAACACTGTCCGTATCGATTTCATAATTTTCTTCTGTCACAGGTCATTTCATCTTATCTAATGAGCGTTGTATATTCATAGAGCTGTACAGCCAATTCATTCTGACCTAAACAGGCACAATAATATCTTTGTCAAAACGTTTCGCAATACTCTATCATTAATCACTTGTCTAAGGGATCCTGCGTGCCCTTGTGCGCAAGCGCACGCCATGCGGGCATTAGCATACAATCGTCCTAAACAAGATTAATTCTCGCGTCCCACTTGTCGTTTTAAACGATATAATACTACGCGACACTGTCATTCAAATGGTTGATAAGTTTTAGAATTTTATCCGAATTTTTAATTGTTTTTGTGTCGTTCTTTCGTACTACTAACTTTAGTAACTACAACTGCTTTCGTCAACTAGGCACTCTCGAGTGGAACCAAAAAACTAATAAAGGAGGGGTACTTATTATTTGTTCCCTAAGTAGAACCAAATATTTTTCTCATGCACTTTAAGCAACGCAATTCATAATAATAAATGGTAAACCTCGTCACATAAATTTATGAAACTTATGTTTTTTTTACGCATATACCATATCAAACAAAGCCCTTAACTCAATTTAGATTACGTGTCCCAAAGGCACTTGAGGTCAAACCTTTTTTACAGGAGGTAACAAATCATATACTATTGACAAAATTAACTCCAAATACATTGTAAATGATAAAACATCTTTGACCTGTCAATACCATGCATCAGACAGATCGTTATTCCTGAATGTTTACGAGCACTTTGAAGAGGCTGGAGAGTATTTCTCAAGTTCTGAGGAAGATGACGTCATATGTTTGTATCGTGAATGCGCTGCAAAGAAAAGCTTCATACTCTTGTTTACAATTCACTCCGTGAATGATGGTTTGTTTGTTGGTTAGAGTGATGAACTCTTGACTCAGTGAAACATCAAATGGGTCAAATTATATATATTTGTATCATCGGTTTCTGAATTCTGAATTAATAAGGCCCGTATTCTAGAATGACACTCAGCCTGACGATTTATCCGATGACAGATTGTATAGATTTGAGATTAGGGGGGTAAACTGGCAGTTGCTCAGCCGAAAGTGGAAAAGAGGGGGATGTTATACCTCGGAAACAACCGGAAAACACGCTAAGATAATGATGATGTTAGAGTGTAGCGTTATTATCGAGTTACGAGGTATTTCCCATTGATTTTATATTCCATGATCACAAACATGAGATACCAACAATGAGTGATTAAATCGAGTTGTTTGCTGTCCACTTTTTATTATGGTAACACAGGAATAAAATGCAATTGAAAAACTACAATTGGTTTAGTGTCCTTGCATGTTCACAATGTTATCTTTATAATCGATGCAGTGGTGTCATGGCGACCAAAGTAGCAAATAGAAAAAATAATACGGACAACTATTTTTATATGTTGCTCGATCTGAATATCCCTGTCAAACTATGGTTTCGATACTATTGGATAGGGGCGAATTTGTTGTTGTTAAACGGGTATAACATTGTCCAACTTGGGAATGAAAACCTTGATCTCAGGATACTCTTGCAGTAGGTACACAGATAGCTAGTACCTTGCAGAGTAACAAATGGAATCCTATTACTTAAGACTACATCTTAAGTCCGACTGTGTTTTATCTTATCAGAATAGTGACAGATGAAGTTACTGCTGTTATAACTTCATCGATCGATATTTGCATTGGTCTGCATGTTTCAAAAAAAAAAAACTTAGAATGTATCCGCTTTCTAGATTCCATAACACAAGCTAGTTAAGCTCTGCTTAGTATGGGTCTAGATAGCGTTGTGTAAAATGTTGTGGAAGATTTTTTTTATTTATTTATGACTACAAACACCGAGAACCGAATCTGAACTCGCAACCTCTGATCAGCAGTCGAAAGCTCTACCATCTCATTTCATCAGAAGAAACCAAAACACTTCTTATTCTTTACGCGTTTGCGCAGATGTACCTATATTAATAAACAATTGTTATAACATCGGCTACTGAGAAGTATAACTACTTGGGTAGCAGCTGTCAGACCTTGAGGTTTCTGTTAAACACACAACTCATCCATTATTTAACATCCATCATGTTTTGAACACAATACTCAATAATCGTACGCTGCCATTTTTTGTTCAACTCGCTCATAATAGGCACGCACGCCAATCCCGGTTCCATCCAAAGCATTTTGGAACCCGGAGACCGCTCTACTACTCTTCCTTTTCATACTTACTGGATGGCCTGCCATCTGACACCCACTGATGTAAAACCCCATAAGTAAAGCCTGCGCCTTTTTAGTGAAAAAAGTAAATTCACCAAACTGTGAGGTTTGTGGCACCGTGGAAGATATCCTTCACTTATTGGCGGAATGTGCCAGATATCAGGATGCTAGAGAGGAGTTATTTAGGGAGCTAAACTTAAATTTGTTGTAATATGTTGGCATATTTCAGCAAATATTGTCTACACCTAAGTCTGAAGCTACCTATAGTCTAGTTATTTGCTTTATTAAGATTTTTGAGTAATTAAGTACGTGTACGATGGGGCTCTATAAAAGTCCCTAATAATAAATGAAGAGAAAAAAAAGCCTGCGCTAAAATCTCGTACTAGGTCGCAGGTGAAATTGACTTGTGCCTCGAAGATCTTCGTGGGGCTCTAAACATCCTACAGCTGTTCTGTAACACCCTACTACATTCTGGAATTACTCCATTTTCTTTATCTACATTCTGGAATCTTACACACACATTTACATAGAGCCACGCCCTTGGAGTATACATATCGTTTTGCTACTGATTGAGGTAGAGCAGATATCCTCGGTACTGTTCATACTCGTGCCTACTTTTCATACTTAGTAAGGCGCGCTCTTTTTAATGTATACTCTAAGGTCACAGGTAGAGAGAGACCCACAGGCTACAATCCTTGCATAGATTTTTTTCCACTGTTATCTGAAATCACGCAAATAATGATGTTTCAGCGGTTTACAAGCGTGCGCGGGCGCAGCGTGGGCCGCTAGTTTAGCGCATCGCGCGCGCCGCCCGCCCGCATCGCCTATTTTCAGTCCGTTCACTGATCCTGTGTAAGCTCTGCTATAAACAAACAGTACTCGCGTTATCCTCGCCATATTATTTTGATAACGTTGAGGAGGTTCGCCAAATATTCTTGGTATTTATGACTGACATCAATTTGTGTTGTTTCAGGTAAGGGATTCGTCTGAAATTGGCGTGTAAATAACTGGTAAGTAGGTTCATCGTCAAGATGAGTTTATTTTTCGTGAATGGAGATTTGTAAGTGGTATTTGTAGCTTCTTATTGTTACTCATAAAACTTTTTTTTAATGGATGGGTAGTTCCTAAAGTCCATCAGCGGCGTCCAATTACCTGAATAGTTTTATACATATTGAGAACACTTGTACTTTTTACACTGTATTTACTCTATTACACATGACCGGTTTCGCCTTACGGCATTCTCAAAGGGTTACATTTACCAAAGGTTTTGGTTGTTCTAATTCCTAAAACTAGGCTATTTAACATTTTTCACAGGTGGGTAGTTATAAATTTTAGTATACTAGTAAACAATTTTTTCCTCCAAAAATTAGCAATAAAATGGAGGACTCATATCCACATATCCTACTGATATCTACATGACAATATGGAAGCAATTACAAAATTGTTAAAATAAATTACACGTATACGTCAATTCTGAAAAAAAAAATAGCCATAACTACCCCGATAGTAAGTGACCGTGACCTCTAACGTTGACAAAAATAAATTATACATAAATTAATATAAATAAATAAATTAGTCAACATCGGAACATAAAAAAAATATGGTTGTAACAATCGATTCTGCTTCGGTGGTGACCCGCGGGTGATTACCTCAGGTCACGTGACTGTCCGTACTCATGTCACATGACCCGGTCACCCCTTCAACCCCTTAGTTAATTATAGCCATCAATATAGGTTAACGATAGCGGTGTTTATGCTATAGCATTCTGTGTTCTGTGACACGGTAAAATGTGGTCAGTAGTTATATAGTTATAGTAGAAAGGTTCAGGACACACTGCTCCTGTTCCCGCGGCCTAGATCAAGTTCCTTAAAATTTCTGTGAGCCTGGTACTTCATGCAAATATACCAAGGTCACAAAAATACTGATCCCGTGACCGCGACCCACAGCAACCTATACCCGGGATAACCGATTGCAATCAAACAAACATAATATTTTAAGTCTGATCAAGACCTTTCTAATAAGAAAATCTGCATCAAAATCCGTTCAGTACTTTTTGCGTACATCGCAAACAAACATTATCAATTTACAATTATATAATAGTATAGTAATAAATTAGAAGCGTATGTAATTGTATTACTGACATTCATTAAGAATAATTATTTTTTCAGTGGAATCTCCACTGTAAGTTAACTCGCAATTAAATACTGGCTGGGTCATTTCATTACAGTACTTTGCGGAATTGCAGGCTGGTTTCAGTGACTGCCCTGAAAGAGTACCTACTGTAATATCTTAGCAATAATGCGGGATCGGTACCGAAATTTAAGCCAGAATATTTATTGGAGGTGCTACTTTATAACGGTTTTAATACCAGCATACACCATGCTACATTCCGTGCGGGTAGTTAGATAAGTGGAGTTCACACTTCTCATGAAAGCGTTGAAATATTTGTGTTGTTCGCAAATACAGAATCTATTGATGTGAAGCTTTGTAAATGTTAACCATGGAGAAGGAACTGATAGCGGAGTTGTTGCAAGGCAATCGAGTCGCGTGCCATCCAAACGTCAAATGGACTCATTCGGTAGGAACGTTACGCCTATGACGTCCTTCGACTTTTGACACCCCGCGCGTCTCTCTTCCCACTCGCATTCGGCGACGCGTTTTTATTAGGCGAATTATCAATGGGGCACAAGTAACGGACTTAATCATAATCTGTCTTCCGTGATGTTAACTCTATAGTTTCCTCTATACTATAAATATAAATAAACAGACGTTGGAGCAACGAACACAATTTACTTGTGCCTCCAGTACAGTCGACGAAGGATATAGTTGCATCGTTACATATTAAATAATATTGTATGTAAAGGTGAAACTGTATCTCATTTGTCGACTGTACATTTAGAAATGAAAATATGATAAACTGATCTGTCTAACTACTGATACCTATGTATGAGTAGTAACCAACGGAGAAAATAATAGTAGAATAGAATAATCAATGTATGGACTTGACGTACTTATATGTTTACTAGCTTTTGCCCGCGGCTCTGCCCGCGTGGATGTCGGTTATCGCGACCAAACATAGCCTATGTCCTTTGTCAAGGTCTAATCTACCCTTGTAGCAAATTTCATCAAAATCGGTTGAGTGGTTTTGGCGTGAAAGCGTAACATACAGACAGACAGACAGACAGAGTTACTTTCGCATTTATAATATTAGTATGGATGACTTGTGATATACTTTTTATACTGGAGATTCATGGCACTTGGTGGAATATACCACAAATATTGAATAATACACTCGTACTTTTCCACTGAGTTTAATTTCAAATTCATGAAAAATACAAATATCGTAGTGTTTGGGAATCTGAATATCCGGTCAGGTTCAGAAATAAAATTAAACTCTGTATAAAAGTACAAATGTATTATTCAATATCAATCCTATACATTGATTAAGCCTTATTCTATTATAAGGTACTAACGATATGGTACTTAACTAAGGAAGCTGCTTAAAATATGTATTTTGTTGAACTTGCATAATGGTAATGAATGTCAATAGCCGGTTGCTAATATTCTTGAAAAAAAAAACATGCTGAAATGTGGGTGTTAATATACCTCTGCCTAGCCCTTCAGGGATTTACAGGCGTGAGTGTATGTATGTTCTAGCTTTTGCCCGCGGCTCCGCCCGCGTGGATGTCGGCTATCGCGACCAAACATAGCCTATTGTCGTTTCTCAAGGTCTAATATACTCTTATAAATACCAAATTTCATCAAAATTGGTCCAGTGGTTGGTATAGACGTGAAAGCGTAACATACATACAGATATACAGAGTTACTTTCGCATTTATAATATTAGTATAGGTGTGTGTATAATGGTAGACGAATTATACATTTCAAACTACTACACACAGGTAAAGCGAACACATATTTACGTAAACGCGAACTTAATCCACATCAATTAGATTAACATTATCGCATGATCCGACATAATTCGAACCTGAAACCTTGTCCTAGAAATTGTACTTTATAATCACTCGTGTCAACAGCGCATCGTATTAAGTGTAATTATGTTCAAACAATGGACGTGATAACATCTGTTGGACAGAGATAAGCTGTCCCTTTGCGCTTGCGCAGAATACCTGGATAATTAGTGCGCTGTGGCTGGCATTAACGTTCTTTTATAAAGTTAAACTTTTTCTTTGCAAGTTAATTGAGAATAACACCCACAAACACACACATACAAACCCAACTTTAAGCACACGAGCGCAAAATCTGTGCATACGTTTTCTCCAGCTTAATAAAATGTATGTTTATACATTGTTTCCAACAGTTCGTAAGAATGTTGGTAGATGGCACCACCGTCGCCCTTAAAGACGGATATAAAGAGAAGGAAAATTTGAAATGAATCAAATGTGGCTCAATAGCTCAGTTGGAAGAGCATTCCCCCTGTAAGGGAAAGGTCGTGAGTTCAAGTCTCACTTGAGCGTTTCATTTTTTTCCGATGTTTTTCGAACTTTAAAGTTAGCATTAAAAATGCTATAAAAATTTTTGTCAAATGTATGTTTATGTTAAACATGATTTTATCAGATTATTACTAAGACAGATTACATTGTTAAAACAAAAATAAATCATCATTAAAATTTAGAACTACTTAAATAATATAATAGAGGTAAATCCAAATTATCCAAACAGAAGTGTACTAATTAGCATAAATGAAAATTCGTGCTAAAAATTATTTGAACCGAAAATATGTGTGTATGAAATTTTAGCATTTATTATAAATACTATAAAAAATCACAAATTATCCACGAAAGGTCGTGGGTTCAAGTCCCACTTGAGCATTTCATTTTTCCCGATATATTCGAACGAAAATATGTTGTCTTTAAGCAGAATGGAACCACACTGTTCCATTCTTCATACTGAATGGTTTCAATCTTCTTATATACGGCTAATTGTTTGCACTAAAGAAACAAACTTATTTTTTAAATTTAGTAAGTGCTTGTGTTCCGTAGCGTGATTTATCGATAGATTTTCTTCACATCCTGTTATTATTAAACCGATCTTTTAACAGCGGGTCGAGGGTTGATTCCGCTTGGGATTAGAGTGTGTCAGCAATTCTAAATGTAGGTCACTAGTTCAATCTAATTCTGTTCTAATCAATAACCCGATATTTTTTTCAATTAGTACTGATAACCGCTAGCCAGTATCTGAAACGATTTTAAATATATTTGGATGAAGATATCGTTTTATCATTGACTTATGTGTCCAAGGTAAGTTATTTATAATGATAACGTTATTAATATCAGACTTAGAGAGTATTTCGGGTAATCGGGTAAGACCAGGTATAGATATAAGTAGTTCTAGGTCTGTAATACAAGCCCTGCCAAGACCTTCAGATCTTAAGCCAGAGCCGGTACACGTGCTGTTTCACAGATAATCTAGGTTTAGGATTAGCGGGTCATAAAGCAGTCGCCCCATGCCTATCAATCCAAAAAAGAAATAGGATAGTGAATCCTCGGTTATTCTGTCGGATCCGCTCCGTTACGTTAAAGAAAAAAGTTCCTATAAATATACCTATATAGTGTAGGTCTACTTGAATTTATTTCGCGGAATTACAAAAACTGCCATTCAATGCTCTATTCCCACGGCATATAAAAGCTCCGCTAAAAATATCTCAGTAACCGTAAGTGCGATGCGCCCGCGCAGGTGCGAGTGACAATGGCTGCGGATTGTAAATCTACGGTGCGCAGCAATTGTGCGCGTATCCTTGCATTGTCTCGCATTGATCGAGTTTCGGGATTCGTGTAACGGGGTACTTATTACTACAGATTTTTGAGTTCTTGTGTCGTATTCCAAATTATAGGTTGCTCAAAGATGTTACCTTTGTTTGTTATGAATCTTGCAAACATAAGATATTGTACTAACTTGAATCTTTGGTACACTTTTTGTCTCCTAAATTTTGGAAACGTTTCGACGGATTTGGACAGAAAATGAAAATCTCTAACTTAAAAAAATACTTTGTTATTTAGTAGTGTGTCAAAGTTTTAATACCTTTTTGCGCCTGTCGGGTATAAAAATAGGAAAAGTAGCACAAGCTTTGCTTTTAATAAATAACCGTAAATTAAAGATATGTCTTAAGAAAATTACGAAAGATTCTTCAGGATGAGGAGTGATTTTCATTTACAGTTTTTCTTTAAAGTTGTAAAGATAACGAAAAATTATCAGGTACTGCTATCCTACATTTTTACAGGATTGGCACAGACCTAATAGAAACTATCATAGATACTCAAGGATGAGTTGTTTAGTTTATTTTATAAATTATAGTTTCACAGGACAATTAGGCTGTTTCCTGTTTATAACAAATGTACAATGACATCATCAGTGAAGCCGCTAACACTGATAGCCTAATCAATCATTTGTTTTTCATGTTTCTGTTGCCCATACTTCATAATTGGATTGTTTACGCACAGTTTTAGCGCACCAGAAATAGACTAACAGTGTTAAATTTCTAAACAAATTCTGATCTCTTTGCTGAGGTAACTATCAGATATTTACGGGGCTTATGACACAATGATGTCAATAAGAACCATCTTCTTGAGGCAGGTGCCAAACTAAAATTTCAGTAGGTGCTGTACTTAGATTTATATAGGTACTAAAAGCTGTAGCCTGCGAGGATATTGGTGTTATCGCAACTAAGCTTAAGTTTTTCTCAAGGTATCTGTACCAAATTTGGTTTAGTCCACTCTTGACCCCTCGACCTAAACAAAGATTTCTTCATTTATTTCCTCTCGACCCGAACCCCTAATTTGACAATTATCTAAAATTAATATTTTGGTATAGTCATGTACAGACTATACAAAAAGCAATGGCAGCTAAGTGAGCTTAAAACCGACCTTGCAAGCATGTGGTTGTGCATGCGATCCCGAGTGGCGGTACAAATTTATAATATTAGTATAGATTCTATGGTCCAGTTTCGAATCAAATTACAGTTTTTTTTTTATTTATCCCTTACGCATTTTAAAGAAGGCATGTCAAGAGTACTCGTCCGAAACCCGCGAGCATATATGAAAGTAATTATAAAAGTAGAAGAAGCAAAAGATGTATGCCAGGATCGTAGCAGGTGGAAACATGTGGTTTCTACCTACCCCATTGAGAAAGAGGCGTGACTGTATGTATCTACCCAAAAAATAACAACACCATCTAGTACTTAATACGTGTGTATCCTCTAATCCTTTGATGTGAACCTCACATCCTCAAATTATCCGATTAGCGTGAATCTTATTCAACATCAAACATGTCACGAAGGATCCCGCAGCTGTTGTGATTTCACGCATTTTATTTATTGGGGATTTAGGGTTCCGTTAGCACAAACAAATGGATACCACGTTGTATTCACCTTTTCAACAAGTTTTATTATCTGTAAGTACCGATATCCTACAAATATTATAAACGCGAGTTTGTAAGTATAGATGGATAGATGAATCTTTGTTACTCTTTCACGTAAAAACTACAGAATGGATTTTAATGAAATTTGGAATGGAGTTAGCTGATACCCTGGATTAACACATCGCGATAACAGACATCCACGCGGTCTAGCAAAAGGTAGTTAATATAATGAATGCATATAATAAATCTATCTGTCTGTCTGTTACGCTTTAATAAAACACTGAATCGATTTTGTTGTGTGGTTCTGGGATAGAATAGACCTTGGCAAAGGACATAGGGTATGTTTGATCGCTATACCCGACATCCACGTGGGTGGAGCAGCGAGCAACAGCTACTGGGCAACCGATAAATATGAAGACTGTCTTCATAGGTATTTCCCATTTTTTTTTGGATATTAGCTTGATTATATCAAATCATAAGTCCTAATTAAAACCGTTGTAGCTATTAATTATACATATTAATTTGCAGTGCCTCAAATCAAACAATTAATCAGTAAGCTTACTACCTCTGGATATAGGCTTCTTCTAATGCACGCCATAGCCCCCGAATCTCAACCGATGATGTTAACTATATAATCTGAACTAAGTTAATTTTAAAATAACGAAAGGACCCAGCGCGACTATATCAAACTTTCTTAAAAATCCCCGTAAACATAATTGCCTAAGGGCTCAACCCACTGCACCCTTTGCTTCGCTACCTTTCCTGACAACAGCTTGGTATAATAGTTTTTTTTTTCATCTAACGGTACGCAGTAGTGCGGTCTGTCGGCTCCGGCGCAGGTAGAGATGCGCGCGCGCAGCCTCCTATTCGTCTGCGTCCTAAGGATTCAATCCTAAATTCACCAATTCTTTGAACTTTCTGGTTGGTGTTACGATTGTTTTCGTGTGGATTTTGTATAGAGATCATCGTTTTAGTTGCTTGGCTGGTAGATATTATGATTAAAAGCTTATTAAAAAGAAAGTTCTCTGAAGTGGTCTATGGGTACGTAGGTATCCTAAGAAAAATAGTCTAAATAAGGTCGTTCGTGCCTAGTTGGTCAAATCAATAAATTAATACGTAGTAATTAGTATATTTTTCTGGCTCCATTTGATAAGTAGGTAATGTCCAAGAGAGCATGATGACAATAACTTTTATGCACCTTTCGATATTGTTAGACTCCTTTCAAATAGTAGCTGCCTTAAAAAACCATAACCATTATTATCACGCTCTAAATAATCATAGAGCTTGATCGCAAGGAATTTCATGTCACAAATTCAAAATTTGGAAATGATCTTCCTGCAAAGGTTCTCTTGACTGATTATATATAATATATATAAAGGGCCTCTGGTGTTGGTGGTGTTCATAGGCTATGATGACTGCTAACAGCTTTTCACCAGGTGGGCTTTGTAATAGCTAACCACCTTGGTACTATAAAAAGATAACCTCAACTGAAACTGCAATATAAAATTGATTTGTTTTAGTTGTCAAATAACTAATTTTGTTTCCTTTATAAATTCAATAACACAATCATATTTAACATCTATTTTAACTGTATTTGAGTCACTATCTATGTTTACAAATTAGTATAACTAAATTCAATTGTTATAAGGCCTTGGTCTGACCGTAGCCGGAGTGATGGAAGGGCGCGTGTCGTTTACAATAACACATGTAACAAAAATCCTTTTCTGAACTAGCTAATGGCACGGTAATTAGATGACAAATAAAATAACGTTACATTGAACGTTTCAATAGAGTCCCGCGTTTTTGTTCTCTGTAGAACCGCCGGTGAAAGTAAAAACGGCGCCTGTTTATTATACCACTGAAAAGTACAAAACAAATATTATTACTTCTAAAAATGTCATCAATGGTCTTCTATTTTCACTCTTACCTTATTTTTGTTTTATAATATTTGGACCGGTGTTTTATGGCTTGAAGATACCATATTGCGTTGAATTTTGTAAAGGTACAAAAATACGTAAAAGCTTTTATGTAACTTTGTAACATAAATGAATCAGGAGGCTGCGAGAAGTATGCCGTTACTGCCTAAATATTTTTTAACGATACAAAAATAAAAGAGAGCAAATGTTGAGAGAATGAATGAAAGAAGACTAACAAAACAGGTGTATGAGGCGATTGTGGAGGGTACCGTCGGTAGGGGAAGACCTAGGTGCACATACCTGGACCAAATCGGGGAAGTTTTAGAAAAGGGGCATGTCAGGAGTACCCTAAACCGACGAGCATGCATGAAAAATGTAATGAGAGTGAATGAAACGAGAGTAGTATGTCAGGATCGTAGCAAATGGAGAGCCGTGATCTCCACCTACCCCTATGGGAAACAGGCGTGATTTTCTGTATGTATAATAAAAGGATAAATTATTACCTAACCAAGCTTGGTATGATGCTCTATCCATGCTACCCGAAGAGAAAAAAGCGTAAGTATTATGAAACCCGTCCATAACTTGACTTTGTTCTCCATAAACACTTCGTTTATCTTAATAATGATTTAAACTGATGTTCGCATATCATGTTACACTATTATCAAGAAAATCTTAGAATACAGGAGGCAAATACGTTTGGCACGCGTACAGAAGCGACCGCTTTCAAGGAGTCATTCCTTGCGCGCGATCATCCATGCCCTAGTCTGGAATGACAGCGAAATTTGAGAAGATCCCGCCCGCGGTGTGACCCTAGCCGTGTTGTCAAACAGACTATATTGTAATCTATCTAATACATTTTTTAGATTTAATATATCATATTAGGTTACCGGTATTAACTTCGATATCGCCAGTGGGTTGTGGAGGTCAGATAGCAGTCGCTTCGCGGAAATTTCGACCGTTTCTTAGTTAGGCTAAAACTGAGTTGATAAAAGGCTTGGCGGATGATAAGTTAGTGAGACACAGAATGTAACTGAAACGAAAACATCATAATATCTTTTTAAACCTTTTAAAATTAATCCTAGTTAAATCTCAACTATGTAGCCACAGATAAAAAATAACAGGCAGTGTGTCTAATAATGAGAATTGCGTGCAAACAATAACCATTAATTATTATAATTATATTACGCAGGCAACTTACATTGTTTGCAAAGCAAGATGGGAAAAGAGAAAAAACTTAATGTGGGTACATAGATAAATAATATGTTGTATCCGTATGACATGTAAATGCTAAAATTAAATTAAATTACTGTTTTTTAAATGTGTATTTATAACGTAAATCATTCCTGGCAGTTCCTGGTGCAAAGTATGCCCATCGCAATTCAGCAGAACAACGCTGCCAGCATTACGGGCACCTTTGAAAATGGAAACGATATGGGGTGGGAAGTCATGGGGTTACATTTTTTATTGGTTTGAATATGTACTGGTCATATAAATTTATGCTTAAAAATAAATACATACAAATAAGTATCAAAGTATTACTTTGTTTGCTGACGGTGCGTATCATAAACAATTGCCTAACTACGAGTACAATACGTCAGAGTTAGAGTTTGGAATGAACTTTTGCAGGAGGTAGAAGATGGAACAATCATATTTTTTTTAGCTTGTGGGTACAGTTTTGGGGGTACAGAATGGAAGCTCCTTACATTTTTTATTAGTTTGAAAATGTGCTTGTCCTAATCTATGCTTAAAAGTAAATACGTATATTACAAGAAAGTAAAATTATGTATTTACTTTGAAAGAATTAGAGATATACTTAGATAGTAATCCAAGATTATCAGAATGAGTAGGACAGTGGACTGCGGACTCCAAATTTAATTTTTGTGGTCGAAGACGTACATGAAATGAGGTCACACGAAGAATTTTGCGCGCGGAACTTGTAGGTCGTACGAGAACGTAGCCCAATATATGTATAAGGTTTGGATACAACCCTGTAATGATAATGAACCATCAAGAAATAATTATATGGCATATGTAATATATATATACTTACTGATAGCTACATAACTTAAACAGCCTGCCTATGACATCGACAAACATACGTACATGACGCATTCATGAGTCAGTTGCCAACGTACTAACCGTCGCCTATAAACATCTATACATACATACATACATACAATACATACAAATAAATAAAATTGGAGTGTCTGTTTGTAATATTAAAATAACCGCTTTCTACTACATGCATATGAATGTATATACGGTACACATACCAAAATATATATTTTTAAATTTTTTGTCTGTCTGTCTGTCTGTTTGTTTTGGCTAATCTCTGGAACGGCTGGACCGATTTGGACGGGACTTTCACTGGCAGATAGCTTATGTAATAAGGAGTAACTTAGGCTAAAAAAAAAATGCCAAAAACAAAAAAAAAACTGGTTTTTTTTATTAAGTACATTCCACGCGGACGAAGTCGCGGGCACAGCTAGTCTTATATAAACTAAGTAATACATTTATTTATGTAATACATTTGTATAGTATAAATATAATTAATTTATATAGTTTATTAGCTATTTTATGCGATGCCAATCCATTTACCCGATTTTATTATAACTGTACCAATTTATAAGCTTGATATTTATTATAACTACTTATAGTTTGCGCGAAGTTTATTTTACAAGATAATTATTATTGGTCCTAATTACTAGTACTGCAATAAGGTTATACCTATCACCTTTCTTTTCGTAGTGTTCCCTTGCAAGTAGTTTTGGATTTATTGTCTAATTGTATAATTAATACAAGGATGATGTCATTGTGACCAAAGCAATACGACTGAGATCGTAATCGGCTGTTTTGATCCCACAAAATATAACTGTACAAATCAATTGCGCATCCGTTCAAATATTTTAAATCTATGATAAGTACTGCTATCCCCAAAAAACATCCAAAAACGCGTATTACGCATATGGAGTAAGTACCTACATCTTGACAGCGTCCGTGGCGTGGCGATAGTGAACGCGACTGCCACGCAGGAGGCGCGGGTTCAATCCCCGCTCAGTGTAAGTATTTGCATTGGTCTGGTCGTGCCTCTTTTTTTTTTTATCGTGCGATAAATCCCCACGGATACCACCCCCACGGAGCCGGTGGAGGTGGTTATGTCGGACTCGAACCGAATAAAACGCACGCCGTCTTGGGTCCTTGGTTGCCGGAGGTGAGATTGCCAAAAGCATATCTCTCGCACCCCGGCAGACCCAGGACCATCTCTTTCGAGATGGCCCCCTTCGTGTTGGTCGTGCCTCGTGAGCACGTTAAGCCGTTGGTTCTGGTTACCATACGGACATGTATAACAGTCGTTATAGGCGGAAATGGTTGAAATAGCCCCCACACAGAAGGGCTGATTAAACGGCGTCCCCACTAGCAGTAGTAGTAGTAAGTACCTACATCTTGTCACGTAAATCTAATATATAAAATTCTCGTGTCACAGTTTTTGTTGCCATACTCCTCCGAAACAGCTTGACCGATTTTGATGAAATTTTGTGAGCATATTGAGTAGGTCTGAGAATCGGCCAACATCTATTTTTCATCCCCCTAAATGTTAGGGGTAAATTTTATTTTTTATTTTTTAGACAAAATTTTTAATTTCTATTTTTTTATGATACAACATACAAAAATACATACAATCCTCAATTTTCACCCTTCTACGATCAACCCTTATTTTTTAATAGCCATTTTAGTAATTTATACATTTTTTCTTTCCGGTAGAAAAATGATCAATCGTCATTTAATTATTATCTATTTTTCATCCCCCTAAATGGTGCAGCGGGAACGGGATCTGACGCCACGAGGGTAGGAAAAAATTGGCGGTACGAAGTTAGCCGGGACAGCTAGTTATATTATAGGTATTGGGTGCAATGCCCGTGGACTGAAGCACTGTGTCATTACACTGATGTTAAAATAAATCGATTATAGCAACTGTGAGATGTGTGGCGAACTAACAAGAGACTTCTTCAAGACAGGTATTATGGTAATGTCTGAGATAAACCTCCTGCCATATATCTTGGACCCAAAATATGCTTTTAAGGATAGCACGGGGTGCTACGGGCGGTAAACGAGCTGAAATCCCACCAATCATAAATTATATCTGTACGATGCAACCGTACACTGTCTGCCAACTAAGCATTTTTACCTTAGTTGGCTATAATTTAGTTACATTGAATTTAGTACCCGATCAACGGTCATCGCGTGTGCTCCCTCGCTCCTTTGTTATTATATAATAATTAAATTGGTCCGAGTAATAAAATCCCTTAAGATCGTATATCTGCCGTATTCTTTACTATCTACCGACTACCTAATCTTTACAATATCAAAACAATCCACGCACACCAGGGTCTAGTTTCTCTCGCGATTTAGCTCCAAGATACATATATGCTGAAATGTATAAATACAAATGCGGAGCAAATTTCAGACAGCACACATTTTATACATGTTAGACACGCAATTCTAAAGTCATTATTATTTCACGAATTTTGTCGACAGGCATTCAGCAAAACGGTTTCACGTAACAAAACAAATTACTTATTATGGTAATTCAGAGGTCATTGCTAATATGAATGACAATTTGGTTCGTCTAATCGAAAAAAAATACATCTCCATAGTCGTAGGCCTGTCTATATACAACAGAGTGAAGGACGCTAAATAACCGTCGATATATTTGGAGAAGTGATATGCTCTGGTATAGGGTTCAGTCTCGAGGTTCAGGAGTCGAAAGGCATAAATAATCCATAAACCAAACGGAGGAAGCGAGCGATCCTCAAATGAGCTCCTTAGGACAAGAACTTGTATGTACTTGGATGAAGAGGCAGAAGAGACAAGAAAAAATACGAATTAAAGTAAAGAGTCGAAGATTCGAAGAGCGCTTCTACACTTCTGACGTGAACCCATTCCTAGCGAGACTACCAAACCATTTTAATACCAAACTGTTGAATAGGAGAATTTCAGGCGAAGCTTAATAACTCAATGGTTAGAGCATTCTCCCTGTAAGGAACTGGTCACGGGAAACTTTTTCCATTCTTAATCGAATTGAATAGTTAGCCTACTAATTTCTTTAAAAGTTCATTGTATAAGAGGTATTTAGAGGTAGTATTTAGAAGTAAATCTGCGGTAGCCTAGTGGTACGGGTAATGGACTGCTGAGACGAGGTCTCGGGTTCGATCCCAGGTTTACCATGGCACACTCCAATGACTTTACGATGCTTTTCGAAGTTATGTGTGTATTTATCGCAGGTTTATAAGTGCCCAGTTAATGGCAATAGGCTCGCCACCTATTACATTGGGACCTAAACATAAACTGGCGAAATGTGGGTGCTAGCACCTCTGCCTACCCCTTCGGGGAATACAGGCGTGAGTTTATGTTATATGTATGATGTATTTAGAGGTAAGGAATACGTAGCCCCTAATAATAAAGTTAATGTAAGTACAAAAATCCATGACCCGCTTTCGGCCTATTGTCAATTTCTATTCGTCCTCGAGTAAGCCCTGGGGGTTGAACGTCACACATGTCGTTAGAAGCTCCGAAGGACACAATAATCCAGTTTATCATCCATTACCGATAATAATCTGACCCTAATTTTATGATTACAAGGTCTTCACGACCTAATAATCTAAATAGGAACATCGTCCTTATCACTTGTAAGAAGTATTTACAATACAGAAGTCACCAATAAAATCCTGACGGTATGCGGTTACCGACATCATTAAAAGTATAGTATCATCATCATGAGTAACTTTTATCGACTACCTGTTCTGTTCGAGTAAAGCGATTGCACGCGTCAATTCAGTAACTTAGTGGTTATGGACTCGACTTTGCGTTCAATGGGTCCAGGGTTCAAATCCTAGTCATACTTTTTACCGCTAGCTTAGAAAAGTGGTAGATTAATCAATGTACGGGATTGACATAGGCTTATGACTTGTGAATGTTCAATGAATCCCAAACATTCATTATTTATTCAATTCTACTAACGATTCTGCTACTTGTGTAGGCCCCCTGGAGGAAGTTAATTCCTAGATTCATCTTTAAAAACTAGTCAATTGAGGCAATAATAGTGATTATTTTAAACTATGGATGTCGGTTATCGCGACCAAACATAGCCTATGTCCTTTCTCAAGGTCTAATCTACCCCTATACCAATTTTCATCCAAATCGGGTCAGTGGTTTAGGTGTGAAAGCGTAACATACATAAAGACATACCGACATACAGACAGACAGAGTTACTATCACATTTATAATATTACTAGCTTTTGCCCGTGGCTCCACCCGCGTGGATGTCGGTTATCGCGCCCAAATATAGCCTATGTCCTTTCTCATGGTCTAATCTACCTCTATACCAAATTTCATCAAAATCGGTGCAGTGGCTTAGGCGTGTAAGTGTAACATACAGCCTATGACTAACATACTGACTATTAGTATGGACATTCCGCTGCGTGTCACAACATCTCATACACGTTTCCCCACTTGTAACCCTTGATTATATCGAATTATGCAAAGTAGATGGGACTAACACAATACAGGTCATACCATGCGGGCGCAGTAACCCGATTGGGATAAAGATACTCTTGCAAGATTTAGGTCGGCGATTTATTTTGAACACGTGCGTTCTCCCGTATAGAGGTTGTTAATGGCTTCTGCCTGTGATTTCGTCTGCGAGACAGCAGAGAGAAAAGAAACATGTTCTTTGTTGTGCATCTGAAATTGCGGCCAATATTCTTTGGACTGCAACACAACTTAATATCAGTCGGGGTGCAGTGAGTGCATCCAGGGTACAAGTTTTTTTTGTTGATATTATACTAGCTGACCTGGTGAACTTCGTAAGTATCGCCAATTTCTTTCCGCCCGCGTGACGTCCGATTCCGTTCCCGCTGCCCCCTCTGTTATATTAAGCATGTATTATACATATGTATAAACCTTCTTCTTTAATTACTTTATCTATTACTAGCAGCCCGTCCCGGCTTCGCACGGGGTAGACAACAGCGCATTCGACGAAAGACATTTTAAGACTCATTTTTCTACACCTTCGGTTACATTGTTCAAATTTTACCAAGAATCCCTAATTTTTTTCAAAATGAAATGTAGCCTATGTCAAATTCAATTCAATTCAATTCAATTTATTTAATATTTACAATAACTTGCTCACATTATCTATCTTATATTAAAATTACATTACACTGTGTTAGATTTAGTTAATTGTATTTAGGTATTATTGGAACACTTATATTAAAATTTTGATGAATACAAGATAGAGTAAACGACGGTGTCTGTGCTAGTATGAACTGTGTGACAGAATTGGAAGAATGTAGCATTCTATTGGTGAAATATTTTTTTAAATCGGCCCAGTACTTTTTGAGCCTATTCATTACAAACATACAAACATACAAAAATAGGTACAAATCTTTCCTCTTTATAATATTAGTGTAGAAAAGAAACTGCATCAAAATTTGTAGCGTAGTTTTGAAGATATAAGCATACATAGGGACGCAGAAAGCGACCTTACTTTATACTATGTAGTGGTGATGTAAAACAGTTCTCGTCAAATAGCAATCTCTTCCTTAAAGAGCAAATAAATCAAACTATGCAAAGAAGAAGTAAGATGGTGGACCCCGGGATCCAAAATATAAGTTTTTAATACAACCGTAACCGGGATAAAGAAAAAAAGCCGGCCAAGAGCGAGTCGGACTCGCGCACAGACGGTTCCGTAACTTAAGCTAAATAAACACCAATATCTTTTGATTGCGTTGACTTAGAAGTTTGATTTTTGCACAGCTTCAAGACGTTGTAGACCTGAGTATGTGGTATGAATTTCAACATGGTACCTCCGCCAATTCCTGAGGAAAAGGTCTTCTCACAGACAGGCGAACAACGAAGTGATTCTAAGGGAAGGTTCATATCTGACAGAACATGCGTCGCGTATTATCGGTTGCGTAACGCCAGAACAGACAAATGTATAGAAAAACACTTGACCGTTCACACTCGACGCACTAAGGCTGGTTTTATCGTCACGCCGCTAGACGCGCTGTTGAGCAGCGCGCTGTTAACAGCACGCGTTTGAACAGCGGTGCACTATAAAACGAGATTAGCAGCACGCGTTCCGCTGCTGTGAGACAGTCGTGTACAATATTATGAAAGTTAATGCGAGTCGAGTACTGGCTATTTACTTTTTATGGAAAAGAAGGCAACGGCGAATAATTTCCAATTCCATTCCAATTTCTTCCCAGGCTTTACTTTTTGCATCCTTAGTTTTGTATAATTCATCGGCCGGATCCCATAAACACCTTCTGGATCGAACTTCCTCGATTACTCGTCCCGTATCGATGTAATTCATTTCTTACACAATTATACCTACGGCGCGTCTCAACAGCGTCACACTAAAACGCACACTGGCCGTAGAAGCGAATGAGCAGCGCGCGTTTGGACAGCGCTGTCGAACATCGCGCGTTTATTAAACGGCGCTGCCCAAGCGCGCGACACAAAAAATAAACTTCTACTCCCATATATCTCTGAACGCGCGCGCCCCAACGGCGCTGCCGAAACGCGTAACGATAAAACCAGCCTAACGTAGCATCGGTTGAGTGTGAACGGTCAAGTGTTTTTCTATACATTTGTCTGTTCTGGCGTTACGCGACCGTTAATACGCGACGCATGTTCCGTCAGATATGAACCTTCCCTAAGGGTTCCGTGTTTTCCTTTTGAAGTATGGAACCCTAAAAATTGACTGCTTTACTTGGTATTTTAAGTGTTGATTGGTGACATTAACTTTTCTGCGATAAGTAAGAGTTTGCTCTGAATTCTTAGTTCAAAAAAGGTTAAAAGTCTCTTGAAAAGGTTAAGCCCATTATTAAAAGTTACAAGTTTTACACTCACTTGAACACACTAAGTATTGGTGCCAGTATTGGTCCTACATTTTGACCTGTTTGACTAATTTTGTATTCGTACTGAAGGGCTTGTTAAGTTATTTACAATTTAACTGATAAATTATCAAAATTTGGTAAACACTTGGACCATATTTTACGGTCTGAACTTGATTAATTTTCGAGTCGAGAAGAGAAAATTTTGCTCTCGAAAAGTGAAATATTGACAATGTTTAACAGTTGCCGTAACTTGTGATAAATAGCTGCGCTTATTTGTTACCATTAACATTTAATTAAAATTTGGAGGTGTTTTTGTAAGTCCGGTACACCAAAAACACCTCCAAAAAGTTTAAAATAAATTTTATTTGTTAGCCTTTTAAATTTGATAAACCGAGTAATATTTTTATTCAAGCGTTGACATGTCGGGGGACCCAATTTAGTAAAGCACTCCGTCATAAGTATTATCGGAACGATCCAAGGTCCTCCGACACGACATAGAGACAGACAGACAGACTAAACTTTTAACACCCTTTACGTCGGTGGTTATAAATAGTATAAACTATAATATAAATACAGAAAGCTAAGTCAGTTAAAATGCAAAGTATGGTTGTAATTGCCGTCCATTAAAGAATTTTTCCAGTTTCGCTACTTAAAGTATATTGCACTTATAAATAACGATATTATACCGGTTACACTGAGATCGTAAGTGGTTGCGTGTTGATGGACACTTGTTATGCCACGTTCACAGCCTGGGATGTAAAGGATGTACCTAATATATGCTCTTCGGTATTAGGTAAAACGGAATTACAGGACTTACTTCCTACAGGAGATTGACAAGATGTCAGTCGGAAGATATGTACATATATGTAATTTCTTTGCAGCTAATGAGATGTCTGCAAAAATTGTGTAGCATAGAAAAGTTGTACGTACCTGACAATTTCGCTTTCCATTAAAGATTGCTTGTACAGAATAATTTCTAGGCAGACGGCCGTACGTTTTAATAAAAGTGGGTACGAACGGGGCAGTAAGGAGAGGTATAGGAATCGACCAATTGTTAGTTATAATCCACGTTTCGTCTCTCCTATTAAAATTCCTGCAACTTATCTTCGCTCAGTTCGTTTCCTCTGGTTCGGTTCTGTGAGAACATCTTTTACTTATTGTTAACACCTCCACCAGAAGTACCGAATAGGCATAAATATCCATGAATCCGCCAGTTTTGTCTTTCCATAAATTGAATTTTCTCTCGACATTTCATCTCATTCCCTATTTGCCTTTTTTATTATATTATTTTCCTCCATCTACAGAACAACGTTCCTGTGTTATGGGGTATTTTATAGGAATATTACAGTTATCCAAAATGTATTAAATATCACTATTGATTTACAAATTGCAACCTCTAGAGGCTCCCTCTACTATACGAAGCATATCAATCTGTGGATAGCGTAGTGGGCCACAATATTGCCTAGTTATTGTACATAGTATAAATTGTTGCACTAGATTATATATTGTGGCTGTTTGTTATCCCTAATGAAATAAAATAAAAATATCATAATACTAATACCAGACGGAAATGTGCAAAAGCTTCCCTGTTTAAAAATAATCGCGGGAGTACCGTTTACTTATATTTGTCACCATATCATCTTGTTTATATTCTAAATGCTGATCATTTATTGAAATTATATCAATTTGGTCATCAAGATCGCTGTATAAGGCTTTTTATAATTCTCTCCACGTGACTCAGGAGTCTGAGCTCACTCTGACATCAACAAAACACGCTGCACGAAAACATTTTACTTCAATACCCTATTTAATTTGAAACAAGCGTAGGCGATTACCTGCTCTACAATTTATTGCACAATTACGTCACTGTTCAGTACATAGCACTGACAGCGGGTTGAGAGCCAGACATTCACGCGAGGTACACCTCTAGGCGTTCAACGAGAACACGAAAGCGAGCACAATTTCTGAATTGTGCGTAATTGTCGCGTGCGAAATGCAACGGCGCAAAACGTTTCCGCATTCAAATTTTTCATCGAAAAGGCATCGAACAACGGAACAACTGTCATCTAGCATATTTGCAGCTTGGTGGATAACGACGATGTAATGTAACCGACACATATGAGTCAAGCGAGCTTACAAAGTCAAACGACACCCCCGTAGCGGCCGTAGCGACGTCCCCCCGGCTCTACGATACTATCTCAGTGACTAGCGACGTCACGTCAGTGTAGCCCGCGCGTCCACGCCGAACGCACGCACCGTCCGACCACTCCTCACAGACAGCGACGAGAGCAGTACCTCTCGTGACTGTGCACCGATTTGATATATTCAAATTGGACAATCAAAATAAGTTGTCAGGAGTGGATTGTATTGTAATGAGGCGACCTCAAAGTAGACAGTCCTGGCTGGGACACTTATAGCTGTTGGACGAACTGTTAGTTATGGAGTTTGTACAGTGCTGTAGATGGATTTACCAGTGAAGTGACTGATCAGTGATGAAGAGTTTTGCCATCGGCCCTGATAATCAGCAAAATTAATTCTTACACGGAACTCGGGGTGCGAGCGGTGTCGCCCCGGGGGGCGCGCCGCCGGCAGTTCATCAAGGGTTGGAAAAAGACCATGGGGGTCATATCGAAAACCTTCGGCGTCGTCTTCAGTCTGTAAGTTTACGGGACATTTTCACTTTATCAATTTCATTTTATGTTATTTATGTAGTTTAATGGAGAAAGTAGGTGAAGTCTGAAAATTCGTTTATCACAACAATTTATCGTGGAAACAACTGGAGTAGACAAATAGTAGCTATAAAAGCCCATTACCCGCAGTTGGTGCGGCTGCTTCGAGTGCGTCGCTCGGTGCGCTTGCGCAAGTGTTCCTATTCGCACGTTCGTCCGCGTCGTAAAGATGCGTACCGTTCAGATGCACGCGCAACCCGACGTACACTTTTAGTAATGCGTCCATTCATATCTAACTCTCGTTTTCCTTCTGTCTCACGCGATGCGTTTATCGGAAGAGTTATGCAAAAATTACACCACGTCTGAATTCTGCCGCTGCTGACTCGCTTCGTGTATCATTGTTTATATTGTTAACGCCTATTCTCACAGCCTGAATGCTGTGACAAACTTTCTCTTTATTATGTGTTGTTTTGAGTAATATATTATTTTTGAAGTTATCACAAAAGACAATTTCTCCTTACACTTTAGAAATTCCATTTGTCATTTCAAGTAATCCTCTCGATCTTTGATGACCTTTTGACATTGTTTGCTTCAATACAGCTACTAATACATTCAGTTCTTCATTTATTTTTCATGCCTCGTAGTCTATTTCAATATCGATTATTTGTTTAATTTAAACTACATTTGGATATGTCATTACTTCTAGATAGCGTGACTTAACCAAGTAATTATTCCCAAAGCAACAATGGCTAATTATGGTATTGTTACTAAGTTGTCTTCATGAAATTGAGTTGAAGGACTTTTTCTTCAGTCATGGAATGACCTGATAAATATCCTCACTATAATATCACCAATTTAGTTGTCCAAATAAGCACCTGTTTGCTCTAAATCCAATTCGAAACACGCATGTGTAGTTTTTCTAAATACGCAACTGATTGTTTTAATTTTTTGTTCGTCTTTGTTCAATTGGGCTTATTCTTAAACCCTATTCTAGGCTAGGTATACATGACCTCGTTCCATAAGAATTAGATACTCATTATAATTTCATTCATAGTTTAATGATTCATATTCATAGTTAGGAGGGTACTTAAATGTTGCTTATCTCTTAAAATGTTGCAACTCTATAACCATTGTAATTTATAGCGTTTCCTTTCAGATGTTCTATGATAATGCGTATTTTTTGCCGAAAGTCATGTTAAGATCTGATACAATAATTCAAAGCAATAAAGATAACATAATCTGTCTTGTAGTCGCAAAGGAAATAATCAAAGAAGGAAGGCGAGAGTTTCCGTTCGACCTCTTTTCTAGCAAATAAATAAAATAACAATGCTCACATCGATTTATATCATATCGCAATCTCTAACTCAAACATCTATCACAACAAGACAAGCCTTACTGTTTTACTAAATAAGTAGTTCAATGTGTTTTTACTTTTTACAGGATAACCAATTATTATGACGTCATGGTTTGCCAACACCGTGCTGTAGTTATCGGACCATATCTAAAATTAATTTGCCAAAGTTCCGTAAATGTGGTAACCGCTGTGCTTGTATCTTGATCGGCCGTTTTGCTAGAAATTAGTTTACTTCTATTTATTTTCTTGGTAATTACTTCAAAGTAGGCTTGCGAAACGTAAATATATTTTATACAATTTAATGAAAAGACAAATATTTTGAAATATGTTGCCCTTTCATATAGAATCCCGGCAAAACTATTTAAATATCAAAGGAATCTTGCTTACAAGTAATCTCACAAATCCCTCGTCTACTGTTTTCTAAACGATGTGCAAATACAAAACGGAAATCTAGCTAAAGCTGTCGAACAATACGTATTGTACAAATTCAATATAAATCTAAATGTTGTTAGTCACACAAACAAGCTTCCAACGGAAGTAGAGGCTCCAAACATAGAATACGAAACTTCAATTACAAAGAAGATATCTGATGATATATTGTTTACAACATAATATACTTTTAAAGTCTTATTTATTGCTAAGACGACTTAGATCGTAGATCAAAATTAGAATAAAACTAATGTTCACCAACTCCATGCCTTAATTTCTTTGACATACGGCTTCCTTTCATGATGTCTCCACAAATATATATCCTGCTTCGGCTTAATGATCGTGAGAATACAGAATTTAGAATTTTAGACGATGTCATGTCTATCTCGGCAGAATAAATTGAAGTTACTAATAATAAATCATTGTAATAGAGACAACTGAAAAGGAACAAAAGAGCTACTTAACAGTCCTCGTGAAGAAACTTTTGCAACAATAAATTAAATCTGGATGTTATAAGTAATTCTACAGTCATCTTGTATATTACAGAATAAGTGATGTTCTTACATACAAAGTTGTTTATTATTATGTTGAACATACATGTCGTATATTATATTTAAAGTCCGCAAGTAAATCTTACGGACGCGTACAAGAATTTACATATGAAAAACCTTATATACTACATTTATCAAGGTTGAAATCCAAGACATTGGGATGTTGACAAGATACTGGAAAATACCGGTAGAACAGATTTAAACACTGCCATAAAATTTGTTTTAAATTTACACTCTGAAGTTTGCCAAACTATTGAAAGATAAATCTTTAAACAACGGGATGTCGTAACGCAACAAATATCCCCAGATAGTACCTCAGGCATTGTCGCGATTTAATTCGACTATTGTTGCTTTGCCCTAGGAGAAGAAGGCGTATACTTGAAAGTAGATCTTTGTATTCCGAAGATTCGGGCAGGTGCGGCAATTGTCAAAGCACCCGTAGAGATTGAATAACTCATTTGTTAAGAGCCGGATAGCAGTTTTTATAAGGCTTATCCCATTTTTTTTCTGCTTGCAATAATTTTGTTGTAACCTTCATCTCAAAATCAAAGTAAAGTTTTGTTGAACAAAATGTTTGTTTGAAGACAAACAACTAAGTATGTTTACCGACAAGTTGACAATAAATTCAATAATAGATTGCGTATTAATGTTTCTTTGATGGTGAAAATATAGTTCTTGAAATATACGTAAGAGATATTCCTGGAAAATTGGGATGATTGCCAAGTTTATATAAATTTCAAATAGAGGAAATACCATCATAGTTATGACGGATTGGAACACATATAAAGTAAAATATATAGGTACAAGTGTACTTAACTTTTCTACTTCCCCTACATTATCTATAAAATTATTATTATGTAAGTATTTTGTTATCCATTGTACCTAGATTATAACGCTCAACTCGGGCAATAACTGTTTGGTGGAATTTCGTAACTTTCCTACGAACGAGAGACTTGAATGGACTGGTACTATATACTAATAGATATTTTATCTGCAAACTTTCTACGTTATACTTTCAGTCAGTTTATACCGTGGTATTTAAAATATGTACTTTACCCAAACAATTTATTTACGCATTAACCTTCACCTTCTTTTAATGATCTAATTTTCTTATCAGTATACATTGAATGGAGCTGATTTCATATCACCCTCATTAGATAACCATCGGGTCTCTTTCAGCTCGATATAAAGAAGAGATTATTCATGACCGGTATTGGCACACATTCTATTTAGTATCTTATCTATAAATATATTTCGGAAAGCAAACAAATCGTTAAATAATAACACATTGGCCGTTGTCGATGTCGAAAACAAACTTTGTTTAATGTGAGTTATCGTCGTTCATCGGTTTTAAATTAACAATAGGACACAAGTTTTACGATATCTCGTAAATCGTGTGCTTTTTACGCGTCGTCGGTGTAGTTGCGTTCGTTCTCCTGTACAGTCGGTTGCGGGGCACCAATCAAATCCTCGTAAAGCGTAATGGTTTCGGTCGTAATCCACTCGATATGGGAACTATCATTCTCTTAGATGGTCCCGATACGTTACAGATAAACAATATTGTCTAATCGCCACTTGCCAAGCAATTTTTTACTTTATTCGTTTCTTGAAGAATGTCATGTTTGGTTGTCGTTTCGGAAGGTTTAGCCGCGTTAGTATCGGTCCTCGCGTTTGGACAAACACCGTGCTATAGATTATATTGCGTGTGGAGAATCAACTATTCTCATGCTTTATTGTTTTTATAACAAATGTTAATTTTTTTGTTTCATAGCACACTTGAAACCAGAATGTTCATATTTGTCGCACCTTCATTGCGTTCAAGTTGAGTTTGCTTCCAATTTCTAACTTATGCGTAGCGAACTTACCTATCTATGAAGAGATATCTACCTATGAATTCCCAAAAGTTTAATGTTTGAGTAAGTCGTAAACATCCAAAATAATTTACTTATCGTTCTGTTAAATTAAATACCGATTTATTTTCTTTTTTGATTATGCATGCATTTCTTGTAACCTCAGCGTTAATATACTTTTTACTGACGTTATAAAAGACGGAGGTTATCTACATAGTAAACTTTCAATGGTCACATTATAAAGGTGGTCACCATGACATGGATGAAAATCGTCGAACTATCATTCTGGCTCTCTGGACTCTGATATATGGGCAAATACTTCTTGTAGCTAGCTGTTCGTGCCAGTGGCACCTGGGTGCCAACTTTTCTTTGATTTATACCTTACGGAGCATTAATATCAGTCCAGCCGTTTTCAAGTATTTTGCTTAGCACCAAATAGGCTAGATCCGTCGCACTTGTCAAGGCTAAAACTTAGTAAAAGTCTATTTAAATACCTACTTATTAGTTCATTTTTAAAGTTTTAAGTGCGGTTCCTCTTGTTCAAAACATATGTCATGTTTTGAACAATAGCCCTTCTGTTAAACTTACCTTATGTTGTGTTGCGAATGCGAACGTTGCAGAAACGTTTTTTATTTAAATGAGGTGATCCTTAACTACCGACATTTTGTACTTTGAAACTTTTACAACATATTTTCCGCACCATAAAGTATTGAAATTCATTACTAGCACACGACGTGTTTCCTTCTTCCTACAGCCCCGGGTCCTTTGAGCAGGATGCAAAAGAGCATGATCCACGAAATTATACCTTTTGACGCAGAATGACCAAAATGATCGGGATTTTTTCACGGATATCGACGCATTTGTAATGGACATATCCGCATTAGAAACAATTCGCAATTTGACACTACTTGTCGATAAGCATCGGTAACTTATGGTTAAAGAATTGGCCGTACGATCGAGAAGTTCTGAGTTTGAATCCAGGGCATTAGGTAATCTATCTAAACCCACTCCTAACACAAATCATTTAGGCTAACTGCAGGGGTTAACGGGATTTTGGTTACTATTCATATTACCCTATTGCAGTCCACTGCTGGACACAGGTTTCTCCCAATTTATGCCATTGCTCCCCATCCTCCGTTACCGCGTCTAGTCTGTCTCAGTCACCTTCTTTAGGCCTTTTTTTGTAAATATAAAAAAAAAAACATATGCCTACCCCTCCAGGGTTATAAACATGAGTGTACAGTACTTAATATCAATTACTGTGCAGTATAATGTTTCCAAGTGTTTTTTTTTCTGCAAGGCCGTGGTGCGTAACGAAAGGGCTGTAGGACACAAGGAGCGGTCGGCTGGAATGGCATTGTGGGACGAGTCTAACTGGTCATGTACTCAGGGACTGGATTGTTGACTAGTAGATATGATGAACCTGTTATCACTGTTTTTGTTGGTGAAGCTACGACCTCGAAGGCCTAAATTTGGAAGGTTTTGTTGTTCTGTTATAGTGACTAATTTGATTGTTTTGGTAATATTGTGATGTGTAGTTGCTTCGAGTAGGCAAAGTTTTACTGGATTATTCTGTTAGAAAATTGGCAATTGTCTTATGGAGTCTGAAAACATACCCTTTAATGAGCTTATAAAGTCTAATAGCCATGTGTATATGGTTATGTCAAAAACGTTGAATAACCTAAAATAATATCGATCGAAGAAGGATACCCTTGCATAGGTATTGTCTTATGTTTATCTTTAAGCTAAATATATATGTGCTAAAATTTTCGCTGTCTACGTGTACATAGACATAGTTCGCATTTCTAATATTGAGTATAGATTAGTTAAGATTCTAATCACTTAACAAGATAAATATGTATCGATAGACAATACAAATAATGTATTATCATTTCTACAAACACACGCCCACATGGGATTAAAAAAGTAACAAAACAAAGGCGCAACTTCTCCTAGCGACAATCGCTGCGCATGAGTGTACGCGCCAATCGGTCATTGTCCTTGCGTTTCCTGTCATTAAACATTACTCATTGCAGTTGCCCACATTTCGTTTATAGATCGCTCCCTTCGTCGTCATTCGGACAGTTGTAAACGCAAATGAGGTACAGTCGCCAATAAAAGTCGCTTGACACACCTATATTCTTCTACCAACTTATGTATCCAACTCTCTTCGTAATAGGGATGGTTGGATACTATAAGCTGGAAGTACGACGAAATTTGGCACTAGCTAAGTACGTATTTTTAGTATTTCGAGGTAAATTAAACAACCCTCAGATATTGGAGTCATTGATGCTGCTCGTTCCTGACACCAGACTGCGGCTGGCGCCAAGGGTCAAAACATTCGAAGTCCCAGTAGCTCGAACAAATATATTAAAGAACGCGCCTCACATACGAGCATTGAACATTTTAAATGTATCGCAAAAATTGATATTTTTTGTTGTACATTGGCGGAATTCAAAAGGGTGACAATTCATTGTCTAGAAATAAATAATTTTTAAGAAATAGTTATTATTAAATTAGGGTACTACATTGTTGTATTGGACTTAGTCTGTAATAGCAATGTATGATTTGATAGAAATAAATAAATAAATAAATAAAAATAAATAAATAAATATTTACAGCTATAACACTATACTTTTAAGTTGATACAAAATAAAGCTTTTTATCACACAGGCTACGATAACCTTTTACAACATACAATTTTGCCATTACAGTAGTGAAAAAATATCGGTACGGGTATATTTACGGGTACACTCTTTACGTAACCTAGAAATCAAACTGCACACGTGCAATCATACGTGCAAGGTTACGAGTATAACACTATGCCAAAAGATAAAATTAAACAATCTTGATTTCTGAGGCGTCTAAAAATAGTTGAACATTTTCGTAGTTTATTAATAATTTATTGCTGTTGATATGCTTACGTTGCTGACTGTACCTAATCTGACAAATTCTTTGAAGTTATGTCACGGCAAATTGAATTTTAATTGATGTTATGACAGTTATTTTGTGAACCTCTTTGGTGTGGGTAGTTTCATAAAATTTTAATTGTGGAACTTATGACCATGTTTGTTTTTTAATAGCATCTCGTTATGGTGTCGAACTTGACCATTTAGTTCTTTATGGTTGTTTCATATCTATACTTTTTTTTTATTGTGAGTATCAAAAATGTGTGGCTATACCGTTCTGCTCAGCCCCGATAGTAGGAGTAGACCCAAAAAGTGCTGACTTATCGTCATATAAGGGCTGTGCTTCTTTCTTTCTTTCAATTATAACTTCTGAATACAGAGTTTTAGTTTCTGTAAGAGCTTTTCTTTCTTCTCCACACCCCACCTGACGGACTCAAACCAGAATATAGAAGCCGCCATTACAGAAGTTAATGAAGGTTACTATGATTTGATGATCTCGACAGGTAATTTATACCGCCCCGCTCCTCAAAAAACCTCAAATAACAGGAAGAAGGAAACAAACATGTATGTGGCTAAAGCATCCCACTTCTGAATCGATAAAGAAGGAAAATTATCGAACCGTATAATCGGTACTTGTTTCTAAAATTTTAGTCGAAACTGTAAAGAGTCGCGCAATTTAACCAGACAGTAATTAAGCAAGCGTTTGGAGGTCAGAGTTTAATAAAGTCGCATGTCCACCATTGTTCCCCTACACCGTGCCCCTCTCTCCATTGTGTTGGACTGTCGACTTCCGCCGGCTTGTGTAAAATGTCCATTATTTATAACTAAATTAAGGGAGAACTTTTTTATAAAACAACGCACATGTAAATGTAGTTACATGTTTTTGTAATGTAATGTAAATTAGTACAAGTTTTGTTAGTCATGAGCTGGGAACACAACATGTTGTATACGTAAAGTTTGTAGGTTTATACGACCACTATGCCAAAACCTTAGAACCGATAGAAGTTGTTGTCATGATTCAGGCTTGAGATTGTTACGTCACTACATAATATAAAGCAAAGTCGCTTTCCGCGTCTGTCCGTCCCTACGTATGCTTATATCTTCAAAACTACGCTACAGATTTTGATGCGGTTTCTTTTAATAGATAGAGTAATTCAAGAAGACGGTTTCTATGTATAATACATGCTTAATATAGTAGAGGGTTCGGTGGGTCCGCTAGTTATTAATAATTATAGATTGAAAAATGCATTTGATACAAACGTTTTGCGGTGACAGTGGTACGTATGACAGGGGTTTTGCTTTAAAATGAGCAGAATCGATAGCAGTAGTTTGTGAACTACTAAGGGTATGCGTATGAGGTACTGTTTATTATCTCCTATGATTCACCAATAAGCAACAGTGGTGATTACAAATACACCGCTTGTAATCCTTTGTGGTCAGCTTCAGTAAATCCCGCAGGTAAAGCACCACGTTTCGATCATGCGCTAACAAAACCACAAAAAAATACTCCTGTCCAATATATTATTTTGTATTAGCGTTATCGTTATCGCTCTCAAAGTCCATGTGCCACTGCACTTCAATATCTAATGACCTAATTTGAATATAGTGACGTAACTATAGGTAAGTTACTTCACAACTGAACGTCAATAACGACTTTTTTGAAAGGACTCAAGTTAAAATGACAGCAAACTTTGAAAAAATATTTGCATTTTAGCAAATGAATTGTAATAATTTGTCCGCTCATTTGCTTCACAAGTCCTTCATTATTTTCTTAATTGTAATGACAATGGCTTCACTATTGTGATGCCATTCCGTATTGTTCCTTGCTAAAAACCATCACGGTTCCACAATAATTGCGCCTTTAGTAGAAATATCTTCTACGGTTCGGTCCAGTTTTGAATTAACACGCGATAATTTTACGGTATATTTTATTTTTTCAATTATTAGTACACCTGGGCACCGGAGAAAATGGGCACGAGAGATTCATTAAGATTACAACCGCTACGGAATCAAAAGCTCGTCAATCTCTATAAATTTGAGATACTATTTTTAAATCTACTATGGTTATGTGAATGATGTGTTGTTCATAATCGATGCTAGATCGAGAATCAACTAATCGATTCGCAGTGCAAAAAATATTAATCCTTATAAAAAATAACTTCATATTTCAACCGCTAATGTTTCAATATGAGAAAGACTTAATTTAACGCAAATTTAATTTTGAAGCGAACCATATTATCGCATAATGCTTTAATCGGAGAGGATTTTTCAATTTATAAAGTTCTTGGAAACTTAATTTATAGGTGAGACGGGAGGGATCGCTATGATTTATGAAAGAGATAAAAAATGTGAAGTTACCTGAATATTAAACGTTAGTTAGGGACTTAGGGATGTGCATAATTTTATACGAAGCTACTAAATTTTTCTTCTCTTCACGTTCATAAGTGTTACTTTGTAACCTGAATGAATATAGATATTTGTTTTTTATTTATTTATAATTTTATATTTGACCAGTGATAAACTGAACTCCGTAGGCAATTATGGATGATAATATTAGAGTTCGGGCCAAAAAAACTAGCTGTCCCGGCGAACTTCGTGCCGCCAATTTTTCCCTGCACCCGTTGCGTCAGATCCCGTTCCTGCTGCACCATTTAGGGGGATGAAAAATAGATGTTGGCCGATTCTCATAGATACCGGATAAGCACAAAAAATTTCATCAAAATCGGTCAAGCCGTTTCGGAGGAGTATGGCAACGAAAACTGTGACACGAGAATTTTATATATTAGATATTCTGTTTTTTTTTTTGGATGCAGGTATTAAGTCCTATAAAGAAATTGTCATTATAACATCATTTACATAGACCGTACGTAAACTTCAGTACATCGGGTACACAGGGAAAACATCCATGGATACAATTATTTATTTTTAAAATAAGTACAGGAAAAACAATACTGTATACCATACAAATGTAAACTAACAAGCTCTGCGCTTATATGGAGTAGAATTACAGCAATTTAATTAGCGGTTTTAACGCCTGGCAGTATTAGGTCATCGTGCTTCCATAACCAGATGTATCGCGGTATGAAAAATAATAGTGAAAACACTGTGGTTTGAACAACAAAGACAATCTTTAGATTCTAGGTACATTCATCGTAGGAAGTAATTTGCCACAATTATTAGACACGTACATATTTTAATTCCGCTGAGGTCACAGCAATGTCGGCTACCTCATAATTCCATCTAACATTAAATAATATATACCATTTAGGCAACATTTGAACAAGCCCATTGTTACGAACAATTCGATTCAGATCTACGTGTAAATATTAGACTTCATTCTCGGAAGTAATTTGATATTTTCATTTTTCGAGTTCCACTCGAATATCGACGCCGGCTGTATATTCTCGAAGCATTGTCTGTGGGCATTTAAATTTTATTGGTTGCATTTAAGTTGTCAAAAGCGTATAACTGCATAGGCATGAGTTTACGATGTAAAAGATAATGACTTGTCACGAATATCATTACGACAGCGTAAGGGGACGCTCTTTGAAGTCGTTTACCTACCGTATGATAATTACTGATTGGTTACGGATAGAACGTAAATAGACGTCATATTATAAGTTGACCCAGCATTTACTAAATCTCTCCGCCACAAGACGGATAAGTTCCACCTAAGTGTATTCTTGAAGCTCCAAGTAAATGACATTATACCTGTAACGTGTTGACCACAGGCCAGTAATCAGCTTTCCTTTCCTCCAGCAATGGATTCCTCAATCTACCGCGTTGGTAGGCCTACGGCTATGGAGGCATCATGGGTGATTATCTGTAGGAGACCTTCATTATAAGCTGTTGCGGTGTATAATGTGCAGTGTATATGATATTAAAATACCAGTAAACATGAAATTATTAACATTTGGACCTTTTGTTTAACGTGCTACACGACATATGGTTTTGCTCTGAATGGTGAATTGAAACGTCCACACAAACGGCAGTCAATAATTTTAAAACATCAGGAGGTTGAGTGCATTGTTTCCAAACGACTTGGAAGTGTTCTTAGGAATCATCAATAGCAGCTGTTCGACGATGAATTATGGTCGAGAGGTTCGGGCTCAAGCGCACATGTTGCGGAGAAAGTACGCCATCGCGATACAACCGCGGCACTGCGTCGACAATAACTCGAGCTAACTTCTAACAACAAATGTTTTCTGTTACATGCTAAGTCTTCCGTGATAAATCTCGACTTTGATTGGGCTTATCAAACATCGTTTGGATGCAGTCAGTATTAATTAAATAACTACTACAGACATACGATTAGATCTCGCTGCATCATCTTCGATTCAACTGTTGAGACAGTATCAAGACGTCAACTGCGGGTAGCCTCTGCGTTATCTGGATGACTATCACAGATCTGTGTACAATGAGCGGTGGCCGGCGGGCGCTGGGAGGCACACCTCGCACACCTGTCGAGCGCGGGTACGTGACCGGCGCGCGCGCTGCCCCAGGCGCGTGCGCCGCCCGGCCGACGGGCGAGGGAATGCCTCCGATACTCATTAACTTTCGGGGCATTTCGACGATTGGTGGCATTCGATGATATATGTGCCGGATGCTTATATAATCACCGCAAGCTGGATCCTATCACAAAATTATATTGCTATAGTTTTTGTTGACTTTTTAAAACATAAAAATGCGATTCGAATTCGCTCTCTCGCGTTGCGTGCCGGAAACAATTTTCTCACCGATCCTATAACAAACCATACAATTTACACGTACACACATCTAACAGATAATATGTGTATCGTTGCCAGTAATTTTAGGTCGTTCCCATCAAAACATATCGAGAGACGGCCTTGCTTGGAACGCACGCCGCGCCATAGGCAGTGCAAGTAGTAACTGAGGACTTGCATTCTAACAACAGACTTAGCACCACAACTTTAGCAAATATTTCTGCAGACAATGGGCAGAAAACAGTTGTGGTACAAAATATGGTGCTAGCACGTCCTACTTAATAGATCAAGCAAACATTAACTGAAGGTTCGTCTGTAAAAGGGCGCGATAGATTGGTATGGTCGGCGCGTACGTGATTTTAAACGATCGACGTTTCGGCGAACTCATTGTTTTAACAACGGGTTACATCGAAAATTCTCCAGTTTTGTTTTGTCTAACCCTTTTTGTTTGGCGTCCAACGAACAATAAAAACTGGCGGTTACAATTCTGAGCACACAGAGCAACATCTAATGATCTAGGACGGATCAGACGGATAGTGCGTGCGCACGCGGCGTGTCTTCACGTATAATTCACCGGGCCCAAATGAAATTATTATACTAATTACCGAATCTCGATCACGAGCGGGGGGCGTTGCGGTTCTAAATCTCCCGCTCTCCTAAATCGATTACAGGTATTACGAGCCTAGAGCCCAGCGTTTTGTCTCTGTCTAATGTGGGCCGGCCTTGCGCTCGTCTTTTTGGTCATAATCTACCACGGTTCATTGCTCCTTGTGGGCAGTTTGTACGATCTGTGAAACTTTGGAGATTTTCTGTAGATATTCTTATCTCGTTTGTTTAATGAAGCTTTTATTTTTTTTAATAATGAGTAGTGTGAAATTGTTTTACAAGTAAAGGTGGGAGGTTTTCTTCACGACTTGTGAGATTTGATGCCTCCGCGTAACGTATGTGTGTTGGCATCGGTTAGTTTCACATCACTTTTATTATTATACTTTTTAATAGCTTACGCTCTGGTTAATAATGAAGGAATCTCACTTTCACACTGTGTGTTGTCTAGTTTTAGTCATAAAGTTTAGTCAAGTTTGTGACTGTGAGATTAAGCGTTCCACTTTTACTTCCTAAACAATAACCATTAAAATTTGTATTCAGCAGTTGATTTGTTTAACAATCTTGGTCACCTGTAGCGTCAGTAAAGTTAAACCCATTCTACCTATTGTTTTATAACATTATCTTATTTTTTAGGTAATCTTTTAATGTGAATGTCTTCTCGTATATAAAAACTAACAAGGTTAACACTAAGAAAAACAGTAAAATTATTTTTATTGTATGTCTTTGAATAGATTTCATGCGCGCATAACTAACATAATAAGTACACATTTTTTTCTTTATGCCGTCATAATGCATTTGTCTGTCTGACGAATGCGAGTATCAAATTAAATAATTATTATTAACTTCTTATTTTCACACACATCTCATTCAGTTGCTCATGTTAAGTCATATAAGTTTCTTTATCACAAAAAAATAATTGCCCAGCTAAAATTATACTTAGAAGAAAGGATCAAACATATTTAGTTAATCACTTATTATTATGACAATTTCCATAAAGTGGGACCAATTAAGCACCCTTGCGGGACACCCTCCGGTCAATATCATTACTAATGCATATTTAAGGCGATAAGGCGTCACGTTTACTCTAACCATACCAATTTACAAATCTATAAATACAATTATATACTGCAATTGTCGTACAATTACTAAACCTTCGAATTGACCTACATGTAGAAGTTAGAAATAAGTATCAAAGGCGTTTATTAAAACTTATTTATTTCCTTGTGCATAAATAAAGGAAACTATCTAATGTTCAATTTGCGCAGCGAATTAAAAAGATACCCATGTTAAATAAAACATTAGTATTGTTTGTTATCTTTTGAATTATCTAAGCAGTTTTCTTTTGTTATTTGCTAAATATGAATATTAAATGACATGTGTGTGAAACTGATGCATTCATTTTACATGGTTTTAGTTTACCAACAAGTTTGGTGTCTGTCTTCTCTCGTAGAAGAAATCCATATCCATACTAATATTATGAATGCAAAAGTAACTCTGTCTGTCTGTCTGTATGTATGTTACGCTTTCACGCCTAAACCACTGAACCCATTTTAGTGAAATTTGGTATAGGGGTAGATTAGACCTTGAGAAAGGACATAGGCTATGTTTTGTCGCGATAACCGACATCAACGTGGGTGGAGCCACGGGCAAAAGATAGTATTGAACTTAAATCATGTTAAACTTTTGATGTCACTAGCTATAAGTTTACACTCATCACGCTAATATGTAATGTAATAATCGGAGCATATCGACTTAGCAACCATGGATAGGTATTATGTAAAATAACATAATATTATTAAACCAGCTGAAAATATTTCGCATGTAGGTTACCTACCGTTAGAGGACAAACGGCCATGAGCAGTCCAGCAGCTGTTTCCTTGTCACTATCCATATTCCATATAGATGTCAGTTAACACAAAACTAATATGGATAATACGGCGTAAATTTAGTAACGATGATAAACAAACAATCGGTACCCAATAAAACAGTTTGAACTATTTTGTTTTAAAAAAATGTCTTTATCCCCGCCGATCCTGGTTAGCCCTGATCCCTCGCCTCCCTGGAAAACTTATTCCGTTGCCAGCCTACAGGAATCTATTCCTGGAGTAATGACACTGTACAAAGACACATTTCTTTTGCCAAATGTGCCCCTCATTTTTGAGACTGTACCTTCGGTTTACCATCAGATGAAGACATATAAATCAATCAATTAGTCTATTGCAGTCCACTGCTCGACATATGCCTCTCCAAATGTGCGCTATTGCTCCTGATCCTTCGCTCTCCGTACCTTTACCATATTGACGTGACCATTAAACAAGAACTTAAATTGCTGTAACATTTCGCACCGTTTAACCAAAAATGTTTGTTGTTTGCAGCCTGTTCGAGCAGGAGATAATGAGCTATGTCCCGGCGGGTGGGTGCAGCGCGGTCGTGACGCCGACGGCGGCTGCCGGGACGTGCGCCTCGCCCGCCGCCTCGCCCGCCGCCACGCGCTCCACACGGGCGCCCGCACCGCAGCGGCGGGATTTCGAAGCCAAGCTCAGGGCTTTCTACCGCAAGCTGGAGAGCAAGGGCTACGGACAGGGACCTGGCAAGTTAAAGTAAGTGTCTGAAGTAAGGCGTACTAGCAAGTCACACTGTTTTCAGCTGGGATGTGAGGGATGTCGTAATCTCACCGTCGTCGGCACTAATGATCTAAGACAGCGTGCAGTTTTTGTCGGTTCGAGTCGGACATAACCACTCCCGCTGACGCTGCCCGTTATACTTGGGGGTTCTGCAAAAAAAAATCACATTGTGTTAGAAGTGAATTTACGGCGCGCGGTAGTATTGTAATGGTCAAATTTGCAGCCTTAACCATTGATACCGCTATTACTCCTTTTGATTTTAACAACTTTTTGGCGCTGCGATAGCAAAATCTATAACTCTTACATTAGGTAGGTACTCAAGGATCAGTCTGTCGGAGTGTGTGTGAGGGATATGTCAATGGCAATCTCACCTCCGGCATCTAAGGACCTAAGACGGCGTGCTTTTTTAAACTGTTCTAATCCCGCCCCGGCCGCTGGCTTATCCGAGGGTATTTCCACTATAAAAAAGTACCCAAGAGTCAAACCCAGAACCGAGCTTTCAGGATCGCACGTTAACATTATAACGACTAATACGACCGGACGATAACCGTACAGATTCTGATTTTTCTGAACACTAAGATTCTTCAAACCTCTATCTGTTTGCACAAAATAACCCTCACTCACAGTAATCCAATCTCTTTTCAGACTCCATATTCGTCGCGAACACCTTCTAGAAGACGCTTTCCGGCGGATCATGTCTTGCGGAAAGAAGGAACTTCAAAAAGGGAAGCTCTGCGTGCTGTGGGATGGAGAAGAAGGCTTGGACTACGGCGGCCCGAGTCGGGAGTTCTTCTTCCTTCTGTCGAGGGAACTCTTCAACCCTTACTACGGCCTGTTCGAGTACTCGGCGAATGATACTTACACCGTCCACGTGTCGCCTATGTCTGCTTTTGTGGATAACCACCATGAATGGTACGTATAGTTTGATATTTTTGGAAAGCTTTGTCGAAAGGTTTGGTGCCACCATTACTCCAGCAGAAGCTGGCGGAGACGGTGGCACGATACGCCCCTCCCCTCTTTCTGGAGATAGATGAGGTCACCGTAGCCCCACATCCCAGGAAGCTTTCAATGCCCCTGGGTCAGCCGGGGAGTGAGCGAGCCGGTATGGTAACTGATGTTCCGAGACGGCCGTGTGGTTTTAGTCGGTTCGAATTCGATATAACCACCCCGCTGACACCGTTGTGGGGCTCGTTGGGTATTCTGTAGAGTGATATACAAACTTGATACGTAATATTTTTATTGGGCTTACCGATACGCTAGTACAGTCATAAACATCTTGACGATGAAGTCTCAAAATGATCTTAAAACTCTCGTATTATGAGCAAATCAAACTGTTTTATTGATTTTTTCTAATATTATTGTCCGAACTTAAAGTGTGTACCAAATATCAGAACAATCGGTCAACTGGAACGGGATCAGAAAACGAAATTAAGATCATTACTTTGTTCGTCAACATTTTTCTGATGCTTACTGTGAACAAATAGTAACTGTGCAGGACGAACGAAGCACATGCTACTTTATATGCAACCAAAATACTACATTAATATCTGCCATACCTATAGTATAATATATATAGTACTTTTATTATAGTGAAAACGTCAATAAAACAAAATCTCAAAAATATTATCTTAACAAGCGCACACGACTAAGTATGAAAACCGTAGAATCCGATTGCGACACCAATTATAAATTTGAACCATTTAGAGACCTGTAGAATCCGAATGCGACACCAATCATAAATCTGAACCATCTAATCTAATATGAAATTTTATAAAAATCGGTTCTGAATATATACTTAGGTCTTAAGCACAACTTACTACCAGATTCTCAGCTAATAGTTCACCATAAATATTGGGTTGAATATTAATAGATAATTTAGAAACTGAAGAAAACTTTCAGTCAACAAGAAATTGAAATACAGCAATTATTCTATTCCATGAGTTGGCCTCTTGCAACCCGCTGTAGCTCATAAGAAGACCATATTAAGCATCCCAATGCTTACGACCGATTCATTGAGATGCTGGGGCATCTGTAGAGTTATTAATATCATTAAATACTTTAACATCACAAAGTTTATTTTAAATATTTTTAAATTAAAATTTAAAATTAAAATTCACTAAAACATCTAATTACACAAAGTGGCAAGTACCTATTATACAAAATTATTCCATGGCGAGTTTTTTTTAAGTGAATACAAATAAGTAATTAATCTAGTAAGTTCTAAACAATGGTCCTTAATGAGCTGAGAATTTAAGAGAAGATTATAAACTAAATATACAGTTGGGATTTAACTTAAACTCCCTTAGAATTTCACTATTCTAATCTAACACCCATAGAATACTATGGCCATTCACACTTTCAATTGATTGAAGGAAACTGGTGTGTGTCGCCTTATTAATATCGGGGGCCCAAATCAACAGCTCCTAACTGGTACACCTACCGATAAAACGATGGGCTCTAACGAAGACTTCTTGGGGTTAGACTATAGTAAGATAAAAGTATAAAAGAAATAAATCCGATAATAAAAAGAAATAGAACCAAATAAAAATGGATGGAGGAAAGCACACTCTGAAGTCTGGGGCCTTGGATACAACTGGAATCATGACTGACGACGAGTAATGGAAACAACTATAAATAAACAGCAAGTTACATTGGTTTTGCTATTAAAAAATCCCTTGGGTCCCGAATCGGCATTGGAGCCCGCTTGACGATAATAGCCTCGCCCCCTATGTGATACTAAAAATTGTAATTGGCTATATGTGGGTATTTATACACTTCTAACTATTATTCTAACGAAGACTTCTTCTATATATGTAAGTACCTCTGCCTATCCTCGAAGTGAAAAAACGTGTATGTATAATCTTCATATTGTTACCGAACAAGCGTGAAGGCGCAAATTGTCAGCGGTAATGAGCCGAGCAAGTGTTTATATTTTTTACATACACACACAATTAACTTGGAATTATAGTTATTACATTAAGAGCACAGCATCCGCGTTCAGACAATGATAGGTGTGCTGTTATTATATAATTAAAGCAATCTATATTAATCTAACGTAAACGGCAGCTAATCAGGCCTGTCTACCGCCTTGCGGGAAGTGCCCCAAGGCTGCGCAAGGTATGGGGTCTCGCAACCAAAACTGAAAGAAAGAAAGAAAGAAAATATTTTTTTATTTCGCTTGGCAATAATTAGACATATCAACACAATATGTTATACCCTTACATTTTAGATAACTACTAGACATATATTACCTATAATATACCTATATAACATAATATATTGTAACTAAAAAGTATTAAAAGAAATATTTAAAATAAAACAACCTGACTGATACCTACTGAAAAGATAAGTTTGATGACAGGCGGTACCCGTTTGCAAATCATTGACTGGATGAAAATTAATGGGCCTGCTATCAAACTTATTTCGATCTTTTCAGTATCAGTCGGGCTATAAATTTTAATTTTTTTTAATTGGTTTTTGCTTTTATGGACAGCGGATCTGAGAGCCTAGGATGTAACAGGGATTAATGCTAAGATGATAATTATTGTGTGACCTCCCAATCCCGAGACACAAGCCAGCTTGGGCCCTAAAAGTGCTTGGCGGGCTTGGTTTGGGCTTCTAAGAAATTGGGGGTAAGCCCAGAAGTAAGGAGTGAAATTTAGTCTAGAGTATTATGGTCTAAGAGCCCGTGAACGCCATATCTACGTCACAGTAAAGGGCACAATAGAATATACGAACAAGAATATACGAATTTTCTAATACAATATCCCTTTCATTTCTTTTGCCTTTTCACAATTTCTTTGTTAAATTTTTATATAGACCTCGAAATACATTTAAACTGACTATTATAAAAGGACATTAGTCGATTGTCATTGACGCATGCCTACAGGGTGACTCAAGGTTGTCGCCCTGATACGCATCTATTGATTTAATATTTACTATTTTTGGGAAACAATAAATAGCCTTGTGTGTCTCGTTTATAATAGTCTAATGTATTTTTAGTTAGCTTGTAATGTACATGAAAAAATGTTCTTGACACACAGCGCCATCTAGACACAAGATAAGTAAAACTTGGCCAATTGATTCTAGAATGCGCATAAATACATTGATATTTACAGGCGCTAGACTGATTTGGGACAGGCCCCAAATGTTTTGTGTATAATCTCTGTACTTTTTTGTGTACAATAAAGAATTAAAGAATTTTTGTGATGATTTTACTAAGATTTTACATATTGTCGAACTGCACCATATCAGTCGTCAAAATCTAATTAATATTATGATGAAGAAGAGCCTATAGCAAGCTCTATTAAAGCATTTTGATCTAATTTCTGAAACTGAAACATAGCCAATTTCTCTTTCACGAAGTCGTCGTGCGAAGTCAATAGTACATTGTACGGTGTACTGATTAAGTAACGACATCCAGGTCAACCTATATTTGGAATAACCGTATACGGTTCCAGTAACGTTATTGTCGTTGCAACACCGTTGTCCTCAAAAACTGAAACCGTATCCGTTATTTTCATCTATTTATATCACCGCCCGCGCGCTGCATGTTTATTTTCACTCCAGTCCGGCGTCCGCGAACCAAAACTTTGTTACGTATAGTATTACCAACACCATGTATCATGTTTCAAATAAACAAACCAATGATGTATGTAGTTTTTATATGTACGCCAACCGTGCGGAACTTTTACCACCCTGTATCAAGTTTCTGCTTTGTTTAGATAAGTTTTTAGTGATGTGTAACGGAATAATATTGGAGATTTAAATGGTATTAAGTACTCCACAATTTTTTTTGATGTGGTAGAATCGAAATTTTGAATAATAGCACAGAAAATTTAATAGATTTATTAAATGTTTTTACTCAAAGTGAGTGTTTTATATTCCTAATAAGGCTAGTGCAAATTATCGACTTCAGTAAGGAAAAGTATAATTTGTCTTGTCATTATCCCTTAGGAAGTTATAGCATGCATGTAATAAATACGCTTTGATTACGGACAATTTTTTTTTTTTTTTTTTTTTTTTTTTTTATCGTGCGATAAATCCCCACGGATACCACCTCCACAGAGCCGGTGGAGGTGATTATGTCGGACTCGAACCGACTAAAACGCACGCCATCTTGGGTCCTTGGTTGCCGGAGGTGAGATTGCCAAAAGCATATCTCTCGCACCCCGACAGACCCAGGACCATCTCTTTCGAGATGGCCCCCTTCGGGTTGTGGGGACCAAAATGTCCCCATCTAGCCCCGGTTACGGGGAGGCGCACTTTGCGCCGCCACCGCGGCCTGCTTCTGCTAGGGTGACAGGCGGCTCCACCAGTCACCCCCAGGCCAGCGCTCATGGAGGACGGAGGTCGTTCTGCGACCTCCGACGTCCGGTTCGCCTTCGCTCTGCACGGGCTTCCCGGGCCCGGAGTCTGGTCCGGACCCGACCAGCCGCCTCCTTCTCGAGCATTACTTGCTCGCAGAAGGAGGCGGCCGCACCCCAAGCGTTTGCGCATCGTACCATCGCTGTGAGCAATGTGACGAGTGTGAGGACTTCCACCCCTAGAGCCGCCACTAGGACCCGCCTCGGCGTGTCCCACGCCGGGCACTCGGTCAGCGTGTGCAGCTCTGTGTCCTCGCTCGCATCACAGTGATGGCACTCGGACGTTGGCTCCTTCCGGATCCGACACAGGTAACTCCCGAAACACCCGTGTCCGGTAATCACCTGCGTCAGCCGGTACGAGAGGCTGCCGTGTGGCCTCTCTAGCCATTCCTCCATGATGGGTCTTACCGCCGCTATAACGGCGTGCCCTGCGCTTGGTCGCCCAAGTCGTAGCTCCCATTCCGCTACCATGTCCCTGTGGAGCTGAGACCTCACGGCCCGAATTTCTTCGGGCTCGGGTTCCCGTCCCTGCTCCCGCGCCTCCTTACGATACCGATATAGCATCGAAAGGGCTCTCGCATCCAGGTTCCACGGTAGGGTTGATTACGGACAATGCCGATCCTTTTACTTGCCGATGCCGATGAGGTGCACCGGCCCTTAGGATTAGAAAATTGATTGCCCACATACATTTTCATTTTTGAACGAAGAAACATGAAGTACGACTGGATCGATTAAAACCGCACACCAGCTATGGGGTGAGAGGGGAATTCCTTATTAGATAAGGAATTTCCCTCTCACGTATATCCGCATTCTATATTCCATAACACAAGCTAGTTAAGCTTACCATGGGTCTAGATAGCGTTGTGTAGAATGTTGTGGAATATTTATTTTATACTAGCTTTTGCCCGCGGCTCAGCCCGCGTGGATGTCGGTTATCGCGACCAAACATAGCCTATGTCCTTTCTCAAGGTCTAATCTACCCCTATATTGAAATTCATCAAAATCGGTTCAGTGGTTTAGGCGTGAAAGCGTAACATACAGACAGACAGACAGACAGACAGAGTTACTTTCGCATTTATAATATTAATATGGATTTACCTCCCAGGTTCAGGTTCTCCGGGCGCGTGCTGGGCCTGGCACTGGTGCACGGCTACCTGCTGGAGGCGTGGTTCACTCGCGCGCTGTACCGCGCCCTCTTGCGGCTCTCACCGGCACTGGAGGACGTGGACGCACTAGACGCACAGTTCGCTGCCTCGCTCAGGTGGCTGCAGGTATGTACCTACTATTACTATTCCTTATATATTTTTTTATGAAGGACACGTCAATTTGACTTCACCTCGCCTGATGTTAAAGTCTCGGAAAGAGGGTCACCATCGGAAACATGTACCATGTTAACAGTGGTGGCACTCAGCTTGACGGCCTCATCAGATGCCTTTTCACGCTCCGCTTAAAGGAGACTGTAGGAAGAAGGAAACACGTGATCTGGCGGGGAGTTCCAGGTCTTAATGGTGCGGCATAGGAATGAGTCACTGAAACGCTTGGTTCTAGCTGGTATACTCTGCACCGTATATGGATGGCATCTTAGCCCTACACGTGTCGTCCTGTGTAGGAAAGGAGCCTTGCCCCTTATCATACATATCTAATATATAAAAATATAAAAAATAAAAGAAGCGTTCGTAGCTTAGTGCTTAAGGAGTTGGCCTTACGATCAAGAGGTTCCGGATTCGAATCCTGGCCATTACACTATCGATGTGAACCCACTTCTAACACAAGCAATTTAGATTAGCTGGAGGGGTTAGAGGGAATATTAGTGACTTCGGTTCTGATGTTCTTTTAAAAAAATCTCGTGTCGCGGTGTTTGTAGTTAAACTCCTCCGAAACGGTTTGACCGATTCTAATGAAATTTTGTGTGCATATTGGGTACGTCAGCACCTATTTTTCATCCCCCTAAATAGTCCATCTCTATTTTTATTTTATTTTTTATTTCTAAAGCGAAACAAAGTGTGCCGGATCAGCTAGTAATGCTATAAAATTCATTCGAATATTAGGGCGGAGTTATCAAAAATAAATGTTTAAAAATTATTGTATAATCATTCATTGGTTCCGATAATTCGTAAGAACATCGGTGGATGACTCCACCGTCGCTTTAATGACGGATAAAAATAAAAGGAAAATTTGAATGACATCGGGCGTGTCTTGGTAGCCTAGTTGGTCAAGGTATACCCCCTGTAAGGTTCGAGGGTTCGAGTCCCGACCCAAAAAAATGATTTTTCCCTATGTATTCGATTTGTACCTACATACAAATACATTAAAATTACAATTCCTATTGTAAATTAACGTCTTCAAAAATTCCGCAATGGAGTTGGTAGCCTCGTTTCTTCTCCACCAACGCCTCAAGAAAACTGGGACCGAGGAAAAAGTGAAAAAATGGGCACTTTAGATGTAACTAGGACCGCTAGAACGAAGAGATGATGTGGGTTTACAGCCCGGGGTCCCCATTTTTTAATATTTTCCTACATGGTGGTTTTCTGTAGGTAAGCTGGAGAAGCAGTTAATACTACCAAGACTAAATACTACAGTCGTACTCAAACACCAAGTGTCGCCATCTAGCATCGAGTAGAAATATATTTGTACGCACTGAAGCACATATATACTACTGTCTTATAAGTACTTACTTTCGCGTACTACACTAAATAAAAAATCTGGTGATCCTGAAATATAATATGAATTTTATTATTATTTATATTTGTGTATAATGTTGTGGAATATTTATTTATTATTATTTTTATACAAAACTTGGTTTACACCACGATACTTTAAAAATAACACGAATCCAACTACCTCCACACGATGAAACATTACTTTTTTTAATCAAACTTCCAACCATCTAACTTCCAGACTGCTCGTTGCGTATCATCCCTGGAACTAACCTTCGCGGTGTCAGAGCGCCTGGCGGACGGGCGGGTGCTGGAGCGGGAACTAAAGCCGGGGGGTCGGGACGTGGCCGTGACGGAGCGGAACAAGAAGGAGTACCTGGAGAGGGTGGTGCGGTGGAGGGTCGAGAGGGGGGTCGCGGAGCAGACCGAGTGGCTCGTCAGGGGGTTCCATGAGGTGAGTACTCATTTTTGTAGTTTTTTTTTCTTTTTTATCCACGACGGAACGGAGACGGTATATGCGTTTGGGGTGAGAGGATGTTTGTGTGTTTGTTTGTGCAAATCCATGTTGCCATTTTCTCCGTAACTACTAATCCGATTTCTATGCAGTTTTCAATTATTGGTTTTGGGTTTGATTGGTGCATGTTCTAAGATAGGTGTTATGGTAACAACCCACTAGGGAGCGCTGCAGTAAACATTTTTCGAATTATTTTTTTTCGGCGTGTTTCTATGGTATAATATGTATGTATTTACAAAAAAAAAGTATATAAGTATGTTTATCCGCATTCTAGATTCCATAACACAAGCTATAAAAGCTTACAATGGGTCTAGATAGCGTTGTGTAGAATGTTGTGGAATATTTATTTATTATTTATTTATTACTACTTGTTAGACAAACGATCTCCTTTCGAGAGCCAATTTCTATTACATTCGCCTACATCTTGATACCCAAAGTCTAATTTCTATATTTGATTTTATTTGTATTATTTTTAGTCGGTTATTTCCAGTTGCCCCCACTGTCGACACCACCACTGGTGATAAATGGGATTTCTCTCCAAAAAATGTCCCACTTGCCAACACTGGTGGCATGAGCAGCGGTGGCAATTGAGAATAGTCGCTCTTTTTGTTAGCCAACAACACAGAATTTGTGTGTGAATTTGTTAATTAATATTCTACGACAGATGACCCTTCATAGAAATTAAAGTTTATTTTTTACTTCGCTTTTGTTGGAGCGACTCGATCCCGTCTGATCGTGATAGCAAATATTGCCCCAGAGTAAAAACAAAAAGAAATTAACATTCCGCAGATGAGGTTGAAAGAACAAAAATCATCAAAACGTTTGAGTTTTAAGAACAGCTCATACTTGACCAAGAAATTAAGATAGGTACATAATTTCTAAATTTCATTAAAAAAGACAAGATATTATATTATTCCATTTTTGATTTCAAATAAATGTTGAAAGGTTTCCTTACAGTAGATTAGGGTTTGCCTCTTCGGGAAGGGATAGGGCTGTTCTCCATTCGACAATAGATAAAATACAAGACATTGTGTATTGTACAGCCCATGGCAAAGTGCCGACATAGGTACTTTCGAACGAAAATTAAAGTTAACGAAAATGTGTATTAATATAGCTCTGCCTACCCCTTCAGGAATTTACAAACGTGTATGTATGTAAAAAATCATAAAAGTTCCTACTTTTTGGAAGCCGGTCTAAACACTACATAATATACCAATGATATACCGGTTTCTAATTATGATACAAAAATAGTATGTAGGTAAAGGAAACGAGGTCAGAGATGGTCCAAACGAGTTCCAAACCCGCGACCTTGGCGCCACATATCTTTATAACTGCAAAAAAAATATTATCAATACGATAAAACTGTTTTTATTTTTCCTTCCAACTCATTATGTCATGTTTGTTTTATGTCAGTGTGTCATACGATGATTCCACATGTATCAAGACGTAATTTCTTATGATAATATCCTCATGAAAGCTAAAATATGAACATAAGTGTTTGGATTTAGCTCATAAGGTTGTCGATCCATGGCTTTTGCGAAAGGACCTGCCGTCTGACCTCTATTAAAGTCCCGGTGTCCAGTCAGTCTACTAGTGGGAACACATGGGAATACATGTTTGCGATGGTGACCCTCTCTCCGAGACTTTGCCTTTAGCTTAACATCAGGCGAGGTGAAGTCAAATTGACGTGTCCTAGACAAAAAAAACACATCGAGAACACCTACACTTTTACCCCTCTAAAGATGGTAAAGTCAACTACTTCTCTGTTCAAAAGGCCATTAGGTACACTCTGCAATTGTTTGCTACCACAGCAGTATAAAAACTTGTGACTATTTTATCTAATCCGCAGTTTCGTCCGCAATTTTGATCCCTTTTCCGCAAACTATGAGAACTTATTCCTGGAATAAAAAGCCTATCTGTGATTCCAGATTATTTATATATATCAGTACCAGATCAATTCAGCTGTTACCGTGATAATAAATATCTTTACAAACTTTCAAATTTGTTATCTTATATATAAAATTCTCGTATCACAGTTTTCGTTGCCATACTCCTCCGAAACGGCTTGACCGATTTTGATGAAATTTTTTGTGCTTATCCGGTATCTATGAGAATCGGCCAACATCTATTTTTCATCCCCCTAAATGGTGCAGCGGGAACGGGATCTGACGCCACGAGGGCAGGATAAAATTGGCGGTACGAAGTTCGCCGGGACAGCTAGTTTTTATATATAAAATTCTCGTGTCACAATGTTCGTTCCCGTACTTCTCCGAAACGGCTTGACCGATTCTCATGAAATTTTGTGAGCATATTGAGTAGGTCTGAGAATTGGCCAACATCTATTTTTCATCCCCCTAAATGGTGCAGCGGGAACGGGATCTGACGCCACGAGGGCAGGAAAAAATTGGCGGTACGAAGTTCGCCGGGACAGCTAGTAATAGAGTAGATAAAATATAGAGGGTGTATTTTTGAAACGGGGCAGTAAAGGCAGGTACCTTAATCGTTGTAGCAAAATGTTCTTAGGAGACCTTCCCTAACTTTTTGAGATATTTTGAACTGCATTCACAGATTGTGGAAGAATCGTATAGTCAGCAAGAAAAATGCTATAAGACCAAAAAAAAATTTTGGTCACCTTTATTTATTTATTTATTTGATTATAGACGAGCAGCATTGAGCTGATGTGTCTATGTCACAGTTCACACTTGTTAAAGAACAGTTCCATTTATTCACTACACTTGATTGTGCCCATAGATATTAGCTAAGTTTGTTTGTTTGTAACCAGTGGTCCAGTCTGTTTTTGAAATTGTTCACTGAAGTGGCAGTCACAACTGCCCTGTTTCAAAAATACATGGTGTATTTTCGAAACGGAGCAGTAAAGGCGACCATAACGTATAGGATATCGAATTTATTGAATCAATCAGTAATATGCAGTCTCCGGAACTAAGTCAACCTGTCAGAAGAAAGTTCTTCCCCACATAATATTATACTAATCCATATAATCTCTTCTAGGTGGTGGACCCAAGATTGGTGGCAGCATTCGACGCTCGCGAGCTAGAGTTAGTAATCGCGGGTGCCCCCGAGCTGGACGTGTCGGACTGGCGGAACAACACGGAGTACCGCGGCGGGTACCACGACGCACATCCTGTCATCATATGGTTCTGGCAGGCTATTGATAGGTGGGTATACTGGTGACAATGGGCTAAATACCTAGTACCTACTAGAATTGGCAACTTAGAGTATATATTACTCCCTGACCCGTCTCGGCTTCGCCCGGGAAAATTTCGTATTCCCAAGAATTTTCCAAAACGTGATATAACCAAGCCTCTGGTGTGGTGGTAGTGAACGCAGTCGCTACTTAATTGGTGCGGGTTCGATCCCCGCTCAGTGCAATCTGGTCGTGCTATCGCCAATTAGTTGTGGAGGTCAGATGCCAGTCGCTTCACGTAAAATATCAAAGTTCAGCAGCATCACAGTTAGTCTGGAAACCCGACCCTGAGTAGGGAAAAGGTTCAGATAATGATGATTTGAATAAATGCTACTCAATTATAATATAGGTACATAGTATAATATCCCGTTGAATAAAATCTTGTCCGAACTGAATCTGCGATTTTAACAAAATGAATTTGGATGTCCCAAGGGCCCACGGTAGTCTTCGTAGTCAAGTTAACCTATCCTGCAAGCAGTTACACCTACTGGTCGACAGACAAGGGTCTAGTCAACCCAGTCCTAAAAAGTTAACCCAAGAGGCTTTAAAACATTATGTTTTTCACTAAATCAAATGTATGGGACTCATTAAATCAATACATATTCCAAACTTGAGGGGATTGCCAGTTAGGTACCTTGAAGAGCTCATCAGCTCCAAGACACCGAAAAAAAATAATTTATTATGATACAATTAAGTTATAAATAGGTTGGATTACGTTGGTTACATTACAAGTCAAGGTTGTAGTTACTACATAAATTGGTGAACGCAATTTGGTTTTGATAAAATGATTATTTTCTTCCAAGTTCCTTTTATTACTGATAAAAATATAGTATATCACACACGTGCCTCGTGTGAGGTTATAGCAATCTAAAATGCAAATTAGGATTTTATCAAAAGAAATCTATTCTGAAATAACAGGATAGATTTCAAAAAGTCACAACACATAGTTCTTGTGTTGCAATCATTCATATTATCAAATCAACAAACTACCATTATTAGGTATTTAGGTACCATTGGTGGCCCATGATTTTTATATTGTTATCTCAGTGAAATGACTGCCAAACTAGACTCTTATAGTACTTAGTTGTTCATTATGATATCATCAGATAGGTTAATATTTTATAGATAGCCGAGCATGCCTCACTCAGTGCAAATGAGCTAGCTTCCTTAGAAAGTGTTAACCCGATACATGTATAGTTTGAAGGAGTAACGAAGACCCACAAAGATCTTCAGGGTCCAAGCCCTGAACTTGGAACCTACAAACCAGTATAACTGCTAAGCAAACTCTGGCATAGGTTTCCTTTCAAGGTTAGGTCACATGGTAGTTACTCCTGTTAAAGCCAAAATATGAGAAAGAGAAGTACAGACCCAGGGTTCCAGAGTATATTTTGTAGTATATAGCTGTAATATTGATGGAGTACACTGGAGACTTTCCTTCTTTTCTCCAACTTTCCATGTCATGGTAACTGCTTTACCTTAGTACAATATCATGCGCATAATTCCCACAGAATGGTATCCCTTAGACAGGCTGCATATTTACTAATCCATTACCCAAGAAGGCACAACTGCGCAAGTCAACCCATACTAACCTAGTTCCACGCTTGCAGGTTCTCAAACGAGCAGCGTCTGCGGCTGGTACAGTTCGTGACGGGCACGTCATCCATCCCGTACGAAGGTTTCGCAGCTCTACGTGGCTCCACAGGTCCCCGGCGGTTCTGCGTGGAGCGATGGGGCCGCGTGGAGTCACTGCCGCGTGCACACACCTGCTTCAACCGCCTCGATCTGCCGCCCTATCCCAACGCCGCATTACTGCACGAGAAACTACTGCTGGCTGTCGAGGAAACCAACACTTTTGGCATCGAGTGAGGGCCCTCAAGACCCCTCTGGTTACTCTACTGGTGGGAACACGTCAAGGAAACCAACACCTTCGGCATCCAGTGAAGGAAGAGGCCAGTCAGTCTACTGGTGGGAACACATAGAGGAAAACCTACACTTTTGGCATCGACTGAGGGCCCACGCGGGCCCTGGTCAGTCTACTGGTGGGAACACGTCGACCGCAGCTAGCGGAGGAGCGATAGGCGCTATCGTATTGTGCGGTCTAACCGCAAAGGCCGATAAGTTAGGCTAGTTGCGAGTTGCGGCTCTCGCACACTCGCTACCGAGTTCGTTGAACCGCTAGGCAGTTTGTGTTCACTGTACATTCGAGATAATGCACTTGTATATAATTGCAACCGCAAGTATTGTTGTCAATGTAAATATTAGTCAATTTTTAATTTAGCGAACGAACAAAGATAGTTGTATTTAGATGTATGATAAGCTATGATGTAGATGTGCCTAGATATTATTTATTATCGTATCTGGCCGCGTGTAGCGCGAGGTTTGTACTTTGTTAACGCTTGTATATAAGTGAACGTATATTGTGGCTGTGAAATGGGACTCGAGTCCTGTGTTTAGTAATTACGCTTTTACGTCACTAATTTATAATGTACTGTACCCTTACACCCTTGTTAAAATGGTGAATTTAAATTATTGCAAAAATATGTGTGATTTTTCATACAACATATAATTTTTCCTTCTAACATTATGGGATATAAAACATGAATTTATATGTTACATTATTACTATGTATAACTTCATTAGATTGCTTTAGGCAAGATTCATTTATTAATATAAACTACTAGTCAGCTACAATAGTTAACATTATTGTTAGTTTATGTAACATTTCAATATCTGATTGTATGCAATATGCAATTTTAGCCAACTCGCTATATAACACTAGTGTAACACAGATTCAAATAATATAGCACTTAGTCATGAATGAGAACTTACATGTTACAATTTGTTTTTTTTTACAGTACTCAATAGGAACATCAACAGTTAGGCATCAACTACAAAATGTACAGTTTGCTATCTCAATAATTCAGTTCATACAACAGTATTGAATGTTTTGCAATCTAATTATTTATTGGGCTTGACTTTACACTGTGTAATTTCATGTTTATTTTTATAAGTAATAATTCTATTCTGTTGAATATTTACTGAAATTGTGTATTGTTTATCTGTAAATTTTAAGAAAATTGTTTTTGTGTGCAAGTGATAAAATGTGTCAATATACAACATAACTTGATTATATGATTGTTTCATTACCCTCACCTAGTTGATCGCACCCAGGGCTAACAACAGCACAAGGCGAGATGGAGGCCAATGGATGATGAATAACAACATTGGTAGCCCCAGGGGAGGAAACAGATGATAGGCAAATAATGAAGCGAAATATCACACATACAAAATGTTTATTTTTCTGAAGTTGTGTAACAACAAAATCAACCTTGTTATTTTAAGACCTTATCTTTTAACATATATCAACTATTTACAGTTCCCAGTCTGCATTTGTCAACAAACTCATGATAAAAATGCAACAAGGGTTACTTTTCACATGCTCTACTCTAAATTGTGACGGAGTTAATTCTTAGCTTGTCACAGTCTGTAAGTTTAAAATCCTTAATCCATAAAACTCATCAAAGTTAAATCATAAGCTGACGTGATTACAATATGATAAAAGCTACTGTTATTATAATTCCATTTGCATACTGTAGCTATGTGAATTCAAACTTAAAAACCTTAAAAGTTATCCTCCCCTCAAACATTCTATGCGATGGGCGAACACCCGGTCAACGGACAAATCAAAGGTAGACATCGAATCGATCGTGTCAATAATTGGAAGGTGACTTCCGAAGAAATCTCTCTAAATTTAAATGTAATATAATACACACACGTGTAAATATTTTGTATATTTACTTCAAAAATAACGGTACATACAATATTTTAATTTGTAACTCTATCGAAAGGGAGAAGAACGAAGGCTCACTGTGTTTAGCCGAGAGAGGGGAAATCCTTGCTGTCGTCCACCTTAGGCGGCGCCACCTGCGAGCGGCGCTCCACCGGCCGCTCCTCCACCGGCGCCTCCTCGCGCGGCGGCGCCCGGCCCCGGCCGCGCCCGCGCCCGCGCCCGCGCGTGCCCGTGCCGCCGCGCCGCGCCGTGTCGTTGAACGTGAACTCGATGCCGAGCACGCGCTTCTGGCGGCCCACGCGCTGCGGATAGTCGGCCATGTCGTACTCGTCGTCGCTGTCGTCGTCCTCGCCGCGTTCGCCCTCCTTCTTGCGCTCGAGCATGACCAGGTTCTTCCACTGGCTGAGGTCCTCGCCCTCGCCCGCCTTGCGCAGGTTGTACTGCGGTGCGGTGCGCTGTGCGTTCCGCAGAGCCTTGTACTCGTCCAGCGTGAGCTCGCGTGGCTCGTCCTCGGCGGGCGCGGCGCGCTCGGCCTCGGGCTGCTGACCGTCGCCGGCGCCCGCACCTGCCGCTTCCGGTGCCTTCTCCTCGACCACCTCGCCCTCGGAGCCGGTCTTGTTCAGTTCGTCGATCTCATCCTTGAGCGTGCCCCAGTTGTGAGGCCCGGCACCCTCGCGTTTGTCGACCGGCTTGACGCCGGTCTTGTCGGAGCCGGACCTTCTGTCGAACTCCCGCTTGCCTCTATTGTCGTACGGACGCGGGGCGCGCGGTCCGTCCCGCGGCTCACGCGGCGGCCTCGGTCCGCGACGATCGGCTGCATCAGGATTTTCGCTGAAATTGCGTCGCTCGTAGTTAGGTTTGCGATCGCCGAACTCGCGCCTGGGCGGCCGAGGAGCACCTTCCTTATTTTCGACGGCACCGTTCTGCGGCCGATCTTCACGGCGGCGCGGCGGAGGACGTTCAGTGTTGTTACGCTCAGTAGCGGGCCTGACGGGCCCCTTGCTCTTCGGCGGTTCACCGCTCCTATTTTCTTGAGACTTCACATTCTGGGTTTCCTTGATTCCCTTCCTGGTGGCGGGTGTACCACCTTTAGGTTTGGTTTCAGGTTTGCCCTTATTCTCTTTTTCGGCTTCTTTGGTCTTCTTTTTGAGCTCCTTCGCTTGCTCTCGCGCTTTTAACGCATCAAGAGGATCGGACTCATCGTCCAAGAAAAGAGCGTATCTGTTAACTATTCCCACACCGTAGGTACTTTCCATGGTGATCCTCTTGATGATTTAATCACACAATAACTGGATGTTGATGGATTATTTTCACGCACTTTAGTAAGGCGACATTTTGTCTTATTTTATTGATTTCATTTAATATGGCGGACGATAGCGAACGCACCTAATACGCCATATGACGAAAAGGAATAGAGCAAAGAAATAAAATGGCGACCAGTATTTTTTTAATTTTTGTCTATGGTTTACAAACCCACAGTATTGAAAAAAATGCGAGAAACAATATACTTATTGAGTTTACTTTACCAAAACACCTATCTTTCGTAAGTAATTTAGACTGAATTAAACAGAAATTATTATTGTCATCAGTGGAAGAAAAATACGACATATACTCTAAAATCTAAGAGAACCCTGCACTATCTATCTCGATGTTCTTGGCGTATGAAACTGGATATCGAATGGCACTGTATCAAGAAATATAATTTTTGAAATCAAATCTCTTTATAACTATTTATCATATTGCTCGTGACATTGAACTTGGACTTATAATGTCCTCAAAATGTGCTCTACGCGCAGTACACGTTTCTAAGTTTTTTGAGGATAGCACGGGGTGCTACGGCGGTGGACCAATAAAATTCAGCTGGCAGGAGTAGCTGCCCTATAGTAACACGTCTATATGGCATTGTAGACTCGTGTTTTTCCAATATCTACAAATGAGATTATTGTTTTAGTCTCGTGAAGAAGGACCTCCCTTTATCCAGCAAACTATATTCTTATTGACGGATTTCTATCTTATTATATGCTCTTGGTGGAAGATATCAATAACCTTATTTGCAATTAGGTAGGTATATGAGACACCACCAAGCCAAAATCATCGAGGCCAAACTAAGCGAAGCGTTCGACAATCAGACCTAGGCGAACGAGGCTTTGACACAGGCTTTCTCTTTGGGTAGGTGAGAGGTCCTCCCATGAAAACCACAATAACGTGAATTATGGCAAAGAGTACTCCTCTTTGAAGAGCAAGCCCAGGAATCCCGAACTCCAAAGTGCAAGCTTTGGATGCACTATGATATCGAATAAAGGTTCACAGTATTTAACGACACCCAAAAATAAAGTTCTTGGTAACACCACCATAATAAACATCTATGACCTATAGTCTATGGATAAGTAATATGACACTGACATATGTGACATCTGACATGTGACTGTGACATGCCATGTGTAGTAAGTGACATGTGATAAACACTAAAATCTGTAATGTAAATAAACATTACACATTACTATGCTATGCTTGATTAAGAAATTGAAGTCAATTTTCTGTGAAATTTTATTTAAGATAGAAGTGTATATATCATACAAAAAATAAAAACCATGTTTTTAGGCCCATAACAAATATTCAGTATTTGTACCTACTTCAAAAAGACATTGGCGGAGTTGATGCTCAAAGCACAGAGCCATTCAACAAGAATTGAATTATATTTCAAAAAAATTGTATCGTTATTCAGCGGGGTAATGCCGCCAGCCTTTTGGGCACCGGTAGAGGTCGATGGGTAGGAATTCTACGATGCCTAAAGTACTGTAACTTCCTTCTTGCCCCTTCTCTTTTATTTAGAATTTTTGTATGTATATATATATAGTATAGTTAGTATTTTAGTTACATACGTTCAGCATTTATTAACAATTTTTACATACTTTAATTTCCATGTTCAATGTAAATTAACTGATTAATAAATAATTTGAATAATTTAGCTAAAGGCATAGGATGCAATCTTGAATACTTGTCAAAATAAAGGAAAGTTTTTGCTAAAATCATTGAATTACAGTGACTAAAATTGTTTTAAAAAGACTAACAATGATAAACATGAGATTCTAATGATTTATTGAAAGTAGTGTATAAAAAAGTGTACTAGCTGAACCCTGAGCTCCGAGGTGGAGGCCATGGTGTCCACGGATGCAATCAGGACATAACTTCATTATGATGATGATGAGTCACTACATATTATAAAACAAAGTCACTGTCGCTGTCTATCTGTCCCTATGTATGCTTAAATCTTCAAAACTACGCAACGGATTTTGAAGCGATTTTTTTTAATAGATAGAGTGATTCAAGAGGAAGGTTTATATGTATAATACATGCATAATATTGTAGAGCAACACTGCTAAATTTAGAGGTTTCTAATGTCATGTCGTAAAAAAGCACATTTTTTTGCGCTTACATTGCAAACGCTGGCTGAACCCCAAGAGATAAATCAAAACGATGTACTATAGTATTGTACACCTCAAAAAGGCCTACATAAAAGTCCGCGATAGCATATGTCTATCTATTATGGGTAGCCCACAGTAACCATTTTTATCTTTTACAAATTATAATTTTTTTATGTGTCATTTTGGAAGCTATTTTTAACAATATATTGTTATTCCTTATCCAATTAAATACTTTAGATACGTTGTACATTTAATGTAGATCAAAATTGCCATTCACACTATATAATTATAATGCATACTTTGGAAGCTATCGCAATATACAATTAACGCACGGCAAAATAAATTCAAGCAGAAATCCCGATTGACATTAGAAACCTCTAAATTTAGCAGTGTTTCTCACAATATTATGCATGTATATACATATAAACCTTCCTCTTGAATCACTCTATCTATTAAAAAAACCGCTTCAAAATCCGTTGCGTACTTTTGAAGATTTCAGCATACATAGGGACAGACAGACAGCGACAGCGACTTATGATGAAGTGATCCAGCAGTGGTCTGCAATAGGCTCGCTGTCTGTTCGTCCCTATGTATGCCTAAATCTTTAAAACTACGCAACGGATTTTGAAGCGGGTTCTTTTAATAGATAGAGTAATTCAAGGAGAAGGTTTACATGTATAATACATGCTTAATATAGTAGAGGGTGTAGCGGGTACAGGATCTGATGCCACGCGGGCGGATAAAAATTGGCGGTACGAAGTTCGCCGGGTCAGCTAGTAGTATATAAAAGCAGTGGGATAATTAATTGATTGAAGTAAAGTTAAAATCCCTCCGGAACTGTGTCTGTCAGATATTCTGTAATATTGGGCACTGCAAGTTGGCTGATTAGTGATTCCTAATAAAAAAAACCAGATCATCATGAAGAGATAAATGCATATGCATATGAAGTGATTCAGTGAAATGCTTACATCACTCAGAGAATCATCCATATTAATATTATAAATGCGAAAGTAACTCTGTCCGTATGTTACACTTTCATGCCTAAACCACTGAACCGGTTTGCGTACAAGGAATTAAATGTCCTAGTAGCCAAACTCAATATTCAATATTCTTCCTCCTGTATAGCATTTGCGTGGTGGTTTTTCCTTGTGTCCAATCTACTAAATAACAGTTACATACCAACCAAATAACAGTTCCTTCGAAAAAATACGCGTTGGATATGCGGCTTCACCTTGGGTCTTAGGGTTTATAAGATGGCCCCCTCAGATAAGGGCGAGCACTCCCAAATCTACTATGTACTATATAAAAATAAGTCGGGTTTTCCTTCCTGACGCTATAACTCCAGAACGCACGAACCGATTTCGCTAATTTTGGTCTTGAATTATTTGTGGAAGTCCAGGGAAGGTTTGTACATTGAGAAAAATTCGAATAATTGCCGGGAACCGACATCCACGCGAGCGGAGCCGCGGGCAAAAGCTAGTCGCTCATAGTAATGACTAATGAGGCTCATAGGAATGAGGCTCATAATGATAAGGCTCTGACGCTGGCTTTCCTGTTCGGATTAAAAGGGCAGTCGCTCGCATAAACGCCGTATAAGCCATCGATATCCATACTTCCATACTTAATATTATAAATGCGAAAGTAACTCAGTCTGTCTGTCTATATGTTAGACTTTCACGCCTAAATCAATGAACCGATTTTTTCCCCAAGACACCACCAAAAATGATACGCGCAGTGGTGTCACGGGGAATCACCTATTCCCCATGACACCTCAAGTGATTTGAAAGAAATTTGACAGATATTAGGTAAAGTTTGTTCTGCTCAGAGCACCCAAAAGTAGCATCACTAATACTCGATGGTGTCATGGGGACTAAGATGATTCCTCCTGATACCACTGGGGGTGTCATGGGGACTAAGAGGAATTCTCCTGACACCACTGGGGGTGTCATGGGGATTAAGATGATTCCTCCTGACACCACCTGAGGTGTTTTTTTTATACCACTTAGGATGCAGACAAGCACACGGCCCACCTGATGGAAAGTGGTTACCGCGGCCCATAGGCCACCATAGACGTATGCAATGCCAGGGGCGTTACACTCGTGTTGCCTACCCTGAAGAAACCTTCTAATGCCCCTCTTGAAGAACCCCATATTGTAGTCGTTTGGGAAAATCATGGCAGGGAGTTCATTCCACAGCTTGAGCGTGCGTGGGATGAAGTTTCATACCGCACGGTGCGCACCGTATTCGGATGCAATGTATGGGGATGCATTCCCTGCCTATGGCGAGCGGTAAAGTGTCATGGGGAATAGGTGATTCCCCGTGACACCACTGGGGTATCATTTGGTGGTGTCATTGGAAAAAGGTTTAGTCCATGAGAAAGTACATAGTCTATGTTTGGTCGCAATAATCGACATCCCCGCGGGCGGAGCCGCGGGCAAAAGCTAGTATTGTATAAGGGTTAACAAACGGAGGAGTAACGAAGCGGGCCATGAACCCTGGTCTCCGAGACGAAGGCTCCAGATGGAATCAGGAACTACCTACACTAAGATGATGTTGCCAAGTTATTTCACTAATGTGTGATGGCAGAAAACCTCCCAAAATAGTTGCGTTGCTGATTTATACAATATATTTTTATTCCTCGTATCTACTTGGTAATAGTAGGATACAGGAAAATAAGGAAAACCAAATATAGTTGTAAACTTTACTCCAAAAAACAAATATAGTAGGACGTTAGAACCGAACATTATTACCACCTTAGTACATTCGGCGTGAGAGGATTCACGGTGTATCGTATAAATTTAGATCAAGTAATGGCTGAGCGAAGGATTGGCGAAGCGAAACTGTGATTTCTGTAACTGGGAACTATATTTCATTGCGCCGCCGCTCGTAACGCACATTTTATTTCAACCCATCACAGAATTGTGATCTAACAAAAGTCTAAATTAAAAGGCTTGGACTTAAAAAAATCGCTATTGTATAACCAGAACAATGCATATAAAAATAATTGACAATTCTATTTTCACTTCTTACAGGGATCCTTGCATGCGGCAGCTTTGGCGCCACCGCCGCCACCCACGCTTCCAGGAGAACCACCTAAGCAGGTTTCCATTAACAGCCCACAAACACGGTAAGGGTCACAATCTCCACCTGGTCTCCTGTCTTCCAAATATCCTTTACCTTTCGCCTTCGTTTCTCTTTGTAAACGAATAGATGCAGACCGGTTAGCGACGCCCCAAGAAAACTTATTGAATGGCGCGGTTTCGAATTTACCCGAGAGTCTTAATTTATTTGTCCAAATCTCATTACTGTAACTTGCCATATGTTTCATATGATTCTTTTCTAACCTCTTTATACATTCCAATATGAAATCATAGCCACCGTCTGAACGCATCTTCTTACAACTGAAATTATGATGCATGCCTATTCCAGGATGTAACAGGCCAAATGGCTTAGGATGGTATGTAATGTCTACACCATAGTCTTCAGCCACTCGAGCCATTAAAAAACGTGTCATCCATAGGTCATCAGCAGCCTTAATGCCCACTGTAGCTCCAACTTGCCACTCCCAAGATGCATGACACACTTCAGCGTTAGTCCCTTCAAAATCACAACCCGCAAACAAACAAGCTTTCGTATGTGCTTCGACCACGTCTCTACCAGCCATATATTTTGCTCCGACACCACAATATGAATATTGATATTTGACTGCAGGGAAACCTCCGCCTTTAGGCCATCCCAGACCCCAACCATCAACGTCCAACATTGTATATTCTTGTTCGAGTCCAAACCATGGGTCCTCCTCTTTATGCATTTCTATCAACTTATTACAAAAAAATCTATGATTTGTATGTACGGGTTCAGCACTATCACCCTTAAGAACTTCGCAGAGAACTAGAACGTGTGGGTCCGCACGAAATGGATCTCTGTAAATCCCCACTGGTCGTAGCTTGGTGTCAGAATTATCTGTTTGTGCGAGACCGGTGGAACTTCCGTCAAAACTCCAAAACGGTGCAGCATCTGGGCTGTAGGGTACGCAATCTAGGATACGGTCCTTCATTCTCATATTAATACCTGAACCATCTATCCATACGTAAGTCGCCAATATCTTGTTGCATGGCAGAGGAAGTCTCAAGTACCTGTCCAATACCTTCTTGTTCATGATGTGATTGATAGAGTGCTTTAATAAGTTTCTTTTCACCTCTATCATTACTTTAGGACTCTTACTCAATATGTGGTGATTGGAATGCTTACACATCAGGTTTCTTTTCTCCATCGTAAAAACGGTGGTAGGATAGGGAATTTTTAAACATTTTATTAAAGTTGCCATTTTATTTATTCTAGTAATCTTCTAAATACTACTCATTTTTTCCTTATTTATTATTTTTATACTTTTACAATTTTTTATATAAACATGTAGCTTCAAAGTAACAAGATCACCGAACGAATTTATCTGTTTCTAATATTTTCAAATTTCAATTTTATGTGCCAGTGCTTGTTCGAATTAACAAAGATTCTATCAAAGAGTTTTAATCAAGTTGTGTCTTATGTATGATAATATGTATAAAATTTAATTAATTTAACAACCTCCACTACTGCCTGCATATGTTTCTACTAGTATAGTACATACTCTATAAGGGTCGCAATCCCCTGCGGGTCTACGGTCTTCTAAGAATCCTTTTTTCTTCGCTGCAACGCCTTTCTGTAATCTGATTGAAGCACCTCTATCTGCTACGGCCCATTTACATATATCAAACGCAGCAGTCTCATGTTTTCCAGTTAATCTTTTTCGATTTTCAGTACCATCGCCGAGTCCATAGTTTTTCATGGTTTCTTTGTGATTTTGGCACAACTTCTTACAAAATTTTTCGATTTCCGTTAGTCCTCCCTCTTCACGCATTTTCTTTACACTAAAGTTATGATGACACCCAATACCAGGCTGTGATTTTCCCATAGGTTTCGGATGATAGCTTATAATGATTCCATATTGTTCTGCAATTCTTCCCAGTAAATAGCGCCCCATCCATAGGTCATCGGCAGCTTTTATTCCCATTGTAGTACCTACTTGAAATTCCCAAGAACTCATCATTACTTCTGCATTGCTTCCACCGTAATCCATTCCAGAATAAACACAAGCTCTCGCATGACTCTCCACTATTTCTCGTCCCGAGACATGCTCCCCTATTCCACAATAAGAAAACTTTGCTTTTGTGTTAGGATAACCTCTTATTTTTGGCCAACCTAATGGCCACATATCTGAATCAAACATGGTATACTCTTGTTCTACGCCGAACCATGGTTCTTGGTCTGATATTTTATTTAACACATTTGCACATTTAGATCTGTAATTACTGGCTGTGGCAGTTCCATTACTGTGATATGTTTCACATAACACAAGGATGTGAGGACATTTGCGAAATGGATCTTGATATATAGCTACAGGAATTAAAAAAGTATCGGAGTCTTCAGTTTGAGCTTGCCCAGTTGAACTTCCATCAAATGCCCACTCTGGTACTTGAGATAACTCGCTTGGCATTCGCTCTAAAACACGATCTTTTGACCGTAAATTGATTCCACTGCCATCGATCCATATGTATGTAGCAAATACTTTATTGTTGGGTAACTTTAGGTTCATATAATGATTAAAGTAAACATTTGTAGATGACACAGTTTTTGAAAATCCAGTAGTAAAGCTGTCGCAATGTATTGTACGAATAATATTTTTTCGGATTGAAAATAATTTGGTAATATGTTTGCCTTTCAATACACAGTTTACTGTTAGTGTTTTCATCAACGTCATTATGTTCTTATGATATGTATTTATACAAAAACTAAATAAAGAACTAATACAAAATTATGATAAAGATAAATCACATAATTTTCTTAGTGTTAGTAGAAGCTAGTAGGTTATGGAATCGATATAAAAAAAACCACATAGCCATGCTTGAAGGTACACTCACGGCCACAAAACCTATTCTTACCACTGGCCTAGTGCCCCGAGCATAAAAATATCGAGTTCTTGGCGTATCGAGAGAGCGGAGCATTTCGATTGCCAGACTATACGCACAGGTTTACAGTAGGCTAATTCAATCCATACTTTACAAGGATTGACAGAGGAGACTCTGTCTGTTGCAAGCCTGATTGCTGCCTGACCCCCAACCCCAACCCAAAGACGAATCTTTGGGTTGGGGTTGGGGGTCAGGCAGCAATCGGTTACATATAATTATACCAGTGTATTCAAAGTCTATGTATATACGTCATTTAAGCAACTATTATGGTAATCTGTTTAGTTTAGTTTTAAGTTATAAGTAAAACCAAAATGATGAGCAAGAGCAAGTTTAGTGAACCCCAGATGTACCTGGAAAGAACATCTAAAAGTTGATGATAATGATGATGATCCTAAGCAAATGCTGCCAGGCCCAGAGTCACGGAGGCACAAACTCTGTGACAATACTCAGTGCCACCGCCAAAATGGCTATAAGGTCTTGTAACCAAGCCAAAAACAATTAAAAAATTGTTATTTTGCCATTTGCATTGTGGTATTTATTTGTCTTTGTCATTAGTGTCATTTTAATCAAATTCGGATTCGACCTTAGAGTATATCAAGAGGTGCCATACCTACGAAAAAAAACTGCCTACCTAAACTTGGATTTTATGAATGAATGGAAAGCAGTATGGCGGCCTAGTAGGGAATCCAGTAAACTGTCGATAACTACTTATCGATATAAAAAGGGCACAGACTAAAAATTTATACATTTGAAAGAAAAAATTAAGTGATTAGCTTAAGTGGATGCCGATTATTTGTATTCTCAGGTTGCAGTGTGCTTATGGCTTTCTGTCAGACTTTCCTTGTGATAGCCGGAGTTTCGAATAATTCGCCCAGAAGGACGTAGAATCTACAAAGATTCTTTACAGTCTTTGAGTAACGATATATATATATATATATATATTAAGTAGTACTCCAGGTACATAACACATTGGCACAAAAATAAAATCGATTTGGACAAAAAAAAAAAATCGAATTTTTATTTAATATTTTTGTTTTTTTTTTTGTAAAAAATGTTTAAGTATCTATTCATCAGTAATACCAGTACCATTATGCGATAGAATAATAAAAAGTCAACGGCATTTCAAAAGTCATTCACTATGTATGGAAAGTGGTCTTCGTTCTTTAAATATTTGGGAAAATATCGATAATTAAAATTCTATCACCACATCACTGGCAATTTTATTTGACCAATCAGGTGCTACTACATCCCCACTACGTTGGAAAGCAAGATGGAGAATTGGCGTTTTCCTAATATGATTTTATGAATGAATTTCGTAGTAGCTTCACGTCTGTATATTTATGTCTATGTCGTAAATATGTTATAAAACGTCGTACGACATATGTGCGCTTTGAAAATTACAGCCTCTGCTTCCTTATAGCCCTCGCCGATGGCTCGGGCTAGTAATATCGCCTCGGCTGTAATTTTCAACTTACCGCACTTATATCATAATGTACTATTACGTTCAGTTCTTCATTAGACTACTCTGCGCTGGCTCGTAAGAAGCTAGGTTGCAGGCGCTGGAGGCGCTAAGCTTCCTCATGGAGGAATCGCTTGAAACTTGAGGTGCGATAGGGCAGCAGCCTTAGCCAAGGTACTCTTGCTTCGGGCAGTAGGTACAGTCAGTGTCATAAATATCTCGACGCTAATGATCTTAAAACTTTCGTATTACGAGCAAATCAAACTGTTTTATTGATTAAAATGGTGTTGTCCAAATTAAGGTGTATACCAAAGGCGAGGCGAAGTCAAATGGACTTGTCCTAAATAAAAAAAAATCAGAACAATCAGTCAACTGGAAGGGGGTGAAAAACGAGATTATTTTGTACGTGAACATGTTTCTGATGCTGACTGTACCTGTATCACACAAGTATTATTCAATATACTCTGTGGCTGAAGGTCACGCGCATGTATAGGTGTCTCAATAAGAGTGCACTTTTTAATTTTAAAATTAAAGCAAGTATTTTATGACAGAGTTGTGATATTTTTATTGTATTTTAAAGAAGACATGTTCTGTATGGAATAAACTATCCGGCATTTTCATGAAATTTTCCAGAGATGTGGCTGTATCTCACCGATGACGCGTTGGATTTTCGATTTGCGCTCAGGAATTATTTCGGGTTTATTCGCACAAACCCGAGATTTCACAAAACCCCAAAGAAAAAAATTGCACGGCGTTAAATCTTGGTGGCCAGTTGACATCAGAATTTCGTGAGATAATGTGTTCTGGAAATCGTTGCTGCAATAAATCGATTGTTTTGTAATGAGTTTTTACAATTATAACGGGTTAATCTTTCGAAAAGCGCTCCATTTTTAATAATCTGAATAAACTGAGGTGACAACTGTAAAATTTCAGAGTTACCTACCACTTGCATGAAAAAAAAAAACAATTTTAAAAAGTGCACTCTTACTGGGACACCCTCATAGACATAAATATACAGACATAGATTATTATATATACTAGAGATAAATATACAGACTAAGGACACCCTATACAATGTACCAGGAGCTGTCAAGAGGACGCACTTATATGCCTTCGGTGTATCCTGGACGGGATCCCCCCAATCCGCCTATAGTAAACCCAGTCAGCTTTGCATACTATTGTTAGGCCGAGACGTCGTCGGTGATGTCAAAGAAAACACTTGTATGAAAGCTGACTGGTGTTAACTTATATAGTACACACACACAATACATTATCTTAGAGTATATCAAGAGGTGCCATACCTACGAAAAAAAACTGCCTACCTAAACTTGGATTTTATGAATGAATGGAAAGCAGTATGGCGGCCTAGTAGGGAATCCAGTAAACTGTCGATAACTACTTATCGATATAAAAAGGGCACAGACTAAAAATTTATACATTTGAAAGAAAAAATTAAGTGATTAGCTTAAGTGGATGCCGATTATTTGTATTCTCAGGTTGCAGTGTGCTTATGGCTTTCTGTCAGACTTTCCTTGTGATAGCCAGAGTTTCGAATAATTCGCCCAGAAGGACGTAGAATCTACAAAGATTCTTTAGTCTTTGAGTAACGATATATATATATATATATATATATATATTTAGTAGTACTCCAGGTACATAACACATTGGCATAAAAATAAAATCGATTTGGACAAAAAAAATCGAATTTTTATTTAATATTTTTGTTTTTTTTTTGTAAAAAATGTTTTAGTATCTATTCATCAGTAAAACCAGTACCATTATGCGATAGAATAATAAAAAGTCGGCATTTCAAAAGTCATTCACTATGTATGGAAAGTGGTCTTCATTCTTTAAATATTTGGGAAAATATCGATAATTAAAATTCTATCACCGCATCACTAGCAATTTTATTTGACCAATCAGGTGCTACTACATCCCCACTACGTTGGAAAGGAAGATGGAGAATTGGCGTTTTCCTAATATGATTTTATGAATGAATTTCGTAGTAGCTTCACGTCTGTATATTTATGTCTATGGATTCGACTTTGCTTTTTGTGTACATTTTGTGTATGTATAGGTTATATTATAATAACTAATACAAAAAGAATGTAACTGAAATACTCACTTCGCCGGCGTTACAGTACCTAGTTTCTTTGAACTAAATGCAAATGTAAAATACTTGGGAATTTATTGTAGTATTCCTAGTGCTACAATAAAGAAAAACAAATTTTGCTAAGAAGTTTAGTTTGTATAAAATAATCAATTAAACTTCAATTCTTTTTGAGTTCTCTGTAATCTTGACTCTTATTTAGAAGCAATGGAAACGTAAGTGAAATATATATAACTACTGTAGTATAATATTTTGTTTCAAATACTTACCTATATCATAACACTTTTATTTCAGGTTAAAAGCAAATGCTGCCTTTTTAAGCAACTCTGAAGTATTGCAGATACTGCAAGAACTAAAAGACAATACGCAGAAGAAACATAAACGTGAAGGTTCCTTGGCAACAGTTACTTATGAGGTAATTCAATAATCATTATTAATCTTCATCCTAGCTTCAGTCCCATCCCATTGGAAGCTTTCAGTGTACGTTCAGTTACTCATTTCTATGCCGCACCATTAAGACCTGGAACTCCCTGCCAGCTCACGCGTTTCCTTCTTCCAAATGTCCCGGGACCTTTAAGCGGGGTGTGAAAAGGCATCTGATGAGGCCGTCAAGCTGAGTGCCACCACTGTTAACATGGTACATGTGTACGATGGTGACTCTCTTTCCGAGACTTTGCCTTTAGCTTACCTTCAGGCGAGAAATCAAATTAACGTGTCCTTTATAAAAAAGAATTAACTAATGTTTCGCTGCTGAACTTCAATAGGTATATTGATGACCGGGAGCACCGCCTGAATATGCTATGCTATATTTTAAATATTGTAAGGTTAAAAGTTTTCTTATACAAGGTGATTTTATAGTCTCTTTGGAAAAAAAGAATAATATTAAATTTTATTGTTTTCAGACTGTCCATTACCTCCAAGACACCGAGTGTAAGAATCAAAGTTCTGAATCAATACAGAAGTTCCTGGAGGCCATTAAAAAGTTCAAGTTGACAAAAACGGAGAAATTAATGATGGTGAATACTCCACCGAGAACGGAACTAGAAATACAACTGGTAATATATTAATACAAGAATATCTCTGATTAGAATACTCATTAACTTCCATAGTGGAAGACATGCAGAAAACTTGATGATCGTAAAATCATTGTGGTTGATAAGAGAGTGGTTCACTCAGAGGTACCTCCAGCCGGTTTGTAGCCACTAGCCACGGAAAACCCACACTATGGTCCCCACAACCAAAAGTGGGCCATGTCGAAAGAGATGGTCCTGGGTCTGCCGGGGTGCGAGAGATATGTTTTCTGCAATCTCACCTCCGGCAACCAAAGACCCAAAGACGGCGTGCGTTTTAGTCAGTTCGAGTCTGACATAACGACCTCCACCGGCTCCGGGGGGTGGTATCCGAAGCGATTTTGCAGCTGCTGTAATAGTTAATAACAATAGTGTAACCGATAACCCCTTAAAAACACAACGATTTTGTAGCCACTAGCCCATCAAAAACAACAATGATTTTATAGCCACTAACCCCTTAAAACCACAACGATTTTGTAGCCACTAGCCCATTAAAACCACAACGATTTTGTAGCCAGTAACCCTACAAAACCACAACGATTTTGTAGCCACTAGCCCATTAAAAACCACAATGATTTTGTAGCCACTAATCCCTTAAAACCAGAACGATTTTGTAGCCAGTAACCCTACAAAACCACAACGATTTTGTAGCCAGTAACCCTACAAAACCACAACGATTTTGTAGCCAGTAACCCTACAAAACCACAATGATTTTGTAGCCACTAACCCCTTAAAACCACAACGATTTTGTAGCCACTAGCCCATTAAAACCACAACGATTTTGTAGCCAGTAACCCTACAAAACCACAACGATTTTGTAGCCAGTAACCCTACAAAACCACAACGATTTTGTAGCCAGTAACCCTACCAAACCACAACGATTTTGTAGCCACTAACCCATTAAAACCGCAACGATTTTGTAGCCGCTAGCCCTTTAAAACCACAATTTTGTAACCTCTAACCCCTTAAAACCACAAAAAATTTGTAGCCAGTAACCCCTTAAAACCTGAGAGGGAGTTTCCACACGAAAAAAAAGGTAGAACATTACTTGACACTAGAACCAATACGACTTCAAGAAAAGAGTGTGCTCTCTTTTTTAAAAGGAAGGCAACGCACTTGTGACTCCTGTGGTGTTGTGGTTGTCCGGCGGTGATCGCTTAGCATCAGGCGACCCGTCTGCTTGTTTGCCTCTCTATTCCATAAAAATAATAATGCAAAATAAAGACAATTATTACTTATTTATTATTCCACAGATTGTACAAGAGAGTGAGGAGCGTTTATCAGAAGACGATGTCCGCAGTGTCATAGCTTTTGTAAACGAATTCTTTCCTCCAGCTGATCCTTCATGACCTGTCTCATTCATTTGTAATCTGTGTACATAAATGTTAAAAAAAACCTTAATTAAGTACCGACAATGCGCGGGCGCATACTCGGCAAAATTATTTTATAATTTAGTTGTAAGACAAACTATATCATTATTATGTTATAGATTAACATAAAGTTTTTATATCTAAATGATCCAGTATTTATTTACAATCCTTAAGCCGACCTGTTGATAAAGAAGAATTACTATAGTAAAAAGACAGATAAAAATGAGATTAAAATTCTATTTTATTTGTAATAGTACTTATTAGGTATACACACTTGCAACATCAGAGGTTTTATTCACCCATTCCCACCTGCAGTGCATAGGGGGTGAATAAGAGAAAAGGAAAAGCATTTAGAAAAGATTCGGCTCGTTGCTGCTGTTCAGAGTAGACGTGTGTCCTATTTTTTCTCTGTGCTAGTGTCTGATTGGTTGATTGTCCTGTTGCAATTTCTCTGTCCTTCCTAAAGGCTTCTTATGGAAGGTTGACGCCTATTGGGAGTGTCTAGAGGGAGACAAAGTGAGGTGCCACAATTCTATACTTAAAATCGCGTTAGTAATTTTTTGTGATTGGTGAGGATCGAACCGGCGGTCGCTGCGTCGTGTCGGCGAAATCCACTGCGCCTTTGACCTCCAGACCAAATGAACATCGAGTGTCCGCGGCAAATCAACAAGCAACCTACGAAGCGATACCTTGCTACGATAACGTCATCGCTACGACTACTACGACTACGACGTGACACTGCTACGCCGTGAGGTAAGCCACGCCCTTTCCTGCTACGAGGTGACATCGGCTACGGTAGCTATCACTACAAGCATTATAATAACACTCCAACATCTTGAGTTAAACTTAACTGCTATTGAATTGTTTACATCAAAACAATACCGTAATGGCATCCCAAATAAAAGGCACGACTAACAAAAGTAGTAAAAATCCAACTGCTACTTTAATTCAGGCGCAATCTACCCCTAATATCACTCAAGCCGTACAAGACCAAGAAGCTACCAACGCAAACGTTAGTCTCAAGCGGCCGAGATTGGACGACTTCCCACAACAGGATCTGTTAAACGATTTTAAGCATGAAATCAAGCAAATGTTGATATCATGGAAAACAGACCATGACAACGCAATGGATAAGGTACTAGCGGAACAATCCATCTTAATTGAAAAATTAATTACAGATTTATCCGAACTAAAATTGCAGAATTCGAAAATACATAACACTAATACTGAAATTGAAAAATCCCTAATCACCATCAACGAACTATACGAAGATATGAAATGCCAAGTAAAGAAACTACAGGATGACTGTAAGGGCTATAAATTATATATAGAATTTCTTGAGAAGGCATTGAAAGATTTGCAGTACAAATCACGATCATCTACGGTGGAGATACGAAATGTACCAATGCAGCCGAATGAGACCGCGGTTGAGTTAGCCGAAATTATAACCAACATTGGCAAAACAGTAAATCTTCCTATCTGTTCAACAAACCTCCGAGACATCTATCGTGCCCCCGGCCCTTCTAAAAACAAATCAATTGTAGCAGAGTTTGTGAATGTTCAATTTAAAACAGACCTCATTTCTCGCGTGCGGGGCTATAACTCAAAACATCGAAACAAGGAAGATAAACTCAACTCTCAGCTGATAGGTATATCGGGACAAAAACAACCCATATACGTGGATGAACACCTGAGTCAGTCTGCAAAGAAGCTATTTTACTCAGCAAGACAGTTTGCAAAACAAGAAAAGTACAAGTTCTGCTGGTCTACGAATGGCAATATATTTTTACGCAAAGAACAAGGACTAAAGCAAATTCTTGTGAAATCTGAAGCTACTTTACACGATCTCAAAGAAGAACCCTGACTAGCCGATAAGTCTTTTATATTTACTATTTTTTTCCCAAAAATATCACTCTGTATCGCGTGTCATTACCCCCCAATTAAACTGTCATTCCTTGCCAACTTATCTTGCACTCATATGGGACATATTGTCACGCCGCTGCGGAATACTAACAATACTGAGATAATCAGACACACACAAACATTTTACACACCCTCACACTTACACCGCTATAGTCACACTTTTTTCCATAAACATACACACACGATACTTCATAACATACAGTTCCTTATAATAACAATCCTATGCCCGTTGGGAGAAACGCCACTGACAAGTAGACTGGTATCCAAGTTATGGTGTATAATCTACCACATTAATGGCTAATCTAACTGAAAATATTTTGATAGATCTTGATAATATTAAGGTTGCAAAGGCACTTAAATCTTCTCTAATAAATTGCAAGAACCACGTAAACATCCTAAACGATACTATAACAGTCCTACATATGAATATACGTAGTATCAACAAAAACTTCAATCAATTTTTGATATTACTGACAGAAATCAAAGTTTCATGTGACGTGCTTATCTTCACAGAATGTTGGTTAAGTAAAACAGACGACCTCCCCATACTTGACGGATTCAACTCTCATTACACACATAAGCTAATAAACCAAAACGATGGCGTTGTTATTTATACAAAAAACAATTTACAATGCACAATTGAGGAGCCCATTTTTACAAATGGCACATGCCTTACTTGTAAAATTAATAGTAATCTTGCTCTAGTAGCCATCTATCGCTCACCCTCATATACTACTAGACAAGAAGTAGGCATCTTTTTAAATAGCCTTGACAGTGTATTAAGTTCCGTTAGCAACCACAAAACAATATGTCTTGTAGGCGATATCAATATTGATATCAAGCCGTCTAACACAGATCCTCACTGCTTTAAATATCTGACACTAAACGCCACACATGGCCTACTACCAGCACACTACTTTCTAACGCGACAAGACAAATGTTACGACCACGTGATCCTTAAAGGTAACCCAAATGCAACCGTAGTAGTATTGGAATCTCACATCACCGATCACCTCCCACTTCTAATTGCATTTAATGACATAAAACCATTAAGACAGATAGTGCCAGCTTTCAGGGTACCGAAAATAGACCTACCTTCTGTTCAAAAAGCAATAGAATGCCAAGATTTTTCTCGAGTCCTAAATATAGATGATCCTACCTTAGCCACTCTAAATTTAATTACTACGCTTCAAGCGATTCTAAATCAACACACAACAAACACTATCCTAGTAAAAAAAAACAGAAATCTAAAACCCTGGATCACTCCCGGTTTACTACGTTGCATCCGGCACCGCGACAAACTACATATAGACGCACGAAAATCGCCAAACAATCAAATTATACAGATAACTTACAAACGATATAGAAACCATTGCAACGACCTTCTCAGAAAGTTAAAAACGGTACACGATAAAACAGAGCTAGACAAAGCAAAAACTAACCCAAAAACCTTGTGGAACAAAATAAAAGAAATAACAAACACCAAAAAAAGATCTGCTCCACCAACAGAACTTCTAAATATAATGTCTGACCCAAAAACCTCCATAAACAGTGTATGTACCTTCTTCGCCACAATTGGTAATAAACTAGCAGCTGACATATCCAGTACCCAAACTCTAAGTCCTGTCACCATATCACAGAAAATACTTACCGCGAATTCTTTTGCCATATTTAATGTGAGCGAGACTGAGGTGGAGGACACCATCATGAATCTCAAACAAGACACCGCAACTGGTTGGGATGGCATATCAGTTGCCATATTAAGAACTTGTCGGCACACCCTAGTTCCACTAATTACACACATTATAAACACCTCAATATCGAATGGAGTTTTTCCGGAACCATTTAAGAGGGCTCTGATTCACCCTATACACAAGGGTGGAACCAGAGACCGTGTCAATAACTATAGACCTATCTCCATACTCTCTGCTATGTCCAAGATTATGGAGCGATTGATTAACAGTCGTCTAGTAAATTACCTCAACAAGCACGACATCATAGCCAATAATCAATACGGGTTCAGGAAAGGAGTATCCACTGAAGACGCCGTTGTTGATCTGGCCGAGTTTGTTTCGAGTAAACTAGATGAACGACAAAAATGCATATGTATCTTCTTGGACTTAGCCAAAGCTTTTGACACGGTCTCTGTTCCTACTCTCATACAAAAATTGGAATCGATAGGCATCCGTGGCAAACCCCTAGAGTTACTTACCACGTACTTAGAAAATAGACGAATAGCCGTCAAAATCAATAATCACATAAGCGACTATAAAACAACCTCATATGGAGTTCCCCAGGGGAGCGTGATCGGTCCAACGCTCTTCCAAATATATATTAACGACCTATGCAAGTTGTCTCCCAACAAATCGAAAATCATCACCTATGCTGATGACACAGCAATAATCGTGCATGGCTCCACTTGGAATGAAGTGAAGGAAAATGGGGAGGAAGCTCTAAAATTGGTTGCCTCTTGGTTGCGTAGTAACCTCCTGACATTAAATCTTACCAAAACTAACTACATTCCATTTTCTATCAATTCAAGTACGGAAGCGCCAATAGGTTTTAACATAACGTCTCACACGTGCTCGGATCAAAGTGATTGCACATGCATGTCTATCACTCGTGTCAGGCATACTAAATATCTGGGTGTGATGATTGACGATGGACTGACATGGTATAACCAAATAGATTACATGTGCACAAAAACAAGAAGACTGATTTATGTTCTTAGAAAACTCAGGGATATCGCCGACCCTAGCACCATTACCATGGTGTACAAGGCTTTGTGTCAATCAGTAATTACCTATTGCCTCGTGGTATGGGGTGGAGCAGCTAAAACCAAACTCATTGATCTGGAGCGATCACAGAGAGCTGTACTCAAGGTTATGCTAAATAAACCAATCAGATACCCTACCGCTGAACTATATGCAAACACAAAGGTCCTAACTGTGAGGCAGCTCTTTGTGCTCCGCGCCATCCTCAGGATGCACAACAAAACTCCCCCTCCCCCACCAGATTCCTTGAAACGTAAAAGCAGAACCACATGTATTCCAGTTAGACATAGAACCACATTTGCAAGGCGACAATTCTACGTCATAGGCTCAATCCTTTATAGAAAAATTTTTAAGATTATCCCAATATCTGAACAGAACTACCACGAGGTTAAAGCTAATATACAGAATTGGCTACTGGATCTTGATTATTATCAGACTGAAGATCTGATTTATAATTCTATATAGATAGTTACCAATACCCTAATTCCGCTAAAATCCCAACGGACCTGGACCTCACATGTACCTAAACACTTGCAGACCTTCACACACACACTCACAAAAACCCATACCCACCAATACACACCCACACCCACACATACACAATACACACACACACACACACTCACACACACACACACACACACTCACACTCACACACACACACACACACACACACACACACACACATATACACACACACACACACACACACACACACACACACACACACACACACATACAGTTTCTTGTTTTTATTGATTTTTGTTTATTTATTATTTTTTATTTTACTCCTGTTTTTGCTCGTTAATGATTCCCTATCACTAGCATACCATATCCGGCCACATTTGCTTACATTTAATAGCAACAAAATTTGTATACAGCAACAGCAGAACACTGACTCCTGAGATACAGGATTACCTAGTTCGGGAGTCAGGGCTTATCCAACCACTGTACTTCCTTAATTGTGTATAGATAACAATACGAGTATCATAAGTGTTTGTTAAAAGGTTTAATGGAATCAATAAACGATTTTTATTTTTATTTTTTTTTTAATTTTATTCCTCTTACGAGTATCATTCTCACTACAATATGGGGTTCTTAAAGAAGGACATCAGTAAGTTAATTAGTCCCACCCTCTCCTTTCCTTCACAGGACGACACGTGCAGGGCTAAGATGCCATCCATTTACGGTGCAGAGTATACCTGCTAGAACCAAGCATTTCAGTGACTCATTCCTATGCCGCACCATCAAGACCTGGAACTCCCTGCCAGCTCACGTGTTTCCTTCTTCCTACAGTCCCGGGTCCTTTAAGCGAGGCGTGAAAAGGCATCTAATGAGGCCGTGAAGCTGAGTACAACCGCTGTTAACATGGTACATGTTTGCGATGGTGACCCTCTCTCCGAGACTTTGCCTTTAGCTTAACATCAGGCGAGGTGAAGTCAAATTGACGTGTCCAAGATATAAAAAAAAGGTTCTAGAAGAGTCACACTTACAAGCACGAAGGTTTCGCCCTCGGTGTTGAACACGTCCATAGGTCACGGTGACCGCTTCCCATCAGGTGGGCCGTGTGCTTGTCGCCACCTAAGTGGTATAAAAAAAACTGCGAAATTAAGCAACGTCAAAGGTACCACATCCTCCTAGCGATTTCCAGTTTACGTTAAACCTTTGAGCCCAGGATAACATTTATCATTTTTTAGATTTTTTATTGACTTTGACGAGAGCGACTGTCGTCTAATCTCACAACTTTGGAGGGAATTCTGCGTCAGAGCTTCATTCCTTGTTTGGCAGGTGCACTAACCAGAAAGATATTGGTAAAGGCCCAGTACACCCTACTTACTTACTGCCAGCAGGGGACGCCGCGCGGCCGGACGGGTGATCCGCCCTCTTGCGTAGGGCCATTTTACCCATTTCCCCTACCCAGTACACCGTAAGGTATAATACAAATATTTGTTCGACCTAGACATCAATCAGATCGCAGACGTTTTAAAGAAAGGACGTGTCAAGAGTACCCAAAACCGGCGAGCATGTATGAAAACAATTGTTTTTTTTTGTGAGATAAAACAATTATGAAAGTAGAAGAAGCGAAAGATCTATACCAGGATCGTAGCAAGTGGAAGACTGTAGTCTCTGCCTACCCCACCCACTGGGAAAAAGGCGTGACTGTAGATAAGTATGTACAAAATAATATTTGCATTGAACTAAAATCGAACCCGCACCCTCTGACATAATAGTTGAATGCTCTGCCGCCCTGGTAGGCACTACGGCTGATCTGGATCGTTACAAGGAATATCAGATATAGGACAGAGTGTAAGCATAACCTATCAATCTGTACCTATTATATTTATCACGAATGTCCATAACATTACTTTTAGTTAAGTCTGAGTACATTAAGTAGGTATTTGGATAGTGCGTAAAGGTAAATAAATACTAATGAGCCAATGATGTTTTACCTTTATACTTAAAACCTCATGTTATTGCTAGAGATTGAGCGTGTGGGTTGTGGGTTCAAAGTCTACTGAGTCGCGAACGCGCAAGCGCATATTTAGTTCAGAAACAGACGTTACCGCTAGCGTTCCGGTAGTCTCAGTGTCGCGGCCGTGAACGGTCTGTTTCAAAGGTTTCAAAGATCAACGACTGGACAATTTTGAGGTTAGGATCTTAAGACTTAAAATAATAGTCATAAAAACTAATTTAGCCTACCTACTACTTAGGTATATTAGTGCTGTTCTTTGGTGTTCTGTATTTCTACTATTACCATATTTGCGTTAAACTTTATCAGTTAGTTATCTCCTGTGTTTATCATTTTATCTAGTTCGTAAACATCAAAAGTTGTAGTGTTATAAAACTTATATTGATTAAAACTGTACCTGTAGGTATGTTTCTGAAATTATGTTATGAATAAAAAAATTATGTTACTGAAAAAAAATATGTTTACACACTGTAGTGTGTAAACATATTTTTTTTCATTAGTAATAAATAAGTTACAAAGGTAAGTAGGTGTTATAGGTATTTCTATTTAAGACTCTAGTCAACATATTTGTATTATGTATGATACGTATTAGACGACTGTTATGATACATATTTGTATGCAGCGGTTAATCTCGTGAACTTTAGTTAGGTACTTAACTGAGTTGTATTGTTGATTTTCCAGGCAAGTGAGTTATCTGTTCCAACTATTAGGTAATCTGTGCTCTAGTGATTTGAATATTCAGTATGTCCATTGGTTGAGTGATATCATAATCAAAATATTGTTTGGTAGGTATAAATAGGTCTGTATTTAGAAAAAATATCTGCGGTAGCCTAGTGGTATGGGTAATGGACTGCTGAGACGAGGTCTCGGGTTCGATCCTAGGTTTACCATGGCACACACCAATGACTTTTCGATGCTTTTCGAAGTTATGTGTGTATTTATCGCAGGTTTATAAGAGCCCGGTTAATGGCAATAGGCTCGCCACCTATTACATTGGGACCTAAACATAAACTGGCGAAATGTGGGTGCTAGAACCTCTGCCTACCCCTTCGGGGAATAAAGGCGTGAGTTTATGTTATGTTATGTATTTAGAAAAAAGTGCTAGGTAGGTATATAGTTTTTACGATTTTTACATCATCGTAGAATTCGTAGATCACCATTGACTGAACATGATACATCATCATCTTGATTCCAGTAGCATCCGAGGCTTACACTTTAAAGCCTACTCCTTGAGATCTGTATACGGTTTTTATGGGAGCGGCTGCCGCTGACCACTCAACCCCGGGAGAAAAGCCCGCGTTAGAGTCAGAGCCTCGCCAATCACCAGGTGTGCGGGCTAGTAGGAGTGATTGGCTTGGCCCTAGGTCTTAGTGGGGCCGTACGTATAAATGACTGATTGTGATAATCTCTTATCCGCACCTCCTTTACGTTAGATAAGTAGATATTAGTTAAGTACAGCTATGGACTGGATGCGGAAGGCGGAGGTTCATATGAAATGAGGCACATTGGGAGAGGCCTATGTCCAGCAGTGGACTGCAGTGGGCTAATTGATTGTTTGATTGAAGTACAGCTATCGGCATATACTTTGAATATAATTTATTAACTTCCAGGCTAAACTATGGCCCGGTTAATAGTGTATCGTGGGTTCGGCAGTCCGCCGTCACGCGCCGTGCAGATGCTGAGCGAGCTGATAGGTATACAGCCCGAGATCAGAGAAGTAAATCTTCGGAAACTTGAGCACAAAACGCTGGAGTTTACAAAGGTAACTTACCCAGCCATGATAGGAACCATACCAATCTGTTTATTAAATTCTGTGTCAGTACACCTTTTTTTAATCTATTGTAATGGTGACCCTCTTATCTGAGACTTGGGCTTTAACTTACCATCCGGCGATGTGGGTAACATAGAACACATAGTAAGTACATAGAATTGATGTGTCCTGTTGTATAAAAAATCTGAAACCTTAATGCGATTTGAAATTTATTTATCTTAGAAAACTTCAATTATGTACATAATAATAATATTCAATAATTATCTATACAAATAAATAAAATTGGAGTGTCTGTTTGTAATATTAAAATAACCGCTTTCTACTACATGCATATGAATGTATATACGGTACACATACCAAAATATATATTTTTAAATTTTTTGTCTGTCTGTCTGTCTGTCTGTCTGTTTGTTTTGGCTAAGCTCTGGAACGGCTGGACCGATTTGGACGGGACTTTCACTGGCAGATAGCTTATGTAATAAGGAGTAACTTAGGCTAAAAAAAAAAATGCCAAAAACAAAAAAAAAATTAACTGATTTTTTTTATTAAGTACATTCCACGCGGACGAAGTCGCGGGCACAGCTAGTTATAAATAAAAATCTAGAACAAGATATGTGCAAAACTGCAGGTTCAGGCGTCAAAGAATTCCTCCCCATCGACGTCAACCGGGAGGGTGGCCAGAAGGCTGGCGGCATTGCCACGCTGAATGGCAATACCAATCCTTTGCGCAAGGAATAAACCAGCCCTCTGATCACGGGTAGTGTCTATTAAACGTTTTGTTATGTCTTTATATAATAGACGTGCACTTGGACCCCATGATCCCAGCGTCTCGACTCCAAACGGCTCAAATATGTAATTATTACTTAAACTACTATATTTGCGCCGTTTGAGGGTCTGCAAGCAGCAGCAGCGCAAGCACAGTTCGCAGTACCTGGAAGATGAGAAGGCGCAAGGGTGTCAGCACATGTAGCAATTTGGCAATTTTTTTGGCAATCTCACCTCCGGCAACCAAGGACCCAAGACGGCGTGCGTTTTAGTCGGTTCGAGTCCGACATAACCGCCTCTACCGGCTCCGTGGGGGTGGTATCCGTGGGGATTTTTCGCACGATAAAAAAAAAAAAAAAAAAAAAAGCACATGTAGCATCCCAAACCAAATGCCTACCCATCTTCCAAGGCATCAATGACATTCCATCCGGTCTCTTGCCATCGTCGCGCACCAAACCAGAAGGTTCTAATACGGCTGGAACGCCGGCGGTGACAAGAGCCCGACGGATTATGTCATTGATGTACGCGTGCCGCGAAAGCCGACCCGCGCTCCTGCTGCATGAGAGACCATGGTGTCCAAGGCTACCAACTTCTTCTCCACAGCGACATCGATGCGGAGAAACGCAAGGAGCACCTAAACGAAGGCAAGCAGCGATACGGAAGGTGTTGTCGTCCAACATGGTACCAATGTTGGGCGATGGTAGTGCTTGAAGCCAAACATCAGATTCCCATTCCCCCACAGCCAAAAGGCGAGCACGCTCCGCATCATTGGTGGAAGTCTTCTTCTTATCGTGTCGTTAGCAAACCTAGATGGTATCGGCCCAAAATTTTGCTACTAAAATCGCATTGTCAGTTGCATTCATTAGATCTTCCTGCGTGCAGTTGTTGGGGCACGCAGGGCATGAAGTCAAGTGTTTCATCGTTTGGGGGGCAGCACCACACTTGCACTCCAAGTTAGAGCCATCTGAGAATCCCCACCTGAACAAGCTCTCCTTACTTCGGCCGACCTGCGTCCGAAGTCTATTTAAAGATTTCCAGGTGGGCCATGGTAACTCATGTCCAGGTGGCGGGCTCTCAGACAGTGGGACGAAAGGGCTAGGAAGATCGACAGTCTCCCGCCACAGCCGGCATCTCTCCTTTGACCGGTCGTTGACTTTAAGAGGGGAGACACACTTCATAAAGCTGTTGCGGCTTTTCAGCCTTTGTGGCACAGGATGGTAATCGAATAGTGGGTGCCGAGTGTCGTCTAGCAATTTGGTCTTTTCGGAAGAGCCTGCCACAGTCCTGCGAACCTCTGGAGGCGCTATTCCAGCTAGCGGATACAGCATTTGTACCGGGGTCGGTTTTAGGCAACCAGTAATGATCCGGCAAGTTTCATTTAATGCTGTATCCACCAACTTTGCATGGGCTGAGCGGCTCCATACTGGGCCTGCGTAATCGCCTGCAGAGAAGGAGATCGCCAGGCCAGTGGTCCGCAGAACATTAGGCGAAGCTCCCCACTTTGAAGCAACCAGTCGACGCAAGAGACCGTTCCTAGAATGCACCTTCTGCTTAATGCTCTCGCAGTTTTTCCTAAAAGTTAGTGACCTATCCATAAAGACGCCCAAATACTTCGGGAAGTCGTTATGTTCAATGGGCACCCCGCGCCATTGGATGGTAAGCTTGCGGCCCGCTTCTTTGTTGCGTAGGTGGAATACGCACGTTTGAGTTTTGCTCGGGTTCGGCCTTAAAGAATTTGCGTCATAGTACTCACCCAGGCTTTGCAGGGCATTCGATAAATCGAGTTCGACCTGTTCAAAGCTGGAAGCTTGGGAGGTCAGAGCGAGATCGTCTGCATATAGGAAGCGGGAGGTGTGGGGGGATGACGGTTGGTCGTTGGTATACATGTTAAATAAGATGGGTGCCAAGACGCTGCCTTGAGGCAGACCATTTTTTTGTGTTCTCAAACGACTTTTGTCGGACAGGTAATGGACCTGGAACCGGCGATTGTGCAGGAGTTCGCGAAGTACGTTGACAAATTTACTGTCATTTGGTAATGGACTCCACCTTCCACAGCAATCGTCTCAGGTTGACGGTATCATAAGCTGCAGATAAATCGACGAACACAGCACCTGTAACCATCCCTGCCTCGAAACCGTCCTCGATATGCTGCGTTAATTTGAGAGTCTGGTTGCTGCAAGATTTCACAGGTCTGAAACCGGCTTGCTCAGGAATCAGGATTGGGTCAATCAAGCAGGTTAGCCGGGCAAGCAGCATCCTTTCGAACAACTTGTACGTATGGCACAACAATGATATTGGCCGAAAGTCTTTCGGGTCGTCTGCCGGTTTGCCCGGGGGACAGAGGCGTGCTCTAGGCAGTGGTTAAGCATTTGTAGCAACCAGGACACCGCAACAGGACCGAGGTGTTTTAATTGCTCCACCGAGACGTCATCGACTCCAGAGGCCTTACCGCATTTAAGATGTTTTATTGCGGTAATGATATCAGTCAAGTTAAAGGGTTTGCTGATTTCGTTACAGGTGTTTATTATGCCTTTCAGTTTGGGGACCCTGCCGAGGCGGCTCGGTGATTTGCCACTAAGCAGAAGCTGGTGAGCAATCTGATTGGCAGTAACTTTTTTGGTGTAGAGTATAGGTGTAAAGTAGAAATGAGATATTTTCTCACCATGTTGCAGAGCGGCACGTCCCATTGTCTCTGGGAAGATGGGTTGGCTGGCAAATTAGTGTTTGGGCAAAACATTTTCCAAGCACTTATGGCTTCGGCCTTGCCTGGCACTTTCGAATTAGTTAGGCTAGGGGTTAGGATTTTTCTAACTAATTCATCCGTGCCATGCAACGAAGACAAAAATGCTGGTAGACTTACGTCGGTAATTTTGCGAACGCCGAGCCCGCCTAGACGCACAGGCATGGATGCCTGAAGCCAGACTCGGTCATTCATATCCACATTTAGAATTTTACTTAGTGTGTTTTGAATCACACTATCCATTTTACCTAAAAGAGCCAAATACTTAAAAAGTTGAGTTGAACGTAGGGCATGTGTAAATTTAGGAACAAAAAGACAATATCGGATTATAGTGAAAGCAGAATGGATATTAATTTGTTGCAGCCGGTCTGCAACTTCACAGAAATTTTGAATCTTTTCTTCCACGAAAGAGTCATATGCTTCCTCTAGGATTGGGGACCCAAGAAGACGGAGAGATTCTTTTTGAATAATTTTTAAATTTGGAGCCAAAACGTTGAATTTTGATAGAGTTGCAATACTGTCAATGTTATCTTCAAGGAAGATTTCAAAATTTGTATTACAGCGCCATCTATCCTTCAGGACTTTCAGGTCAGAAGTAGGCTCATTATTGAATAAAAGAAGGATAATTTATGTATCTTTTTATCATTTCAGTTAAATCCGATGTGCACGGTGCCCGTGTTGGAGGACGGTGACTTTGTTTTATCTGACAGGTGATTTCTTTTTATCGTTATTACCATCAAATACCTACACTAACATTTATACCCTAAAAGCCAAAATAAATTAAACAATATATCTACCCTCGGGCTCTAGCTCTAAATTGTAGGATTTGGAAACAAACGGGATGCTCATCCTAGCTTGAATAATTCCACATTTTTATTTTTTTCTGATTTTTATTTAAGGGTGAATTTCCCGGGACCAAGAATTGCGTGGCATCGATGAAATCGGTACTAAAAATCATAGTTATAATGCTCTAACATTTTTTGCTAGTTAGGTGAAATAGTGATCTATGTGGGGCACTAAATATTCTATTAAATAGGATTATAGGTACTCCAAAAAAAAAACAAAATACACCGAAATCTTTCATTGCCGTGTTTGTCCACACGTCACCTACTGTGTCGTGATACCTCATTGATAAAAATCTATTGGTTATTTTTATTAATACCTATTTTTAGTTGATACGTGAATAGTTAAAGTATTGTTAGGAAATACATTTAAAGGCACCTCCTCTGATGCAGCGTTACTATCTTGGGTTTTATCTGCCATAATGTGGGTAGTCGAGCGAGGAAATCAACGGACGATGTTTCAATAAAATATTCCACAATACTTCTAACTTCTTCTTTATTAATTGCACTATAATTAATCAACACTTATAATTTTAAACGATTGCGAAAGTATAGTCCGATTTAAAACATTCCACCAGAACACGTGGGCGCGTGCGCACTCTCTGAGATCCGAAGCAATAATGGCCGCCCTCCCAGCGCTCGGTGTTATGTCAGCTGTCAAACTCGAAATGTCAACCGAATCGATTGTAAATCGACTAACATAACCTGTGCGCCGTCACGGCCAACCCTGACTGTCGCACGTCCTCGTGCGATTAGAAGTCTTGTGCGTAATCACCTGAAAGTCACACATTAATCATTAACGTTTGCTCGTCCATACCTGACTTAGCTAGGCTTGGACCGGGCATACAAGGCCCTTTCGACTAACTTCACAGAGCTACACAGCACACAGCTTTACATACAAGACCGGGCGTACATGGCCCTTTCGACTTACAGCTCGCTCTACATGGCGTGGACCGGGCGTGCTGGGCCCTTACCGACCAGCCCTCATTTGTTACTTGGCGTGGACCGGGCGTACTGGGCCCATGCCGACCAGCCTTCAAATACCACGTGGCGTGGACCGGGCGTACTGGGCCCATACCGACCAGCCTTCCTATACCACATGACATGGACCGGGCATACTGGGCCCATACCGACCAGTCATTCACTTTTTCTACCCAACATAAACAAGAGCTATGGCCTAGGCGCATGAAGCCTCTTCAGCCAGCTTTTCGTCTGAATTACTCTGATCCTTATTCTAGATGGTGCTAATTGCCAATACATGTACCTAACTCACGTTCATTAGTGTGATTATCAATTTCAGACTCCTCTAGTTGTCTTTCAGTGTCTGTTGCTGACAGTGTGTCAGAACTTGCCGTTAAGGTACCATCGCTTGATATAGAAAGGGTATCACTGCCGTCATCAACATGGATAGACCTAGAATGTTCCCCATTGACCGCCGTCTCGGCCAAAGTACTCGAATCATCACTATCGAGCATACTTCCAGCAATTTCCACTAATCCTTCAAAACCTTTTGGTACCAAGCGCAATTTTTCATGAGAGTATTTATAGACCCGGTTACCTCCCGTAATAGCTTTGAGTTCATACCGATCGTTACTGAGAACTTTGGATATGACAAAGGGACCTCGAAATTTCCTAGATAATTTGGTTTGGTTTCTTTCACTACACTTAATGAACACATAGTCACCTTGTGTAAGGGGCTTAATTTGCGCTCGACCACGATTGAACCGCCTGGAATCGGATATGGCTTCTTTTTGAATACTAGTAGATGCCTCATTTCGTACCATTTCCAGGTCAACGCGATGGGGTGATTGTGACTCGGGTGATATTTTAGAAAGACCTAATGATTGAGCTCTAATACCAAACATTAACTCTGTAGGACTGTATCCCGTGACTCTTGACTTCGTACTATTTAATGCTAACTGGACATTGTCTAGCTCTTCGCGCCATATTTTATTTGAATCGTTTTCTATTATCGTAAGAAGACTTTTTAAGGTACGCATAACACGTTCTACTTGCCCGTTAGCTCTAGAAGAACCAGTAGATGTCAAGTGTAGTTCGATCTTGTGTTCAGAACAAAATTCTTTAAAATTGGAGCTAATGTAACATCTACCCTGATCAGCTATGATTCTTCTCGGCGCTCCGAACAATGTCACTGCTCTTTTTAGGGCTTTTACTGCGCATGTAGCATCAAGCGACTGAGTATATTCGAGGAGGACGAATTTTGTAAAACCGTCGATTATAACCGACACGTACTCCTTTCGATCGCTTTTGCCACTAAGCTTTCCCGAATGACACCTGCATCTAGAAGTGACTGTACCTTTCCATCGACTATGTCTTTCTCAATAGGTAATAATCTGTATGGGCGACGCTGAACTACCTTATGCGGGTCTATCAATTCGATTTTTAAATTGCCTGTTGTCACACGGCGAGTTGGAATACCATCTATAAAGCAACTACTGTACTTCTGAAGGATTCTCACTAATGCTAGCTTTTCACTCCCTACAATATCTGTATCAATAGTACCAAAATCAAGCTCATTCGTACCTTGGCACACATTGATTTCTTTACGTGGAAAGAAAACTAGGCTATCACTATTAATTTCGATGTGAACACCCTGATCGAGAACATCCCTACCTATGAGTATCGCTTCAGAAATTGTGTTGTCAGATACAACGTGAAACAGTATCGACAAAGGAATTTTCTGTATAACAATGGGGCTCATAATTTGCAAGGTACACTCAATATCGTGTCCACCAATTCCTGTTAAATAAACTACTTCATTGCATTTGGTGCCAGAAAGTTTCTCAACAAAGCTAAATCTGACCAGAGAGCAGGCCGACCCGCTATCAAAAAGAAAAGGAATGGTCTCACCAGTTGATGTCGACAGTGTACCTCTGGTTGCGCGTCGCTCGCAGATCTGGACTTCTTTGCGTTGACCTTGATTACTGCTTGTATTCTTCTCTGGGCAGCTGGTACTGACGTGACCGGGCTTCCCGCAGGAGTAGCAGGTTACACTTTTCTCCTTGTCCCCATTTGATTTTGATTTCATATTGTCTCGCCGCTTCCGACAATCTTCCATTTTGTGTCCACGATTTCCGCAGAAATGACAAGTCCCGGAGAATCGTGAATCAGGCAGACGCGGGCGTTTAGCGTCGGGCTCATTATCATTTTCATCATAGCGTCTTTTAAGCGAAATGCCGTTGAGAATTCTACACAATTGAGCTCTCGTAGAAACAAGATGAGAATTCATTTCTCGGCGTATCAATGCATCCTTTTGAGATAACACGGATACAGCAAATCCCGTAACTACATCTTCTCCCATTTCGACGTTGGGTATGCGCTCGATTAGGTTCCAAAGTCGCATAGCTGCCTCACATGCAGTCTCTTTACTTCCTATTTGGAATCTCAGTATATTGTCGAAATGATCTTGCATCAGCATAGGCCGCCCAAACTTGGCGAGCAGAATTTCTTTTATGCAAGGCCATGTTATTTCGGAACTGCTTAACTTGGTCAAACACTTGGCCGCGCGACCTCTCAGTGCATGTGTTAGTGAAAGCAACAGCTCAGGTCCGCACAGTTTTCGACTATTTATAATAATTTCAGTTATTCTACACCAACCTTCTACGTCCGAATCCGTTTCGTCTGGGTCAAATTGTACAAGACGAGGTGTTGGAGGGCTAGCTGGAGCACTTTGTGTCGCCGTCAATATGCGAGATAGAAGTACTTCCATATTCGTGAGAAAACTTGCACTGTCACTGTTCTTCTTCGATGGGCCAGCGGTTTCATCGCCGATTTCCTCAAGGTTAGGCTCTCTATATCCCACTTCTGATAAAGGCACCTCCTCTGATGCAGCGTTACTATCTTGGGTTTTATCTGCCATAATGTGGGTAGTCGAGCGAGGAAATCAACGAACGATGTTTCAATAAAATATTCCACAATACTTCTAACTTCTTCTTTATTAATTGCACTATAATTAATCAACACTTATAATTTTAAACGATTGCGAAAGTATAGTCCGATTTAAAACATTCCACCAGAACACGTGGGCGCGTGCGCACTCTCTGAGATCCGTAGCAATAATGGCCGCCCTCCCAGCGCTCGGTGTTATGTCAGCTGTCAAACTCGAAATGTCAACCGAATCGATTGTAAATCGACTAACATAACCTGTGCGCCGTCACATTTATTCAAATATTTAAACAATACAACGAATGGTTAAAAAAAATACATTTGTCCCAGAACTGCCTGTCATCGCCGTGTTCTAAACATATTTTAGAATATTGTCTTATCTAACGACTTGCGTCCTCCCTTATATGCGCTAAACGTTGCATATTGGTGCCGCCTAAGTGCTCGACGCGGAAGAACGTACACACGTACCTGCGTTTTGGCACCATAGATGTAAGTATACCATTTTTATGTTACTGGACATTTTTTCTTTCATCGCCGTGGATAGGTATAACTTTCTATTTTAATAAGTTATCCTCTTGATTAAACATTCAATAGAACGCCATTTCTCTTGTTTATTTTTGTGAAGTGATTAATACTTCGAATAATTATTAGATTTTTTGTTATTTTATATTTTTGTCTTGTTTTTCATTGCCGTGCTTTCATTGCCGTAGTTTCCGTGGTCAAAATTAGCTATGGCAATGAAAAAAAAAACACGGCAATGAAAAAAAAATCATTGCCATGCATTGTAAAACGATTTAGTTTCATTGCTGTGGCCTGATGTTTCATTTCCGTGACTTATGTTATCATCGCCATAGTATGATTAGGTATTACATTATTATAGGTAGCACCAAATACTGACATTAGAGGATTCGAAAACTTTCTACAATAAGATGAAAGATTTGATGAGTTTTTTACTGTACAATCAATTATAAATAGTTTGATTTTAATAATGGATTGTTTATTTTGCCAAAACTATGAAGAAGAACCTTAACCGGTGTGGGCTGTGATTATTTTGTCTATAGATTTTATAAAAATGTTATTTTTTCGCTTCACATTAAATATTGATACGTAAATTAAAAACTTGTACTTACTATGTATGGTGTACTATGTATGTTGTTTGCATTTACTTTTGCATAATTAACAAAAGTATACCATATTATTTGTTTTATTCATATTATATGTATTGTAAATTTCTTTTTTGTTTGAAAGAATTTAAATAAATGATTGGACAATTCTTTGATTCTATTATATTTGTTTAATTGTACTCCTTTTGCAGATTTTTAACCTATGAAATTTGTAATTATTGTATGTAAGTAGGTATAAGTATTATGTTTTATATGGATTTTCATTTCTGTGGTTGATTTTTTCATTTCCTTGGCATAATTCTTTCATTGCCGTGGACGCTTGTTTCATTGCCGTACACACATGTTTCATCGCCGTGGCATGTAATTTTTAATCTTGTATATCTCGTTAGTTTTTTTAGTTATCTGCTAGATATTAAGCGAGAATACATACAGTATCAAAATCTTTAATTAACGCGATGTTGTTTTATTATAACACTTAAGATAAAAAAGTCCACGGAAATGAAGATTTTAATGGACTTGTTGAAATTCACCCTTAAGTATTTATTCACGACCATAACAATTCAAATTTTATTTAAGTAAATCTTTTCTTATCCCAATATTTAGGTTAATAATAATAATTCCCTTATTTTACAACTATTAACTATAAATTCTTATTTTCCACAGCAATGCCATAATGAAGTATTTACTGGAGAAGTATGGTGGGGACAAACGCGAGACGTTGTACCCCAGCGAGCTGCGCACGCGCGCTTTAGTGGATCAGTCTATGTTCTTCAACGTTGGGATTTTCTTCCCAGCGTTCTTGGACTTTGTTGTAAGTTCTGTGCTTTATAAGCTACATCATCATAACTAAGCTCCCCAAGAAGCCTATTGCAGTCCACTTCTGGACATGACTTCTCCCATGTAGGGGGTAAAATTTTGCATGACGTGATGGTTTGGATTAGCCGTCACCTTAACAGAAGTAAGCCCCCTTCGGTCTTCCTATAGGAATGGGGGCATTTAATATGCAACAGAATATCGTGATATCGAAGGATATTTATTGTAGAGATTTACTATGAATTGACATTTGTTTGCAATTAATATCTAACATCAATTTTGTTTTAACCGAGTACACATATCTATAACAGTTAAATCATATTTAAGTTATGTGCAAGAACTCGTAGACCTAATCACTAATGAAGACGAGACATGACATCTAGAGCTAAAAAACGTAAAATTCTACTAAGTATTTTCACTACGTCTACAACGACGAGTGAACTTCAATTAATTAAGTATAACAATAAGTATTTAAACAATTGAACTTTTATTTTTTTCGTACAAAATGGAAATTAGCGCTTAAATTTATCTAAGCATATTATAAGCTATTTTTTAAAAAAAATTGAGGTCGATTTATTTCAGATATCAGCGTTCGCGAATGGTGCTACCGGTGTGACACCCTCGCAAATCGAACGTCTTGAAAAGTCCTACTTTACATTGGAGGCTTACCTACAAGATAAGAAGTATGTGGGCACGAACCATCTGACGATTGCAGACATCGCCAATGGTTCGACTGCTACTGCGTCACAGGTTGCTCTCAAAGTGGATCCGCAGAAGTAAGTACATACATACGTTTTATTATATAACCTATGTTTGTCAGGGTGTACAACCATTAAGACCTTCGGGGTTACCTCACCAGCAAGCTAGTACCTGCTGACTGATGAGGGTGCCCTTTACAGGGCAAGCGGGAGCTGTTCTCACAATTCGTCGTTGGTTATCATTGACCCAGGGTTCGGAGGTGAAAACCTGAATTAACGCTAAACTGATGATGACTTATGCCTTTTTGACTCTGGGGTCGATAGAGAAAATAGCCTACTACTTCTGTTCATGTGCTCTTCACGATATTCTTCCATTAGGTATGCGTAAGAGATCTTCTTATTTTGTTGATATCATTCGGCAGGGGTCAGGGGTTAATAAATTAAACACAAGATTATTTATATTCTCTTCCTATAATTCCAGATATCCTCGGTGTGCTGACTGGCTGGCTCGGCTTCAGGAGGAACACGTTTTCAAGACTATTAACGAGCCTGGAGCTGCTTTTATTACTAAAATGACTATACAGGCTTGGGAAAAAAATAAACAAAGAAATGCACAATAAATTTGTATGTTTTATTTCAGTCTTGTAACATTACAACGCCCTCCAAATTCTTCTGTATGAATGTGCTCTATATGTCCACACTCATTATGTGTGTTTGTACATTACTGGGTTTTTGTTCTGAGAATCTATTAAATGTCATCAAGCGACGTTTATTCTTATATCTACATGGTTTATTTCAGCCAATTCCACGGTTTTGTTCACAAGGGCTCCAAGTCCAAAACTGAATATTACTTTAACAAGTATCTATAGCGTATTGGTTAAGGAGTTGGTCCAAGATTGAGAGGACATGTGTTCGAAACCTGGCCACTACATTGCCGACTTGAACTCATTCCATCGTTGCAGTTAGAGACTAAGTAGGAAAAGAAAGACGATTTCAACCGGGTTTGAAAAAGGTTCAAAGGATGGATGATATCACAGCCGCCACGGCCTCAAAGAAGCTGTAGGTATTGTGAACACTAAAGTATCTAATATTGAGCTTTATTGATTAATAGGATTTGGTTCTAGTAAATAATAGACTCGTCCACGAATAGATAAAAGCAAAGCAAAATATTGTGTGCATCAATGGTAGAGTGCACGCAAGATAACTCAGCGCATGGGAGAAATTGGAACTATCATTTTATATTATATTGTCTTCGAACAATAAATAATACAAACACTTTGGGTACATAGGTATATAATGTAAACAATTAGAATTTTTAAAATCGAATTATGAAATGCACATCACTAACTTGTGCAACGCCATCTATCCTTTCTTACTATAAAACAAGAGGTACTCCCAAGTAAAGCTGGATGGAATGCGTGTAAAAGGAAAGTAATGTATTAGAGTGACTGAAGAATTGATATCTGTCAGGAATGTATGGAGGAGAGTGACAGGATGCGCTTGCGCCGAACTCAAATTAATTAAGACAAGGGCAAGTAGATGATAAGTCAAACGCCATCTATCGAGCAATCTAGTAAAAAATAAACTTGGGGATCATTATTCTACTAAGGTATATAGCAAATATTTTGAATAGCCTAGGCTAGGTCTAATGAGATTAACTAGATGTCCCTAAACCGTTTCAAAAAACCGTATCCAGAAACGAGTGGATGATGAAAAGACGACGATGTATGAAATTCCGAAATCATCCGAATCCGAATTCCGACATATGATTTTTTGAAGCAGCGACATCTATATATTAATGTGTATATTAATGTTTGAGTTATACTCAAGAGATGTCAATTGTTGTATCCACAGTACCGGATTTAATATAGATCACAGTGGTAGTCATCAAATGTGATTATTTAATTTCTATAAAAAGTTCAAATTAAATACAAAACCTATCTAGATAGTTGCCATTTTGTTCCAATGTCGTAATAGCTTGTTGTTATTTTACAATTCAACAGTTTATTTAGTTCCATAATTTACATCAGTGCCATCTATAGTTTTATTTCAAAACTTCTAAGTTATTTATGCAATGACCTTGCTTTGCAACTTTCGAACTTAGAACGTTGGAACAACGACATTCGCCGGAATCGGAATTTGAATGGTATGGGCAGGCTCGGTTCGAGTCTCAACGGAACGGCAGAAACGTGTACGGCGAAGTGCGGTCGACTCGTCGATACGCAGCTGTCCGCGCGCTTGTCAATTTTAAGTTTTTCCGAAACGCGTGTGTAAATAAACAAATTATTACTTTTCATTGCGAATTATGATGAAGTGATACTGAAGTTTGTTTATCAATCGTGTTGATTCAAAGTGGAGCGTTTTAAATGAATCTGTAACCGCTTCTCGCAATGACAAGGGAGAGCACTCTGTTGCCTTTTGAGAAACCGGAGGCATTAAAATGTTTCATGTGGTCTAATTAATGCCAATTTTTACATAAATAAGTGTATACGTTGATTTTAAGGACTATTGTGAATCGTTTAGTGACTTTGGAAGTTTATAACCGTCTTTTCGACTCGGTCGATAGTCGTCTACACGTTTTAAAAATGAGTGTTTTGAGTGGTTTAAGTAAAGCAGACATCAAGACTGCAAGTGATGGACTACTGGAGCTGCCTGAGGAGCGGCTCCGCAGCATTATGCGGAAGGAGCCTATCACTGACGTCTACCACGTAGAACAGACACCCTTTGCAAGGTGAATACAAAGTTAAACTAAGTTGTAAACTACCTGACAGTAGACAATAACTTTTTTTTATACTCTTAGAATGCCAAAGGAAGTAGAAGTAACCCGCCAGTTTATTTTTTGTTTGTGTAGGTATAGGCCTTGATAGATAACTTTATCAGTTCAAAGATTCTGGAACTATTATTAACTTTAAGACTTGAACTTCAACATTATTAAACTATGAACTCTCAAGGTGTCTATCTGAGTAAGTTACAATTACTCCTATAGAACATATTATTGATACCGCAGGCATGTTCTGCTGTTGTAATTTATTTTTATTACAGCCACAGAACTATAAACGTTATAGACGTTACAAGACAGAGATATAGATGTGTTTAGCGCAATTTATATTGTTTTAATTGAATAAGTCTGTAAAATGGTTGTTTTATGAGTTTATCATGGTCTTGTAGATAAAGATGACTGATGAGTGTGTAGGTACGAGATAATTTTGATAAGGAGTGCTATTTTTGTGTTCATATTATACTTTGACAAGACTTTTGAAGCGTGACAATAAACATGGGACATTGTTTTATCGTTAATATAATCTTGTTTTAAGTATTTTAACTTCAGTATTCCGTTTCAAATACAGTAAAGTGTTTACATGCCTATGAAATACTACAAGTATATCCTTTACTCAGGAATTCTAAAAGAACAACAATTGTATACCTAGGAATTCATTTTATTATAAAAATTATCACTCAACATCTAGTTTAGTTTAGTAGTAATCAAAAGAAATTGCATTCAAAACAAGAAACTATTTGATAAAAGTCTCTGTAATATCACATTAATTAAACCTGAAATATTAAATATTTAATGACACACCTAACTAATAGAATTATACTGACAATCTCAATTTTGTTGTATGATTGGAGTAGAATTACAGAAATAAAATCATACCAAGTACTTAAAAAATGTACCTATATACCTAAGTGACTAACTAAATATATTAAAATGTCACATTGTTCTTTTATACTCACCGCATTATTAAAATGCTGTGTCTTATGTAGATTACTACATTAAAATGAGACTTTTTAATTAAGTAAACAAACAAATAAAGACCTAGACCTGATTTAAACTATCATCTTCCGCTTTAAGTGCACCTACAACAAACAGTTATAGAATATTGTTGTATTTTTTTAGATTTATTTTTGTTATATCCATACTACTTAATGTAGGGACTATTTTTTTTAATCTAAACCCAAGTCACTTTTGTCTGTCTGTCCCTGTTTGTGTGCTTATATCTTTAAAACTATGCTACACATTTTGATGCAGTATCTTTTTATAGATAGAGTAATTCAAGAGGAAGGTTTATATTAAACATATAAACCTTCCTCTTGAATTACTCTACGACTAATTACACGCTTAAGTTGAGGGTCCAGCAGGAAAGGGATCTGACGCCACGCAGGCGGAAAGAAATTGACGGTACGATGTTCGCCGGGTCAGCTAGTAATATTATAAATGCTAAAGAAACTTTGTATGTTAACGATTTAAGCGTGAACCGATTTTGATGAAATTTACTATAGGGATAGATTAGTTCTAGAGATCCACGCGGGCGGAGCCGCGGACAACAGCTAGTGATAAATATAATTACGCACTTACTGTTATGACATGACAAGGCATAAAGTCCATTGATAAACAAATAAAATTTCCAAGTACTTAACTAGGTACCTACTTATCCACGTAGGTAAGTTTTTATTGATGTTTACCATATTCCATAATGCAATTAGCATGATATCATTGCTATACTAATCTAACCTGCAGGTCCTATATAACCTATCTGCGAATATTCGCCACTAACTACCATTTTCTTCCCTAGAACTTTTCCCTGGAATTTTGCCTAGACCCTGAAGTCACTTTATGTCATACTCAACTCTATCAAACATTTACAAACATGTGACTTACCCAAGGTGATAATATTGATGCCCTATTATTGGATATATATCCACGTCGATAGTGTAGATTTTATTGCATTTGTGTTGTCTCAGACTACTAATAACGTCAAAAGAAGTCACAAACAAAGTCCAATGGTTTAACAAAAATTCACAATAGAGATTGGTAATGTTTTTTCAAAGTTCTCATAAATTTTATTACTCGAATCTCCATTAATAAGTTTGACTATTTGATATTGGCGCGAAAATTGTCGTTCGTCACAATACACTCGTCATCGGCACTTGCCATAAATAAAAATGGAGTTTTCCCGCCTACATTTTACCACCATCCTTCTGTTTAAAAATATGGAAAACATGTGTTCCCAGTCTGCTTTGCTTTTTGTTTTTTCAAAATAGGTACAAAACTTTTAAGTCTGCATTTTTTTTTCATAGTAGGTAATTAAATATGACAAAGGTTTTGAAAAATATTGACAAATTTAACTGACTAGGCTTCTCTTTGTTTAAAAAGCATATGTACAAATCAGATCAGCTATTACTGCTCGAGTTCAAAAGTGCATTAGTCACAATGTCAATAATGTACACCACAAACTGAAGTTTTGTCATTGTAGTTTGTGGTTTGATTTACAATTTTCTTAAGGGTGGTTTTTGATTTCAAAATTAGAAGCAAAACTTTTAATTTATTAACTTTCAGTTTCCGGGTTTTCACCTCGTTGTCTGGGATTTACTCCTTGTTACGATTTTTATGGGAGCGAATTCTATCAGACTTTGTTTGTTCAAAATTCGCGAAAACAAAACCTACGCCAAAGCCCCATCCGTCAATTAGCAGGTTTACCAGCTTGCAAGTGAAGCTGACATAACCTGAGGTTCTTTTCTAGGGAAGAGGATTTTCTAGGGAGTTTAGTCTGAAGTGTATCTTGGGTATAGCTACCTAAGATACACTTCACACTAAACTCCCTAGAAAATCCATTATAAATAGCTTAACCATTAGCTTTCACAGGTAAAGCCCTTAAAGTGTAATTTGGGCAATAATATCCGTCACAGATAACGTTATCGCCAGTAGCTGACACAGTTAGCGGTTATTTGGCCTGCTAATTGCATTATGGCCCTTTGTTACGTAGGCGGGTACCTGTTGGCAATTAGGTCAGCGTCAACGTAGATAACGATATCTTAAGTAACTATTTACTAATAACTTGACCGGTTAATAGATTAACTAGTTATTGTCTATGTTTACCGTTTAACGTGTTAAGAGAATTTAACCAAGTATGGTTTGGGTACCGAGTACGGGAAGGGTAGGTTATTGCTGCTCATGAAATGGTTTTGGTGCTTTGTGCTTTAGGAGGGATGTCGCGGTCGACATCCTAACGCTATGATTTCAGTGGTATTTTTTTTATCGTGCCATAAATCACCACTGATACCACCCCCACGGAGCCGATGGAAGTGGTTATGTCGGACTAGAACCGACTAAAACGCACGCCGTCTTGGGTCCTTGGTTGCCGGAGGTGAGATTGCCAAAAGCATATCTCTCGCATGATTTCTGGATCTGGATACCTTCTGGGCTGAAAGCAATAGGCTCGCTTGTACGTATCAAGTCTGAAAACAGTAGTTGAAATTTGGATGAAGTGAGTGTTCATTCACCTATCGTCTATCATCCTACCTACCTTCTCTACGATCCACTACTGGAGCAAACAGCGCTATGATAAAGTGTGTGGACCTAGTTAAGTTGAACTTGAACGCAATTAGGTTCACAGGCGAAATTCGACCTTTATTAAAATGCGTTAAAAGTTAAAAACGCGTAAAAATATTATGAGACTTTCCGATAAAACCTTGATTACTAAGTGAAAGTATTGTGTAGGTTCCTACAGAACTAAAAAATAAACGTTGTTATGATCTTTACTTTAAATACAATAATGAAGGTTATTTCTTATTTATCTAGCTGCGACCTCTGTATTGAAAGTTCCTCATAAAAAAGCAATAAATTCTACATTATGGACTAGTGAGTTAATATCAATTATGAATAATATGTACTAAAAAGCGTTTATTATTTTTAAAAAGAAACTAAGTTTCACACTTGTAATATGAGAAAATCTCCTATTTCAATCCTTAAAAAGTTTAAATTGTATAATAAGTTGGCAACTCCAGAGGCTCGTTGAAATAAGTTGTTCAACGAAAAAGGCTCGCTTCCAATTACGTAGGACCAAAGACACGCAAAGCTACTTTCTAGAATAATAAAAAAAAACATACGGAACGTACTCCGATACCCCACGGAATATGATGCGTTGGCCCTTCTTGTACTTATTTCGCCGGGAAGAATATTATTAATTAGCATCATGTAATTTTCCGTATGCGATAACAATGAATTATAATTTTTCCTAGAACCATTACTTCTTATTAGCTCATATCAAACATAAACTACGTAGAATTGTTCGTAATTAACATCAAGAAGTCATCGTTTAGTATTCACATTAGGTTCACGTTCAGTAGGTTTCCGTTGTGTGCCGACTACCGACTACTGAACTACTCTCAGGCCGCTTCCAATAAAGGAGTGGTCATCATATGCGCCCGCAAATGGATATTAGTGGCAACAAACTTGGCTTCATTTAAACCGGTTGCGAACTAGCGAACATACATCATTCATGCTTCTTACCGCTTTGACCGACTGCTGTATTACGGTCTGATAATATTATTACATACTAATATTTACGCCTTTCTCCATCGGGCTCCAGGGTAGGCAGAGACAACAGCTCGCTATCTGCTCAAAAGCTTGATTTCCACTGCAAACCGTGACTGTTGTATCAACTTCATTTGCTTCAATGGCGTGTAAACTGAGTGAGAGAACCCTCTCCGCTCATATTGGAAACTTGGCTTTACGCATTTGAAGAGCTTCCTCTACTGTCATTTAAGTATCGAGCACGTGTGACCTGTGTCATTTATGAAAAACTAGCTTTTGCCCGCGGCTCTGGCCGCGTGGATGTCGGTTATCGCGACCAACCATAGCCTATGTCCTTTCTCATGGTCTAATCTACCCCTATACCAAATTTCATCACAATCGGTTCAGTGGTTTAGGTGTGATAGCGTAACATACAGACAGACAGACAGACAGACAGTTACTTTCGCATTTATAATATTAGTATGGATAATGATAGGTACCTACGTACCTAATTATTACCTATTTGTTTCTGAATCATTTTCATACCGGAAGTAGAATGTTACAGATTTATTAATTGCATTATTATGTTGATATTATTTTTATACTAAATCATAGTTGAAATAAGGTTTCAAGGTGAACCAAAAGCATTTTGATGACTTGACATTTTTGATTGATTGCTATCAGAGTAGATCATCATCAAACATCCACACTCCACATGGATGACTAGACCACGCGTGGTGCGCTCATTGTGCTGAGCTGGAAAAAACCTTTATTTTTAAAATTTATGAAACCAGTTTGAAGTAAAAGGCTATCGTCAATTTAAAACCGGACATGCAAGTTCTTTCTAATATTTTCATACGAATCACGACACACAAGAGTTTGATAATTTCTACGATTAGGCCGTCATTGAGGTGATTTATTTTGTATAGTACAAAAAGTCAACCAACGAAATAGCCTCCGGTCACTCGGTTACGGTACGGCTAGTTTAAGTGAAATTTAACATTTCAACAAGCCGGCTGGCGTTTGCCGTTTGAGTAAATGAAAGGAATCGTTTAGCGCCCGCCAGCGGTTATTGGCAATTTCTCTGTGCGGTGTCGCCCGGGGCGCCTCGTTTCCCGGGAGCCCGGCGACTCGCCGCGATAGCAGTTTTTGCTCGTCCGCCGACGCCGGCGCTGGCGAGATGTAATCGTGGACTTTCTACAGCTGAGCGGTTGGTCGCCGAAGCGGTTTCACTTTCATGCGGCGGCGGAATGCGGCCGGACCTCCGACCCGCGCCCGCCGTGTCACCGCGATACCTCCCCCCACGCGGCAGCCCTCCCTGTACAGTACCTACATACACACTACATACCCGATGACAGACGAACACCATTTGCATATCCACGCTGCCTCACGCTCGATTCCATTATACGGTAGATTATTGAATAACTAGTGGCGATAACGGTTCTCTCGCATACGAGCCTCGCCTACGGAGAACCAGTCCTGAATCCGTCATTCCGTATCTCTAGCATTAACGTATCGCGTACGATCGGTCGTGGGTTAATTTTGATTCTACTAGCGGCCCGAATACCTGAGTTGGATGCCGGCGCCGACTGGCGAGCTATCCGTGCTAATATCTTATTCGTGTCATTAGTGCGAAATGCCAGCCGTTTGGCACCCGCGGCGCCGGCCTCAGCGTTCCCTCGCGGCCGATGCACCGCCCTGGGCCACCAGCTAATTTCGGGCCCGTTGCATCACGCATCACTTTCGGTTTCGTTTGTCACGCGGCTATTTTAGATAGAGTGTCGATATTAGAACTCTGTTTTTAGCCGTAGCGACCCGTTAGATGTTTGTACCGCACCCGTAACGTGACTAACTCATAAAACGCTCAGGAACCTCGATTAATTGTCTTACTATAAGCGTAACCTCGCAATACTTATTCAAATAAGCCGGCCGTATCTAAAAGAGGACAATAAGGCTAACGTAGCTCTACGTTTCAAAGTCGACTCCTAGAATGCACCGAGCCTCGGTAACTTGTTGCAGTTATCTCGAGTTTGCGGAACGAAATCCGATCCGTATGTAGTAGCACGCGAGCGAGGCCAGCCTCCGGCTCGTCCGCGGTGTCGCTGTTATTACCTTATCTACTGTTGGGTGTCTTTATTCACCTTTATCCGCTAATCCTTACTCATGCACTAGCAAGTTTCTGGTCATTCAAATTCATAGAAAGCTTGTGTTGTGTCTTGCTGGCGAGCGATCGTTCCGCTCTACGAATACCCCAGTACGTGCCCTTCATTCGCAAGGTCGACTGGCAAAATGGTCACCTGTACGTGGATTCGCGGGCGGGCGCCGACCGCCGGTTGTGCAACAAGCGCGACACCTCGTCGCACGTGGGCGATCGTCGGTCGTTGAGAACAATCGAGCCTGCTCATTCAATAACGCTCACTGGAATGCGAGCTTTTGATATCATTACAAAACCAACACTAACGGTGGGCCAATGTCAACACGGCTCCTGTATTGACTTTTAGATTGTCTGTATGGTAATGCGACCAGCGCCGCACGGTGTCTGCGTCGTGTACTAGTCGCATACCCGTGTGGGCGACTAGATTTTCCTCGGGTTGGGCCACTCATAATGTAGCCACGGAGCGGCTGCGCAGCGAAAGTCTGGCCGACCTTCGGCGTCTAGATATAGGCGGTAACAAGTACTTCAGATGTTGATACACCTAATTACGAGTCAGCTAAGAAACCGCCCGGTTGACAAGCTGCTATGAATTAAACGTTGAGTGATTATGATACGCTGCCCGTAGCTCGTCCTTATCTCTTGTAGCTACGAATTTGCAGATGAGGGATTGATCTACGCGTCTTTATTTCTACGCCTCGAGAGTTGGATATTCTGTGATGATATAAGCGTTTACACGAAGATCGAGTCGCGAATAGTTTATTGATCGCATACCTAGATTGTTCACAAGATACGATCTCAACCGCGGTGCTGGCCTGTCTATGGTTGACAATATTTTTAGTCAAAACTATCTTTGGTATGCATCGAGATGGTATCACTTATCAGACTATGTCACTCGTAATTTTAGATTACGATATCGTGGAATGCTGGTCTATAGTTACGATACTTTTCTATCTACATTTCAGTCTGTAGTAAACAGTCTCGTTTCAGTTTAAAACGTGTGCGCAGAACTAATTACCGGAGTTAGCAGAATGTGTGGGAGTTTATGTGTTGGTGCTAGTCTAGATAGATGTCCCAGTGAACTCGATACCTTCGCTCGAACATATCTGATGTTGCATGGTTATGAGATGTGGTGATGTAACTGTATTTTCCACAAGTCTAGAAATTCGGTGGTGTCCTTAAAATGTATTATTTTATTGCCATGTTTGGTTTTTATTACTTTCGTCATTACTTTTTTGCGGTATCTGTATGTGCGTAGGCATGGAGATTATGCAAAAATAACCATTTTTTATCGATATTAATCTCTAGTACCGCTTGAGTATCGGTCGCAAATGCAATATTCTCGTTCGGCGTGTGTGCGCTGGTCTCGGACTAATATTGACGCGTCTCAGTTACAATGTTTGCACGGTTGATGGATGCGGTTCGACCAGATTCTGTTTACACTCCCTTCCATAACCTTGAGCAGAGTTCACTGACTCGTCCATCATACATCTCGCTTGTCTTTAATTGTACACTTCCGGAGTATTTCCATCCAGCGGGACTTACGGCATCGGGCGTCACGTTCACGCGCATCCTGCTCAGGAATGCCGTCTATTTATACTCCACGATTTGTGTTCCGCACCGTCAAGTAAACCCCGCTAAGTGATGCATGCGGTAATGGTGAAATGAATTAGATTTTATTGCTAGTTTACTAATTTGGAGCTAATACACGTGTCAGCGGTGATGGATCCCGCGAGCCGGGTAAAAACGGGGCTCGTATCGGGTGTAAACGGCGGTGTTATTCCGACATACCGGAGCGAGAATTTATAGCGCGTCGGCCGGCGCTGCGTAAATATAATTAGAGAGGCTATTTATCAGCACGGCGGAAGGGCGCCTGGTATCGCCGCTGTAAATCTCGGACAGCCTCTGACCGCTGACGGCTCAATCCGGCGATGAAATGGAATGTCAAGCTAGGCGCGGTACCTTCGCGAATTTGTCTGTCCCCACGGATCTATACACCATATGTAACATTCATCTGGGATTATGTTACGGTTATTTGCGTAGAGAGATAGTTGAATAGCTAGCTAAGCATTAGTTTTCAGCATTGGGATGTTATTAACTTAAACGAGACTTTGTACCGAGGCCAATTCAAGCTCTTTATTACGTTGTTTTGGCATATGGAGTAAGTAGCTAGACCAAGGGCAGCGTGGTTCGCGACGCGTGCGCACCAGGGCGGGTAATTGGAGCCGTCGTCGGTAGCCGTAACTTCACACGTGTAAGTCACTGACGCCAAATGAAGTTACAATGAATTTGCTGTGTGAGCGGGTTTTTTATAGTTGACTAATCAGTTATACCTATAGGTTTTATATTTTTTTAATTTTTGTGTAACAATAATGAACTCTGATGAAATCTCAATATTTTGGAGGAGGCAATAAATCAATCGATTAGCCCATAGCAGTCCACTGCTGGACATAAGACCTCTCCCAATGTGCGCCATTTCACCCGATCCTTCGTAATCCGCATCCGTTGGAGGTGGCACCATTTATCTTTTAAAAAAGATGTTCAAAATCCAGTGTCGACTTAATCTCAAAAACAATCACATTATCAGTGTTCTTTCATGAAAATTGTGTTACAAAAAGACCGTTTCTGACATTTTATTTGATTTTGACGGATCGAGATTGAACTTCAAATCGATTTTTATTAGGATTTTTAATAGACCTTTTGGTCTTTTAGCATTAGTAAGTATTTTCCAGTCAGAAAATTCAAATTTAAGTGGGGATCCACATATTTTAGTCATGTTATTTTAGATTTTAGATGGATGTGTGTTATGTCTTTATTTATTCTCGATTTAGATAAAAAAACTAGTCAAACTTTATTCACAAAACTTGTAACGTACCTATTATTTAACAACAAAAAAGTTTATAAATGTTAGTGTGCTATGTTATGTGAATCATTCATTTCATAACACTTGAATGACTATGAGGTAACGTTAAGGTCACTCGTTAGTCATTAGTCTCCGTATTTTTTTTTTAATTTTTAAATTCTTATGTTTTACATAACGTGGTAAACAAACGTAGATCTCTGTGTTCATAGATTGTGTGCGCGCGAGTTGCTAGCGTTGCGGGGTGGTCAGGCTATGCTATGCGCAAGCGCACCGCGGATATTAGCATAAACCGTGGCCAGCTCGTGCGCCGCCCTCAGGCACTGCGCTAAGAAATATTTGGTGCAAGTGGAAAAATATTGAGGAGATTTTATATATATTTATTAAAACGCAATTCATGGTTTTGGTATCCCACAGGAAACATTTTTTTCGGGGTTTTCGTATATCTATCAATCTCAGGGGCATTAATCTACATACAATAAATCAATAGGTGCATACTTACCGTGATTTGTTGTAGTTAGTTTTTGTTTTCCATTTCCCTTACTGAGTTAAAAACGATAAATTAACACAAAGTACGTGTGTGTTAATTTAATTTAACTGATGCCCACAGCTTCGTTCCCAACGCATAGATATATGGCGACTTTTGGTTATATCCCCGATTCTATTAAAATTATTTATTGCGATCAACAAAATCCGTTCAGTAGTTTTTGGCGCTCATCGCGAAGAAATAGCCAAACAGACAAGAACTCTAGAAACCTCGGGACACAGCGCTTTTCCATTGACGATGACATCTAGGAACGGAAAGCTGCCGTTTGCATCAGTTCACCACTAGATTATACCAGTTCTAGTACCAGATGGCAGTAGCTTCACTTAAAATATCGAAGATCAACCACACCCGCAGTTAGACGGGAAAAGGCGAACCAGACTCTGAAGTGAAAAGGAGCTTCGGATGCCACTGGCATTAACGCTAGAATGAAGAAGACCCTTTTCTTTTTTTTCGTGCGGTAATCCCCCGCAGGAGCTGGAAAGGGAGTCGGACTCGAACCGAGTAAAAACGCACGCTGACTGAGGGTCGTTGTGCTAGGCCGGAGGTGAGGTTGTCTTCGACATATCCCTCGCACCCCGGCTGACCCAGGGCCATCCCTTATGGTCCTCGGGAGGGGTGACAACGGTGTCCCCGACTCGCCCCCGGAATGGGGAGGCGAGCTTTTCAGCGCGCCGCCGCCGTAGAATTAAACAGACCAGTTCCAGTTAAACCAATGTCCATCAAAATAATTCTCAATGTCACCTTGAAAGAAATCTCGTTATTTAACAAGTTTCTGATATAAATTCAGTATAAACACTCATTGTATTCTTGCACCAAGCATTAAAAATGTTTTCTTTGTTATACAGTATGCGAATATACCATGACTCCATGAATATTTAATGGGACACCCGCCTCAGTGTTGACCTTTATTTTGGCCTTTCCTATGGCCATTGTTCTCGGCCAACACTTCAGCTCTTTGTACTACTTATCTAATGGAAGTTTGTTTTATTTCAGGTACATATACTTTTGGCCAGTATGTTAGTGAGTACATTTGAACCATACGTTTGTAATAGGCAATTGTTGGTCGCAGCTATTCTTATTCCTGAGGATTTCTTCATGATTTACTTACTCAAAGTGGATGAGCTTGAAACTAGCAGCCAAATTTGTAGCAGCCAAAATCGGCAGCCAATATTGGCAACAAAATTATAAAAGCCAAAAATATTTCCCATTACAAGAAGGTCTCAGGCAATTTGTAGAAGTTTCACCATCATCATTGTCATATAGCTGCTACTTGTATTGATTTTGATGACTGTCGTAAACAAGAATCCCACACATTTATCATTATATTCTACAATACGTTGGCCAAGGAATTGCCATTTGTCTAGGGTGATCAGCCGATGTTGTGTTGATGAATGTGTTGAGTGTTACAAATTAAAAATTACGTAATGGTCATTGAGATTTACAGGAGTAGCGTGATATTCCCGCACTTTCACGATATTCAAGCAAGCATGAATATAATGAAAGTCCGGGAAAAGACTGAATTTCCATGTATGTGTGCGTTGTTCTAAGCACCTATTTATTTTTCATCTGTGGCTAGAGTTAGCCTAACACATTTTTATTATAGTCTAACAATTAAATAGTAGAGCACACCTGGCTATAGTTATCCCAACAGATTTCTTATGTTCTATAACTTTGCATGCCACACCTGTAGTTCTTACAAAATGTTCGTTAACAATCAAAACATCTCAGATCTACACTACCCATCTCATGTACGAACAGAATTAATACATGGACGTGTTTTTGTGCATTCGTGTCAGACAATTTCGACTGCCTTTTGTTGATTTGACATGCAACAAAAAATATATCTTTATAGCGCTAACGTAATCGATGACCGATCTAAAAGATTATCCTTCCTAAAGCTGACTCATACTTGCTACAAACCTGTGCGGGTTCAAAATGTTTCTGTTTTAATTAACCTTTTTTGATGACTAACGAAACGAGAATTCGGATTTGCATTTCTTGCTTCGATACTTTGAGGCTGTGTGAGCTAGTGAAGTCATTCAATGAATCGTGAACAGCTCAGCCTCTCTAGACATTTCGTTGGCCGGCGTATTGTAGAATACAATAGATTGATCAATGTATGGTATGATAATTGATATACCTACCTACTTAACTACCTTCTGTTGACGACTGTCATAAACGTCAAAATACTTGTCAATCCAACGAATTGTCACTTGGCTATGGGCAGATACATATCTCCATATCTCTTTACATTCCTCCTCTCTAACGGCTTTGGGACCCACGGGCTAAACAAATGGTTTTTTAACTATTTTGTTTCAAATCATCTTGATCTCAAAATTTATTAAGGTAAATTTCTTTCACTCAAGTAATAATGATGACACTTGAAGAGTGACCGTTCTTTAATATTTATGATGACCTCAATCAACAGCGTTACTGAGATTCATAGTTATTGCAGATAGAAATACGTCACAGTTCACCTCATAAGCGGGTTCAATGTTCTAGGAGTGACGGATAGCCCATAGAACGATGTTAACGTGTCTAAAAAGGCCATTAAGGAGTGACGGCGTCTGCGTAGCCGCATGTCGTCACTCAACCGTCGGTTTTTTGTCGCCAAAGACGCCTAGCTATCTTCTTCCTCGTCAGACGCTTTGATTAACGACAGTAACCTGATCTAGTACATTTTCGGCCTGTCCTACCGTTCAACCCACATTAATAAATTAATTCGGACGTTAATACACCCACGCGTAGGACTAATACGGACGCGTGTAATAATAACCGTTCAATGATGTTTAATAAATGTAAATCGTTTGTGGTCAAACAAAAAACGCACCAATGATAATAAATCCACTTATAATAATTGCTGTCAACGGACGAGGAAGCGAAAATAGTTCAATTGGAGATGAAACCTCCTTTATTTGAATGTAACTGGATGTCTGTTGATGGAATTGTAATGATTAAATGGCCGGATATTACATTCAATTATTTACTTGCACGGTTCAGCGACCGATACATTGTAGTATACATCGATGATCGTCGCAATCGAGTGAAGAGGTGTATCTGTCAATGTATCTAATCGAGAAACGAGCGATTCGGTACAGCAATCTTTGGATAAAATCCGAATAATGTTTTCGATGAGGAATCCCACCGATGTGCGAGATCAAACAAACCGTGAAACGGAGTGTACGGATGCCAACACGCCAAATGTGCAACTTCAATGTTCTCACACAATGAACTACCCTCTCGGTCCCACTCGCAATATTTGGCATAGTTACATCTCTTTCTATCTTCAGTTTGTTCGATTTTGGGCGAGTGGACGATGACAAAGCGTCACTTTCTACGGGGCGCACGCGCAGCGGCAAATGAAGTGTGTCGCGTACGCAGACAGCTGCGCGATAGAGTCTGTTCTAATGTGCGCCGGAAACCATCAATTTAGATAGTGCGTCGGATTGCCGCCGCGAAGCTTCTGCCCGTAGGATGCAACTGTTGTACGGAGGAAACTGTGATTTATGACCTTCATTGTTTTGTGACCGAGATCTCCTGTTCTGCATCCTCATTCAATTAAACGGTGTCTTGTTATCCACTTACTAAATTTTTGGATGTTTACATTATTATCACGAGATTCTGCGACACTTTTAAGAGCTAAAGTAACAAGTATCATAATTTGTTCTGCAACTTTTTGATTTCAATCATATTAATGTTGATATGTGTAACATCTGCTCCACTTTTCCCCCTGTTTAACAGATGATAAGGGGACAAACACTCTCTATAGATTATCATCTGTCTCAGAATTAGGGTAGAATGTTATGGAAGTACAAATAAGTTGTGGTATCATCCTTATTGCCTCGTAATGATACTTCGACTTTCGCTGTCATAGGTCTAATTATTTTAAATTTATCACTTTGCGTGTGTAGTTTTTCTTCTTCCTATTTTAGCCAATAAGAATCATATAACAAAACTTCGTTAGTAAAAATTGTACTAGACTTGTATTTACTCGTCTTGTAAATGTTCATACTTACATAGAAGCACGCCTTTTTCCCAGGAAGAATCATAGTATTCGGTTCCACGTAATAGAATAGGGAATGAGCGCAAGCCTATTGCCGTATTACGGGCGCTATTGTTGGCTCGAACCATGCATCTGAGGTGCATGAAGTCTGGGCTGTAAATTCGCCTTGTATGACACAGCATGGGAAGGGATGGGGTGGCCCAAATCCTGCTCTGCTGGGAACCACGCGTCCATTTTTTTCATACATTGTTAAAATTCCCGCCAAAAACCGGCCTAGATTTTTCTCATTATTAGAACCGGCCGACAGGAGGCCGACCTGCAGAGCCAGATATTTTTTGTTTTATCTTTTTCTACCCCATGTGGAAGGATATACGAAAGGAAAAAGAAATCATGCTGCTGTTAGCACGTGTGTAAAAGATACATTATAAAACGACGACAACGAAAAACGATGTGACTAATTAATTGTCCTAATAATGTTCTTTCTTTTTTTGGTAATCGGTGTTAGAAAGAGATAAATCGAGATTACTTAGCTACGTAATCGACACCATTATAAAGTCCTTGATAGCATCTGTTTCATCGCTTATAATAACACAATGGATTTCACAATTATTGTTGAAGATGTTACAATATACAAATTTTACAATAACTGTTACCTGCAGCAAAGAATACGGACTATCCCGCGGCGTTGTGTCCTTGATCATATTTTCTTTGTTACGGCGAAGTAATTTTCGGTTACGTCATGTACTAAGGTAATAAATGTAACCTTTTCTCACTGTTACTTATCAATGATAGGAACCACTATCAAGGCGAACTACTTGATACCATACAATATCATTCTACTCAAAAAATTTCACTGAGAAAACTGTGAGAATTCAGCTTAGTAGAACGAATTTTCGCTGGTGAAATTCAGCTTTAGTGGAACCGAGGGAAAACCAGTTAAATGTATACAACAAAAAAATTGTTATGAAAGCGTATATAGCTCATTTGCAATTGTTTATCGTAATAGTTCTCACGGCAAATTAAACTCGGTACGCAATCGGATATTGTTTCTTCGTGACCAATCAACTATTTGGTTTCTTGCTGCAATGTGCATCGGTAGCATCCGCGGAACAATCTCATGGCTGTCGGCTAAATTGATACAGGCATCGTCTCTTGCATGTTATTGGCCACTTTCTCGCGTCCGAGCGAGCGGTGCGCAGTTGTCGAAGTATTGTTTATGAAAAGCGGGTCATAAGAAAGCTACAGAGGAGCGAGAGCGACTGGTCACTCTGATATCTCCTGGTGAAGAGGTCACGGCCATTACTCGAAAATAAACTGAAGACAGCACTCAGAGCCGTCGCATGCATTTATTGCTACTGTAAACTGTAACAGCGGCCATGTTTTTGTACGAATCCGTGAACGTTCGATAATGGAGTCGATTTCACTTTTTGCTCATTTTTCTGTTGCTAATTGGTTCTGTGTTTATTGTGGAGAATTTTTATTTGGACGGACGGTACTTTCAAAGAATGTTCGTTATTCAGCCGTGTAAATGTTCGTTTTGCGCGTGTGTGAATGTTTGTACACTTGCAACGCCGCTGGCGCAGCGTTCCGTGGAACGAATCTGGAATGTGTTCGCACATCATGCCCCGAGTGCCAACGGTCGCTTGTCACATTCGTACGGCGGGTAGACAATAGTCTGGCCTGTGATCACTCTTTGCTTAAGTGTTTTCTCGTCTCAAGGTCGCCCGCTGCGGCCATACTTATCTCTATGAGGTTTTATTACTCTTTCCTGTACTTAAAGCCCTTGTACAGTGTCGTATTGTATCCGGAATAGCTCTACGAAACCATAATCTTCCAACTTGTTTTATTTGTTTATATTCCTCATTGTAACCTAATCTTGGACGATTCCTAGTATCCAATTCGTGCTAACTTTCTTTACTAATCTGAAGGCTTGTTGGGCATTTAATCCCCTGCCTGACTAGGACGCCATGACCTCGTCGCCAGCCACATATCCAAGCAGTTTCTATTGGAATGTATGGTGGCCAAGCCGTCGCCAAGTGAGTGAGCTGCCATACATTTCAGTACTAACTGCTTGGACACCGCGGCTTGCGAAGTGGTCATGGCATCCTAGTGAGGCATGAGACAAAGTCAAACACCTGTATGACTATTTGACTAAGACCAGTAGATATACACGTTACAACTATTCTCTACAAAATACCAACACATATTTCTCACGTATTGAACGATGTAACCTATGTAATTCCATACCGCGTGGTATGTAACTCCTAGGGCAAATCGCACCGGTATCTGCGCCCGCGCCGGCCATATATCACGGTGGCGTTGGTCCTCCATAATTGGTATGCGGCGTTTTGCCCGGTCCGCATCAATAAAACATCTCTTCCTCCTTGTATGTAATATAAGCTTATTGGAATTTGAGATTAACAGGCAACAGAATTTGCCTGCCAGGCATGAAATCTGTCAAAAACAGACCTGTACAGCGAATACACCTCGCACCTCCAAACCCTCTTTTTCAAAAATTTAACGAACTCTTAAGCAAAAACAGACAGTAAAAAAATATGTAGGTAACTGTTAAAAACAATAAAGAGAAAGAAAATAATATTAAAAAAATTAAAAATCGTAAAATAAAATGTATCTCGAAAAGGAGCCAGATGAAAAACTGCATTACATATATTACGTCGTAATTTAGTTAAAAAATGCCTGTTGTAAGATTAAAACGTTAAATCTGATGCTGTGTTTTCTTACATCCTAATTTTTTTCATTTCAGTCTCAATATTATTTAGAAAATCGAATTTGCCAATACTTTCTCTAGCACTCTTACTTTTCCATGAATCGTGATAACAGCATACCATTAAGATCGTATATGTTAATTTCCTACAGTGTGTCATCCTGTCAGTAGATTGATGTCAAACACTTCCAAGCCATTAATTTATGTAAATAATCCTATTAATTACACCTATTAGTGTAACACGTTATTTAATGTTATGTTTACTCATCCTTTGAAGTTTTACCTGTGTTCTTTTATTTAAATTTTACGGTTATACCCCTTTTGGTTTCGAGCTACCATTTCAATCTCAAACTGTCACGTTAATGTCTTAAAACTCTCCGGATTAGGATACGAGGTAATTGAGACGATAAATTTAACTTTGAATATTTTGTTATCTTTTTATATGACCTTACAAAAGAGTCACGAGACTTAGTTTAAATATAAGTTTGTAAGGTTCTACTTTTTGCAAGGTCACGTAATGGAGAAGAACCTGCTATTGCAAGATGTCGTGTCGTGTGTATATTTATGTGAAATATAAAGTAACACAACGGGAGTTTCGTGTGTTTACAATACATGAACTTATACCATGGGTTCATCCGGCAGGGATTCAGTTGAAATTGATATAAATTGTTTTTTTTTTTTTTTTGACTTCTTTATCGGACAGAACGAAAATCAGTAAACTTATCACAATGTACCGATAAGATTACCGATTTTCTTTTGTAAATGCATACATATCAGATTGAGCAACAATACATCTAGTGTGTACCCGTCTTTAAATCGATAAATATTAAATAGTTCACTGCCACATTAATTAAGTCTCGATTAGGCAAGCGAAAACAAATTAGTACGGCATGATCCTCCGGCTTAAATAGTACGTGGGCTGCGCCTACGCAGATTGGCGTCAATAAATTATGGAGACGTGTGCTTCACGATATTTTAATATAAACTGGGTAAACATTTCAAATATTCATCATATTAATTAGGTAAACATGTCGAAAAGGTATTTTATGGTTTCTGAATATGGTGTTATACGTGTTCGTTCTAATGATTAACTAGTTTCATTTGGAAATTGTTTTAAATTATTCCACGTAGTTAGTATTTTAACGAGATATTTATTATCTTCATCATCATCTGAAGCTTTCATCTCGGGAGTCCTCATCTTCATATTATATTCTTGCTCACATAAAATTACTTGTCCCGATTGATTGACTGACTGACTGATTTATCAACACAGAGCCTAAACCGCTGGACCTACAAACTTGAAATCTTGACAGTAGATTCATTTTATGATGTAAGCATCCACTAAGAAAGGATTTTTGGAAATTCTGCTACTAAAGGGGATAAAAGATGGAAGTTTGTATGAAAGTTCATCATTTTCAGAGCTAGATGCACTGAATTTCATAAATCTGTGCCTTTTAAGAAATAAATAAATACGTGTATCAGCGTATTTCAAAATTTTTTGTTTGCATGGAAATTTCGTCATTTAGGTCACTATTAAAATATGGATAACGAAATTTTCCCGGGCGAAGGGGAAAGGGGGAAGGGGAAGCTAGTATTCCATATTTATACCGTGTCGACGAAACATTTACATGCTTTTCATTCATCTCTGCTTGTAGTCATCTCAATCTTCACTCCTTTTCCTGGCTATGGTCTTACAAACAGTTCATCCATCTTCTCATGTGTCCTTCTGCACTTGTAACCGTCTATTTCCATACATAATAATTTACCTTTTTGCGACCTTACTTCCATTAAAATGTTACACTTTTCTGAGCCTTCCTCTGTGACTGCGATTCCATGTAAATTCATTTAATGTAACTGTTTTGAAACACATATACCTAAAATACGTCTACCTGTAACCCCGTATATGTAATCATTACCTTCGTTCTATAGCTTAAATAATATCTACGGTAATAATTTATATATTTATTTGTTTAAAGCAATCTAGTCGGAAACGGAACCTTAAAATTGAGATTTTAATCGAAAATATACACAACTAAGGTTTGTAACAATTCAATTACAGGTAGGATCTTAGTAGGCTCTTGGGAACAGAGCCAAGTGTGATTGCAATACATTCTATGCTGAGACTACAAACTGTTCTGCATAGAAATGGTGCATACACTCAGGTTGTGACTCTGTTCCCAGCTTGTCAAAGGATTAAGTCACGAATCATCTGTAAATTTGCCTAAGCATCTGTTAGTCGATCGTTTCGTTACACGTTTTCTTTATAAATACTCTACACATAAATTAGCGGGGTTTCGTACATTATACCGAAAGTTAAATGATCGAACAATAATAGGTCGACACGTTTGGTCGGACGATCAAATCGTCGTTGGTACGTTAGGTCGAAACGTTAATACGTCGAGGTATTATTACGTGGAAAATGCATAATAGGTCGAATATGAATACGTAGATGTATTATAAAAATGCAAACGGTCTATTGTCTCCTCCCCATAAAGTTGAAATTTTCAAAAGGCCTGCCTTTGCGGAATCTATGAAATAAACCTATGTTATATATAAGTATACTTCTGGTTTATAGCTTGTTCATTTTGTAAAAGTTTAATGGTTTGGTATAATCCTTGTTTCTGTTTGTCTATCAACTTATTCCAACGTATGTGCCGTTTTGAAAATTTCAACTTTATGAGGAGGGGACAAAAGACCGTTTGCATTTTTACGTAGTAATACGTCGACGTATTAATATTTCTACCTAATACACCAGCGACAATTTGATCTTTCGACCTATTGCATTTTCCACGTAATAATACCTCGACGTATTAATGTTTCGACCTAACGTACCAGCGACGATTTGATCGTCCGACCAAACGTTGTCGACCTATTGTTGTTCGATCATTTAACTTTCGGTATAATGTACGAAACCCAAATTAGCGTATTTTATGCATTATTGTATTTTATAGACTTGCGTGGTCTTATTTTTCATCCAATCTTCGACCGTGCATGTCTACATTATTCTATTTTGTAGACATTTACACATAAAATCTTAATATTCTGTAGATAACTACAGTCCAGAAAACCGATTCTCCTAATAAAAATCTATTCAACTTTCTGTCTCTACATTGAGACAGAAAGTTGAATAGATTTCCGCAAATCCTCGTAATTATTTTTCAAAAGTTCAGTCAAGCCTCAGTCGAATTATAAAAAGTATCATGTTGTCCATGATCTATTTTTTAAAATTGTGTTACGAAAATAGTTTTTTAGTTTTTCGTATTTCATTTGGTTTTGACAGATCGAGAATGAATTTTGAATAGATTTTTATGAGGAGAATTTGCCTTATGGAGTTTCCTGAGAAGAAAAGATGTGATGTTCGCGTTGTTGTTCGTTCATCGATTAAACCATATTATGAAGTTGACCGCGGTGTCATTCACTACACAAGTGAATGACATTATGGCTACTGGAAAAAAACGGGTCATTCCGACAAATCTAAATCAGCCATGTTTATTATATGTACGGATTAAACTCGACCATGAAAAGTTAATCCATATGTGTATAAAACGTTTGTTGAATTCCCTTGCGAGATGCAAACATGGCCGCCATGTTTGGTATGAGGAAAGATTTGCACGTATCTGCATAATAATACTAGTGTATTGGCTCGTAAGTTGTCTTAATCGAAGGCTTGTCTCATCACTATTTTAAGATCTGGCAACTCAGGATGTGAGTTTCTGATGTTTCTATGTATTTATGGTGTGTTTACAAACAAATATTGTTACTAAAGGTCAAGGCAAGGTAAGGCACACAGAATCGAAGTACTTTTATAGAAGTGTCAATTAAGTAGTTTGTAATAGGGACTTAAGTTAACTTAGTCAACTTAGTAGAAACTAAAGTTAACTTAGTAGAGTCTAAAGTTTACTTAGTAGAGACTAAAGTTAAGTTAGTAAAACCTAAAGTTAACTTAAATCTTCTTTATTTCCGACGCGTAGTTAGTACAAATTCGTTTTTGGTGAGGATACAATTCAAATCCACGTGGGTGGCAGAATGTGTTCGAAGCACTTACAGGATCGTTTTTTTACGCCTTCTTCGTTCAAATATACCGTGATGATTCAGACCTCCTGCGTAGTAGATCTTGTGAGATAAGTCATCAGTGCTCCGTGACAAATGTGTTTGATAAGATATGATTAAAACTCACAAATTTCGTCTTCTTATTGTGAAATTGGGAACTTCATTGATTCGAGAATTTTCGATTATAAGAGTAAACATTAAATTTTATATTTAATATTTTGATCTTCTGTTCGATTTTCAATAATAAGATTAATTTTGGTAACTATGTTCATTCATTTACTTACCTATACATAGACTGCATATTGCAGTTAAATTATTTTTCGCAGTGCATTTAATAGTATTTTTTTAAATTTTATGCTTTGTTTTAATCAAAATAGCTATAGTCTGTCGACTAATTCAAAGGTGTCTTTAAAATACAAAAATTCTGTGTGTTCTACACATTATTTCGAAAAAATGATCACCATACACGTATATTTTGAAAAATGACGACATTAATCAAGATAGAACCGATATTTCACCAACGGTTTTTGAGAATAGAATAGAATAGAATAGAATAGGATAGAATCTTTATTTGCATGAAACACAGTGTGAAGGATGTTACATAGTACCTAGAGCAACAGAGATTATTTAAAAATGATCCTCTTAGATAATTGTTATTTTAACAATGACGTTCAAGGCAATTGTTTGCTGTTAGTTTGTTTGTCATGTGGTTATATAAGAGAAATATGTGATGTGAACTATGGAATGCGATCCATTATCCACTCTGTAGGTAAGTACAGTCCGCATAGATTGATCTTGATGAACAATGGCACTATCGCCATTGTGTATTACTTATAAGTCTGTATTTAATGTATGCTATGTACACCGTAATTGTTATATGTATCGGAAACATTGCCTATAACTAAAATTGTGTTAATTGTGTCAATACATATAATGTGGTAGTACTTATGTGCTCTAAATGATCTTAATTCCTACTTGCCTGTCGTCAGATTGATCTGATATTTGGTACACACCTTTGGTTCGGACAAAAGTACAATTGAAATCAATAATACAGTTAGATTTACTCTTAATACTGTTACGGGATTGGAAATAAACACCTTCGTATGTGAGACCGCTTTATTTACACACCCCAACAGCCAAATCTTGAACACGACACTCACGGCGCGACTGTACCGCACGATGCACTACTGCACTTACAGTCTATTCGCGACACTCACAGCGCGACTGCACTATCAATGCACTTTACTTTGCACTTCACTCCCTTTTTCCACTTTTCTTCCTTTTTTCCTTCTTCTTCTTCTTCTGTTCACTTTGAAGTCCCAAACTTAACTGTCCATTCACCGCTCTGACAGCTCCTTTTATATCCTTAATTTCGATCGTTTTTTCGATATTCATTTTATTATTTCTTTAGAATTTTCCATGATCTACTAGAGGAGCTTAACTATATTTTGATCTTCATTTCGTTTCTCATTTTTATTATTCTTCCAGAATGTTCTGCTAATAACTAGAAGAATTTAAATGTAGAATCTTCGGTTATCTTTACCAAATAAAGATTTACATAAATTAGAAAAACACAAAAACCACATATCGTAACATCAGGATTCGAACCGTCGACCATCGTTTTAGCAGGCCGCTGTCTTAGGCATTCAGCCACAGCTATCACTCGACAGTAGGTTCGAATTTACCGTTCCTACGCTAAGTTATGTTACGTCACATTCGTAACAATACCTTAGTTGTAAGATCATTTTCGGATTTTGTAGTCAAGATATTTGTGATGCTGACTGTACATCTTGAGTATCTTGCGTAAAACCTTTGCTTTGAAGGTTAACGAGTGATATGATAAGATGTAACAGTATAGAATAACGCTACATCCGCAAGGTAACAGATAACAGTTCTTTTACAAACATTTCGTAAACTGTAATATGCTTTTGATGTATGATTTTATTATGAGTTAACTATTATATTTTATAAAAACTTCCGTTAGGTCTGCTGTGCAGGTGTTAATTCTAATACTGTAGTGTGAATCATTTGCTATTGTATTGTTAAGATTATTAAATTGCGTATATGTTCAGTATAACCGTGTGGTTCCTGGAAGAGTAGAATTTGGTCCACCCCATTTCTTCCCATGCGGTGTCGTACAAGGCGACTAAGAGATAGGGCTGTTTAACATCAGACAAATGTATACAGCCCAGACTCAGCCTTGGATACACGGCTTGAGACAACAATAGTGCCCGGAATGCGGCAATAGGCTCACCCCCTATTACGTGGGGCCGAATCCAATGATTGGTGAAATGAGGGTGTTAATTCACCTCTGCCTAACCCTCCAAGGATAAAGGCGTGATTGTATGTATTTATATGTTCAGTACATACAGCCAAGGAAATACACTTTTACTTGTGAGGGTTTATGCACAAAGGGTATACTTATTTCTTGGATCTTGTGTACATTGATAAAGTATCTTAAAAAAACAACAACACAATTGCATCACTTTACTGCTCATCATTTAGCTTTACTGCTACTTTACTGTAACAGCAGGCATTCTTGAAATGAGCTCGATAGACAGCAATTGGTTTGTGGGACCAAATATGCTTTTATGGACGCTTCTTGTCGTCATTTGTTGGCACTTGTGATCTTTTAGAATACTCACCTCTTGTTTCATTAAATTACACAATATCTTTTAGAACACTTACCTCTTATTTTCATTGATAGCTTGAAGTCACCCTACTGCAATCAAGATAAGGCGTAAATCAGGACTGTCACATTGAGAGTACATTAGTTACTAAATAACCTAAAGGTCAGTTAGAATCGCACACTAATTTAGATTCTAACACGTGATCTATAAGTTCATATTCCATAAATGGATGTGTGATCGGTTATTTCCGTGATACAAAATTAATGTTCTTTGAAAGTGATTTAAAAGGTGAATATGTAAAATAGGTATTTGAATTTATTTTCGCAATGTAACGTTTTCTTGTGAGTCATCTAACTGACTTTGAGCTGATGATGTAAGACGGTATTGATCATTGAAATGTAAGACAACATATATCTGAAGTTCGTTTTACGCACCTATCTTTTATCGGTTTAGGGACCCTTAAGACGTTTTGTATAACTTGCCCATTGTTTTCGATCTCACCTGTAAGATGACGCCAATCCTGTTTGTCCATTTCTGGCTGGGGAAGACAAGAAATTTACCTTTAGGCCGTACCAGATCGATGGAGAAAATGTTTGCAGTAAATGTCATATTATAAGTAGTGATTGTTGTGTAATAAAAAAAAACTAAAACATAACATAACATAACATAACATAAACTCACGCCTGTATTCCCCGAAGGGGTAGGCAGAGGTGCTAGCACCCACATTTCGCCAGTTTATGTTTAGGTCCCAATGTAATAGGTGGCGAGCCTATTGCCATTAACCGGGCACTTATAAACCTGCGATGAATACACACATAACTTCGAAAAGCATCGAAATGTAATTGGTGTGTGCCATGGTAAACCCGACTACCGAAAAATCACGCTTTAAAAAGTGACAAACAAGAAAATATCAAGGATAGCCGTGGTCGTATGCCACTTTTCCCTAGAATATATTGTTTTATTAGAGTAAGTGGCATACGACCACGGCTATCCTTGATATTTTCTTGTTTGTCACTTTTTAAAACGTGATTTTTCGGTAGTCGGGTTTTAGTTTAAACTTTATTTTTATTTAAATTATTTTGAGGCAAGGTAAAGCTAATAACTTATACATATTTGGAATGTGCTTATTAAGCACTTTCATTTGATACCAAACACGGCATATTTATCTCAAATTTATTTTTTAATACAGTACCTTATGAGCGCTAGAGGGCGCCACACAAGATTGGGTGACACGTCATATAGCCTATAACCATCGGACAATCAAGTCGCTTGTAACGATACCTCATTTGTCCAGTTCTAATAAGTATTTGAGGTGCTATGTGGGAACAAATGAACATACATACATACATACATACATACATACATACATACATACATACATACATACATACATACATACATACATAGCCTGTCAAAATCATAACCCTCCTTTTGGCTTCGCCGTAGTCGGGTAGTAAAGGTTCACGCGGAGGCCACGTGGTGCTGCAGTTGGTTTCGCTACAGTGTGAAAAATGTTTACAACCCCTATGTAACCAGTCCAAACTTGTTGCAACTCAACTCGGTCAACAAACTTTGTTCTCAAACCATTTGGCACGAGGTATACATTACTATAAGGTGATGACGTCATCGAGGTATACCAGACAAGCTTCTCCTATTAATCCTGCAAGAACTCGCTCCATCAATCTCTCGAACGTCGCTGGCGCATTGCAAAGGCCCAGTGCCGACTCTTCTGCACCATCTTTATGGTATAAAAACTGAACCTCATTGAATTTGATCAGTTGTTTTCCTCAGGGCGTTTCCAACGAATAAAGTCGATAAACGCATGTCAATATACCAGCTACTGTATAAAATTACTTTGTCTGCTCACCCAAATAAGGTATAAAATATTATACGGTCAATTGCGCGAAATCGTTTTAACCAATAATCATTGTTCATCGCGAAATTAAATTTAACCTCTGTCGATTTAAATAAATATTTCGATTACTCCCTCGGTACGGAAGCTTGTTCTTAATTATTTTTAGTAGATATTTGACTCGTAAAACTGGTGAATTATTACCAGTTAACACGGAATTAATGGGGTGTCAGGTGTAACCTCCGTCTCCGTGCTGCGTTCTTTGTGACTTAATTTTATTGTATAGTAGGGTCATTTGGATTTTAATGGGATTTATTGCATATACTCAATGTTGTCACACTTGTCCCTAAAAAACAGATTTCGGTAAGTTTTTCTTAAATGTTTCAAGTATTTGAAGTTTGTGTAAACTGCTTTTTGCTATCAAATTTGCTTCAATGGCGGAAGCAAACCTTACTATTTAGGATGAATTCATCAGTCAATAGATTCGATCATAGGCTAATACACAAAAAAATATTTCTTTGCAATGAAAACGTCAATAATTTGCAATTCGAAGAAATTTTGTCCCCAGATTTGGGGAAATTACATTTGGATACGCAGGTGCACACTACAATTTACGACATACGCGCAAACTAAATAGGTTTTTACCTTATACAGACTTGTTGTGTGTTACCAGTGTTCCGGCTGTCTCATTGTCATATCACAGTTGATAAGATTATGTCCAATATGGCAGATTAAGCGCGAGTGCGTCGCCCGAAGCCGCCATTCATTTCGGCGCCATATCTCGTGTTCATGAATTTAATCAACGCGTTTCATGCTTCATGGTGTCTTTGGCCTCTTTATAAGCTGCTAAAGGTTGTCTACCGGCCTTTTTGTATTATTAAAAAATGTTGATATGGTTCGCACGTTACCTGAGCTTAGGACAGTTAATTGAGCGATTTTTTATGCTTTGACGTGGTTTCAACATGAATTGGGATATTGTCCATTTTTATAATATTCTCTTCTACTTTTCCCCTTGCTAGAGTCTCGCTCACTCTTTATGCCCAGTACACGTTTTTTAAGTGTCTTTTGAGGATAGCACAGGGTGTTACGGCAGCAGAAGAGTTAAAATTCACCATTCATAGTTAATATCAAACGAATCCGCGCGCACGAAGGCCTCGTTTCTCTCGCCACTTGTAGTCATGATGTATGCCAGTATACTTCCATACCAATCGGCCTAAAGCTTCTGTTTATCGACAGTTTAACACGTTCCACTTCGATTCAGAAGCGACACTTCGATAAATCAACTTAGCGCACAACACTGGTGGTGAAGGAAATTTATTATAGCACACAATGTTGTACTCTGAAATAAACGGATTAATGCAACGACATGGAGTTTCTTTACCAATTAAAGATACACCTTATTTAGTAATATATAAATTTTAGGTATATTGCTGATCTTGTTTTTGCATGTGTCTGCTTGATATCTATTAATTGCGATAACTAGTTTTGTAATTAGGAAAATATGTCAAGTTATAAACGCGCTGACGGATACAGGTAATAAGATAAGCTGTTATATTGGTAATAATCCTCACCTTCTAAACACATCTACAGGAACGTCGAGACTTGAAAATGTTAATAACAGTTCTTGCTCTCCACCATCAAATTTTCATAAAAATCAATCGTCAAGATCTAATAAATTATAAAGAACTTTACTTATCATAGTTGTGGTTTTGTCGTGTATAAACAAAAATAATTCCAAGTTGATTTTAGCTTTCAATGTAACTTTCGGCAATATTTTAAAGAACTCGTGACGTGGTTTCCCAAACTCACTTTCCCATTAATAATATTAGAGCGTATTGGCTACTAGACATGCTGTAGATAAATATATTAATCATGATTCTTTTTAAACTAATTGCAAAAATGATCAATTCAACTTCTACATTACGAAAGCTCATTAATGTACACATTAATATTTCTAATAGAAAACACCATGCTAAGAGGTTAATTGATAAGTTAATGGAAGTCTTGAAGTCTCAGGAAGCGTTTCTATACTTGCATACGACTCATAAATTATTACCTCCATATCCTACGTGCCATTTATCATAATATTGTCTGTCGGTCGCGTTTTATCTCGACCATGGTGGAGCAGGTGGGTGTCTGCCTATTTCAATATTAATTGATCCTGCTGCGTTGCGGAATCGTTTTGTCCTTTTGTTTCTTCTGTCAATCTTTGCGATCGATGGGATAGTTTGAAATTTAAATTGGCAGGGGGCTGAACCGTCCTTAGACTTGCGATGGACAGTTTCTTGAAATATAGGTCGAAGGATTATTATAACCAGAAACGCCTACTTTGGTTAGACTAATGGAATCTGTCTACGGTTTATTTTTTGCGTCTACGTCTTTAGAGACAAGAATATTGGATAGAAAGCTTCTTATGTTCTCTTTAGGCTTTGACTATACCTTTTAAATCGACAAAGGAATTCACTCCAAAATGACGAACTTATTTCTATGAATCCTCATTGGTAAAGCGAGGGAATATTCAGCCATAAAGAGACTTATAAGGAGTTGCTAAGACACTATTACATATTCCAAATTCTTCTTATCTGTTACTGGTTTCTAGAACTCTTCACGTTTCGCAGTTTAGCATAGGTGATAAGCCTCTGAAGAAAGTGGACTATCTAGATGGAACGTGCCCGCAATGCAGCCTTATAGCTGATATGGGCCTATGTTTATTGAACGACTAGTTATCATTCCAAGATATAGCCCACGGTTTAGAGATAGTTTTGTACTAGCTACCCATTTAAGTTGATATTTTATGAAAATATTTTCATCAAGACTTAGAGCAGATACAAGCAGTCTGAAAATTTAAGAGGTATAGAAATGGATATACTTTGGGAAAATTGAAGTATTTTTCGTATATATTATTCATTGTGTAGAAAAGGTTTTGTCGTCATCCAGGCGAGCTCAACAGATTTTGATCCAATGTATGATTTGAGATTGACATGGTCATTAACATTTACAGTGTAACACTTACCGGGATATTTACCATGTTCATTATTTTTATTTGGTAACCGATATTTCGGTTCAATTTTTTTTCGTACTTTTTGCCAGTTCTATTTTGATTATTCGAATCACTAGGCATTTAGCATACATTCCTTATCCAGGCACACTTTTTGTTTAAAGGCATTGAACAGTAATTACTCGTATGTACAATAGAATGTAATAGTCAAAGCAATTGTTGAATTATTTAGCCATTTATGGGTATTCACCGTGTGAAAACTTACCTAGAATGTGTCATAAAACAGTATGTCTCTAACATAATGAGTAATCGCAAGTATGTTACAACATTTTTGGTGAATAATCTTATGTTCAATCTCATGTGTATGGTCCTACTCTAGTATATTGAAATTATGTGAAATTTTGGCCATTTCAAGAATTGACAATTTGATCTCAGAGATACAATTTTCCTTATCATTTTACCTTCTCATGGACGAGTTAGGAATATGGACACGTTGGGATATGGACGAGTTAGGATATGGACAATTTTGGAATCGTAGGTGGACGAGTTAGGAAAGTGGTCAACTTAGGAAGTGGACGAGTTAGGAAAGTGGACGGAGTCATTCAGAAGGATTTCTCTTTCATATGAATCGACAAATCAAAATACAAATAAAACACTTGTTGGGAATTCTTGTAAGTTGATTTGAATCTGTGTGTGAGAGAGAAAATTTAGTGAACGTTGATTGTGATTGCATTTAACCTGTATTAAAGGCTGTTGAATCTTGAGTCTCATTAATAAATGGACGATGATACGAAGCGACGTATAAGGTACAGTTCAACCACTTAGCAGTTGTCTAACTCCGTCGCATGACGTAGCAAGGTTATCGGCAAGATCCCAGCGGCATGACTCACATGTATCTTTAATTTGACGATACTTGCCAGTGTTTACTTGTACAGTTATTCGACACACATTGCCTGCAAGTCTTTTGATGCTGCAAAATAGCCGTTGTAGTGATCTCGACCTCGCGACCTTTATTTAAAGTGCTGGGATAAATCCACCAGTGGACGTAGACCTGTAGTTTTGTTAGAGAGTGTACAGTAATTCACACATCTGATGGGTGCGGTATAGTTGGCCATTGGAAGGGACGCCCGTTACACTGGAGGTCATCGGCAGGTGCGCGATTCTTGACGAGCACGGTTTTCCTATTTTGGTTGGGCATTGTTAGAGAAATGAGTCTCGTTACGGCTCTGTTTTGTGTTCCCATCGTTAGTTAGTGTCCAATATGGCGGTCGATTCTTATGCTGTTCGTTTTTATGACCGCCAATTTACGTTGGGAAGCATTTATTTTAAGCGGTTAGGTAATATATTTGCCAGTATTGGTTTATTTTTTCAAAAATAATTGTGCTACCTTTATTTTAATCGTATTTTAGTTTAAGGTTAAGTTAGGCTGTTAGGTGACCAGAATGTTCCATATTTCCAGTTTTCCAGAATTGCATTAGCATGGTATCTCATCCCGATCGCATTCGAATTGAGTCTGTCTGACATATTTCTTAGAAGCTCTACTGACCTGACATTTGAGCTAATGTAAAGTATGAAAGTCATAACTGTCACTTTCCTAATCGATTCAAATGAATTGGCAAATATTTAAATTCGATGAATACTATTTTGCATTCGATACTTTTTACAAATGTTCTTTTTAGTGGCCGCATATTTCACATACGAATTTAAAATAATAAACAACAACTTTAATGAAAGTCATGTTGTTTTTATCGTAGAGCAATTTATTCTTCTTGAAATTAATCGTCACCGGCATGGCGGAAGGGTAAAGAGCCATTTTAGCGCGAAAATAGTGATAAATATATACTTAAATAGCTTTCGTACAACACAAATTGATTATTAATAATACACGCATAAATAACATAGCCAAAACGTTCGCAGCAAGCAATAATTTGCATGATACAGGCGTCGTCAGACTCTCGGTCATAATTAACATTTTAACTGTCACTGCTTTTTAATCGAAAATTATGGATTTTTCGACACAGTTCGCAATAATGTGTTTTCCTGACCTGTTTCTTCTGTTCTCTGGAAGTGTCCCAGTTACGTGAACAAGGTCAAATTATTGCGTTCAAGTTCAATTAAACTGGGTCTTCGCGTTTTACTCATTGACATAATTTTGTTTTGGGTAAATACTAGTTCTTCTACATCACATCGCGGTTTCTAAAGTTTCTGTCTTTGGGCATTTGGGGAGGGGTTGAGGTGAACTAAAGGGATACGGAAGGGGACAGACGATTATACTTCTTAAGTACTCTTAACTTAGTTTATGTGCCTCACACTAATAAACGTCTTTAAGGGTGAGACTCTGTAAAGACAATCTAAAGGGCTCAGATTTTCTTTTAGTATGTGTAGTACGGGTCTCCATTCATTTTGAATTGCTTGCTTCAAGATTCATATAAAATCTTTGTTTACTTTGGTTTCAAACAGGCTTACAATAATTATGAATTCTTGACGTACTTGTTTTATGGTCTATATATCCTCAAATAACTGCACCATTCGTGGAACTACCTCTATTACAATGGAGGAATATTATTCCCACTTACATTTACCTCATTAATCGTTCACAACATGCAAAATGTTTTAGAGTAATAGTTTATATTTACTTTAATACTTACCTAAAGTGAAGCCAACGAAGCAAGAGAAAAAAGGTAAACATAGTTTCAGCGGTTCCCAACATTTATCACTTCAAGCGCATTCCAGACAAGAATGAAATTGCTCATAAGATGGAGGATCTGACAGTTTAGAACCGCTGTGCTGACAGCTTTCCTGTACTACGATACACGCAAAGATAGCTGCCGCTTGGCCATTATCGCGTACGTGTGACATGTGCAACAAGGAAAAAGAAAATAATCGCTAGTTATCGCAACTTAACTCAGTAATGGTCGATTTGTTTACCTTTTTTCTCTCGTCTCGTTGGCTTTATTTTACAATGTTATCGGTGTTATCACTCTTACGTAGGGTAGTATTGATTTTCAGTTAGAAAACAAAGTACCTATTACACGCTACTTTTTTCCATAATTTTATTTAATTAGTTGTTGTACAATACAAGGTTTGGTAATAGCAGTTCCTGTCCAATATCATTTCGATGATGTTGCCTGTGGTTTTATGGCACAAATGAATATTAATGATTTTTTTATCACTTTTTTATTAATTATGTCGTAAACACTATCTACTTCTATGTGTGGTAGTACGGTCATTACACGATTCATATTATAATACAATTTACAGACCATTTCATTACTTAAATATATATTTTTTTAATTAGAAATTATTGTTATTATGATTTGATGTTCTTTTCTTACACAATTTTTCATATTGGCTATTATATTATTGTCATGTACAGTGACGTCCACACAAGTTTGAAAAGTTAAGGTATTTAAAACCTCGCTTTATTAGGATAATTTACATTGAGAATTAGGTTCTTGGATACTTCGTGATGCCTGTTCTAGTTTCAAATGATTAAAGAACCTACTTCTATGATCTGGGAATGGTTTGGCAATAGATAGTGGCCTTTCCAAACACTTAAAATTAAATACATAGGGAATAAAATCTTCTCGAGCGGGACTCGAACCCGGGATCTTTCCCTTACAGGGGGAATGCCTTGACCAATTCAGCTACCGAGACACGCCCGATGTGATTCAAATTTCCCTTCCCGTCTTTAAGGCGACGATGGAGTCATCTACCGATATTCGTACGAACTATCGGACTCTTAAACTTATCTCACGTGTGCTCGATGAGGTTTAAGTCGGACAAACTGACAGACCATATAAACCGTGAGAAGTGTACCCAGAGAGCAAGCAGCATTCACTCTTTCAGCTCAATATTCCATCGCATTGTCTTACGTAAACACGGATCTTTGCCCGTAATTTGTTTTGAACGGTCTGACGATTCCTTTAACAAGGGCTATTTTGTACAAATTTACTGTTATTTCCCGTTATGCTAAACGATTCCGAACTCAGTTCTTTGCCTTACGTGTTTAGACATTATGGAGATTAATTTCTTCCGATTTGAGGCTCAAGGCTTTTGTAAGCTGCGTTGCTGTCGAGTGAAGAGAGTACGGCGAGAAAATGTCCATTCAGATTTCATTGCTTGTAATCGTACATATTAGGTAGATAATTTTAAATGGTTTTAACTGTGATTTGAAGTTCTATGGCAATCCTGGCCCTAGTGTGGTAGATAAATCATTCTCTCATCTGCAAACAACAGTGAATGATGGAATTACAAAAAGGCAGTTGTAGTTTTAATCATCACTATGATTGAGTATTTAAATTCGCTTGACAAAAACTACCAGTGCCATTTCTAAAATACTCGCACTAGGTAACCAGTTACGATACGAACTGAGAGATAATATAGCACTAACAATTATACTCATTTAATAATTACAACTTTTTATTAAATCATTCTCTACATTATCAAATCGTTCAATAACTTCATCAATTCACGATCTTCATTATTCGTATATTTTTAACAAGTTCATCACAATATTCAAGACGAGTTTCGCTCTCATAGACCTCAATAAACACATCGTTCACGACGATAGCACAAACAAACAAACACGCCCACACTGAGGTCTCAGTTGACGTTTCCCACGAAGCTGTTTGTTGTACCCATGAAATGTAAAATGTAATGGTGACCCGTTACTTTGTGGTCGAGTTCGGTCCGAATGTACCAGGAGCTAAGCTATGCGAAGAGATGACGACGATTCACAACAAGTTCATATTTGGAACACTATGGCATAAGTTCATGGTGTGACGTCAATTTTATTATGAAAATATTTTAAGATACCTAATGCAATCAGATCAGATCTTGACTAGCGATGACTACTCAAAATGATCTCAATACTTTTGATAGTCCCCCTTTCCTGTTAATATATTGTTATGATTTTAACATCTTTAGTTTGGAGGATAATACAATATCAATAAAACATTTTGACTTCGATCTGATGTTGACTGTACAGTCGACCAGAGATATAGTCGTATTTTTTTTCATAAAACTTTGTATGCAACTTTTTTTTTCGTGCGGAACTCCCCTCGGAAACCTCCCCTGCCGAAGTCGTAAGGGGAGGTTACGTCGGACTCGAACCGACTAAAACCGCACACCGACTGTGGGTCGTAGTGCTAGGCCGGAGGTGAGGTTGTCTTCGACATGTCCCTCGCACCCCGGCTGTGTAAAATGCCGAACAAAAAATGGCGAACTGACTTAACTTCAACATCGATCTGACTGACAGATTGTTGACACAAGTATCTTATTGCGTGTGCGCATAGTTCCTAGTCTAATATAGCATCGCCATCTCTGTGACTTAAGCATCTAGCTTTAATAAAGTTGACATAATGTTGTAGTTTCTCGCCCAAGCCTTGGCAGATTGGTGGCGTTCCACCGTTACACATACACTGCATGCTAATTGGTTAACTGTTTGTCTGTCTCAGTTTTGTTTCTCTCCATCCACCACGTTTTATTGCGTATTTACTTTTTACACAGACGCGAGACGGTCTGGCGACAAGCTTCGGGCCACTCAGCCAAAATACTAGTCGCGTATTCTACTATCGTACTAACTAATGTTGTAAATGTGAAAGTTTGTTTGTTAATCCATACTAATATTATAAATGCGAAAGTAACTCTGTCTGTCTGTCTGTTTGTATGTTACGCTTTCAAGCCTAAACCACTGAACCGATTTTGATAAAATTTTGAATAAGGGTAGATTAGACCTTGAGAAAGGACATAGGCTATGTTTGGTCGCGATAACCGACATCCACGCGGGCGGAGCCGCGGGCAAAAGCTAGTCAATCATAAATGGAAGTAGTTAGCTGTGAAATTTAGTACAGAAATAGACTTTGACCTAACGGTAGTAAGATATGTGGAAAAGCAAGAAAAAAATACTAGATTTAGGCCCGTATTCTAGAATTACACTCAGCTTGAATCACGATTACTACGAACGAAACTATCAATCTGTCTATACAATCTGTCCTAAAATGAATCACGATTCAGACTGAGTGTCATTCTAGAATACGAGCCTTAGATTGGATTTTGGGTATAGCTAAATTTGAATTTTTCGGAAAGCAGAGGAAACTCAGAGCTAAATTATCAGTGAGCAGAGCTAAGTTTTGTAGCAAAAAGCGACATTTTACTAACAGAAGACACTAGGTTAATGAATCGTATAATCTTTTTAAAACAAAACTTTTAACAACGCGGTTTCGCAGCCATAAAAATACCAGAGTTTTCTTTAACGTTCATAATCATCCATTATGTTCAAATACGGTAGTCCTCTCCGACGCTCTCATTAAATTCTATGAGGAACTGACATATCTTTAAAACGAGCGACCTTATTCCATAACAAGATAGGTGTTAATTAACCCATCCACCTCCAAAATGTCCAACCGGATCACCCTTTATCAAAGCCGAGTCTCATCGCTTGCCAATCAGGAGATCGACAATCGCGGCCGAATTCGGCACGTTACCGTTAATTCCATCGTGTCGTCTGTCCGGTCCGATTCGATTTATAACCGACGGAATCGGGCCTTACGGTAAACTTGATCTTATACACATCGCTCTATAAAGCATGGAACACACGCGAACCACGCACGGTGACTTAAAGTGCCCTTGTTCGCAGCTCAGTCTAGTTCAATTAGATTTAAGATGCTGCTATAAAGGCAGTGTGTTATAAGGATACTTGGAGTCTTATAATTTTAAGTCCCATCAATATCTTCCATGATATTTTGGTATTTTTACTATCAAGTTAATTAGGTAATTAGGTAAACAACTCATATTATAAATGCGCCAATTTGTAAATAATTTGATTTGTCTGTTTGTACAGTCAGCATCGGAAAGATTTTGACGTACAACGTACAAAGTACTCAAAATGATCTTAATTTCATTTTTTTACCCCCTTCCAGTTCACTGATTGTACTGATATTTAGTACACACCTTTAATTTGAACAATAATACCACTTAAATCAATAAAACAGTTTGATTTGCTCTTAATATGAGAGTTTTAAGATCATTTTGTGAGTTCATCGACAAGATAGTTATGACGCTGACTTTATTCATGTGTCTTAACTGTCACGCCTCAATTTGAAATAGAGATAACTTATATCCTGAATTAACAGAATTGACTACGTCTTATAAATAAAGTTTAAGTGTTAAAACATAGTTTGGGTGATACCTGCTAACGAATACATTAGGTACCTCAGCCAGTCGAAACAACTGATTTATTTTTCCAAAAAAACACGACTTGTAACGTGGGTAAATCGGCTAAATTACTGACGTTAAAGGTGTCATTGCATTGTTTACTAACCAGGAAACGGTATAAAACAAATTAACGGAATAAATTTGGAGTCAGCCTTGTGACACAGAGACTTGACTATCGTTCAATTTATTGGGCAGACAACATTTAGATACTCAAGTTATTAGCAAATTGCCAAAAATGTCAGAACAGGGCCAATGATGTAATAGAATTGATTACTAGCGAAGTTCCTAATATTAACAGCGTTGGAACTTTTCTGTAATATTTGATTTCACTACGTAAGGACGTCTTAGAGAACTTTATATTAAACCCTAACAGGATTTCAAATACTAATTACTTAATCCCTTAAGATAGGGTCGGTGACACTGACAGTACTGTAGTTATACTACCTATATCAAGTATAGAAATCGACTACAGTTTCACTGTATCACGTGTATTCGGATATTGTTTTTCTGCAATACGGTAGCATATCCATCCATACGCATTTAATTCATCAATGCTTTGCTGAATGAAGATCTTTGTTAGTTCAGGGATTAAGGATAAACGCGATGCAAATTAATAAATCTATCCATATGTATTTGATATTAGATATTTATTCATACAACACAGATTTAAGATACTATATTTTTAAAAACTTTCATGACCAAAAACAAAACGTGCTATCGGATCCACCATACGCAATCTATCCACTATCATGTGCCCATTGACGTCACCATGTTAAGATTTTTTTAATGAAATTGCCTTTGTAGCCAAACGCAAGTTGGGAAACTTAATACCAGTACAACAGCTCAAAATTCATGCAGGTTTCCTCACAATGCCTACCAACTCACTATGTAAAATACGGTGCTATCTTCAAACCCGTTCCAGCCAGTTGGTCACTGTTATAACAGTATTTATCTTAATTGTTTACTGTAGACATTGCACGTGACGGCTCCGTGTAATTGCCGGTGGATAGCTATTAACGCATTAACGTATTTAAACCGAGACTGACTTCGTGTCACAGTGGAAAAACGGTACAGAGTGAGTGGCGTTTGACAGTTGTAAACAATCCTTTTTCAAATATTTGAGATGAGTGGACTTTAGGAGACGAATGTTTCCGTCGCCTTTTGGTCTCCTCTTTATTTAACATGGATATGAACTGTCCAAATGTCCAATGGACTATAAATACTTACGTAAATGCTCAAAGCAAAATCAGGTAAAAGGACTTAAGCAGTCGCCGGACCCTCAAAATCTATGTTTTTCAGTACAGTATTGCTATCTGAAGTTTATATTAAGAGAGGTCGATACTGCAACGGTAGTTGGTAAATGTAAGAACTCCTGACACTCCTGACACCTGAAAAAAATAATCCAAATAAATCTGAATCAGGAAGGAATCTGTCTGATGAACGAAACGAACACAAAGAGTTTGCACGATACTCAAATGTTTGTGATATACAATTTCCCTTCTCGTTTCCCATCAAACATTTGTCATTTGTGCTTACAAAAATGCGCTTAATGTCCCTCGTTAACCTTTCAGTGCGAACAGATGTCACCCTCCGGCGTCAGCGCATAATTGCGGAAGTATACTCCTATACCTGTTTGTGCACTTTTAAATTGTTATCTTTGTCATCTGTTTTGCTAAATGGCTCTTAAAGGACTTTTCCAAGCCCTTTGTTTCTTTCATTGCCTCTTTGTCCTTGTGCAGGCATTATCTTGGTTTTATATCTTTGTTTACTAGCTATCTACTTCCCGTTGCATTACAAACACGCCTTCAACACCTGCCTTTTGAAGCGGCATTCTCTGTTCACTTTCGATTTTCCGTTCTATTAACAATGAGTATAGTCCCGCCCACATCATTTCTCGTTAATTAATTAGTCATGCTCTCAGTCTAGGAACTAAAAACAAGGGACGTGGTCATACATAGCAGTGCTAAGCTTAGGTAAACAGTTCACGCACGATTTGCGCGGCGCCGGCGCGCACGCGTTCCGTCGACCCAATTCTCTGAGTGGAGTCTCCGGTGCAGGCGTCGCTATGACGGGTGCATTTTGCTCTTTACATTTTACAGTTTATGTATTATTTATTTGTTTTGTATCCTCATTATTATTATTATGTAATAGTGTAGTAAATGTTTTACGATTTACTGAAGAGCTAGGCACTAATCAAGCAATTTGTATGCTCGTCTGTAAAGCCATTTCACGCGGTATCCGTCTGTACTGTACACGTAAGGACTAGACTAGGTTTTGTTCTTCATTACGGTCTGAAAGTACCGTTGCGTTGATGCGATGTTTGTTTTAATTAGTAGGTAGCAGATAAACAGCAGAATAGTATCTCCTAAGATCATGGTTTCGCTTAAAGAGATTTATTTTTTCAAAATTGATCATTGTTCTACTGTAATCTATTGGTTTACAATAAAGAATTATCCATATATTTATCATTATAGATTAAATTAAATTACATAATTGGAACATTGACACGTTTGGATATATTAAACACGTTTAACATGTACCTAACACTTAACCCTGAGACCACAATATACCCCGATATCTGATGGCGTCTAGCGCTGGTCACTCCAAGGGCAAGAAGTTCACTCTAGACATTTGACACGGTGGTCACGATCAAACCGACTCCCGCGCACGATTTGTGCACTTACTTCATTGTGCAATTAAATCGATATGTCTAACAAATGAAAGCAGCGCAGGCGCAGTGCCCATTAATTTCATGTCATTGCTTGAATTAACAGAGAACGTTAACATACAATTAAGACGTGAAGCTCTATATCAATTATTTTCTATGTCCCAATTAATATGTTATCGTGTTAAGTAATATGACGAAATCCTGCGGTTTCACGATTCGATTTTTAATGTTGGTAAAAGATAGGAACTAATTGATAGTGCTGATGAGATCTAGGTAGTTGTGAGTGATGTCCTACAAATCGATTTGTTTACGAACGATTCTGTATTATCGATTATGTGAATGACAGTAAAAGATTACCCAGTGACAACGGCCATCGGTGAATAGAATTTGAATCGATTCACGCATTAGATGTTAGTTCGTGTCATGTCGTATTCATGAGTCTGCATAATCTCGTACGCTTTAGAGTAAAATAAGTACTAAATTTGTCTTTTTTTCGCACACTAGAAATGCTTTTGCTATGCTTAAGTATTTTAAAAAGAGCAAATTGCTTGTCTTTGTCGTGTTGTGATTGATGTCCAACTGACCTTGCAAACTCTTTGAAACGACAATCGATTCTATCGATGTTATTTGAATAAAAAACTGCAAGCCTCGGTCGCTTTTCTTCGGCGTGTCCAATCCATCATTCCGCAGTCCATTCTAACGCAACGCCTGTCAACAATTCATGATGAATATTCCTACGTACGAACCAATTCAATCGCATTAATATCGTTATGACATCGACGAGAGCTCGATTCGAAGCCGTGAACTTAGAGGTAGCTTGTATACAATGAGGGCTATTAAATCTTTTGTTATTAATCGAGTACCATGACATTATAGAATCGAACCATTTCAATATGCCGGATGGAATCCTTGAACGCCATTAACCTTTTGATTGCGCAATGTATACTGTGCCGAATCAAATTGGTATAGATTCGTCCTACTTGACTTGTCCCGAAACTATTGATCTTATTGCGAAACTGTAGCCCTTTGACGATGATGAATCGTGTTTGTCGTTCATTGGTTGTGATTGTTCAAGGACGGTTAGTTGATATTTATTATACATAGTTAAATAATCGTGAAATCAATAACTACTTTTTTTCTTATGCAAAAAAGCGTACATATATGCGACCTATCAATAAAATGCGTTTTATAATTTAGCACTTAATTCAATTTGTGCGAGCCAAAAAAGTTGTCAGGAATTTTTGCCTAATTAAGTGAGAAGAATCTCAGTCACGACTAGTTGGCCTATTTATTATATTGCCAGTATGCCCATCTGTTCGATCAGCAGTTAATTTGCGTTTATTAGTCGTTATTGGCTTACGGAGTCGTGGGTCACGCCAATTGTTCCACTGACAATTGCTATTGATCTATTTGCCTCGATACTTAAATATTAATTCATTTCATTCTCTCTCTTATCACTACTTACGAACTGTGACGTAATAGACTTTACAAGAAAGTACATCTTTATCGTCTTTTTGCGTATAAGTAGGTCCTTTACTTCGTTCAGAAAGGTTGGAGTTCCCTTGTTCCCGCATATTCTGAGCAGGATATATCCGGGATAAAAGGTTGTATGAAAACTGACGGTAAATAGATAACCTATGTTTGTAATTGTGTCCTATCAACCTATATTCAATATGTAAATCTACAAAACTTTAAGCATTCCTTGCACCCACGTGGATTCTTCATCTATGCCACTTTGTTCAAAGTCCACTATGTTTTTCACTTATCATGTGTTTATATTATGTACTGTGTATTTCTGTAACATTTGTCAAATTATATCATGCCAATATATTTTTGTATTTGTTTAGTAAAATCTGTTATAATTTCATTGACCTTATTGCTTGTTTGTTGTGTAGGTACTTAATATGTATTTTTTTTTTCATTCAAGCATTTGTTGCAAAATCTGCACAATTAAAATAGAAGTCCCATTCAAGTAATACAAACGTGTTTGTTGAGAATACAATTTATAATATTACATTGTATTTCTTTTGATAAACAAAGTTGAACTTCATCAACTCGCTAGTGCTAACTCGCGGGCGCGCGCGAGTTAGCACCTTCTAACACTAAAAACGTCTTATGACGTCGCTTGGGTATCTCACATATGTTAATGCACTTAGTTCTTGTTTATTATAATACTTTACTACTTCCTAATGAGTTTTTGTTCTTGTGTTATTTAAGTATGTACGAACAAAAACTCATTCATTAGTAACTGTCTAGCATAACAATGTTAGACTAGACTTTACTATTATCAGATAAGTATGAAACAAAAAATACCAGGAAAGCAACCACCACCGAATTTGGGTTATTGAAATTACTAGAAATATCAGATCCAAGTCCTTACCAAATCTTAAGTTGTGGACGTTTGCAGCGCAAACTGACACTTTCATGTGTTTCTACCCTTACCATATCATATCTAAGGGAGGTATTGCTCGGGAAATATTATCTTGGACGTAAAATGTGCTCTAGAGGCGTAGTACATTGTGTTTGGGTGTCTTTTGAGGTGTTACGGTGGCGGACGAGCTCCAATTCACCAATCATAGATTTTAAACAAAAAGAAAATGCGGGCGCAACTCGTTCGTCTCGCGAATTAGGTCCAAGATACATTGCCAGAATAACGCTTCTAAATCACCACCCATTCTCGGGCAGAATGTCACTGTCAAGTATATAATATTTGTCTATGCGTTTCCCGGTGACGCGATATGCCAATTGCATCGATTAAATCGATTACCGATTCCCGTCACGTTGCGACACACAATCGATTTATCGCACACACAGTCGCGAGACTCGACGATTATTTGATATTTTCCTAACAGAATATTTATCGCTTAGCTGAACGGTAAGATTGAAGATCAATTTTTATTCCGTGCATATCGCTTTTACGTTTAAAATTTTACATGATGTGAATTTTCTTTTGCAGGTAAATATCACGGCCATCTTTTGCTGTTTGTAATGCAGTTGGAGGATATTCGATTAAGGTCAGATGCACCAATAGAATTAAGATCTTAAGTAATGTAATTCTATGAATCAATAACTGAATCAGTTCACTTTTAAAAAAGACACTTTTGCAATGAAGTCGTTATTCTTTTGCGATATAACTCCTATTTAGCATACAGTATAGAAGTCTTAGGCTAACATAGCACGATACCCAGTTCTGAATCTCGATTTATACCTAGATCTGAGGACAGATTGTATTCTAGATGACAGTTCTAATGTCATTGTGAGAGTCGATTCACAACTAAGCGTTGTTCTGAAAGTACGGGGGCCTAAGGGCTGTATTCTAGAATGACACTCAGCCTGAATCTCGATTTATCTGAGGACAGATTGTATAGACAATATATCAAATTATCATTCTATCTATACAGACTGTCCTCTGTGTAATATGTCCTAACGTTTCTGCGTATCAGTGTTACGTTAGTGTTTCTAAATTCATGTTAGAACGATAAGCCTGTCACGAAAGATCATAGTTACTTGTTTCAAGAAAATTAGCCCACGGTGTTCACTATATTGTGTATCTGGGCTGAGTGTCGCAACACCTCGCTCGGGTCTAATCACCGTTGTATGCCAGTTAATTATCACTTGACACAGATGCGAGTATGGCTCATTTGTCAATTGGCTTATGAGATTAGTGAAGTAATTGATGGAAATCACAGCGTTGAGAGCTTGGCGGTTAAATTTCTTCAGGTCGTAAGTGTTCTCGAGAACTATCTGTTAGAGTTAGAGTTACGTGTTTGTGACAAATTACAGCTTCCCTGGAACTTTTGTAATGGTTGATTTAGATTTGTATGTGATGTGAAAAACGCCAAATTCATGTAGGTGTACAGTAAATGCAGCAAAGCAGCAAAATTACGAAAATTGACATACCTATCTTGTGTAGAAGTATTTTTCTTGGCAACTTGCTGTGTTCGCAACCAATGCTGCTTTGTTGTGTGACCCCTAGTATTAGCTGATACCAAAACGAATAATATAATAAAATGAAGAAAGAAAAAGGCTTGTGACTTGGAAGGTAGTGAAGAGAAATAACAAAGGCATCTTGTAGAGATTTAAGAGCGTAAAACAAATGAGTACGGAATGAATAACAAATCAAGTATAAAAGGCGAATTTAAGTGCGCAAGTCGGGGTCGTTACTCGGAGAACATCACACCTCACAACAAATTGGCTACTGAAAAAAGATGAGGTCAGAAATTGCCAAAACAGGCAGGCTATATAAAAGATTTAATGGTAAAGGAAGCTCTTGAAGTATGTAAGGGCAGAAGCACGTGAAGGAGTATTCTCAACTGCCGTTCCGGTAGACTCCCATCGGTATCCGAAAATAATACATACATAAAATCACGACTGTTTCCCACAGGGGTAGGCAGAGATCACGGATCTCCATTTGCTACTCTCGCATCATTCACTCTCATTACATTCTTCATGCATGCTCGTCGGTTTAGGGTACTCCTGACCCTTTTCTAAAACTTCCCCGATTTGGTCCAGGTATGTGCGCCTAGGTGTTCCCCTTCCGACAAAAATGAATAAATTTTAGGTATATTATAGGTTAAAGGGTTGATCGGGGGTTCGAAGTATCTATGTCTCAGAAGAGGGCCAGGTATTAAACTGTATTATACTTTACTAGCTCTTGCCCGCGGTTCCGCCCGCGTGGATATCGGTTATCGCGACCAAACATGGCTTATGTGTTGTTTACCTAAAATGTCAGCTAACTCCATACTGAATTTCATTAAAATCCATTCAGTAGTTTTAACGTGGACATCTATCCATCCATACTTACAGACTTTCGCGTTTATAATGTTAGTAGGATGAGTAGAGTGATGCTCACAGACAGTCAAAATTAAAAACGAAGCAGGTACTGCCAAAAATAGAATATGATCCGCATTTTTCCTGCAACTGCGGTGATTTCATATTTAAAATATTTTACTTGATTTACTTAACTGTTCTGGGTTTCCCCTTCAAGTAGGTTTCGCCAAGTCATGAATATCCATATCCATACTTAATATTATAAATGCGAAAGTAACTCTGTCTGTCTGTATGTTACGCGTTCACGCTTAAACCACTGAACCGATTTTGATGAAATTTGGTATAGGGGTAGAAGAGACCATGAGAAAGGACATAGGCTATGTTTGGTCGCGATAACCGACATCCACGCGGGCGTGGCCGCGGGCATAAGCTAGTCTTTGCATAAATACAATCAGGATATTATGAAAGACTGACGCGTCCACAAAGCTGTGGAGTGTACTTATTATTTATTAACAGCTAATAGTCGACCTTTTTTTTTTTTTTTTTTTTTTATCGTGCGAAAAATCCCCACGGATACCACCCCCACGGAGCCGGTGGAGGCGGTTATGTCGGACTCGAACCGACTAAAACGCACGCCGTCTTGGGTCCTTGGCTGCCGGAGGTGAGATTGCCAAAAGCATATCTCTCGCACCCCGGCAGACCCAGGACCATCTCTTTCGAGATGGCCCCCTTCGGGTTGTGGGGACCAAAATGTCCCCATCTAGCCCCGGTTACGGGGAGGCGCACTTTGCGCCGCCGCCGCGGCCTGCTTCTGCTAGGGTGACAGGCGGCTCCACCGGTCACCCCCAGGCCAGCGCTCATGGAGGACGGAGGTCGTTCTGCGACCTCCGACGTCCGGTTCGCCTTCGCTCTGCACGGGCTTCCCGGGCCCGGAGTCTGGTCCGGACCCGACCAGCCGCCTCCTTCTCGAGCATTACTTGCTCGCAGAAGGAGGCGGCCGCACCCCAAGCGTTTGCGCATCGTACCATCGCTGTGAGCAATGTGACGAGTGTGAGGACTCCCACCCCTAGAGCCGCCACTAGGACCCGCCTCGGCGTGTCCCACGCCGGGCACTCGGTCAGCGTGTGCAGCTCTGTGTCCTCGCTCGCATCACAGTGATGGCACTCGGACGTTGGCTCCTTCCGGATCCGACACAGGTAACTCCCGAAACACCCGTGTCCGGTAATCACCTGCGTCAGCCGGTACGAGAGGCTGCCATGTGGCCTCTCTAGCCACTCCTCCATGATGGGTCTTACCGCCGCTATTACGGCGTGCCCTGCGCTTGGTCGCCCAAGTCGTAGCTCCCATTCCGCTACCATGTCCCTGTGGAGCTGAGACCTCACGGCCCGAATTTCTTCGGGCTCGGGTTCCCGTCCCTGCTCCCGCGCCTCCTTACGATACCGATATAGCATCGAAAGGGCTCTCGCATCCAGGTTCCACGGTAGGGATCCGGCAAGGAGACTCGCCGCCTCGAAGGATATCGTGCGGTACCCCCTAATGGCCCTGCTGGCCATTGCACGCTGCGGTCCACGCAGCAGACGCGCATTGTGGACCGTCAGGGTGTCCGCCCATATTGGGCACCCATATAGGGCCATGGACCGCACGACTCCCGCGTAGAGTCTCCTGCAGGAGTCATCCGGCCCCCTCATGTTGGGCAGCAGCCGCCCCAAAGCGGCAGCTGTGTCCTTCAATTTGGGGGCCAGTCTTCGGAGATGCTCCCCGAAGTTCCACCGGCCATCAAGTACAAGCCCCAGATATTTCATCTGGGCCTTGACGCCGATGGAAATGCCTCCCACTATGAGGCTGGAATCCTCCGGTGGCACGCGCCGAGGCCCATGAAAGAACATGGCCTCGGTTTTATGCAGAGCCACCTCGAGACCCAGCCGCCGAATCCGTTCCACGACTTGGGCAACCGCGGTCGTGGCCTTCAGGGTCGCTTCGCGGTATGTAGCCCCGCACGCCGTCACCAGCGTGTCATCCGCATAACACGTGACGGCGGCACCGTCCACGAGCTCACCGCGAAGCACCCAGTCGTAACCGATGTTCCACAGTAGCGGTCCCAGGACCGATCCCTGCGGAACACCGCACGACATCTCTCGCCGACCGAGCCCGGTCGCACTTGGGTAGACGACTGCTCTCTCCGACAGATACGCCCCGACTATGCGGCGAAGGTAGAGAGGCACTTCGTGATACACGAGCGCCTCCCTAATGCAGCTCCAGGGCAGGGTGTTAAATGCGTTGGCGATGTCCAGTGACACCGCCAACACCACCTCGCCCCGAGCGACGGCGTCCTTCGCCAGAGTCCTCACGCGCATGATGGCATCCACGGTGGAGCGCCTCCGGCGGAAGCCATACTGGCCATCCGCCAGGTCAGGCCCCACCCTGGATAGGTGCTCGACGAGGCGCTTTGCAATGACTCTTTCAAAGAGCTTGCACACCTCGTCGAGCAACACTATGGGCCTGTAGGCGGACGGTGAGTCCGCCGGGCGCCCCGCCTTTCGGATGAGGACCAGTTTCCCCGTCTTCCACATCTTCGGAAACTGGCCTCGCTCCAAACATGCGCTGAGAAACCCTCTCAGCCGGGGCTCGAGAGCGTCTTGAGCCTTAACACCGCCAGCTCTAGCTCCACCCAAGTGACCTCGGGCACGTCGTCGTCATCCACGTTGGGCGCCATAGGCGATCTAGGTGGCGGAGTCATCTGCGGAGCTAATAGTCGACCTTGCGATAGAAGACCTTCGATCGATGCGATTGAGTCGTAAACTTATAATTCTCGTAACCAATTACGTATTATGTCATAAAATTATATTTGACGTAAGCGCTAGTAACATTCCAGTGTTTTCTGTTTTGTTTTTAGATAGATTGTTAAATAAAAAAATAATAGCGTATTTTATCTTCGACGGAACAGTGTTCAGTTTTTTCAATAAAAATAATATTTTACGTAAAACACTATACTGCTGTTTTGCTGGAAAACCGTTCTTGGTCTCTTGTAGCTGAGTTTATACAGCACCTTTATTGTGATCTATAGAGGCCTGTACATTGTAGGATTGAGTCCCGTACTAAGTAATGAGTTTTCCGTATGTAAACTAGCTTTTGCCCGCGGCTCCGCCAGGCTGAATGTCAACCAAACATAGCCTATGTCCTTTCTCAAGGTCTAATCTACCCCTTTACCAAATTTCATCAAAATCGGTCGAGTAGTTTAGGCGTGAAAGCATATAACATACTGACAGACAGACAGAGTTAACTACCTCTTTGATCTCGGAGCGTACATTTCAGATTAAGTTTACATGTGACAGTGATTCGGTTCCTTTTTAGAACAAGGAGTTACTTGGTCAAGTAACTTTGAATTTATCACACACCTCGAATTAGTTCATATTGAAAATAGATCTTATCAATTATTCTAGATTAAAACCCACAAGACTCGGCCTCAAGTCTCAACATTCGATTGACGATTTTAACTACGACGAATAAAACTAAAATGGACACTTCCCATCCACACCACCATAGCGAGTTAGTGCGTGCGCGTGCGCATCAAATTTTAACACAAAGCATTACAACTACAAAACATCGATAATATTTTATGGTCCCACTATAATCTAACTAGCAATTAACCGGTGATTGCTTCGCGTGACTGTCGTTAGTTTAAAAGTTATAAAAATAACGATAACTGAATCGATGTTAGGTAACGGTAGTTATAATAAACGACACTTACCTACATTTTAGGTTTTTCCGGCACTGGGCGGTGGCTTTTTTTTTCGTGCGGAAATCCCCTCGGAAACCCCCCCTGCCGGAGCCGGAAGGGGAGATTATGTCGGACTCGAACCGACTAAAACCGCACGCCGACTGTAGGTCGTGTTGCTAGGCCGGAGGTGAGGTTGTCAGTTGTCATCGACATATCCCTCGCATTCCGGCTGACCCAGGGCCATCCCTTACGGTCTGTCCCTCCTCAGGAGGGGGGACAACGGTGTCTCCGACTCGCCCCCGGAATGAGGAGACGCGCTGGATGCACACTGCCCCCTTTTATGGGGACAAGATGGAGACACCATAGTTCTCATACCTGAGGCGGCCATTTCGAAACTGGGTCTCTGGGTCTGCCGGGGTGTGGGGGATATATCTTATGCTGGCACTACTCCTAGACGGATGCATCAGCGGACTTCTTCCCGATGAACACTAATGCGTCATCAAACGTGTGGATGTTGCAGTAAGATAGATAAAGCCGTAATATAGTTATATCCCTAGGGATCCATACTAATATTATAAATGCGAAAGTAACTCTGTCTGTCTGTATGTATGTTACGCTTTCACGCCTAAACCACTGAACCGATTTTGATGAAATTTGGTATAGGGGTAGATTAGACCTTGAGAAAGGACATAGGCTATGTTTTGTCGCGATAACCGACATCCACGCGGGCGGAGACGCGTGCTAAAACTAGTATACTTATAAAACGGTCCAAGTTTAGTGATATATTATACTTTTTTATCCGAGGGGATTTCCGCACGAAAAAAGGCAGCGGTATCTAGTTATAATACACGTCATCTATTTAAATATTTGAAGATAATTTTGAAAAGTTTTAGTAAGAACTGTGAGTACAGGGTGTTTGTATTTAGAACGTTGAAAAGTTAATATTAGATTGTAGATTTGGTCCAAGAAATACGGAATGTGTTAAAACGGATATGGCAAGAAAGGCAGTGATTACGGAGATCTGACATGAATGTATGGAACATAAACATATTGCGCCGAACCCAAATGATTGGACTAGAGCAGGTAGATGATGATTATGATAAATGTCACCTTTCTCTATTTAACTCGACAACTACACGATAAAATGTATTTCTTAACTATCATATGGTATTTTTTAACTATAATTTTATTATCTATCAGAATTTAACATTGGTTTTATCGATTTACAAAAATTAGGTTATGGGGTTACGGTCAATACATGCTGCGTGTTTATCGCTTATCATAGTTAATCTATGGATATGGATTTGTAAATCAACCTTCGCGATCTAATAAAATATGCACCGATATAGGTAGGTTATGTAGTGAAACAAGGCACCTTTTTTATAGGGGGCGAGTCGGGGACACCGTTGTCCCCCCTCCCGAGAAGGGCTAGACCGTAAGGGATGGCCCTGGGTCAGCCGGGGTGCGAGGGATATGTCGATGACAACCTCGCCTCCGGCCTAGCACCACGACCCACAGTCGGCGTGCGGTTTTAGTCGGTTGAGTCCGACATAATCTCCCCTTCCGGCTCCGGCAGGGGGGTATCTGAGGGGATTTCCGCATGAAGAAAAAAAATGGCACCTTTTTTATACGAAAATCCCCTTAGATAACCCGTCTACCACCCGACAATGGAGGTTGTGTCGGACTTGAACCGACTAAACTCACGCTACGTGTGTGGTTGCCCATAAACATCCTCGAGGTTAGACAGCAGTCGCTTCCGGAAAACTCAACAATATACTGACTTCGGACACCAAATTGCACTCTATATTACACTTGGGATGCAACTGGGAAACAGCTATATATGCGTGATAAAGTAAGATGGATACCTACTTATCGTATGCAGTATGTAAGTTCGTAAACCAGCTAACATAAACATCAGAATAATAAAATTCCCAGATCATAAACATGTTGAAAAAAAAAACTTCATTCGTCTCATAAATTAACCCTTTAAAGCGTTCCATATTTGAAGTTTTCGCAAACAATAACCAATTGGCTGGAGCTGGCGCCTCCGTGTGACGTCACCAAGTGAATGAACCCGTTGATTATGAAAAACGAATGGTTTATGCTTTGTGAATGGTTTCATTCTAGATTTACGTTCACTGATGTAAAACCGGATGTCTGAGGATATAAACTCAACGATTGTAAATTTATGGTGTAATTTTCAAACTATATTTTTTCATAGAATTCAATAAACACTCTTGAATGTTGGTAAGTACATATAAAATACAACAACAAACTCTAGCTGTCACATGTTTTGATTAATCAGAATGCCAATTTTTGTTTTAAAGAATATTAGAAGTAGAACCTACGTTAATAATATTCCCTCCAACCCCTCCAGCTAAGCCAAATTGCTTGTGTTAGGGTGAGTTCACGTCGTAGGTTGTGCAATTTCCAGGAGTCGAACCCAGGACCTCTCGATCGTAAGGCCGACTCCTTAACCACTAAGCTACCGATGCTTTTCTCCTAATGTAAATCTATTCAAAAGTCAGTCTTGATCTAATCTTTGTCTCTTTGTCTTCTGCACTGACGGCACAGAAACTCTCTGTTCTTACAGGGTCGACAGCACGAGTGGACACCCCTGGTGTTGCACAAGTCTATAGGCCATGGTAACCACTTCTCATCAGGTGTACCGGGTTCTTGTCTGCCACCTAAGTGGTATAAATATCACAAATATTAGTACTGATCAGGAATCGAACCCGTGACTTAACAGTCGAACGCTCAGAGGTTGTCAGATGCTCAATGAATCGTAGTACAGACGTTCTTGGAGTACACATCTATTAATGTCATGGCCATTTTCTAATGTAAACATTTTTGTTATATTAACTAGTCGCGCAAAGATTTATTACGTAGGTTTTTCGTATTCGACAATTTAGATACAATAACATAACCTTTAAACAGCTGCGTTGTTCAATTCAATTTCAATTCAATTTATTTAATATTTACAAATAACTTGCTCACATTATCTATCTTATAGTAAAATTACATTACACTGTGTTAGATTTACAATCATTAGTAGGTTGTATTTAGGTATTATTGGAACAATTATATTAAAATTTAGATGAATACAAGATAGAGTAAACGACGGTGTCTGTGCTAGTGTGAACTGTGTGACAGACACCAGATCAATCAGTTACTCTGTACAGCTTTCACCAATATGATGAATTCTTAGTTCAAACTAAGTCCACTCCGGCTTCAAGAAATATATGCCCGCAATTTTTTAAATTATGTGTAGGGAATCTGTGCAATTTGCTAATAATTACGAATATTGCTTCGCTCCCTTGGGTAGTAGCATGATGATAGCCTATAACTTCCTCGATAAACAGACTATTCAATTATTTCTTTTCAATTAATATCTGTCAATCAGTCTGACATAGACGTCTCCCAATGTGCGCCATCTCTCCCGATCCTCCGCCGTCCGCTAGTGTATAGCCACCTTTTTCATTTTGAACTAGTAGTTCCTAAGATAAGCGCTTTCAACTAACCAAATAAAAAAAAACATACTCTTCAACTTTATAATATTAGTAAAAACTATTTAATTAACTAATCGAAATAAGGTTTGACACACATAAAACCTGTATGTCAATTTTGGCGGGACATGAAAATCATTTGTTAAACAAGATTAGTGCTTAAATAAAGCAGTATTTAGCATTAGTGCTCATAAGAGATTCAGTCTCGACAAGTGGGTGGGTTGGCACGCTGCGCCGGCGCCGGCCTACCTGCCTACTTGCGCGAGATTAATGGGATCAGGACTCATAGACTTGAAAGTTGAAACTTTTACACGTGTGTTCTAATCATGAACAAGGTTTTCCCTTTACTAATACTCGTTATATGTATAGTTAACGGCATATATTTTGACCCTAAACACGTCAGAAACGCACTCTATAGGTATGCGTAGTATCTATACGCGTTTTTTGGGCGTCTTTTCCGGATTACTTAATTTACTTCCAAGATGGGACTGTTTAGTCGCGTTTGGTCAAAACAAAAACGACTTGGATAGGTTAGGTTAGAAGGCTATTTTTTTTATAACCACCCAGAAACCGGATATAAAGTCCGCGATTTTCTCCTGTTATTGACAATTTGACCAAACGCGACTGAACGGACGGGATGTCGTTAGCCGGACGTCGTTGATGCGCCCTCAGTGTGGGCCATTTCACCCATGTCCCCTCAACTGTCCTTTGAAGATAGCACAGGGTGCTTCGGTGGCAAAGTAGCTCAAATATACTAATCATAGATGATATCAAACCAGTTAGTAATTTGCTCGCGATTTGCAGTCAAGATATGGCACAAACTATATGCTCGTAAATATTCTGCGTTTTATGAACGTGTAAACGTTTTATTTCTGCGTTAAACGCAATTGGTACAGGAATATGCGCGATGACTCAATGCGAAACATGTGTTTGCAAGACCACAGAGGGTGTGAATTTCTGGGACAGAGGGCTATTATTCATCTTTTAACAGATAACAAGTTGAGTTAAAAATGTTTATAGGGATCCGTGCCTAAAGGTAAAAATGGAACTCTATTATTAAGACACTGCTGTCCGTATGTCCTCCGGCCTAGCACCACGACCCACAGTCGGCGTGCGGTTTTAGTCGGTTCGAGTCCGATATAACCTCCCCTTCCGGCTCCGGCAGAGGGGATATCCGAGGGGATTTCCGCACGAAAAAAAAATGTTGTCCGTCTGTCTGTCTGTCTGTCTGTCTGTCTGTCACTAGGCTATATCTCATGAACTGTTATAACTAGACAGTTAAAATTTTCTCAGATGGTGTATAGTGTTGCCGGTATAACAAATGAATATTATAACCTATTATATATATCATTTCAATAAGGGGATTATAAAACCTAACCTAATACCTACGTCAAGTCCTATTTGTATTAAAACCACTTCACAATATTCTTTTTAAAATGATATGATAGTTTCATTGATTGTCACATGTAAAAATATTAGACCGCAATATAGAACAAGTTATCAAGAAATTCACTCCAACGTTTAAAAATAGTATTTTTTGTAAGTAAACTTGTTTTAAGTAATTATTAGTTCATTAAGTAACAAGTCATTCAAGTTTTTGAACGTAAATGTAAGATTTCTTTTCTTTTTTTTAGTTTGTAAAGCTCGTTTTATTACCGTTAGCTATATTTCATTGAGCTAGTGCTACTTTTTTCTGTAATTAATAATTATTCGGTCTTACTACGTGTTTATAATTGAAAATTGCTCAGAAAACAGGTAACAGATTTTGCTATATTCTAACATACATATAGACAATTAACTCGATTATACTTTATGTAGGTATACCGTTATCGCGTTATTACCATAATTTATCCTTTTTTTTACACGCAAGACGTGACAGGACTAGCCCATATCACGAAAAACTATTGTAATCGTATCGAGAGAACGGAGAATTGCAATTGGCCGCCTGCCTACTGTGAACCTGTGTGTGTGTGAAACCGGCCAATCGCAATGCTCCGTTTTCTCGACGACGATAGTTTTTCGTGCTAGGGGTACTGGTTATGATGTAATAAATGATGACCTGGTTATTTCTCATACTATGATAAGGATAACTGAGTCAAGGAATCTACATGTTCAGCTCTTGCCAGGGTTCCATTCGTCTAAACACGGTCCTGCAAACTGTAACTTGCCAATTAGTCGTTTGCTACTTCAAATTAGCATAAAAAATAATGAATTCTATCTGACCTAGCTAACATAATACACCCCCTGCTAACAAAACCCAAATTAATGTCCAATTTGTTAGCCTTAACGGCTATTAGAATTCAGTTTATTTAGCAAAACTTTCGACATGTGTCGATTACGTTGTCGTTTTATAATACTGAGGTCACAAGTCAACGTTACGAAACTCCGGCGATTTCTTCGGAGGTTCGAAAGTGTCGTGATCTTGAACCTGTATTCGTATAATATTATGTTTTGGTTCGTATTCGACGACTTTCGCGGTGCCCAACCGGAAATTCGCCATAAATGTTCGCTAATGAAAGGTGAATGTCAAGTTTTGTTCACGCTCTAATGGAGTCTCTGTAGTATTGAATTCATTAGTGAAATTTATTTATGTTATTAAACTTGGTGTGAATATCAAGCTACAACCACTACCAAAGATTCATAGAAAACACTTTATTCATATTTCAAGTTCTCAAAGACATGAGAAGTCTGTTCGTGGTATTTTTTGCAAATACTCGCGTCTACATATTTCCGAACGGAAAATCAGCCCCGCACAGCCCACAATTCTTAGCCCTATTTTTGGTTTCACGTAAAAGGGGCCGAGCTTCTTACTCGTTTTAGTCGTATTCTGGCACGTTTGCTGATTCCGTGTATGTACTATTTTTTTAACAGAATAACCGATAATATTTTATGCCATTGAACGTGAAACGGGACTAATGAGGTAGATTTGTTACAATAATATATTCAGCACACGTTCAAAAACACATACTTTTTTTTACCTTTTCCATATATGTATATGATTAGTAATTGCCAAAGTGCATATTAATACAGTAGGTACTTTACAATCAAAGGATTCCTGAAATCTTCACTTAAATTTCTGATTCCCCCTTTGATGGGCTTAGGTGAAGATTTACACTATAAAAATCTCAGCCATAGTTGCCACTTTTTGAAATCGTTAGTGGTTTATTCACGCACAAGTCACAAGAGAGACAACACCTTCAGCTTTAGCAGCATTCATCTATTAAACAACAATTCCCATGACCATCCTTACGTAATCCAAAGGATGTTACTCTGCACACAAACGAGATTTTGATAGCTGCATCGGAAGTGTACATTAGAAAATTGCACTTGCATAGTTTACTACTTTCACTGACATTGAAACTATTACGGCCAGCGCAGACCTTTCGGTAGCAATGTAATTAATGATGAAATAGTTTAATCGAACTTTCATTTTGTTTGTCTTATTGGTGAGCTTGAAACTGCTCATCAAAAACTGGAATGGCCGTTTTTGAGGCGTGGCAACAGTTAAACAAAACGTGATTTGTCAAAATCTGGCCAGTCTAGTATTAGTACAGTTAATTATTAGTATTACAGTTGATCTAGGCAGAAATGGACATTAATAGAACAGGTGTAACTTCTTTATAGTTTATTTTATTAGTGAGTACTGTTAATATCATTGTGAATGAAATAAAAATTGAGCATGTTGCTTATTTGCGATGATTTATCAAATAGATTTTTGTAATGCTTCCATTTGCATTGTGAAGATTAGCCACTTCATCGTAAACCCAACTTCCAATAACAAACAACGGAATCTTGGGGAAATATTGGCCTTTCGAGATCCTGCGTATTTGGATAACCACTGTCGGTGTGTGAAATGTGAGGAAGTCTACAAATCGCTAATTCGCTTGTTAAGGAGACTTGCTTAGGAGGCAAATGGTATTCTTATATTTTCAACTTAAATAAGCTGCTAGCAATATTTTCTGATTTCAAGACAGTAACATCTTTGATTTTGACTCGCCAAGTGTCAAGAATCTGATCGAATCTCGGAAAAGACTGTCAGAAACTAATTCATGTTTGTTTGTTTTGTTTGCGATGTTTTTGTAGGTTACAGCTACTGATTCTGGCATATAGTAGACAGAATCTGTCGGAAATCAGGCTCATCAGGTTAATTCCAAACAAAAGTCTATAAGTTTCCGGAAAACCCTAGTTTATTGTTCGAAATACCTAGTTTATACAATAAATCATCTAATATTAGTCATAAATACCATGTCTGTGCAAAGTACAACAACCTCTACCAATAAATTGTACTCCATACGTATACAAATATTGTTTTGGTAGTACATATGCCTTGTTTACATTCCGGGCTCGTGGGCCATTGTTTCAGCTGACGACTGTAATGCTACTGTACCTGTTGCTACTTGCTACTGGCCTCCCGTAAGTTCCAGTAATATGGTAAGCCGAGTGGCCTGGTCAAGTTACAGGTATTTTTAAGAAATTGATCCTAGGTGGCGCCTTTTGATTATTTTTTGCACTAGTTGTGCTCTTTGCTTGCATATTGGACTTTGACTTTTGTCTTGAATGACCGTTTATTTTTTGCGTAATATATTTATTTAACTCCAATAAGTTTTAAATTATTTGCTTTTGTGTCTGCTTCGATCCTCTGGAGGATCTGCTTCGATCCTCTGGAGGATTTATTGCAATCTTATCCACGTGTTTGGTGGGGATTATTTTTTGTTCTGAGTATATTAATCTACAAGTTTCAAGACATATTTCGACTTCTTGGATATCAACCTCGGTGTTTTCCGAGAGTCACTACTGTTAAGGACCCTGATTACTGAGAGCGAAAGAGTGCATATGTGGAAGGGATTGATCCCATAATTCTGTTTTTAATCTAACTGATTGTGTTATTTAACTAAGACGTGATAACACACCACAGTAGCAGAAACCAATATTGAGACTACTTTATCAACACAATCTTTTTATTAAACTGATACAAAACGTTTCACGTACATAAAGTAAATGTTATTTCATTTAAGTGTAATGCATAACACGTTTGGAAGGCAGCCGTTCAGTTGATGTAGCAAACCGGCCAAGTTGAGTTGGCACAAATATGGTATGGATTTCACACGTGATCTTGTATAATGTAAAACTGCCGAGTTATAGTTATTGCGTAATGGCTATCGGTATCGCGATCCATGGGAAAGAACCAATGGGAACGGGCTGTTGTTTTCGATCGTTTGGAAGTTTTATGAAGGAATTTATTATTAAATACATTTCACGAACTTAACCGTTTTTAGTTTTATGACTTCCTAGTACAAAGAAGGCATAGCATTGCGCTTTTGAATGGAGTAGTTAATTTCACCGAATGTTAAGTGGTAAACTGGCATTCGAACTACAAATGAATACGTTAGGTATAGAGGGTTTGATCACTATATAGGACAAAATTCTCATTATATTCTCCCCCTATGTTATGCCTCGTGTATTCTTCTTCTTCGAGTAAATTCTTAAGATTTAATCGGCCCAAAACTTGGCCATAGCCACAGCATTTTCTGTTGCCCTTGACAAGTCCTTAATTATGAGATACTCTCGTATTAAGACGGTAACCTCTCACTATCAAAAACAAGTAAGGAATGTTCTTCTTTACTTGTTTAGTTTCCTTCAAGGTTTCCAAAATATTTATTTTTATAAGCACACAACTCTTATTCATTGTTTTACTTAATTTTGTTTAGGTATTTCGCGAAAATTTGCTAGCAGCATGCGTATGAGTCACGCTCTCGCCTTTTATCGTTAGCAGAAACATTCGATTAATAGTCGAGGCATTCCGAATGTGTGTCATTCGGTAAGTGATTTGCGGGTTACGTAAAAGTGTAATTCTACGCTTTTATCTGCTGATGGATATCATACTATTTGATGTGTAAATAGCCTTCACCGAAGCAAATAGAGCGGTTACGGTTATACTTATGTTAGGAACAGTAAATGATTAAGGTGCTACATGACAGCAGTAGAATATAAAAGTCACTCCCTATCTCGTAAGTGTTGTACAAAGCAAGGAAAGGTAAAATTCATGTAGTACACACATCACATACGTATGTTAAACTTCGATACGGATAAAGGAGACCATTTAGAAGCCGCAATGAATTACACATATCTTTTGCGTGTGTCGGCAGTTGTCGTCGTATGCGTAGAACAAGCACAAGATGTATGGCAGTCATAAGGCGATATTAGAACGTGGTTTGCCGTAGATTGCTGTGTGAGAACGCGTTATGTCCTTTCTGTATAGCTAATAAACGCCTAAGGATTACGTTTTACGGTTGTTATCGGAAAGTGAACATACATCTTATTGGGAAACTATCCAGTTGTAAGTTCCTTATTACGTGGCATCTAACAATATAGTTCGAAGCATTTTGATGTTTATAACGTACTTAATATCATCTAACTGCCGCCCGAGGTATATGCAGTCGTGGTTATATAAAACGAAAGACAATTACATTTCTGTCCACCGGAAATCGACATTTATGCCTTTATTATCGTTTAGCTTAAATTATATTTTGCTGTGAAACATTTAGTACGTCCTAATTTAATACTCTGTCTAGTCGTAATTTGTTAATGTCGTATCGTATATTGTGTGTTATGACTTATTTGTTATTGTCTAATGATTCAATGAGATTAGGTATGGTAATATAATAGTTAGATCTTACAGGAAGTGCCCGTAAATCTCACTAGTCGTTAGTATGGAAAGTATTGTCACCAGATGTTCACATATACCAGGGAACTATCCTAATAAATTTAAAATTTGTTAATAACCTTGCAAATAATTTGAACATCCTCAGAGCATTGTGTCACAAACGATAACTGCAGGGTATTTACTTTGCATTTTATGGCCACACAAAGGTTTAAATTGACCCCGGTAGGAGCAGTAGACCCTAGAAGGGGCTAAAACTTGGTGCTGGGAAACCAAACTAATTTCTTGCCAGACAAAAAAGAGAATTTCAGTTGTTATCCATACCCTATCATTCAATCAAAGTAGGTGCTCCTATTTGGTACTTAGGTACGCTTTCAAAGGTACACAACACAAAGGTACAGCTTCCATATCCAATTTTGCTTGCATCATTTCATGCACGAGCCCTTTCTACAGAGAAAAAATTGCGTAATATGGAAAGCGTTAACAGAATCTATCTCAATGGTTGGAAAACGTTCCTACAAAGCAATTATTCTAAAACCTTAGTATTCGATACGGTAGACATAGACATGTATTGTGTTGTTATGCTGTTACTACGAGTATGTCAGTTGAGCTAGTTGGAGAAACTTTTGAAGTTGATATTCGTCCTCATAATGTGGTCATTTTTGAGAAGTGGTCAATTTGAGATGTTGTCAATTTGGGAAGTGGACGATTTGAGATGTGGTCAACTTGGGAAATGGACGACTTGAGATGTGGACATTTTGGGAAGTAGACGATTTGAGATGTGGTCGAAGTGGGACGGAGCGATTTAGAAGTAGAGATAGGCCTACGAAAATTAGGATGGAGTGCATTCAACCGGACGTCGGAGGTCACAGAACGACCTCCGTCCTCCATTAGCGCTGGCCTGAGGGTGACCGGTGGAGCCGCCTGTCACCCTAGCAGAAGCAGGCCGCGGCGGCGGCGCAAAGTGCGCCTCCCCGTACCCGGGGCTAGATGGGGACACTAAGGTTCCCACAACCCGAAGGGGGCCATCTCGAAAGATGGTCCTAGGTCTGCCAGGGTGCGAGAGATATGCTTTCGGCAATCTCACCTCCGGCAACTAAGGACCCAAGACGGCGTGCGTTTTGGTAGGTTCGAGTCCGACATAACCGCCTCCACCAGCTCCGTGGGGGTGGTATCCGTGGGGACTTTGCCCACGATAAAAAAAAGAGGATAAGGTTCAAAGTAATTTAGGAGATGACGTCAGACAGGAAAGTATGGATAGCAATTACCTATCAATTACAACTACATACATATATAGAGATAATTGTTCTAACAGTGTTGAAAGCTTTGAACAACAAAAACTCCCTATAAATTTACATCGACAGTGATTATTGTTGCAAGTATTAATCTACAATGTAACTACTAGATCGTAATCTTGATAATTATAATTATATTTGAATAACTCAGTCTATTTTATAGATAATATTGTCTCCCTGACACGTTTCAATCGCCATTAGCATGTCGGCGCAGGCGCAGCCCTCGCCGCTCTCTATTAATACGTTAGCTATGATTATGATAGATCGATTTGCTTAATTGGTGCATGCGCCACCATCTATTTGCCCACACAGAAATTATACTGCATAAATTTAAGTGCCAGTTTCAAAGGATGCACGAAGCGTTTAACGAACATGCGTTTTATTAAATTTTATGAGGTCTTTCACATCTTTTTATTGTTTTATAATTTGATGCTATAATTAATAATGTCGCGTCCTGTTTAGTAATTCAGATCACAAGGTTCTTTGTTATTTTTATATTAAATTCAATTTTGAGGGTGTCAGATCACTACCTTGTGGTACACCAAGTGTTGTATTACTCAAATATGTTAATGTATTTTCACTGCGAATTGTTTATGGTCTCAACCTAAATAACTACAAAACCAATGAATAAAATTGTTGGAGATATATGTTACGGCAGAGAAACAGACGAGGCAAAATATTGATATCGACGGTAATAAAGGCATTGCTGAAATCAAGAAAGGCGATGGCTGACAGTAATCTCTATTAGATAGCGTCAAAACGTAGTCCTAATGTGTATTAATCTATAGACGTAATCCGTTGACGTAATACCAAGAACAAAGGATTTTATCTGCATCGCCATAAATGTCCAGAGTTCAGAGAATGTGATCTTATAAGATTCAGTCATCCAACGGAGATCTTGCGAGGTTTGAAGTTCTGATCTAGAAAGATATCGTTAATGGCGGTTTCGATTTCGATTGAGTTTTCTTTCATCAAGTATCACCACCCCCTCTTATCCGAAGGGTGTCTTGATAGGCGAAACAGTAGGGCAAAGCCACCCAACATCGGGCGAGGTCTATGTAAGGCTAATTGATTGATTCAGTATTTTTACTGTGAAATATTTGTGAGCACACCTTATAAGGAGGTCGGGGTACGGCCTACTCATGCACGCTCTCATATGCTGTCATGTTTTTTATTATTTGAATGAAAAAAGAAATGAGAATAGCTAATTTTTGAGTTTTCTCAGCGCCTAAACTTCATAGACGAAGTCTCACATTTATGAGAACGTTTCCTTAATATCTCACCGCTATATACCGGTACTTAGTTAATTAGGATTCTCATTAAAAAAATTCGGTAAAGATTATATAAGAAATAAATCTATTAACTCACGCAAAATACAGGGTTCCGTTATAGTATGAGTAAAACTTCCATACAATAAATGTAAGTGGGTATGCGATGCGATGCATGATGAGTAGTTCCAATACCAGTTGCGCAATCAATAGAATAATCCTCCTTTTTTTTTTGTAAACCGAAGTTACCAGCTTGTGGTTGAGAAAGGAAACACCCAGTATTCTGAGAACCTTTCGCTCATAAGACCGACTCATTAGATAAATATAAAAAATATGTTTTGCATGTGTACAGAACCACAATCAAAACTTTTAAATGTCAACGGTATTGTGCCTCAATGCGCCGGCGACGGTTGACGTGACCCTAATTACTGTGTTCTAAAACATTATGTCGAATTCAGACCCCACTCGTTACTTAACGACTCAATCATGTAATATTGTAATGTGCACTTGCAAATCCTCTGTAATGTTGATTTTATTACAGCAAAAACCTTTGTTACAACATAACGCCCGGTTTGGTTAACATTAGTAATGCGCGAACGCACTTTTTTTATTAAAACTCGTCTTGTGGGAATATGGTAATTTTATTTTGCACTTATGATGGGTAAACATGGCTGGCATTGCTGGCAACATTGTTGACAAAGAATATTTATTTGTTTTGGGGTTAAATGTCTTCGATTTCAATAGCAGTTTTGCACTCAATATGCGAAGTTTGCATTGGTCATATTGAGTTCCTTATTTACATACATACCGTTTATGCTAATAGTATGTTGCTAGAGATTTTTATATTTAAATGCTCAGAATTCAGGATGTAATTTTTTTAGAGAGATACCTGTTTTTATTTTTCATTTACCCTATTCCCCTTTTCGTGATTCCCGCCGAGTGGAAATAGAAAAGCTACATATTATTTTCCCGTGGACTTCATACAAGGAAATAAGAAATAGGGATGTTCTTTATCCAACAGTAAACATAGCCATTAATGAACTCGATTGCAACAGACCAATTAAAAACAAACTTTGCGAAATGTGATATTTCGGACTACCCTAGCGAATGTAGAGACGTGTTTACATGGGTCCCATTTTCTTTGCTCTCTTTCAGACATGAGAAAAGTAACGTTACATCCTAGTGTCACGTTATTGCATTACATAACTAACTTACTCTTCTTGCATTCCACGTAATCCTGAAGGTGTATCAAAACACACCTTTACTAACACTTTCCTTGGCTCTTGACACAAAATAATAACATTAATGATTCACGATACTTATAATTAAAGATAGCGATGACTGGTTAGACACTTATTGCGTATTACACCAGGTAATTACACGTAACAGATGGGTAACATTGCATTTTACATGCTAAACGCTGTGCCAACACCCCGCTTGTCAGCAACTGGTAGAAATATTAAGATTGTTAGAAATGTAAACATGTACTAAAACTAGCTTTCGTTATGTCCTAGTGTTAACGTTCAGAAATTCGCGCGTAAAGTAGGTCTGTGCTGTATGCGCACGCGTTCTGCAACTCATTCTAATTGTCGTCACCTTGTTTAGGGATGTCAATCAAATTTGTGCGACCTAATTTTGCTAAAGCTTTAGGCAAATTTTAACGGAACTATGATTTTGATCTCTGCTCTGCTGATTAACTAGGTACTTACTTGAGTATGTGTTAAGGTATGATTCCGATGGTGACTGCATACGAAAACTGCAGACACACGATTGGGTATTCTACTGACTAGTCAAATTAATTACTTTTTACTAAACGTCAAAACGATAAGTTTGGTAACTTGTATGAAAAAAGATTCAGTGACGTCATAAAATTGAATAGTTAAATCAATTACTATTATAGGCCGGGTGGATGATAAATAAAAACTATAAAATAAGAACCGATGCAATTTTCACCGCTCTTTTACCTTTCTTAATTTAATAATTTATTGTAACTATAGGATAATACCCAATGAATTCATTGCGGCTTCTCAATGATTCTCTTTATCCATATCGACGTTTAATGAGTAATGTATGTTATTATGTGCTACATGTATCTGCAGTTGTCGGAATCTTACCTTTACGATACGTTCCATTTTCTTATGTTTAAAGATTTTGTTTTTTTTATTATCATTTATAGGTTAGCGCTTAACCACACACCAGCTTACCACCACTATAGATAGGACACGTTTGCCTAGAAGCTGAGTTACTTGCTTAATCCTTTCAACACTAAGTTCGGCTCCTACTTCGACGCAGTAACCTCTGTTTTTTTTTTTTCAACCGAAGCTGAACGATACCCAACCCTAATAACAAGAGAAATTTTGCCGTTTTCTACGCCCGTCTGACGGTAGCCGGCGACAAATTGTCGTCAGACGCCGTTTCGGTCGCACAATTGCCTCTTAACAGACCGTTCTTCACATTTATTCGCCTACACATAACTTAAGAGAGCTGTTCACGGCGACGCAGAACCGTTTAAATCATACCGACATCACACTAAAGACTGCGCAGCGCTTCTCAAGAGTCTTGTGTTTAAATTTCGGTTGTACGTTTCCGTGAAAAAAAGTTTGGAGTTGCTTGTTTTTTTTATTGTGAGAACTGGAATTGTTTATCCTTTGTCTTTTCTATGTTGACACGTTGTCCGTCTGCCTGTAGACTATAATGTGAATTGAAATTAAAAGAAAGACGGGTTTTTGAACGAACTTTTTAAATTTTAGTATTTTTTTTTATGTCATTCTCATTAAGGTATCAGACAAGTAAAGCACACGGCTCACCTAATGGGAAGTGGATATCGTAGCCTATAGACGTGTGTAACACAAAGGGAGGCATACTCGTTCTGCTGACCCTGTAAAACAGACTTTCTGTGCCGTCAGTGCAGAAGACAAGGCAGGTCAAACCCTTCCCTTGGTTTCTTTTGTACTGTACCAAAAAATAGTACTACTGTATGTTAAGCCCGTAAAATTACAATTAGGTAAGGTCCTCTCGATAAACGAATTTTCACAACTACCAATATTACTTTGTCAATGAGATTCAACACCTTTAATTAGATTTTATAGCCTTAATTAAATGTAAATCATCAATCTTCATAAAACGTTTAATAAACTACCGTCAATTTTGCTTGATAACTCTTAGCACATTGATATAACACGCGACTTATTCTCCGTACCGTGAATGCTCCTCTTTATACGCGTGGTTTATGAGCGTTCTAACGACCAAACACCAGTAACACAATCCGAGGTGTGAACTTACGAGCCATCCCTAGAAAATCGCTTATTACTCCATGGAACTGCAATCATCAACTGAAAAATCTTTTATAATTTACTAAATCGATGCTAGTTTCCATTTGTATGTAATAAGTTAAGCATAATTTTACTTAATACTCATGTACTAATTACTATTAAAAAAAAGAAGGATAATGGAGTTCACCGAGTTTCCTTCTGGTATCTTCTCAGTAGAACCAACCTACCGAACCAGCGAAAGAATCATTTTCAAATGAATAATATTATTTATTGTTCTTGTGATTTCTGACATTAATGTAAAATTCTGACGTTCATATATGTGCTCTTTATGTGCCTAAACTGAATAAATGAAATTAATTCTTTGATTCTTGACTCATATACTTTCTACCTGCAGAGTAGGAAGAGAGCCAGGTTTTTCCGTACTTCGTAAAACACATAAAGCCGTCCGTCGCGGTTATGATCCGAACATCTATGCAGTCGTTAAGTGTCGTTGGAGCCCTAAAAAGGCCAACAACTGACCTAACTCTGATATTTTGATATTGTCAATGGGTTGTGGGTGACATAACTATCAGCTTCTCGGAAAATATCGAAGATCAGCTATGCCCGTAGTAAGGCTGGAAAAAGCTGACCCCAGACTCCAAGGTGACTCCTGGATCGGACTTAGATTGACGCTAAAATAAAGAAGTAGGAAAGAGCCAGGTCTTACGTCAAAAGTTTCACACTCCTTAAAATAATCAGGGGTAACAAACAATCGAGTCTGAATTCTAGAGATACAATACTTTACAGACCATAATAATATAGTTGAGAGACACTGGATTCCTTTTATTTCATATAATGTTTCGATAACAAAAAGCCGCAGAGCAAAACGCAAGCCTTAGAACTAAAATTAAAACATAATTCCTCCATTCCAGTGCCAATATCAGGTATTTTATTGTTATTATATCCGAGTATCGGGCATTATAGCGCAGACTCGGAGCATTAGCATGGTCGTGGGGGCCGGGCCGCAACAATGGCGCACCGGCGCCCGCGCAGCGAAAGATGCCCACAGCATCCACCGATAACGTGCGCTCCAATAGTCTTTTATATACAGGATGGTTGCAAACTTACCAATTTCATCACGAATATACATTATAATTTTTTGAAGTGAATATGAAAAATAATGAATCTTTGACTTGAATTGATAGATAAATTGAATTAAACTTGTGTTACTAATAAATTTTAGTTTTTTGACTGTTTCCACCTATTCAGAATAAGTGAACTAAAAAGAAAAAAAACATATTTCGTTGCTTATTCTATGCTTTCTAAATTATATCAATGGATTAATAAATTGAATCCAATTTGAGTAGGTACAAAATGTTAATCTGATTGATAAAAAAAGTCTTCGAAAAATCCGCCCGCAAATATTCCGTCTAATTTTTCCCATTCAATACATTCCCATAGCGGCCTGTATCAAGAGGTCGGTGGCGTGCGCCGGCGCCGACTCCTCTAATAATAGTCGCATTCCATTCTCCGCCCTGGAAGGGCTCACCTCGGCATACACCTGTTGTATGCCACTTTCCTTTTTCATTTGCCAAATGCTTTCGCTACTCCCTTCGTTATGAGTTAATGAGTTATAGTCCATTCTATATTTGAGAGTATCAAATTAGATGGACCGAAACAGGAAAGCTATGTATGTATACTCTAAGAATTGTTACCTCAATCGATCTAAAGTGAGGGACGAAACAGGATTCCGGTAAGGACCGCTTAGCATTGTCACCTATATTAAGCTCAGGCTTTACTAGTTACCGCGGTAGCCTAGTGGTATGGGTAATGGACTGCTGAGACGAGGTCTCGGGTTCGATCCCAGGTTTACCATGGCACACACCAATGACTTTTCGATGCTTTTCGAAGTTATGTGTGTATTTATCGCAGGTTTATAAGTGCCCGGTTAATGGCAATAGGCTCGCCACCTATTACATTGGGACCTAAACATAAACTGGCGAAACGTGGGTGCTATCACCTCTGCCTACCCCTTCGGGGAATACGGGCGTGAGTTTATGTTATGTTATGCTTTACTAGTTCTTGCTTAGTTTTTTATAGAGAATAGAATAGAGCCAATTTTTTTGCGCCCGCGTGGCGTCCTGTCCTGTTCCCGCTGCAGCCTGTACTATCTTAAGCATGCATTATACATGTAAACCTTCTTAAATTACTCTATCTAAAAAACCGCATCAAAATCTGTAGCGTAGTTTCGAAGATTTAAGCATACATAGGGACGGACAGACGCAGAAAGCGACTTTGCTTTATACTATGTTGTGATGATGATTAACAGTTGAGAAGTTGCAGATTCAAACCCTACTCAGTGCCTTTACCGCCGCTACGAAACCACTTCTAACTTAACGAGAATATTAGGTAAAGCTTCAAATATTAATAGCACCAATTGGCACCTCACCAAAATTATTCCATAACTGGATACATTAATTTTGGCAACTCGAAATCAATTATGCCACTGTGACGTCCACCCTATAAGTCAGCTCTGCCCATCATCTCTATTAACATCAAAGGATTCTCTCAGGACAAGACATAGATACTTTCCAATATCTGCCAAACTACCCGCAGCGATATCCTGTGTGTTGCATCGACATGATAGCCAGAGCAGACCATACATCCATTTTTTTTATCGTGCGAAAAATCCCCACGGAGCCGGTGGAGGTGGTTATGTCGAACTCGAACCGACTAAAACGCACGCCGTCTTGGTTCTTTTGTTGCCGGAGGTGAGATTGCCGAAAGCATATCTCTCGCACCCCGGCAGACCCAGGACCATCTCTTTTGAGATAGACTGTGGCTTGTCGTCGAGATATTAAAAATTGATGCGCTGGATCTATACCTCACAGAGCTGACGTCATTGCATTGTTAGCTAGATTTTGGCATAATCTTCATATCATTAGATTGGAGTTGTGAATGTATTTTCTACCACAAATCACACTATAATAACCATAAAATAAATGGCTGTTTGTGCATTGTGATGTTTCTAATAAAACTAAAACCGATATTCTGAACAAAGGAAACCGCATTGCTTCATCTAAGGAAATAACTTTGGATATAATGAATTATTTTGATGCAGTGTATTGGTTGCAGCTCATAATTTGAAAAATCTTACATTGTAACCTTGCTATGTAGTCCAAAAGATTGGCTGTAAGAAATTACAAACTACAGATTGCCCCTTTTCAACAAATTTTGTGTAGGATCTGCTATTTGTAGCAATCAATGTACAAAAAAATGGTCTATCGTAATTTGTGGTTTGGAAAAAATTTACGTGAGCTTTATCGTCTGGATATTTTTATCATAACTTTACCAGTTGCATTCTAATCTAGGCTTTAACAGTTAAGGTGAACTCTGACCATTCTAAGGCCCGTATTCAAGAAAGTCATTCAACCTGAATCGTGATTTATTTATTGGTATACAGAATGATAGATTTGACATATTTCCTTTACAATCTTTTCTCAAACAAATCCAGATTCAGGCTGAGTGTCATTCTAGAATACGAGTCTTAGAGTCATGTTGTGATCCATTTGCTCAAAAAATTAATTTAGTTAAAAATAGATTGGTGTATATACAATTAGGGAATTCGCTTCACAGTAGCAGTTATGAAAATATATTCACAAGTGTATGTTCATTGTAACCATTTGCTATTCTTGCGTGTCTTCTACATTACGTAATAATGAGTAATAATTTCTTTTTTTTTCTGTGACACTTTTTAATTTAATACACCTTCGCCAGATGTTACTTACTTTCAAGTTCAAACGAAGTCATCCATTGTGATACAAGGGCAACGTATCAAGAAATGTAGGGGCGATGCTTCCATTAGGTTGCGCAAGGAGCGTGTCAGATCGCTGGCGTGGAACAGAGGGCGGGCGCCTGCGTACGCGCAGGGCTCGACGTGAGAAAACCATTAGATATTACGTTCATGTCTATCGTCATTATGTATACCTTTTTGTTTTTCTTGGAGGTGTATAAAATTTTATGGTTTATGTTCATAACCATCAGCCACAATCTCTATGGTGTTAGACACTTTATTCGCGTAGGAAACTGCTTAGCGACATTACATGAATATAGGTACTGAACCAACTAATACCAACAAAATATAATAATACTGAATTACTTATTATTGTTAAAGTCAGAGCAATTGTCAAATAAATAATAATAGAAGGATATCCTTGTATGTGTTATTAATTATTATATTATTGAATAGCTCTGTTCCTAACTACAGCTATTTATCGAACAAATTATGGATGCGCAAGCGCATACACTTGCTATTATTATAATTTTAAACACGAATTTAGGTGAATAAGGATAGGTACCTTGTTCTAGTACAATGTGGTGTAATTCTCATGTGATATTCAAGAGGATTTATCGGGTACCTTCACATCTTCAGATATAGCGAATTCAATTCCATCTATCGAGTTTTAGGGGAACGAATGCGGAACAACCCGAAGTTCCCGATTTCCCAGTGTAAATAATTATTATTTGTATGCTGTTGTATGTTGGCTTGGGTGATTCTATGTGCACTACCACATACGGTGCTGAATATTCTATCAAGAACCAAGCGGCTTGATGAGCCTTTCCTTTACCGCACCTTACCTGCCAGCTCACGCGTGTTTCGTTCTTCCTACAGTCCCGGATTCTATAAGCGGGGCGTGAAAAAGCATCTGATGAGGCTGTCAAGCTTAGAGCCATCATTGTTAACATGGTACGTGTTTGTAATGGTGACCCTCTTTTCCAGACTTTGCCTTTAGCTTACCATCAGACAAGGTGAAGTCAAATTGACGTGTCCAATATTTAAAAAAAAACTATTACCTTGGGTCTAGTTAGACAGCGTTGTGTAGCCTATGATGAATTGCCCTTTAGTTGCCAACTCCTATTGTCTTGGTGACGTTCAATCCTGTGGTTATAAGTCGTAACTCTGTTTGTCATTGTGGATTTATGGTCATAACTTTGTGCCGTAACTTTTATAGATAGTATAGAACATTTGACGGAGAATGGACCGCGTTTGCTATTGTGGTCGTAATTCTGAGGTAAGTTTTACAAGTCAAGTTTCTGTGGTTAGATTAAGAATCTAAACACAGAAACTACAAAGTTTAAACGCATTTGAGAATAATAATGGCGGTTAGGACCAAGCATACGGTTCTTTTTGAATAAATTGAAGGAGACATTCTCGACATCTTTATCTATTAAAAAGTTATTGGGGTGCGAGAGATATATTCCCTGCATTCTCACCTCCGGCAACCAAAGACCCAAAGACGGCGTGAGTTTTAGCCTGTTCGAGTCCGACATAACCACCTTTACCGGCTCCAGTGGGAGTTGTATCCATGGGGGTTTTTCGCACGATAAAAAAAAAGAAGTTGACATAAAAATTCTTCCAAATTAAGTCGGCAGTATCCAGGGTGGGTCCTATTCCTTATTTTCCTAAATACGACATTCGGTTGACATTTCTAGTGTTGCAAGCATAAGGGAAAGTGGTCCTTTAAGACCGACTAGGACCGGGTTTAGGGTGACTAGTTATTAGGGTCGCTAATTTTTCTTTCTTAATCATATTTTGATAAAAGTTGACAAGAATATAAATCCATCGATATGTCTCTGGAAAGAGGTTACAGGCCATGGTACCTAATTAAGCGATTGGAATAAGCCATCTGGGTGACCATGTTGTTGTTTAATTTAATAAATAAATTATATTTATATCGCTAACTATAATATACACTATTTATTATATTCCTTTGAAACACCGCCGGTGGCTGTAAACACACTGATTAAATGTTATTCACGTGTCATTGAATTCACAAGGAATTTTAATACTATGTAAATATTATAAACACTCCCAAGTATATGTATGTTTACCGATAAAATACGCGTCAAGTCGTAAATGATATCAGCTGTAGTTCATTACCATAACATACTGAAATATCATTATCCTCTTTTAATGGCAGATTTACAAGGAAAATGTCGACATATAGACTTGTAAATGACATATAATATTACTCCTGAATAAATTATGTAAAGTTGTCTGCTCCCGCTGTTTACAAGATGTTTATTTCTTCTTGTCGAGAAAAAACTGGCCTAGCTGTACCTACAGTCCTTTGCTGCTGTGTAGATTATAAGCTTGGAACATCAAAGTACTGAATAAATGCTCAGTTTTCTATAACTTATTACATGTCAAAGACGATATGATATCCCATTCATACGCACGAAATGATTTGGTAATAACTTCGTTACTGCTAAGATATGAAACGAATTGCCTGAGTCTATGTGCCTTTAAAGCTTAGGTCTTCAAGTATAGAACTTCTGGGCAAGCGTGTTTCTTCATCAACCTCTTCATCAGTTACCAGCCCTTCTAGACAAGTGGCAACTCGCTGGCCGGCGAGAATAGAAAGACGAATATATGGTATTTGACGTTTATGACATTCGTTGATGACTGTTCATATACGTCAAATTGCCACTTGTCTAGAGGGGTAAGTGAGATAGTGGTCAAATGCGGGCCTAATGACGACAGTAGACAGTAGTAGTACTAATCAGGTTTAATAATTAGTATTTCTTACGTAGGTACACCACTGCCATAACTGCTAACCATAAGAATTAAGTAGGGACGATTTAGAACAGACTCTTTGTCTCCTTCTATAGTTTTACTAGAAAAAAAAAAACGTGCCGATACAGGTACACACATAACTTTCACTCCGTCTCAAAACAACCAGTCAAATATAAAAGTCGTTTGGTTTCTTCCAATTCCTTTAATAGTCGTGTCTTTCATCGCTGGCAGCATTAATTAGCTGCATTAAATATGCACGACAGCTGGTGGGGCTCGTGCCGGAAGACCGACTTCCGTCGCTCCGGGCGCTCTGGGACTTTCCAACGGGATTGTGAGGAGACGCCGAGGGCTTTGTGTTACGTGAGTGTGTAGAGCCATCTTGTTTTTTAAGGCTCGAAAATGTAATAGTTTACTTTTAGAATATTGAAAGAATAAAGATCCCAAACGTCATGGAAATCTCTTCACCGAAATTGATTTTCTTGGCGACGAAGACACGTAGTCTCCCAAAATTCATTTCTTTATAAAAGTTGCAATTAATCCCTCGGTAGGAGACCAAGTAATCCTAATGGATTTTAAGCTACTTATTCGTCGTTGCTGTCGCTTATATACAACTTTTTTGGCTTTTTAACAGTCGATATCATCATTTCGTATGGCCTCTGCTCGAGACCTCGTATGTCGATGTCCAGTTGGCGAAGCCAGTCTATTGCTGCCGGTGTGAGGTCATGAAGCTTACGCATTCCTCCAGGGAAACGACGGAGTGGACACTCCTCTGCTATATGCATCGTTGTCTGCTTTGGAGCTCCACAATCACAGTTCTTCAGCTTCTGCTTGCTTCACAATAACAGTCGATATTTTATGTAGTCATTGATTATTTCCTATGGAAATGCCCCTATCTTCGGATTGACTAACCGTAACGTGAAAACGTGTTAACCGTCACATATACGAGTAATTCGGTTTAGTTTAACTAACGAATCTCACGATACGATCTTGATAAAATTTACTCTTTTCTAAACAGAATAGTGCCCCTGAGCAACTTGTGGGAATTGTGATGTAGGTAGGTACTCACTCACACACAGCAGTATATTGGTGAGCAATATCTAGAGAGAGCGATAGAAGCATTCCATTTTTCATGTCATTCTAAGGAACGACCTTCTTTCTATTCTCCCTTTTATAGTTTCCTATGACAATGCACAAGTGATACCTCTGATATCCTTCTGGTACAAGCGTTATAATTACTGGTGAGCGTTGTTGCATAGACGATAGCTACCTGGACAGCTTTACAGAGAATTTTACCTACAAACTTCGTAACGGATCAGTGACAGTAAAGATATCTGGTGAGGGTGTGTTAGAACAACAGCAAATGGCGGTGCGTTATCTCTGCTTACCTCTATATACATAATGTCTCTGTTATCACAATGAGTAGCTACAACAAAAATGCGATAAAATATTTCTCAAGCAACGATAACGCTATAATATAATTATCGGAAAAACACACAATTGCGCCACACTTACCGTTCGTTCCTATCCACGAAAGGCCTCAACAAACAGATAAGCAGTAAGGAGCTTGCGCACACGCAAATGCCGTGTATCTTTATCTTAACTAACCGATCGTTTACACTAGACAGTTAGGACGCAATTATCACTTACTAACACCTGTTCTTCGTATGCTAACGATGGCTGTAACTCACCAGAGATACGTCAGATATCTCCCATGATATCTTGGATGGTCACGCGCATACCATTTGCGGTACGGTAACGTGGGGTACATTGACAGGTTAAAGAGAACTGGGGAAAGACACTTGCCTTTTTCAGTGAATATTCAAACGAATTTCGTGAAGTATCCCTGATATTAGGCACCAGTAATTGCAGTCGTCGTTGCTCAAGTGTTGAATTTGCATTTTATAATGTGGATTCGTACACTATATACTTTGTAGTAAACCCATTTCTAAAGGTGGCTTTTCATAGTACGTGATTATGCGGATAGAAGCGGATTTAGCCACTTTTTTTTCCGTGCGGTAATCCCCTCGGATACCTCCTCGGCCGGAGCCGGAATGGGAGGTTATGTCGGACTCGAGCCGACTATAACCGCACGCCGACTGAGGGTCGTGGTGCAAGGCTGGAGGTGAGATTGTCTTCGATATATCCCTCGCACCCCGGCTGTTGTCCTCGGGAAGTGTACATAGATGAATTGTAGAAAGAGTGTCGTCTCTAAAAGTGCAAACAAGTCTCTGGAAACAAGCGATTTTTCGGATCTGTGACTTCGAAACACCGACCACGCACGGCGTAAGTAATAGATGTTCGGTGCGTCAGTGCGTGACTATCTCCAGGGTCGTCTGCTGCTCGTGATAACATCTTCAGAACCACGCACCGTGGAAACCCGCCATAGTTAGTTGAAAAGGTTAACGTTAGTCATGTGTGACTTAGTATTAAAGAAATGTATAGGTATCACCTGTTTATAAAACCCTTCGCGTTTTTATTGTTCGTTTGCCTTATGCTTTATTAATGATCGCGAATTATGAGGCAGAGCCGTGGGAATGAGGGTAGGAGGGTTGTTTTTTCAGAAATTATCAGGCTAGTATTCATATTTTACGAACTTCGTGGCCCAAGATATTCTTAAAAGCTAGTAGTGTTATATTATGTTAAAATGAGTTTTAAAATTGACAAGAAAACAGTTAAAACTGTACTTAGATGTGATATGGGCCCCGTTAAGTATAGGGTTACCATTTAGCACTTTGTTATCCATACTAATATTATGAATGCGAAAGTAACTCTGTCTGTGTGTATATTACGCTTTCACGCCTAAACCACTAAAACGATTTTGATGAAATTTGGTATAGGGATAGGTTAGACCTTGAGAAAGGACCGATAACCGACATCCACGCGGACGGAGCCGCGGGCAAAAGCTAGTAGTAAATAAAAGTGAAATTATTATTTATAAAATTATGGATTTTCAGAAGTAGATTTATCAGTATCAGTTATTACATTAAATACAAATAGTCACCTCAGTCACACCGAGTCAGACGCAACAGTCTCATTGGCAACAAAAACCTTTGAGAACCGTTGAGGTTTTTGTTTAGGAATCTTAGCAGCATTAGGAATCTTAGATGGTTCTGATGTAACTGGACTTGGTCTATAAGCTGCCCATGTTAGACGTGTACTACACGTATAATCTATATATAAACTAGCTGTCCCGGCGAACTTCGTACCGCCAATTTTTTCCCGCCCCGCGATCCGCGTCAGATCCCGTTCCCGCTGCACCATTTAGGGGGATGAAAAATAGATGTTGGCCGATTCTCATAGATACCTACCGGATAAGCACAAAAAATTTCATCAAAATCGGTCAAGCCGTTTCGGAGGAGTATGGCAACGAAAACTGTGACACGAGAATTTTATATATTAGATAATTTATCACAGGACTATTGCTAGAAACTTGCCGATCATATTTTGTAACCAGACCTTTTGAAACACGTGGTCGGACCATTTTATATGTATAACATAGAAGAACTTGTAAAACCTGACTTTTTTCCAGTAGGTATTTATGTTTTTTTTGACCAAATACAATGATTGGTGAAAACCCTTCGACGATAAAGTCGTGATTGTATGTATGTATGTAATGTAAACACGGTTTATTCTCCGTGGCATATAAAATGATGATTTCATTCTGCTGTTAATTTCAGAAGTGATCAAAGTACGTCTTATTTTAATGCCCGTTTGCAAAATTAATCTTACCACTGTCACCGTCGAAGGTCGACCGTTTAAGGAGATGGTTAATTAAAGCTAGCTCGGTCTGTCGACGACGCGACTTGATTTCCTCTTTAAACGATTTGATTTACGCATCGTGGACATCCTTGGCCGACGGAGTGTTAAACCGTGACCTTACGCAAATGGAGGCGCTCGCTGAATCACCGATAATTCGTTGTTTTGTTTTTGTACAATAGAGATGGCCATATGCGGGCGGCTGCGGGCGGTGCTTTGTTTAGGCAATCAGTCAACGACCGGCTCCGCGGTTTCCCGGCGCATTCCGAAGGTGCTCGTCACCAGGAAGATTCATGCAAACGATATGCACAGCCCGCCGTTAGGAGCACGCCCTCGAGCGTTCCGCCAGTGCTCGATTCTAGCGATTTTTTCGCGATGATAACACTCCGGCTGCCATTAACCGTCCGACACCGGTCTAAAATGTGTTCCCATTTAAGAAATACGCTCTCGGGAATATCTGCTTCGACTAGATTTCCGTAAAAATGTACCTCAATTATAAATTTCTACGGAAAATTGGTAATGTTCACACGAACGCGCGCGCGATGCGTTAATTGGTGCGCAATCCGCATTCTAAGCAAATTAATGTACGCTAGGTAACTCTCGCTCGTCGCCATCTCAGTTATTTAATTTTTCGCTCAGTTAACATACGACGCGTCGACGGTCGTTTTTTCTGTTTACAAATTAAGGTAATTACCGTAATACCCCTGTCACAACCTTTTAAGTTCAACGCACGCATTATGCGTTTCAACGCTGTTTTTGGTCAGAACTGGATTATGGTTCTTATTTCTTGGCGTTTAAGGTGTTAGCTGAATATTTTGGAATTCCGCGTGAAATATTGTTGCAGAGCGCCCTTGAGCACTCAGTTCCGGGCTATTTTAATGTCGTTTAAATTAAAATATGCATGCGCACCGTCCGATATAATTACGCGAAACGAACTCGCAAATCACGACATTGTAACGTAAACCGACAAAAATTATAAATACAATGTAACGTTACATACTGACAGACGTATTGATTTTTTGTTTACATTTTGTGAAAAAACCTCATATATTTACACGAATTCGCGTTATAATAAAAAGTAGATTAAAGCGCACAAGAGCGACTGAAATTACGGGCATTACTGCAAGTTTATCTCAACGGAAACACGCTTCATATCGGCGCTGGAGACGTATTTATGAGTGGTTATTCTAAGGTTGTTTGGAGTTCCCATCGCGGCTTGCAGCGTTCAAACATAAAGCCGTATGTGATGGTGCGATAATCTCCCATCTTACGGTCGAGACTATCTTACCAACGAGGCCTTCGTATCTGATACAACGACGGTTTTCTTGTACATGGGTAATAATCTTTTATGCGCCGCGATGAAGTTGTTTACACTTTGCCCACGGATTGGGCCATCGACATCAGATATCGGGAGGCTTTTCACATTGGCCACTTTGTAACTTCCTCCTAGACAATTTATTTTGCATGCGAATTGATCAGCTTTAGATTTGCAACATTGTGAATCTTAACTATTACATTTTGAGAATTGGTTGCTAGCTAAGCAAATTCTGCGGATATATCAAGTTGTATAAAGTCAGCTGCTAAATCGTCAACTGATTACATTTTGTATAAAATGAATCGCAATTTTTAAAACGACTTCATCAATTTGGATAATTCTTTTTTGTGGAATTCGTAATAAATCAGGACAAAGTTTATATGTAAGAAAATTTTGTAGCATCCTCGGGAATTTCTTTAACCCGGGTGACGCCAGGCATAAGAGTATCATGATGGACGTCGACAGTTTACACTATGAAGTCACAAAGATTGAAATTATACTATTGGAGATGGTAGTAACCCCTTGGCCGGGGTTTTTGGCATCAATTTCGGCGCGTCAACCGGTCGCAGAGGTGTCGTAATGCGATTACAATGCTCAATTCGCAAATTGGCAGTGACCCAGTTAAGGTGCCAGTAGGCGTTGGTTAAGGTCCACCAGCTTTCTCGTCAGCTTATTTATCTAATAGATCGCCGCGGCTGCTTTGGGTGTCAATTTGTAACTGCTCTGTGGGATGTCTTGAGTGACAGCTACCAGAAATTTTATTTCTACTAAATTAATACCAGTTATAAATAGATTTACCCTAGAATATTGCCCTATATCTTCCTTTACTTTATTGTATTTTTTTTTTGCATTGAGATTTTATGTCTCTTAGAATGAATCTTCTGTCTGCCATCATACTAGGTATTATTCCTATATTATAGGAGCCAGTGATTCTTTGTGTATATAATGTGACTTTCGATATATTTAGAATAGTGATAGATAGAAGCAAAAGTCGAATTCACCAAGAATAAATGGTGCTCTTCTTGTGCTTCTTCTGCTGTTGTAGCTTTGTGTTAAATAAAATTGCTAAAATTAAATTACTTTTTTCTTGAAGTAGACATAACTTTAGCAAAGTTTCGTCGCGTCACGGTCCGTGGGCTAGTGTAAACGACCTTTACCGACAATGTACCACCCGGCTATTGGAATTCATCTCACACCACGCGTCGCACCCGCCCGTCCCGTTACAAACAATGACCCCCGCACAATTACACGCCGATTCGGTTGCACAACCTCGCATTATGCACCGAAACAAAATAATCGAAAAACGGTAAAGAAATTCAATCAGAAAAGCAAACTGTGTAACGGGACCTTTAGAACACGCCGAAATAGAACAATTTAGTTAACGTCACACGGTTGGAGAAGGAATTCGTTTAACTGAATGGTCAAAGAGCAATCACTACGTGTTGGTTAGCTTTTTTTCTACTATTAAGGTAACAACCAACCGCTCCATCTGATGATACTCGATCGTATTGTTTCTAAGGGGGGTTACATACCAAAGCACACAGAAAATTTGCCCTACATTTATGCAGCAAATGTTTCTTGACATCTTTGCAGGGCAATTTGCTGTATGCTGTGTGCCACTCACCCTTTCCACTTAGGTTGTCACTTGCGAATTGCTAGATAGAGAGAGAAGTAGAAGGGCGGGCATTAAGAGAATCCCATTCTCTTATTGAAAGAAACGGAAGTCAAATGAGCCCTAAAACCCATAAACTAAGATTGAATGAATTTTATAGCATTGAGTATGCTAACTATAATTTTCTCTATGTATTTGATTCATAAACTACGGTTAATTATAGTCGATACTAAGCAGTTATGTATATTATTAACCCAGGCTGTCTCATTGTTCAATAAGGATGGTACATCATCTACAGAGAGGGATTCGGTATCAGTGGCAATAGATTGTCTAATATTTTAGGAGTCCCTTCATTTTCGTTTCTACGAAATAATTACATAATTGTCAAGGAGTTTGGATGTCATTTACAGGCTATACACGTTCCAAACATTTCTATTACTGATGTACAACAAAGTGGCAGTTTCAGGTTTATGGCGCACTAAAATGTGACACGATACCATTTCTTATTCATGACAGGCTCGTGCCTACTACACATAAAATAGTAAACATTTTTTACCAAACTGCCGTCCAATGGAAATGTCAATAGTAATTTGAGTTGGTAAATCCAAGAGTTACCCTAAAGTTATCCTAAAAGGTACGATTCCGAAGGTGAGAGCATACGACAAATGCAACGCACGGGTAATGCAACGTACGGGTAATTCATTGCGGGTTCTCAATGGTCCCCTTTATCCGTATCGAAGTTTAACAAGCAATGTATATATCGCAGTGTGTCAGCTTCGGAATCATACCTTTATGGTTAGTCATTTCCCCGCGACTTGGGTCAATTGCGTTTTCCGCAATAAAAGGTAACCCTTTTGTTTGTTAAGAACTGACTTCACCATGTCTATCACGGTTTTCTTTCCCTTTTGCCATAATAATATACATATACACAGATAGTAATACCTCTTTCCTAATGAGGTAGGCAGAGATCATATATTTCCACCTGCTACGGTCCTGGAATACCTGTTTCGCCTTTTCTACTTTCCTAATTGTTTTCATATATGCTCACCGGTTTTGGATCCTCTTGACATGATCTTTCTTTAAAATACCCTCGATCTGATTGACATACGTATGCCTAGGTCGACCCCTACAAGGTTTCCATTCAGCCTCGCTTCATAAACTATTATAAACGGTAACAAATCGAGATCGAGTAGGGTTTCATGTTTTTTTTTAATATTTATAAAGAATATTAGATCCGAAGTCACTAATATTCCCTCTAACCCCTCCAACTAAGCTAAATTACTTGTACTAGGAGTTGATTCACGTCGGTCGTGTAATGCCCAGGATTCGAACCTGGGACCTCTCAATCGTAAGGCCGACTCCTTAACCACTAAGCTACCGACGCTTCAATCAATCATCAAATCAATATTGGCGACATTCAACTCATTCTGGTAGGTATTATACAGTTAACACTTCCATCTATAATCACGTCCATGCTATTTAATAGATCAATAATATTATTAGCTGATGAATAAAAGTGAAAATCGTCAGTTAGTATGACGTGGACGTCGCATCCGCTGGTGGTGACTGGCGAGGGTTCTCAGCACTAAGTGGGCCACTTCGCTTTCAAGGAAGAGCTTGGTGAAATGACTAACGACTGATGCACGATGAGAATATAAACAAACCTTATAAGCTTCAGGGTTGCCAGGTGAACATTACGTTTGATTTTTACGGTACTGCTTGGAAGAGTCCGATTTGCCGGCGTTTATTATGTATTTTCAAATATGGGAAAGAAGACAATGTGAAATTATCCTTAGATTGATAGGAGTTTTCTTCTAAATACAATACATCTTCTAAATTCGGTTATACATTTTCTGTATAAGTTTAAATGTGGATACGTATGATTGATCACTATGGAAGGATCAGAACTGTTCTTCATCCAACAGTAAAAACACGGCTAAAGAAAAAAGTATCCTATTGTAAAGTCATAGGGGCCAAAAATCATAACTAAATGTGGTACTGAAAAATATATCAGAGCTTGAGAAAAGATTAGCTTATATATGTTTTTCTGATAGTGAGTATAGTATACCAGCTACTAGGTATTCTAGGAATCGTAGGTGAATATACCTTGCAAGCGTCTTTCTACTATCGCACCTATCATCACCAGTAGCAGGTTCTCACATTTACAATATTAATGACGGGAATTAACGCGATCATGGTATAGTTACATACGTACCTTTGATTTGCTTGACGTTCCAACCAAGTTACACCGGCCGTAGTCACTGGCTGACTAGCTCAGTGGTGCACGCCCGCCATCTTCGAATCCGTGAGATAGTAGGTTTTTCATCTACCCGCACATTCTTGACATTTTATTTTCGCCATGTACCGTCACATACCAGACTCACAGTGTCCCTATTCTGTTAGACAACTGTCCGATGTTTATCCGACTGCGTAGAAAAGCGAGGTTGCATCACATTTAGATACGAACATTTCACAATGCACCACTGTTCATCCGATCTAGTGAAGGTGAAATGCTAACAGGAACAATAAATTAGGCTTGGGGTACCGTAATTATCTTATCAGTGTGAGGCTAGACAATGCGCCCGCTGAGATGCGCGTGCTCACGGCGCTGTTATCGCGACCACCCGCAGCCTCAGGGAACCGTCGATACAACGTACAACGTTATTATGGAAACTTGGAGCAATGACTTCTGCTACAGCCTACAGCCGATTCTTTGAGAACCACTTCATATGCGAAATTAAATGTAGGAACTTTTATATGACTTTCTGATAAAGAGGCTATCAGATTATCTCTAGGTAAACGTGTTGCGTTTTCAGTTTCGTGCCTCAAATTTAAACTCAACATTTTCAAATGCTTTTGAACTATATAGCTGTTGCAGTTATGTATAATAATACACGGTTGAAGACGGTTGAAGTTGAGTCATTTTTTATTCTGTCCAAAAAGCGAATATGTAAATAATTTTATTGCGAATCATATCTATCCATTTAACATAATATAAAAAGTATAGTAACGTTATCATATCTATGAATCAGCAAACGCTAAAGCCAGAGCGAATAAGCCACAAGGTTCTCAGAACAAACGGACTCCGTACATCTCGCGATCGTTGCCATAAAAATTCCTCAAGAAGCCATCGTACTGAAGCATCCTAATAAGAATCCTGTCTTCTCATAACTAGGCAGTACACCCATCGTGCCACCTTCCATGAAGTCGTTAACGTACCGGGCGACACCCCGTCTAATGGGCTCCTACGTGCTTAACTATGCAAATTGTCGCCGGCTCAGCGAGCTCGCTTCCAACCAACCTCAGTCAATTATTCATCATCCTATTAAAATATTATTCCTTAGTGTATCCCTTACTCATCCCGTAATATCTTGGTTAGTATTCCATATGCATAGAACGAAATAAATAAAATAATGCCGGTTATAAGAATACTACAGTGGAGTTTGTTGCGCCGTTTCTTCTCCACCGGTGCCTAGGAAGACCACCGCTTCCTAGGTTACCTAAGGCTAGGCTTCCTAACCTTAGTTTTGAGCAGAATTTGACGTCAAAAAGTTGTAGAAGTGCTACTCAATTTTGAATAAATACTTTGACTTTGATTTTGACTACGAGTATTTCTCCGCTTACTCCTCCAAACCATGCTTGATGCTACAGATTTTTATAAGGTTTTTAGTAATTTATTTATGTTTTTACCCGACTGCCAAGAAGGGTTATGTTTTTCTGAAGGTTTTTATACATAATATGTAATTGAAGAAGTAAAATGCAAAACTTGGCTTGCTTGTTATCAGACGTAATACATAGAATCTATTTATTGCACACCAAACATAGGGTACAAACAAAGGTATAGAACTAGTAAATACAAAACAAATATGATGGGCTTACAAGTAGCAAACGCTATTCACATCCTAACTCATGGAATTTTCCGGATCCGGGTTTAGCTTTTTTATATTTGGTTCATCAATTGACTGCAACCCGCTAGATGCTAGAAGCTGAGGTGCAGTTCAGAAGATACGGACCACTATTCTTGATGCTATTAAACGTAAAATGTTGGTACCTAACTTGAAGGCAATTCACGCCCCGCTTGAAGGACCCGGGAGTGGACTGTAAGAGGAGGGAAACACGTATGCGGGCAGAGCATTCCAGCTCTCTACAAATCGATACATCAAAATAGTACTTTTTTAATTCAACTCCCAAAATTTCTTCGCAATTAGTTACTACACTTACCGACATTATCATTTTATCTACATTGGATATAGTGGACAAAGGTTGAAACATATTATGTTACGTTGACTTGGTCACGTAGACTGACCACTGACCAAAGAAAAGTATGATAAGTCTCTATAAAAAAAACATTACCCTCCTTTCTTCGGCAGTCGGGTAAAAATGTGCGTGGATTGTGCCATGCAAGGAAGTTGACCACCATTCTGATTGATAGCCTCTGTGGCATGGCGGTAGTGAACACGTCTGCTACGCAGGAGGCGCGGATTCGATCCCCGCTCAGTGCAAATATTTGTATACGTGAATATGGCTATTTGCATTGGTCTGGGTGTTTCTATGTATAAAATGTATGTATTTACAAAAAAGCTTTTTGATAAACTTTGGTATGGAGTTAGCTGACACCCTGGTGTAGCCCATAGGCTATGTTTGATCGCGATAACCGACATCCACGCAGGCAGAGCCGTGGGCAAAAGCTAGTATGCAATAATGAAGACATTTATGTAGAAAAAGTAACACTCTTTTATTATCTATCATATCTCTGGTGGATTATGTATGATTATCACGAGAATTCTTATCTGGATCAATAAATCGCCCCTACCGATTGCGAGTATAGCCAGTCGTCTGATTAATGAATGAACATTTTTTAATTAACGATCTACCTGCCAGAGGGAGTTATTGGTCCGCCAGAGGCACTGCGAGTATGCGCACGCGCACCGACGGCGCACATAGCTTTCGCCGGACCTGGAATAAACTCTGGTTGAAGAGTTAATTGTGTATTTACCAAGTTCACTTGATATTCTGTATCGGTACTGAGATGACTTTATTAGAATAGAAAACACATTTATTTACATAATGTAGGTATATAAGAATTATCTGGATAAAAATATAAAAACTACATAATAAACATATGCAAAGCTGCAGGTTTAGACGTCAAAGAATTCTTCCCCATCGATGTCAAGTATGTCCCCGAGGAGGGCCAGACCGTAAGGGATGGCCCTGGGTCAGCCGGGGTGCGATGAATATGTCAAAGACAACATCACCTCCGGCCTAGCACCACGACCCTCAGTCGGCGTGCGGTTTTAGTCGGTTCGAGTTCCGGCTCCGGCGGGGGAGGCATCCGTGCGGATTTCCGCAAGAAAATAAAATAGTATGTCAACCGGGAGGGTAGCAGAAGGCAAGGCGGCATTGTCACGTATGAAGTTGTAGAGTTTGTTATGAACGCTCCAATCTCAGGAAGTACTGGTTCGAATACAGAAAATATTTGTGTTGAATAGCCTGTTTATTGCGGAAAGTTATAGGCTATATCAGGCTACTCCTCACGGGAGCGGAGCAGTAATCGTGAGTGGCGCCAAATCTGGCAGGTTTTTTTATACTTTGACTACACCATGCTATTACTACATGCAACATGCTATACGGCATTAAGTCCGCCTGTGTACATTTGTGCATGAAATTTAAATAAATAAATAAAAAAGTTATATGGTAAAAAGCTCAGGTGCGGTCCAGAAGATAAGGACCACCATTTGACCACCAGGCCTTAAAATGGTGGATCCTAACTTGGTCCCATACATTATTTAAAAATTATCGAAGTTACTACGGACAAAACCAGGTCTGGTCCTTTAGTTCTCAATAACCGCGGGGCGGTCGTGTCGTGATCCAAGATTTCCCGTGTAATGCAACTTGTATTGTTGCTTTTGTTGCGTGGACGAGGATACTCACATACTCTGCACACGAACCTGCATACGATGTCTATCGGTGGTAGACTTGACTGAGTTTACACCGCCATAGTTTAAAAATAACAAATGCCTCAATTTTATTTAAGTACTAGCTTTTGTCTGCGGCTCCTTCCGCGTGGATGTCGGTTATCGCCACCAAACATAGCCTCGTATTCTATAACGATTCATTTGGTATTATTTACATTTAGCCCGACACTTAGTTTTCAGCAGCTAGGGTCGCGGGGTGATATTTGTTTGCGATGATATGGGGATTCTACATAACATACATAAACTCACGCCTGTATTCCCCGAAGGGGTAGACAGAGGTGCTAGCACCCACATTTCGCCAGTTTATGTATAGGTCCCAAAGTAATAGGTGGCGAGCCTATTGCCATTAACCGGGCACTTATAAACCTGCGATAAATACACACATAACTTCGAAAAGCATCGAAAAGTCATTGGTGTGTGCCATGGTGAACCTGAGATCGAACCCGCGACCTCGTCTCAGCAGTTCATTACCCATACCACTAGACTACCGTAGATTCTAGCCTAATTTTACCCTTTATTAATGGACATCTTCAATCTTTCACTATAAATTGTTACTAATATTAAGTATGACATCGAATAAAAGGTTTAATGACAGCGGAAGAAGCTCTTGTAATGTGCCTGTAAATACAGAAGCAGATAGCGATCTGAAGTCTCTGCCTACCCCATACGAGAAAGGCTTGATTATACACTAAATGTATGTATCCACAATATTTGGATAAGGCAGTTATTTTCATCATAGGTTACACGAATCGTTTACGACATCGTTGTCACGATTGTTGATGTAACAACAGTTACCACGCTCCGAAGACACGTCGTGTTTTGTCGAGTTTTCTTGCAGTACTCGGTTACTGAGTTTAATTAATCTCTATAGTGATATGATATATTGATATACATGTGTAATGTAATTAAAACTTAACTGGCAGTTGTAATGTTGCGTGGTTTTAACCGTGTATGTAAGTATAGATTCTGTCGACTGAATTTGATGTTGCGGTGCTTTGATTAAAATTCATATACGTATCAAAGCAAGAGGATGTGTCCTACATATTTCTCGTGTCACATATCTGACCACAAGATCTAAATGTTCAACTAGATATGTATTGCACTATCTACTGTTATCTTTTCTATTATTAACCGTCTCCTAAACAAATATTATAGCGTTGAAATAAAACCACTTTTTACGGATTCTATCGCGTTACGGATATGAGTGACATTCGCGTAAACTTCAGAAAATATCAAATATTATAGCGGTCAAATTGAGAACCTCCTCCTCTTTTTAAGTCGGTTAAAAAGGAGGAGGTTCTCAATTCAGATGTTTTTATTATATTAGTATGATCTCAGTTGAAAATTGTACGAAACCCTGCCCTGGTTTTGTATGACGTGATTGTAGACCATTTTAGACATTAGTTTTCAAAGTAAACTGGATCAAGGTCCCGTGATTGATTGATTTTATGATCCATTACCCTCATAATTGGGTATTCTACTGACTAGTCAAATTAGATACTTTTTACTGAAAGTTAAAACGTTAGAAAGTAAAGATTTAGTGACGTCATAAAATTTAATAGTCAAATCAGTTACTATTATAGGTTAGGTGGATGATTAAAAATAAATAATAACTATAAAATAAGAACCTACGCAATTTTACCGCTCTTTTACCATTTTTAACTTAATAAGCTCGGTTATATAATTTATTTTAACTATAGCATAATACCCAATTGCACGCAACCGTACTAAAATTTTCAAATTTGGAATAGTAGTCAATAAGAACAGATAAAAAACAACTTGAAGTGAAATACCTCAGCTTTATACACGAATATGACCCGACCCTTTGCAACAAAGGGTCGGATCAACCGCCATTGTGAGACATCAATCCGAGAACCTTTTTGCACGCATCAATTGGAAATATCTGACGTTTGTGAACTTCGTTAGCGAACTATTGAGCGTCCTAACAGTCCGCAGACTTAGTTCACACGTATTGTTAGACAGCCATGAGTGTAAATTGTCTTGTAAGGGAACATAGACCGGCTCATGACTATGTATTGAAGTGTCCTGGCAAGTTTCGAAGTGGATAGCAAACATACCTGAGATGTGAATACAATCTTTCCTATTTGAGATGAAAATTCCTTTTTGTTTGTTTATTCTAACCAACTATCTTACTAATATTATAAATTGGAAAGTTTTGAAGATGTTTGGATGGTCGTTATTCAATCACGCTCTAATGGCGGAACATCCGTACAGGCAGTGACTTAAATTTGACACAGGGGTAGGTAAATAGTTTGAAATATCATATATACAGTAACAATAAGCTACTTTTTGTTTCGGGAATCGGTTCCCATGCTTAACGAGAACGGGATGAAAATTCGCGCGGTTTAGTCGCGAACATCAGTCTTTAAAGCTAAGCGTCCACCTACCTCGTTGCGAGCGGTGTCGATAGGGTGGACGCTTACCTTTAGTAGAATATAATTGTCATTGCTACTGAATATTATTTCCTCTCAAAGACTCTTTGTCCGAAATTTTCAATATGGTCTAATATGGTCTGATTTCGGCCACTGATATTTATTGTATGGATCAAAATACCGAGTTTAGTTGATAATATCGATAGCCATAGGTTGATAGTCAGGACGCAAGCTGCTTATGGGTTTATTGGCACTTATTGTGCTCTTGATGTGACTGCCATTCTCTGCACGGCTCAGTTATTTGTATAGCTGTTCAGGAAGAATCACTCTATCATTCTGGATAAATATAAAGGTCTTACGCCTCGTGCATCCATGAATATGGAGAGTACATACTATAAAAATAATACCTGGTTTTACAACCCCATAGTTCGGATGGCTCGTCAGTGCAACGAAATCACCAGGGATAATCCAGCCTTCGATATTTTTGTTCCTAAGCTAACTTTATTTGTTGGAATGGTAAAACAACTTTTAAACTTTCAAACCAACTTAGGAACTCCATCATGTTCATTGTGTCAAAAATTTAAAATTGAAAAATTGAAAACCAGCTTTATATGTGTTATTGTTAGAAACTCCTTCATCTTAATTCATCTGTACACGCGTTCTTGTGGAACGCAACCTGGACTCTAATCCTATTGCTTCGTAGTATTATTATATTTCTTATTGGTTGTAATCTGTTACGTGTGGTAAATAAAAAAATAAAAAAAAATAAGTACAAGATAAACTATTTGTATCAAAATAGGTAACATTAGCCAATAGTAATATGACCTGCTGCTTAATCTAGAAAGCCTATTACTATTAAAATATTTCTGCATACCTTTACCATATATAGATATATAAAAATAAAAACAAGGTGTAACAAAATTCCAATGAATACAAAAATAAATTAAAAGTTAAACGAAGGTTATGATTGAAATAACAAGTGATTAAAATAAATAATTTGCTAGTAAACATTGTAAAAACAAAACGATACATTAAACGAATTCCCGTATGTAAATATATTATTCATTTACATTGTTTTATGGTAACGAAATTTACTAAATTGTAGTAAAAAACATTACCCTCCTTCCTTAGGCAGTCGGGTAAAAAGTATACATTGCCGTTTTTTTTCTTATACGATCATAATAATAAGAATGAAACTGGCACCCAGAATCAATACAAGTACCAGCAATATGAAAATGAGGATCGTGAAACTACTGCAAATTGTCTGAGACCTTCTTGGAATGAGAATATGTTTGGCTGTTATAATTTTGTTGCCAATCTTCATACATACATAACATAAACGCACGCCTGTATTCCCCGAAGGGGTAGCCAGAGGTGCTAGCACACACATTTAGCCAGTTTATGTTTAGGTCCCAATGTAATAGGTGGCGAGCCTATTGCCATTAACCGGGCACTTATAAACCTGCGATAAATACAGACATAACTTCGAAAAGCATCGAAAAGTCATTGGTGTGTCTTGGTAAACCTGGGATCGAACCCGATACCTCGTCTCAGCAGTCCATTACCCATACCACTAGGCTACCGCAGATCGTTGCCAATGTTGCCAATCGATGTTGCCAATCTTGGCTGTCGATTTTGGCTGCTACAATTTTGACTACTAGTTTCAGACTCATTCATAAATGAGGCTGAAACTGGCAACCAAAATATATAACAATCCGCGCGCGTTAGGGCCTTTTATATCTTGCGAATTAGGTCCAAGTTACATAAAATGGGCTATACCTAGGTACTACAAGGAATATTCATCTCATTAAACTTACTTTAACAACTTAATAAAACTACTGAGAATTTTGATCAGCAAAAAAATATTTTAAAACGTCATAAAGTATCTAATACCAATGAATATCAAATTGTGCAAGACAGGCTAATAGTTTATTACATTAAATTTATTTATTTAATCAGACCTGACCTGAAACCTTAATCTATGCACAATACTCTGTGTATCAAATGTATTCATAACTTATGGAATTGTGTATTTCAAGGCTATTACATAAGTATTAAAAGTTTTTAAAATTAAATAGAAATGTTGAATCGATGTACCGTCAGCGTCAGAAATATCTTGACTTACAAAGTCTCAAAATTATCTTAAAACTACTAGGTACTACTTCCAGTGGGGACGCCGTTTGACCAGACGGGTGATCAGCTCTTCTATAGGGCCATTTCCCCTATACCAACTGCCATACACGTTCGTATGGCAACCGGGAGCGACGGCTTAACGTGTTCTCCGATGCACGACCAGGGCCCTGTTTAATAAAGCTGACAATTCGACAAGTCCGACATATGTCAGAAATTGACAATTCGACAATTTTTCTGTTTAATAAAACTTACTGGTGACAAAATTGTCACGGTGGAAAATTTACAAATATGTCGGATTGTCGGGACAATTTGACATATTTCTGTTTAATAAAACTTTTTGAGCGACGGGTGACAAGTGACAATTTGTCGCGGAAAACTTGTCAAATCTGCTTTATTAAACAGAAAATTGTCACGACATATTAACATATTTGTAGAATTGTCCGACAATTCTGACAGGAGCATTACCCTCTGTCGCGAAATCATATTTTAAGTTTCGAAGGTGTAAGAAAGGGTTTATACGTAAAAGCTCTACGGTCATTAATACAACTATTTGAATGAATAATTTATTTGCTTATAATAAATACATGATTGACTATAACTAAAGATTTTCATTCACAGCTTTTGCTAAAATATCGCTATCTTGTTCATTATCAGCACTCGACTGTGTTTTTTGGGCAATTTGTTCATCTTGTACATTACATACATCAATAACTTGAACGGTTTGTAAATACAACGGTAGCGTAAATTCTGATGGCTGTACATGCAATTCTCTTTCAAGTTTGAGTAGCTCCAAATTTAACTTGTATTTTTCTCTTTTAAGAATTTGAAGTTTTTCTTTAGCAATTTCTACTTCTATTTCCATTTTTTGTTTCTTAACATCCAATAAGTCATCAACTTCACTTATAGATTTACGTGGGGGATGTGATTTACTGCGTATTGGATTTTGAGGTTGATGAGGAGGAAGTGTTTCTTCGAGTAAAATAGGAATGGATACCTGTGTTTCATTTGATTCCGAAGATTCTGGTATTTGAATGCCATCTATTGCTGGAGAATCCTTTCCTATGATTTTTAATATCATTTCATCAGAATCGTCATAAATGCATTTTTTTCCTCCCCCAGAACCAGTCTGTCGACGATTATCTCGCTTTTTCTGAAAGTTCAATAATAAATAACAATCAAAGTTAAAAAAATCGTTTCCACATACATAATGCGAATATTTCATACATACCAATTTATTCATACATACAAATTTTAAATAATATTTCATACATATTATTTAAATTTGTTTAACCGTCTACTAACAATACGAATTCATTACGAATAAAAATAAAAAAGGTTAAAGTAAAGTAAACTAAACCTTACCATTGTCCTTTTGCGCCAATTTTGCCATGTGGTGTCACGAAGGTATATCCAGTCTTTGTTGAAAATACCTAATGCTTTTAATTGTTCGGCTATTTCCTTCCATTTATTTATTTTCATGGCATGGGTCAATTGGTCACTAAACTTCCCGAACAGTACACTCCTATTTTCATAAATAAGGCCCAAAAAGGTAAGTTTTTTGTGCATTTCCATTGTGTACACGCGATCAAAACAAAAAATCGAAGTTGCACTAGTGATTGATTATTTCTTTTACTTTGTTCATATTTTTTATATTTTACCCTCACTTAGCTTCATAAAACATTATTACGTACAAATATGTCAAAAGACGACAAAATTGTCGCGACAATTCGACAATTGTCGTGACGTAATAATTTGACTGTGGTTTTGTGACATATGTCGAGATTTATTAAACGGGTTTTTAAATGACTAATATGTCAAGATTTCACAGTCGATTTTTGACATATTTGTCACCTTTATTAAACAGCCTTAGCGCGACAATTCCACAATTTTGTCATTATTTGACATATATGTCGAATTGTCAGCTTTATTAAACAGGGCCCAGGGCCTCGATTTTACTAAAGCAAAACTATAGTCAAACCACAGAGATTGCAAAAAGCGGCAATACATTATAGACTTTAAAGCGATGCAATTAAATTTCAATATTAAATATCTGTTAGCAGAGTGAATAAAAGAGTGTAATGAAACTTTTGTCATTTAATTTTGGACCATAATGTATAGAAATAAAGTCTTAACTTTAATGCCGCTTTTTGCAGTCGCTGTAGTTTGACAATAGTTTTGCTTTAGTAGAATCGAGGCCCAGATCAATGCAAATAGTCATATTCATGCATCCAAATATTTTGTACTGAGCGGGAATCGAAACCGCGCCGCCTGTGAGGCGCCCGCGTTCACTACCGCCACACCACGGAGGCGGGCATCTTAAAACTAAGGTATTAAGAGCAAATCAAACTGTTTTATTGATTTAAATTGTATTATTGTCCGAACTAGATTGTACCAAATATCATGACAACAGGGAGGGGGGAAAACCAAGGAATTAAGATCATTTTGAACAATTTATTCATCAACATATTTTGAGCAATTTATTCATCAACATATTTTTGATGCTGACTGTACTGTGGCGGTAAAGTCGACTCCAGAGTTCGCAGGTTAAATTTCCGTTTGGTATTAAATATTTTGGGCATGAATAACTTGTATTCACAATTGTTTGGGTGAATAATATTTTATTTACTGGCTGCGAGGCTTCGCCCGAGTGGACTTGAATTACGATTCCGTTCCCCCAACCCATAGGTAGGGTCCCAGGGTCCCTATGGGATTCCTGGGATAATAACCCTATGTGCTATTCCAGACTATAGTATATTCCTATGCCAAATTTCAGCCAGATTCATCGTTTCGTTAGAACGTGTTTGAATAATAAATATTTATGATATTAGTAGGATGGGATTGCAGGAAGTAGCACCAATAAACATAATACGTAATTTTATCCTTATTTTAGAATATATATATGTTCTATTTTAGGTCTCTAGATGACTCTTGATGATTTATAATAATAATTTTATGTTATTTAATGAAACACAATTTCACAAATCATTTTACATGTTAAAATAAAATATTTTCACATATATTACGCTATCTAGACCCATGGCAAGCCAGTTAAGCTTGTGTTGTGGAATCTAAAATTCAGATAAACATACTTAAATACTTTTTTTTATAAATGCATACATATTATACATAGAAACACTCAGACCAATGCAAATACCCATATTCATGCATACAAACATTTGCACTGAGCGGGAATCGAACCCACGCTTCCTGCGTCGCGGCCGCGTTCACTGCCGCCACGCCAGCGCCACAGAGACTGTCGAGTTCCATGCATGGTATGTAATTTAAAGTAAAGTTTTTTATTAACACCTCAGGCGACCGAAGCCGGAGGCATAAATATGTAATTTTATTACATCGCTTAACAAACAAAACTTTTCAATTAGTCTCGACATATTCGTATATCTAATCACGAAAACGTGATACGCATTTAGAAACAAATCAAAGTGATTGCAACAGATTATTAAGAATCGATATTATCTATGGTCGATTAAAATGGCACCTTGAACCGTTTATGCTGTTTCGCGTCCAATTGTTGCGAAACTGGTCGCTTTTTGTACTCAGCGCGCCAGTAATTTGTTTCACATCCAATTCAATTATAGAAACACATGTAAATGTCATAGAATCTCAATTAAATTTGTATCTAACTGCTGCGTTTGCGCAAGTCTGATATTATTGCCAGGTAGCTAAGTTTCCGTTTCTTCGGAGGATATGTTATCTATATACAGTATATACATTATGTATAAATCTATGATTGTAGGCTAAATGCATTGGAATGATCCCAGCACCTCTCTCCCGTAGGGGGGACACATTTTTCGGCCAAGGCATGAGTGGCCCTGGGTTACTTGGTGGCTTTGCAAGTGTTCCTCTGAGTAGCAGAGGGACATAAAAATAACAATAACCTGTGGACATATTTCGTAGATATAAAGGTTTTATTTATTTATTCTTTGGCAACTATTGCATTGACTACTTCGCAATCATAGTAAAAAACAATAAATAACAATCTTTGGGATTACTTTGCACCTTACCTTATTTATGAATGTATGAAAACATTTATCATTTTGATAGCATCTAATGTTAGCCTACGGATGTTTTGTAATATTCTTTGTTTTGTTTTAAAGCGATTGTTAACGTCTTAATTCTTGTTTCATGTAAAAAAATCCTCACGTGTTGGATAAAAACACATTCATATCATGATACTGAGAAACTACTTCAACACGTTCAATAAATATACGCACAAACACACACACCCACACACGCACACTCAAACATACACACAAACACACACACACACACACACACACACACACACACACACACACACACACATACACACCATGCTACCTAACGCTACTAAACTCTAACTCTGTATAATAATTTAGCAAGATATATTGTTATTCCTTAGGTATATTGTTCTTAAGTATATTGTCCATTATGGTACCTTTTTGCATTAATGCATAAAATTTTACATTTTGCTATGGAAGAGCGGAGTCTCCTAATACAGGCATTACTTGCTTAAAAGGAGGCTTCAATCACAAAACTGTTATACCAAACTGTTTAATGCAAAATAAACTATTTTAAACTATTTTTAAGACGCTTCGTAAGAATTTCTAGACTTTAAACTATGTAGTTTTAACTTTTTTTTAAATTACTTCTAAGAAAACTGTTCTAGTTATTATCTATATCATTCGTAGGATAGTTAGATATTTTAAGAGCTTAGCTAATCTATTAAGTAATTGGATGTATGGAACCCCAACAAAAATTTCGAACTGAAAGGCCACCTACGCTGAGCAGTGAGCAGACTTTCCTTGTAGCGTAGGAGCAGTTAAACGGATCTCTGTAAAATCAATATAAACCAAATAGGACTATAAGAGCGGGCTCCTGGATCTAAGTCGTAAGTTTTGTTTGCAACCAGAACTAACGCTGTGATGATAATGGACTAGCTACTACTAAGTTTGCTATTTAAATACCAAGTCGATTAAGATAGGAAAAATTTAATCGATTCAGGCGAGATTCAAACTCGCGATCTCTCCCTTACAAGAGTGAGAGTGAAAAGAAACTCTGACTATTGAATCCATCCAAATTCTTCTAAGTATCCGTCTTGGGGCGATTTCATTCTATTAAATACTTAACAGTGTAAATTTATAAATGAATTTTACAGCATTAAGTATGCTAACTATACAAATCGAATACATAGGGAAAAAATAATCTTCTCGGACGGGACTCGAACCTGCCATCTTTCCCTTACAGGAGGAATAAGAAGATCGGTAGATGACTCCACCGTCGCCGTAAGGATGGATAAAAATATAAGGGAAATTTGAAGCACATCGGGCGTGTCTCGGTAGCCAAGTTGGTCAAGGCATTCCCCCTGTAAGGGAAAGATCGCGGATTCGAGTCTCATTCGAGAAAATTCATTTTTCCTTATGTATTCGAATTAGTAGTGTAAAATATTGAAAAGTTGTGTGAAGTATAGTAGTAGAAGCCGTAACAAAAACGGTCGCCTAGAACAATACACTGATTCCATTCTCTAGTTTAATTATGTATTAACGTGACATTGAACTAATTATGGTGTTTGTTTTTCCAGGTAAGCGTGTTGTTGTGGCAGTGTCACCGCATCTATTAGGTATGTGACAGCCGTTATGAGTGTCAGTAAAACATGGCCGCTCGTTAGACATTCAGGGAGGGCGCGCGCGCGTTCGTGCCCGCATCAATATGCGCCCGCGCACCTCACGGACACGATTTGACGAATGAATCACACCATTTTCTTCGTACCCGACTTGCTCACGTGACGTCACGATTTCGGTGTCGCACGCGCAACCACCAAATTAAATTAGAATAATTATACATTTCCGCTTGCATAGCTGGCTTTATCTCCGCGTGGAATCTCTGTGAATTGTGTTATCATAATATTTATTATTGTACTTGAATGATGTGACTTCCGAGGAGGGCCAAAGCGTAAGGGATGGCCCTGGGTCAGCCGGGGTGCGAGGGATATGTCGAAGACAACCTCACCTCCGGCCTAGCACCACGACCCTCCATCGGCGTACAGTTTTAGTCGGTTCGAGTCCGACATAACCTCCCCTTCCAGCTCCGACGGGGGAGGTATTCGAGGGGATTTCTGCACGAAAAATGAAAAGAATAATGTGACTTGACGTTTAAAATAATAATGGAGGGTGTTGTTTTATGACGCAATACCAATATACAATATGCGTAATATGTGACGCCGTCTATCTCTTTTTATTACTCTTTATCGCACTACGATGACCACCATACTATTCAATATTATCGCATGATGATATGCGACCACCGTAACCTATGAACTTGCAACTAAAACCTTCCAGAATATTCGAAGAAATACATATTATTCCAACTGAACATTACATGAAATGAGTAATATACTTTTTGATCAATAGCTCAAATAAATATTCGATGAAATGAAAATTATGTCAACCGATATTATGCAAAGCAATTATTTTCTCCAACGTTGTTCGAATTGGTAACATTCGACCAAACGTTGTTATACCAAACAAGGCTGAACCGCGACATAGTCAAATTGTGGCTAAGCTTCGTAAATAAAGATTTAAAAAGAAAAAAAACCTACCAGAAGTTCCTATTTCGTAGTCTTTCAATTGATTGAGTAGTTTTGTAGTCTGGTCCCTGCGAATATATGTTTGCCTTTGCCTGCTACAATTTGATCGCAAATTTTGGCTACCAATTTCAGCCTCATTACTATTATCCTAAGCTTGACAATTGGGTATTATCCTATAGTTAAAATAAATTATCTAACCGAGCTTATTAAATTAAGAATGGTAAAAGAGCGGTAAAAACTGCGTCGGTTCTTATTTTATAGTTTTTATTTATTTTTAATCATCCACCCAAATAATAATAGTAACTGATTTGACTATTAAAATTTTATCACGTTACTAACTGCTTTTTGACGTTTAGTAAAAGTAACTAATTTGATTAGTCAGTAGAATACCCAATATCCAATTTGTATTAATCAGAATCTAGTACACAGATACGAGTAGTACTGGAAGCCGTTACACATTCTTGCAATAAATACCTCAGAGTATGTCAACATACTCCGCTCCGCACGTGATAAACAAGTAATAGAATCATAAATGTCAACAGCACTGATATTGTGGTCTTAGGGAAACCTCCACTAATTGTATTACTACAGATACCTATATTATTTATATTCTATTGAATGTATTTCCACTCCATGTGTTAAGTACTTCGTCACGTGTGTGAACATTCGTGAGCCACGGTCGTGATCGTTCGAGCATGCATCTAATGCCTTTGCCACTTATATTTTGGTGTTTGTATTACCATCTTACTTATATCCTGCATTTTATCATACCCTGGTACTTAAATTATTGTCAGGAACGGGTTGAATCTACTATATCCCTGATAAAAGATAGCTATAGAAGAAGCTTATGTCAACAGCAACTGCGCTATCAGATGCACAATCCAATCTTCTTCATCTTCACTTCAATGGTGAGTGAAAACGGGAAAGATACATTAGAATGGAGTTTGCTATATGCAGGCCTAGGGTTGAATTCATAGTAGCAAAACCGCAGCAAACCATTTGTTTCACAATTTTCTATCCAAGCGTTTAATATTCGAGGTCAAATAATATTGATCGTATTGTAATATGAGTTATAGGCATACATTGTCTACTCACATTTATCGAAGTACCAATAAATAGCGCGGTCCGTTGATAATAAACTCTAACGTATTGAAGCATACATCATATGAAACGCATTCAATCGTCTGCTAGAAAAGGACAAAACTAGCATTGCAAAGGTTTATGGCCAATCGGTCAAATGACGAAGGGTCCATTTAGTTCCTGCCATCTTTTACGACGACCGCTCGCCATTGTGTCGTATTCATGCACACCCTGCGCCATTACCTGGCGTATGTACGTCGCACGTAGGCAAACAATGCCTCGCAAGAACCCGCTCACTTTTGTTACAGGAATGGTAAATGTCAAGGTGCGATTACGCTGTACCTAGATCTAAAATGCAATATTGTCTTGAACAGTTTTGTATTAGACAATCGCATCTAAATAAACCCTATTTTCATGGTTATGCTGACCACGCCTTTATATCGCGCGAACATCGGACACATATCGGTGAAAAACGGCTTGAGTAGCCGCGAAATTGAGATGGCGTAGCGGTCCCACCGCAGGGCGGTCTCACAACTGGGTCGGTGCGATTACAACGTTTCCTCAAAGTTATTACACGTCGACAACGGCCGTGGTTTGCGGTGATCACGTCGAACCCTCCGCTTCACACTTTGTCACGGACTGTACGACTGTGCGACTGTACCAAGCCAACGGTGTTTTCCACCGATATTCATGTTACATCCGCGGTCGTCGTTTACATTTGAAACGGACACTTGTAACTCTATACAGTGTTCCGAGCAACTCTCTCCTTTTACCGCACAGATGGAAATACAGAGCGGAAAGTTTCCTGACGTGTTCCTGGTGAGTGTGCGCTAACTATTTCGTTTCTATTGTGTCGTGTGTTGCGATTCAGTCGCATTGTAGTTCAGAGGGCAATCGCCGTTACCGCGTCGGCTGCTCACAATGGAAGCGAGAGTTGGCTCCCGTAAGTGCAACTTCCGTCGATTACTATCTCAAACTTGGATCGCCGACACGTTCGTATGTGACTTCCGAGGTACCTACGGGTCTTACTCGTAATGAATTGGGATGATATCCATAAAAAATATTCATGAAATTTACTTGAAAAGTTGAAGATTATTTTTAAATTCATGAAGTCCATAAACCAATAAATAATGTGAACCTGCTTAACATTTTTTGGAATAAAGAAAAACCTTGAATTGAATGCGAATTTCTGAACATTGCCTACATCATGTCAACAATGAGGTAATCGTGGCAATTGTAGTAGCAAATATCAATATGCCCAAAAGTCTTCCAAGAACGTTCATTTGCCCTCGTTTTTGGGCCCTGTCATTAAGTTGTTTATGCAGTGTCCATACCTCCCCTTGTATGGCGTGGTTCGCAATAAAATCGGCTAACGAGCCACGTCTTTGCCGTGGGTGACCACCTCGCTGCTAAGTTTTCGTCGGAAAACAACGGATGTCACGTTGTAGGCCGTGATAATGATCTTTTGCCATATCCGCGAGGTCGACGGCATTTTGCATTTGTTTTTGTTCGAAATACCCTTGATAATACATATTCATATCAGTAGAGCAGATCATAAACAAAGAGTACAGTTGCTCCGCAGTTCTCTCCAGTTTGGTTTGTTCTCAAGGTTATTTCGTTTTTCAAAACAACGCGGTGATAATGTGAAAATAAAAGCATTGTATTCGAAGCGTAATTCATTCGACTTGTTGAATATCTGGTTCCAATATAGAAATACATATATTCATCTGGGTTACCGTAAGTTTCCGTGATATTTCAAGTCGGGAGCGCCCCGAGCAGTTGCATTGCATTACAGCCTGCTAGTCGACCACCCCGACAGGGATCAACTATAGTTTGAAAATTGAACGGTCATTTATCGTGCTCTCTCCAAAGACTGCAATGCGTGACTGACATCTGCCATTTATAACAAGCCAGCTATGTTATAAACACTAATCAAGCTATTTATATCAAAGTACCTGCATAACTTCTCGCTTTCATTATTGATTGATGGGAGCATACCAGTTCCCATATACCACTATACCCACCCACTGTAGCCACTTTTATAGAATGTCTGTTGAAGCACCTACAGATATAGTAATTACTCAAACACATTGATAGATTTTCCTAAATTCATTATACGTTTATGCAAATCACTGTATTTTATTGTTCGCTTGTTTTTCCTGGTAAAGTAGAATAGGGCCACCTCATTTCTTCTCGGGAGTGTCGTGGAAGGTGACTCAAGGGTAGAACTATTCTCCATCCCGCCCGTTTGTTTGCAGTAGACTCACTTGCTATTACACCTCTGCTTCCTCCTTAGGAGATTTACAGATGTGAATATATGTTTAACATATTTAGTCCAAGTTTCCTCGTAAACTGCTCAAAACCATCTCAAAAGATACATTGCCCGAGTATTGCATCACGAAAACTTTTCACCGAAGACAATGGTAGTGGCCGACCAGTGATTACTTTAAGTGTTGGATATTTGCATGAGCATGTCTGTCCGACCCCCTAACCGGGGCATTGTTCACTACCGTAGAATGGCTAATAATGGCCGAAAGCTGAGCCTTCAGCCACTTTCGTAACTGGCACGATGTTTAGAAACTCAACGAATTGTTATGTTTCTGGGATGATTCGATAGATTTTGCAGCTGTACGATTGGGTATATTTTAAGTATGTACCTTAGAAAAAACAGCAGTTTGATTTTATTCTTGGATAAGTACCGCTGAGCAGAATTTGCCTCCTGAAAATATCTTATAAGCTGGTAATGTTGTGAGAGCCTACAGATCTTAGGGGATAAGTTGATACGGTGTCTTTTTTTAAATCTTTTTTTACGAAGCTTGGCCACAATATGACAATATGACAATCACGGTGTCGTTCAGCATTTCGCAGTGTTCTAGCCCGCATAAATTTGGACTATGGTCTTCCACCTCGGCATTCGAAACCCAAGATGGCGTGCACTTTTATTCGGTTCGAGACGGACATCCACATCCGCAATAAAAAAAAGATACAGCTGAGTAAAGTTATCAGTTCTACAGATTTTATAGAAACCCAAATAGATTTAAACTCTTAGATTATCATGGCGAAACGGAAGCATCATTTCGGTTAAACGCACACCCTCAAGTGCGCAAGTAGTTTCGCCCTTGCACTCACACAGCTGCTCGTGTGGAAGGGAGCGGGCTGTCAGTGACCCTCGGAGTGCCTCGGTCCGGCGCCCATTAATTATTCTATTACAGCAATGGCACTCGTGATCGCTGCGCTCGCGCACTCCTTTGATCAGAGCATGCGCTTCAATTCACTACATTACTCTTCACACGAGCTGCACAAAATAGCTGTACCTTTTTTTAAACTGTGTTGTCAGAGTGTTTTCTCTTTTTTTTTCAACATTAAAAACGTTTTTATCTTGATTGTACAAGATGCTTGATGTATCTGCGTCTTACTTTATAATGGATTTAAATTCCAGTAGGTAATATTCTTGTTCGAAAACTTATAGTCATATTATGGGTTATACTCTGGAATATTGCATTCCAGTTTAAATCTTGTTCTTTTTGCTTCATCCAGAGTACAATATTATGAAGATTTTATACCAAGATAAAGAGATATAAATGAAGAATGTATACTGAATACTGATCCTAATTGGAAACAGCTTTAAAGTGGGTTTCGTTGAACAATTACTTATAGTAATGATACGCATTTCGATTCGACTCGCATATAAATTAGAGGTACTAAATAAGGCGCGTAGTTGCTAATTAATGACACTTGAATGATAACCAAATGAACTATGAGAACTATTAGAAAATCAATTATAGTTTGCCTACTACGGATTTGTTGAATAGAAAACTATAGGCCGTACCCTAGGTAAAGGAGCGCTGTATTGCTGTCTAAAACTATGGTACTATTCACATGGAAAAAGTCGAAGTCAAAAACGTTTAGCGAGACTATTTTTCACGTTTTTTATACCACTCAGGTGGCAGACAAGCTAACGGCTCGCCTAATAGGAAGTTGGAACCGTGACCTATGGACGTGTGCAATACCAGGGGTGCCAAACTCGTGCTGTCAACAGTGTGAACCGTTTTGTAATTGCATGAAGATGGTTTCTCGACCTTAATCCTTTATATTTTAACCCTGATCATAGTTTTTACAATCAATTAAACTAGGTTATATTTATGAAAGTAAATGTTTACGAAACGATTTTCGTTATTAAAGCCTTAGCCTTATCTTGACAACAAAGTCTCTAAATGATTTTAACAAGGTATTAAGAGCAAATCAAACTGTTTTATTAATTTACATTGTATTATTGTCCGAACTACACAGCACACAGCTTCTGTTGTGACTGGGATTAACACTAGTATGAAGAAAATTATTAACTAAAGGTGTGTACCAAATATCAGAACAATCAGTCTACAAGAAGGGGGGGGGGGGGGGGGCACGACCAAAGCATTAAGATCATTTTGAGTACTTACTTTGTTTGTCAATGTCGATATGATGCTGACTGTACTCAAACTACTCAACACAAACATGAGGTGAAAGGTAGTATCGTGCTCGTCCCGCGGCCTGCGCACGCGCACGCTGCCCGTCTGCCCCAATTCACTAAGTGCCTGCCCCAATGACGAATGGGTAACAACTTAGATAAACCAATTTATTGCCCCCTTAAACTCTCTCCATTAAATCGACAATTCATTTATTGATAGTGAAATAGGCCGCAAAATCGTTTTAGCCTTATTTCAAATATAAATCACTTCTAATTTATTAGCTTTAAATATGTAGAATGTTCTAGTACGTCTATCCTTTACGACAATGAGGAAATATAACGAATAAATTTATAATAGCGGATAATAGTATGCATGCTTGTCACATTAATAAGTGTAAAAGATGTATCCTTTTCAAATGAGATCGGTTTTATTGTTATTTTAAATGAGAGCAAGTAGGTAGGTACAACTTTTACAACCAGTAAAAGTGTTTGTTTATTTATTTATTTTACTTCTGAGTGATTATCGTTTAAGAATTAATGATAGTGTTGCCTTGCCGTGTTGGTGCCCGGTGGAGAAGAATAGGACCACCCCAGCTCTTGCTGTGGGTGTCGTAAAAGGTGACTAAGGGATAGGGCTGTTCTCCATCCGACAGTAAACATATAGCCCAAGACAAAGGGCCCGCTAGACGGCAATAGGCTCGCCCCCTATTACGCCAGGGGACCGAAAATCATACTTGACGAAACGTGGGTCCTTATACACCTCTGCCTATCCCTTCGGGGATTCATAAACGTGAGTATATTGGATGGAATTAATGATGGCATTTATTCAGAGTGTTATATGAAAATAATATTGAACAATTAGAAAAAAAAGGTAAATGATAGCAATATCACACTTGATAAATTCAAGTAGGATGTGTAATTTAATTATTTATTTCGACTCGTTTATTCGGTATATGATTTTAAAATGAGTAGGTACCATCTGCTATCCAACTTATTTCAGTCTTTCCGGCAGCAGTCGGATTTTAACTTTTATAATCATCCATTTTTTTACTATCTTCGACTATTGTAAGTATAAAGTTCATGTATTAATAAACCTGGTTAGTAATTTACTCGTTAGAACGTTATAATTACAACGCTGCGCTGTTACAACAATGTGACGGCCTAATCGTTAAGAAACTTCACCATTCTTTTAAAAACCTTTATTTTTCACCTAAAACTAGGTTACTGAACACAATACGGCCATAAAATTATTTTGCCATGCTATGTACGCCATTGGTGATCGTTTATCTGACGCCTGAGTACCTAAGTGGATGCTGTAATGTCTTGCACAGTCAGCCAGTCAGTCTTGTACAGTCAGCATCAGAAATAGGTCTCAAAATGATCTTAATACTAAGGTATTAAGAGGTGTCGTGGAGTGCCAGACCGATAGTGATGACCCTAGGTCAGCCGAGGTGCTAGGGATATGTCGAAGAAAACCTCACCTTCGGCCTAGCACAAAAAAAGGTATTAAGAGGAAAGCAAACTGTTTTCAATTTGAATGAACTTAACTTCAAAATTCGAAAAACATCGGTAAAATGAAATGCTCAAGTCGGGTGCAAGACGGATATAAAGAGAAGGGAAATTTGAAGTGTCTTTTTTATTATTATTTAAATTGAATTATTGTCCGAACTAAAGCTGTGTACTAAAATCAGATCAATCCATAAACAGAAAAGGAGGAAAACCAATTAAAAAAAAAGGGATTAAGATCATTTTGAGCACTTTGTTCAACTAGATCGATCTGTTGCTGACTGTACACTTATTGCGATAGATCTACTTGTTATCGTTTTAATAAGCCGCTTCCTGCCTGCGCAGACGCATCCCGATGAGGATCTATAATGTTAGATTAATAGGCGTTTTATCAATTGATTGAATGGGCTGTAGGGGAGACGAAGTGGTTTAAGTGTACGTCCTAGAGTGCTGTGTTAATGAAAATTTTCTAATATTAAACTCGGTAAAATTGCCCGACCCGGGAGTTTAACTACACACGGTAAGTGCAAATGTATGCCGCGGGATCAATGGAGCAAAAAATTGGTTTTGATCTAGATTTCGCCCACTCTTGATTGCCCCCGAATTTTTTTTGGACCTAAAATAGCGTGTTACCAGTTAATGAAATAAAACATTTTGGGGGGAATTCGAGAACAGGGGGATTCAAGGATAACCCAAAATTTAGATTAAACAACATTTACAAATCCTTCAAAATAAAATAAAATCATAAAAGACTAGTTTAGTAAAGGGACCACGGCACGGCAACGGTTGGAAACATTTTTGAACTGAAACTAAATCTCTCATTTATCTATTTATCTACATAATATATATATTCCACAACATTCTACACAACGCAATCTAGACCCATGGTAAGCTTATTTACCTTATGTTATGGAATCTAGAATGCGGATAAACATACTTAGATACTTTTTCTTCTGTAAATACATGCATATTATACATAGAAACACCCAGACCAATGCAAATATCCATATTCATGCATACATATATTTGCACTGAGCGGGGATCAAACCTGCGCCTCCTGCGTGGCAGTCACGTTCACTACCGCCACGCCACACGCAAAACGAAGACCCCCACTCATGGCTGCCGGCAGTCAGCAATCTAAACCGTTACAATAACGACCGGTAGTAATTGTTTGGACTCACCCAAAGAATCTAATACACACAATAAAACCTGATCACGAGAACATCTGCCGATTTGCTCCGACTGTTACACTTCAAGGTTTTCGGATACAAAAGAATTATATAATAATAATAGCTGGCCCGGCGAAGTTCGTACCGCCAAATTTATCCGCCCGCGTGGCGTCAGATCCCGTTCCCGCTTCGAATTTTTCTCACCTTTTAAACCTTCCCTAGACCTCCACGAACATTTCAAGACCAAGATAAGATAAATCCGTTCAGCCGTTCTCGAGTTTTAGCGAGACTAACGAACAGCAATAGATTTTTATATATATAGATTATAAAGGAAAAAGATTTGATTGTTTGTTTGTATTCAATAGACTCAGAAACTACTAGACTGATTTGAACATTTATTTTACCTATAGAAAGGCATATTATTTGTGAGTAACATAACCATCTTCTGAACCTTTACTAACTCAGTTGTGGTCGACTTTCCAGCCTAACTGTGATGCGGCTGATGTTGTATATTTGCTGTAAAGCTGCGGGGCCCCATCCCAGTCCATGCCACACTTGCTCTCTTGCCCACTGTGCCCTTCCACCTGTACCATCGCAGACCTGTGTAGGGCAACAGACAATGCTGTGGCCGTAGCCAGGTATTGGGCCGACATAATTTAATAGATTGATGAGCCATTGACACGAAGAAGAAGCTGTAAAGCGACTGTCATCTCACCTCCACTGAGTAACATAGGCTATATCATCCAAGGGAGCGAAGCAGTAATCATAAAAGATTAGATTCTCGTACATTAGTTGAAATCGATTATATATATATATATATATTATGGGATTAAAAGGCCGCAACGGGGGTTCAAAGTATGTCATGAAAGAATCCAGGTGAACAGAAGGTGCAGAGGGAACAGGATCAAGAATTCCACGCAGATGGAGCCGCTGGCAACAGCTAGTTTCATATATATATATATTCTTTTTGTGTTGTCAGATAAATTCGATCGTGTTCAACATTTATGCTAGTACTAGATTCAAGGCTTGTAATTTCCTTCACCGATGTTAATCTTTTGCTGTAATAAAATGCATCTTGTTCGTTATAATCGTAGTGGATAATCTTTAAAAAATAAAAACGGCCTTTAGCCGACCTAAATGATGGCGCTATATGGTATTCGTATATGAAATTCCAGTCTCCTTTCATGTCTGTGCATATTTATGAGCTTAGTATTCTTCTAGATAGCATATTAACTCATGAACCATTCTCATTCTTGGCAAAAATATAGGATAATTCCAGAGTTACATCTTTTCTTATGAACAGAAAATAAGTAGCTTCAATATTGAACGTGCTAAGAAATTAAAAATTGAATATACACGAAATGGCGGGGTTAGTCTTTATTCCCGCCGAAAATTTCCAAGAGGAATCGAGAACAGGGGGGGAACAAGACTGACCCAAATGACGTGGGATAGAATACTATGACGGACATGGAAAGAGGCCTATATGAAGCAGTGGACTATAGTCAGAAAATTTATTGAAGCACAAAATCCTTCTTGTTTTTAGAGTCGTCGGCGTCGGTTAGAATATTACACGTCGAAAAAAAAAAGTCTATATGAACTAAACATAGTATTGCCACAATTTGTTCAGTCCAGACAACTTGAATTTCGAATATTACCTACTTATTATTCATATTGCCATACAAAAATATACAAATCAGTTATATCACATACCAGAAATGCAATAACGCGTTGCTTTGATACTCAAATACGTGACCCAATGAATGGAATACGACTGGGTCAGAAATGTAACACAACCCTAATGGCTTAGTAAGGTGACAATAAACGTAAACATTAGCCACTAGTCAGAAGGCAAATAATTCTTCTAATAAAAATGTGTTATTACTGATTCTCCTCCTTTCACCGATTCCCTCTGAATCTGTCTGTCTCGATCTGCCAAAACCAAATGAAATGTCAAAAACCATTTTGAACACAATTTTAAAGAAGGAACATTGACATCGTGATCATTTTCAACATTAAATCGAGGCTAAAATTAAAAAAAAAAAAAAAAAATATTATGAGAATAGGTCCCGTTTTCATAGAAATCGTGATAGTTTTTGACATTTTATTTGATTTTGACAGATCGAGACTGCACTAACACAAATTCAGTCCTTCCTTCAGCTCTCCACTTATATTAAGAAGTGAAAAACCAAACGACAGAGTTGAAAAAGGGCTCAAATGAAGATGATCCAATTTTAATAGGGCTTAATTGTATCTCTCGACACAAATATTATCAACACCAATAAAATAGTAAGTGCAAATGCTCTCATATCAGTGAAGGTGCGTGCTAAACCCAACCCAAACACACAATAGAATACTTTGCTCGCTATTAGAATACAATAACAAGGCCGCATTAGTCCCAATTTGAGCTGGCTTGCGGGCTATAACCCTGCCAAATACTGAATGACATCATGTCTTCTTATCTACTAAGATCTGGACGCTTTCAACATTGCCAGGTTATACACCATTAGCTGGATTGACATATGAATGTGCCTAGTGACCGATGCCCGATGTTTTCGCGTTCGATATGCGCATACGCTTGTAATTAGGCGTGTCAATGTCACTGGCGACTGTGTGGGCTTCAATAGGAGGACATGACCGATCAATAGTGTTGTTTTTATCGTGTAGATAGGATATGATTAGTAAATAATGAGAATCTGAGGATACTTTATGAAGCCTTTAAAATATGTGTTGGTTAAATGACAAAGGGTGTGAATGGTTAGCCTATATATGGTTATATTGATGGGTTGTTGAACCTACCTTTTGAATACAATATTGTTTTTTTTCACGGTTGTTATTGTTATATTTTTAGCTTACTTTGTTTTCAGTCTTGTTTGTAACTAGCCTACTAATTGAAAGACAATTATGTGCATTTTATTATTATAAATCCTCGATGGCCGCCGGCCACCAAAGGGCTGATATTTGTTATTCATCCATCTCAATATGGATGAGTCGAATCAAATAAAAATTTATGAAATTGATGAGAAGAGTGGTATCTACCTTGTACATTTTATTACATAACTATTTTATTTATTACATTGAAGTCAATGACACTAAAGAAGACTACCTACCTTAGAAACCAAGAGTATATCAGTTCAGTGCTTTATTTTTTAAGAGGGAGAGATCCGGTTCTTAGCATTCCATGGATTCACCGTGCGGTCGCCGGGTCCATGGCGTGGTACAGAGAGGAACACTGCGACGGCGCCTGGGACTTGCGACCCAGGTGTAGGTTTAGGGTGGCCACCTTGTGATGCATCAGCGCTCACCTCCACCGTCAGTCGTGTTCCCCCCTCTACCTATCCAAATTTGGTAAGATCCTATCAACGCCGTTTTAGATATTCGTTTGAGTAAAGAGCTTACTGAAGCTCTTGGCAATCCGAGGTCTTTAAATAAGTTATACAGGGATTTAGCTGGAATTCCCCTTGCTCCCACTTCCACGGCGTAGAGTTTAACCACATAGCCATTTTTGGTTAACTCGTTGGTCAAGTCAAAGTATTTGTTTATTTTTATAGCGTGGTCTTTAGGTATGTTAGTTTCCCACGGTACTGTGAGTTCTACTAGTACTGCACGCTTTTGCTGTTTTGAAAATAGGAATATATCGGGTCTGGATGACGAGGCACAAACATCCTCCGGTATTTTATAGTGTTTCTCATACGAATCTGCGAGTAATGTCCAATCAGCGGCTGCTATCAAAATTGAGTACGGCTTTTGATTTGTCTTTTTTGAGCAGCCTTCCTTTACAAACGCGACGTCATTTCTTTGGTTTGTGGTTAAACCCTTTTTCGCTCTAGCTACCGCCAAACTTACCGCCTCACGTACGATTTCTAATTTAATATAATTGATTTAATGATTTAATATAACGATTATTATAGCGTACTACCACCGCTTCCTAGGCGCAAATGGAGAAAAAACGTCGCATCAAACTCCACTGTGGCCTTTTTCAAGATGTCAATTTACAATAAATAAATTCTTGAATGTGGATGAATGTAGATTTAAATATGTTGTAAATCCAATTTGAAACAGATCTAATTTAATCGTAAATAATGGATATTGGCGATCAAAATTGTATCTATTGCACATCAGTAATAGTTTCAAAAAGGTTATTAAATTCCAACATTCAGTATTAAAGTTAAATGCCAAGGCGACTTAACCCGTGGCTGGATCTGTGTTGAAATGCATTGCTTCCTAGGTATGATAACATCTATTACAATTTTATATGGCACTTATCAAAGTAGACAGAAATAAACTATTTATAAATTTGCATAAAATATGAATAGGTGTACCGGGGGTAAGTCGGGGACACCGTTATCCCGGGGGGGGGCCAGACCGTAAAGATGGCCCTGGGCCAGCCGGGGTGCGAGGGATATGTCGAAGACAACCTCACCTGCGGCCTAGCACCACGACCCTCAGTCAGCGTGCGGTTCCCGGCTCCGGCGGGGAAGGTATCCGTGGGGATTTCCACACGAAAAAAAAAGGTGAACATGTATACGAGTTGTTCGTCATCATAAGTCCCGTTTTCACACACGCAGAGGCTCGTTCCTCTACTCCTTGATTTGGCTTATCTTTTCTTTTGTGGGAGTGACTGCCGTCTCGCTTCTCGAGGCTCGTGAGTTCCGAGAAGAAAGGCGGCAAGCAGACACAGAAACAAAGACGGAAGCTGACCCGATAGCATAGGCCAGATAGCAGAGGTCCTCGGAGAAACAGACATACCAATCGATAATAAAAAGCGTTCCCCGGACTCTAAAATGAAAATTTGGGACCAACTGGGAAATCACTATGATAATGTTGAAAAGGTGTATACTTATTTTAGTAATCAGTATGTAGTGCAACAGTTTACGTGCACTATTTGCAGCATTTTACAAAACTCGCCGTAAAATGTAAATAAGCCTCACGTATCGTTCGTTCGTCCTACTGACATCTATCTATCACCGAGTGCGAGCTGTGTCAAGATCATGCGCTTGCGCACCCAAATATTTTGCAAATGACCCGCATCTAGTGTTGCCAAACTATTGGATAAACCTTGCTTTGTAATGTTACTTAACTAGAACAGAATGTTATGAGTAACCAAAGTATAATATTTGGTTGATTTTCAGTTGAGATTGAATTAATATTCGTGTAATTTTGTAGACCTGTCATTTACTTGGTGTAGTACCAAGTAAATGACAGGTCTACAAAATTACACGAGGTTTTTACGATTATTTTCTATGCATACTTATCTATTGTTTTGTCAAACCACATTATGCCGTTACCAATTACATAACTTACAGTTAACTGTAGATCGCACCTCCATATAAACAGTCAAGTTTGAAGTATCTGTGACTGCTGTCCCAATATTATAATTACAAATCTCTATCCGTTTCATGGGACAGGCCTTACAATCGTTAGGCAGGATTACAGATCAATGGTACAAATATTGGGACACTAAAATCAGAGATTGATGACGTTTTCTCTCTTTAGTATTGTTTTCTATCGTTATTGGGAACCGCCGATAGCGATACCACCTGATGGGAAGTCTTTACTTCTTCTTCTTTTCGTGTCAACGATTCACTTATAAATGCCTACACTATTCGGGAATAAAATTCTGCCATCTTAATCGCGCTGTCAGTGGCTTTATTTAGGTCGTCTTTATTGCATGAAGTGGGACATAAGGGACACGAGACCAAATGCGCCATGGACTGCACGGGGGCACCGCAGTCACATGCAATCAAGCCCGGGTCTCGCATTCCCCATCTACAAAGATTTTATCTGGACCGACCAACCTGTGTATGTAGACGATTAAGGGACTTCCATACGGGCCAAAAGAGGTTCTGTCCGGGAGGTAGTTTTTCCTGGGGAGGTAGGAAGTCTTTACTACGGCCCATATACTTGAGCAACATCAGCGTTGCTCATGGCGGCATCACTCTCACGCTTTCAACCTTGTAAGACCTTCTAAAGCCTGAAGCCCATATTGTAGTCACTATCAGAGTAAAGTGTCAAATAAGTAAATCAACACAATCTGTTCACAACAAAGATACAAATCAGTTTAATTCATGATCCGTTCCGGACTCGCCAACACTCATAAATATCGTTTTATAGTTGTCACAAGCAATAACTAGTTCCATTTCTCAGTTGCCCTGTGATAAAATCTTTAACTTAACTTCCAATAGAGATCGGGACAGTCTAGCTACGCTTAATAAGGAAGTGGTGCCCTGGAAGGTAAGGCAACGTTTCTCAAAGTTTATGATTCCCGTTGAAAGCCAATTTTGTGATATCATTTTTATAATTCCAATAGATACCAGTGGTCTTAAAATCAAGAAGTGATCTGATGTTGATCTTACACTATCGAGATGAACTCACCACCAGGAAAAACCATTAAGAATAGCTGATCCCTCCACGATCATGATTCCAGCTAAATCCCTGTATAACTTATTTAAAGACCTCGGATTCCCAAGATGCTTCAGTAAGCTCTAACGAATATCTAAAACGGCGTTGATAGGATCTTACCAAATTTGGGTAGGTAGAGGGGGGAACACTTGTGACGGTGGAGGTGAGCGCTGATGCATCACAAGGTGGCCACCCTAAACCTACACCTGGGTCGCAAGTCCCAGGCGCCGTCACAGTGTTCCTCTCTGTACCACGCCATGGACCCGGCGACCGCACGGTGAATCCATGGAATGCTGAGAACCGGATCTCTCACCTAATTTCTGTAACTATTGTTTAAAATCTTCTGTTTCTGTGTTTAAATACCCCTGGCGTCTAATTAGACTTACACTTATACTTATTAAATTTTGTTTCAGGTACTGTACGGGTACAAGTAATGAACTAATGGCACTCGGAAAATTTCAGTAAGAATAAACAGCCTTATACTCGCAACGAAATAATCTTAAACATTTCGAGTATTCGATTCGAATAAATTATTTGCCGTAATACAATACGCAATAATGTCTAACGTAAGTGTATCGAATCGAACTAGCCACCCATTCATTGCAGGTATTGTGGTGCAAACATTATACTTTCTATTCATCATCCACATAAAGACGTTAGTCCTGATTGCATCCGAGGCCACGGTGCCCTCGGAGCTCAGGGTCCGCCTTCCGGCTCTTCCTCCTCCACTTCGCACGATCTTGGGCGTCCAAGGTAGTGAGACCGTTTTCACGCATGTCACCCTCCACGACGCCAAGCCAGCACTTCTTGGGCCTACCCCTTCTACCTGGACCGGGTGGGGGCGCCATTGCCAGGCATTTGTTACCCACGTAGCTGGGCGGTTCCCGCAAGACGTGGCCGCACCAGCGGAGGCGGCTCTCTTGCATTTTATCTGCGATCTGCAAACATTATACTTTCTATTAATAGTTAATATGTAGTGCAAATATCACACGGTCAAGAGCCGTCTGTGTCTGGCCATTTGTACTGGTGAAATAATGGCGAACACTTAAATATAAACTAAACACTATAATTGTTGTGTTTATATTTCAGTGATCGTTTTTATTTCGTGCGGTCTAGCGATTAGATTTGACATAGCATGAAATGAAATTGACACATTATTACACTAGCTTTTGCCCGTGGCTCCGCCTGGATGTCGTTTATCGCGACCAAACATAGCCTATGTGTTAACCCAGTGTGTCAACTAACTCCATAACTTAAAATCGCTTCAGCCGTTTAGACGTGAAAGAGTAACACATCCATTTATCCATACTGACAAACTTTCCGTTTATAATATTAGTAGGATTTATAATATCGTGAACACATATTATGTCAGACCTATACATTGGTTTTTCTATTCTCTATTAACGATTTGCCACTAGTCTAGGCGGGGGTCCATCCTTGCAAATTCCTTTAAAGTTTGACAAACAGTGGGCCTCAATATCACGGATGTCTAAGGACTTAGTATGCATACCTTGACCCAAATGCTGAAATATATCTACTGATGTTATGAAAGCCATAACGCTCTTACTGAGAACTATTAAAGCGAGGCAAGTTATCAGATTCAATACATGTAATGTTTACCTTAAGGGGACAGCAGACAACTGTAACGGTGTAATTATATACATGTCTAAAAATAAAAGTTCTTGACTCTATAATAGCAGTAACTCTTGGGATGATGTAAGGATTCTAAAGATACATAGTTACTATCATCATCACTATCACTATATAATATAAACCAAAGTAGCTATCCGCGTCTGTCCGTCCTTACGTATGCTTATATATATTCAAAACTACGCTACAGATTTTGATGCGGTTTCTTTTAATAGACAGAGTAATTCAAGAGGAAGATTTATATGTATAATACATGTTTAATATAGTAGAGAGTGCAGCGGAAACGGGATCTGACGTCACGCGGGCGCAAAAAAATGGCGGTTTGAAGTTCACCGGGTCAGCTAGTGGTAGAGTAAAGAAACTCCTATAATAACAAAAACCCTGAAAACATTGCTTCATATTTTAATATAAATATCTGTGCCTCCTAATAAATAGGAATATATATCTGTTCTTATGTTTTTAAGCTAGGATTTGACAATCTACCTTCATTACTGACTCTAATATACGAAATCACGGTGTAATACTATAATCTAACGTTGCAATAATTATTGATTACAATTGATAGCAATCCTATGTTTCTCCATGCCAAGATCACAGCTTAATTGCATACGTTATTACCTTTTTATTGCTAATCATAGCATTAACTGTAGTATTACAGTTAATATGACTTATTGTGTGGAGAATATTTGGCTGGTCACATTTCTTCTCAGCAGGAAGCCTCACGTCCTAGATTCTAGAGTACCTCAATGTATGTTTTTGCATGTAGATTAATGGGAAGTTTAAATATAATATTATAATCATACATTGTAAATGGCAATACTTAATCTCAAGGAAAAATATATACCTATAGCTTCGAAACTTTAATGTATGTTATTAAGTTTATGAAGCTGTGTATTTTTTTAAGTTGTTATTATGTCCGCCTGGCAAAATCACTCAATATTGTGGTCACTATGAAGAACTTAAACAAAGGTCAATCTGGACTTTATCATATTATTATTTATTAATATAGTCCCCTGTAGACTCTTGATTGTCTCGACAGTTGCAATTCAATGGAATAAGTAGTTTCGGTCATGTAATTTTTCTGTTATTTCATAGGAAGACTTGAGAGAGAAGAGTTTTCCTTACTGTACTGCAGCTGATATAAAAGCAAGCCATTAAAATATAATATGATGACAAAGATAGAAAAATAATCCATTCCAATATCGAAATTCCTAGTATAGTTAAGTTGCTTAACAAACAATGGATGGAATATCCCAATTAGGTAGTTATAATGCGAACAGCTCAGTGTCGAACAAGTTACTCGCACGGTTGAATGCGAATTTGATAATTTTTCAACGGTTTCTCGTTATGATTCCGCACCAGCCAGCCAGTGACTCACCGGGGTTACTGTACCTAACACCTCGCCACTGTCTGTCCAGTCATATTTAACTGATCACAAATAACAAACAACCGTTGCTTTTTAAAATAATATATCACACGAATCTACCAAATTTTAGACCATATTTCTACCCAAGTTAAGCTTTATTGTAGATTGCAAATTTGTTATCTATTCTCTATTAAATTCAGTTTATAGTGCACAATCTGGAGCACTTAGGCGTAATTAATTGCCTCGCCGTTCCAAAATAATGGGAGCACATGCCCCCAATAGAATACATTTTGAGATACATTTGCATTTTTTATTTGGAGACTAGTTTTAAAATACCTATTAGTATGAGGTCAGGTCACACTGTTATTGCTACCAGTATCTAATGAATATCTCGAGTTATATTAAAAATTTGCTATCGGAATGGGTTCACGTGTCGGTCATTTACTGGGTGGGGTTATAATCCGTAACCTTTCGATCGCAAATCCGATTGGTGAGTCATGATTTAATCATGACACCACCGTCGCTTATAAAGTGATTAGCCCTTTTTCTTCTCGCTCGAATTTAATTTAATTAAATATTTTTGTGTAGGGACTTTTATGAAGGGGAAATAGGACTTAATAACCTGTGATTCAGCTATATACTACACCCGTATTTTTTAGATACAGTATGAACCGTTTTTATTTAGCGTTTTTGTTTCATCACAGTTAAAAACGCTCTTACTCAAAAAAAAAAAACAAAAAAACGTTTATTCTGCATAGACCATTAAATCGGAACTTACAAAACGTCAACATAAAGTAAATATTAAATACTAGTTTAGCAAATGGACCACCGGCTCGAAACGCGGCCCAGACCTGAAAAGACTCCGGCAAGAAACTCAGCGGGCATTTTTTTTTGGTCTATTCACAAACATTAACTGGTAAATACATCTAAATATCAAGCTAAAGCAATGAATGGTTTCTTATGATTCTTGTTTGGTTGAAAAGAGGCTACTTCCTATCCATGTCCAAGGAGTCAGGATCTGATAATGGAGTTTTGAATAAATCAATAGAAATCTTCAAAATGTTGATAAAAATACGTACTGTTTCTGTTGCGTTTACATTTCATTTGTTTATTATTATTTACCATTAACAGTTTTGTCTTAGAATACATCAACCTCGCGCTTTATAAATATAAAAAAATCGTCTATAATAGTCCTGGTAGAGTTTACAAAGAATGCACTCGTCGCTAACAAGTTACACATAAAACAGACGTTCTGTTGTCTGTTTGTTTACACAGTTGTAAACGTCGCATTGTCTACTATCGATAACAAGATTCCACAGCTATGAACAATAGTTCAAATCTAGAGGTTGTTACACGCACTGGGCGGGGCTTGGACTTCGAATGTATCATTTTGTGTGCTACATTTTACTAGCTGTTACCCACAGCTTCTGATTCAATCCTTCTGCTAACCCTCCCCGATAGCTTGAATATAAATAGTCTAAGACACTCGCAAACAATGTAGCTTTGTATTGGTAAATGAATTCTCAAAATCGGTTCAGTAGGTCTAGAGATTACCCTCTACAAAATCATAAAATATATCTCTTTATAGTTTAATAATTATCATCATTTCCATACCGATATCCCAATTGCGTGCCTGTTTTCGTGGGGAAATCCCCTTGGAGCTTGGTGAGTCGGAGTGTCGGACTGGAAACGACTTAAACTGTCTGAGGGCTGGGGTTTTCAGATGGCCGGCATGTGAGATTGCCTAGAGCATATTCTTTCCACCCCGACTGACCCAGGGCACAGGTTACCAAATAATTGCCGAGGGCCTTTGAACCGAGTTCCATTCCCAAGTCACAGTATTTACCTATAGTACGTTTCGTTTCAAATATATTGGTATGTTTTTGCGAAAAACCATAAATATAACAAACTAGCTTTTGCCCGCGGCTTCGCTCGCGTGGATGTCGGTTCCCGGCAATTATTCGAATTTTTCTCAACGCACAAACCTTCCCTGGACTTCCACAAATAATTCAAGACCAAAATTAGCCAAATGGGTTCGTGAGTTCTGGAGTTATAGCGTCAGGAAGGAAAACCCGACTTATTTTTATATAGTAACAAATTATATCCACATACATTAGTCAACATTCCGCGGCACGAACTTACTTTTTCTCTGACTCACTTAACACTCATTTGCATACTTTTTCTCATAACGTTTTTAGCACAACCATGTAGACACAAAGGCGTCTTTTTGCGTTCAACAAGAGCCAAGTGCCGCCAACTGGCTACTATAGAATATTTGCTAGGTTAAGTTTAAGAGTAATGCTTTCCTCTATACTAATTTGCAAGCATGTAGACACCATGCCGTTTATTTTTATGGCGTCTAACAAGAGTCAAGAGCCGTTCAAGTGTTAACACAGTATGTTTGTTAGGTTATGTTATGACGACACGAGCTAACAGAATGTTTTCGCAATATCTTGTAATATTTTTGAGAGTGCTAAATTCTTAACAACCTTCGTATGAATTTCCTTACAGGTTAATGAGACCTATATTCAAGAGTTTTTAGCTTATTTGTTAAGTAGTCGACCTGATCGAGAAGTTCGATGCCTGGCTATTACACTACCGACTTAAACTTGAAAAACATTAATTTAACTGAGCTGCATGTGTTTCAATCAATCAATTACCCTATTGCAGTCCACAGCTAGACATAGACTCTCCCAGACTGCGCGCCATTTCTGCCGATCCTCCGCCTTCCGCCTGAATAGGTTCACGGATAAACTAATAATTTATATTACTTACTTACTTACTTACCATCTGCCATATTCTTATTTGCTATAAGAAGCATGAAAACAGTCGACCCACGACCCAACAATAGCGACTTGTGGCATATTTCTCTCTCGTTCCCACGCTATTCCGATTGCCGATCGCGACTCGATCTAATTCCGGCCATTGTATCACTGCCTTACGCTAGTGTCGGGCTGTCGACACTGGTCTGACAAGTCCAAGACAAGAGACAGAGACATTTATATAATAGTGTTGTGATCCTGTTCCGGAGACTCTTTTTATTCTACTTAGATAACAAACTCTCTTCATCATTATCTTAGCGAAAGATCAGGCTGAAACCAGCAGCCAAAATCGAGAGCATAGTTGGCAGCCAAATTGTATATCAGCCGAAGTCGGGAGCAAAATTGACAACGACATGATTCAATGATTCGTGATTTTGGTTGTCAATTGCAGCCTCATTAGCGAATGATTCCGATTGCATTCTCGGGATCCATTGATACGTTTTTAATTGCTAATTTTGGCTATTATGGAAACAACTGCTCTCTGATCTCAGTGACCTTCCAATTTCGAAAGAAAAACCAGCGTCGCCGTTTGTTCCCGAGAGGGTAACCTACACCAGACAGAGCCTTGTTCATTGATCGGCAGGTGAACAAGAAAACAGTTTAGGTTAACTTTTAAACTCTCGCATTCCATGAGATTAATTAACGCGACGTATGTACCTATACCATGATCGCGTTAATTCCCGTTATTATTATTGTATAGACAGTTTAGGTTATACAATGTACTTGTGTGTCTTAATATTTATTAAGTCTTTTCTGGTCAAGCAATGCAACACCAGATTGCACAAATAGCTGAAGTACATTTTCACAAGCAAACATTAAGTAAAAGTGCTATAACTTGATTAGCATGTGCCAATCGCCCACAGATTTACGAAAACGCGATAAGAATAACAGAAGCAATTGGGTGTAAAGTGTAAACTTCGGGACCTATATCTTGGACTTAAAATGTGCTGTAACGCGCAGTTCATAGGCGAGGTGAAGTCAAATTTATGTGCCATATATAATAAAAAAAAACACTTTTTGGGTATCTTTTGAGGACAACATGAGGTACTACGGCAATGGACGAGCTCAAAATCAAATCAATCACAGATTATAACAAAACAATCTGCGCTCGCTAGGGGTCGCCTGCTTCGTTTTTCTGGCAACTCAGGTCCAAGATATATTTCCCGAAGTATAACCTAAATTCGGGCGATACACAGTCCGATACGGACGGCTATTACGCCGTCAGATAAATCCGAACGGCCGTAGTTGTAACACAATATAATATTAATTTGGAGCACGCCAACGCTGCGCGTACGCAAGTGGGCGATCTAGGGGACTCGAGGGCTATTCAGCTCTTTCGACATGCATATATAGTCCCTCGATACGATCATGCTAAGATACGTATATGAGAACTTCTCTGACAAGCATAGTAAAGCCACAGTTCTTTAAAAGAGTTCGTTACACTGTGGTAAAGTCATGGTTTTCACAGCACTATAAACCTGTTCGGAGAAGTAACGTGATGGTGGTTAACACACATACTGTCTTTGAAATATGGATATTCCAAATAAATTTATATTCTTTCAACACTACGGACATCTTTGTTGTATAATCCTGTCATTTTTAATCACTGGCTAAATAATGAACAAAAAACATGTAACAAGTAATCTACGCAATACCATCAATGATGTAACTAAAGCAACATCCTTAACGACCCCATGCCATGTTTAAGCTATTATTAAATTATTCTCATACACTAAATTACATTGAATCGTGGGCAAGTTTACTTAATGCCTTATTTAAATTGCGTTAGAGGTTTCCGTGATCCGTAAATCGCGAGATACAAGAGTTTCACGTTGTTAAGCGGCGGTGTGCGCTTGCGCAAGTCGGTGTCGTGCTTCGCGCTGGCGCAACGTATTGTCTCAGCGCATCTAGAGCGACGATTCGCGACACTAACCGCCTACCGACGATTATGCAATGCGCAAAACATTCACTAAAACATGTCATATGAGGTTATCGATGTCCTGATTATTTGGGTTTTTACATGTTTCTGATATTGACACTATTAGTTATTGATTGTGCTTAAAAATAACTTAGCATTCGTATAAGATAAGAATAATATTCATAAACTCATTTAACTTTTTAATATCTAAGAAAACTTTTGTTTTAAGTATGAGCGGCATAAGTTTAACCTATACTATATTAGGGACGTGACGTATCTACCTCGCGCATAATAAATACAAACTTTTAGTTGCAGCATCCTCCATTTTCTATGACTTTTGAGAGTACCTGATCCCCTCCTTTCTATTCTTCTCTTTTTACCGTATTCCATAGATAGTAAAGAGCGAGTCTCGAAGTCGATTTTAACCACTCACCATCAGACGAGTCGAAAAGGTATCAAAAACTTCGATGAGATCATACAAAAGCGTTCTGAGAAATTATAATTCCGCATTCGCCCCACATATTCGCCACGAACAACCGTAACCCTCGCATATCTACATCCCTCTCACATCTATCCGAAACGAAAGTGACAACAATAAACAAGGTCACTCTGAAATTGATATTCTCAATAATTGACTGCGGCCATGTCAGCGCATGCTCCACATTTGAAATGTTGCAATCGTAGCTCTCACGCGAGACGGCGCTTATCACCGAGTCGTGATAACGCACCGATTGTGTAAACTGTTGCAAGTGTTGCAACAGTTGTACGAGAGCTGGGATAAGTAGCGACTAATTGAAACGTCCCGTCTTCACTGTGGGCGGTGCAGGTCCGACAGCTTAATTACTTTTGTAAACAACTCGTGGATACTGCGACTGTTGGGCAACTATTGCAACTAGAATGCGGGAACGTTAGTTGCATGTATACTATTGACAAAGTATTAGGTGGGTCTTTTGGGTATATACCTAATTTGTGTGTTAACGAAGTCCCTTTTAGTTATAATGACCATTACAGAGTTACTAAACAAACATATTTTTTTATGATAAAAAAATTACATAATTTAATCCTGGAATGCCTGTGTGCACGCTGACATACGATTTGAAAAAATTTCAGTAATGTGTACTGCATGTTTCAACACAGAGATAATTGAAGTGAGCAAGATTAGCAATCAGAAGATATCACTTTGAACATAATAACAAAGCAGCAGCTCTTTAAAGTTCTTATATAAAATGTGCTACAGTGAGTAGAAGAAAGAATAATCATGTAAAGAAAAAGAAAGAAAGAAAGAAAATGTTTTTTATTATACACAAAAAATTGGTTGACAATAAAAAAAAACTACAAAATAAATAAAACACAACTGTGCATAATAATGGTCGCCTCCTAGCGTTAATGCTGTCCGCGTAGTAGTGCAGGCGGACAGCGCTGGTTTTCAGAGGCGGCCGCGAGTATGACTTAAAAGCAAAAAATAATCAATAATAAAATTAAAAAATAAACGTAGGCGTTAATAAAAAGAAGGTATTTAAATTGCACGTGTGAATTTCAAACAAAACGAACAAACAAATAAACAGTATAAGCAAAAAAATTATATGCACACACAGAAAAAGAAAAATAACAAAAAAAAAAAACATAATAAAATAAAAAGTACAGCAAAAAAGAAAAGAAAAACATAATAAATAAAAAGTATTTTTTGTCCTTGCCCGCCATGCTGGCAACACCAACACACTACCACGTCAGAAAAGCAAAAAAGAAAAAAAATGTAAGATACTTTCATATCATCGCAGTAACTTAAAGCTATAATTTCATTGTTACCGAAATGTATTCGGATGCGGTTGCAACTAGTGACCATAATATCCAGCATGGTTAATATTCATTTGTTTAGTTTCGGAGAAGTGAACTTCGCCGAAGCGGAAAGAAAGGAAGTCGTTGATGCGTTCACTCGTATTTGTTTACATTGCGCCGGAGTGTACAATCGTATGGCGCCGGAGTGGCGCGCGTAGAGAACTCGCCACGATAAACTAACCGAATAAAAGACTCGAGAGGATCTTATACGACTTTGAAGATGGAACTGTGCATACGCATACGCCTTCAGCTGCAAACTGTACGGCTGCCGCCCCCGTTTGACCCGCAGTAATGTCAGCGGCTAGAGGCCAGCAAAATGTAAACAAGCTTCAAGTAACACTATTGAAATACGACTCAGGGTCCTGGCGACTTTAGGTGCCATTTCCGGGAAATAACACTTCAGTGTAACATTTTGTAGTTGTTAATTAATTTAACTGACGTTTATTCAAACGATATTTCTGAGATCTTGGGTTTTGTTGTTTAATAATAGCTTGCGATGTGATGCTCACCTAAACCGTGATTACACCCTGTCAAGAACTATACACTACACCTTATAATTAGCAATAAAATTAATATAATGAAATGCCAGTCCGTGTGAATTCGAGACCTAAGTGGGCCTCGAATTTACCAAACAAACCCAAGTCGATATTTGTAAAGCTGCGTGGGTGCCGATTAATCGTTATAATAGCAATCGTTTTACCGACAGGTCAAGGTTAGTTCTACACTAAAACGCGAACAAAGAAACAATAACGTTCAATATTCAAGCAAATTATAAATGTCAAAGTCAAGTGGCTGTTGTGATATGTCAAATTGAACAATATATGGGTGTGAGGGTAGTTAATGTTGGCAGATTAAGATCGGTTGCAATTAGTTAGACATAATCGTATTACAGCTGACAATGGTAATATTGTAGAGCGTGTTGCCGCGGGATATGCTTATAAATGAACTGTCGCTGTGACGCCCCGGCCTGTCCATGTTGACCTTACGTTCACTGCAGCGCGTGCGCAGGCAACATAGTAAATCGGTATTGTAGAACACCGTTTAGCACTCTCATTATGTTGACATTCCAATTATTGACAATGGTAGGTCTCAAAATTAATTGTAGGGTATGGCTGGCGTGGTAAGAGGACGTAATGGACGCTTGCATTACTATTTGTACGACTGGTTGCCGACTCTGCGAAACGTAAACCGGTAAACGTAAACGCAAGGGTTAAAGTTTATCTCTTCACAGACAGTGCATCGCGTCTTTAAATAGCTCTTCTATGTTAGTGATTACCGCTAAGATAGAAATATCTTCCAAAGAATAAAGCACAAATTCTACCTGGCTAACTAAAGGTCTCTATCGTAGGGGATTACAACCATCCCTATTTTTTTATTTCACTTAACCCTGTCCTGCATGAAAATCCGTACTAATATTATAAATGCGAAAGTAACTATGTCTGTCTGTATGTTACGCTTTCACGCCTAAACCACCGAACCGATTCTGATGAAATTTGGTATAGGGGTAGATTAGACCATGAGAAAGGACATAGGCTATGTTTGGTCGCGATAACCGACAACCACGCTGGCGGTGCCGCGGGCGAAAGCTAGTTATAAATAAATACCAAAGTTATTTCCAGTTCTTACAAACTAAAACAACTTAAAAATATAAACCAGAGACTAAAGAATGTAAGGACTAAATAAATTTAAATATATAAATAAATACTAGGCGATATAAGGAAATGTCAAAAATATGCAAGGTCTTTATAATTCTTACATACTTTTTATGAACGCCAGACAATGTCGGACACGCGCACGGGGTGCGCCCGCGCACCTATGCTCATATCTTAACTGGTGACATAAGCACAGACATAAGTATTTGAATGTCAGGTTGTACATTTCATATTTACGATGTTTTAAATGTGATTATTTAAACCAATCAAATATAATACCTGCACACGCGTGTATAATACACATGTACCGATTTTTGTTAAATACTATGTTAAGGCAACTACTGATTTACAAGAAACCAATCTTTATTTCTCGGACTACTCTTTCTCGCTCCTAAATCTTTCCTTAAAAGTGGTATTTCTTCATTATACCTTTCACTACTATACTAAAAATATAGCTGTCAAAACGTGGCCATATAGTCGTCTACCCCATTAAAAGTAAACAAGCGTGTTTGTGTGGATATGTACTACATAATTCATCATCATCATCATCATATCAGCCACGCATAGTCCACTGCTGAACATAGGCCTCTCCCATAGACCTCCAGAATGACCGATCTGAAGCAGCCCGCATCCAGCGCTTCCCCGCGACCTTGATGAGGTCGTCCTTCCACCTGGCGTTGGGCGTCCTACACTACGCTTGCCCGTACGCGGTCGCCATTCCAGAACTTTTTTGCTCCATCGGCCATCTGTTCTGTGCGCCATGTGTCCCGCCCACTGCCACTTCAGCGAGCTAATCCGTTGGGCTACGTCGGTTACTTTTGTTCTCCTAAATCTGTGAATTACTGCTATCTAATCAACTTGCTACCAAACAACAATCTAGCAAAAATCTATTAACTGTGTTGAATTCTGGTATCAGCACTTTTTTATCCCTTCTAAGGTATAGTACGTATACTGGGCACTAAAAATACCTTACACCAATTAACAGTTTTCACTTGCGTTTAGTTAGGTGTTGAGCCCTTATTTAGAAGTACTGGGTGTTTGAATGCTGTGCCGGTTCCGCACTGTGACCCGGTCAGGAGCCCGACTGCAACTACTGACGCAGGCAGGGTTCCGCGAGAAAAGGGTTCTTGTTGACCTGAAATTATTATATTTTCGAGATGTTTTTGCAGAACTATTACACTTTTTCAAGGTAAGGGTTTTGGGGTTTTTGATTTTAAGGCATATTTGTAGATTGTTAGCGGAAATAATTGATTTTCCTAAGTTTGAAGTTTAGTTACTTATTCGTACTTTCATAGCAAAATTTATTTAAAAAAAAGGCTCAGTGGTGTGTTTGTTCCTATCACTTGTAAAATAAAAGAATGCAATTCAACCAACTCTTTTTTTTTTCGTAATTACGAGTTTATGGAAGTCACATTTTAAACGCAAAAAGGCGCCATTAACTTAAAAATGGAATATCATGCCAGTGTTGATCTTCGAAGCAGCTATAGGTCTCGTATCTTCATCCATCCAAATTCCAAAGAGTAATGCATATTTACTATAAGGTATCATGTACTTAGAAAGGTACGGAACCTCTAGACCTCGTGTCACACATATTTTTTCCTACCGTCCAAGGTAAGCGGTGGATCTTAGAAGCTGTCTCTAATTGTGTGTAAAACGCGGCTTTTTTGATGTTTTTGCCCACTGGCCTAGCTCACAAGAATCTTCTGATCTTATCCAATGATTCCCGGGAATGTATTAAGGTAGTATGGGGGTAACCTTGGAGTATTGAGGCCATCAGTGTTCTTGTGAAGGCTTTCTTGGTAGTTGTACGCGATGTTATAGTTATTACCGAGTATCTTGTTTTATTATGCTTTTCAAGGAAACCTGACGAGTCGATGTTCAAGTGTTCTTAAGGTCGTTAATATAGGACAAGGACGTAAAACTAACTTTTAAACTGTCTCATTCAATTCAACGAATATTTAATACCGCATTTCCATTCCTTTTGACGATGAAACAATATTTATATTCCGAATCATTTCATTAGACCGTCGACCATCGTTAGCTCCGATCAGTCGAAGTGTACAATAAAAAAGGCATCAAAATAGATTCACGTGTATACATACATCAATTACTGTAGCCTCTTTACCCGCCATAGCAACCGGTTCTCAGTCTTCCGTATCCAATCAATCCTAGGTATGTTCTTGAATCGTCATTCTCAGTACAATGTGGAAAACGGTTATCTTCAGCTCGTGGATAAAGATCTTTGCCATTCCTCATTTAGGTGGCAACTTTAGATACGTACCACAGTTTGTTCTATACTTCGTGCCGAATGGATTGAGAATAAAGTTCATTGACCTCGTTGACCTTGCGACGAGTTTGGACCGGTTACTTAGGGATTGTTAACATTTTTCACACTGTAGCGAAACCAACTGCAGTGCCACATGGCGCTCGCGTCAACCTTTATTTTTGTAACACAAAATTATTACATATAATACGATATTTACTGGAAACTTTATTGTCAATCGATCTGGGACGGCCTTTTTTTCCGTGCGGAAATCCCCTCGGATACCCCCCCTGCCGGAGCCGGAAGGGCAGGTTATGTCGGACTCGAACCGACTAAAACCGCACACCGACTGTGGGTTGTGGTGCTAGGCCGGAGGTGAGGTTGTCATCGAAATATCCCTCGCACGCCGGCTGACCCAGGGCCATCCCTTACGGTCTGGCCCTGATCTGGGACGGCCTACAGATACCCTTTTTGTGAAATAGGGGCACGAAAAAGTTGCCGTGGAACATAGGTGATCTACTAGGTGTTCCATAGATAATACCACTTCATATAGTGTTTCAAAGCTTTCATAGGTTAGTTACCATCAATATAATCCAAACAAAATACAAAAAGAAAAACTCCACGACTCCCAATTGATTACTCATCGTTACACGAACGTGATGTAACAATGGAGGAATGTCCCGCCTAGTTGCTGATAATGGGTCACCGGATTAAGATGGCGTTCACACCTATACGGCTTGATGATACGGGGATTAATGGGGCAGGCGCCTTCTTGTTTTGTCGTGTCACTGACCTCATTGTACGTAATTAAATTAGGGATGGAATGATTTTGATCGTTTTTGGTTTAAGTTTTACGATTTTTGGGCAACTGCTCATTTGTTTTCAACTAGTAGTAATCTTTTCTGTAATATTTTATTTTATGTGTGTTTATTTAGTTAAAGGTGTTGCTTTCGTTCAAATCAAGCAAAGCAAAAAATGATAAAATCCTTGCGTTTAGCGTAAGGATTTTATAATTTTTTCATTAAATTAATAAATAAATTTCTAGTGTTTGAATGGAATTATTACTTGTTATCCGTCCATTTGCAGTATTTCTCAGTCCCAGAATAGAACACCAATTGTAGTAATTTTTATCTTTCAATATTCAGACTCGATCTAATGGTAAAAACAGTATTGTCGTACATACAATTTTTATACATATCGTTATTGAAGAAATCGGACCAACCCTTGCCAATTGCGGTTTAATGATACTGATAACAGCTTCTATTTTGAAACGGCTAGTTCCAGAATATAAGCTATTAATGATTAAAAGCATTTTATTGAAACTCTCCTTAGTATCTAATCATTTTGTCCGCATTAATAACACTACTGACTAGTTCACATTTTTCTAGAAGCCAATCCTAATAATGAATTATATGATATTAATCTTTGAAATAAAATTGCTAAAAGATTCCTATCGCGCTCACACAAACACTGTTCTTAGAAAGATGTTGCGATAGAACGTCCTGTGACTCCACTTTGGTCTGAAATCCATTCATTAAAGTAAATTTTCGTTACGTGCACCTGCCTACGCGTACTAAATAAGTTGTTTTTCTTGCGGTGCGCTATCTGACTGATCTGCGCCGGCGCAGCGTTCGCGCAATAACGAGCTCACTTCGTCCTTGTTCAATGTTTTTTCGCCATACGATGTTGCTAGTTAGGTTTAAAATAGAAACAAGCTTAATGATGAAATTTACATTTGAAATGAAGAGTATTTTGAAAGTGTTAGAGTACCTACCTACTGTGCATTTATTATTGGTTATTAGCCTAGTGGTATGGGTAATGGACTGCTGAGACGAGGTCTCGGGTTCGATCCCAGGTTTACCATGGCACACACCAATGACATTTCGATGCTTTTCGAAGTTATGTGTGTATTTATCGCAGGTTTATAAGTGCCCGGTTAATGGCAATAGGCTCGCCACCTATTACATTGTGACCTAAACATAAACTGGCGAAATGTGGGTGCCTACCCCTTCGGGGAATACAGGCGTGAGTTTATGTTATGTTATGTATGTTTATTTTACTGCTTATTCGTAGCTTAAACCATATTTTATAATTATGTACTCAGTGTCTTCCGCTATTTTTAACTATATGAATTATATACCTTTTTTATTTATCTAGTGATAAGATTTAGATTATGCTAATGTTATATCAAAGTCCAGTTTTACTGTCATGCTTAATAAACACAAGTAGAAAAACATTAAAATAATATTTAAAATCTGGTGCTAGTTATGTGAGAGTGATTTTAAGCAGAGTAGTGTGCGAGAACCACTCAATCTCTTCCTCAATCTCTTCAACCAAACAATAATATCACCGATTGGACGCGACATAAATATTCACGTCTGTATACGTGATTATTTATGTTTCAAATTGGTGATGTTAATAAAAACGGCAGATTAGAAATAAATAATAGTTTAAAAAACTAAAAAACACCGCCATATTGGATTTAAGTCACGTGACTATTTTTTTTCGTATTCCAGACAGTAATCCCTTTTATTTGATACCCATATCATGGGGGTGGATTTCAATCAGCCAGTCCGCCATCTTGGAGAGGCCGCCATATAGGATTTGTAATGACATTTCTTGTATTGTCATCAGAACTCAGAGCGTGCGCAAAATTTCATCCTAATCGAAGACCGGGAAGTGGGTCAAATTAAGATTCCAAGATTTTACATAGTTACAAGTGAAGCTGATAGAAGCGTATTAAAAAGTACTAGAAAATGACGGGTTTAATAAGACTGAGAAGCTCATCAGATGTGTAATCTAATGCCTGAAGCAAATAGCGACTTGCGTTTGGAAAAAATCCTCAGTGTATGTTTAGTTAAGACAATTTTAAATCAGAAACGGCGGGTGTCAGAAATAATTACAGCCGGCCCCAGTAAGGTTACATACATAAGAAATACTCTATGATAATTTGATGTCGACATAGTGCCAACCATTGTACATACTTTCGTGTTCCACGGTTATGATATAGATTCATAGATAAAGATTTATCCACCACTTCATCAATATCGAAGACAGCAACTAATTTTTAACAGCTATAATTAAAGAACTGGCCTCCAGCTGCGTTGGGACTGTCGATTTTAGAAATGAACTCCATAAAAATACGTTGTACAGGCTCAATTTACGACCAACAACCATTTTTAGATAATTCATGCTGATTCCGAACTCGTGTGAAATTGAAAACCGCCAAAGTACACTGTTACATACATGGAGTCTTAACCCGTAAATACTGGCTTTCTCAGTTTACTGCAAAAGGCAAAACAAATTAGTGCAGTTCGATTTACTTGCTTCCTAGTTTGCGAACGATTTCTCCCATAAAATCAACCGCGGCCACCATTGTTCGTTTCACAACGAAAGTACTGCATATTCCCATTTTTAGTGTGCGGAACCTTTGCTCTTTTGCGCTAGCGTGACATGCGGCCACTTTGTAATGCTTATGCTTTTGACAATGGCGATTCTGACCTCAATTCTAAATTGAACTCTAAGTATTCAGACCCAAGGCTTGTTTTATACTACTGTTGCGTCGATATCGCATTCTAGTCTGCCAGGGCAGAGGGTAGCCCTTTGAACTGGCCGCAGGCATCAGGGGCGGCTTAGTTAGACCCATAAAATTCGCGATTTAACAGTCTCATGCTGCACGTTTTGTCTCCAACACGCATTTCTGGGAAAATGTACTTTGTAATGCTTTATTGCATGGACACAAGAATAGACATTTTACTTTTCTCATTGTGATCGTAAAGTTTGTATGAATGGATCCGTTTAGCTTCAAATCGAGGGTGTCTGTTTAATAATAGCAAGAAAGCTTATATTATTAGAGCAGTTAAAGTCGAAGTGTTGATGAAGATTTAGGGCTTGGGTGCGGTTGGAAGGACAGCGGGATCCCGTGCTTAATAATTTATCTTGAAACACAGAGGACATTCTGAGAATTTATCGGATGATGCTATTGAAATGCAAATATAATAACAAAAACGTTTGTACGATCATTGTGCGCTGTTGCGATGGAGATGCGGCAATTTTCAAACACGCTCGTTTGGAAAGTGGATGCCGGATGTGGAATATTAAGCGCACGGTGCGCAAGCGCATAAATCTTGCATCTTGTAGAATGAACGACGGTGGCGCCCTCTTGTCGCGCTGCTTCCAACCATCGAGTGCTTGTACCCTAAGTCCGTAATGCTTGATCAATGAACTCTCCCAAGAGGAATATGACGTCATGATGGGATATTGTAGGATCTTGCCGGTAAATTTATTGTAATTGCGATCGGAAGTCTGGTGAGAAGGCATATATGACTCAGTTCAATTTTGGATCGAAAGTGTACAGTTTAATTTTGTATTATTGAGAACATTTCATTACTTCGTACACTCCTATGGCGAGAACAGTCTCGTTTATTTGAAATTTTGCTTCTTTCGCAATGATCTCATCTGTGTATTTATCCGTTAGCCGCGTCTTACGACACCTTTAGGATGAGATGGTGTGGTGATATTTCTGTTCTTTCTCCGTCACCACGCGGATAAATAACTAATCATATATGAATCGGTTGGTATCTATCAAATATCAGCGTTTATGTGTGGTTGTACTGATTGCTCGTCAATCGTCAACGAACTTGTAATCGTTGTTATGTATAATTACGGTTGTGCTGTAATCGTGCTGTAATGTGGTACTGCATCGCGTGTGCGCATATTATTAGCGCGCGACCTCATTATGTGGAAGGCTCAACTCAGCACCGCGCGAATAGTTATTGGTAATTGTATGTATTGCGTGCGATCCTCTGGTGGTCTGCGCTATTGTTACTTGGCGGAATTCGAACTGCGTACAATAGGACTTCTTATAACTCATCGTAGCTTGATTTGCCTTAGAGATCCTGTCGGACAAGTATGTTTACGTGCTATTGTGAGGTCGTGCGTTCTATTTTTTGGGTCGGGTTATTTGCTTTTCGGTACAAAATTGAACGTCTTACTTTGACCCTCTATAGTGGGGACGCTTAAAAGGGCAAACTGGAAGTATCCGAAATTCTTGATAGAAATATGGGGCCTGGAAGCGTACTCAATTGTAACGGTAATAAGTTTACATGCTGTTATGTGAGACCAGAAATATATTTAGCGATATTTAGGTGTATGTTACATATCTGCTATCCTCCACTCAGTTATATTATTTTGTAATTGACAAACTTCTCATAGTCAGGCACACAACAGTCTTCTTCTTTTCGTGTCAACGATTCACTTATATATGACTACACTGTTCGGGAATAAAATTCTTCCATCTTAATCGCGCTGTCAGTGGCTTTATTTAGGTCGTCTTTAGTACATGAAATAGGACATAAGGGACACGAAACACAACAGTAAAATTGTCAGATCAGATCAACTAGAATTGACAGAATTATCTTTGAATTATGACCGACTTTTCTTCACAGCCTCTTTATGAACAATGGGCAATGTTACCAAGAATTAGATGTTACATTTGCACCCAAGGAAGAGATTCTTCTATACATGTTATCTCTATAAAATATTCTTCAATGTGCAACCTCAATACGTACATAATGTTAGCCATATCTTAACGTCCATCGGCGAACCGTTAAATTTTATGAAGCAACATGATGAACTTAACTCGATTAAGACATAATTATAAGGATCCGTATACATGGGAATATTCTGTGCGCTAGCGCAAATATGTATGATGATGATGGTTGTTAATATACAGGCTATACAGCATAGGTGTTGTTTCTTGGTGTACTTGTCTTATGAAGTATGAACTGTCAATGTTAACTTACCTGAGTTCAATTGATTTTGATGCCTTTACTGCTTATGGTATGCCTATACCTAGTGGATTCGAGTGCCTCGGCCACGTGGGCGTCGACCACTATGGGCCTAAGCCAAGAAATATCCAGCTGTTTTCAAATGAATCCTGAATTCATGTTAAAACTCTCGAAATTTTAGGTAGCAGGTGAAGACGGCAAAGTTATCAAACGCAATGTATGCTGATTTTCATGCCCTATCCAGAGACTATTGCTAAAGATATTGCTAGAGTAGCGATATAAAATGTGACCGTAGCTAGTTCAATTTCCGCTCTGATGAGTTTTTTTTAATGGAAACCTTCATTTGAATGAATTTTTTATAGCATTTATTATGCTAACTGTTAAGTTCGAAAAACATTGGAAAAAATGAAATGCTCAAGTGAGACTCGAACTCACGACCTTTCGCTTAGCAGTCGCCCTGTAAGCGAAAGGTCGTGAGTTCGAGTCTCACTTGAGCATTTCATTTTTTCCAATGTTTTTCGAACCTTCATTTCCAAAAAAAATGTCTTACCTCAGTGTTGTGTCCCGATTACATTCACTTCACCACGGAGACTCTGATCCACTTTCCGGCCTTTCCTCTTATACTTCGCAAGGTCTTGTGTATACCTGGCCATGAGGCTCTGGAAGTCTATCATTGTCTTCCATTTTAAAAGCCGAAAATATAATTTAATTTCCACTTATTATTATAAATGAAGATATTTATCAGTTTAATATTCATATTAACCTTTTGTAGTTCAAGCTTAAACGTAAATATCCTCCGCCCAATACCTTAACATTTTCTTAATGTTACCAATTAAGTCCACTTTCTCAAATGTCAATTAATACGGCTGTTGTGTGCAGGGGACGGGAGTTCTTGGCTCAAGGAAGGTAATAGAGCTATTACTTCACCATTAATCACGATGAGTGGTACGTGGGGTAGGTAGGGCTAGTAGGAAGTAAGCTGAGGAAGGTAAACTTAGGTTATAAGACTAATGGATCGCCATTATTGTCCTAATTCGGTGGGTTTTGGAACAGTTGAACAGTTTTATAACTATTGTTACCCGATTGTTAAGGATTTTTATGATAAAAATTCGAAAGTTCTCTAATCTGGAAACAGTGTGAAGCTGCACTGACAGTTTATTGCCAAAAAATCAGGTTCAACTTTCCCTTTATTGTCGAAAACTTATAGATATAAATTTGTTGATATAACTTCAATTTGAAATTTTGAATTCATTTGCAAAGTTGCCTCCTATCAGTGTGCTAGTCCTATACGAAATAGAATACAGGTGTTTACCGATGTTAGAAATACAACTGGGGTTAACAAAACCCATTTTTCACTTCTAGAAGTATCCTAATCATACATTTGTTCCTTCGTATCCAAATAATTTTGTTCAGTAATGAATGAAATGCGATGCCTTAGCATATGAAAGGTTAGTTTCTTTATATTACAAAAAACTCGTAGTATGCATTGTGTAAACTGCACGCACAAACTATAGAGCACAACAATGATATATCTACTAGCTGTAACGCCGTACTTCCATTGTGTTGCTTCTACGATAAGATTGAATAGGAGCGAGTTGCGCGTGCGCACCGGGCAGCGCACAATTTCCGGTATACTTGACCCGATTCGGTATTATTATATCTCTTTACATACATTATTACTACAGAGTATGTAACAAAACAATAGTTTTACTAAAATTAATTATTCCTACATTAATAATCAGCACTTATTATGCGTTTTCTCACGGGAAAGGCAATTGAAGGTCGCATTCGGTAATCGCAGTCTAAAGTACAAACAGTTGCAGTATTTGATAAATTGTTGGTTGTCACTTTGTGGCGATTCAACGGTTGCGTTTGCGCAATGCGCGTGCGCAAACAAACTCGGCAGTCGCTGCAGCAATTCAAAATATGAAATCGCGAAATTTAATCACGTATATAATTTGACACACGATATCTCACGTTCCATTTACAAAAATCTCGGAATCGGCCAGTGCGTCGATGTAACATATTATTTTTCGTTCAAAAACATGGTCTTGTGCATACGTTACTTGTGTTTTTAAGACGCTTGTCAGAAATTAGGGTCATACTAAATGAGTTTCTCGTCTCTCTTGACAAGTTATCAGTTTCGTTAAGTATTTTTCTTTGGAAACAATACAGCACGGAACTCCGGTTTCTCGGTGACATAATTTTTCTATCAGGATATTAGGTAATAACAGGGATAGGTATGCGGACATTCACTTGTTAGATGGCTTTTACTTGCACTTTGCTTCCAAAGTACAGACTGCGGCCCTGACTGGAAATTTTGAGACCAAAATACAGGTCAGGCAAGGAATAAATTCGCCCCACAATGGGTCTCTTTAGAGCAGATTCTTCGCTAATATCTGGTAGGTTCATATTTTCACATCTGTAAATTCACTAACGGTTAAGCGTAGGTTTTGAGAATTATGTGTTTCATTATATCTTGGCCAAGGCTATCACCAGATCCTACTATTTTCCTTTTTACTATCAGGTGAAGTAGCCTTATTCGCCGTATTAATACATCGAAATATTATATACCTGCGTATCCAGTGACTAATAATAATAAATCTATTTTTAATAATATCAACCAATATAACCTTAAAACCGAATGGCATGACTAATATTAGTGGTAGCCTTTCATGAGTCAGTTGAATGATCAACTTTACCGCGTAGTTCGCACGTGTTTACCAAACTTGGCGAGAAACAGAATATACCTAGAGACTCATATCTTGGACCTAAATCGCGTGACAAACGAGGACCTGTAGGTACTGTAGGTTAGACAGATTGATAGTTTGACATTATGGTCTGTACATTCTGTCCTCAGATAAATCGAGATTCAGTATGAGTGTCATTCTAGAATACGGGCCTAAAAAGCCACTTAATTGGAATCATATTAGTATAATAATTTATCATGCGGCAATATTTACATGAAATTAGAAGCTACTTAGTTGATATATTACTGTGATCGTATAAAATGGTCACTCATATGAGTGACCATTTTATGAATTTTATAGGATCTATTTTTAGCGAAATCGCTCAATGTGGCGTTTTAGACGCGCTGGTGGCAAGCGCGGTCACCTCCGGCCGGGAGGTATCTGAGGGGATTTCCGCACGAAAAAAAGGTGGCGTGCGCGGATTGTTTTTTAGTAGTTTATCCTTGGTGAATTTGAGCTCGTCCACCGCCATAGTACCCCGTGCTATCCTCAAAAAACACCCAAGAGACGTGAACTGCGCGTATATAACATATTTTAGGTCCAAGATATATGTCACGAAGTATACGAGTATGTTGATCGTGCTCTCAATATTTACATACAAACGTGTCCTGATTGTCGCGATATATCGCGAATTGTCGCTTATATCTATCGCTTTAATCGATATATAGTATTTTCTAGCCACGCTTGAATTTACACGGGCCTAATAGACCCGGTGCAAGCGATAAGCGAAAGGTCATCGCACTTTCGTCGTGTTGTTTGTGTAGTAAATATTATTGTTATAAAGTTTATTGTTTATTTGTTTGGTTTATCATGTTATTTAGGTTGAGGAGTTCTTCGATAGTATTAATGAACAATTAATTTAACGGCCGTTCCCAATAACATACTTACAGTTGAAGATAGATCGCAGCAGTTAAATTTGACGTATCGCCTGTTTAAATTGAAAACATGGTAACTGATTTTTTGCGGGAAAGCGCATCGCGGTATAATTTTATTTTCGGAAATTGGTGTGAAATAGGAGTTACTCTGTTTTGAATTTAAACAGCCGAGCACTTTATTCGTAGATGCGATCTATCTTTAACTGTCAGTATGTTATTGGGAACGGTGGTAAGTGTATTAAGGGCTAAGGGTTGACATAATTTAATAGATTGATGAGCCATTGACACGAAGAAGAAGAAGAAAGGGCTGTTGAATTCAGACTGATATATAGGTACAGCCCAGATTCAGCCTCAGATATAGGCTGAGTCAACAATAGTGCCCGGAATATTATAGCCTATAGCTTTATCCCCGGAGGGTTAGGCAGAGGTGAATTAACACCCACATTTCACCAATAATTGTAGTCGGTCCCACGTAATAAGGGGTGAGCCTATTGCCATAATATTCCGGGCACTATTGATATGCTGAGTCTGTTCTGTATATATCTGTCTGATGTTAAACAGCCCTATCTCTTAGTCGTCTTGTACGACACCGCATGGGAAGAGATGGGGTGGCCGGGAACTACGCGGCAATACAGACATGCTTTTAAATAAATAAATATTCCACAAAATTTTACACAACACTATCTAGACCCATGGCAAGCATAGCTTAACTAGCTTGTGTTACGGAATCTAGAATGCGGATAAACTTACTTAAATACTTTTTTATAAATACACTAGCTTTTGCCCGCAGCTCCGCGCGCGTGGATGTCGGTTATCGCGACCAAACATAGCCTATGTCCTTTCTCATGGTCTAATCTATCCCTATACCAATTTTCTTCAAAATCGGTTCAGTAGTTTAGGCGTGAAAGCGTAACATACAGACAGACAGACAGACAGACAGACAGAGTTACTTTTGCATTTATAATATTAGTATGGATACATATTATACATAGAAACACCCAGACCATTTCAAATTTACATATTCATGCATACAAATTTTTGCACTGAGCGGGGATCGAACACGCGCCTCCTGCGTAGCGGCCGCGTTCACTACCGCCACGCCACAGAGGCTGTCAATTAGTCTAGGTATAAATTGCAACCGCGATCGCTTGTATCTCAAGCCACAAACACACTTGAGCGTTCGATGCGTGTAAGTTTCAGCGCGCAGTCGTTGTAAGTATGCGTCTGCGCCTATTGCCCATAAACAAAATAAATCCACATGTCGGAACGCTGTTACCACTAGCTGAACACGCCGCACGCGCACCATAAATCTACTGCAGTCACCGTGGTCAAAGCGCATTGGTACCGTGTGTGGCCTCCATATAAACCTGATGCTTAGATCACGAAAATGAACTTCTCTTTTTGTAATATGGCTATACTACAACTTTTTCGATAGTTTTACTTCACGACGAAACTGGTATGAAATGTATCCGAAACGACAGGCTACCAAATAAATTAGGTACCTACTGGGTTCGACTCTTCGGTTCAGTAATATGACTTCTAATAGAGACTTGTAGTGCCTAAGTAACAAGCCCAAGGCGTGCGATAGACATGCTTGCCTTTGCCAAGTAATTCACACCTAATATGTAAGAGAATTTCCAACTTACTGATAAACATCCGACTCTGGGTCATCCGGAGTGCGAGGGATATATCGAAGACAACCTCATCTCCGGCCTAGCACCTCGACCTTCCGTCAGCGTGCGGTTTTAGTCAGTTCGAGTTCGACATAACCTCCCCTTCCGGCTTCGGCGGGGGAGGTATCCGAGGGGATTTCCGCACGAAAAATAAAGGTAAACATCCGACTCAACTGGCCCTATCAACAAAGCCTCTTAGAAAAGGACTGCTATGCCGTCCCAGTCCCATTCACGATACTGACTTTAAAAAAATAAAAGTAAAAAAAGTTAACAAACAAAAAGTTAATAAATAATATTTCAAAAATTAATGTCATATAATGATTCATCATCTGTTCCCATTTATTTTTTATAATCACAGGTAAATAATGCAGGTCACTTTAATTCCTGTCTCCTTACACGGTTAAACACACCATATTTACTTGCTAAAGTATTCGCATTCTTATCTCGAGCAGCCGAGGTGCCCTCATAAACTCAGGCGCATTTGATATGCGTCAGGGGCGTTATCGTAATCGATAGTGCGCAAGCGCATTGTGCCGCGTTCCGCTTCAGATCGCGCCGATATAGCGCGGGTCACTGACGGTAAATACTATGTTTATACTAAGTGCTCTCTATTTATGAATAATTTTAGAGGTAGGCTAGCTTGTGGCGCAGCGGTTAAGTGGTGACTACTTTGCTCGAGGTTTCAAGTTAGATTTTCGGATCAGGCACTATAATACTGGACAAAATTATGGAAAGGAATAAGAGAGTAGACTACGGACTCCATTGTGCAACCGGGATCGGTTATATAACGATTTCCAAGCTCGCAGAATTAAAAAGTGCATGTTTATAGGCCATCGGGGACATTGTCACCTTCATAGATCTAGGTCTCTTTAGGATTCAACCAGACCCATCGATCACCAAGTTGAGCGATTAGTCTGGCCTTACAGACTTAACGCACTCAAAATATTTTTGAAGAGATTCGGTTCTCAGCATTACATGGATTCATCGTGCGGTCGCCGGGTCCATAGCGTGGTACAGAGAGGAACACTGTGACGGCGCCTGGGACTTGCGACCCAGGTGTAGGTTTAGGGCGTGATGCATAAGCGCTCACCTCCACCGTCTCTACCTATACAAAGTACTGTGTATGTATAAACGAAAAACAATTATATATTTTGGCCATAATAACCTATCACTATTAAAGGTTGGAGGGAAAGGTCTCCGGCAGTCTCACTAACCACAACAATACCCACAATATTTGCAATACATAAATAAAACATTGCAAATGTTAAAGATCATTATCAAGCGTTAAGAAATCTTCGTGCGTGTCACAATATTGTGCCAACTTAATATTTGTCAGAGTTAGAAAATTACATGGAAATTGTAAACGAATTGTTGCAACACCGCGCTGATATTTAGAATATAAACGGTGAGTAAGGCCTTACCAATCCTTTGTTCCCGAGCTCCTCTGGTGTGAATGTAGAGATTGATATTGTGGCCACTAAAACAGCAGAGTACTTTTGATTTCTATATATCTCCGAATGGCCCGCGGGCCAATGGATTTGGGCCGTTCAAACAGAGCGTACTCATGAATTGATAAATAAATATTCCACAACATTCTACACAACGCTATCTAGACTCATGGTAAGCTTGAACTAGCTTGTGTTCTGGAATATAGAATGCGGATAAACATACATATTATACATATGGACCAATGCAAGTGGTATATCGAACCTGCGCCTCCTCCAGCAGTCGCGTTCACTACCACCACGCCACAGAGGCTGACAAGTTTTTAAGAAGGATAATATTGAATTAGATATATAAATACACTGTTGTTGTATTGTTTGTTTCCCTGTATGTATCAGATTTGAAAATAAATCATACTGGCCGTACGAAGGCAAATAAACGCAAACGATTGAGATTTATATTATTGTCTTTACCTGATACTCATTAATAATTCTCCTCCACCAATTTCTATTTAATTTAATAACTCGCATATTTGCATGGTGTGTACCGTTCATTATACTAGTCAATTTAAAAACATTGTCGCGTTCTCTCGTGTTGTGTACCGGGGCTTAAAGTAGCACGTACAACCAAACAAGCATTTACAGGTTTATAATAAGTAAGATTAATTTGTGCTTATAAGGTTAATATACCGTTTCTCGTGGCATCCTTACGAATCAGTAAAATCTCTAGTTAAATCGCGTTTTACTTGTACGTTTCGCCGACTCTGTGGCCCCACGGTACCGTAAACTGACATATACGGAAACTAACTTGAGTCTGTCTTTGTTCCAGGTAAGAGGCGTTATGCGGACGTTTCTACGAATGCTGCTGATCCCGCCTTTGTGTCGCGGATCCCGTGTGATGGATCACCGGTTTTGTGCGACCTTTGTATGATGATGTTGGTTTGTAGAATTATAAACTATTTTTTTTTGGAATTCGAATTTGGAATCCTTATTTTGAATAGCCTAGTGCTATGGACTGCTGAGACGAGGTCTCGGGTTCGATACCAGGTTTACCATGGCGCACACCAATGACTTTTCGATGCTTATCGAAGTTATGTGTGTATTTATCGCATATTTATAAGTGCCCAGTTAATGGCAATAGACTCGCCACCTATTACATTGGGACCTAAACATAAACTGGCGAAATGTGGGTGCTAGCACCTCTGCCTACCCATTCGGGGAATATAGGCGTGAGTTTATGTTATGTTTATGTATGTTATTTTGAATTTGGGATAAGATGTGAATTTGGGAAGTACAATGTTTATTAAGTAAAACCAACAGAAAACGCTGTTACTGCAGCCAAGTTTGAGGCCGACAAAATTTAAAGTCTAGTTATCTAGCCATTGATCAGTAGATCTAGCCATTGACTTGAAGAAGAAGAAGAAGAATTAAGTAAAATGGAGGTAGTCCACTTATAGCACTTAGTAAATAGATCTTCGGGCACTTTTGTGTATATGGGTAGTACAGGTTTACGAGAGTGCCATATTTTAAGTATGTTTTTCGATGGAATGAACCTATTCTTATGGTACTCACGGAAATAGGGTGGCCTTTCAACTTCCTCAGGAACTAGACAATAACCCTTTATAAGACATCATGATCATCATCATGATCATTTACATAGGCAAGCTTTTATATCCGCAACAGAAACCTTGCAACAACTACTCCATAATTATTCTATAAATGTATGCAAGTAAGTCACCCACTTTTAAACGTAATTGTACTAAGCCACGGCATAATGATCATGGCATTTTTTTTTTTTTTTTTTTTTTTTTTTTTTTTTTTTTTTTTTTTTTTTGTTTATAAAGAATATTAGAACCGAAGTTACTAATATTCCCTCTAACCCCTCCACCTAAGCTAAATTGCTTGTGTTAGGAGTGGGTTCACGTCGGTAGTCTAGTGGCCAGGATCGAAATTATTTTAAGTGTTACATATTAAAGGTTTTCGTACACTATGTTGAACTTCGACAAAGATGGATATGGTGGTCATACTTTACCTAAAACTCAGGTCTTAGGCTCCCCTTCAGGGCATGCAAAGACACCGCTTTATTTTCTGTCCTTACCCATCTCACAACCTTCCTCGTGATGACCAGAAAAGCACCGATCCCAGGTCCATCCAAAGCTTGCGGTATCGAGCCCAGAGTTCACTGTTTGTCTGTCCCCATAATCTGGTTAATCGTGACTTTAAAAGTGATTTCCGTCTGGCTTGCAAGACGATGGCTTGGCTTCAAATCTTGAAAAGTAAGTCTAATTTTTAGAACTGGTAGAGAAAACCTGAGGTAAGAATTATAATAGGTGCTGGAAATCGTAAGTTGTGATGTGAAAATTATGGTTGAGTGAGTCCCAAACATCATCCTAAGAACTTCTTCCGTCATACAATAAACAATAAATCTATCATACAAGTCCACTGGCTTCGAGTGCCCACCTGCCTTGCTTATTTCAAAACATCACTAATTTGACCAGTGTATGTTTACCGAGGTCAACATCTAGCGACCTGACCATTTATTGAACTAAACAGGCAACAATTAATCAGTAAATATAAACTGAACACAATTTTATCGACCGATCTCCGGCACCTATTATAATTCCTGCCCCAGGCCTCTCGGAGCCAGTTCCTACAATTACAGACTCACGTCCGAGACTCAATTGGCCCCCAACCATTAGTCTATCTATGGACGCATGTAAATATTCTCTGAATAGCAATGAGGTCCTTGGGAATGTGAAATCGTAGAAAACTGGCCTAGGAATTTTCCTTACTTGTAGTATATCGAGGAAACACGTAAGGCTATGTTGTTCTTGCCTAACATTTTAAAGTTATTATTAGTGTCGGTCGCGTGCTATCTGCAGGTACGAAGGTAACTAGGTACTACAGGATTATAAAGGAAATTAATACTGCAATACTATAATAGATTTTGAACATGGATGGAACGTACCACCAGCTTGGGACCCAGTCATCCACTTAATCAAACCCAGTAAGCAGCAAAATCCAGCAAGACTTAACGACACAGTGAGCTCATTTTGCGTAAATAGGAACACCAATAATTCTTTTTTTCTTTTTTATACAGGGCACGTCAATTTGACTTCACCTCGCCTCACCATGATTCGGGTATTTTGAGGGCTAGCCATTTTGAGATGTGACGAGATCATCGCTGCTGAAAAGCAGCCGAAACGTCGGTTTAAAAGTAAATAATAACAAAAATATCGCTATAGAATCCGTAAAAAGTGGTTTTATTTCAATAAGGCAATTTAAACATATAAAACATAGGCCTAGGCATAACTAACACCTTGTTCACGCGTTAGTTTCCGTAATTATGATTTCTTGGGATCCAAGGAGATTTTCTGGGTTCAAGCTAACCTCACCTGCCAGTGTACACCAGCTGATTGACTGACGAGGCTCTGGTGAATATCAGACCGTATAGCCAGATAGGAGACAAAGTCGGGAAGCGGTTTCTGGGCTCTGAGGTAGAAATCTCGGATATTACTGGGACTGAATACCATGATTATGGCAAAAATCTTATAGTCAAAATTAACATTGACTAAATTTAACTTCACTCAGTAAAATAGGAAATTGCTAATTAAGTAAAAAGTGGTAAATGTCATTAGCATTGTGTGCAAATCTCGAATTAAATCTGTTAAATAAGGGACATATTGTATTTATATCATGAAAAACGTTAAATAAATTGACGTTTTATATGAATAAGTAATTGGTTTCTTGCTTTTATTTTCAATCCGGTACGCTCGCATCCCATCCGACGACATGGTGCGCAAGCGCATCTCGGAACGGTATCAACGACTTGCGTGCCAGTGGTTATGCAACGTCGGGCGACGTCCTTGCTGGGCGGCTGCGGGGCGGAGAGTGAAGGCCGCGCGGGGGCGACGACCCCGCTCCGTTCGGTAACCACTAACCAGTAACAACCCCGCTTTTTATTATAACCCAACCCGCCTACGGAACCTGTCCCGACGAGTTATTGCCGCCGATAAAATAGACGTACTTTAACCAGGGAATTGCAAATTCTGTCTAGTATTTTTTTGCTTATGCCCGGGACACACGGATAAATATTGTCAGTCAATTTAATAGTACATAATGACGTCATAACACCGATTTAGGAAGCGTGACTTGTAGTGAGAATTTTTATCTGTTAAGGAAATGTAATAAATACTGCTAGGAAGATAACATCAATAACATGTAAGTATAAGATTGTAAAAACTAAAAGACTGGTCGTAAAAAGTGTAAAAAGTCATTTATTCAGTCAAGGATCTGAACATTATTTTACTTTATGTTATTTTATTATTGTTGGTAAATGTATACTCAAGTAAAAAGTCAATTAAGGTTTGGCAAAAAAAATTATAAGCGCCCTTCTAGTACTAGGTTCGGTGCTTGAAACTGGACTAAATTATTTTGATGAATGTTGTTTTGTCTCTGAGTTTGTCAAATTCTGAAAGGATGTGTTTAAAAAATCCCTCGATACTTTCAAAATCTTCTCTTGATAAGATGGGCTATTTTGGAGCCTAAACAAACGAGGAGTAGCCTGGGTTATAGCGTTTAGTTATCCAAAAGAAATAGGTATTCATTTTTATAATTACCTATAAATAGATTCATCTCTAAGACAATGATTGAGACGGGTTTCTAACCCCGTGCGCTTGCGCATCGGTATAACGCGGCGCCATGATAAATTACAACCAGATAATATGAACTGCGAACATACAGACACTCATGTTTTTTCTTTTGATTTTTATTGCAAGATGTACTCCACTATACATGTTGCTAAAAGGTTATACAGGGTGGCAGATTTTGAATGCAGTTTTTTTTTAAATAATCGAATGTTTCCTTTTGAGTGAAATTTGCTACCGCCAGTATTTCTAGTAGGTACTTCCCCTCCAGGTGGGAAGTACTGGACCCTGGATACTGGTGGGAAATCTTCCTCCCTGTTTGTGTCTTGATTAAAAATATCCTAACAGACAGACAGCATTAGAGGATCACCATCTGCTCGTTCGATCCCCTATTCCATAAAAAAAAAAAAAATTGTATGGCGGTAAAACGTTTAATTGTTACGTTGGAGGTCATGGATTCCACATAATTTTGGATTACATTGTCATTTATGTTACGTTACTTATATTATGAATTTCCCCCGTTCTCAATTTCCCCGTACTCGATTCCCCCCCAAACACTTTTCTATTTTAAAAATCTTAAAATTTTCGGGGAAATCTAGAACGGGGTATCAGGACTAGCCAGTTACATTAAACACAGTCCATCTTGACGAGAGAACTCTGAGAACGAGTGCCAAGTGTTGCGATATTATTTTCACCGTCACCATACGTCGTCCAATCGTATCCAATATCAGTGTAATTATTAACGTGTTCAAAGCATTGAAGTTTATCACTGTCCAATATGTTTTAATACTGAATCCTGACGTACTTACCGACACTGGTTTCTGTAACATTGTAGTCAAAAACAGATTTATTTCACTGGGCAATGTTATTCAATAACAACCGACTGGCCATACGTTTTATTTTTAATTAGAACAAAGGGCTTAATATTACCTTTATACCATTGACCCTCGAAAAGAGCCCGTAATTCATCAAAAACAGTGATTAAACGCCCTTTTTTTCACTCAGTGAAAAAAAAATGAATTTGGAACATGCGTAAATGTATGGATTAGCTATATACGTACCTACATACATTTATTAAAAAGCTATTTTTTACGTTACAAAAAGACACTTCAATTTATGTATAGGTTACGCAAACCACATAGTTCAGCTAAAAGGTATCCACTCGAGATATTTATCTTAGGACTTCGGTATAATCATGTCTATCACACCTTATCGCTTCATGACACTGAATAATGTCATTATAAAAAAGCTTACCATCATCGATTAAATCGTACACCTCTCATATCCTTTGTATAAATCATTACTTTCGCTATATGAAAGTGATGCAGTGGTCTCCTGTACAAAGTCCGTCTCGATTGTTACATGAACTCAATATAGCATTATGTAACCCTTGTATTGCTCTCCTTGGGTTATCCCTCTTATTACTTGAAAACCCTTCAACTGCCAAGAACCTTGTTTCTTTGTTTTCGCAAATCGGTTCTGTGGCTATTATTTCTATTCTTTATTCGTTCGAGTTATCTACACTACACGCTATAAATTACACGCGTACATACGAGAACTGTCTAAGCTACATGAGGGCCTCGTCGGACATACGTATAATTAATATAAATTTGTTTACCTGTAGTTAACTGTGATTGGAATTATAGTGAACATGCTTCGGTGTTGCGATAAAACTTGTTTCCCTTACTTGAACATGTAACGTGTATGTCCTTGCAGCTGCTGAGATCAGTCAGCTAAGCAGATGGTTGGAAAACTCCTAATCAATATTAAAAAGGTTTGAAACCATTAGGACCTAATGACAGCCAGATGTGGTTTTTATATATATCAGTATTAAAAGAAACAAGACTGCTCAGAAGGCTAGATAGATAGAGAAAAAAAAAACAAATATAGTCTTTAATGAATTGGTTATATTTTACTTCATTGGGAACAATTCGACCATCTATAAATATATGTATATATTCTTACGGCCTTTTGTGGCAAGCAGTGAAAAATATTACATTAGGTAACATCGATTCTTGAATTCCCCCACACATGTTTACAATAGTTATCGATTACGAGTCAGTTCGTTTATTTATCGATTTCGCAACTAACGATGTTACAAAACAGTTTTTATGTTTCGAACAATTAACCCTTTAGAACTGGATGTTACATAAAACCATTATCATCAACATAAAAATCAAGGGCGGTACTAACAAAATGATTGTCTTGATAAATTTGAATTCATTATTCTCTCTCCGGAAATAATCGATTGAACCGAATCGAAATTTTAAACTAACACAAATGTATACTGGCCAATAAAATATGGTGGTTTTAAACGATATATCGAATAAAAACCGGATATGGATGTGACATTTCAACAATCACTAAACGAACACGCACGAAACTCGATTTCGTTGACAGATATTATCTTACGGAGTTAATGGTTCTGTCGTTAATAATAACCATGAAGACATTATGAAGGGTAAGTTTCATATTAAATTCTTGATACAATTCATTTGTTAGTTTTTTCTTCAGTAAGCTTTATCTCATTTTAAGAGCCCTATATCTATGTTGGTCTTAGTCACTAGGAAATAAACAATATGGGCATTGGTAGACCTTAATTCTAACATCTCGCTGAAATATAAAGACGTCAAGTTTCCTGTTTTACAGGTAAATAAAATTATATCGACGCCATTACCAATAGGAATGAAGTTTGTCACGCCATCTATGATTACGCATTTGTGTGCAAATCCGTACATTACCCGTCGAAGCTTCTTTGTTTGAAACGATACGTTTTCCTTGTTGCATCACCATTGCCATAATATCAAACGATAGACAATAACTTGACATTATAATAACAATAAATAACCGTATAATATTCTGTATTAAAATTTAATGTAACTTTCCACTATCGTTTCGCAATCATGCCTTTTTGGTATATTCTATAGATGAAGGATTAAGATGTAACAAGACTAAGATGGCTTACAACTAAAGAGAAATCTATTTAAACCGGTGATGTCATCTTTTAAACGATTAGAAACATTTATTTTCAAATTCTCTCAAGATATTTTTTCATTGTCTGACTTTTCATTGGATCATCCTTTAAATCATCTACCTGTATCATTTTATACAGTTTCTACGCCTAATTCTGTATCATTAACTATACATTTGATTCCAATTAAGCCTTTAAACCCAAACCATAAATCCCTTTAATTTGAAAATGATTCTTAAATTACATTTCTTAACATATGTTTCCACGAGATTCGACGCGGTCCAATTTCAAACCTGCTTGGGTTTGCTATGCATATCTAACCTCAAAAGCGGCGTTCTTTGGTATGGTTCGGAGAAAAAAACATTAAAATTCGTCCGCCGATCGGAACATTCGCGTTCGCCCGGACGCTGCGTCCTTCGTGCCAGTGCAGAAACGAGCGGCCTTCGGCCGGAACGCGCTATAAATAGCCCCACGCCCTTGAAGAATACGTCGAACAGGATTTATCGACCGCCGGACTCCAGACGGTTTTAAAATATACTTTTTTCGTTTAACTGTCAAATTGTATGTTATTGTGTTCCATATTTGAACGCGTCTGAATGCCAGCTTTTATTGCATTTGACCCGTAAATTATGACAGCCGTCAATGTTGCCATATCAATGTCAAAAATTGCACGAATGCAAGACATTAAACATCTTGCAGGCTTCGACTGAGTACTTTTTACTTGGTCGATGCTTGCAGGAATATTCAAGAGAGGCTTGTATTTTGTTTTAAATAACATCGTAGCGTCCATTATGTTACGTTACCATGAAATTGTCTACATGGCATTAAAGACTCGTGTATCTCCGATACGTCATATTTATGGCTGCTGCAAACAAAAATGCATTAGTGTTACTTACCACTATTACTGTGAAGGTTAGTTTTATCATAATAATGGACTTGAATGAAAAAAATGTTGCCGTTCAGAAATTATTCTTATACCTACATATTGATTTAAAGTATTTATTTCTTTAAAGTGATCAGCCTTTGTCGATATTCGATATCGGCACACGTGGCCCATTAGTGTACCAAGTTGAGATACAGTCGATGCGCATCAATAATGCACAACATACGCTGCGCCTGCGCCACCACATACAAATGAACTATTTTTATATGCCAAATATGGCTTTTTTCTTTTTAACAACACGTGTGGGTGTTTTATTACCTTTTATGAAATTTGAAGTTGTGTAAAAAACAACTGGCCGTTGGTAAATCATCCGTTCGGAAACTATACGGCTTAGGTATATATTTTAAAAAAATGTACCTATATTACGAGATAAATTCTTTGATAATAACCACACTGCCATTAAACTTTTGTTAGAAAGTCGTTTAGTATTCAACTATGTAGTTCTTATAGATGGTATAAATGATATCATTTATTACATTAATATACTATCCTAGTCTAGCTGAACCATATTGCTTGTTTGGAATACTGATGCCATTCCAAACTATTTTCTTAATAAAAAGTTTGTGCTTTTTTAGGACTATAATCTGTCAAATATTATCCAGATCCGTTCCGCCATTTTGACTTGATAGAGTAACAAGTAACAAACATCCATCCAAACTTTATGACAGTATAATTATTTTTCTCAATCTTGATTTATTATTAACCATGTAATTAGTTTTATACTGATGATAATTTCTCTGACGCGTTAAAAATAGAAGCTCAACCTCTTTATTAGCATGTGTTTAAAATCAGACACCACAATATATCTGTCGTTAACATCCAATAATATACTACCGTCATAAATATATAAACCAATGTTTTTAATAAAATTTATACTCTTGAAACTTGAGTATTATTATCTAAACGGAGGTTTATATACCAATTGATAGTCGGGCCGTCAGTGCAAGTGGGCCAACTCATTATAACGGTATTGTAGGCGTTACAATAGCACTTGCATTTCTAGATGGATTCCCGTTTAGACGTGAGATGCTCCACTGGTTCGCCCGCGCAGATATACTATTTGTGTATATTTTGTAACTATGTAGCAACGTTTTTAACCGTACTTACTTCGAATTTTGATCGCCAGATCTATGATATCTAGTGATATTTTACAGGTTTTTTTAGATGTAACTTTATGATTTATGTTTGGAAGCCATATATGGCCTAAATTGGGTGAGTTAAGGCCATATATGGCTTTGAAAAGAGGGTAGAAAATATGAAAAATGTAAATAAAGAGCTCATGTTTTTCAGATTTGTCAATATTTTCATAATGTGTATTGTAACGCTTTTTATTTAAATTGTCAAATCTGGCACTATGAGTCGTTATGCTCCCCAATCACCATTATACACAATTAGTGACAATGGCAGACCTTTCACACGCGTAAATGATTATTATGTGTAGTCCGACACGTGCCTGACAGTACATATTTGAAAATGTTGCCATATTGCAAAATAAAGGGGCCGTTATTGTTGATTCTCTTGTTACCAACTATAGTAATTTTAGACTCACTAAATTAGGTACTAATTGCAGCGTAGGTAGGTAAATAGTAGAAACTTTTGTGATTGCTAAATTGACATTGCAAAAGCAGGAAAAAATGGCGCAATCTATGTAAAAATAGTTATCTATTTTAAGTTGACATTCATAGCTAAAAATCTAACCTAACCTAACCATGTTAAGTTTGAACTTTTGGCATAAATAAATGGTTTTATTATTTCTTCGCCACACATATATTTTACAAGACCAGTTAAAAAAATCACCTGGCCAATATATTTTCTCAAACAATATACTGTATGCTGTTACTATAGGAATCGTACCATATCTTTGGTGTTGCAAGACTTGCAACCATTCACGCCTTTGCTTTTTAGTAATATTAAAAATCTACTAAATAGTAGTTCTATAGTTTAAAAAGTTGCAATACGTTTACGATTCATTTTCCATTCCAGTTAAACGAGGGAATCAGCAACAATGTTGATGGACCCTTTGTATAATGTAAACATAAGTACAAAAGTATTAAAGCGTAAAAAGGGCGTGAGTGCATTTGCAGGACGCATAATCTGCGCCGCCATATTGGCGCCCAGCGTGGGACCAGTTTGTTTAATCATTACTTGCATTAGTGCACCCCGCCGCAAAACGCTTATTGGAATATTTCGTTTGTTTACTGAAGTTAATGGTTCATTGGTTCAGTGATCGTGTTTGATTCTTTTGTTGGTCTTATCAGCTTTTCTTCAGAACAGTTTTAGGACGTCATTATGAGTAGATCTCATCACACGCTGCAGTACACTATATTGGGCAGTAACTCAGCTGGTAGTGAATGCTTCTTAGAAACGAACTCAGTTCAAGTTCCATCATGGATGTTGACTTTCTTATTTGAGTTTTTAAGTCAAGAATTTACCGCTAACGACGTTTAATAACTTCGGTTGCTTATTTTATGGTGGATTTGCTAAATAGCCTTGCGGAAGGGAAGGAAGCAATCTAAAATTGATGGTGGAATACTAGCTTTTCTACGCGGCTCCGCCAGCGTGGGTGTCGGTTATCGCGACCAAACATAGCCTATGTCCTTTCTCAAGGTCTAATCTACCCCTATGCCAAATTTCATCAAATCGGTTCAGTGGTTAGCCGTGGAAGCGTAACGTACAGACAGACAGAGTTACTTTTGCATTTATAATATTAGTATGGATCTATTTGCAACTTCAAATGTATATAAAAAGTCTAAACAACATCATAATAATTCCAAAACCCAGTCTGGTTCCCATTTTGCCGATTGTTTATCTCAATAACGTCTGTCTCAGTATCATATTACTTATTCCGTATGCAATGCTCCATGTGCTAAATTAGTTTCCGTTCTTTTCACAGTATAAATAACGCTTGTATCTGTTTCGGTTGAGACAGCATCTCTACCACTTTCAGGGTCAACATGTCATTGTTTCCCAAATAGCCAAAGTAACGGTCATCTAAATACTTTAAACATTCTATAATACTAATTTTATGCGTAACGGTCTTTGTCGTTTGACCATAATGAGCTCACGACAGTTGTAAACTAACCGTATAGTGTAGAAAATATCTGATACGTCCTCTGCCCAGCCCACATGATGCATAAACAATTAATCGCTATCGCTGGATCTAGCTGTCGTTAACATTGAACCACGTGTGTTCTCGTTCCCTGACAACGCACATAAATCAAATTGCACAATTATTTTGCATATAGTTAAAACCGTTGACATACGCTTATTTATGGGTGAGTTATAATTGAATCGAGCGACAATGGTGTTAAGTCTAATGCAAAGTGATCGTCGATTAATTCGGTGTGGGCGGCCGCATAACTCGGCTCCTGTCGGAAGCGGTAACTTGAACAATGCCGACCGGTGGGTAATTTAATTAAGCATTTTATTGCGAATATACCCTATTATAATGTTTAACAGAATGACAAAGATTATAGATTATTATCGATGTAATTTGATGCTATTAAGTTTTTTCTGGTAAGAAAAGTACGCCGCCGGTGTATTGGAGACGCGTAGGTGCTCAGAATGCCACATGTACCAAGTATCAGATTCCTAACTGTACCACCGCGCGGTTTACTGCCGTCGCGACATAGATACTGAGGTAAAAACGGCTATAAAAATTCAATTCACTAAACAAACCTATTCTAAAAGATATTTTTTATGTTAAAGCGCTATCGTGTTGCGTAAAGCCCTTAGTGGCGCCTCGTCTTTGAAATTATGTGATACTTTGGGAGTGTGGATGTTGGTTAGCATAATTTAGTAATTCGACATTATTGATTTCTCGTTTGTGTGATGTAGGTGGCATTCAGAACAAGATCTCTTACACAAACAATTGTACTAACCAACTGTTCAGAATAAAAAATCTCTTACTATAATAATACTCAAGTGGGAATTGAATCCACGACCTTTCCCTTACAGGAGGAATGTTTTTCCAACGGAGCTATTGAGCCACACCTGAATCACTTCAAATTTCCCTTCTCTTTATATCCGTCTTCAAAGGGCGACGCGACGGTGGAGCGATCTACCAACTTTCTTACGTGATCCAGGTGTGGCTCAATAGCTCAGTTGGAAGAGCATCCCCCCTGTAAGGGAAAGGTCGTGGATTCAATTCCCACTTGAGCATTTCATTTTCCCGATGCTTTTCGAACTGTGAAGTTAGCATAATAAATGCTATTAAAAATTCATTCATATAAAAATACTGTTTAAACTTTCTAGGTTTGTTAAAAAAAGAAAATCTAAATGCAAAATTAATAGTTACCAGATCTAGTACCTTAAATAATAATATTGAAAACTTTCGGTCAATAACCATAGCAAAAAAAAACAATAGCGTTATCTATCCAATAATATCTCATAATAAATAAATGGCTTGTTCGTAATAGATACAATTTAGCACAACAACGAATTCCACCCACACAGCATTTAACAAAATGACTCGTCACCAAAATGTTGACAACAACAGCTGGCTAAGCGTGAACTTGTAATCACAGAGTCACGTTTGTAATATTTCAGGGGTATTAAACGTTTTTTTGCTCTTCATTACAAATGTTCATGTCTGTCTCCGATGTTCTTTGTATCCCAATTAGGTATGAATTGTTGGATTACTGAGAATTGATCAATGGCGAATGTATTGTCATTGATGGGTTAAGTTGTCAATGATCGGTGATTATTTATCAACGTTTCTATTGTAGTGAAGACAGACTAGGTATTTCAAAAGTATGTTGAGAGAAATAAGATGTGATGATAAACTTTTGGCATTTCACTTGCAAAATTGTATATTTGAAGGTTGTGATTATGGATAACGTATTATTTATCTGTGATACTATGTGAATCAAGTAATTATTATCTTCATAAACAATTTATTATGTCTGAAAAAGTCGGCCATTGTACTGATATCATGTCGGGTTTTTCACCAACTCGACACGAGCAGATCCTCTTCAAAACAGTATGTGGAACGTTTTGCTATACCTAGGTATAATGAAAAACAACAACATCAAATGAATTTATAAGATATAGTCTACCACACATAATATAGAGCCTATTAATTTAATTATCATCTTAAGAATTCTTGTAATTTTTTGTAGATATTCATTTCGCCCACATACCAATAAAGCTTCATTAATAAAATAAAAAGAAACTCAACTTAAAAAAAAACATGTGTTTAGATTCAAAAACCACAAATTCCAACATTTACATAACGCAAAACACACCGCGGTGTTGCCAGACCTTAAAACGTTTAAAACGGTCGTTCTGACGATCAAGGAAGTCATTAATTAGTAGTGAGTCATCATTGTATGTTTTTGTGTTGATTAATAACTTTGACGCGATCGCCGACTGTTTAGGCAAGTTCTATAATATAGCGCCAGTGCTATTCATCCTTGATCCGTTGTCATCGCTTCATTATTTAATCCCGGCTTAGCTGCGTTATAGTTACTGTCAATTAAAGCACCTACGTGTGACGCACCACTAAGGCCTGGAACTCCCTGTCAGCTCACGTGTTTCCTTCTTTCTACAGTCCCGGGTCCTTTAAGCGGGGCGTGAAAAGGCATCTGATGAGGCCGTCAAGCTGAGTGCAACCACTGTTAACATGGTACATGTTTACGATGGTGAAACTCTTTCAGAGACTATGCCTTTAGCTTAACATCAGGCGAGGTGAAGTCAAATTGACGTGTACTTTATAATAAAAAAAACTGTGCAGATATTGTTCAGGTATTATTATGACCCAGGACACGTTGCAGATGTCATCAAAATGAGATCAAAGCAGAGATATTGGAATACGCTTTTGGCTGCGACAATAGTTATGGTTGGGCTAATCTACAAGTCTACTCATTTCAGTAAAATATCCAAAGCTTACTTAGGGCGTATAGTATAAATAAAGTTTCCTGCGAGTCTTTAAAATGTATTTTCGACTGACTACACTAAACTTATACAAACTTTTTCCATTTTGAACTTAGAATGTTAATTTCAAGATGATTGAAACGGTGTTGGAGTTTATCAATTCCGTTGTGATATTAACCAACATCTGTATTTATCACATGTATTGTGTATGTAGGCAATTTTTTCATAGCGGATCTGTATAATATTCTCATCAGTTATAGTGTGAATCAGGAGTATTTGGCGCCTCATCAACCGCAAAAGTTGCCATTTAAAATAAACTATCAACAACCTAACCTTTTGTGCAGTACAATGACTAATATTTATATATACCGTTGGTTAAATTTTTATTGGTTTTCAAAGGCTTGGTCATTTAGTTCTGCTGCAGGATTGTGATGTAACTGCCGAGTTCGAACGGGTTGTGTCGGAATGCAAGGAATTACGTCATTTTAATGCATATCCGGCACACTTCTTTATTTTTAGCACGACGCCATGTTTAAGTGTGTTAAATAAACTTTTGCGGGTAATATGGCGCTAATTAGGAGGGCTTATTCATCATTCGTTAATCCCGCAATGTCCAGGTGCGAACTGCAATAAGCAACTGAAAAAATATTTTTGAAACAGTTAAAATTAACTTGTAATTTACTCGTAGGTAGGCATTCATACCAAGCATAGGCATATATTAAACTACAGCAAGAAAAAAAGGTAATTAAATCGGTAAAACAAAATATAATACCGAGAAAAAATACGGCTAGCGAAGGGTCAAAGTCCCTAAATGTTTAATCAGGAGTAAGAAAATTACGACTTAAATTCTTATTTTAATTTCATCCCCTTCCATTCTTTCTATTCCCCCAATAGGGGATGAAATTTTTTGATCACTTAATATAAACATGGTTCGAATAATTGCGGTGGTGGTTATTTCCTTAATAACTACACAATTCCCACTACGATTATTTCTTATCTTAAATCAAAGCTCCCTTCAGTTTTCAACATGTAAAAATAGAGACCTCATCAGCCAGACTGCAGGGGTAGTAAGTAATAAGGAGGGTGGAATGCATGTGGGGATTAATGCAAGAGAGAACGCACTTGTAATATTTTAAAGTACCGTATACACGAGTCATGTGTATACTTGTGTACAGTGAGCAGGGACAATACACCCATTTATAATTTTAATAAACTATTCGATAAAATATTGATTTAGAATTGGAACTGTTTATTTAAAGAATTTTACTTTCAATGCAAAGCTGTTTCATCTATTGCTTAGTTTCTATATTTTATATATTGGCTATAGGCCCCTTAGGGTAGCATAGGTTGGGAGACATACGACTTTACCAATGAGTAATGAAGGTTGTTGCACTTAATCCTGCAGAAACTTACCAGGGTGTACAAATAAATAGTAAGGATTTTACTGGTTTGAGTGCACGACTTAATGGTCTCTGTGCGCAGAAGTGGTTGATGGTGGTAGCTTAAAAATTTCAAATGTGTTCAAACTACCAATAAGCATGAAATTATAAAGGGAAATCGCAACACAAAAGATTCGTCGCAACACTTTTGGTTGCCTCGACTAGTGAGAAACTGGGACGTGTATAAAGGCTTTTAGAGAAGCTTTTAGCCAAATGTGTATACGACGTATCTCTCTAGAACTTTGATATGTCTAGTGTCTAGACTAGAGGGTGTTTCTCCCCTTAAATCACACACAGTACTTACTAGTTTGTGCAGAAGTTTTAGCATGAGGGAAATTAACTTGTTTGAATAGAATTTCTTATTGCAATCTGTTTGAAAACAGCCTAGCTGGTTCTGTGGCATAAGTTTTCTTGGATCGGGCGAAATGGTATTGAGCTTTCGTACAAGAAATTCATCCTTGTGTGATCCCTTGTAAGTGGAATAAACAAATTCGGTATACGAGATATGGATGAAATATGCATCTCTGTCAACCCGTTAGGGATACAGTGAACGCCAATATTACATTGCTATATCAATCATCATTCAATTAGTCCATACTAATTGCTTGTTGAAATAATTATTTTTAGACTATAATCTTTGAAGTTATTTTTTTTAACTTGCAAAGTTCTTTTTTTGTGGTGTGTTGGGTTTCAGATAATAATGAAGCGCTGTAATCACTTCTGGTGTTACCAACACAAAAAAGCAGTCATAAATAAGCAAAAATAAATTACGCAGAAATATGCATCAGACTTTAATATGACTAATCTTCGCATTAAAAGCTTCAATAAATAGTTTTTATGCAGAAAACTTGGCCATAAAAATAATTTATAAGCGAATGAAGGAATTCATTTCCATCTTGGCAAGTTACCAGTTTGTGATCTCATGCTCGTATTCATACATAGTTGAGAGACATTTCATTACATACTGTCATACTGCCTATGCATACAGGGTGAGTTTGAGTTGTATGATTATCTTATAAACTTTCTTAAAAAATTGCTTCACCATTCAGTCAATTAGCCTATCGCAGTCTATAACTGGACTTAGGCTTCTCCTAATATCGGAAGGCTTTGGCCAACTACGGTGTGGAAAAAAATACTATTGGAACTTAAATACTTACTATTTTTATAGGACACGTCAATTTGACTTCACCTCGCCTGATGGTAAGCTAAAGGCAAAGTAAAGAGGGCCACCATCGTAAACATGTACCATGTTAACAGTGTGGCACTCAGCTTGACGACCTTATCAGATGCGCTTTCACGCCCCGCTTAAAGGACCCGGAACTGTAGGAAGAAAGAAACACGTGAGCTGACAGTGAGTTCCAGGTCTTAGTGGTGCGGCATAGGAATGAGTCACCGAAACGCTAGGTTCTATAAGAACTTACGCTTTGATTAATTTTCTGTGTGAGTACAAGGATTTTATTGGATGTTGCAGTGGACGCAGTACTGACTTGATGATTTTCCTTGCTTTTAATCAAACCATTATATCGGTTTCCTTATTTATATGACGACTATTTTATTGAATTTTAAAATGAAACCCGCTTGAAATATTCTGTGCGAGAGTATTAGAATATAATTTTTGTAGCACGAATACTTCGCTAACAATAATATATTACGTTTTATTAAAATTCGAAAATTATCAATAAAATTACGCAAGTGACCTAATGTTGCAAGCAAAAACCATAATAATTATGTCACTTAATAACGGTTTTATGAAAGGTAACACTATTTGCAATCACGCTGTATACGGTTTTCATTGTAATTCCTCTACTACAGTGTTATCACACAGTTATCGGTAACCTTATCGAGTGTAAGCGGGAATTATGACGTGGCGGCGACGCGGCTCGACGTGCTGTATCGGCATCGGCGCCTGCGCAGCTGTGCCAACTAAGAAGCGCATAATAAAACATTAATGAAGCTTCCTATTTATTTGGTATAATGTTGCAGAAATTTAATATGTAGTATTAAACTGAAATCCTAATAAAGCTTTTAGAAGATTCATTTAGATTATAGATAATAATTAATTTAATTATCTTAGTCGAATTGAACTGATCTGAGATAACTATAGTAGGTACTGGACCCAGGGTAGCGTAAAGCTTCGCAAAAAGTGAGTCAATATGTATATATTAAAAAAAATACTTTAAGCTTATGTCAATTTAATCTGAGATCTGTTTACTCCTACGCATATCAAATATTTTATTAACGCAAACACACAAGGGTACCAAATTTACCTCCACCGCCTCTACCAATACCACTAAAATAAAGCTCAATATTACCTGAGTCAATAAAAAATACTACCTATATCTTCCTTCGTAACCATAGGTGCAACAAATAAAATAAATCTCCTGCGCATTCATTAACATAGTCAAGCCATAACAATAAATTACCCATCACTGTAACAATAGGATGCATTAACAGCTACTTAATGTGAATTGCGGCAGGTTAACGAGCTTTTATTGAATAAAATAACAATGACGTGAAATGATGCGCCGGCGCTGCGTAGCGCATGCGCTACAAGGTCGCTGAGTCAGCGGAGCGCGCGCGCACCGGGCGACAGCAACGCCTATTGTTTTGTACCATCACCTGATACGTGAAGATTCGCAACCTTGGATATACGTAAAGAATATTATTGTTGTTTATAAACAATGATGGAACGTAAATTAATTAATTACGAGATACTTCAAGCATCGGTAGCTTAGTGGTTAAGGAGTCGGCCTTACGATCGAGAGGTCCCGGGTTCGATCCTGGCCATTACACTACTGGCGTGAACCCACTCCTAGCACAAGCATTTTAGCTTAGTTGGAGGGGTTAGAGGGAATATTAGTAACTTCGGTTCTAATATACTTTAAAAAAAAAATACATTTCTTAGGTCATTATACCGTCAGTCAAAATACAGCCCATGATAAAGTGGCCACTTGACGACAAAGAGCTTGGTCTCAAAAATGTTAGTGCACGTACGAGTGTGAAATGGTACTACTTCTTTTGTATTACTTTACACGACTTCACACGAGATTCTTTTAGTCGGAGACTCAATATACATGATAGATATAAACTAGCACACGTTCTGTTTGATGGACGAGAGACACAGGCTATACAATCAGGGTTGAATGAGGGGGTCAAAGGACTGTCCTTTGACCCCCTTAATCAACCCTGCTAGCTGGCGGCCTGGCCTGACGCTAGCTTAGAAGTTTAAGACCCGTATTCTAGAATGACACTCAGCCTGAATCGCGATCTATCTGAGGACAGATTGTATAGAGAGATTGATAGTTCGACATATAACCTGTCCTTTAAAGTGTTTTCGGCGAACCTTTCCGTCGGCGAAGAATTCATTCGGACTACCAACCGTCGATAAATAATATTTTCGGCGAAACGTACCATCGACGCAAGTGTTTTTTCGTTCAACTAACCGTCGGAGTAGAGTGTTATCGCACAACCGTCCTATTCGGTGAGCGGTATTTCGGAATACCATACGGACTTCCAAAAGACAATCTTTTAACCCCGTAAATCAACCCTGATTGAATAGCCTGTGCCTCTCGTCCATTAATCAGAGGGGTCTAAACCAAACGAAATTGACGCTTGGACGAATTAGATTCAGATTTATTCTGTTTTTTTTATAGAATTCAGCAATTTGTTCTTCAATTCCTGTTATAAAAAGCAGCAGCTATTTGCTTATTTGTTCATGCTTAGTCAATTTCGTAGTTACTAAATATATAAGAAATTGAAATTGCAAATTTGTTTTGCTTATAGAATTTTCCGCATGACAGAACTTTTGGTAACATTCGATTTGGAATCGGCCATATTTGGTAACAGATTCGTATTTATTTGCTTCTTTTGATTACATGGTTTTGTGTTCATGGCATTAGGTCGTCTATTACTGCAATTATGGTATATAAAATTTGTATTAGAAGTATTTTAATTGCTTAATGGGGAAGCTGAACCTAAATCGGTTCCGTCTTTATAACGTAACTTGATTGATATAATTTTTGACTCTGTTATTTAATATTTTTTTGTGAATTTATGCTCGTGTCACTGCATTATACACGTTTACTATGTAAAATTAACTTCCTATAGACACCTTTTAAAAAATAAGATTAATCAAATTCATCCTGATGCTGATGCTGACTGTACACTAATTTCTGTACATCGGTAAACGACAACGCGACAACGGCAAAGTTTTGAAACAAAAAGCAATCACAATCAGACTACACCATTCCGCGTGTATTTCATTCAAGCGTGCGACTCATGTTGTTCTGTGGGTATGTCTGAATAGGTCGTTTAAATGCAATTAGCCACATTATTGTTTGTTTTGTCCCTTAATAACGACAGTTCAAGTACTTTTTCATACTACTTTATTACTATTAAATGGCTCTTTATTACGCCGGTATGTAAAGCTTGCTCAATGGGGGCTGTGACGTCTAAATTATACTAATGCAAGTGTAAACTACAAGTCACCGCTGAGCATAGTCGACTTTGTAAAACACTTGTGTGTTTATTGCTTACATTGAGTAGAGTGGGGTAATAACTCGAGCTAGACTTAGTGCAAGTATTTCAAGTGAAGATACACTAAGCTAAATGATTTTTCCTCCCTGTGTGTTTTTTCCAAACGACTACAATATGGGATTCTTCAAGAAGGAGAAGGTGAACAGGGTGAGAACTGGTGGAGCCGCCTATCACCCTAGCAGAAGCAGGCCGCACAAACCGAAGGGGGCCATCTCGAAAGAGATTGTCCTGGGTCTGCCGTGGTGCGAGAGATATGTTTTCTGCTATCTCACCTCCGCCAACCAAAGACCCATAGACGGCGTGCGTTTTAGTAGGTTCGAGCCCGACATAACCGCCTCCACTGGCTCCGGGGGGTGGGATCCGTGGGGATTTTTCGCACGTAAAAAAAGAAAAAAACACAGGATGGGCAGCACGACTATGACTCCTCTGACTGCCACCTGAGTGGTCTATAAAGAAAACTTTGATTTGATTTGTACTTACTGCATAAATTCCTTAAAAAAAGGAAAAAAATGGGGAACTTATCGGGAGCCTTAAAAGCCCGAGAACCAGTGCATACTGCGTGATACCTATAGAGCGTTCTAGAATGCGGACAAACATACTTACATAGTTGAATTTCATGTATACAATATTTGCACTGAGCAGGAATCGTAATACGACCTCTGACAAACGCTCGAAGCTCTACCACTACCCTACAGAGGTTGTTAATGTGTTTAAATTGAATTACAAGGATTTATATTAATCGCTGATATCCATTCTAAATATCTTGTAGCTATGACACATGTAGTGACATTCGTAATATTGCCCTAAAATACATTTCAACTTAACATGCGACACTAATAAGTACCTACCTTTACCCGATAGGTACCTATCTACCCCTCCACAAAGAGTCAGACAACATTTCATATCGATTCGCTGACAGCAGTTGACTTATACGAAATACCGTCATATGTACCGCCTACTTCCTTACACGGTCATACACACATTTTTATCCCTTTTTAAGACATTATACGTGGGAATTATCTAGAGTTGTTAGTCCGTGGCATATTGCCAATTGCCATAGCTATTGTTTCACAACTGCTTATTCACAGTTGACATTTTACAACGTAACTAATCTTATTTTATTAACGTATACGATGTCATAATATCGTGTAGTGTACGCTAATGATGTTATTGAGGTTGTGTGCAACAATGGCGGCGAGGAGCCGGGGTGATAAATCCGGCGTGTGCGCAGTGTCCGTCGGCGCCGGCGTTGTATTGTTGTCCATTGTGCAACAGAGAGGCTGGCACCTTTGTTGTGCTTCTGCTTCGAAATTTTCACTTATATCGATAAATTCATTACTGAATATTCTAGTTCATTAGACGCTAAAAGTGAGGTCTTAAAGACCTACATGATTGCTGTGCATCAGGTTAATTTTTGATCTGACAGCATGCTGTGCGACACGGAGACGCAACAACCTTTCTCGTATAGTTAGCATACTTCATCATCATCATCATCATCATCATCATCATCATCATCATCATCATCATCATCAGCCCGCGGCAGTCCACTGCTGGACATAGGCCTCTCCCATGACACGCCACTTAGCCCGGTCTTCGGCTGTCCTCATACTTAATGCTGTAAAATTCAAACCTTCAAACCTTCCTCGTGCCATACTCTGTGTAGTTAATTTCGCTTTAATTGTTAACTGCTCACTCAGCCCGCAGAAGATGTCCAGGTTCCATTTGCTAACTAGACGATATCCAGGCAACCGAACTTTAGTCTCTCACGGGAACCTATTCTTCTTCATCATCAGCGTTTGGCGGATTTGGTCTACCTTCGGCAAACTATTAGTCTCATCATAATTATCTTAGCGTTGATCCCAGTTACATCAGGAACTTAACTTTCCGGACTTCGCTTTCTATCTTTTTCTCCTCTTCAGTTGACTACTTTATTTGATTTCTTTACTGACCCCCTTTGAGAGTAAAGTTCTCACCAAAGGTATACTGTCTCCCATATGAAGTGGGTACACCCTCAAAGTCATCGTACATCCACAAACAGCTTTTAGCGCCACAGAAATTTCATAATGGCGCCATCGAGTACGTTTAACAAATAATTACCGGCATTTAAGTGCGTATGCGCTTGCTTCCTTTAACCGTTTCTCCGGAACTATAAAATTATGGCACAGGCATGTCGTAGCATCTCGACGGGCGGCAAAAACATTGATGATAGCGGACGGACGAGCTAAAAATATGCAGCCATGACGTCAATGAACATTGCTAGATTGATCCTGGTAAACTGATGTGATCTATCTAGTAATTTTTAGAAGAATAATCTCGAAGATTGTTTACTTATTGTCAGCAAAATAGCTCAGAAAAAGATTATGCGGAACCATAGATGTCGTCATTTCTAACCAAAGAAAATGGATACATAAATGTGACACATTGTATATATTGTACATGTATGTTATGGCTGTTTAGAAGTGTCAAATTCATAAAGTCATCGATCTCGCGTCTCGTACTCCTCCAGTCCTCCGCCTTACCCCCAGAAGTGTTCTACAGTTTTTGTTCTATACCATTCTAAAATCTTAAACAGCTTGTATATTAAATACATAGTTAAAAGTCATGCTGATAAAGACGAATATGATGAAGTGTATAATAGGAGTTAACTAGGTACTCATTCAATAGTCCTTAGAACATTGCGTTGCCTATAAACGTGATCAATAATCACGTGTACGGTATTGTTGTACGCGACCTTTCCAACAGTAAGCAAATCCCTTCAGCTCCATTGCGTAAACGGCGCCATACATATGAACGACCTATTTCGATTAGATCGCCTACTGGAACGATTGTTACCGATCCGATCACGACTCCTTTCGCAAAGGTGAAAAATACTTTGAGAATGCCACGACTTGTCATTTTGCAGTCACGATCCAACAACGGCCAAATGTCATCTGAATGTGTGCAGATATTTTGAATGAAACCAATTGCAACATGTTAAATACCGAGGTCTTCGAAAGTATAAGCTATGGGTGAATGTGAACTGCAACTATAAACTGCGGATGAATACATTAAAAGTCCAATCTATCAAGTAGTTTTAGTTAACTAGTGTCGGAGATGATCTCCGACGATGTTGAATACTAGTTTTTTTTTATAATTTACTAGCTTTTGCCCGCGGCTCCGCCCGCGTGGATGTCGCTAATCGCGACCAAACATAGCCTATATCCTTTCTCATGGTCTAATCTACCCCTATACCGAATTTCATAAAAATCGGTTCAGCGGTTTAGGCGTGAAAGCGTAACATACAGACAGACAGAGTTACTTTTGCATTTATAATATGAGTATGAATGTGGCAGACAAGCACAGATCTACCAAATCTCTGCCTGTGTGTATGGAATGTGGTGTGAATGTTAACTGCAGATGAATTAATTAATAGTCCAATTCTATCAAGTAGTTTTAGTTAACTAGTATCAGAGATGATCTCCGACGCTGAACACTAGATTTTTTTTATAATTTAGGTGGCAGATAAGCACAGGTATACCAAATCTCTACCTGTGTGCTTATGGAATAGTGGTGTTTTCTTTGGAACATCGCAGCATCGTAAGTGGTGAAAAGAAATTGTCTTTGCACACCCCAAAGGTCAAGAACATGACTGTACGATTGAGATTCGCACAGCAAAATAATTGGTAGCGTATCTATTACCGTTACCCTGATAAAAAAAAACACGTGCGAATAAATAGAAGAAAATAATATTGCACGTAAAACTTGGAATGATAATCCGGATAATATTAGCATTAAGTACCGAATACACGACACTAATAATGTTTATTAACACTAATAAAAAGTTAGCCGTCATAACTGCATAGAATGTAAGCTATGTAAGTAGGTACGATGCAAGTGGGCAAGGCGGTAAGTGTACGAGGTCGCTGTCCTCATGTTGACTGCAGGTATTCAGCCCAACTCACCACACTAACCATTATTCCAATTCTTAAAGGGATGCGTATGTTTCAAACAGATTAACAGACTTTAGTCGTAGTCCTATTGACCTGAATATGTCACATTCTTGGCATAGTGTACTCATCAACTTAGCAAAACGCCCTTTATGACATTCTGATAACTAAACAGGATAATAATTTTATTAGGTATAATCAATTGCCTAGCTAAAATACGTCAGGGTAGAATTTGGAATGAACTTTTGCAGGAGGTAGAAGATGGAATAATTATTATTCTTTTAGCTTGTGGGTACAGTTTTGTGGGTACAAAATGAATGCACTCTTTTAGAGCGGTTTGTGACAATCGTGTCTGAGGCCCTAATTACCCGACTACGGCGAAGCCAAACGGAGGGTTATGATTTTGACAGGCTATGTATGTATGTATGTATGTATGTATGTATGTATGTATGTATGTATGTATGTATGTAAGTATGTATGTTCATTTGTTCCCTCATAGCACCTCAACTACTGATTAGAACTGGACATATGAGGTATCGTTACAAGCGGCTTGATCGTCCGATGGTTATAGGCTATATGACGTGTCACTCAATCTTGTGTGGCGCCCTCTAGCGCTCATAAGGTACTATGTTAAAAAATAAATTTGAGATAAATATGCCGTGTTTGGTATCAAATGAAAGGGCTTAATAAGCACATTTCAAATATGTATAAATTATTAGCTTTACCTTGCCCCAAAATAATATAAATAAAAAATAAAGTTTAAAACTAAAAGCCGACTACCGAAAAATCACGCTCTAAAAGTAACAAACAAGAAAATAGCCGTGGTCGTATGCCACTTACTCTGACAAAACAATATGTTCTAGGGAAAAGTGGCATACGACCACGGCTATTTTCTTGTTTGTTACTTTTAGAGCGTGATTTTTCGGTAGTCGGCTTTTAGTTTTAAACTTTATTTAGAGTATTTTCTCGTTCAGACAATAAATTCTGGGCACATTTTTTATTCGAACGGACTTTCGTGCTTCTCTGCAGGTGGCAACTGGCAATACACAAGTGACACTTCTCTGGTGTGTCAATACAGCACAGTAATCGTTAAGTTGTGTAATTAACCAATTTAGTAGTATTTGAAAAGGTACATTACAAGATTAAAAAAAGCCGGCTAGTGCAAGTCGGACTCGCGCGCTGAAGGTTCCGTAACTTAAGCTGGACCCTGGCCCCTTCGGGGAATACAGGCGTGAGTTTATGTTATGTTATGTAAGTAGTAATCTTTGAATGCCTGCAGTACCAGAAGAACATTCACGAATTACCTCTTCTAGAGTGAAAAGGAGATAGGGATGTGAAAATGACGTCTTACAATCTGACTGGTAAGTAACAACAATGCATTCAGACTGGATGCTGAGTAAATGAAAACCTGTTCCCGTAAGATATCTCTTGAACATATACATGCATTCATAAGTATTAAAGCTTTCAATTAAATAAAAACTTCTTTTTTTGGCGTGTGCGCAGCCTCCTTGGATTTTGCGGCTTTACGCTGGTACTTAGTGCCATTTAAACTCGTGTAAAATGTATAAATTTTCTCTGTGAGTAAACCAGATCCACCAAGTTTTAAATGCCCCTGCATAAACAACCAAGTAGTGGCAGTTCCCCGGTAGATTCTCCAATTAACCGATGTTCGTCGTCGCGATAATTCGCCTTGTCGTTTCCTGTTCGCTAATGACTGGCGACATTATCCCGAACCATGAGAACGTTTAGCATTCGTGCCTTCATTGCCTTCATGGTCTTCGCTATTATAAGTCCATTAATGTTCCCGTGTGCTTTGTTCTCCTACACAAAGAATATTTATGCGTGGAAAATTCGTGTGCGATGATTTATTTATGTTCTGCGTAAATGGGTAATGCATGTTTTTACATCTAGTCTAGTAGATCCTTAAGATGTGTTGATGACGTTGGAGATTATCTATTGTTAGACTGAATTACGGTAGCTATAAAAGGTTATAAATATGTGCAAGCGCATGCCCATGAATTTAGGAAAATATCGTGTTCTAGAACAATGTCGCATGTATAATTCAAAAGGCTTTATCTGATATCTCGGCATCTACAAGAATATTTTGCTTACAATGTTGCACGAAACATGAAAGTTTTAGCCTAGAAGTGCAGACAAACTAGTAACTTTGTAATAATTTATAAAGCAACAAGCTATTGCTAATTCTATTCCATATCCACGGACAAAAGTACCGTCCTCCAGACGTTATTTAGCCGCAGGAATCATATCCACGGACAAAAGTACCGTCCGTTATTTCTATGCCAAATTTCATCCAATGGCGTGATTAAGTAACATCCTTACACACAAATTTTTCGCATGTAAAATTGAAGTAAGACTTCAAGGCCATACTGATATACAAAAATAAGTATTAACTTTGAGATGCACATGCTTATTACACACGACGACACAATACTTTTCAACAATATTTGGGTTTAAACTTGGGAACTTGTTTCAGATGTTTTTATCTCCTCGCGTTTAGAAGTTCAGTGACGTAATAATATTTAGGACAGGTTGCCAGGGAAATTAGATACAGGTCTACACATAACTCCTTGATCCTCAGCTTTGACAGTTAGATAAATAATAAACAAACATAAATTATATCGAACACGTCAAACCCACGACATTACCCATTCTTCTTTAACAATCATGAGACAAAGAATCAATGTAACAAGCATGCAAGCATGAAATTGATTGAAGGCCGTAAACATACTTGAAGATAACAATAATAGCTGCATATTCACGATGATACCACTATAAAGTGTGGACATAAAAACAGTAATGTGAAGTTACAGTCTGCGAGACGGGTCAGTGGTACGGCGAGGCGGATGGTGAAGAAACAAGACCGGAGACAATGAACACATATTTGTTCTCGTTTTGTTATGTTCATCGTGTGGTTCCAACAAGCGTTGGTTAGAATTGTTTGTGTTTAGTCCAAGTATTAAACTACACAATCAACTTAACTGCACAAGAGTCTATAAGCGATGGGAAATGTATTTTTGGTGCTCAAAATAGTCGATCTGTCACCAAATGTTAGTACTAAAAATTTAAAATCTTCCACCAAAATGTAATCTATAGATATAAAAATCAATGCCACTTTTCGTTGTAATGTTATTACTCAACAACGCCTTTACCGATTTGGCTAATTTTGGTCTTGAATTATTCGTGGAAGTCCAGGGAAGGTTTGTACGTAGAGAAAAATTATAAAAATAGCCGGGAACCGACATCCACGCGGGCGGAGCCGCGGGCAAAAGCTAGTAAAGCATGAAAATAGGGGCCCGTCAATGTCCCTAGAGACTATAGAGCGTGATACCAAAATAGCAAATCTGACACCAAAATATTTTGGTGGCAGACACAAATAAATTCTATTATTTTGGCCACAGCTTATATTACAACCATAAGCAATGCCCTAAAAAGACCAAACAATGAATATATAAGTAAAAAAAAGTATATAAAGTATGTTTATCCGCATTCTAGATTTCATAACACAACCTATAAAAGCTTACCGTGGGTCTAGATAGCGTTGTGTATGTAAGGTTTAGTTATTAGGCATAATAAAAATAAATAAATAGAATTATAAAAATAGTTTATAGCGTAATTGTGACATTTTGTAAAATGAATTTATTGTGCTGGCCGGAAACACTGACAACAGAGTTGTCGGTGGAGCCGGCTTAAAAAAAAAAAAGTGGAGATAGGCTCGGTGGACGTTTTTGGCGGGAATTGGGGATTGAGCCGTCGATGGTAAAAGTCAGATGATAATTGGTTTTCAATACTTGTACCCGAAGAGAATTAATTGTAATAGACATAGTACCTAATATATGAACTGACAACATACTCTGCTGTTTTATTACAGTTCAGAAGTGGTAAGTACACGCCTTTTAAATTTATGTCTATGTTTCCGATACATTTATGTAAGATTCATGCAAAGTACCATAATGCAAGTAGGTATAGTGTATGTAATTGCCAAAGCATTCATTTAGCAACAATGGTGGGATTTAGCTTTGCACTTTAATATAATACCAACTCAGGTTTGAATTCAAACTCAAATCAACATAGGTCTGTGGCATATAGCAAAAGAATACATATAGTCGTGGTCTTTTGCCATGGGTATTTGCATACAATATTTTGAAAAACTGTTATGTGGTACATTAATGAGAGCTTACCTAGGTATATTTATTTTACATAGTAGGTACTATTATTATTACTGGACAGTTAGGTACAAACTACTATTTCATAGTTTGTTAAGCAATTATAACTTCTCTTATTAACTTTTGCGATGATCTCAAAAAGAAACCAGTTGTCTAAAAGGGGGATGTATATTTGGTTATTTTTGAGCTACGACTCAGTTTCTGAGATATTTTGATTGTTCTTGTTATTTTGTTTAGTTCAACTAATAGTTTTATACAGCAGGTTCTAATATATTTTTTTATATACCGAGTTTCCAGATCATGCCGCGCGACGATGAGATCACATCCCGGCGATTACGGACGCCCGTTGATCGTCGATCACGTCATGTGGATGATGTGAGAAGTAGCAGTGTGAGGCAGAGCCGCCACCATAGCCGTAGTCGTCTGCGTAGTCACCATCGCAGCTCCGTTCACCGCCAACCACACCACGTAGAAGATATGAGAAGTAGCAGCGCGAGGCAGAGCCGCCACCACAGCCGTAGTCGTCTGTGTAGCCAACATCGCAGCTCAAGTCGCCGCCAAACACACCACGTAGAAGATATGAGAAATAGCAGCGCGAGGCATAGCCACCATCGCAGCCGTAGCCGTCTGCGCAGCCGCAATAATGACCACGTTCGCAGCCGTAGCCGCAGCTGTCATCGAGGGTGTCAGCGGTCTCGAGAGCGTCGTGCTTCGAGCATACGTGAGCGTCTCCGAATTATGGAAAGTGAGGTGAGAAAAGCACGCGGATACCTTTCGTCTCAACATCGAGTTTCGCACACACCACCAATCTCGCCGCATCTGCCGCAGCATGCAGTATCTATAGCACCTAGCAACCATCGTAGAGGTGTGCGCAACACCAATAATAATAGCACCGACGAAGGATATCAACCTAGGAGATCAAAAAGCGTTTCTTTTTCTACTAGGGACATAGTTGGTTTGTTGAGTTCTATGAAACAACTTGCATCACAGCCATCTACAGCTGCAATTGCACCAACAACAGCTCGTAATGACTTTAAAAATATATTACCGGACTTTAATCCCTCTTTGAAAAACCAACGTATTGACATTTGTATAAAGAAGGTAAATGAGTGTTCTGCTGTATATGGCTGGGACGAAAGAACCACCGTACATTTTGCTTTTCAAAAACTGCAGGGCCTGGCCAAAACCTGGTACGAAAGTTTAAACTCTATTTTATTTACTTGGTCCGAGTGGCAAGAAAAGCTCTTAAGTGCGTTCCCATGTGAGCTGAACTATGGCCAAGCCCTGGAGGAGATGTTGAAGCGCAAAAGTATATACAATGAACCCATAGAAAACTACTTCTATGAGAAACTTGCTCTATTAAGTCAGTGCGACATCAAAGATAAACGCGCTGTAGATTGTATAATCCATGGTATTACTGATAAAACAATGAAATCTAGTGCTCTAGCACTACGGTGTACTCACCCCGATCAATTATTACAATTTTTAATGAGTAATAAAGAGGGTCCTGCTTTTTCAGAGCATTCAATAATTTCTAAAAATAGATCAGGAGATAATTTACACATAAACACTAACACCAATTACACGTCGGCGGACCGAATGAACATGCCTTATCGTTGTTTCAATTGTAAGGAGAAAGGGCATACTTTCTTAAAATGTCCGAAGCCTCTCAAAAGGTGTACTAAGTGTAATAAGGTAGGGCATAATACTGAGGACTGTACCTATAATACAAAATCTGAAGAAGTGAGTAAGACTATGTGTATTTCAGCGTTCAGATCGAATTCAAAGTAAGTATATTAAGGAAATTAGAATTTGCATACAAGTCCTAGTACGGTCCTTCGTAGACTTCGGTAGCAAAGTTTCACCCGTTAGGGAGTCGCTTATAAATGAGCTAGGACTTCAGCATAATGGCACAGTGACGATATTGAAGGGTTTTGGTAATGAATTGGTGCGTTCACTAGGAAATGTTAACGTGAATATATCTGTTGATGTTGTACCAGCAAACATCTTTTCCGCGTAGTCGATGATATTCTTAGACGTTCCAGTTCTGATCGGTCAAAACTTCACTGAACAGCTTCATATTATCGTACACAAAACTGCCACAACTTTAGACTTTTTGAATGTTAATAGCGAAATGCCCATATTCACAAGTTCATACGGATATGAATAGCGTGGTTAGTTTGATTGTACCCAATGACGTGATCCTAAGCGGAAGGGCTTCAGTGATGGGCTTGGTAGAACCGCTTCTAATTAAAGCTAGTTTTTTTTTAATAAATTTGATGCTAAATATAATGATTTCTATGAAATATTGTCAAAAACTTATTATTATTACTTATTTATTTGAAGTTATACGAGCTAGGAATGTGGTTTGCTTCAATTGCTTTCTATCAATGTTAGAAGAATTGACAAATCTCTATAATGCGTCTATTCTTAGCAAATAAATTTATAGATATAATGTAAAAGTATATATAACCAACAATGACTCGTAATAAATAATGTCCAAAAGTTGAGCCAGTTAAGAGACTCCAAAAGTTGGAGCAGCTAGGAGATTCCAAAAGTTGGAGAAACTAGAAGTCTCCAAAAGTTGGAGCAAGTAGCAGACTCCAAAAGTTGGAGCAAGTAGAAGTCTCCAAAAGTTGGAGCAGCTAGGAGATTCCAAAAGTTGGAGCAAGTAGCAGACTCCAAAAGTTGGAGCAAGTAGAAGTCTCCAAAAGTTGGAGCAGCTAGGAGATTCCAAAAGTTGGAGCAACTAGAAGTCTCCAAAAGTTGGAGCAAGTAGCAGACTCCAAAAGTTGGAGCAAGTAGAAGTCTCCAAAAGTTGAAGCAAGTAGGAGACTCCAAAAGTTGGAGCAAGTAGCAGACTCCAAAAGTTGGAGCAAGTAGAAGTCTCCAAAAGTTGGAGCAGCTAGGAGATTCCAAAAGTTGGAGCAACTAGAAGTCTCCAAAAGTTGGAGCAAGTAGCAGACTCCAAAAGTTGGAGCAAGTAGAAGTCTCCAAAAGTTGAAGCAAGTAGGAGACTCCAAAAGTTGGAGCAAGTAGAAGTCTCCAAAAGTTGGAGCAAGTAGGAGACTCCAAAAGTTGGTGCAAGTAGAAGTCTCCAAAAGTTGGAGCAAGTAGAAGTCTCCAAAAGTTGGAGCAAGTAAGAGACCCTAAAAGTAGGAGCAAGTAGGTTATTCCAAAAGTTGGAAATGTCAAAGGGACTTCTAAGTTTATTTATATCTGGAAAACTATAATATATTTCAGGAAATAAGGACATGTTTAGTTTTAAGTTTAAACTTGTATTCATTCTAACATTGTACAAACAAGTCTATGACACCATAATTTGTGAATAACATCGTTTAATTACACTATACAACGTTTGATTATGTAAGTATAATTAAGTAATGAGGCCGAGTGTAAGGTAAGATGGGTACTTTCCTGTAATAAAAATAACTTTTTATTTCATATCAGTTTTTAGAACTTATTAATTTGAGGTTTAATAGGAATTGACTAATGTGACTGAACAGGGAAGTGCCCAATTGGGTGCGCGTATGAGGACATACACGCTGTCAGGATGGACGAGTGTAAGGTTTAGTTATTAGGCATAATAAAAATAAATAAATAGAATTATAAAAATAGTTTATAGCGTAATTGTGACATTTTGTAAAATGAATTTATTGTGCTGGCCGGAAACACTGACAACAGAGTTGTCGGTGGAGCCGGCTTAAAAAAAAAAAAGTGGAGATAGGCTCGGTGGACGTTTTTGGCGGGAATTGGGGATTGAGCCGTCGATGGTAAAAGTCAGATGATAATTGGTTTTCAATACTTGTACCCGAAGAGAATTAATTGTAATAGACATAGTACCTAATATATGAACTGACAACATACTCTGCTGTTTTATTACATGTAGAATGTTGTGGAATATTTATTTATTTATTTATATATAGGCAAATATATTTATTAAAAATCTGTAGTCTTGTTACACTATGGGGTAAAATTTCCTTAACACTACAAGAAAAACTTGATTAGTAATTTATGCAAACCTGCGAAAAACTGTAGTAAAAACCAGTCTGAACTAGATGCTTATTTTTCGACATTATCATGTTGTAATTTTGCGTTGTGAAATATCGCCATTGATAATGACAAGAGGATTGTCATTTACTCACAGATAAAAAATTACGAGCGATGGCAGATAACAAAAGCGCAAGAGATATTTTATGTGGCAACCTTTAAATTGGGTTTCAGTTCTGAAATGCTTGATCTAATGTTGTAAAAAATGATGTTAGTTTGTTGTAATAGTATTTTTAATCTAATCAGTTTCGTTACGTTAAAAGTTCAATTTCATAAGTATAATACGAATTTACGGTGATTTTGTACGAAATTGCGAAAGAGAGAGAGAGAAATACCTACTGTCACTTAAATTCAACTTAAAGTACAGCAGAACGCACATCAATCAAACAATTAGCCTTTTGCCACTGCTGGACATAGACTGCTCCCAATGTGTGCCATTGCTAGAAGCCTCCATATTCCCCATTCAGTCCACAGACATTATTTCTCTTTTTTTGAAAATATAAATGAAAAAAATATTTTCAAATACACGGCGAAAACATACAATATTGTGTCGCACTTCAAAAGGCCTCGAATGATTTTTCCCATTCCTACCCTACTTTTAGGAGTAAAAAGTTTACTGCTGTTTAAGAAAATTGTTAGGATTAAATTACAGGATTTGCAAAAAAGAAATGGGAATTAGCATATTTAAAAACATCAATGTAAACCTTTGAGAATGCCGTAAGGCGAAACCGGTCAGGTTTAGAATAAAAATAAACTCAATGGAAAAGTACAAGCGTGTTATTCAATATGATTTGTAAAATATTTACGAAAAATATTGGGCGCATTTAGCACATTTTCAAGCAGCGGATGATGTTATCGTTCATCAGTGTCACACCGTACTCGAAATTCATTCATCATTGTGTCTTTTTCTCTTTGTGACCTGTCATTGTAAGATCGAAACCCATCAATGAAACCTAATACATGACGCGGCGATACGTAACACGTCTTAACGTAGTATACTTAACGACATATTCTTCGATTTCAGTCACGTCACAATATGCACTCTTCAAACGCATTTTTGGGTGGCTTTTGAGGGTACCACGGGTGTTACGACGGTGAAGGAGCTCAATTCCAACCATCATAGAATTATAGGTTCCCAACGCATATCAAGGCGTCGTTAGTCTCGTGTCTTGAGGTCATGATATATGCCAGTAACTTTATACACCAAAGATATTTTATTGAATATTAAAGACAGTTTCATTTATCAATATGCATGATAATTATTATAAATACAAATATAAAACAAGATAGGTATGTGCAAAACTGCAGGTTCAGGCGTCAAAGAATTCCTCCCCATCGACGTCAACATGCAGGGTGGCCAGAAGGCTGGCGGCCATGTTGAATGGCAATGCCAATCCTTTGCGTAAGGAATAAACCAGCCTTCTGGTCACGGGTAGTGTCTATTAAACGTTTTGAGATTTCTTTGAATAATAGGCGCTCACTTGGACCCATGATCCCAGCGTCTCGATTCCAAACGGCTTAAATACGTAATTACCGTTTATTTAATATACACACTAGATATTGACAAGACAACATACCCGCATGTGTGAAGTTTTTTTATATTCACAAACCTTTCACTACTCACTGCCTCACCTTTTTCGACAACACGACTTTGACCGACTCTGACGGAAACAGCCTATAAGTCACGTTATGTTCTCGCATTGTATACAACCCTACAGCATGACAATTAGTGATGTGCCACGAACAGTGCTCATCAGCGCTCACCATATGCGGTTATGGTGGCGTTCGCACGCTCCAGTTTGAGTGCGCATGCGCATGTGCCACGTTCGAAATACAAAAGCGGCGAATCCGCCTGCGTTAATTAGAAACGATGCGTCTAGGTGTGAGATGCGTGCGTGAATGGAGACGTGTTAATGCACGGGAATCTGAGGAATTGAGGTGTGAAGTACGTAGATGACGGTCAGTAAGCCGCTAACACGCATATGGACTGTTTGCGTTCTTTCTACCTCAATACACTGTTACAATTCACTAATGAACTTAATTATGCTTTTCCCAATTATGCGCCGTACCATTAAATTATCTCGAATTACTAGAATTTTCACGTCGACAGTGTAAAAGTAATTTTCTAATTATTTCGTTTATTTTAACCTATTCGTCTGTTTATAACTGATGGATTGACTACCGTGTTTACTGCCCAACCAATAATAAAATTAAAATCCATGATTCAGTAGGTGGTTCACAAAGTTGCAAACTCGCTTCGCAGTCCCGTTTTGTAATTTACAATAGTGCGTGAGGCGGTTTCATCGGCGGTACCTACCGCATGCGCCGGCGCATTGTATTGCTCTCATTTACCCTGATAACATCGGCCGGCACGAGCTGAACGATAAATTTAATTAAACCACCTGTCCTCTTGCTACCCGATTATGTTATCTACAGCAAAATACGCAGACACGATGCGAAAAAATAATAGCTAGAATGCATAGATAAAGCTGAATTAATGCGACGTGGTGGCCATCGGTTGTGAGCTTCTGAGGAGGGTTGTTTGTTAAGTATTGTCACTTTGTTGCTTCGTGTAAGATATTAAGATAATAAAAAGATTTAGGGCTGGACTACACGACATGGTCGCATTTTATCGATGTTTATTGGCAGCTTGTTAGCGAGGAGTTTGCATAACAACCTGTCGGCTTTTCTTTGTGAAGTTCAAATAATTATAATTTATCACGTATTAGCGATCCGCTTCGGCTTCGCATGGGCAGCAGTATTTTATCTGCCGTAAGATGGTATAAGGTAATAAAAGTTTAAAGCATCATACATAACTCATTTCTCTACCTATAGACTCGCATACTCAGAGAGTGGACTCTCCGAGTATACGCTATAATAACTTACTCCACAAACTAACAACCACCAAAATTGAGTGCCAAAATGAACAATGCTCTATCGTTAGCATTCATTATGCGTTCGCGCATGTTCCATGTTCAAATTTATTTTCGCTGTTCGTGACATCCCTTCCCCCCGCTCCCCATTTCCGGCTGCTACTAATGAGCGACGTCGCTGTGAAATACTATAAGACTATAACTTATTCTGTGGCGTCGCTCAGCAAGCATCAGTTATGTTTTAATAGACCGACATTGTCACGTATGAATATATTAAGTTGTCAGAATAGGTTATACTTCCCATTTGTCTCTTTTTATTTCCAAAATCATTTTTCAATTGTCTTTTGTTCTTTTTGTGACGAAATTTTTGAAAAATTCGCTGTTCATGTGTTTTTTATTGTATTGAGAACTACTGTGGTAGACTTGTAATAGGTAACTTTTTTATATTGCCGGAGGTGTAATCTCCCTGATGAATAGCTGCTGGTCTTGTTTAGGATATTCTATGTCATCTTAGTACTCTAACTATATCATAGTTTGTTCAACAGCGATCGTTATACAAAGGACAGCTACTGTTAAGTTCGTTTTTTTTTTAATTTTGTGGTCTCAGGGTCAAGGTGTTGTTGGTAATCTTGCCCCAGGGGCCAACATTCATCAATAATAATTAAATTTTGAACAAAAGAACTCTAAAAAGTCTTCAAAAAAAGTCAAAAGAGCCACATTTATCATGGCACCAAAATTTTAACTATTTGGTGCCTTCGCCGTACTATACGACGACTATTCATTCTTGAGCAATTCATAAACGAATGACATCGTAATAGCTTTCCCATAGTCATTCGATTACTAATTCAGGGGTTGAACAAAGGACCGTGGTTTTTTTTAGAATATCATGTTTTGTATAAAAAGATCTTTGTTTATAGAATCGCCAGAACTGTTGCGTAATCGATAAATCGAAACAAAGGCGCTGGTCGACTCGAGCGATTCCAATCGATTCGTTTCGCAGCAGTCTTGGTGCTTTTTGTCCAGCGAGATGCTTGACCGAGCACGTGAAGAGTTCATTTACGTTACGATTATAAGTTGTAAAAAATACGGCGGCAATGCCTGTTGAATGACCTCGGAAATTAGATTGAAGATTTCAAGGTCTAGGATTAGAAAAATAACTACTTATAGGGCGAATTATAGTTAGATTAACTGTTCTACTTATATATTTGTAAGAATCAATGTACGCAAGAGATTATATTAGAAGGTTAATATTGCAAATGTAATTTTGGTGCGTACGATTTAATTTTAATCGATTAAAATATTACTTTTGTATCTAAGTAGCATGTTACGTGTATTCTTGTATGATTGCCTCACCAGAGGTGTAAGGCCAAGCACTGTGTAATCTCGCTGGCTTATGCGACATTTTCAAATAATTTACGTTAAAATAATCGCAAAAAAATGATTTTCCACAGAAACTACATTCCCGCGTGCGATTTATTTTTATTTGTGCACTATGAAGAAATAAAATTGCAGAATATTGACCAGAATTCACAAATTCACCTGGCATATAAGTTAAAATTCAGTACGCGAATTTTAAACCGCCAGAAAAAGCGTGGCGTGATTTCGCAGTGCGGGCTTTGCCTTATTCGCGTGTTGCTATCTGCTTCAGGCATTCTCATGAATACCAAATATCTACAGCATACTGTTACTTAAATTTAGATAATATCCACATTAGATGAGGGGGTAGTGCTGTTGAAGACTGTATCCTACTAATATTATAAACGCGTATGTTTGTGAGTATGGATGAATGTATGTATGTATGGTTTGATGTTTGTTACTCTTTCACGTAAAAACTACTGAATGGATTTTCATGAAACTTCACAAAAATATAGCTTATACATCCGAATAACGCATAGGCTATATATCATCACGCTACTATTCAAGGGAACGGAGCAGTGATCATTAAAGTCAACAAATTCGGCCGGCATCGGTTGCTTTTTCCCACGCCACTGTAATATAACCTTACTTACTGCCAGCAGGGGACGCCGCGGCCGGACGGGTGATTCGCCCTCTTGCGTAGGGCCAGTTCACCCATTTCCCCTATTTCCTTGGGTCAATATAACCTACTCGAAATACTAATCCTGCGCAGACGAAGTCGCTGGCACCAGCTAGTTATATTTAAATGTGATATTTAGCAAATCTACTACCAAACCCTACTGAGGATTATGCTCCACTTGTGCGTTGCGTGCGCTTCGTAGTCGCAACGGAGTAGGGTCATTCTTAGAAATTTAAAGGAATTTGTCTCATTGCTATAAATTTTATTTGATTACAAATTTCTAAGAATGAGTGGGGCCTCACCCTAAAGCCACACATTTTGTAAATTATAATGATATTTAAAAGTCTTAAGCACACCTTTTATCAATATAAACATTATGTATAAAATTTACATTGCAATTAATGAGAAATATTACTGGACCTAGCATACATATTCCACAATGATATACAGCCACGTCATCACGCATACATACAACTAGAACTCTATATAAGGCAGTTATATGCAGAAACTATGCCTGCTAGAACCAAGCGTTTCAGTGACTCATTCCTATGCCGCACCACTAAGACCTGGAACTGCCAGCTCACGTGTTTCCTTCTTCCTACAGTCCCGGGTCCTTTAAGCAGGGTGTGAAAAGTCATCTGATGAGGCCGTCAAGCTTTGTGCCACCATTATTAACATGGTACATGTTTAAAATGGTGACCCTCTTTCCGAGACTTTGCCTTTAGCTTAACATCATTCGAGGTGAAGTCAAATTGACGTATCCTATATAAAAAAACTTTAATTTGTATAGTATCCTCTATTCCTTTGTTGGTAAATATCGATATTACTACGTTTAATCTAATAGTCCCACATTTCGCAAGAATATAAACCATTTCAAAATCCGATTGCACGATATCGTTTCTATAATTCTGTCTTTGTCTACGACACACGTCTAGTTGTTAGTTCGCGTTCAGTTTTCGCCCAACCTTTGGCCTTTGGCGCAAGTCACGACCAACGCCAACCTTGGGTGCTGGTCCCCAACCTGGTATGATATCTCTAAGTCTTTCTAAACGTGACTGGATCGCGGCCTTCGTTCGCCGCTCCCTTTTAGATTTTGCGATACGGATCTGTGCTCTTATTTATGTATAACTTTTATTGTGATTGGTGTGTTATGGTAAAAGAGCGGTGTTTGGGTCTCATGGTTTCTTTATACGTTCATCTACTATGGTCTTTCACGCTATTCTAGGGTGTCCATGTTATGCCGTGCACGTTGGGATAATATTAATACCTCAATAATTAGAGCATTCGCTTATGCCTAGCATCACGTTTTTATCTCTTTATCATCACTGTTATCAATTAGCGAACCAGCAGACCGACGAAGGTTACAAAATTTTATATAAATATCTCATAATAACTGCATATTATCAAATAATTTGAATATTACCACAATCAGTAGACAACTCAAAAAGTCTGGTGTAACAAACACTCGTAGATTTCCTTTTATACCAGCTCAGTGGTGGTTCTATAAAAAAGTAAAAAGTTGAACAGGTATAGAGTGATATTTATTTCTATTAAGATGGCAGACATTACTCTGATAGATAACACTTGTAGAGGTATCAATAAAAATACCAACAAGCACTTAAATATGAAAACGTAATATATCTTGTCGTTTATTACTTATTCAAACAACATGCATTTAGATATGTATGAAAATTGTGACCATATTTTCTGAATAATCCATTACACGTCCCGATTCCACTGGCATTTTGCTGCTACGTTTTACACAGCTTAAATGTATGATCGAATGTCTAGTGAAGCACAAGTGCCTGCCTAGTGAACCCAATCGCTCGTTTCTAGGTTATGTTTATCGATCGATCAATAAATATACGAATCCTTTTTGTTACGTTCAATTGAGTTGTACACTTGTAACTGATGGTTATACCTACTCTCAATTTATTGTTTTTTCATCGCCGATATATATTTTACACCGTTATGATGACTAAATTCGCAGCCAATGTGACTGTTTTACATGGCATGCCCACTCAATTCCACTGGCAAAATTTATTACCTACCTCATAAATTATTTTTGATGTCCTACTATTTCTTTTTCTTATGGTCACCCTACACCCAAGAGACACACTTACACAGCCGTGATACTATACCCATACATCTTTTACATTAGCTTTGACAGTAATTATTACATTTATCACAAAGCCAGCCTGGTTTACGATTATATGTACGGCTACGCAATCTTGGATAATAAAACCAAATTAATTTTTATTAAAGTAATGCTTTTGCGGTTATGATAAATGCAAATATAATTTACACTGGTTCTATTGACAATGTATTTTGTTACCCGACTGCCGAAGGAAGGAGGGTAATATTTTCGTATATATACTCACGCCTAGAAATCCCCGAAGTGGTAGATAGAGGTTAATTAACCCCACATTTCGCCAGCAATGATTATCGGTCCCATGAAATAATAGGGGAGACCTATAGCCACTCGTCACTTTGTTATGGGCTGTATGTTTACTGTCGGATCAAGAACAGCCCTATCCCTTAGTCGCTTATTACACCACCCACAGCAAGAGATGTGGTGGCTATATTCTACTCCATGGGGGATCAGCACTACTTATTTCTATTAGTATTTTATCTATCTATCTATCTATCTATCTATACAAATAAATAAAATTGGAGTGTCTGTTTGTAATATTAAAATAACCACTTTCTACTACATGCATATGAATGTATATACGGTACACATACCAAAATATATATTTTTAAATTTTTTGTCTGTCTGTCTGTCTGTCTGTCTGTCTGTCTGTCTGTCTGTTTGTTTTGGCTAATCTCTGGAACGGCTGGACCGATTTGGACGGGACTTTCACTGGCAGATAGCTTATGTAATAAGGAGTAACTTAGGCTAAAAAAAAAATGCCAAAAACAAAAAAACTGTTTTTTTTTATTAAGTACATTCCACGCGGACGAAGTCGCGGGCACAGCTAGTAATAAATAAAAATCAATTGCTGTTTGTTAGTCTCGCTAAAACTCGAGAACGACTGAACGGATTTATCATATCTTGGTCTTGAAATGTTCGTGGAGGTCTAGTGAAGGTTTAAAAGGTGAGAAAAATAAAAGCCCTTTTCTTTATCCCATATAAACGTTTTCAGTGTTTCTGTTACCCTGGTACATTTGCATGAAGTACCAGACTCACAGAAATTTTAAGGAACTTTGTCTGGGTCGCGAGAGCAGGTTCTAAACCTTTCTTTTCCGAACTTAACGCGGACAAAGTCGCGGGTAAAAGCTAGTCGTCAATTTATGATGACTTGTGAAGTAATACTACTAAGTAATTTTAACACTATTTAAAATTCACGTTAAGGTGTAATTAAGAATACATTTTTAGATTAATTCGTCTTAATGTATTCAATGACCTTGGTACTGGTTTTTTAATCAATTTATTATACTGCAATCCGTGGATTAACTAATATAATAACGTCTTCACGTTATTATCGGTGGTTTTAAATCATTAATACGTTTATTAGTGACTTGCAAATTGAATTTAAATGAAGATTCGAGTTCATGGCGGCTGGTAAGCCGATATGAGGTTAATTGCGGTTCGGTTCCGTCCAACTATGTTGATCCAGTTTATTTCTAACCGATGCTGAATTATTTGTCGTTGTTGAATTTAAGTGAACTTAATCGGAATTATTTTCACTCCGATTTATTTGACCTCTGAGTAGATGTTAATATTATAATATACATACATACATATATTCACGCTTGTAATCAGTATATTTACAAATCGAATACATAGGGAAAATGAAACTTCTCGGACGGGACTCGAACCCGCGATTATTACCTTACTTAAAGACGGATAAAAATAGAAAGGATATTTGAATCACATCAGGCGTGTCTCAGTAGCCTAGTTGGTCAAGGCATTCCCCCTGTAAGGGAAAGATCACGGGTTGGAGTCCCGTCCGAGAAGATTATTTTTTTCCCTATGTATTCGATTTGTATAGTTAGCAAATTACTATTTACCTCTAGTCTACCGGATCGGGAACCACACACAGCAACTATGACAAATTCAATTAACCTGTTATTTACACCTCAAGTCAACAAACTACTTATCTTTTTTGAAACAATTCCGTAAGTCCGTGCGGGCCCTTATCATAAATTCATCCACCAGGTAACAAACATTATAAGACTCGCAAAAAACTCAAGTTTGGCGTTAAACGTTGACCTTGCGGAGCTCATGAGCAATCCCTTCGCAAATCCCATTAGTAACGCTCCGTGGCGTTTATACAAAAACCACGTTTGGTTCGTTGATTCAGCGGTAATACTGGTAATACTGGGTAATACTCATTTGAATACTCAACGGACTTAAAGAGACATCAGCGTTGACTGAATATCTTTAGCTATTAAAGTCGTGATCCCAGGGCCGGATTTAGGGATTTAATCTTCTCATAATAGCACTCTAATATTTTGTGTTACGAAATGTATTTTATGTTATGATTTAATAACTGTACCGATTAATGAACCTTTGATTTGAAGACGAAATCAAAATTGAATATCAAAGCAACGCATAGGCAATAATGATTGGCAAAACAGGGTTATTTTAAACTATTTATTGTGTAGCGTTTCATGAATTTTAGTCTCAACACACAAACGTTCGCAGTGCCCTATGATTAAATTTCATAAAATTCGAGGCGTTTTAGTTAAGCTTTGTCCAAAAACCCTGAATGCTGGACTATTTTTGAGAGCTTATTATACTAAAAAATATTGAAACAAAGTCTCTACATCCTTCAGTTTTTGTACTGACGGGACATTAAATTGCACAAATAATTGAATAAAAAAGCTGCTAATTACTATCATCAGCTCAACAATACGAAGTCAACTCCTAAACATAGACCTATTCTAGCCTACCATTACTGCTTTTATTAGTAACTGCTGAAATTTATTACCTGTACTCAAATACGGCCCTGTCAGCCCACTGCAAATGGCAGGACTATTCAACGTTTTGGTGTATGTAATCTTGCCAGTTCTGAAGGTTTTCCGCGTGTTTAGCGCCATGTAATTATTCCCATTGTGTGGTATCTAATTCCAGCATGGGCGTTTAATGGGTCTCTGATTACTGTCTATGTTCCTTCACAACGATTCGGTACGGTGCCGGAACGCGGACGTAATTTCTGCAAATCCATTTTGACAATGCCCTGCGAGGGAACCTTGAACTTTTATTTTGTTGATCTATTGTAAGATTATTGAGCATGTTGGTCTGAAAGCGAAATAGATTACGGTTAGAATAACCTTGTTTTGTGTTCCTTTCTAAGACTCCATATGTAATGAAGGTATTGGTGTTGTAAGATTTTTTCGATCGTTATTCGATTAATTTCCGTTCACTTCTAGGATAGGTCTAGGTCTAGGGTAAAGTCCACCATACCAGACTATAGAAATTCTAAAATCTTGTGATCTTGTTTGATTGGCGCGTGTTTGTTGTTATAACTCATTTTTTATTGTTATTAATAAATCGACATCATTTTTGTAAAAATAAGCTTTTGAATGTGGACCTGCACAAAAATTCGTTCTGTGGTATTGTTCACTGAAGAATTTCTTTATCTGCAGTTATAATGAGTGATTAAGCTTCAGGGCATGTTATACCTACCATAAAAATTATGAACCATCATGTAAAAATTCAACTCAGTAGAGTAAGAGGAAGTGATTTGACTTTCACCAAACACAACATTTTAACAAGTTAAACTTGTAAAACATATTGATAAAATATGAAACTATGTTCCTATACATGGTTCAGGAAATGTCATTCATTAGTGTTATCATCGATTTTTTAATTGGTCCCGGTGTATCTCTATCACTAACAACTATTTAAGAATGCGAACCGCTTCCGCCAGATGGCTAGCGGTTACCGGCGGTCGTTTACGACGCATGCGTGCTGTCGTGGTCACACTTTGTTGGTTTTTATCTAAACACACCAGTGTTGCCAGCGCTGAGTTCTACAGGACCACACGTATATTTCTCTTGAAGTTTGTAACATCCTGCAACACGTCGCCTTTTTACGTATTGGTATCGTTTTGGTGTCTCCCCTGTGTGGTCCTTAGGGGTCGTCTATTAATTATGTGAGGTTTGTAGGCCAATGTTTCGCCTGTTTTCCTGTTAGGTATATTGTTATGTTTGTAATTATTCAAACAACAATAATATAGCTATAATTGAAGTAATATTGCTACTAATAGATAGATATTATTAAAAACAATTTGAAAATTACATAACTTTATGATACAGGGTGGAACAGTTACAAAAATACGTTGCCAATTTACAGTAAGAAGATGTAGTAAGTTTTCATCATTAATATCTATCTAAAAAATTAAATTCACCAAACTGTAAGGTTTGTGGTACCGTGGAAGAAACACTTCACTTATTGGCGGAATGTGCCAGATATCAGGATGCTAGAGAGGAGTTATTTATGGAGCTAAACCTAAATTTATACGATGTAGTTATATTTCAGCAAATATTGTCTACACCAAAGTCTGAAGTTACCTATAGTCTAGTTAAGTTTGCTTTATTAAGATTTTTGAGTAATAAAGTACGAGTAAAAGATACGATGGGACTGACATGTACGCCTGTAGAATCCCTAATAATAAATAAAGAGAAAAAGAAATATCTATCTATCGTTAAATTTGTGAAAGTGCCAGAAACATCTCTTCCTTAACCTTTTCTTTATATCCCCATAATAAAAAAAAATGTTCAACATTTTCCCCATTCATTTGAACCAGTACTTCACATATTTAAAAGACGACCCTTTACCTTCACCTGAGTTCAAACTTAGGTACCTCGTGTTTAAACTCTGCATATTATTTTCTAAAACATGTTTATTCAACCCCATATGTAAACGAACAGTACAAATAATGGTCCGGACCAACCGGACCACGTATCTTAACATCTAGTGCGACAATTGGTCCTTGAGTAATTGATCGTAAAACACTTTATTTTTTTTTACAGGTAAGAAAGTTTATTGTGCCACACACGACACATGTCGGACCAGCGTCGGACCGAGGAGGTACTGTCAATAAATTATCTATTTTACACTGGTATGTTACTTTAGAATGGCCCCCGCTGCGTCAAATGGTCTCAGTTCGATTCCGCCTTGACATTATAATATAGAATGAATCATTCTATTACTCAAAGTGCTCCATTTCCTAGAAATATAAACTGAATGTATTTGAGTATCCAAAACGTCGTAGTACACGGTAATATTTATAAATCATAGCATGTTTACGTTCTACTAGCTTTTACCAGCGGCTCCGCCCGCGTGGATGTCCGTTATCGCAACCAAACATGGCCTATGTCCTTTCTCATGGTCTAATCTACCCCTGTACCAAATTTCATCAAAATAGGTTCAGTGGTTTAGACGTGAAAGCGTATCATCCAAACAGTTACTTTCGCATTTATAATATTAGTATGGATGTGTTTTATTTAATAAATTTGTAACGAGAAAATACGTTATTATGGTAATCTACATATATATATATATATATATATATATATATATATATATACATCTTGAAGGACATGTTGCGTCCTACATGGCGTTATTTACCAATGATGCTGCGTCCGACTGACTTTGTGCGTCCGGAATACGGACGCAAGATTGACCGACCCTCATTTTTAGCCCAATGGTCCCTTATGATCCTTAGAATGCAATGGCGAAAAATTGGCATGGACGTAATTCCATCACTACAATGCCTTTTAGCGTATAATATAGTTCCGCCATCGTCCGACTGAAATTTGGAGGACACTAGTGTTCAGCGTATAATTTACCACGTATACTTTGAGTTCAGTTCACCGATCTTATCGTGTCCATTGAATATCGTATTTGTAAAGTTTTTATCATGTTTTCGTGACAACAATCTTGCGTCTCTTAAACATCCTTAAACGGGCACTAGGTACGGTGTCTGAGGGGCCTCCTCGGGGTTCACGAGGGACGCATGGCGCGGGGCGCGGAGCGGCAGGCTTTAGCGCGCTCGCGTACCGAAGTTTGTAAACCAACAGACATGTGCCGGCCGTGCTGTAAGCTTATCTGTTCACACCAGCCTGTGCCTCTGAGCTTACCGGTTTATACATTTTTTTTATAGTGCGCTAAATCTCCACGGATACCACCCCCACGGAGACCCCCCCGACTAAAACGCACGCCGTCTTGGGTCCTTGGTTGCCGGAGGTGAGATTGCCGAAAGCATATCTCTCGCACCCCGGCAGACACTTCGGGCTGTGGGGACCTCGGTGTCCTCATCAAGCCCCGGGTACGGGGAGGCGCACTTGGCGGCACCGCCGCGGCCTGCTTCTGCTAGGGTGACAGGAGACTCCGCCGTTCACCCCTAGGCCAGCGCTCATGGAGTACGGAGGTCGTTCCGCGACGACCGGTTCGCCTTCGCTCTTCGTGGGCTTCCCGGGCCCGTAGTCTAGTCCGGACCCGACCGGCCGCCTCCTTCTCGAGCATTAATTGCTCGCAGAAGGAGGCGGCCGCACCCCAAGCGTTTGCGCATCGTACCATCGCTGTGAGCAATGTGGCCAGTGTGAGGGCTCCCACCCCCAGAGTCGCCACTAGGACCTGCCTGGGCCGCCGTGTCCCACGCCGGGCACTCGGTCAGCGTGTGCAGCTCTGCGTCCTCGCTCGCATCACAGTGATGGCACTCGCACGTTGGCTCCTTCCGCATCCGACACAGGTAGCTCCCGAAACACCTGTGTCCGGTAATCACCTGCGTCAGCCGGTACGAGAGGCTGCCGTGTGGCATCTCTAGCTATTCCTCCATGATGAGTTTAACCGCTGCTATTACGGCGTGCCCTGCGCTTGGTCACCCAAGTCGTAGCTCCCACTCAGGGTGGAGATGGGACCTCACGACCCGAATTTCTTCAGGCTCGGGTTCCCGGCTCGGCTCCCGCGCCTCCTTTCGGTACCGAAAGGGTTCTCGCATCCAAGTTCCACGGTAGAGATCCGGCAAGGAGATTCGCCGCCACCAAGTATATCGTGCGGTACCCCATAATGTCCCTGCTGGCCATTGCACGCTGCGGCCCACGCAGCAGACGCGCATTGTGGATCGTCAGGGTCTCCGCCCATATCGGGCACCCATATAGGGCAATGGACCGCAGGACTCCTGCGTAGAGTCTCCTGCAAAAGTCATCCGGCCCCCTTTTTTTTATTACCACTTAGATGGCAGACAAGCACACGGCCCACCTGATGGAAAGTGGTTACCGTGGCCTATGGACGTATGCAACACCAGAGGCGTTACACTCGCGCTGCCTACCCTGAAGAAACCTTCTAATGGAGAGGCATTAGAAGAACCCCATATTGTAGTCGCTTGGGAAAACCGTGGCAGGGAGTTCCTTTCATACCGCACGGTGCGCACCGTATTCGGATCCAATGTGTGGGGATGAATTCCCTGTCTATGGCGAGCGGTGCGATGATAGAATGTAGCTGTGGGCATCATGTCAAATAATTCATCTGAGCACAAACCATTATATAGGCGGTAGAAAACACACAGTGAGGCAAAGTCCCTCCTGAGGCTGAGAGGTTCCACATCGCCTGCGAGTATGGGACTGTCGACGAGCCTCAACGCACGTCTTTGTATCGAGTCGAAAGGGTTAAGCTGGCGTGCGGTCGCTCCGGCAAAAAGATGACAGCAGTGATGAGGCTGGAATCTTCCGGTGGCACGCGCCGAGGCCCATGACAGAACATGGCCTCGGTTTTATACGGAGCCACCTCCAGACCCAGCCGCCGGATCCGCTCCACGACTTGGGCAACCGCGGTCGTGGCCTTCATGGTCGCTTCGCGGTATGTAGCCCCGCACGCCGTCACCAGCGTGTCATCCGCATAACACGTGACGGCGGCACCGTCCGCGAGCTCACCGCGAAGAACCCAGTAGTAACCGATGTTCCACAGTAGCGGTCCCAGGACCGATCCCCGCACGACATCTCTCGCCGACCGAGCCCGGTCGCATTGGTACAATAAGGTGGGGGGGGGGGGGGCTGCTGGCAGCGGCGTTGTGCACCAGTGCCACCGATTCGTCCAGGTCGGTTTCCCAGGCAGGCCCGATAAACCGGTGAGTGTACGGCTTGGCGACAGCGGCGACATTAATGCCTCACTGTGCCATGCTCTGGAGCAAAAGTGCCTGAGCATCAACACAGTGGTTCGCATTCGTCTGCAGGACGCGGAGATGAGGATCCATTATGGAACTGCCAACCGGCTTCGGCCTCCCCGCGGTGCAGGCCTTGGCGCCAGCCCTATGGTCGGCCGGCTTGCCCTCTGCTGCACACCTGAAGCAGTGCAACGGAGCTTCGCAACTACCGGCCTTATGATCGGGTTGGCTACAGCGGAAGCAACGGTCACCGACCGTTACCTTCGGAAACTGGCCTCCACCGTGCACTGCACCCCCACGTGGCTCACCGACAGGCACCGGAAGCACCGTGCTGGTCGGGCCCTTCTGGCCATTTTGGCTGCCTTTTTGGCGGCGTTCCGTCTCTGCTTGGCGGCTCCAGCTACCTCCCAGCCCCCTTACGGGGGCTCGGGGATTCACCCAGAGCCGGGCCGGGGTCCGGGGTTGCCCTTCCCCTTATCCTTGCCCTGAGCGCAACCCACGATTCTGGCTCTGCTGGTCGAATTGGCGGCTTCACCGGTTGCGCTGTTTGCGCTGGCCGCTCCGGCTGCACCGGCCGCCCCGCCAGAGCAGGGTGCGCCGACCGCTCCGGCTGCGCCTTCCGCATTGACCGAGTCGCCACTCCCGGCAACTCGGTCCCTTCTCTTGAGGGCCTCCAGCTCCGCCGTAACTTTTTGGAGTTGGCGTCGGGACTCGGCCTCCCGCCGCTGTGCCTCAGCCTCCCTCCTCGCCTGTTTTGCCATCTGGGTGGCCAGACCCTCACCGGCAGCTGCGATCTGCTCTACGCATAAGCAGAACCTACAAAACTTCGAGCTAGCGTTGAATGGTGTTGCAATAAGCAGGGACAGTCATATTCGCTTCCTGGGTCTCATATTAGATGAACACTGTAACTGGAATCTGCATGTAGATACAGTATGCAAGAGAGTAAATAGATTCGTGTTTGCTCTACGCCAGCTTAGAAATACAACTTGCGAAAAAACAGCTCTTACGGCGTACCACAGTCATGTTGGCTCAATCTTAAATTATGGCATATTACTGTGGGGTAACTCAACCGACGACGTAGACATTAGATTATATTGCTTTTTAAGATTTTGTTGACCACCAAAGTGAAAATACCTACGCTATACATTGTCACTTTTGTATGCTAACTATTAATTATATTTATTATCTATGCCTGGAGTCATTATAAACCCTTATATAGGTGGAAGCCTCTTGGCTGATAAGCTGGATACAATTATTCAAAACCAGTATTCGGAACCAATCTGTATTCAATAGTAGATGGATGTCATTTAGTTATTATAATCATTATGATATATGCAGAGCATTATACGGAATTGATTTAAACATACATTCGGATGGAGGCGGGAATGTGCATGCAGTGTTTAGTAGGTATACGCAGGTATTCAGTGTGCAAGAAAAATTTAAGAGTGAACGGACGCACAAATTCAGCTAGAAATATTTAATTTGAATATCACCATTTAATGTTTAAATGAAATTTGACGTCGACTACTGATATGATACTGATGAAAATATCTTACATACGCATTGAAAACATTAAAAATCTCACTACATTCAGTGGACGCCGCAGGGTGGTAGTTTGTAAAGACGCAAGAAGTCCTTCGCGATTTATATATATATATATATATATATATATATATATATATATACATCTTGAAGGACATGTTGCGTCCTACATGGCGTTATTTACCGATGATCCTGCGTCCGACTGACTTTGTGCGTCCGGAATACGGACGCAAGATTGACCGACCCTCATTTTTAGCCCAATGCTCCCTTATGATCCTTAGAATGCAATGGCGAAAAATTGGCATGGACGTAATTCCATCACTACAATGCCTTTTAGCGTATAATATAGTTCCGCCATCGTCTGACTGAAATTTGGAGGACAGGACACTAGTGTTCAGCGTATAATTTACCACGTATACTTTGAGTTCAGTTCACCGATCTTATCGTGTCCATTGAATATCGTATTTGTAAAGTTTTTATCATGTTTTCGTGACAACAATCTTGCGTCTCTTAAACATCCTTAAACGGGCACTAGGTACGGTGTCTGAGGGGCCTCCTCGGGGTTCACGAGGGACGCATGGCGCGGGGCGCGGAGCGGCAGGCTTTAGCGCGCTCGCGTACCGAAGTTTGTAAACCAACAGACATGTGCCGGCCGTGATGTAAGCTTATCTGTTCACACCAGCCTGTGCCTCTGAGCTTACCGGTTTATACATTTTTTTTATAGTGCGCTAAATCTCCGCGGATACCACCCCCACGGAGACCCCCCCGACTAAAACGCACGCCGTCTTGGGTCCTTGATTGCCGGAGGTGAGATTGCCGAAAGCATATCTCTCGCACCCCGGCAGACACTTCGGGCTGTGGGGACCTCGGTGTCCCCATCTAGACCCGGGTACGGGGAGGCGCACTTGGTGGCACCGCCGCGGCCTGCTTCTGCTAGGGTGACAGGAGACTCCGCCGTTCACCCCTAGGCCAGCGCTCATGGAGGACGGAGGTCGTGCCGCGACGACCGGTTCGCCTTCGCTCTTCGTGGGCTTCCCGGGCCCGTAGTCTAGTCCGGACCCGACCGGCCGCCTCCTTCTCGAGCATTAATTGCTCGCAGAAGGAGGCGGCCGCACCCCAAGCGTTTGCGCATCGTACCATCGCTGTGAGCAATGTGGTGAGTGTGAGGACTCCCACCCCCAGAGCCGCCACTAGGACCTGCCTGGGCCGCCGTGTCCCACGCCGGGCACTCGGTCAGCGTGTGCAGCTCTGCGTCCTCGCTCGCATCACAGTGATGGCACTCGCACGTTGGCTCCTTCCGCATCCGACACAGGTAGCTCCCGAAACACCCGTGTCCGGTAATCACCTGCGTCAGCCGGTACGAGAGGCTGCCGTGTGGCATCTCTAGCTATTCCTCCATGATGAGTTTAACCGCTGCTATTACGGCGTGCCCTGCGCTTGGTCACCCAAGTCGTAGCTCCCACTCAGGGTGGAGATGGGACCTCACGACCCGAATTTCTTCAGGCTCGGGTTCCCGGCTCGGCTCCCGCGCCTCCTTTCGGTACCGAAAGGGTTCTCGCATCCAAGTTCCACGGTAGAGATCCGGCAAGGAGATTCGCCGCCTCCAAGGATATCGTGCGGTACCCCATAATGTCCCTGCTGGCCATTGCACGCTGCGGCCCACGCAGCAGACGCGCATTGTGGATCGTCAGGGTCTCCGCCCATATCGGGCACCCATATAGGGCAATGGACCGCAGGACTCCTGCGTAGAGTCTCCTGCAAAAGTCATCCGGCCCCCTTTTTTTTATACCACTTAGATGGCAGACAAGCACACGGCCCACCTGATGGAAAGTGGTTACCGTGGCCTATGGACGTATGCAACACCAGAGGCGTTACACTCGCGCTGCCTACCCTGAAGAAACCTTCTAATGCCCCTCTTGAAGAACCCCATATTGTAGTCGCTTGGGAAAACCGTGGCAGGGAGTTCCTTTCATACCGCACGGTGCGCACCGTATTCGGATGCAATGTGTGGGGATGAATTCCCTGTCTATGGCGAGCGGTGCGATGATAGAATGTAGCTGTGGGCGTCATGTCAAATAATTCATCTGAGCACAAACCATTATATAGGCGGTAGAAAACACACAGTGAGGCAAAGTCCCTCCTGAGGCTGAGAGGTTCCACATCGCCTGCGAGTATGGGACTGTCGACGAGCCTCAACGCACGTCTTTGTACCGAGTCGAAAGGGTTAAGCTGGTGTGCGGGCGCTCCGGCAAAAAGATGACAGCAGTACTCCATGTGGGGTCGAACCTGTGCCTTATAAAGAAGGAGTCGCTGCCCCGCAGTGAAGTACTGCTTCGCCCTGTTAAGAACTCCAAGTTTCTTTGATGCCAGCTTAACCTTGTCCTCTAAATGACTGCGGTACTGGACGTCACTTGAAATGTCGACGCCTAGGATCCCGATACTCGGGGCAATGGTAAGCCGTGTGCCCAGGAATTGCGGCGCTACAATATAAGGGGTTTTCTTAGCGGTGAATACACCCCTTATGTTGGGCAGCAGCAAGCGGCAGCTATGTCCTTCAATTTGGGGGCCAGTCTTCGGCGATGCTCCCCGAAGATCCACCGGCCGTCGAGCACGAGCCCCAGATAGTTCATCTGGGGCTTGATGCCGATGGAAATGTCTCTCACTATGAGGCTGGAATCTTCCGGTGGCACGCGCCGAGGTCCATGAAAGAACATGGCCTCGGTTTTATACGGAGCCACCTCCAGACCCAGCCACCGGATCCGCTCCACGACTTGGGCAACCGCGGTCGTGGCCTTCATGGTCGCTTCGCGGTATGTAGCCCCGCACGCCGTCACTAGCGTGTCATCCGCATAACACGTGACGGCGGCACCGTCCGCGAGCTCACCGCGAAGAACCCAGTAGTAACCGATGTTCCACAGTAGCGGTCCCAGGACCGATCCCCGCACGACATCTCTCGCCGACCGAGCCCGGTCGCATTTGGGTACAACAGGGGGGGGGGGGGGGAGGGGCTGCTGGCAGCGGCGTTGTGCACCAGTGCCACCGATTCGTCCAGGTCGGTTTCCCAGGCAGGCCCGATAAACCGGTGAGTGTACGGCTTGGCGACAGCGGCGACATTAATGCCTCACTGTGCCATGCTCTGGAGCAAAAGTGCCTGAGCATATCAACACAGTGGTTCGCATTCGTCTGCAGGACGCGGAGCTGAGGATCCATTATGGAACTGCCAACCGGCTTCGGCCTCCCCGCGGTGCAGGCCTTGGCACCAGCCCTATGGTCGGCCGGCTTGCCCTCTGCTGCACACCTGAAGCAGTGCAACGGAGCTTCGCAACTACCGGCCTTATGATCGGGTTGGCTACAGCGGAAGCAACGGTCACCGACCGTTACCTTCGGAAACTGGCCTCCACCGTGCACTGCACCCCCACGTGGCTCACCGACAGGCACCGTAAGCACCGTGCTGGTCGGGCCTGCAGGAGCCGTACCTGCACCATCTGGAAGCCGCCAATAAGCAGGCCCCGCCCATCGGCAACCTTTGGGGCTGCCGCGATGGGGCTCTCCGACGCCTCCGCCGTCAACGTAATGACGACGGCCGTCAATCGTGGGGCGCGGAGCTTCCTCGGCGCTGTTGCCATCGCGGCAGCCTTGGCCCTTCTGGCCATTTTGGCTGCCTTTTTGGCGGCGTTCCGTCTCTGCTTGGCGGCTCCAGCTACCTCCCAGCCCCCTTACGGGGGCTCGGGGATTCACCCAGAGCCGGGCCGGGGTCCGGGGTGGCCCTTCCCCTTATCCTTGCCCTGAGCGCGACCCACGATTCTGGCTCTGCTGGTCGAATTGGCGGCTTCACCGGTTGCGCTGTTTGCGCTGGCCGCTTCGGCTGCACCGGCCGCCCCGCCAGAGCAGGGTGCGCCGACCGCTCCGGCTGCGCCTTCCGCATTGACCGAGTCGCCACTCCCGGCAACTCGGTCCCTTCTCTTGAGGGCCTCCAGCTCCGCCGTAACTTTTTGGAGTTGGCGTCGGGACTTGGCCTCCCGCCGCTGTGCCTCAGCCTCCCTCCTCGCCTGTTTTGCCATCTGGGTGGCCAGACCCTCACCGGCAGCTGCGATCTGCTCTACGCATAAGCAGAACCTACAAAACTTCGAGCTAGCGTTGAATGGTGTTGCAATAAGCAGGGACAGTCATATTCGCTTCCTGGGTCTCATATTAGATGAACACTGTTACTGGAATGTAGATACAGTATGCAAGAGAGTAAATAGATTCGTGTTTGCTCTACGCCAGCTTAGAAATACAACTTGCGAAAAAACAGCTCTTATGGCGTACCACAGTCATGTTGGCTCAATCTTAAATTATGGCATATTACTGTGGGGTAACTCAACCGACGTAGACAGTGCCTTCATAAAACAAAAACTCGTCAAAAATGATTATATTGCTTTTTAACCCCCGACGCAAAAACGACGGGGTGTTATAAGTTTTAACCCCCGACGCAAAAACGACGGGGTGTTATAAGTTTGACGTGTCTGTGTGTGTGTGTGTATGTGTGTGTGTGTGTGTGTCTGTCTGTGGCATCGTAGCTCCTAAACGGATGAACCAATTTGGATTTAGTTTTTTTTATTTGAAAGGTATATTAGTCGGGAGTGTTCTTAGCTATATTTGAAAAAAATCGGTCCAAAATGGCCGCTGCTACAAAATGGCGGAGTATATAAAAATCAATATGGGTATCAAATGAAAGGGCTTAACTAGTAGATCAATTTAAAAAGTATAAAATAAAAATTAAATTAAAAATTTAAAAAACCCCCGTCACAAAAAACATAAAATCCAAAAAGTTGAAAATAAATTGTGTTTGCCCTTTAACTTTGATATAAGTACCTATTAATATTTTGTTTCAACCGTTGCCATGTCGGGGGGACCATGTATCGTTCCGGTAATATGATGGAGTGCTTTAACAGTCAGGGTCCCCTGACATGGCAACGGTTGAAACAAAATATTAATAGGTACTTATATCAAAGTTAAAGGGCAAACACAATTTATTTTCAACTTTTTGGATTTTATGTTTTTTGTGATGGGGGTTTTTTAAATTTTTAATTTAATTTTTTTAAGATTTTGTTGACCACCAAAGTGAAAATACCTACGCTATACATTGTCACTTTTGTATGCTAACTATTAATTATATTTATTATCTATGCCTGGAGTCATTATAAACCCTTATATAGGTGGAAGCCTCTTGGCTGATACAATTATTCAAAAACAGTATTCGGAACCAATCTGTATTCAATAGTAGATGGATGTCATTTAGTTATTTTTTTTTATTAAATTATGTCAATTAACAGTAATTATATAAAAAAGTCATGTCACCTTAATACTAAATAAATAATACACAGTATTAATCGAATAACCCGCCCCTGATCGCTCCCGGTGCAAAGGTGCCCATCACACTAGCAGCATTTCCACGCTGGATTGCAACGGCCATCCTCTGCACCAGGAACGACCCGGAACGGGAGTCCCCAGTAGCCTCTATGAGCCTCTGCCCAATCGCCTTTACAAGGCTTTTCGCGTCTCTGCCCCAGCTCCCCAGGGTCTCCACCGCTATTGGCACGAAGTAGTACTGCGGCTCCAACTCAGCGTACTTGAGTCTCTTCCTCGCGCTGGCGTCATCCGCGGCGGCCGACGGGGAGTGGATGGTGCGACTGAGGTGGCTGGCGGCTACAGTGCTGACACAAGTTGCGTCCCACAGCAGGCACTTACCGTTCTTCCAGGGCACCAAAGTCAGCCCGTCCGGTCTCTTACCGTCCGACCTACTCAAACCCGGAGGCTCAAGCACGCAGGGTACGTTCGCCGATATAAGGGCTCTGCGGACGATATCGTTCAGAGCGTGGTGTCGCGGAAACCTTCCAGTGCACCGCCGACAACTCAAAGCGTGGTGGCCATCCGCTTACACCATGGAACCGCAGGTGCATATGTGGGGTTCACACACCTTACAGCCCAGGCGTAAAGCCACTGCCACCCGCAGAGAGTCGCCGTCAAGCAGAGTGCCCAGGTGAGGCGAAGGTAGCGCCTGCAACCACGCTCCCGATTCCGGCTGAGACACAGCCCGCAGTCTAGCCTTATCGACCCCCGCAGCCCCGTCCAGTAGTTGGGCTTGGAGACGCCTCACTCCTACCTCATCCCACGCCCGCTGAAGATGCCCCAGTTCCGGTATCGATGCACCCCCGTTGAGGGCCGACCAGGCTGATACAGCATCGGACACAAAAGGCACGCTCGCCCCGTCACCATTAGGGTTTAATAAAGTAGTGACGAGGTTAGCCACCCCCTGCGTGGACGCCAGAAAAGCCGGGAGGCCCACATCACGCGCGCAACGCACCCCCAGACCACCACTCCGGATTGGCATTTAGTTTAGTTATTATAATTGTTATGATATATGCAGAGCATTATACGGAATTGATTTAAACATACATTCGGATGGAGGCAGGAATGTGCATGCAGTGTTTAGTAGGTATACGCAGGTATTCAGTGTGCAAGAAAAATTTAAGAGTGAACGGACGCACAAATTCAGCTAGAAATATTTAATTTGAATATCACCATTTAATGTTTAAATTAAATTTGACGTCGACTACTGATATGATACTGATGAGAACATCTTACATACGCATTGAAAACATTAAAAATCTCACTACATTCAGTGGACGCCGCAGGGTGGTAGTTTGTAAAGACGCAAGAAGTCCTTCGCGATTTATATATATATATATATATATAAATCAATGCCACTTTTCCTTGTAATGTTTCAACTCAACAACGCCTTTACTGATTTGGCTAATTTTCGTCTAGAATTATTCGTGGAAGTCCAGGGAAGGTTTGTGCGTAGTTGTGCGTTGTGTCGAATAATTGCCGGGTACCGAAATCCGCGCGGTCGTAGCCGCGGGCAAAAGCTAGTATCTTATAATGAATTTGCTTTAGAAGCGCTTGTACATTAGTCCATATTAACCTTGGTTTAGAAAAAAAAATTACATCTTTGTAGTCAAAATTACAAATCATTACTTAAACTAATTAGAAAATTTGCGTGTAATATTAGTCAAACACGTGTAGGTATCCGTTATCTTCTTTAGTGCTGATTGGTTTTGTGTATAACATGCTTTTAGTTTCACCTTTTCATTAAATATGAGTTTTAAAGGCAGGGGGAATATCTCACCTGCCCTCTATTTCCCCCCAGCCTCCCCTAGACTCGAAAGTTTTATTCCCGTAAGAACCTTGTGCAAAGAAATCCTTCTATTTAACTTTTTAAGTTTTCTTAAATGTTTGTATATACCTATAAGAAAATTTAAAACGGTAAATTAAATTAGTAACTAAATTATTAAATTAAATAATTAAATTAGTACGAGAACGTAGCCAAAAGAAGGATCTATGTCTGTATAAAAATAAATCTATTGACTTTGCACATAATTGTTAAATTATAACCCATTATTATTCTAAACAACAATGATGTTCGATTTGAATCATCCTTGACCCGATCCCGAACACTTGTCTCTTCCTAGTTCGACGTGCGCTTGCGCATGAAACAATGGGCCCTAATGCCGACGGCTCAACAATAGCTTCTAATGGTCGAACAACGCTTGTAGACTGATGCATCCATTGTATGGCCATCAAGATGAGCCTTATAATTTTATAATTACGCCCTTTTTTTAAGGAAATGTAACCTTCATCTCAATACTGATCAGTAATTAAGCTCTTTGAAATTAGTTCCTTGGATGTAAAAATCATCATGAATCATCAATTTGGTTTTTTTTCCGGTTATATCTGATGCTTTCACCTGAAGACCAGGATCACAGATTACCCAATAGTTACCGGGATCCATGTACAGTCAGCGTCAGAAATATCTTCATAACAAAGTCTCAAAATGATCTTATAAAAATTAAATTAAAAATTAAAAAAAACTCCGTCAAAAATACCTCCAAAAAGTTGAAAATAAATTTTGTCGATTATCCCTTTAACATTGATATAGCTAGCAATATTTGGATCCAATTGTTGTCATGGCGAGGGACCCTTACTGGTAAAGCACTCCGTCATGTTACCGGCACGATCCAAGGGCGTCGGGGGTTAAAAATTAAGGTATTATGAGCAAATCAAAGTGGTATATTGATTTAAACTGTATTATTGTCCAAACTATGGGTGTGTACCAAATATCACAACAATCCGTCAATAGGAAGGGGGATAACCAAGAAATAAGATCATTTCGAGCACTCTGTGCATCAACATCTTTCTGATACTGGCTGAACTCCTTCTCACCTTTTTGGTTTAGCCTCTATGACTTTGCTGTTGGGAATCAAAATAAGCCTCTCACGATCGTACTCGTCATCATCATTACGTATGGCCTCTGCTCGAGTCCTCATATGTCGACGTCCAGTTGGCGAAGCCAGTCTATTGCTGCCGGTGTGAGGTCATGAAGCTCACGCATTCCTCCAGCGAAACGACGGAGTGGACACTCCTCTGCTATATGTATCGTTGTCTAATTTGGAGCTCCACAATCACAGTCCGGCGCATCTTTAAGTCCCCCCTTGTGAAGATGGTAGTTGCATCTTCCGTGTCCAGTTACTTATGCGACAAAAGCCATAAGAGAATCAGTTTTAGGAAAATAGCTCCACAGCAGAAGCTTCAATGAAACTTCCATGTCCTTCATATCTGTTCCGCATGTCTCCACTTTAGCCACAATAACAAAACTGCCATAATTTATTGAAATAAAACTACTTTTAACGGATTTTATCGCAATTTATTGTGTATTATTAAACACTTAACCCGACCACTTACCAAAAATATCGCGAAAACGTGTATAAATTTTATTTCGATGAGTGATATTCGCGTAAACCTCCTGCAACATAATTTAGTTGTAATAAATACGTAGATTAAAAAAAACTGCACAATAATTAAAGCAGATAAATTTAAAAGCAATAAGATAGTCATATCTTCTTGAAATAAAATTTAAATTGATATCTCTTCGGGGTCAGCGCTAATTACAATGTCTTCTGAACGTCATGGCCATATATCCAGCGAACTGTCGGACCAGAACGGATAATTGGTAACCAATCACAGTGAAAGCAGCGACGGGCAGTCTACGGCTCCTCGATCATTCGCGTCATAATTTGTCCCCATTCGCGCCACTGACCTACATGCGCCTGCGCACCCATTGTCTGAAAAGAAAGGCAATCCAGTTTACGTCTTCTGCAGTTTGCGATGCCGGTTAATGAATGGTTATTAAACATAGTCACGACTAGTTTCTAAATAACACCTTTTTGTAAAATGATTTTGTTCGAACTTTCGCAATCTAAAATTGTTAATTTTAGAATTCTCGCACCTTTTCCCTACCTGGGTACAACCTGCTATCCGTTTCTGTCCTTCAATTCACGAGCTACTTGCAATGTTGTTACAGTAAAGTCAGTAGGATAGCCAAAGCTAGAAGATCTAAGATTGGACACTTTCGCTATTTACCTATGATGGTGGATTTAATTTTATATCTCTGTACAGCTGTATAGCCGCGTGGTTCCCAGCAGAATAGAATTTGGGCCACGCCCATCTCTTCCCAAGCTGTGTCGTAGAAGGCGACGGGATAGGGCTGTTCGACATCAGATAGATATATACAGCCCACACTCAGCCTCAAATGCATGGCGCGAGTTAATAGTGCCCGGAATACGGCAATAGGCTCGCCCCCTATTACGTGGGACCGAAAAAAATTACTGGTGAAATGTGGGTGTTAAGTCACCTCTGCCGAACCCTCCAGGAATAAAGGCATGATTGTATGTATGTATGTATGTATGTATGTATGTGCACCTTTCCTCTTAATACACCCTGGAATCTATCGGTAAAAGATAGTTCGTTCTGGCATGTTTCTGCGAACCAAGACATTGGCTGGTCATGGTATCGATGTACCATATAAATACTTCGTAGTGTGCTTTCGACGAATCGTGCTGTCTATCGATAATGGTAGGTATCTATGATTAATTTTTCTCGTGTTACTGTTCAACGGTCAATCAAGCTTTCTATAGAAAATTATAGGTAGGTATTATAGGTCTTCTATGTGATAGCTACAGTGCATAAGGAGTTCGAATGATACATAATATGATAATTGTTTTTACTATGATCTATTTTACTATTTTACCATGAAGAGATATAGAAGGTTTAATATGTATATGTAGGTATATGTACCCTGCAAACATCAGACCTGGCAAACTTCGTACCGCCAATTTTTATCCGCCCACGCGCTTCAGTTCCCGATCTCGTTGCACCCTCTACTATATTAAGCATGTATTATACATATAAACCTGCCTCATGAATCACTCTATATATTAATAAAACCGCTTCAAAATCCGTTGCGTTGTTTTATAGATTTAAGCGTATATAGGGACGAACAGTGACAGCGACTTTGTTTTATACTGTGTAGTGATGATACTCTTACTATTACCTACAACTTTCCCACTCGCGCGGGGTCAGTCATGCTAAGATCAACCACCTATATTTACGACTTAAAATTTTATCTTAAACAGCCTAAATTAGACATTTCCGGCTTTTTTTCCTATCTACTACGTCCATAAACATCACCGATTGTGTGGTCTACACAAATTTTCCCAACAATTACCTTGAAAATGAATGGGTGTCATAACAAACCCGTAAACTCCGACCATATTTTATCATTTCCATCAAGAATCCCGTTACGAGAAATATATTTTTTTTCCACATTGTCCCCGTAAATAAATCCGGTCGCGTGTATGTTATTATTGGAGGTTGGTAACACCGTAATTTGGCCATAAGTCAACGGTTAATCTGATGCAAATTGCCTTTCCGTTCGTCTCACCTACATAAAATGTGTTCGTCCGATAAGATTGATAATTTATGAGTTAACCTTTACATGACGTGCTACCGATGACCGTTACACAAATTAAAACGACAAAAGATTGATTTGAATTTCGAATCTGAGAATTTATTGGGCCTTATTCGTTATGGTTTGGGGTTTATAATTACCGGTGGAACATCTAGTGAATCACCTGGGTATTCCACAGTTTCGTATCAGTAGTTCACCCAAAAAGTGTTCTCCGGGTACCTAGAACAGACTGGTACCCATGGTTGTCCTGGGAAATGTTTCACGGGTGTGGTAATGATATGCTCACTGCACGGCACGCACAATATTAATATCTAATATATAAAATTTTCGTGTCACAGTTTTTGTTGCCATACTCCTCCGAAACGGCTTGACCGATTTTGATGAAATTTTGTGAGCATATTGAGTAGGTCTGAGAATCGGCCAACATCTATTTTTCATCCCCCTAAATGTTAGGGGTAGTCCACCCCTAAATTTTTATTTTTATTTTTTAGACAAAATTTTTAATTTCTATTTTTTTATGATACAACATACAAAAATCAACCCTTATTTTTTAATAGCCATTTTAGTAATTTAATAATTTTTTCTTTCCGGTAGAAAAATGATCAATCGTCATTTAATTATTATCTATTTTTCATCCCCCTAAATGGTGCAGCGGGAACGGGATCTGACGCCACGAGGGTAGGAAAAAATTGGCGGTACGAAGTTCGCCGGGACAGCTAGTATTGACAATAAAATACACCCTGTCAAAATTATTCGCTAGCAGACACAATATTGTTGGCAAGTTTGACAACATGTAATGTTACACGTATAATATATTGTCAATATTGTTGCGTGTTTGCGGTCCCTATGTTATGAAATCTGTTCCTGTACTAAAGTATAAGACTAAATGTGGACTCTAAACTTCAATTTCCTTACATCATTTAACTCTCTTCCTCTTAGCGTTAATGCCAGTCGCATGAAGCTTTCAGCTTGGAGTCTTGGGTCCGCTTTAACAGTGTAACCGCTAATTTGGCTAGACTTCGATATTTTCTGTGAACCGACTGCCATATGACCTCCACAACCCAAAGGCGATATCGAAGTATTGCAATTACACCAGTGGTTGGACGTTTGAGGGCTCGAACTACCCGTAACGGCTGCCATAGATATTCGTATGGTAACCGGTACCGACGGCTTAACGTGCTCTCCTGTGCGAGAGATATGTTTTTGGCAATCTCACCTCCGGCAACCAAGGACCCAAGACGGCGTGCGTTTTAGTCGGTTCGAGTCCGACATAACCGCCTTCACCGGCTCCGTGGGGATGGTATCCGTGGGGATTTTTCGCACGATAAAAAAAAAAAAAACGTGCTCTCCTAGACACGACCAGACAAATGCAAATACCCATATTCATGCAAACAAATATTTGCATTGAGCGGGGATCTAACCCGCGCCTCCTGTGTAGCGGCCGCGTTCACTACCGCTACGCCACGGAGGCTATCAAACAACATGCCTTGCATCATTTAACTAGCTCAAAATAACTTGGTGTGTAGTACCGGCAAACAGTCCATATGGCCCTTTGGCGTCCGCATCCCTATTTAGGGAACAAATCCGCTGTTACAATTCGCTCAGTTAACGGCTGAGGTCGTGATTGTTTTCACGGTAAACACGGTGTTCGTGTTTCGACGAATCATTATATTGGCATACGAACTATTTAAGCAGTGACAATACCTTGAGTACTTTGTAGACACACACGATTGGTTTTAACTATAGGACTAACCTATATGGTGCAGGCCCCTCGTAAATTGCTATAATTACAGCATGGTACTGTATTACTTTTGTGACTTATTTGTTACACATTATGTAACTTTGTTTTAATTCTTAATTATAAAGAGTTTTATATACTTGTTGACATTTAGCTTTAAGAAAATAAATATTGTAAATTGACGTCCCAAAAAATGCCGCAGTGGAGTTTATTGCGTCGTTTCTTCTCCACCAGCGCCTTGGAAGCGGTGGTAAACTTAGATTAAGTAGAATTAAAATTGACGTCAATAAGAAACAATTTTATTGTTCTATATTGAAAAATAAACGACTATGACTATGACTATAGTTAAAATAAATTATCTAACCGAGCTTATTAAATTAAGAACGGTAAAAGAGCGGTAAAAATTGCGTCGGTTCTTATTTTATAGTTTTTATTTATTTTTAATCGTGTACCCAACCTATAATAGTAACTGATTTGTCTATCAAATTTTATGACGTCACTAAATCTTTTTTCATACAAGTTACCTTATAACTTATCGTTTTGACGTTTAGTAAAAAGTAAGTAATTTGACTAGTCAGTAGAATACCCAATTCCTATTAGTGCGTAATCTTTTTGTTCCCACTGAATTTCGAAGTTCAAAATCGCGATGAACGGTAGTCCGAAAGTTCGGAAATGCGCCTCACGTTCGAAAGTACGCCACATCGATACACGTATTGTCGAATGTTTGTCACAACAATGCACGTTCATCGCGATTTTGAACTTCGAATTTCAGTGGAACAGTCCTTTTTTTGAGCATGAAAATCATTTTAATGCTTTACTAGCTGATGCCCACGGCTTCGCCCTCGTAGAATTCCGTTCACGTTCCTGTGATTCATGGTAATATTTATTTTTAAGCCTCATGTGGAACTCAGGAACATACAAAAAAAATCGAAATGGTCGAGCCGTTCTCGAGTTATTCGCTTAGCAAAATCTATACAATATGCTTTAGATTTTCTCCCTCCGGTGAGAGTAAAGACTTCACACCAGATTTCATCCCACCTTTGCATCTGCCCTTAAACATTTTGAGTTTTCTCTTCTGTTATTAAACCTTTTATGCAAATTGTTGAGTGCTTCTGGCCTGCCCTTTTCAAAAAATATTACGTCATTAGATGTTATTAAGCTTACAGCTAGGTATAACAGTTATATTAACGTTATATAACAGTGATGTATCAGTTAAAAAGTGGTCGTTATGACTAATAGTTATGACGTAATAAGTCAAAAATATTTAGGCAGATAGTCGTGACTTTCAATGGGTTAGCTCCTAATGCGTTATGGGGTGTTATGTAAATTTACAACGGTTATATTTTATTGTTTATGCCAATATTCGCGGAGAAATCTGTCAATATTAATTTGCGTTGTATAAAAATTCCATCAAGTTATTGGTCGTTTGTGTTCGATACTAGAAGAAAGTAATTCGGTATTCTACTGCCTATTGTATGATATAATGTATAACGGTTTTGTGTTCCAATGAAATGAAAAAAAAATGTCAAATTAGTTCCATTTTACTGAACGTCAAAACGTAACTTGTATGAAAAAAGATTTAGTGACGTCATAAAATGTAATAATCAAATCAGTTACTATTATGTAAAGGTTAGGTGGATGATTAAAAATAAATAAAAACTATAAAATGAGAATTGACGCAATTTTTACCGCTCTTTTGCCATTCTTAATTTAATAAGTTCGGTTAGATAATTTATTTAACTAAAATTCAAAAATGGAGCTTGAAAATGTAAATAATGTGAAGATATAATGTCTTTTCCGAGGAATCCTGAATTGCTATTTCCCGTACAATAAAAACAGTACCTACAAAGTATTCCAAGTGTGTCTCGATACTCTTCGATCAGTCGGGGCAACTAGAGACCCATTACCTATGCCGAGGGGTTTTAGTCGGTGCAACAGGAGGTTTATCCGTGGGGATTACATAAAAGTATTCCGGGTGTGCTGTTTCCAATTTAAAGCTATAGGCATAGTTAACATAATTGCTTAAAATTACATAAACAGTATGCCTAATTGTTTTTATTTTGGTTGTTTGATTCATACTTTCTAATTAATGTTAAATTTTTAATTTGGGAAGAGGCAGGGCATGACATAACGGGAGATCCCGTTTGAAGCTATGCCTTAAACATACAGAAAACCGCGTTATTGGTCAGTAGTAGCCCTACGTGTAAGGGATGGTAAGACCTTACACAACCTTAGGGCAACTTACGCTCTCGTATAAGAATTCTAACCGAAAAATGAGTAGGTTATATATATATTTGTTAATCTAGTAGTCTACATTTTCTTCACCTCAATTTGACTTCACCTCGCCTGATGATAAGCTAAAGGCAAAGTCTCGGAAAGAGGGTCACCATGTTAACAGTGGTGGCACTCGGCTTGACGGCCTCCTCAGATGCCTTTTCACGCCCCGCTTAAGGGACCCGGGACTGTAGGAAGAAGGAAACACGTGAGCTGGCAGGGAGTTCCTGAATGAGTCACTGAAACGCTTCGTTCTAGAAGATACATGGACAAGATTCTTTGCAGAAAATAGATTAACTTCCATAACCCAGTAGACACAAGAAGTGGCGCGTTTTCGCACCCACAGAAATGTTATTAGGCTAGAAACGCGTGGCAACTTTTTAGACAATTCCTGTCCTATGAGACAGGAACTTTCGAACGCTTACTCAGTACTTTTAAGACTAGCTTGTAATAACATCGTTAAAAATACCGTGAATATGCTATTTTGTTCTAATTCCAACTCTAGACTAATAATGTAGAAGTAAATTTGAAAAATGGAGGCATTACTTATCGTGATTATTTATTTATAGTAAAAAGTCGCTACGCGATTTTTTTAAATCTACCGTTTAACACAACCTTCTTTTTTTGAAGTCGATTAATAATTGACGTTCATCACCTCTCGTCAAAGTCAATAACTACATAAAATGGATCTTTGTGAAAAAAGGATTATTATTTTTTTTTTACAATAAATGCTGGATTAATGCGTAGGAGCATTCTATTCGTTAAATTTAATTGATATTACGAGTATGTCACGTTATTGGATATTTAATACATTAAATTAATTGCTTTATTACCGACTCGTTAAGTGCTAATGTCAAGGACGTCATAAAAAGTACATTCGTACAATAAATTCCAACTATTAATATCTTTTATTGCTGTTGAACTTCAGATTAAATATCAATACAGTATACCTAAACTTTATCGACTTCCTTTCACAAAATGTCATCCTTCGCCGGTGATGTTGATTGGCTACAAAAGAACATTAACTTTTTAAGTTAAAAATGGTTAAAAGAAACAATAATGCAAATAACATAAGAGAAGAACTCAGGAAGGTAATTTCATAGATATAAACAAGGGAATACATCCTACCTACCACCAGTAGTACGAAGCACAAGTACACCCCATAATGCACTAAATGCTAACAAAAAATAGGTATTTACAAATTCGGTATCAAATGTTCATCAAATGAGAGCAACTGTACCATCTCTTCAAACCTCTCTCCTCATCAATATAGGGCTTTAAGCTGAATTATACACAATCATAACCTATTACCGTCTACTGGCAACATTTAACCCTGTATTGCTATTGACAATCGCCCTAACAAAAACGCCTAATGAAATTTTATCAGTCTTTATAATCCACCCAACAGTTTACCACCTTAAGCAGAAATTATAATATCAGTTCTCTTTCGATTTAAACGTTGAAGAGCATTAAAGTCTTTCTCCCCGCTGATAAACGGTCCATTGCTGCATACTGAGCAGAATGGTATACCTAGTTGAAATAGAATTTACAACCGCGTAAACTCTCATCTGTGTCGAACGAATATTTTTATTAGCCTACCGACCTGTTGGTACATTCAATCCTATCACTAAACTTGTTAAAAGACGTTTTCGTTCTATACTTCTTGATTAAAACTAGGGTTGTCAGTTTCCAATTAGGTTTTTTTTTTGCAAGTGGTCGAGAGACACAACATTCTGATTTTAGAGTTTTATTTTTATAAAGGACACGTTAATTTGACTTCACCTCGCCTGATGTTAAGCTAAAGGCAAAGTCTTGGAAAGAGGGTCACCATCGTATAAATGTACCATGTTAACAGTGGTGGCACTCAGCTTGACGGCCTCATCAGATGCCTTTTTGGGCCCGCTTAAAGGACCCGGGACTGTAGGAAGAAGGGCTGTAGGAGGGAGTAAATAGATCGCGATGTGCTAGTTGTTGGTTTACATACAAACATACATAGGTATATTCACCAATAATTGTATTCGGTCCCACGTAATAGTATTGTCATATTCCGGGCACTATTGTTGACTCGAGCCTATCTCAGGCTGAGTTAGGGCTGTATACATCTGTCTTATGTTAACCCCCACTATTGCAACCACCAAAAGCAACCCTAAACAAATTCCAACAGAAAAGGGTTTAAGAATAATTTTGGATCGGTAACCCTAACGAAAATCGAATACATAATCCTTCACCAGAAAATCGATTTAAGAATAGATCGAGAATCCGTTATGTGTTTACTCCGTACGTTTTTATCTTTACAATTGATATCGATTAATTTCTTCGCATTCCATTCGTATAATTGAACATTTTAATGTATTTATTGAATAAATACCTACCTCGTTTTGTTGAGGACGGCGTACAAACAAGAGCCAATAAATCGATTATAGAATACTTTATTAGTGTATTGATTGCTCGTTTTCATATTATTAATAGCTTTATTTCCATAACTAAAATTGGGAAGGGATTATTTCAATCATATTTATCTAGGTAGATATTAAAATAATTGAAATTATAGTATTCTGGCGAAGGTGATTATGGATCGTAAATTTATTGGTTCTATTCTAGTAATGTTTTCAATTAAACAATAGGCTATAGATTTGCTGTCAAGTGCTCTTGTATGAAAGTTCGACATAAATAATTATCCCTATCCTTCCTTTTACTATATTTATCACCTTCCTTAGTCTCCCATACCTATAATGAACACCAAATAAATAAGGAGAATTGCTGCTGAACAATTTTTAAAGTCGAATGAATTTTAACAGCATTATGTATGCTTACTATAAAAATCTTCGTATTCGATTTGTATAGTTAGCATACTTAATGCTGTAAAAATTCATGCAATTGTTTGGGCGGATTATCAAAAATCAATGTTTAAAAATGATTGTAACATCATTCATTGATTTCGATAATTCGTAAGAAAATCGGTAGATGACTCCACCGTCGCGTCGCCTTAAAAGACGTATAAGATGGGAAATTTGAATCACATCGGGCGTGTTTCGGTAGCAGAATTGGTTAAGGTATTCCCCCTGTAAGGGAAAGATTATTTTCCCTATGTATTCAATTTTTAAAGTCAATCGTGTATACAAAATGTTTGTATACGATATTATGAACTTTTATTCTCAGTACATAGTTCCTATGGCATTTCTTGTGAAAAGACCACTTAGACTTTTTAGTCCGAATAGTTCTTTCAAATCAACTAAAGGAACTAGGTACTGAGACCACAAAGTTCCTTTACTAAAGGCCTGAGTAACGAAATTAAAATCAAGTCAAAGTTTTTGCTTCAAACCACGTAGAAATAGTAAGGCATATGAGTGCAAAATACAAAATAGTAATGCAAAAATGCCATGTTCTCATTCGTATCTCGATATTCCATTACACATTACAAGGTCACAATAAAAGCTACAAAATTCCTCGACTAATGGGCGCGGTCGTCACATTCCCCTCTACTATTTATCCATCTGTCGCGAACGGAGATTGCAATTTTCCAACTGTCACTGTAACATTTATACGTCAGTTTTGACAACTCGTTGCGTATGCAACGTCATTCTGAAGCGGGGCGTGCAATTGGCGGCGCCCACGCATCGTACAGAGCAAAAGCTTGTCGTTTTGTTTGTGTTTTCTAAGTTTTATACAAAGTATATAGAGAATCTCTTCAATCATTCATCATCATTGCCCTTTAAGATGTGTCTGTCACGTGAGTTGAATCCATATCCATACTAATATTATAAATACGAAAGTAACTCTGTCTGTCTGTATGTTACGCTTTCACGTCTAAACCACTGAACCGATTTTGATGAAATTTGGTATAAGGGTAGATTAGACTTTGAGAAAGGACATAGGCTTGTTTGGTCGCGATAACCGAAATCCACGCGGACGGAGCCGCGGGCAAAAGGGCTGCAAATCATTAAGGATTTACCTACAGCTCAATCTACTATTACGATAGATTATGTGAATATTCTGTAGCTCTTGCCTTCTCTGGAAACAGAAATGACTTTTCCTATTCAACATACATCTCCAGTATTAGTAGTAAACGATATCTGCAAAAAGCATCCCCATAGACGGCAATAGGCTAATAAGGCTAAGAACACAGACCAAGTTATAATCGCTTCTACCTTCGCTTTTTATGACATAAATTTTTACATAGTCAAATGTCATATAGCAACAGTAAGTACTTAAGAATTTAAAGGCAATTAGATGTCAATTATCTAGCATGCAACTATTTTTTATTACATATCAAGAAATTACATGCATAACAGTTAATAACAGTGACATGTTACATGTCAATCACATGTGTTAATTGGCTTCGTTGTATCATGGCCGTTGTAGATTGCATTTTCAAAATCAATCAGTATTAAGTTATTTTTTATGACCTGTGTGATTAAAAATATAAAAAATATGCTTCATGTGAAGGTTAGGTTGGTAACTAGGTATTATACGCTACTAGATTTATTTTGGAGTGTGTGTAAAAAGTATTGGAAGGTTGGATGGAGCTAATCTTTTCTTAGCACGGATGGCCTAGTGCCTAATATCCCCACCCCTCTTTAGTCACACTAATTTGTCGTATTGATCCTATGTCGCACCATTAAGTATCTGGCACTCCTTGCCAGCTCACGTGTTCCTTTCTTCCTACAGTCCCGGGTCTTTTAAGCGGGTCGTCAAAAGGCATCTGATGAGACCGTCAAGCAGAGTGCCACCATTGTTAACATGGAACATGTTTATGATGGTGACCCTCTTTCCAAGACTTTGCCTTTAGCTTACCATCAAGTGTATTAAACTCAAATAAACGTGACCTTTTATAAAAAAGAAATATTAATTGTACAATTTGCTGCCCTGGTTGTAAAGAAATTACCTTGCTTTTGTGAAAATCGATAATGGCGAAAGGTATCGAGACGTTGCTATTTTTGCAACACTAATATTTATCTGTATCGTGTTTTTCAGATAATCAATTTACTTAGCTATTATAACTATATAGCTAATACTTAGATAGGTTCCCAGTGTGGAGTAGAATAGGACCACCCCAGTTCTTCCTGTGGGTGTTGTAAAAGGCGACTAAGGGATAGGACTGTTCTCCAACCGACAGTAAACATACAGCCCAAGAGATAGACGGCAATAGGCTTGCTCCCAATACGTCATAGTACCGAAAATCATAATTAGCAAAACGTGGGTGCTAGTACACCTCTGCCTACCCCTTTGGGGATTTACAGACGTCAGTATATAGATGGAATTTACTTAGCAATAACACATTTCACACCAAAATTAACCATTCACTGTTTTTGTGGTCAAAATTACAATTCTGTCACCAGTTAGAATTAAGGTAATATTATATGCTACGGGCATAAATCCTTAAATATTTTGTGCTATGGCATAATATTATAATCTGTGGCATAAAGTTTATATATATACCGAAACCTACCTACAGGTTTCGGTTGTAACTTGGCACTATATTTACACAACCAAAGTCATCCATTGTCTAGTTCGTAACTACCTTTTGAATATGTTTTAGCTACGGTAATGTCGAGACGTCGAGTTCGAATGAAAAGGCGCCCTCGTCGACCTTGGTTAATTAATCTTTATTTACTTGCGAATATAACTCGGTATACTATCACAAATAAATTCATAAGAGACATTTATACAATGGTATTCAAATCAGAGTACCTATATCCCTCGTGAGCAGATAAAATTATTATTTTTTTAAATCCCCTGCTCTCCCCATCCCCAGTTTAACCTCCATAACTTTTAAACTGCTCAACCGATTTTCATCAAGCATGTCTAAGAACACTCGCACATAAGTCACCTTTGATACAAAAAAAAATTAAATCGCTTCAACCGTTCGGGAGCTATGATGCCACAGATAGACAGACAGACACGTAAAAATTATAATACCCGTCTCTTTGCGTCGGTGGTTAAAAAGGAAGTTAGTTTTTGTAGAATAGAATGATGGATGTATGGGATTGACACGTATTTTGACAATCGTCAAGGTATGTCAATCTTAGAGATACATTGATTAATCTATTCTATTCTACGTGGTAGATTTCTATTGTTACCTCTCTAGAAGGGGGTGTTCATAGCTCAATTTTTTATCAAATAGTAAAGTCCTAATGTGTTACGAATCATGAACAGTTACGTTCTCAAGCCGCTCTATCTATAATATAAAAATCAATTGCTGTTCGTTAGTCGCGCTAAAACTCGAGAACGGCTGGACGGATTTATCTTATCTTGGTCTTGAAATGTTCGTGGAGGTCTAGGGAAGGCTTAAAAGGTGAGAAAAAATCGAATAATTGCCGGGAACCGACATCCACGCGGGCGGAGCCGCGGGCAAAAGCTAGTATCAAATAAATAGTTGGAGAGAATATAGCTAGCAGTATAGGTATTCAAGTCTGACGTAATAAAACTATTAATAATAATCCCAGAGTCACGCCATATTTCCTCAGCTTTGAAAATAAGGAAGGAATTCAAACATATCCAATTGTAACTGAAAATTTCCTCGTGCCGCTTCAATGACGCTTTGTGTCTCCGGGCTCTCCATATGCAAGCATTGGCAGCCTCACACCTCTGGAGGGCTCTCCCTATTGTGTCTTCGTCTATGGCTTTGAATTTTGCGTGCACAGGCACAGGCCTTTGTGCCTGTGAAGAGGTCCTTAGGTCGGGAGGATCGAGGCTGAGAGCCTTACGTAAATGTGTTTTGTGTTTGTTACATAACATATTCTAATAGCGTAAACGTAAGATTGTGACTGTAGACTTAGTGTGTGAAGTCTGAAAGCAGCTATACTTATTTCATGAAGGTTTGCAATTAATCTGTTTTCCGTTAGTGTATCCATGTTGCTTTGTTTTCATGCCTTTATTCTCTCAGAAGTGGTCATGTCGGACTTAAACCAACTAAAACCACAGCTGTTTTGGGTCTGTAATTACCGGGGTGTGTAATTGTCTAAGGCATATCCCTCACATCCCGGTTGATCTGGAATCCCCGAAAAGATCGTATCGTCGCCCCCGACCTACTTCTGCCGGGGTGACAGGCGGCACTACCCGTCAGCCCTCAGGCGTGCGGTCATGGAAGACGGAGGCCGTTGAGCGACATTCGGCGTCTAAGTTGCCTATATCCATTTAGCTGCTGACATTGCCAAACAAACAATACATTTATAATAATATGTGTAATACATTGCCTAGTACCCAGATAACTTTATTTGTTAAGAAAAGGTCACATTCATCAACATTTCATTAAAGACTCATAACCTGAACAAATAGAAATATAATACGTACCTTTTAATGTAAATCAATATTAATTACATTACATACACATTCATTATAATCTTTTCGTTTGAGGACAAACTCTTGAAAGGAGATTGATTGTTCTGCATTTATAATCGCGTTGTTTGCGCCCCAAACCAATACCAGTGACGAATATTTACTTATGCCAACTTTTTTGGCATTTGTTTGCCATTGGCTGCAGGACAAACAGCATTCAGGAAACAAATCCGTACTCTGTCACTGAGCATGACCTGGTCCTTGGCTTGCATTTTTTATAGATAAAATCGTTCCTTTATTTTCTGGTGTTCATCCAAACCGACCTTTATGCCTTGATCACATATACCGAGTAGGTATTTGGCCGAGACAGAATATAGCTTGTTTTAATACTATTACTGAGGAGAGCACTGTCTCGCTCGTTTACTCGGTAAGTAGTGATCAAGGCATAAGGCTGTAGCCAAATTGACGAGCGGTCCATACCACGGATTGCAAGATTGCCATACGAATATATGTTCCATTCTAAAAGTTTCTTAAGTACAAATGACCGAAAGCTAATTCACTTCTAAAGTGTACTTTCCTAATGGTTCCTTAATTACTCAATGCTTTTTATACCTGTGCTTATACTTAAAATCTTAAGTGGAGGTTAAATAGAGCTTCTGCTTTGTACCGGTACAAAGAAGAGGTCAAGTTTGATCTATTTTGAATGAGGTTATCTTTCGTGGTACACATTTGATTTTAATAATAAATGCATTAAAAGGCTGCTGAATGTCTAACGATATAATAAAGCAGTAGCTGAATTCTGTACACATATATGTCCACAAACCGATGGCCGTTAGGGGAAACGTCCTAGACTGAAAACCGCGAGAAGGCAAATGGGAACGCCTCTTAAATAGCCAAATGGTGGCACTGGATGAGGAAGACGAAGAATCGGGAGTAATAGAGCACACTGGGAAAAGTCTATGTCCAGCGGTGGACTGCAAAAAACATATTCAGACATATTATCAACATATATACTTACTTTGATACTTAAAACGCCTTAATTCACAATTAAAATTACTACCAAGAAATGCCATGATTTAGCATTTTAGATTTTAGTATTGTTTTTGGAAGTCAGCAATACGTTAACAAATTATAAAATGACTAGCTGACCCGGCGAACTTCGTAGGTACCGCCAATTTTTTTTCCGCCTTCGTGTCGTCCGATCACATTGCCGCTGCACCCTCTACTATATTAAGCATGTATTATACATATAAACCTTCTTCTTGAATTACTCTCTGTAATAAAAGAACTGAACTGCATCAAAATCTGTAGCGTAGTTTTGATGATATAAGCATACATAGAGACGGACAGACGCGGAAAGCGGCTTTGCTTTATCCTATGTAGTGATATTATAGCTTGAACACACGTACCTTTAATTTTTGCTGATAAAAAAATTTACATATTACAATACAATAAAATACAAATAAATATTGGCGCTTTGACCGACCTTGTGCCTTGAAATTCGAAACGGAAATTACACCTTCCTTGTTCATTACAAACTGTGAGAAAAGTCAGAAAATCCCGTTATTCCCCAAAACGGCGAGTCGTGCGTTTGCGCCGGCCAAATTGGTCATTGTCATACTCCGTTGATTGATTTGCGCAAGAGCGGCGGAAAATCACGGAATTGGCCGAGAGGCTCCGAAGTCCTGTTATGTAAACCGTGGGATGATTACGTTACCAGCACTTTGGTATTTGGTGTGAAACATTAAGGTTCCCAGTTAATTTAAGTTTATGCTCTTCAAAGAATACTCAACTAAAATGTTGCAGCCAGCGTTATTTTGGGCTTATAAGTTGTTAACATAATATTACTTATCCCGACTGACTGACTGATTCATCAACGCAGAGCCTAAACCTACAAACGTACAAACTTTAAATTCACTAAAAAAGGATTTTTGGAAATTCTGCTACTAAAGGGGTAAAATAAGGGATGGAAGTTTGTATGAAAGTCCGTCATTTTCAGAGCCAGATGCACTAAATTTCATAAATCTGTGTCTTTTAAGAAAAAAATGAACACGTGTATTAGCGTTTTTCAAAATTTAACTACTAAGAGGGTAAAATAGGTGATGTACGTTTGTATGGAAAGTTCGTCAATTTCAAAGTTAGAAGCATGAAACTTCATACATCTACGTCTTTTGAGAAATGTTTTTTCGCATTAACCGACATCAAGGCGGGTGAAGCCGCGGGCAAAAGCTAGTATGTAGTTATATGTTGGCAATACTCAAGTGATTGAAACAAGAATGCTACCATTAAATTTAAATTTAAGTTATTTTATATTCTTTCAGTAGGGTTTAGATTGAACCAAGCATCACGTGCAGTCTTCGAACTCGATTGCGATATATGTTTATACCAATTGCCTGAAATATCAGCAAAACTGAACATTCTATGTCAGATGTAAAACGAGGAATAACATCTAGTTCTGTTAGGCCATGTTTTGTATTAATAGTGTACTGTACACAATATAGTCTGAGTATGTAACATAGTTTAACATGTGTAATATTTCTTGTCACAGGCTACACAATGCCCCTGTCACGTGGTCAGAGCTATGCGGAAAGTAAACATCACTATATTGCATTCCGACGTTTCTATACTGCAGTTTTTGTAATTTACAGTAGTTTCGTCGTGAAAAAAAATCAAATAGTAAAAGGTCCAATTTTTTTGTAATGAAAATGTACAGTCGACAAAAGAGATGCGGTTGCACATGCAACTGTTTTATAAAATAGTGCTACCGTATCACCTTTTTCGACTGTACACACATTTGCCATTAATTAACAGACTTTTCTGGAATTCATTTTGAAAAAGTAAAAAAATCCTACAGCGATTATATGTTATGAATTTGCCATCAAAGAATTTTTAAGTACAGTGTACGTAAACTCGAGTAATAAATGTTCCCTCCGCCTAGGGTTGTCACTGCGCATATTTTTGCTGCCTATTATCATATTTCAACATCGTAAATAACAATTATATCAACGTTGTCATAAATCAATATGTTATTTTCTCGTATTAACTTTTGTAAAAGCGTCGTTTTTACAACTATATCTGTAGATGTCTTAATTAAGACATTATTACCGGTACTTATTCCCATATGAGAACATTTACTTCGACGGCATTCCTGTCAAGACTGGCACGTTGGACCAAACTTTTTTCTGTAACTCCATGGTAAAATCCTCTTTCTTATTTTGATTATTTTTCTCTGAACAACCATGACATTGTAACTTGTAAAACTTTTTGGTTATTTGGTATTGTACTTATAAACATTCATTCAACAAATTTACAAGTCAAAAATGTAATAATTAATAAAATATAGGTACATCGGGAAAAAGAAGCGCTGAAGTGGGACTTGAAGCCACAACCTTCCCCTTACAGAGGGAATGCTCTTAAATTATAAGATGTTTTTTTTTCAAAATCAATTAAACACTATAAAATATAAATTGTAGACCAACAGACATTGCTAAGTAAACAAAAAAAACAAGGTGATTACTTACTGTGACACTAAATAATGCGGAAATGCAAGCAATAATAATTATTATTGATACTATGTAGATTTCAACAATGTTGTTGGAATGGATACTGCCTTTTTAAGGCTTTAGTAAAATACTAAAGATAATTTCTACAATATTATTTCCATGAAACAACTCCTTCAACTTTTCTTTGTAAATTATTACAGTCCGCCCTGTACGTTGCATAAAATAAATATGAACATTCAAGATACTGCCTTCACTCACGCTAGCCTCAAATATACGGATTTCACTCGCCAATTACCAGTGCTGTGGTGCTTAAAACACACTTTACTGTCCTATGACGTATCGTATCACTTAGTTTTTGTCGTGTTTTGAGATGTTCTCATATACCACGTTTTTTGTTATTGTTGAGATTTCTATTTTCCGTTATGTAACTTAGTTGGAATGTTGATGATACCCAACATCAGCAATTTGTACTTTTACTAGATGAGTGCATATCCATTTGAAAATTTGTTGACATAGTGTGTTATGTCAAAAAGATTAAATAAAAATATTTTTTTAAGGTAGCTTTCTGTGGCGAAGTGTATACTAAGATTGTTTTTATTTCTTCACTCAGACAGAACATGGCAGGTTAATATTCGTGTTTATAAAAACGCAAGCCATTATTATCAATCAATCAATGTTAAATACTTTCAAGTTTTGAAGTAATAGTCGTTTAACTACAAATATCGCCTACAGGAGTTTATAACAATGTTGGGGCTGTCACTGTCTGCACCTGCATTTTTTATTATACGACAACACGAAGAGAAAGGCACTGGAATAAATTAAATTCCTTTTCAGAAATATTTTGACAGCCCTTGTCAATTAACTACTGACCGTTTTATGATTGTTAATTGCGTATTTGTTTTTTAATTTCGTGTTGATTTTTTTTTTGCAAATAATTCTCTGAGTCAGTGTGTACAAGACGTTTCATCATCATCATCATTCCCTATAAATTACCCTAAAGTAATCACAGTGACGAGATTACGTGTAGAACGTGAGTTAGTAATGGGTTATTCATTAACTCGCTAATTTGGAACATGCTGGCGCGCGCGAGTTGGCCATTCTTTGGTGAAATGGTACTCGCGAGTTAGATTACCCATTCATTCTTAATAGAGTAAAATCCTATAACACAGCTTAGAATAAAACCCGGAACATCACGCACAGCAGTTGGTACCGCTGTACTGCCGAAGCAGTTTCTTCGAAATAATCCAAGAAATACTAATTCATACACAAAAACACGGTGCTCACGCGCAACATGTAACGAACGCTTGTCCCAACAATGAGAACCGATTCCCGCTGCGTCCGCGCATGTTTAATTGCTCGCGTGTCACTTTAATACCGTTTTAACTCGTAATGTTGGCGCTAAAAAGAAATATGCACATGTGGTATCATATTTTTCTTTTCGTATAGTCTACAATGTTATGAATAAAGTCAGAGCACTATTATATTTTTTTATTATTAAGGCGAAATGACTATAATAGCCAACATTAATGAAAGAGTTAGTGCCCAAGTTCGTGAACAAGCCTCAAAAGTTCATGCATGTGCACTCAGAATGTACCTGTACAGACTGTTGCTACAGTGGCACATTAAAAATTCAAAAATGACCCTAATACTGCCAAAATGACGCCCCTTACGTTCCACACATCCATATGCCACGGTAAGCACTTTCCATCAGGTGAACCGTGTGCTTGTCTACCAATAACTGATAAAAAAAAAAACATCAATGCAATTTAGTTTGTCTAGTAATATTGAATAATGTTTTTAAAATATTTATATAAATAACTAGCTTTTGCCCGCGGCTCCACCCGCGTGGATGTAGGTTATCGTGACCAAACATAGCCTATGTCCTTTCTCACGGTCTAATCTACGCCTATACCAAAATTCATCAAAATCGGTTCAGTGGTTTAGGCGTGAAGCGTAACATACAGACAGACAGACAGACAGAGTTACAATCGCATTTATAATATTAGTATGGATTTTGGATAGAGAAGGCCATATAAACGTATCGATAACGAGTAGGACCAGAGTAGGGGTAATGTGCCGCCAACGGTGTTGAATAACATAAAAGTATCAGAGAGGTTACTCCTAATAAAAAAAAAACCATCACAAGAAGGACAATACATACGGAGGTTAATACCACGTACCAAAACCAACACATAATTTGTCTCTGGAAACACATTCCCGCGTCTTTCTTTTTTTTAATACAGATAACGTAAGTACAGCAACAGGACACCATGATCCATCATTGAGATAAGCGGTCGCTTTGTTCTCCTGTCTCTTTAATTCCTGAACGGAGAGAGAAAAAGGCGAAATATTATCATACACAAGTCCTCACGTGATGAATGTTAAGTTGAATGTCACTTTCTGTATCAGCGGATTGAGACAGACACCGTTGTGAGTGGTCCAAGAGATGAGATAATAGCTGGACTGAACAAATATTAGGGAAGAAAGCGGCTAATTAAATTTTAAACAAAACCCTGAATAGGGGTATTGTTTAAATTTTATTTCGTATCAAATCTTTAAGAATTTTTAAGTCAGTGAATCGATTTTTCACATGTTTTCGTATGGCATAACATGATTAAGGTAAGGTAAACGATTTTAGGAAGTCATATTTTACCTGATTTTAACGGTCGTATTAACTTGAAACTTGTTATGTAACTTTCAGATTACTATACATAATTGAACGTCCTTGAGCTGATCCAATGCTGGAGGATAAGAACTCCACAAGTAAATTCGAATCCAGATCGGGGCACTTACGTTTTTGAATGTAAAAACGATAATATTAATTACCACTATTAAAATAGGGACTTCTCTTGCACAGTAATTTTCATAAATACAGCATAGAACTACGACCATGAGAAAAATGCCCAAGTCAAAAAAATATCTCTATGCTAACATTTCACATGGTACTCTTAAAAATCGCTGCCGCGCGTCGCTTACATCTATCCTTCTGACATATTATGCGCATACGCCGCCAGAACCACCTCCCTGTTTTTGTGAGGACCACGTAGGTGGGAATCTTTTTGTTATGATGCGATTGGTAATAGTCCTACGGTTAACATGGAGCCTGAGGGACCCATTGTCTTATTTGTTTTATTTATTGTTTTCCGTTGCTTGTAATTTAAAAGTCGAGTGGGTTTTTTGTGCGTCTACCCGCAGTAATTAACACAATGGTAGGGGTCGTACAAAAGTGCGGTTTTGTTTTATGAAATGATTTCTTTTGTGCATATCTTTCCTTTGTTTTTAAAGTATCGAGTGAATGACTCATAAAAATTGGTGAAGTTTTATCCAATATTGTTTATAAACTGATGCTTTTTACGCGAAAATATAGATTAGTATGATCTTATGTCTCAGTAAAAAGTGTGGCTCGAGTGGAGTTAAAATAGATGGTGGTACCTAGGTACCTGGAAAACTATTCAAATAAACCCACTTCTGTATAAGAAAATGGATGATGGGCTTTATGACAAAATCATCTACTCTTAATTTTACAAAACCTGACTCAAATCAATTTTACTGAAGAAGAAGAAGTACTATTTATTTATGTTGTCGGAATCCCAGCTTTGCTCTATTAAGCTAGTGTTGAGCCGAGTCAGTCGGTATTCTTTTTTTTTAAATACGTAGGCAGGGATATCACTCCACAAAATAAAAAAAACCACAATATCGATATTCTTTCTCGATGATAATCTACTGTTCAATTTGAAGGTTTTCCTTTACGCTTTTATCGTTATAATTTAACACCTTATCGCGCCTTTATTTATAGCATTGGTCAACAACACCGGTGCTTTATTATTTATTATACGCTTGTAAATCGATTTCTAGCCGAACTCACTGGAGTTATCAAACTTTCTCTCGGCTAAGTCTCGGATAATATTTATATGAGTTCTATATCTCTTGTCATTCATGTTTTGATTTTACGTCTCTAAAGGCCACTTCTCATAATAGAAAGATGTTTAACATTCAGTCTCGATTTAGCCTCAATCTCGCAAATGTCAAAAACGTTATATGATTTGAGATTGACATGGTCATTCACATTAATATTGTAACACTCACCGGGATATTTACTATGTTCTTTTTTTTTCTATATAAAATGGGGTTATAAAATGACACTTGCAACAGCGCCGAAATATCGGCCAAAATAAAAACATTTTTCTCCTAACACAATATAAGTACAAATTTTTGGCTACGTTCGCGTACGACCACCGTGTTTGGACCCACGGCCGGTACGACCCTCTTTTAAACGTCGTGTTTCGTACGACCCGATTTATAAATCATCATATGAAACGCTTTCATTGTCATCGTAATCGTTTTTGACGTTTGAAAGTTTGAGCTTAGACAGAGATAGAATTTTGAACATATTTTTATTACGAGAGCCCTCTGATTGAAGTTTGTATTTGCGACCCTTCTCATATAATATTTTGTTTTTGTTACAGGTATGTATCAGTTATGCAGTTGACAATGTAAAGGAAGAATACGTATAAGGATAAGTATTCAACATATATTAAAAGTACAGTAAAACAAACTTATATTATTACATATTATTATTTACAATGTCGCGCTGTTTCCAGCAAAGTAAAATACTCCTGCGACCCCATTTATCTCCTGTGTACTGTATCCCACAGTAAACAAAGCGCCTTTTAACCATGCGAACCCCAAAAACATTAAGTAATAACTATTAATACACCTCTGCTAACCACTTTCGACAATAACAGTCGAGAGTATACAATATTCAAAATTAATTTCTTAGGATGAGAAATTTCCTGTATCGATTTTAACGAACTAGAATGATACTTAAATATGACTCGATTGAAAACCCAGTGGGAAGTGTAATGGCATCCATATTTTTATTAAACTATTATTTATATTAGTACCTGACACCTAATATTGATAAAAGCAAAGCAATTGAAGCTGTTTATTGAATCGGTGCTACCAATCGTACCACGCGTGCCACAACACGCAAAAAAAAAAGAAAACGCAGGTGCTTAGGTGTTGCAGGCTGTATTGCTGGACGCTTAATTGTGTTAAAAAACCGACCAAGTGCGATTCGGACTCGTGCACGTGGGGTTCCGTTCAAAACTGGATTGAAAGATGCATCTGATTTTGACACGCTTAAATGCTACATAATCTTCTGATCGCATTGACTTGGAAGTGAGATTTTTTCACAGTTTCAAGGCATCGTAGATCTAAATATTTAGTATGAATTTCTACCTCCACGCATTCTTGAGAAAAAGATATTGAAAGGTTCTGTTTTTTCCTTTGAAAGTATGGAACCCTAAAACCTCTTGCCTGCGAAACCGCCTGCTTGAAATACTGAACGTATTCTCGAGATAAATAGTAATCTGTGTATTTCCAGATTATAAATCTATAGTACCTACCAAATTTTATTGAGATAGGTACATCCAGCTCACGACTGACCTAATTGGGTTACAAAAGTCCATACATTAATCATCGCCTCATCTGTTTCTCTATACGATAGTAAATTTATTCATTACTGCAGTATAGGTTGTCCTCGCAATGTTATTTTTAAAGTTAAATTTACTTTTATACCAAACATAAACGCTAAAACCGTACCATATTACCGCCGTTATAATCAATTATGGCGGGTGACAGTAACCTACATTTTAGAACGACACATTTTAAAATTAGAATAATTTTTCATCGCTCTCGTTCACTCTGAATGAGAAAATTCCAATTCATTAATAATTTAAAATTCGAATATCATTATTTAACTCTTGAAGTTCTAACGGTCATATATTATGAATTTGGCTCATTACCATTTTTCATATCTGTACAAATAAATAAAATTGGAGTGTCTGTTTGTAATATTAAAATAACCGCTTTCTACTACATGCATATGAATGTATATACGGTACACATACCAAAATCTATTCCGAAGACTGTATACCATTTATAGAAGCTATGAGAACTATTATCAACAATAAAAAGTAATATTAAGATCGGATTAAGATTCAAGTTATACCTCGAGCCAAATATCTTGGATCTAAAACTCTATAAATAAATAAATATTCCACAACATTCCACACAACGCTATTTAGACCCATGGTAAGCATAGCTTAACTAGCATGTGTTTTGGAATCTAGAATTCGGATAAAAATACCTAGTTTTTTTTTTGTAAATACACATACTATATAAAGAAACACCCTTTTTTTGTTTCGTGCGGAAATCCCCTTGGATACCCTCCCTGCCGGAGCCGGAAGGGGAGGTTATGTCGGGCTCGAACCGACTAAAACCGCACGCCGACTGTGGGTCGTGGTGCTAGGCCGAAGGTGAGGTTGTCATCGACATATCCCTCGCACCCCGGCTGTACATAGAAACACCCAGACCAATTCAAAAAGCCATATTCATGCATACAAATATTTGCACTGAGCAGGAATCGAACCCGCGCCTCCTGCGTAGCAGTCGCGTTCACTATCGCCACGCCACGGAGGCATACATGCAATAGTTACACGTTTCTTGGGTGTATTTTGAGGATAGAACGAGGTGCCACTGCGGCAGCCGGGGTGCGAGGGATATGTCGATGACAACCTCACCTTCGGCCTAGCACCACGACCCACGAAGCCCGCGCAGAGCGAAGGTGAACCGGACGTCGGAGGTCGCAGAACGACCTCCGTCCTCCATGAGCGCTGGCCTGGGGGTGACCGGTGGGCCGCGGCGGCGGCGCAAAATGCGCCTCCCCGTAACCGGGACAAGATGGGGACACTGTGGTCCCCACAACCCGAAGGGGGCCATCTCGATGGAGATGGTCCTGGGTCTGCCGGGGTGCGAGAGATATGCTTTTGGCAATCTCACCTCCGGCAACCAAGGACCCAAGACGGCGTGCGTTTTAGTCGGTTCGAGTCCGACATAACCGCCTTCACCGGTTCCGTGGGGGTTGTATCCGTGGGGATTTTTCGCACGATAAAAAAAAAAAAGAGCTCCACGACCCACAGTCTGCGTGTGGTTTTAGTCGGTTCGAGTCCGACATAACCTCCCCTTCCGGCTCCGGCAGGGGGGTATCCGTGAGGATTTCCGCACGAAAAAAAAGGTGGTGCTACTGCGGTAGACGAGCTCAAATTCAACTAGCATAAAACAATCCACGCGCGACAAAAATCCAGGGCCTGGTTTTTCTCGCGACTTAGGTCCAAAATATGTGTCCCAAGGTATACACAAGTCGTGACTAAAGGTGTTTGATAAAAATGCAGGTAGTTGCAAAAAAGTGTAGCTTTTAACGTCAATTATGTGCTTTAAACGTTGTTTTATTATTAGCTTAGTTTTTACAGCGTTTGTTTGCTTTGTATTGGTCCATTTTTCTTATTTTTTTGTTCCATTTGATTGCCTGGTTAGATAAACACTTGGTTGTAATATGTTCTTATTACTTATGTTTTAGTAAGTGCATCGGAAAGAAAGTGGTCTTAGACGCTTGGATCGTCGTCTGTACCTACAATAGCAGTATTATTAGCGCCGTTTCTTCTCCACTGGTGCCTAGGAAGCGGTGGTAAACTTAGTTTTAAGCAGAATTTGACGTCAAAAAGCTGTAGGAATGCTACAAAATTTTGAATAAATACTTTGGCTGAATTTTATATAGCATTTTTTATGCTAACTTTATATTTCGAAAAACATCGGAAAAAATGAAGCGCTCAAGTGAGGCTTGAACTCACGACCTTTCCCTTACAACGTGAGTTCAAGCCTCACTTGAGCGTTTCATTTTTTCCGATGTTTTTCGAAATACTTTGGCGTTGACATTAATAGTGAAAAGCTATTTTAACCCAGTTTCTTGAGATTTCATCCTTTATCAATGGATATAAGCCTCTCTCAATGTCGGGAGGCTTTGGCTGACTGTTTCCATGTTTACCGGACGGGTTGGTACAGTTTTATACGGGTTGGTACAGGGTTTTATACGGGTTGGTACAGGGTTTTATACGGGTTGGTACAGGGTTGTATACGGGTTGGTACAGGGTTTTATACGGGTTGGTACAGGGTTTTATTTCGAGATTTCCTTCTCTCGCAGTGATATCGTCTGCGTCCTTTTCCTTTAGTCGCCTCTTACGACATCTTTCGGATGAGATGGGGTGATGATACTTGTATTCTTTCTCCGTCACCACTTCCTAATAAATGTGAACGTTTGTGAAGCTGTATGGATGTTTTCTATTCAATTACACTCCAACGGCTGAACAGATCTGGCTACAGTTTGGCACACGAATAGGTATAATAGTTTGGAATAAACGACAGGTTGCGGGAATGGGGTCAGAATTTCCCCTCTTTTTCCGTAGTACGGTCGTTTTGTCCGGCCAGCCGGACAAAGGAAGAATTGTTTTTTCGATTGTCCGGTGGTCCGATTCACGTGGGTGGAGTGACGGGCAATCAGCTTCTTTATACATCATTAACTTTGAAGTCATTTTCAGGCTTTCATCATCATCTATTGTATAAGTGATTATACTCGCGTGTAGGGATTATGCAAATTCACGTATGCTAAGCGGCTGCTTTGCATGTGCAAGAATTCTTGTGGACATCGTATTTCCCTATGCATATTGCTATAAACGGTATTTTCCTGTTGTTCTTAATGTGACAAGTCATATTAATTAAATGCAGAAGTGTTTGTTGTACATTGTTAATTACAATTAATGCTAATATGTAATTGACGTCACGGTTTCAACTGTCACACGTAAATCTACTAAATCCATACTCCATACTAATACTATAAATGCGAAAGTAACTTTGTCTGTCTGTCTGTATGTTACGCTTTCACGCCTTACCCACTGAACTGATCTTGATGAAATTTGATATAGGGCTATATTAGACCATGAGAAAGGACATAGGCTATGTTTGGTCTCGATAATCGACATCGACGCAGGCGGAGCCGCGGGCAAAAGCTAGTTATTTCATAACTTGCAAACGTGCACAACATATTGCTGTAAGCCCATCTTCAAGAGTTCATACATACAATTTAACTTCATACATACACACTTATTATGCTCACGTCTATTTCTCTCTGGGGAAGGCAGTGACAACAGCTCGCCATTTGCATCTATCCTTAGATTTTTTTTACAGAATATTAGAACCGAAATTACTAATAAGTATTCCCTCTAACCCCTCTTGTGTTAGGAGTGCGTTCACGTTGGTAGTGTAATGGCCAGGATTCGAAACTGGGCCAGGATCTTAAGGCCGACTCCTTAACCATTAAGCTGCTGACGCTTACACATAATTCACAAGCTTCTTCTACTGTCATTAATCCTTTGATGCAAACCCACCAGTCTCGAGCCCTTATTTCAATATCTTACCAATTGCATTGTGTTTATTTGTTTTTTCCCAAAGCTACGTACAAAATTGAAATAAAATTACTTTTAACGGACCCTATCGCGATTTATTTAGCAGCCAACATGGCTGACATGGGAACATAGACTCCGCGAACATGTCTGCTGAAAAGTGACGGAATAAATCGCTACAGAATCAGTTAAAAAATAGTTTTATTTTAACGAGTGAAATTCGCGTAAACTTTAAAAATAATAATACGTTCAAAATCAAGAACAATCAATAAGCAAGAACTAGATGGTGATTGCTCGAAATAAATTCGAGATATCGTTTAAGGCATTGGCATTTTGTTTGTTTTGTACAAATTCCACCAATTGTATCGTTCAGTGACCAGTAAACTATTATTCTGCCAGAAAAGGATTATCCTTAGGATTAGGATTTTTGGAACTTCAAAATCTTCAATTGAATGAGCTGCTTCAAACTTGCGCGGACTCTTATGAACCAAACAAACCGAATGTTGCAAGTTGCAAGTGACCCAACGGTAGAAAAAGTAATATGTATTGTTGCAATTCATGTTTGTTTTTCTTCAAACGTCGTGACAAATCGTAAGGAACTATTATGACACAACATTTAAAAAAACAATTACGTTTAATACGTGTACGCTCTGCTATTTGTCAGTCAACAAGAGTAAATATTGTAAATACATAGTTTTGTTTGAGCTACTTTTTCGACACCGACACAAGAATGAAGTTACACGCAACTTTTTTCTAACACGTCGAATAGAATTGTTATGCGCGAGCACGTACAGTTTTCGTCACAGCGCATCCAAATTGGGTTTATCGCAACATCGCATGCGTACGCGCAGCGGCAATGAACTTGCGGCGCAGTGGCCGCGCTGCTTTGTGCCGTGTGCGTGGAGTTTTGAGCGTGATACGTCTCACCCTCTATAACTATGCCTCGGAAAACATATCTTGGAACTAAAATGTGCTCTGTACGTGAAGTGCACATTTTTTGGGTGTCTTTGAGGATAGCAGGGGTGCTGTTCGTCAAACATAGATTATTACAAAACAACCGCGCGCGCCAGGCACTCGATTGTCTACTGAGCTGAAGGCTTAGGTCCAAGATATTTGTCTTGAGGTATACCAACTGGATCTGCATCCACCCTTTCATATTAACGCTAATTAACTGATAATAATTTATATTTATTTATTGATGTAAATTATTACATTGATATCTTGTAATTATGTTGTCTACATAACAATAAACAAGTCATTACAATCAGAATAACATATTGTTTTCAATGGACAAAGTAGGAAGTATTTATTTTTTATATTTTTATTCGCTATTGTTGAATACAAGACAGAGGTCGAAGTGCATTGCTTTTTTATTAATATCAAAGGTGAAGTTTTATAACCGTGTCAATTTTACTTCCTGTATGCACAATCCAAACGAATTGCAATAAATATTACTTTTTATTAAGAACTCAGGAATCAAATATAAGCTTTTTCGGTTGTCAAGGATAAAAACCTTTTGGGGGCTTTTGTAATGCAGCATCGGCGCATGCGACGATTACTAAAACATTACAGCGTGTGATCGCGGAACGAATTGTAAATTGTGTGGATGAATTATTCAGATTCGTAAGTAGTGGACGTAATTTTGATATTCAATTTTTAAAAAAAGAACTATAGTTCACAGAGTATGTCTAATAGAATCGTAAAGGCAATTGTGTTATCTGTACCTAAGCTCAACTTAAAGATATACAGAAGAGACATACTTAATAAATTAAACAAGTAAATATGAGATTTAAAAATTTGCAAGCAATGATGGCGGCATTTTGAGGCCTCTGCCAACTTCCCAGATTTTGTTTGATTGTATTTTATGCGCTGTTGAGTGCGGAGCTGGGTTACCCCGCTAGTGAATTATATGAAACCTGCTTATTCCCAATTCCTCATTTACCGATTCGTTCAAAAAATGATTTGTTCTAGATTCCCTTCGAAATTTAAAAACTTGTACAGTCAAACACAAGTTACTTATATTTTCTCGATTATAGTCTAGGCAAGTTTTCTACAATCAAGTTCCTTAGATAGACCTAGTTTTTATTAGCAATATTTTTATTGATTTTTAATTAGATCTCGCTGATCTATTTACAAGATACTATTTCTAGTTCGCTGCTGAACTAGAAACAACTGCTAACCTCATTTTTTTGTACTGATACTTTGTTGATTGAAGAGGGGATATTAGGGTTGTTTCGACATATTGTAATGATTAAATGATGATCCAGTATGATAGGCACGTATAAATGGGAGCAAATCGGGGACCGAGGACAATCACTCAAATCATACACTAATCTATGCAAAAAAAGTTGGTCCAAAAGCATTCCAAACTTGCATGCTTAGGTTTGCTTGAAAATGACAGTAAAGCGTCGGTAGCTTAGTGGTTTAGGAGTCGGCCTTACGATCGAGAGATCCCGGGTTCGAATCCTGGCCATTACACTACCGACGTGAACCCACTCCTAGCACAAGCAATTTAGCTTAGTTAGAGGGGTTAGAGGGAATTCGGTTCTAATTAATATTTAAAAAAATGAAGCTCGTCAGAATGTCTAAAAATAGAGAATATAAGAGGAATACACAAGTAGACAAGGCCTCTGGGAATTTTTACTTGTAAATTAATTTAACTGACTTGCGACGTCTATTGGTATTGGCTCACATAAACTATGTCTCTAATTAAAAAGTGGCTGTCAATTCAAAGTTTTCAACCCATCAACCACCAATCCACAAGCAACAAATGTACAAAACCACATTCGCATGCCATCAAACCACACAACACATGACTTAAAAGCACCGTTCTCCCACTTACACGCTCAATAGACATTCGAATCACTGTGGGTATGAAATTTCATCGCAACACAATTTTTTTTTCTTACGTTCTGAAATCGTTTCCGCAGTAGAGTTCGTTGACCGCGTGATGAACGACTGAACCACGGGGTTCACGACCGTTGTCGACATTCAGACGCAAAAAAATACGGAATCGTTTGAAATGGTTTAACTTCAAGAGGGAGATCAAAATGGCCGACAGTAATCAATGTCTGGAAGATTAACTTTTGAAAAAAGAATACTGATTCTCTTGACATTTTTCGCATATCATTATTCCAAATTAAAAAATTTGATAGCGATTTTTATTAGCGTCCTGTTTCCTGTCCAGATTTTGCACGAGAAAATTACATTTTTTATTTTGTAAGAAGTTACATTTTCGAAAATCCTTCTTTAACTAAGTTTACCAGCTCCTCAATTAAATTACAGGTTACACAGGTTAATAGAAAACTATAGTTAAATTAATAGAAAACGTGCAATAGATTCATTAAAATTATACCTAGTAAGTTTAACGAAGCAATTTAATAATTAAAAGGTAAACTAAAAGCACTGCATATTGTTCAACGATCAAGTATCGAACCCGAACCACGCGTCGGCTAACGGATATTTTGTTTTGTATTATTCTGGAACATACGCTCAATGAATATTTCAATCACACTTGTCCGAACAACTTGTAAATTAAACTCCAAACAATATACCCATAAACACATCGAGGCACGGTGATAAATGCACGACTTGATTGCATTGCTCCTTCTGTTAGGTTTTAATAGTTTTACTAACAAGAACAACTAATGGAATACGCAATGGAATCTGTAATGATGTTGTAGAGAAATTGAAGAGTGTTTGGTAGTGATGGAAAACGAATTCGGTAGGTAATAGTATAATTTAACAATCGGTCTATTGATTTGTTTGTTACTGCGTAGAATCCCAGTATCCCATTCAATTATTTCTCTAGCCCAGCTAGACAGGTGGCAATTCGCTGGCCGGTATATTTTATTTTTATTTGAATTTAACGTAAATGATATGACAGTCGTCAACAAATATCATAAACGTCAAATACCATACTTTTGTCATTCTATATTTGCGAATTGTCACTTGTCTAGAGGTAAAACAAGCTTACTAAATCATTTAAGGACTAGGTATGATCCTTTAGAAATACAACAATCGGTGTTTCTGAAATGTGGAACTCGATCCGATGGAAAATCTTTTCTCTCTTGGAAATACTTACGATTCTTGAAGTGAACATTGTCGTCCAAAACCTCCATGGATTCCATCATTATGTTTGCAAAATATTGGAAATCCTTAAGATAAGAATTGCTGACTTATGAGGCATCTTATTTTCCGGGGGCGAGTCGGGGACACCGTTGTCCTCCCTCCTAAGGAGGACCAGACCGTAAGGGATGGCCCTGGGTCAGACGGGGTGCGAGGGATATGTCGAAGACAACCACCGGCCTAGCACCACGGCCCTCAGTCGGCGTGTGGTTTTAGTCTGTTCGAGTCCGACATAAGCTCCCTTTCCGGCTCCGGCGGGGGAAGTTTCCGTGGGGATATTCACAAGAAAAAAAAACAAGAGGTAAGAATTGCTGACTTATGAGGCATCTTATTATGATTTTATGCGGTGATATCAAGTTTGTAAGGATAGAAACACCCAAGAAATGGATCGGATGGTTTCCATGAAACAAAGATGGTAAATCAGTTTCACAAGCCATGTGTAATATCGCCTTACACGTGGAATCGTAAACGAAACTAACTGAGCCTGCGCGTGATTATAAAATTCCTTACTTTATAGGTTTTGTTTCCAAAGAATATTGTTTCCGCATTAAAGGAACTGGCTGCTGGTATTTCGACATTTCTTTATTCATCGTATTTTTAGTGATGATTTCGGTAACATCCTTTTTTTTCGAGAATTTTCATGTTATGGTTGTCATATTTTGACTATTTGACATACCTATGGAAGGGACAGCTGTCTGACTACCGATTCCTAGCACAAGCAATTTAGCTTAGTTGGAGGGGTTAGCGTTGGTAATTTCTGTCCCTAAAAAAAGTATCTCTGCATCACCCTTAGGTTGACTGTGAGATAATACGGATTAGGTTAGGTTAGGTAAGTAGTTTATGAGCATAAAGCTTAAAGATATAAAACACGCTTTGGGGCAACACTGTTACCATCTATCGAAATTTTTAACCAACTTTCAAGTACCGTATTGAATGTTAACTTATTTTAATCTATATATCGTTAAATATAAGGAAAAGTTAACAAATACTTGATTAAACACTCAATGAATCACCACATCTTGTCCCACCTCACTAAGGGCCTCCGTTTAATCACTCTGTTATCGACCGCGTTTATCAAATCCGCGTAATTTCTAACATCTATTTGTCATTCGCGTAATCTTATCGTAGAGACCACGCGTTGGCGTCGGACGGAATCTCTGCCAGTCTTGCGCCGGCGCTTGCGCACTCATGCAATATTAATGTACCAGCCATTGGACTAATTAGAAACCTATTGCTTTTTTTTAATACTGTCTAGACAACCATAGAAACTGATACGATTCGTTTCTTGGATTTCCTTTTTGTTGAGATACTATCGCTTTAGTAGTATAGAAAAGAAAATGGTTTATTCAAGTGCAGGTAATAGATACAGTATTGTTGATCCCGCTTCTTCGAAGAAAGTTCTTTTATGAAGTATTTTATTGGAATTGTCTGTAGGTTGTGTAGCTTCGAAAGGATGGATTCTACTGGAGAAGTAATATCCTCTTTTTCATCCAAAAGCAATATCAGTTCTATCTAAAGCTACCACTTTGGAGCCCATGTCCATTCTCTTATTTTTTCCATGAGTTGTAAATAGGCTCCACTAAGCCAATGGATCACAGTGAAGCCCAGAGTGCTGTTTGCACCACTGGTGGTTTGTGGCGGAGGATCTTAAAGGACTGAGAATGTATCACACTAATATTTTATAGGCGAAAGTTTGTGAGTGTGAATGTTTGTTGCTTCTTCACGTCTAAACGGCTGGAGCGATTTTAATAAAATTTGGTATTTAGTTGTTGACATACTTGTCAGATATGTCACACTTTATAACGACATATAGTAGGGCACGCGTAGAAGGAAATTCGGTAGAAACTCGAGTAAGTTATGGGAGGCTAGTTATATATTGATCCTCCAGCCAGTTGGCAGTAATAATATCGTTATTAATAATTAAATAGTTAAGTTACTAATTAATTTATCTTGTATATGTATAAATACAGCATCCGTATGTTTTTGAAGCAAAACTCGAAAATAATCGAGAACATAATTACTTTTTTTAATAAAATAATAAAATAATTTTTAAATAAAATAATTACTTTTTTTACAAGCTTTTTTATTCACTAAATATAATTTTAATAACAAATTTAAACCTAGAAACACACAATTTTATGTTAAATATTAATTTTAATAATATACCTAATAATATTAAGTAAGTATATTGTACTTTACATAATATTATGTTACGCAAACCTTTGTTTAGTTTATGTTAAATTTAAACTACTTGGTAACACTAGCTATATTTTATCTATTAGTTGTAGACGATTTTAAATTAAGCAAAATTTAAATTGTAAATGATATAATATACATTTAGATTTAAGACTTAGATTGTTCGCTGTAGCTTGTAGTTGCTATTAAATGGTCTCTTCTCAGTTTACTGGGATGGTAAATTTTCTGTAAGGAACAATTTCATACCAAGCGCTGCTTTTCGTTGACAACTGTTTAGGTAGATGTAACTATTTGTATATAACATTATATTTACATTCATATACTCACGCCTATTTCTCTCCAGGGTAGGCAGAGACAACAGCCCGTTATTTGACTCTATCTATCTATACATATAAAATTACTTGTCCCGACTGACTGACTGATTCATTAACGCAGAGCCTAAACCGCTGGACCTACTAACTTGAAATTTTGACAGTAGATGCATTTTATGACGTAAGCATCCACTAAGAAAGGATTTTAGGAAATTCATCTAAAAGGGGTAAAATAAGGGATGGAAGTTTGTATGAAATTCCGTCATTTTCAGAGCTAGATGCACAAAATTTTATAGACCTGTGTCTTTTAAGATATAAATGAACACATGTATCAGCGTTTTTCAAAATTTAACTATTAATAGGGTAAAATCAGTGATAAGCGTTTGTATGGAAAGTTTTATTTAGGTCACGAAATTTTCCCGGGCGGAGCCGGGACGGGGCAGCTAGCCGTATATATTTGTATCTGGATGTATAATAAATACCTCTTGTATGAACTAAACGTATTCATTCAAATAAATTCCTAACAAGTATGAACTATGAGTTGTTTATATGAGTAATAAATAATACATACATTTCATTTGTCACGGTTCGCACTGTGAACAAGACGCACTTGGACCTATTTGCGTAGTCATTGTCTATGGACGTGGGAATCAGGCCTAACGGGCGGCATAGACACGCCGAACTGACCTGACACCGGTCACTGGCATAAACGACTACCTTCGGCCGGGTAAATATTTTTATTTGAATGAGTCCGCTACTTTAATGGCGTCTAAGAGCAAAAGAGAAAACTACTTACTCATAAGGTTCCGTGGAATACTTACTGGAATTGGGTATTTTCCTATAGTTAAAATAAATTATTTAACCGAGCTTATTAAATTAAAAATGGTAAAAGAGCGGTAAAAGTTACGTCGCTTCTTGTTTTATAGTTTTTATTTATTTTTAATCATCCATCCAACCTATAATAGTAACTGATTTGACTATAAAATTTTATGACATCACAATTTTTTTTTTTCATACAAGTTACTTTCTTCTTATCGTCTTGACATTTATTAAAAATAAACATAACATAACATAACATAAACTCACGCCTGTATTCCCCGAAGGGGTAGGCAGAGGTGCTAGCACCCACATTTCGCCAGTTTATGTTTAGGTCCCAATGTAATAGGTGGCGAGCCTATTGCCATTAACCGGGCACTTATAAACCTGCGATAAATACACACATAACTTCGAAAAGCATCGAAAAGTCATTGGTGTGTGCCATGGTAAACCTGGGATCGAACCCGAGACCTCGTCTCAGCAGTCCATTACCCATACCACTAGGCTACCGCAGAATATTATTATTAAAAATAGTCAGTAGAATACCTCTTTTACCATTCTTAATTTAATAAGCACTGTTTTATTTAAACTATGGGATAACACCCAATTATGAAACATTGCAGATACCTACATATAATTCAATTATTCACTTTTTTGACAATAAGATATTTAATTCTGGCTGTGATACGTTCAATTACTTTCCGTTAGATATTTCTTCAAGCGTTTTTGTTCAGTACAGGCAAATGACCTCTAGACCAGCCGTTTGCGCTTGCGCATCCGAATTTATCGCAACAAATTATGGTTTATGCCGTATACGTGTCTGTTCATTCATTTATTTAAATGGAAATTGTACATTCATGACATAAAATGATTCATTAATCATAAAAGCAGTATGTCAGCGTTGTGATGGGTTTGCTCCTTGGGAATGTGGGTGCGTGTTGGACAGTCAGCATCAATAAGATGTCGTTGAACAAAGTGCTTAGTTTGATCTTAATTCCTTGATTTTCCCCCATTTCTTTAGTTCGGACAATTTAACGGCCGTTCCCAATAACATACTTACAGTTTAAAGATAGATCGCAACAGTCAAAGGAGATACCCCACTTTGGGCCTGAGTGTACAGACATCAAACCTACCTCAAAAAATTCGTCTATTTTGTCTTATAATTTTGTTTAGACTTCATTACAATCAGCAATGGCCAAGTGCGACAAAAGTTTAAAAATGTGATTTTCATTAATCAACAAGCTTCGTAAACGTTGAATGTAATACTTAATCCGATCTTCGTAAATGCGCTATGATTATGCTTGCTTTATCGATTCGATTATGAAATTAAATCGATAACTAATAACTATGAATTTAAAATTCGTGGCTTTATTAAATGATTTCAAAATATCTATGTAGCATCTTTATTTTCGTTATTCAGTTTACTAATCAGAAAGACACCTGTCTCTTTCATAATGGAAGTCAAAATATCGATTGTAAATAATCGTAGTGTATTCAAAGTCTATGTAAATAATCGATCATATAGAATTCATAATAATCTGTAATCTGTAACATCATATGTCATTTTCACTCCTGTCCTGTCATTGAAAATGTCGCATTCGCTTTCCTTCGGCTATGTGTTTTGCTGCTTTTACTCTGTGAATTGTATATGATTTTCGAACTAATTGATCCTTGCTTGATTACCGGACACCGTTATTTGCTACATTTGTTGACCTTGGCTTTAAAACTGGACTAGACTTTACCACATCGGTTGAAAGCTATCACAATGAGTCTCTGTGTGAATTGTGGAATCGCTACCGATCGGTGCAATATTATAGGCAGACATTTATTGAACGATGCAGGGATACTATAGCTCGTGCGAGTTAACATGGCACCTGCCTCGAAGACACCCTCCTCCCGCTTCCCCGCGCGCGACCCCGCTCTCGCCGTGCGAGGCTAGTAGCGTCAGCGTACACGCCTCCCGCTCCCCCGCGCAAAGCCCCGAGCCAGGTGCCATGTTAACTCGCACGAGTTGTAGCTTGTATACGTGAATGGGTCGCACCACAAATAGTAAGTACCTATTCGTTATTTCTCGCTCTTTTGAAATTGTTATTATAATTAACGTTAACAAGCTGTGTGATAGCTGCTATAGAATAGAAATTACTACGAGTCTACCTAATCCCGTAGATAATTATGCCAATTTTTGTATATGACAATGTATTTTGACTTATATGTGTAACGTTCATGAAGAACTAGCCTATATGACTAATGGAATATTCAGTGCTTATAACATGATCTCTGTTTAAGGTGAATGCAAATGACATCATTTGCGAATCTTGCTGGATTCAAGCTCAATGTGCATGTTTGGATGAGAACAGACCAGCACAATCACCAGTGGGGCACAGAAAAGTGTGTATTCTGTATGTCATTGAAGTGTGCAGAGAGGTGGATAGGGACCTCCTACAAGAACTGTCAATATCTCAAACGACTTGGTTGTTAAGAGGAAAAATAAAGTCCAGGCATATAAGTAGTAGAACTTATTACGTATATATATTAGTTGACAGTTCTTTGAGCGGGAGGAATGCTATATTACAGCATTGCTGTAATTGTTTTGTAGGTAAGAGAACAGTCGGGTGCTGTGCCCACATAATGAGTGTAATATGGTATCTCGGTTGGGCACGGTTCCAAGACAATATAACACCTCCTGCACAGTTTCTTGACAATATTTTAAGAAACTATGATGATGCTTAAAAAGGGGAGGAAAGACCTAAGTCCTAGTGTAAGCATTTCTACAGCCAAATAGGAAGATACCCGGGATAGAGATTACAGTACTTTTTAAAATAAAATAATCTTTAAAATAATGTTGTTTTATTTTATTACCTACTTATATAATTAATTCTATATTACTACAGCAAACATCATCCCACAATGTCTTAAGACAAAAGTCTATAACCAGTGCGTTCTACCTGTAATGACATACGGAGCCGAGACGTGGACACTTACGGTACGGTTGGTCCACCAATTCAAGGTCGCTCAGCGTGCTATGGAAAGAGCTATGCTCGGTATATCTCTGAGGGATCGAATCCGGAACGAAGTAATTCGGCAGAGAACTAAAGTTATCGACATAGCTCAACGAATTAGCAAGCTGAAGTGGCAGTGGGCTGGCCATATCTGCCGTAGGACCGATAACCGTTGGGGTAAACGAGTCCTTGAGTGGAGACCGCGAACCGGCAAACGTAGTGTGGGGCGCCCTGCGACTAAATGGAGCGACGATATACGCAGAGTGGCTGGTGGAGAGTGGAGGAGGACAGCCGAAGACCGGGCTAAGTGGCGTGTCATGGGAGAGGCCTATGTCCAGCAGTGGACTGCCGCGGGCTGATGATGATGATGACAGCAAACAAGTATGTATACAGCCTTGTGGAAAGTGGTAACCGTAGCAAAAGGATGTCATTCAGATGTTGCCGTCTGAAGTGAGTGTAGGGAAGGATTGCTTTACCACCTTTAGAGTAAATGTCAGTTGCATATCATAAAACTAAAAGGTTTAATATTGTGCAACAAAAAAGTAGCTAAAGCATGTCTTTGCTTCGACATATCAGTTTTATTATTTAGCATATAGTTGACCATTCCACATTAATGACTAAAAATATTAATGACCTGCCCTTTTCTATACTAATAAAACCTGCTAACCTACTTACAAATAAAAGCGATACGCGAATAACTTGTGTAGCTATCACACACAACACAACTTAAGACGCTGTTTGACCGCATTATGTATTACAACATAACCTAAAAACCTATGAACAATGCTCGATTTAACAAACTTGGCCATTGTGAATCGTCGTGAAAATTAGGCAAACAAAATGTCCTTAGATGGTCTAAATATTGCCTAATTTTCAACCCTGTACATGCGGGCCCAAGATTGTATGAGAGTTGGGGTTGTCCTTTGACGTATCTGCTGTGTAAATTCAAAACATGGTAACTGATTTTTTGCGGGAAAGCGCATCGCGGTATAATTTTATTTTCCGAAATTGGTGTGAAATAGGAGTTACAATGTTTTGAATTTAAACAGCCGAGCACTTTATCCGTAGATGCGATCTATCTTTAACTGTCAGTATGTTATTGGGAACGGCGGTTAATCAATAAAACAGTTTAATTAGCTCTTAATACTTTAGTTTTAAGATCGTTTTGAAACTTTGTTGTCAAGATGGCGGTAGTGAACGGGTTTCGATCCCCGCTCAGTGCAAATATTTGTATGCATGAATATGGCTATTTGCATTGGTCTGGGTGTTTCTATGTATAATATGTATTTATTGACAAAAAAAAGTATCTAAGTAGGTTTATCCGCATTCTAGATTCTATAACACAAGCTAGTTAAGCTATACTTACCATGGGTCTAGATAGCGTTGTGTAGAATGTTGTGAAATATTTATTTAGTTACTACTTTTGTACGAAGAAGAACGAGGGGGTAGCCGTATATCCATATGGTAGCCGACAGTTTTATAATGGCCCTGTATTCCTCCTTGCACTTTCAAATATGTGTAACTAAATTATGATTAATAATCGCAATCAGAGACGACTGACCCTCGATCGGTAGCAAGGTTGTCTCGGCAGGAATGACTCCGCAGTTTTTTAACAGCGGCAATCGAGTTGACTTCTTCTTGTGAATGTTCTTGGTAGATTCAATGACAATCATTGTGTGTGATCGTAAAAGCGTATGTGTTGTTGTCTCATGACTGTTAAGAAACACGTGACTTTGACTTTATAGATGTAATTTTTTTACGTTTTGGTAATTTTAATGATAAATTTATTTTACAATAGACTTTTACTTGTTGCTTGACGTTGACGAACGTCGGGTTAAAAAGTAACAATAACAAATATATCGCGATAGAATCCGTAAAAAGTGGTTTTATTTCAATGAGTGACATTCGCGTAAACTTCAGAAAATATCATTTTCAGGTTTAGTTGACATTGGGTCAATTTAATATTCTCTTGTTATTCGTTGACCGTTGTGATGTAAGTGTTCGAAATATCTTCATCCCACTATTAATCTGAGTATATGGGTGCCCCATCAAGATATGTGGGGCCTTAACCAACCTCAAAAATGATTGAAAAATCATACATTAGGTATGATTTTTCAATCATTTTTAAACAATCTCAACTAGTCTTCAAATGATTTCCTCTATCAATTACTTGTGAATGTATATTAATGCCTACACCACCTACACTGCCTTCTTTGTTGTTTTAAAGGAGAAATCGTATCCACTTAAGGTCAGGTGATAATGTTTAAGTGGAAGCCTTTCATCAAAAATACTTACTTTAGAAATCACGCACAATGCGTATTTGCTATTGTTTTTTTTTTTGTAATGAAGATACTCTATATAATACCATACTGCTTTTAAAGTAGCCCTTCTCTAATTTGCTCTAATCGAATGAATGGGCTGTGAAAATTAACTATGTAATTTTCACAGCTAGTATTAATTGGGTTATAGACTGGTGCAGATAATAGATTTTACAAAAATAATTTTCGGAAACTCATTACGCGCTTTGCCTTCTGTAATCCCCTTAACTCAATACATTTCACAGTGAATTGCGTTCAAAATCGTATATAATTATAACGTAACGTATAATAGAAAATGTTGGTATAATTGCATCGGTCTACGGCGAGGCGCAGGGCTGTCACTTACGTCAAATGTAGTAACCGACAGGTGACAGAGTCTTGTGGTCAATTACATCACATCAATTGGATATTCCACTGATTAGTCAAATTGCTGTCGTATCTAACTACTCTTGGCTTTGTAGAGAAAAAGGCGTGAGCATAAATGTTTTTTTCGGTTCTAATATTCTTTTTTACAAAAAAAAATAGTGTTGCAATAAGTGAATACGGGTAGTTGGAGCCCTCAAAAGTCCAACCAGTCTAACTGGGAACTTCGATATCGTCATTGTTCATTGGACCATTGGTTGTGGAGGTCAGATGGCAGTCCCTTCACAGAAAATATCGAAGTTCAGCCGCAAAACAGTTAAACTGGAAAGCCGACCCCAACTGAGTTGGGAAAAGGTTCAGCGAATGATTAAGAGAATAAAACTGCAAGTGACAACCTTGATTCGTCGTTTCGTGATCGACACCACTATCATTGTTAGTTGGTTTCCGCCTTTGCTTTTCTCATGACCTCACTTGTTCTAGTTTAGTGAAAAAATGTTCAATGGTGTCATATTGGTTCGTGTTTTGTTTACTTCTACTTATTCATATTGTTAAGTTTTAGAATGTATAGTGTATATGCAACCCTATCCGCTAAGGTTTTTCGATCTTATTAGGTTAAGATTAGAACTTTCTAGAAACTGTTCCAGAAACTCCTTCGAATTCTTAAAATGTTGCTGAAACACAAGAATACAACCTTCTCCCTCCGGGGTAGATAAAGAGACCCGCTTCACACATTTATAAAACAAACTAGCTTTCGCCCGGGGCTCCGCCCGCGCGGATGTCGGTTATCGCGACCAAACATATCCTATGTCCTTTCTCGTGATCTAATCTACCCCTATACCAAATTTCATAAAAATCGGTTCAGTGGTTTTGGCGTAAAAGCGTAATATACAGACAGACAGAGTTACTTTCGCATTTTTTAATATTAGTATGGATTATATTTTATACCTAGCTTCAATATATCCTTGCAGGACATATTGAAGGTATTTTATTGCCATAAACATTAGGTATAGTTTGGCGGCGCTACCATGTCTGAAAACGTATACCTAAATCTATAAATTATGATATTTATGCTCAATTCTCTTTTCAGCCACTTTTAACGCCCCCGCTTTGCCTAAAACCAAGGAAATCAAGCTGTGTAGTAACTCTGATTACTGCTTCATACACACTTGACGTTCAAATAACTACAGATCATTCAACTGAACGATTGAAACATCTGAATGTCAGTCTTCAATGAAGCTCAGAAGAGCTTAAATGATCCATCACATGAACTTTATCTTGGCCCACGCTCCATCGGTATTTTTAGATGGCACTATGGCCAGGTCACGGGAGTCACACACGGCGCGCGTAGGTCGACTCAATGACCGGCGAGTGAATGGGCGTCTTTAAGAGTCGGAGTCCGCGATGAATGGCCGCCCCATTCACAAGTCGTACAGAGCGATGTTATTTGTGACCACCTTAGGTCACACTAACCAGGTGGTTATTACGTGTGTGTATGGAAATTGAACGACATATTTTTTTATCATTCACCAGTCAATATTCAGAGGGATGTTATTTGTTACCACTTTAGCACACTATACTGTGTTTTTTTATAAAGGACACGTCAATTTGACTTCACCTCGCCTGATGTTAAGCTAAAGGCAACGTCTCGGAAAGATGGTCACCATCGTAAAAATGTACCATGTTAACAGTGGTGGCACTCAGCTTGACGGCCTCATCAGATGCCTTTTCATGCCCCGATTAAAGGACCCGGGACTGTAGGAAGAAGGAAACACGTGAGCTGGCAGGGAGTTCCAGGTCTTAGTGGTGCAAAAATCCCCTCGGACACTTTTTCAGTTTAGAGATGGCTTCTTCGGGTGAGGAAACAACGGTGTCCCCACCTTCCCCCCTATTATTTCTAGACCCCTATGTAAATTAGCTCCATTGTTAGCAGAGTCTCCTTGTAGGGGTAGTCAGATGTATATTAGGTAACACCCACATTTAGCCATGATTTTCGATCCCACGTAATAGGAGACGAACCTATTGCCATCATGCGGGCACTTTTAGATAACCTAACCATTAATAGATAGCTGAAATTTTGACATTGTGTATTGCCGTTGGTGCTACAATTTTTTTTTTGTAAATTTTGGCACCTTCCTGTTTACGATAAAAGTAATTTTTAAAGCACCCTTCTAAAGTCCGACTGGCACTTAATTTTTTATTTATTTATAAGGCTACAAATAAGGGCATTTATTTTGTGTTTATACTTAAACACGTGCCTATAATAAATTATACCTTAATACGGAAATTAAATTTCAAGGGTAAAGAAATGTAATTAATACGATACATTCATTCCGGATTACGAAGTCATAACCTCATTAAACTGTCATACATTCACATATGACATTAAAATGTCAAAGTTACCTAGAATATGTCCATAAAATTATTCATAACCGTTTGCACCTACACGATTTGAATGAAATTGACCGATTTTCTTGACAAAGGGACTCGTTAAGGTAATCGATGATGCCGACTTTAATTACAAACTAAATTGGTTGGTACTATGGATATTATATTATGTAGAGATGAGAACATATAGACAAGGCATTTTTTTGATGGTTCACAATATTTTGATTGTGCATAATATCTTGCTGACATACTTTATGTATATCGAACATACAGTATGTTTAATTATTTTTATAGCAAAAACTGGTATAATTCTAGAAGTTTTATTATCTTATTCATCTATTCTGGTTCAAGATGAGTGCAAGGCAGTTCAGTTCTGAATAGACATGGAATGTAATTCGCAATTAAAAATTGAAATGTATGATGGAGCACGAATTTTTTACCCGACTACGGCGAAGCCAAAAGGAGGGTTATGATTTTGACAGGCTATGTATGTATGTATGTATGTATGTATGTATGTATGTATGTATGTATGTATGTATGTATGTATGTATGTATGTATGTATGTATGTATGTATGTATGTATGTATGTATGTATGTATGTATGTATGTATGTATGTATGTATGTATGTATGTATGTATGTATGTATGTATGTATGTATGTATGTATGTATGTATGTATGTTCATTTGTTCCCTCATAGCTCCTTAACTACTTATTAGAACTGGACAAATGAGGTATCGTTACAAGCGGCTTGATCGTCCGATGGTTATAGGCTATATGACGTGTCACTCAATCTTATGTGGCGCCCTCTAGCGCTCATAAGGTACTGTGTTAAAAAAATAATTTGAGATAAATATGCCGTGTTTGGTATCAAATGAAAGGGCTTAATAAGCACATTTCAAATATATATAACTTATTAGCTTTACCTTGCCCCAAATTAATATAAATAAAAAAATAAAGTTTAAAACTAAAACCCGACTACTGAAAAATGACGTTCTAAAAAGTAACAAACAAGAAAATATCAAGGATAGCCGTGGTCGTATGCCACTTACTCTAACAAAACAATATATTCTAGGGAAAAGTGGCATACGACCACGGCTATCCTTGATATTTTCTTGTTTGTTACTTTTTAGAACGTCATTTTTCAGTAGTCGGGTTTTAGTTTTTAACTTTATTTTTTTTATGTAACAGCCCATTGTACTTACATTAAAGCAAATGAATTTGAATCTCCACGGAAATTTCACCAAACTTTTGTACTTTACGATTAAAATATAAGAAAAATTCATTCGAGTTTATAGAGATAAATTATATTTACTTAGCGTTTCGATAGCCGCAATTCCACCATGGTCACATTAAAAAATTCTGTTTTCGAATTTTACCTTTGCTATATCTCGCGTTGTCTATTGCATGCACCTCCTGCATGTTTTAAGGCTAATCCTACTCTATTATATATATATATATATATATATCTATGGTTAAACCACTCTATAGCTGCAATAAATCACCACATTGTTTGATGGTGATTGCCGTGTCACAATCCCTAACGTTCGCGCTTTAAACGGTGTCACGTGTGATGTTTCATGACACTATCGCCATATAAGGCGTTATTGCTATCAATACATTTAATTGGCCGGCGAGTCGGACGCACCGGCGCTTGCGCACCGCAATTAAATCTCCATATCGGCACAGAAATATGCATACCGAATATAGATAGCGGCGGTAAGACCCATCATGGAGGAGTGGCTAGAGAGGCCACACGGCAGCCTCTCGTACCGGCTGACGCAGGTGATTACCGGACACGGGTGTTTCGGGAGTTACCTGTGTCGGATCCGGAAGGAGCCAACGTCCGAGTGCCATCACTGTGATGCGAGCGAGGACACAGAGCTGCACACGCTGACCGAGTGCCCGGCGTGGGACACGCCGAGGCGGGTCCTAGTGGCGGCTCTAGGGGTGGGAGTCCTCACACTCGTCACATTGCTCACAGCGATGGTACGATGCGCAAACGCTTGGGGTGCGGCCGCCTCCTTCTGCGAGCAAGTAATGCTCGAGAAGGAGGCGGCCGGTCGGGTCCGGACCAGACTCCGGGCCCGGGAAGCCCGTGCAGAGCGAAGGCGAACCGGACGTCGGAGGTCGCAGAACGACCTCCGTCCTCCATGAGCGCTGGCCTGGGGGTGACCGGTGGAGCCGCCTGTCACCCTAGCAGAAGCAGGCCGCGGCGGCGGCGCAAAGTGCGCCTCCCCGTAACCGGGGCTAGATGGGGACATTTTGGTCCCCACAACCCGAAGGGGGCCATCTCGAAAGAGATGGTCCTGGGTCTGCTGGGGTGCGAGAGATATGCTTTTGGCAATCTCACCTCCGGCAGCCAAGGACCCAAGACGGCGTGCGTTTTAGTCGGTTCGAGTCCGACATAACCGCCTCCACCGGCTCCGTGGGGGTGGTATCCGTGGGGATTTTTCGCACGATAAAAAAAAAAAAAAAAAAAAAAATACCGAATATAGAAATGTTTAGTGCGACATAACAATGTCAGTTTATATAAAAACGACGACTCAATAATAGTCTTGCTACATGACACATATAAACGGTTTCTTGATTCATTTATTTTTTTAAAGAAAATTTGAACCGAAGTTACTCATATTCCCTCTAACCCCTCCAGCTAAGCTAAATTGCTTGTATTAGGAGTGGGCTCACGTAATGACCAGGATTCGAATCCGGGACCTCTGTATCGTAAGGTCGACTCCTTAGCCACTAAGCTATCGACGCTTTCAATTATAACTAAACGCGCACAACTTACAAGCGACTGGATGAAATTGGATAATTCTTTGTTTATTGTATTACTAGCTTTTGCCCGCGGCTCCACCCGCGTGGATGTCGGTTATCGCGACCAAATATAGCCTGTGTCCTTTCTCATGGTCTAATCTACCCCTATACAAAATTTCATCAAAATCGGTTCAGTGGTTTAGGCGTGAAAGCGTAACAAACAGACAGACAGACAGACAGACAGACAGAGTTACTTTCGCATTTATAATATTAGTATGGATTTGTATTCGTTATTATCAGAAGACGTTTTGTTAGAAGTTACGGGAACTTGATTAGAATTGCCCGCGGGCAAACTCACGGTCAACATCTAGTTATTTACAAAAGGTTACATATTTAAGGTACGGTTACATAACGATGCGTACTGCAGTGGGCACTAAAACCTTGAACAAAAGAAAAGATACAAAAAGTTTTGAAACTTAAAGCGACGTCATCAATTGCAGAGGAGGCGAGGGCGGGCGGTTATACAATACGCATTTATTTGTATTGAGCACCATTCTTCTGTTGAGGCCGCCCTCACCACTGTCAGCGAACAAAACGACCCGGGACAATGAGTAGACTAGTCCAATTAAGCGTCGGTAGCTTCATGGCTAAGAAGTCGGCCTGACGATCGAGAGGTCCCGGGTTCGAATCCTGGCCATTACACTACCAACGTGAACGCACTCCTAGCACAAGCAATTTAGCTTAGTTGGAGGGGTTAGAGGGAATATTTAGTAATTTCGGTTCTTATATTCTTTAAAAAAATGTCTATAATAAATATTTTTCCTACATGAAAAAAGCCGGACAAGTTGGGGTAGGGCTCGCATACTGAGGGTTTAGTGACGAATTTATGGTACATATACTGCAATAAAAATAAAAATGCTAATTCATAAAAGATAAATAAGGAGGCTCACCTTTAAAGCATCGTAATTGAAAGTATAAAACATTAATAAAGCTAATTATGAAGTATGGTGATGGCGCTCAATCAGTGCGCAAGCGCAATGGCGGGCGCCTAATTGAAGAGATGAGTGCTTGCGCGAGCGCCGGAGGAGAGAGCACTTAGCAGGAGGTCTGTAAATATTACGAATGAAATTGAATCATGTTTTTCTTACTATTTTTGTGTTTGCAAGTAATAATTGTAGCTGCCTAGAAATTGTCGTAGAAGGCGTCTAAAGCGAAGAACATACAGCCCATGACAAAGATACCCGCTTTATGGGTACCGAAAATCATAATTGGCGATATTTGAAAACTAGCTTTTGCCCGCGGCTCCGCCCGCGTGCGTGGATGTCGGTTTTCGCGAACATAGCCTATGTCCTTTCTCATGGTCTAATCTACCCCTATACCAAATTTCATTAAAATCGGTTCAGTGGTTTAGGCGTGAAAGCGTAACATACAGACAGACAGAGTTACTTTCGCATTTATAATATTAAGTATGGATTAAATTACCACAACCACTTCACAATAATTATATAATCGTTTTTAGATGATACCAAGATGTCGCTTGGTGTTTAATGTAACATTCTTCTTGTTTTATGTCTTTCGACCGGCGCGAAGTGTTACTGCGGCCTTGACATTAGGTATAATTAAAAACCAAATCGGACCGAATACCTTGTGAAATATTAACAGTCTCCTACACTAATTTTGCCTACGCAATGGACTATGAACGTAACTCTAATAGGTACTTACCAAATGCTAAAAGATTATTGCGAATTATGTAAGTAGAAATATCCTGAAGACTGTCTGGACATGCATGACTTCTGAAAAAGTAGAAAGAAATAAAGTTCAGAGACACGTATTGTGCCTTTACTTTGTATATAGCCTAGTGGTATGGGTAATGGACTGCTGAGACGAGGTCTCGGGTTCGATCCCAGGTTTACCATGGCACACACCAATGACTTTTCGATGCTTTTCGAAGTTATGTGTGTATTTATCGCAGTTTTATAAGGCCCCGGTTAATGGCAATAGGCTCGCCACCTATTATATTGGGACCTAAATATAAACTGGCGAAATGTGGGTGCTAGCACCTCTACCTACCCCTTCGGGGAATATAGGTGTGAGTTTATGTTATGTTATGTTACCTACTTGATGGCTGTCACATCACTATGTTGGATGGTCAGAAGCAAGGGTAAAGTCCAATTGATAAAGGCCACCATCCTAGTTTTTTTTTTCCTAAACCTATCAGAAATACATAATCATATGTACATTGATGATGTTCTAATATTGTCGCCCAATCCGGGTACGGTAGGACAGTAAGACACAATATTTTTCTAAACTTTTTAATAGATTTTCATCTACATTACAATAGTGTCAATCAGCTACTGTTACATAATTTCTATAGCTATTTCTCCATTAATTTTAAATAACCATGAACTTGGAAACTATATTTATTCATTTCATTGGGTCAAGGCTAATTTCACCATCATTTAAGAACAACCATCGTAACATTGCGTAGGAGTTGGCGTTTGAAATCATCAACAAAGAGATGACAATAAAACACGCACATAATCATTTGGTTAACTCATGGACATCACCTACTCATTAAACTAGTTAAACGTGTAACATATTGCGTGTATTGGTTGACCGGTGCCCTGCGCCCGCGCATCAAGAGATCAATATGAACAAACGCAGTCGGGTCACTGTAGTGTAGCAGCAGCATAAATTGCGACTGCCGGGTCTATACTGTTCGTGTGGTCTTGGGATGAGGCAACACTTGATTTTAGTGTTGCTCTATTTGCCTTTTTTTTTTATCGTGCGAAAAATCCCCACGGATACCACCTCCACGGAGCCGGTGGAGGCGGTTATGTCGGACTCGAACCGACTAAAAGGCACGCCGTCTTGGGTCCTTGGCTGCCGGAGGTGAGATTGCCAAAAGCATATCTCTCGCACCCCGGCAGACCCAGGACCATCTCTTTCGAGATGGCCCCTTTCGGGTTGTGGGGACCAAAATGTCCCCATCTAGCCCCAGTTACGGGGAGGCGCACTTTGCGCCGCCGCCGCGGCCTGCTTCTGCTAGGGTGACAGGCGGCTCCACCGGTCACCCCCAGGCCAGCGCTCATGGAGGACGGAGGTCGTTCTGCGACCTCCGACGTCCGGTTCGCCTTCGCTCTGCACGGGCTTCCCGGGCCCGGAGTCTGGTCCGGACCCGACCGGCCGCCTCCTTCTCGAGCGTGCTCTATTTGCCTTTTGTACATTCTGCTCAAAGGGCATATATTCACGTCTGTGAATCCCCAAATTCCACATTTCGCCAACTACGATTTTCGGTCCCACGGAATAGGGGGCGAGCCTTGCATTGGGGGGCATTACTTTTGTACCCCCTAACGCTAATATGAAGAGACTTTTAATCCAAACCAAATATGATTCGTATGCGGAAACCTACAGCGCGTGCGCGTAAACATTTTATTATCTTAATGTAAAATAAAATTTTCAATCTCTTTCTTTAACGGTCTGAACTTGCACCATGCTATCATAAAATACAGATATGAGATCATTATGTGAATAATATCTCCCGTGGTTTTATTGAAGCTAAAATCTTTTCCAGACACATTTATAGACTTGATCCAGACAGTCGTAACAGTAAAAAATTTGGCATTATCCTGCATTAATGTCTTGCTTACCTTCCTACATAATACACTCTAGCTTCCAACTTTATGAATTATGAATTAAAATTGTTTTTGTATTCATATATTCCAATGAATCCTTTCAAATAAAACATTTTGTTATATTCTCCGCAGTTCCAAAAAGACATTTGCATTGATTTGCGATTACCACTCGACCCACCTTATACTAGAACTATAAAGCTACCAATTCATGGTTTAAAAAAAGAAAAATAAGATATTGATGGTAGGTACTACCGTAGATAAGGCACAACGAACGCTTACTATAAATGAAGAGGACGTTTATGATAATGAAGGAACAACTATCAATGGAGCCGCGAGAGAAAAAGCCTTCGTTATATTCTTAGCTTCATAAAAACGATCATATTTCGTAAGAAAAATTGATTTCGTTTCAATAAACCGTAATTATTTTATCCAACAGTTATTACTGGACTGAATATTTACGGTAACACCCATATTTAATGAGTTTGGGTACCTGTAGTTGCAGTATTTAGGTCAAGCTTAACCAATAAGCATGCAATCATTGTCCCTTCGAGGTTAATCCAGATAAAGGCATGATGTTAGATAAAGCTGATAAAATCAGCCTTCAACTCATTAGCAATCAATTCGAAAAATGTTAACAAACACGATACATTGAATACAATCTATCATCAACTATTTCCTATTGAGAAACTTCGACCTTTGAATCTCGTTGTAGGCGTTTATTTCATTTTAAGTTAATATGCTTCTCAATTTGTAAATATTATAATTTCTTCGTAATTTATTTAGTATCAAATAAATTATCAGAATTCTCGCTCGACCTTCTTCGTTGACAGCCAAATTCAATTACGGAGCCATCATTACATCTTGTTATATTGAATTTATGTAAACAGCTTTCATCACCTGATTGAATGATGAAATGTGCCCTCTTGACGTTTACGTAATTGTTTACGTTAAACGTGGAAAGTTTGCAAATGCTCCTACCATTTTGTGTTCATATAGTCCTTTCATCATAACCTCGGGCGCCATCCCGCCGTTGTCGTATTCATTAAGCAATTATTCTCAAGATGTTCATTTCTCATTACTCTTAAGCGTCTTTAATTCGAAATCCAATTTATTTCATTCAGCGCGGCTGTTCATCTTTCTGTCATTATAAAGTTATTTATTTTTGTTAACATTTCACTGACAGTTTAATTTGTATTTAATATCATTACTTCTATGTATTACCGTCATTGCATTGTCATCAACTGCGTCCTGATGATCAATTCAACGTTATTTCGCCATAACGTTGGTGAGATTACCAAGTTACCTATGTCCACCTATTTGGAAGTGCGTGGGCGCAGTGGATTGACCGTTGCACCGGCCCACGCGCAGTTGAAACACATTGCGACACGTCTGCATTCACTGAGACTATTTTTATTAACACATCTATGTGTTTGAATTGAAATGATGATAGGTGTATTGAAAAAGCTTGGGCCGTACTCTTACGTAGAAATAGTTGGAAGTGAAAATGACTTTATTTAGTTCTATTCATATTATTTCATTCATGCATACATTCAACAGTTGAGAACCGAATAAGTAGAGATGAAACTTACTTTTGCGGATGATAATGGGCTATCAGCGGCGGTGATATATTAAAGTGGTCCTTACCTTTGTCTATTACATGAATGGCACCTACATTGATTACCATAATATTTCATTCTTTCTTTTTTTTTTTTTTTTTTTTTCGTGCGGAAATCCCCTCGGATACCCCCCCTGCCGGAGCCGGAAGGGGAGGTTATGTCGGACTCGAACCGACTAAAACCGCACGCCGACTGTGGGTCTTGGTGCTAGGCCGGAGGTGAGGTTGTCAAAGACATATCCCTGAATCTGTCAATCTTAGCATTATAAATTATTGGGAGAATAAAACAGTATTACAATTTTACACGTAACATGGCCGATTCGTATCAAAAATAACCTCAAATATACGACCGCTTCCCACGAAACTTTTTGATTTATAGGATCGTTTTTGTTCATGTAATCCAATTTTGCAACTCCTGCGCATAGTTATTGTCTTTCTAATATTGTTATTTTTTTGTTACAGGTGAGTCACCGAGTGGTTCATGTTTGAATCTTAGGCACTTCTTCTAGAATGATACTTAGTTCTGAATTTCGATTTATCTGAGGACAGATTGTATAGACATCTGTCAATCTGTCTATATAATCTGTTCTCAGATAAATCTAGACTCAAAACTGAGTGTTCTTCTAGAATACGGGCCTTAAACATCTATCTTCTATATGGTATGTAAGTGCTTTCGTAGTATTAGATGCATTATAATACAAGTGCATTTATTTAAATTAATGATCAAAACAGTTCAGCCATGTCTGGTTTCTAACCTCAAAGATAAAGATAAATAAACCATCTTGGTCTCTGAAGGCCACACGGACGTAGGAATGTCATTGCTAGCACAATCAACAACGTGGCGCATACATACACAAAGAATTATTGATGCGCGGGCGCAGCACGTGTTCAATTGAGCGCCGCACTGAATTCGATTTAATTGGAAATGCAATTTGAATGGCGTTCATTAATATTGTTAACAGTTCACAACGGAAATGCTTGACGTGGTTCGCTTTTGTACTTATTTGTTCTATTATTGATTTCATTAAGAAATTAGCACTCTATCCCTTCGTTATTATTATCATCGAATTCAAGGCTATAATATCCTTAAAGTGTGAACAAAAAGACACCCTGTATTTTTTATCTGCTACTAATCCCTAGGCAATTTAATCTTTCTGTTTTTTGAACACAAGTAAAGATATTCAGATATTTATGATCAAACGCCTTATTCAGAAATATCTTTCTCTACAGTAAATATTGCAACGGTTATTGCAAAAGCATAAATAATGTCACTGAATTCATTTGAATTAATATTTTACCACCCACATTCTAATATTCATAAAAACAGATATATCACTATTGGGATATAGTAATAAAAATCATTATAACTGCTTTCGAACGGATGTAGCTTCTTTATTACCTATCACGTATACGCCATTGTTGTCCATTTCTAAATTATTGGTAACCTTGGTTGCCTTGGTGGTTAAGGTGTAACTGCCATTATCTGGTTACACAGAAAGAATACAAGTATCACCACCCTATCTCATCCGAAGTGTGTCGTAAGAGGTCACTAGCGAAAAAATACGCAGACGATATCACTGCCAGAGAAGGAAAACTCGAAATAAAAACTGTGCCAACCCGTCTGGTCAGCAGCGTAGAAACAGTAGGCCAAAGGCAAACATTAGAAGAAGCCTGTGTCCAGCAATGGACTCCGATAGGCTAACTGATCTATAACCAAACTGAATATTCTCCTATATCATCATCATTCAAGCGCCAATTCCGGTTGCTTCCAAAACTTGCCTTTAGGAACCTGGTGGTCCCTCTCGTTTTCTTCTTTTCTATTTCGTTCTGTTGACAGGAGCCTGCTGTCTGAACCCTCAACTCGTACCTGCAATCTAAACACCCTCCATGTAGCAGAAAATTACGGAATATTTAAGAAATTGACTTGGAATTTGTCTATTAGAGGTAAATTTCAATTAATTAATCAATTAGCCGTAGCCCACTGCTGGACATAGGTACATATATAGTTTTTTTATAGTACGGATAGAGGAAGTAAGCAAAGATAGAAAAAGACCATTATCAAATAAAATTAACTTCCTTATCAACATGGAAACATTCACTAAATTATTGTCAAGTTAGCTGGAAACATGTGGACCTGTGAACACGACAAATGCATTTGCATAAAACCGTAACTAAAACGGAACCAATAAAATGCTACCCCGACGGAACCAATAAAATCGTTCGCCCCTTAAAGTGCACTTACAAGATTTCGTAAGTAAAACTAAAATTCATTAGTCGCCGGATTAAATATATGCACGAATGTTAGATTCGTGTTCGAGTTTAGAATTCACTGAATAGAATTAAGAGGCTCTTAAACATCGTTAGTGTGGTAGGGCAATAAGGAGGACCACACATCGAAGCTGCATTTTCTGTGCACACAATTCTTGTCAAGAAGTATTTTTCTTGACAATTTGCTGTGTGCGCAGTAAATGCTGCTTTGGTGTGTGGCCCCCTTAATGCCATAAGTGTCACCAAACTCTCATGTATTTGGTCAATCACGTCGAAAAAATTTATAGACAGGTTAGGATAAAATATGGCATTTCAATTGCTTTTGCAACCGCTTATAGTCCGCAATGAGCATTACAGATTATATCATCTCTGTACGCATGAGTAGGTATGTATATTCCAAACCATGGATCTAAATAGCTCTGTACAGTAGGATATAGTATATATGTACCTACACCTACTCATTATGTGTTAGAAACTTCTATCGTTATACTAGCAGTCGCCATGCCAAGAAACAGATTCAGCCAGTACAAATGATCGATCGCAGGAACCTTGTAATGTTAACACGAATAGTTTGAATGGCTTCCAATCCTAAGGGCCACATTCCTTCCGCTCATGTTACACCGGTAACACGGCGCACGTGGCTAGGAATTTGTCACCACCCGCGACAAGCCGGCACGCGGCTTTCACTTTCCATATTAGAACTGAAAGCACGCCGTGTTTATTCTGGATCGGTTCGACGAACCGAAATTGTGTTTATTTAACAAATCGTGGCCCGACAGCCCCGTCAGCGGGGACTGCTGGAATGCGCCGCGAGCACAGACGTGTGCACGGCTTAATGAGCTATAAATCCATTCGATATTATTGAGTGTCCACGGCTGAAATGAACGCGCCCTGCGGCTGAACGTTGACCGACGGCATCCCATTCATGCCGATTAGAAAATAAAACGCGTCGAACAAAGTCTCGAGACGGGAACGCTTAGATGGTTTCCGTTGTTCTAAAATTAAAATCACACTGCGTACAGACGCACCGGATTTGCGCCATACGAAACTGAATTTCGACTCTCTGCTAGATAAATTAAGAATATAATCGCACAAGAAAAATAAATCTCGACGGGAGTCATCACAATGGACGCGTACGATATGGAACTGATGATTCACCGCCTCTGATATCCACCAAAGCTGTCAGACATACTACAGACGCCACTATAGCGTCTTGAAATTTTGCCAATGGTAGTTTCGCAAGCGATTATCGTAAAATTCTACGGCGCTCTGGCAATGACCCATATTGAGGTAGGTCACGGGATAGACCGCTAATAGACGGCCGTTTAGGAAAACCATTGATTGTTTGTGTCCGCTACAATGTTACGTTGAGATAAGCATGTTATTTACTGTGCCTTTGATGTCAAGCGGCGCTCCGTGGGCGGAATACTGAGTGTCGTGATCTAAACTATTGTGCGCGTACAGTTACCAAGCCTTGCCTCACTTAATGAGTGTTCCTTGTCTGCTATGCGGATATGAAGGTTCACCGTTGCTGCTGATATGTACGCAGACCTGTCATATTATTATTCGACGCAGCAATCGCTAAATCCCAAAGATGGCTCGCTTGGATTAAGCGCTGACTGCAAAATGGAATCGCTCCAAATGTCCGTTAGTTTAAGCAGCTATAATAGGCTTGATATCAATAAAATGTCAATATTAACAGTAAGTTACATGTCAAGACAGCTACTGTCTACCGCTCCGGGATAAAGTGAATATAATGAGCGATACTTTAATAACAAAGGCAGGAAAGTGTCTGATTCATAAGAGTGTAATAACTTTCAACTCGGCTGTTGTTTGCACAACCATCAATGAATTTAAAAGTTACAGCTCAATCTGGTCTCCTTAACGTGCATTACCGTCAATCGTCTTATTGCGAATGGCACGCTAACAGCTAACCCCGCACGGGGAGATGCGCGGGCGCATCGTTATCATAATATCCATTTCCGGCGGTATCGCCCGACATCCCGGCGCGTCAACCTCTCTGATGATTTATTACACCTCATTACAGATCGGTTAGATATACAGGATGATTTTTATGTAAGTCATTGAATGACTGCAGTGATGTGATTAGGGTACCTACATATATGTGTATTGTAATTTAGATCCTAGTGCGAACCTTGCTTGCTTGAACAGCAAACGCTCCTAAACGTGCGTGATTAAACACAGGCAATTTACGTTTCATAATCACGAATAAACACTAATCAAAACATCCTTTTTACTCTAATCGATGGCGATATATAATGATATCAACGAGTAACTCACATCAGGCTCCTTATTCTGAGTGACAAACCGTTTCGTAACTATGTGCGTACGTAAAAGCCCTCATATTTAAGTTGGTCTAGTTTTACGCCAGTTCTTCCTTCATTGTGTGTTACATGTTATTTTTTTCTTTTTATACACCTTAGGTGGCTAACAAGCACACGGCCCACCTGATAAACAGTGGTTACCGTTGCCTATGGACTTGTGCAACACCAGGGGAGTCACACTAGTGGTGCCGACCCTGTAAGAACAGAAAGTTTCTGTGCAGAAGACAAAGCACGACAAGCCTTTAACATGGAGGAGAGAACTGACAGAATTGGTTACAAAACACGGTTACAATGGAGATCTAAACGGTCGTAACGAGAAAAGACGGTGGATTACAATTGTAATCAGTTATCTAAAAAGAAATGATCATTTTGTCTCGTGACCAGGTTACAAACAATGATCTGGAAGTCTGTCTTCGCAACTTTATGGTATCCACGGAATTTTCTTACTGGTTACCTAAGAAGAAATTGTCATAACCACTCCGTTACGATAGCAGCCTAAAGGTTTACAGTTACGACTGCGTTTTAAACTCGATGTCACTCAAAATAACGCCCCTGAATATGTAGCATTCACCAATTACAGGCCTAGCATCAATCATAGCCTGTCATAAATGATTTAACGAAGTTTTAATGGAGTAATGAGCTGCTAACCTTGGCGCATAGTGGATAGCCAACATTTGTCAGTTTTAATAACGTCGGTGTTGCACAGTAGCTGGATGAAAACCATTTGTTATGTACAAACCGCCTGGGGTTATGATCTGCTCATACTGTGATTGAGACGGTGTTGGATAACACTGTGAATATGGCATGGAAAATACGGACTTACAGAAGGTCGGCTTGGAAGAACGCAAACGCACACACACACAGAAGGTAAGCTAAAGCAAAGCTAACGAGACGAGAGAAAAAAGGTAAACAAAGCGACCATTACTGAGTTACGTTGCGATAACTAGCGATTATTTTACGTCCGCGTCACACGTACGCGACATTGGCTGGCACAGCTGTCGTGTTTCTTAGTACAGGAAAGCTGTCAGCACAGCGGTTCTAAACTGTCAGATCCGCCATCTTATGTGCAATTTCATTCCTGTCTGGAATGCGCTTGAAGTGATACGTAATAATTTTCAAATAAAAATGTTTAGAACCGCTGAAACTTTGTTTACCTTTTTTCTCTCGCTTCGTTGGCTTTACTTTAGATACCGCGAAGAGTCTGAATAGTTGGTGTCCTTTGCCATCAGCAGGCGAATTAGAGCTATATTGACGTGTCTTATAGAAAAAAGAAAATAGCCGCAGTGACAGGATCGTAGCTAGTGGTACTGCCTATCCCCTGTGTTGTATCTGCCTACCTCAACAGGAAAGACGCGTGACTGTATATATGTACAACTAATTTGGTACTTAAGCTCAACCGTGGATTCGAACCCGGGTACTTCACACGCAGCAGTCGCACTCAATGATACCGTGGTATCCCACAGTATGAAAATTGTCTCTCATTACAAATAATATGTGTGACCCACATAACTACCTAATCTTATCCCTTAATTAACTTAACAATAATTAATTAACTTAACCTTAGACTATATACTGTATAGACACAGCCTCACTAACAAAATTAATCCCCAAAAAACGGCATGAATAACGCGTTTTGTGGGAGTAATTTAATGTCAATAGTGTTCTTTAAACTGACAAAATGTGTATGTTAACTTATACCTAACTAGCTTTTACTCGCGGCTTCGCCCGCGTGGATATCGGTTATCGCGACAAGACATTTCTCAAAAGACGTAGGTGTACGAAGTTTCATGCTACTAACTTTGAAAATGACGAACTTTCCATACGAAAGTTTATTACCTATTTTACCCGCTTAGTAGTAAAATTTTGAAAAACGCTGATACACGTGTTCATTTATTTCTTAAAAGACACAGGTTTATGAAATGTTGTGCATCTAGCTCTGAAAATGACTTTCATACAAACTTCCATCCCTTATTTTACCACTTTAGTAGTAGAATTTCCAAAAATCCTTTCTTAGCGGATGCCTACGTCATAACATCTACCTGCATTCCAAATTTCAGCCCGATCCGTCTGTTCATGTCAGCCAGTCAGTCAGTCACCTTTGAGTTATATATATTTAGAAGTAGTAGCCATTTGATTACGTCGCCGTCACTTTGTAATGATGCTTGCTGCGTCTATAGAGTTTGTTTATACCTAAAACAATAACCTAACAAAGCGACCGTCTCTAATTGACAATGACCCATATGCCTGTTCCAAATTTAAATCTAAATAATTTAGCTAATTAACTATCAATACCGTGTAAAAAACAATAACAGCCAACTGTGTTGACACAACAATGGTGCGCGTGCGCATACAATGGAGTGCGACCTTGCGCTCTTTTCGATTGTCGCACCGATACTCGGATAGATCCGCGAGTTGATAATATCGATGCATCTATATCGGGCTCTTGGCTTGCTCGATTGCGGAACTCAGGCAAACTGTGTAGGATTTGTTATATTGTGAATTAGGGTTGTTGATGGTTATTGTTAGAAAAAACAATTTTGAATAATTATTTATTTTATACACTAGCTTTTGCCCGCGGCTCCGCCCGCGTGGATGTCGATTATCGCTACCAAACAGCCTATGTCCTTTCTCATGGTCTAATCTAGCCCTATATCAAATTTCATCATAATCGGTTCAGTGGTTTAGACGTGAAAGCTTAACGTACTGACAGACAAAGTTACTTCCGCATTTGTAATATTAGTATGGATATATGACCTTTGGCACGAACGTTCATAGTACTGTTATTTATTCTATGCCTATGGTACCGAAACTTGTTTTTTTTATACTACTTAGGTGGCAGACAAGTACACGGCCCACCTGATGGAAAGTGTTATCGTGGCCTATTGATGTATGCAACACCAGGGGTGTTACACTCGTGCTGCCGACCCCAAAGAAACCTTCTAATGCCTTTCTTGAAGAACCCAAATTGTAGTCGCTTGGGAAAACCACAGCAAGGATTACAGTGGGGTTGTTCCATATGAAAAGTCCCATAGGGGGTTTTTGACATTCAGCAAACGGCCCTGGCCCTGTCATTTTCATTACATAAAAAATATCTATAAATTGAAAACCTCATTTTTAGAAGCCGGTTAAAAAAATACTAGCATAGATTGGAGGCGTAAGGCGAAAGATCGGGCGTGTTCTATATTTGCACATTATTAAAAGTCTGAGTATATTACTTATCATAATAGTCATATGTACAGCTAATAAATGAATAATTATATATGTTGATAAGGAGGAAAATAATTGATTATGCAAACTAAGTAATCTACAATTTATATCAATGAATGAATGAATGAAATTATTTTACTCATTCCTTTACTAATAAGATATCTTAAAAGCAAACTGACGTAAAGACCGCTGGTAATAGATACTTACACCTATTGTTCCATTTGACTTATACGACTTTTGACTTTTAGACGTCTGACCCCTCAAAGAAGAAAGCCTGTGCCGGAGCATATTCAGTTAATCAACAGGTGCACCTTGCAGGTGAGGTTGACTTGCTTGACCCCAAAAGACTTTATGAGGTCACATACGCTATTGACCTAAAGATATAAGAATTTTTGAGCCCGGATGTCTTATACGAGTTTTTAAATCGACATGGCAAATACCGATGGCTCTAAAATGTGCAGGCCAGTTATTATTTACTCTGCCTCAATTCACTAGGCAAGTCACAGTGAAACACTTTGCCACAGACTTTGCCAAGGACTTTATATAGCCATACGCATGATACCAATAAACCCCAAATTAAAAGAGTGTGTATTCCACTATCATAATGCTTAATTCATCATCAGATCAGCTCAATATAGTCATAGAAATGTTATTCCATCCAGATGCCACGTGGTTACAATGTTTCAAATTGATACGAATGTCACAAGATGATGAAATTCAATTACCCATACATTTTAACAGTTTGAAGTACTTGAATAATTTTTATAGCATTTAATATGCTACTCGTAACTTTAAAGTTCGAAAAACATTCGAAAAAAATGGTTGTAAAATCATTCATTGTTTCCGACACTTCGTAAGAATGTTGGTAGATGGCTCCACCGTCGCCCTTAAAAGACGGATATAAAGAGAAGGAAAATTTGAAGTGATTCAGGTGTTGCCCAATAGCTCAGTTGGAAGAGCATGCCCCCCGTAAGGGAAAGGTCGTCAGTTCAAGTCTCACTTGAGCTTGCTGTTTTTCGAGTTTGAAGTACGATAATAACGCATCAAAAATACTTCTACCTTCTCTGTAATATTGAGGTGCATGAGTATTTAAAAAAGAAAGACTTGTAAGACACAACCCTAGCATAAACAAACACCCTTCTATATCAGATCGCGACGTATTTGGAGTAGAATAAAGTAGAAAACGTATTCGTGAGGTCAATACTTGGTACTTGATCGTTCTACCCTACAAAGGTTATCGGGAGAAAGTTTAGTGGCCGCTCACGACGCATCTCTTTGTTAGTGTACACCAGTTAGGGCTGCCGCACACGGCCCACTGGCCACAACCACAAAACGCTGCCACAGGCGTACATATTTCCTGGGCCTCGATTCTGCTAAGGAAAAACCACTATCGTACCACAGACACTGCTAAAAATCCATTAAATTTTTAAACTTTGAAACAATACGTTTAGGGTCCAAAATTAAAAGCCTTTTTGCAAAGCGAATGGAAAAGTGTAATGAAACTCTTTTCATTTAATTATGGGCTTTATCTTTTTGCAGTGTCAGTGGCATGAAAATGGTTTTGCTTTAGTAGAATCGAGGGCCTGTAGTTTTCATAGGCACATGGTTGACAACGGTGGCCGCCACACGCTACAAATCGTCGCTACTCCCTTCTTGTGGCCCGCCCCGGCCCCTAAACGACACAAAACACCGCCACACTCCACACACCCAATTCCCCACCTTAAACCTTAAACATCAGCATACACATGCTGGAAGAAATTTTCAAACGATCGAAGGGACTCTGTACTCGACAACTTGACGTCACCAAATTAAGAGCATGAAATCTCACCGTGGATTCTGCTGTCCAGTTCGCTCGATCGTTCGAAACATTCTTACAGCTTTTTTTCTTCTCTTTTCCCGTGCGGAAATCCCCTCGGATACCTTCCCTGCCGGACCCGGAAGAAAGGTTATGTCGGACTCGAACCGTCTAAAACCACACGCCGACTGTGGGTCGTAGTACCGGGCCGAAGGTGAGGTTGTCTTCGACATATCCCTCGCACCCCGGCTGACCCTGGGCCATCTCTTACGGTCTGGCCTTCCTCGGGACATTCTTACAGCATGTACCTACAGAGTTATGTATCACACTGCGTGCATGGGTTACAAAAGTAACGGCTTCCGACTGCAAGTATAACACCGGCCACAAGTGGCTATCCTCGCTTACAGCTACTCTTATGTGGCCGCTTTGAGCTTCTTGTGGCGGCGTTTGTGGCTGACGAATGTGGCCCGTGTGCGGCTACACTTAAGATTTGAACACATGGTCAAGTCGTCAGGCAAGACTGACGGGTTTAGTTGATTATATTGATGGAATGATGGGCACTGTGGCAATCATCCGGTAAGATTAGATTAATGACATTCAATTAGACGTAAAAGTTTGTGCGGTAAAGGGATCTGGTTGTGTGTAAATGGAAAACTGGGTGCCTGTGTTAAGTTAAATGTTGAACTGGAAATTATTATAATTATATATGTATTTGTTAACTTATATTACTATGGAAACTTATAAATTCAGCGTCAACTAGCAGGTATCCCTTTAGACAAATGGCAAGACAAAAACCAAAAAATCTCGAGAAACAAAAGGTTTGACAATCGCTTATTGTGCAATTGGTCATTTTGGGAATACGTTTTACTCAACCGGATCCATTTGTCGAATAGAATAAATTGATCAATATAAGGGTTTGATATACGTTAACGACAATTATCACTTGTGTAGGATGATCACTAATCCTGAATCGCACTATAAAAGTTCTTCAAATCGGTAAACCTTAAACATCCTAACATACCAGACCAATTACTCAATAACATAATTAGATTAGCTAGATTAGTTAATAGCTGGATCATTAACTATTCATATATCATATTTCACACATACAATTAATCGGAAGCAATTATCGTTTAATAGCTAGCGAAAATCAGTATATTAGATCTAGACCGGTTTGCATACAACCTCTGTAATTGAATACACCTACTACTAACTCCTAATGTGTCGTTCGCTTTGCTTTGATAACTAATGGATAACAAATTTAAAAAGTCAATCTTTTTTTTTAATCCCTCCCGCATTCCCACGGTTGTGGACATCAGAGTCAACAGTGGTGACCCACAGAAACATCGATTCATCGAATCAAACCCACTCGAAAGGTCGCAGGGAAAATTATTGTTTTGGAACCAGCATCAAAATTACTCAGACGTGAATTGAAGGAATGTAAAAATCCACTTCGTTTTGAATTGCGAGTTCTTTTACCACTGGAAAAATATAGACAAATAGGCAAACTATCCATACAAAGAACTGAATATGGTTCCTATGAATATTTCATTTCAATAAGTATATGGTGCTAAAACGCACTGAAATATCCGCATAGTATTCCGTTCCACACGTCACTTGTAAATTATGCATAACCATATTATCATAGTGTTACGAATTTTGATATTATTACAATCTAGTGTAGATTCTGATATCAGCAATTAACTGCTATAAGGGCTATAACAGTACCGGCTATATCCGGCTCGAAGGACCACTAATTGTAGGGATCAGGTTTTTTTTTATAAAAGGATTTTTATGAAAGGTAATGGCAAAGTCTCTGAAAGAGGGTCACTATTACAAACACGTACCATGTTAACAATGGTGGCACTTAGCTTGACGGCCTCATCAGATGCCTCTTCACGCCCTGCTTAAAGGACCTGGGACTGTAGGAAGAAGGAAACACGTGAGCTGGCAGGGAGTTCCAGGTCTTAATGTTGCGGCATGGGATTGAGTCATTTGCATCGTATGCAGGTGACATTTAACTCCTGTACGCGTTGTCCTTTGTAGGAAGGAGAAGATCCTTTTTTTTACGTTGTGGAATGCTTTTAAGCACTTCGCTCACCCACTACGGGGGCAGGGGGCGGGCTTCGTGTGGGACTCCTAGCCTTCGAAGGAGGAAAGGAGATCCTATTACAGCCGATTAAGGAGATATGGTTGTACCTTTACTTACAAGTTTATACGAAAATGTGCGACCGTATCTCCTTTGTCGAATTACCCAAGAATCGTAGTAAAGTACTCCATCCCAACTGATCAATGCCACCACATCTTATCATAACTCAGAAATCTTAATAGCCGGTGACAATACTGCGGTCAATTATACCTAGGACTGTGGGAGCCGGTTCTTGAGATGCAAATATTTTGATAGTCGGTATATCTCTACTAGGAAGTGCTACGGCCAAGCCTGGCTTAATGTTGCTCAAGATAATGTGTGTTTTTTGTCGAGTCTTGAGCAATTACGGCACGCTTGAGTAGGCGGCATACGAAAATGAAATAAAACTTTTTGGAGAAACTCAATGTAAGGATTAAGCCAATAGAAGTCAGGTAATAATAGATAGTGGTCTGCAATCAGCTAAGTCATTGATTTGATACGATAAGTATAATCTAGTTTTAAAATTTACCTGTATTTGGTGAGGTAATAGATCCTACTGATATTATAAACGCGGAAGTTTGTGAGTATGGATGGATTTATGTATGGGTGGTTGTTTGTTACTCTTTCACGTAAAAACTACTGAATGGATTTTCACGAAACTTTACAATAATATAGCTTATACATCAGAATAACACATAGGCTATATATCATCACGCTACTACTCAAGGGAACGGAGCAGTGATCATTAATGTCAACAAATTGTTGTGTTTTTCTACGCCACTTAAGCTACGCGAAATACTAATCCTGCGCAGACGTAGTCGCGGGCACCAGCTAGTAATTAATATGTTTAATAGTCATCTTTTTGTGCTTTGAAGAGAGCTTTCTTGTATCTCTTTTTTTATACAGGACACGTCAATTTGACTTCACCTCGCCTGATGTTAAGCTAAAGGCAAAGTCTCGTAAAGAGGGTCACCATCGTAAACATGTACCATGTTAACAGTGGTGGCACTCAGCTTGACGGCCTCATTAGATGCCTTATATGACTTTAACAAATAATGGCTTAATGGAGTTAATGGTAATATCTCTATCAAGTAAAATTATTCTAAAATGAGATCACTGAAAAGAAAAATATACCTTAATTACCCGACTGCGCTAGCGAGGGTAATGTTTTTACATACATAACAGACACTTCCGTCTATATTTCTCCAGAGTAGGTAACTATTTGCTTCTGGCCTTACATACCTCATGACTTCCATATACCGTCACAAAACCTTCTGTTCTACCCTGTATTAACTTACACATTATATACTTCTACTAGTATTTCCTCAAGTTCTAGTAGTCCTTTCTCAAGGTCTAACCTATCCCTATACCAAATTTCATCAAAATCGATTCATTGGTTTAGGCGTGAAGCGTAACATACAGACAGACAGAGTTACTTTCGCATTTATAATATTAAGTATGGATAACTATGAACCATTGATGATTATAACGATGCCAATGATTGAAATTTAACAAATAATTCTACACAAAACTGGTTTGCCCAAAAATACAATGGATCAATTACATAACCGTTAGCAATTCTCAATTGATACGTGCCTTCGTCGATCCGACTCATCTCCACTTCTCCACATATGGTTACTCATACAATCAAACATCCATAAAAAATGCATTTGCACGCTAACAATAAAAATATCAGTTCCCACAATTATAACACTTCATAAAAACAAACGGTGAAAGACCTCAGTTTTTATTTACTGATCGCACTTGACATCGAAAACCGTTTGATATTTTTAGGGTCCCGTATCAAAATTGAAATAACGGAACCCTTATATATAACACTTCATTGTCCGTCTGTCTGTCTGTCAACACATTTTTCTCTGGAATGAGTGGAGGTATCAAGTTGAAACACATACCAAATATTCAGGTCTGTAACGTTTTGAAACTGTGAAAAAGTTTTTTTTTTATACCACTTAGGTGGCAGACAAGCACACGGCCCACCTGATGGAAAGTGGTTACTGCGGCCTATGGACGTATGCAACACCAGGGGCGTTACACTCGCGCTGCCTACCCTGAAGAAATCTTCTAATGCCCCTCTTGAAGAACCCCATATTGTAGTCGCTTGGGAAAAACAAACGGCCGTTCCCAATAATGTATCTACTGTCAATTTCGGGATACTAAAGATAGAAAACGTCATCAATCTCTGCTTTTAGTGTCCCAATATTTCTACCATTAATCTGTGATCCTACTGCCTATCGATTGTAGGGCCTGTCCCGTGAAACAGATTGAGATTTGTAATTATAACATTGGGACAGCAGTCACGGATACTTCAAACTTGACTGTTTATCTGGACGTGCGATCTACAGTTATCTGTAGGTATGCTATTGGGAACGACAATAAATCAACGCAATCAAAATATATTGCGATTTGTGTAGCTTTAGTCCGTCCTTCACACAAAAATGGTCACATAGTTGGTCAGTTCGCTTAAGATCTTTGTACTGCCCTCGTTTAATAATTTGTCAACAATTGACAAATTATTTAATATTTTTAATTTAGTTATTATTGTCCGAATAGTAGTGCATATTGTAAATAATTTAATTTAATTCTGAATGCATAAAATACAAAACGTCTTAGTTTGTACAACATCGAACGTTAAGGATTGTGTCATGATGACTACTTATCTAATAACATTGTGTAACATAAACAGAATCATGGTAAAAACTTTAAAAGGTGCCTGTGCCTGTCAGTGTCTCACTGCATTTAAAATACTGCTTATCTGTCTTAAGGTATGTTGTGAATTTTCAATTGTATTATGTAAATAAAGATATTTGAAAAAAAAAAAGAAAAAAAGAACCCCTTCCTTCAGTTTTCACGGAACCCTAGGTGCGCTTGACCGCCTCGCACTTGTGTAGCTTTATTTTTAAATCTTGAACTTCAAATTGTTCAATTATTTGATCGTAAAGCGGCGGCGGTAACAAAGCGCGGGGCGGTGATGCGTGGGCGTCGCTATAAATAATTGGTATTAACGCTTCCGCGGCAGCGCCCGCGCAATTGTTGCTCTCGGGCCGTTTTAGTGCACGTTGGTAATGACTTATTGAGACTTGACAGTTGCTAATGACTATATTAGTCGTGCATCACTAGTTTGGTCACGCTATTCGCCTTGAGATCGTGTAGGTCCTGCGTTACTTGCAAGAAGTGTGTCGGGTGATATTGATCAAATTTGGTTCATATAAATAGATATATCGCAGTCCACTCCTGGACACAGGCCTCGCTCAATGTATGCCTTTGCTCCTGATCATTTACCTTTTGAATTTCGACATTATTTATTTATTGTTAAAAGAACTTCAGTGGAGGAGAAGATTTAATGCTTTCGTAAATTCAAAAGCTACAGCAATAAGTACCAGGTACCTAATTAACAAAAACTAAATAAATGTAAATATCATCAGGTTCGTTATGTGTAATTATTAGTTAGCGATGTCTGCCGTGTTTTCCTCTTGTAATTCCTTTAACAATAATTAGGTCAAAACCATACAACCACAAACCGGCTCATTATTATTGAGAAATCTTGTTAATATTCGTCATAGAAAAAAAGTAGAAATAGTTAATTTTTAAACTCTCGCGTTCCATGATATACAATAATTATAACAGGAATGCGCTACTGAACCAGTCAGCATGTAACCACGGCCGGTGTAACCTGATCGCCGAGGAGGGCCAGACCGTAAGGGATGGCCCTGAGTCAGCCGGGGTGCGAGGGATATGTCGATGACAACGTCACCTCCGGCCTAGCACCGAGACCCACAGTCGGCATGCGGTTTTAGTCGCTTCGAGTCCGACATAACCTCCCCTTCCGGCTCCGGCAGGGGGGGGGGGGTATCCTAGGGGATTTCCGCATGGAAAAAAAAAGTGTAACCTGATCGAAACGTCAGGCAAATCAAAGGCACCTATACCATGATCGCGTTAATTCCCGTTATAATTATTGTATAGTAAATTTTCTCTGTAATCCACCTCTTCAAATACAGGAAGCAAAGTCTAATATGATGTAAAGTATAAAAGATGAAGACAGGAATGAGGCCCACCGATATAGAGACCAATAATGCTACAATGGTGTCCTTTAGCTGGACAGCCACCTCGGAACCTTTATGTTCGGTGCTTAAAAGACCCGAGATTTTTGGAAAATATTTCCAAGTCTTTTTTTTTGTTTTTATAAAGGTCTCGTCAATTTGACTTCACCTCGCCTGATGTTCAGCTAAAGGCAAAGTCTCGGAAAGAGGGTCACCATCGTATACATGTAAAATGTTACCAGTGGTGACACTCAGCTTGACGGCTTCACCAGATGGTATTCACGCCCCACTTAAAGGACCCGGGACTGTAGGAAGAAGGTAACACGTGAGCTGGCAGGGAGTTCCAGTTATAGTTAGATAAAGAAAAGAAGTGTCGAAGCGCAGCAAGCAACCCATTGGAGCCCTTTTCAAAGCATCTCGTTTAGACCCCCGCAACTTGCGGGACTAATTAGTAATCTGAATAATCCATGGTTAGCGTTTATTGATGAGTTGAAGTACCCATCGGTGGCATACAGCGGCTCATTTCCGCAATTGTTTCTACTTATACAATGTATGTGTGGGCGACTTGATTGCTAGTCGGCAGCTCTATACCCGTATAGAAAAATCTAATTGCTTTATGAATCATTTAACAGTTGTCGGGTTGTTTAGATATAAATATGCGCTGGCTTTGTGATTGAAAAGCCCACAATATGAACTGACCATTTAAAAACGTCGCTTTGTTTTTTGTATAGCGGGTAGATCAATGTGCTAGCATGAATAGAACTGCTTGACCAGTGAAGAAGTTCAGAGAAGGCAGAAGAAGAATATTTCAGATAATACCACGTGGAATGGTGTGGTGTGTCCCGAATATATGCCGGTGCCAAATTTCGATTTCATACATATGCTCACTCCTGTAAATCCCCGAAGGTGTAGACAGAGGTGTATTAACACCCACTTTTCGCCAACTATGGTCTCCGTCCCACGTAATAGGGGCGAGCCTATTGTCGTCAAGCGGACACTCAGTCATGGACTGTATGTTTACTGTCGGATGGAGAACAGTCCTATCCCTTAGTCGCCTTTTACGACACCCACAGGAAGAGATAGGGTGGCCCTATTGTACTCCACCAGAAACCAACATGGCCATCCAAACACTTTCATATGTAAATAATACTTGGATTACCTTCTAATAACTTACATAGACTCTAGTATTCCTTTTCCATGTTTACCGCTGTACCATCAAGTAGGTGTACTTCCTGAGGAGGGCCAGACCGTAAGGGATGGCCCTGGGTCAGCCGGGGTGCGAGGGATATGTCGAAGACAACCTCACCTCCGACCTAGCACTACGACCCACAGTCGGCGAGCGGTTTTAGTCGGTTCGAGTCTGACATAACCTCCCCTTCGGACTCCGGCAGGGGAGGTATCCGAGGGGATTTCCGCACGAAAAAAAAATGGTAGGTGTACTTGTTAACTACCTTAATATTATAAAAATGAATAATATCCTGCACCTGGACTTCTACAAAAATACATCCGCAAAATTATATTTGTAACCGTTGCAGTAAACTCTCAATTTCCATATTTTAAGTCAGCTGCGCACGCGCATACACAGCAGGTGCTCGCACCGATTGTAGCCCCCTTGCCCACACCCGCGCACAGTGCATACCCCTAACTTGTTTTATGTTAGGGCTGGCGTTGTGCCTCGCCTGTCATAACATACATTGTAACTAATAGCACTCATAATATTTAGTTCTTGCCCGAGTTTCGCCACTACAGTGGACATATTTTCTCCACTAGATCCACTTTTTAGTGTGTCACTTATTTTTATTATTACCATCATTATGGCGGCAAGAGCCATCAATCTTAAACTATCGATCATCGGATCAAACGTCTTTTTAATCCCCGATGCAAAAACAATGCGATTTATGCGTTGCCCTGTCGGGAGATCGTGTATTGTACCGATAATATGACGGAGCGGTTTGCCAGTTAGGGTCTCCCGATGTGACACACTTGAATCAAAATATTACTAACCAACTCAGTTTATTTTCAACTTTTTGGGGTCTTTTGTGATGCGTTTTTTTTTATAAATTTTAATTTGTTTTTGTACTTTATTGCCATTTGTCTAAAATGCGAATATTTTTGTTATTTTACATCCGACCGTCAAACAAACGCACCAGCCCTGTTCGTTGAGAATTTTAATTAATATAATTTGCATGGCCGATGCTGTATACGATTTACATTTCGTTTCAAGCATAGTCTGCGCACGCGCATGTGTGTGTGTTGTTTGGAAATATTGTGAGCGACATTATTTTATTATTTTCTGTAATGATATGTACAGTCGGTGTAAGTAGCGTTTTCTCTCTTCTCTCTGTTTTGTTTCTTCCTCATCGAGCGGCAATCCAGGCTGCAGCCAAACCTTGCAGTTTGAAGTCTGTGGTCCACTCTCCTACGCCTCCTTTTCACAATTCGGTTTATATTGAATTTTACGAGAATACAACGGTAGACGCCCTCAAACGAAAATCCTGCGCCAGTGCCTCATCTGTCAACCAGTAGGTGTACCAATTCGTTGACTTTAGCTACGAATATTTGAACTAGAGTCCCATACACCCTATTGATGCCGGGGTGCGAGAGATATGCTTTCGGCAATCTCACCTCCGGCATTCAAAGACCCAAGACGGCGTGCGTTTTAGTCGGTTCGAGTCCGACATAACCGCCTCCACCGGCTCCGTGGGGGTGGTATCCGTGGGGATTTTTCGCAGGTAAAAAAGAAAAAAATACACCCTATTGATGCAGAAGGGGATCAATGCTCCCAACGGCACTACCAGTAGTACATAATAATGTAGCCTAGTAATGTGGTGGGTCAGAAGTGGATTGATGACACATCCCAGCAACATAATACCTAATTAGTATTCTCACATTTCGATATTAATTCAAAGCTCGCTAACATTTCTGTAATTATTGTAAATTGCTTTATTTCTATTCCAACTCATTGGCATAATTAGTATGATTACTAATGATTGTTTTAGTTGGGTAGTTCTAAAGAACGCTATAATAAGTTACTATTTCCCATAAAGTTTATTAGTGAACAACATGTAATATTAATTTCAATTGCACCAAAATAATTTCATACAGCTATGAAATAATTATGCTACCAATCGAATTGGTGCTAATTAAGCAGTCAATGGGCACCGGTTAAATCTGCGGTAGCCTAGTGATATGGGTAATGGACTGCTGAGACGAGGACTCAGGTTCGATCCCAGGTTTACCATGGCACACACCAATGACTTTTCGATGCTTTTCGAAGTTATGTGTGTATTTATCGCAGGTTTATAAGTGCCCGGTTAATGGCAATAGGCTCGCCACCTATTACATTGGGAGCTAAACATAAACTGGCGAAATGTGGGTGCTAGCACCTCTGCCTACCCCTTCGGGGAATATAGGCGTGAGTTTATGTTATGGTATATTTGGCGCTGACTGTACATTAAAAATATAGAAAACTAAACTGAGGGTTGTAAGGAATGTGCTTGAAGCTGTAGTTACTTTTCAAAATTATGGACGACACGAGTATTTAAGATTTAACGGAACAGCTGTCACAAGAGCGCTAACAGATGCTAATTTGAAACATTTGAACTTGTATATTAATATTAGCTGCGTTTACGCAAATAAATCTATTTTAGAATTAACCCTCCCTCATTGCCATCCAGTCTCGGTTTTTTTTATCGACACGTCAATTTGACTTCACCTCGCGTTATGGTAAGCTAAAGGCAAAGTCTCGGAAAGAGGGTCACCATCGCAAACATGTACCACGTTAACAGTGGCACTCAGCTTGACGGCCTCATCAGATATCTTTTCACGCCCCGCTTCAAGGACCCGGGACTGTAGTCTGGGGTCTGCTTTCCTACAATACTGCACGTCAGCTTTATTGCCATCCAGCGGGGTGCAGTCAATTGACGGACCAAATATATTTAAAAAAAATGTACCTTTCATAGGTTTAGTCTTGTTTATGTGGTTACAAAACGTTCAAATCTCGATAATATTCAAATCGCAAATGCACCAGCCACAAAACATTTACATGTCAAACTGTTTATTTAAGTTTTTGCCGAAACTACGGGTAGAAATGGACACTGCGCGCTCCGATATTTGATAGATTAGGTTAGAAGGGTATGGATATATCTCCTTTATTTTGGATGAATGCCATCTGAACCCCCAGTTTCGACAGGAAACATCCGCCAGAACTTCATCCATCAATTACTAGATATACTTGGGCTCTAGTCATCTTCGTGAGGCACCATAAAACCAATTTCTATGTGCAACTACTTATTGTGATGTTACATTTAATATATTCACGCCCAGATTAGCATCACAACTTGTACTGCGGTAGCCATTAACGTTTATGAGTTCATAAATACCTTGCTCTCGCAATAAATAATTCTAGATTATTAACCAGTACAATTATATCACAATAACCTAGCGTGTACGGTATGTCTCCATTTGCGGTTCCGCCCCCGTGCGGCGCCAGCGCACCGCGCACGTCGCCCCAATAACATTAATAACTAAACTATATCCAACGTAATGTGTGGCCGTTAAGGGGGCGGTTCGTTGTGGTATTAAAATTGCAAGGTAGGAAGGTTGTTGTGACGTAAACTAGCTTTTAAAATTATAATGGCAATTGAAGAGTACCTTTATCCAGATATATGAACTCTTCTTTTGCCATCCAAGATTAGCTCCAGAACCTGAATAATCCTCCAGGTAATGTTCGTCATGTTTAGTTTTTCCGTCTTTCCGAGACTTTGTACCATCAGGCGAGGTGAAGTCAAATTGACGTGACCTTTTGCTGCAATGCTAAAAAATGCTATAAAAATTCATTCAAAAAAAAAAAAAAGTTTTCCATAAAATATATCGTCATTGACAGATCTGAACCAGAATACTAAAATTTATATCACTACGAAAAAGAAGTTCTAATTCATCGACTTCTCTTATAGGACCATCCACTGCAGGAATAGGTTTTTCCTAGAAATGCCCACCATTATGATTATGGTGCCGTAATAGAGCTGCACCCATACGGGTGCGGGAACTGCGTGGTACGGGTTCATGTTTTCTATTTTTCAACATTCGTGTATGATTCGAAATCGTTATATTAAATATACAAAACATTAATCGATATACAAAACATCTCTCTCACACATACTTACTCCATGCGAGTTTTATAGCCCCAAAAGAAAAGCATAAGTACCTACTGTAAAATATAATTGTTAACTAATATAACATATTATCGTACTCAAACCTTTTATTATAACTTATATTAAATTTAACTATCGTTGTCTATATAAAATCAAACAACATATAATTTTTTATCTTTTATGGCAGTCATTATAACGTCATCTATAATAAAACATTCATAGTTATTAACATTCACAGGTAATTATAATAATCAAAATACTGTCTGTTTACATTACACTGTTTGGTGAGATCAAATTATGATGTGTGAGTGTGTGTGGGTTTGTTTTGATTACATACACAATTCAAATATCTATACATACAAATAAATAAAATTGGAGTGTCTGTTTGTAATATTAAAATAACCGCTTTCTACTACATGCATATGAATGTATATACGGTACACATACCAAAATATATATTTTTAAATTTTTTGTCTGTCTGTCTGTCTGTCTGTCTGTCTGTTTGTTTTGGCTAATCTCTGGAACGGCTGGACCGATTTGGACGGGACTTTCACTGGCAGATAGCTTATGTAATAAGGAGTAACTTAGGCTACTTTTATTTTAGAAAAGATTTTTTTATTAAGTACATTCCACGCGGACGAAGTCGCGGGCCCAGCTAGTTAGTCATAAATACAATTATATGCTAACACGTTTATTTAATCGCTGCCGTTCAAACGATCCACGAAAATTATTTCTTGTGTACTTAGTATTGTCATCAAATCAAATATTTTTAATTGTGTATGGAAATTATTGCTTTTATATTTACAGACAGATTCGTTAAGCAATAGATAGAGGGAAATATATTTGTGGTATTTAAAATGGAAGCCACCAAATATTGGTATTGAAAATGGTAGAACTACCACCAAATATAGTTGATCTGTCACCAAATATATCACTTATTCTCCGTTTTTTTTTTCGTTCGGAAGTCCCCTCGGATACCCCCCCTGCCGGAGCCGGAAGGGGAGGTTATGTCGGACTCGAACCGACTAAAACCGCACGCCGACTGTGGGTCGTGGTGCTAGGCCGGAGGTGAGGTTGTCATCGACATATCCCCCACACCCCGGCTGACCCAAACCCCGGCTGACCCACACTTAGTCTCCGCCTAGTACTTGTGTTAACGCAACAACAATGTCATGCCGTTGCTCGACTCTAGAGACTACATAGAACCAGTCACTGAAATAGTAAATCTTCCGCCCAAAAATTTTGGCAGCAGAAATCAGGCAGCCTATATCATATTCCAGAACGATGCTCATTCCTAAATCTCGATTTCTCTCTCGATTACGAGGAAAGATTGTGCTCTAAATGACATTTCTAATTATTGTGAGAGTCAATTCACAACTGAGCGCCATTAATTACAATAATATTGTTAATCTAAATTAAATAGATCATCCATCGTTCATTATCACGAAAGTTAGTAACAAATGATTGGTAGGTAATATATCTTAGTTGTCCAGCGATATCTTCAGCTGTTAGCGTCAGTTGTTGCGAGACCGGTGTCATCGTAGATCGATAAGAACAACGCATTCAGCTTATTGTTGGCGGATCCATCCATCTCCGTTGCGTAAACTAGATGGGATCGCAGTGTTGGCTAACTGCTACTGTTATAAATCTATGAGCTAATAGCAGAACAATAAATGTCTATTCGGACGTTCCGCATTTGCAAAATTGATGTTTGGATCGCACGCAATCACAAAGCATTTTTGCAAATTCAAAATTTAGTGCATTACTTAGGTCTTCTAATCTACTTATAGTCAGTATGTGCTGCATTCTGAATGCATTCGCGCCGTACAATTATCATAGAGTCTTGAGCTCTAAGTGCTCTAACTCATGGCATTAAATATGGACAAATATTATTGAGCAATAATCTTTGATACATCCCAAGCAGCACACGAGGCTGCTTAATAGCCAAATAACGGATTTCTAAAACGCTTAAAGCCGAATATGGAAGCTGCATTAAGTCTGTATACGACCTTACACAGCTCTTATACCTCTTAAATGGGCACAAAATTATTCAGCCTTGGGTTCACATAGCTGCTTAAGAGCTGTGTAGCAGCAACTTAACAGTGTTATAAAGGGTAACAGCACAAATTATATAGCCTCAAGTTCACATAGCTGCTTATGAGCTGTGTAGCAGAAATGTAACAGTGTTATAAAGGGTATCGACAGTACTTTGCGCTGAAATCCGACTGACTAAGAGATCACAAGTTACTCTTTATTCAGAAAATATGTCTGTAATGCGCGCTCTATACATATTGTAAACCGCGAAACGCTACTTAATTGCGGCCTGTGTATTAATGAACATGCAATATTGCACTTTGTTACGTGAAGTGAATATTGGAAACGAAATTAATGATGGATAATATATTCATATCCCTGTTAAGTACATTGATTTACATATTAATAAAGGAAAAATGATTGGGAATTTAATTTTACTGACATTATACATATATATTATCTAAGAAAATTTTAGTGCGCCATGAAAATATTTTGTTTTAAATTAGTTTTGTGATATAAATAAGCTGTGATGTACACTATGACTAAATAATTTGTAGTGCTTTGAAAATAATTATAAGATAAAAAGTTATTATTATGATATTAGGAAGTAAAAACTAATGCAATACATTTTATTTCTTGCACAAAACATCGTAAAGGTTGAAAATTCAGTCAGAATATGTTTAGGTTATAAAATAAAATGGTGGATTTATGTTAAACAGTAACGTGAATAGTTAAAACTCTTATATTCTACAACAGGCTGTCTAATAGTTCACTAGTGCGCTGTTATTCTACTAAAAAACTGAATAATATTACACATGTGAACTGTATACAGCTATAAGCTGTTTTCTTCACTTTTAATTATTCACAAGCTCTGCCTTTAGCCATGATGTGAACAATTAAACAGTTATTATAACGAATCTTTAGGGGTCCCTAGTATTAAATCTAAAACCACCGCATGGACTTCCATTACAAAATTGTCAAAGCGGTATTTTTCTTTCTTCTAATGCCTCCTGTTCTTGCTTTCAATTTCCACGAATTAAGCGAATTCATTTTAATATATAGCAAATAAAAATACATTGGATATGGTCTCAACTTAGTTCCACTGACTGATTACAGTACCACATATGTTACTTTTATTCAGATAACGTCTAATTTAAGGTACTTATGTGAACCATTATAAAGTAGAAGCCGTTAATTCTATACACTAGTGAGTCTCTAAGCAGCTGCGAGGCATCTAGTGAATGTTTAAATAGCCGCTATGCAGATACTATCAATTGCAGTATAAAGGCTGATTAGCGGTAGACATATTCAGGTATAAGCTGTAATATGGGCCACATATCATCCATTATACAGCTATTCACTTCAAAATAGTTCACACGTGCCCCTTTAATAAGTCAGTGTAATAGGAGTTCACAAATATCTTCTTAAACAGCATTTGGCGTAATTTTATGCATTAAACAGGCCTTACTACGGTTTAGGCAATAGAAAAGGTTAGAAACTGAATAGAGTAATTAAAAACATACCTTTATAGCACTCTTAGCGTATTAATGGTGGTTTTGTCGGTCTTAATCAGCCTTAATACAGCTTTTAATTAGCTAAAGCTGTTTAAATATCACTGACCGCTATTATACAGCTGTAGCATCACCAGTGTACTCTTAGAAGCGTCTTAATACGCACAGAGTTTCAAATAAGTCTTAAAGTGAGTAGTTATACAGCTATCTGTGCTACTTGGGATGAACCTTGATCTTGATCTTCCCCTTTCAGACTTTTACTCACCCACTTCTCACTGTTTTTGGCATCCGTTCATCACATATCATTGGTTACGACATCAAGCCAGCACTTCATGGTCTAGCGTCGCTTGGCAATGGAAGCAACATGGCCAGAGATGTCTTATTCCTACCCATATGTTGGGCTACAGTCTTCCACTTAAAATCTAGACCATATTATAACGTACCTTATCCCTTGAAAGAAAATAATTTTATCAGTACTGTTATATATTCAACCAAATCAGAACTAACATAAAAGTCATCAACTTTGTTCGTAAAATAGAGAATACGATCTCTAAAGTAATTAACTCGCTTCACTAAGGGTGTAATTCATTTCGATGGATACACAATACTATTTCTAATTTGAAACTTGATTGTTATAGCACACTCCAATGGACCCTTCGTCCCTTGCATTGTCTAAACGACTGGTGTACTGACCCCTGTTACTGCAGCCCATTTGCATGTACGAACAAAAGGGGGCAGTTAAGCTTTCTATAAATCTAATCAAGGACCGGCGACAAAAGTTGTAAATTTTTACGACTTCCGTTGCTCAACAGGGCTGTTCACCATTATTTACTCGATTCCAACACCAAGATGTCTGCGACACACAATGTAACTTATAATATAACATCGTATAGGTATACCTAAATCGTACCTATTCAGTATCCTACTAATATTATAAACGCGAAACTTCCTGAGTATGGATGGAGGTTTTTTACTCGTTCACGTAAAAACTACTGAATGGATTTTCATGAAACTTCATAATAATATAGCTTATACATCAGAATAACATTTAGGTTATATATTATCACGCTACTACTCAAGGGAACGGAGCAGTGATGTGTCAACAACTTCGGCCGGCATCGGCATATACGCAGAAGTGACAGTGTGGTTATTTCTGTTGCTGTTTAGATAACTATGTCATTGTATAAGAGGGTGCAGCGGGAATAGGATCGGACGCCACGCGGGTCAAAAATAATTGGCGGTACGAATTTCCCCGGGTCTAGCTAGAGGTAGAGCTAGTCGTTCTTATATAATTTATAAAGCAAGGGTGAATAGGCAAGACCTAGACATACGTATATCATTTAGATCGAAGGCATTTTGAAGAAAAAACCGGTAAGCATGTCTGAAAACAATTATCGATGGGTAGAGGTGTGTATAGGTATGTTATGTCCTATGTATGTATATCGTTTTGATGCCGTTCATCTTTTATAGTAATTAATCGATGGCAAGGTCGTCACGTTTTGTCATCTTCCATATTCATACGACAGAAACCCTCTTTGGGAAGTAGTTGCATGTCTGCGGCCACTAATCACGACCAAATCAGGCTCGTAACCGATTAAGCCGCGGCGCCTGCGCCGTTTGGTCCATTAAAAGGTTGTCAGATACCTGTGTATGTATTTAATTTATTCTGGGATATCAAAAGGTTTCAGAAATAGATGCTTTCTCATAAAAACAGTCGAATATTGTAGTTATTTTAAACGGCACAAGGTTATGAGATATAAATCATTTTTTTTTAAGATGTCATTGAGTGTTATGAATGACTAAGGATTTTTTAAATTGATATGTCGTGTTTGTGTAACTGTTCAAATATACCTGTCTTTATCGAGCAACACACGCGCACTCGAGTGTCGCTGTTACTACCGGAGTGAGACACAGATGAAGTCAAATATCTTATCTACTTTTAAGGCGTCTGCTTGGTAAACGCTTATAGATCGAACCTTTTTAGTAAAGCAGCTAGACGCCGGCAGTACAAGGGCACCTGTCCATGTTGTTTTATTTATAGAAATAAACATATATAATCTAAAACTTTTATGACATTCGCATCGGCTGAGTCACGAACTCACAATTCAATTGCTCGCGCACCAGCGTACGATTTAACGTATTATCTATAAGGTGCGATTAAGAAATGCTCGAGATGATGGATGGTGGTTGAAGTATCCCATTATGCTCAGCGCCATCGTTCGAGCATGTCGATAGCCATCGGCGCGCAGGTATCGGGCGCGCATCTCGATGGCGTCAGTTGTGCAAGCGCTTATGAATAATTACCGGCTAGAGTACCGGCGCACGCGCACCGGATTCACTGTCAAGGACGCCTTTTCGCTTTTAGTCGGTCATCGATCGGAGTTGCGCAACAGCGGGAGTTGTGCCGTCGGGCCCGTTGCGCCATGCACCGTGAGAAATGCGTGCGACTAATGACGTGTTGCTCAAGCAACGGACACGCCCACAAATCGTTTTAATATGCAGAAAGTGAGTTGGAACACTTGGAACAAATCGACGCACGGTGTGCACCCGGCATTTATTACGGGACCTTGGCGGAAAGTGAACGCCGAGTGCAATCATAGCTTTGCGATTTTCTAAGTAAACAACGTCAAGCATAGTGCTGTAACACCCTTGATAGATTTTTTTATATTGGTCGGACTGGGTGGCGTCACTGAAGATCGACCAGCATCAATCTCTAATTGAAGGCTGTCGCTGTATGCTTAAAGAATTGCATAGCTGGATTCGTATTAATGTGACTGTGATTTATGCCGTCTATCCATAACTTTCAGCGACGACGGCGAACCGTTTCTATTTGAAAAAATGAGCTTTTTATCAATACTGCACCAGCGACTCGCATATTCATAAACGTTGACAAGCCCTCATAAATATCGGTTGCACTCAGCTTTATCAACATAATAGTAATCGATTAATAACAAATTACAAAATTTCCATGTCCAGATTGCAGCGTGACGGATTATGACATATTTAATAATATGATTTTATTTATAAATTATAAGACATGGTTGCATCAAACTAGTAATCTCCGGATCTAAATTCTATCGCCTTCAATCATGGTTGGTCTTATCGGGTTGATAGTGTATAGGAGCAGTGACAGGTAGTTATTTTAAGTACTTTGTAAACATGATTGAAGTTGCGCTGGTACAGCAGTAATCAATTACTGCTTGGAGTTAAAACATCGTCTCCTAGTTCTGTGGCATTTCGAGCTTGTTCGAATGAGGTTATATTCATGACTTGTGTAACAGATATTGGGGTTTTCTTTCATTCAATTCTCCGTAGAAACGTGTACATATGGCAGATGGCTATAGGACACTCAGTACTATGTATCAAAGATATAAGTTGCCGAAATTTGGGGCGAATCGGAAAGAGGTTTATAAAGTATACAATAAAATTTATTAGATACATCGTTATTCGTAATATGTAATATTATGAACTTTCAGAGCAGCGTTACAACTACCAGCATAGAATGAAAAATCATGTTCATAAAGGCCATTTTTAAAATCCTGAAAATGGAACTAGGGTGACACGCATTTTTAATTAATTAAGTTCATTTCATACATTGTTAAATAACAGCTTAAGCACTGCATTAATTGTATTTTCTTTCTCACTATAATCTCGTTTCAAAATGTTCTAAAAAAACCTACCCCCGTCTCCGGTCGGCTTTTGCTAAAGTTTTCACCGAGTGCCGACAGCTGCCGTCAACAGGTGCGTCCTTTTCGGCGAATTTCGTCGACATTCCGACTGCCATACTTCTTTAGTCACGATGCAATCATTGAAATGAATGCTCGTCTTCGGACAAAAAATTTGAAATTATTTTCAGCATCCTCTGTATGGGCTCATGAGAAGATTGTGAGATTGTACAAGTGACATTCGTCATACAAAGTTGCGTGAAGTAAATGTGGAATTTCCGAAGAACTGATTTATCTACAAGTATTTATTACTTCTGCTTACATCCGGTGTTTAATGAGTTAACTGGAGACGTCAAACTAAAATAAGTAGTCGTTTAATTCCGTTGGTTTTAATCTGTGCAGTTACTTTCAACCGATAGTAAGTAGGCAAAACTATGCTGTTGAGCGTGTATATATCTCTCACCGGTGCTAGGAAAATGTGTGTTCATAGCCAAATTACCTCCATATTCTTTTTTTTTATAAAGACTATTAAAACCGAAATTGCTAATATTCCCTCTAACCCCTCCAGCTGAGCTAAATTGCTTGTGTTAGGAATGGGTTCACGACGGTAGTGTAATAGTCAGGATTCGAACCCGGGACCTTTCGATCGTAAGGCCGACTCCTTAACCTACCGACGGCGACGCTTCCTCGGGGAGTCGGTCCGACTTTAGGGGTTGTAGGAGTCTATTGTTGCTAGATGTGATCTTTACTGTCGAATGGGAGGTAATCAAAACATGCGATACTCACGGGAGGAGATAAGAGTGGCACCTACCACCAGCTGGATCTTTTGTTTGTTTACTAGCTACGTATCATAAAAACATTACCCTCCTTCCTTCGGCAGTCAGGTAAAAAGCCGGTCAAATGCGAGTCGTACCAACTTGAAGTTCGAAGCCTGAATGTGGTACAGACCTGGTAGTAAACTGAGAAAAACTTCTTGACAGACAGCCAATGAAGTTATCCTATAATAGTATTAATGGTTCTATTTTTCCCCTAAAGGCACCGAGCCTTAAAAAGGAACACCAAATATCCCAAAAAATTAATCGATCATTAATCCATACTTCCATACTAATATTTTAAATACGAAAGTAACTCTGTCTGTCTGTCTGTCTGTATGTTACGCTTTCACGCCTAAACCACTGAACCGATTTTGATTAAATTTGGAATAGGGGTAAATTAGGACATGAGAAAGGACATAGGCTATGTTTGGTCGCGATAACCGACATCCACGCGGGCGGAGCCGCGGGCAAAAGCTAGTTTCAAATATATGAGCAAAAGAAAAGTAAACGTCCGTTACTGCTTCACTATTTATTAACCACAGTAACGTTATACCTACTGCGCAATAACAGTAGTTAGTGAGCGCATGTACCTGCGCAAACGCAGGTCAAGAGAAGACTTGACACACTGACACCGTGTCAACAGTCTCTTCTGTTTAACTACACGTGTTTACACACAAATTGTCTATGATATGTACATATATTATCTGTGGACCAATAGTTTTACGAGATGTAAACATATCATAATCATCATCATCATCATCATTACACTGTTTACTGTTTGGAGCCCAGAATCCACTCACTATTTTTCATTATTTTTGAATCATTATTTTTCTTTTCTTATTAGTTTACTTTGCCGAATGTGAGATTATTAATCAATCAACTAGCCTACCGCAGTCCACTACTGGACATAAGTCTCTCCCATATGAGATGAACGTACCATCTGTACCATCTCTGCAAATAAAAACTGGTGGGAATCGGATTGTTAGTAAGTATTGCGTAACCTCTTAATATTACCTGGAACTCCTTGCCAGCTCACGTGTTTCCTTCTTCCTACAGTCCCAGGTCCTTTAAGCGGGAGTGAAGGCCGATGAGGCCGTCAAGCTGAGTGCCACAATTGGTAACATGGTACCTACATGTTTACGATGGTAACGCTCTTTCCGAGACCTTGCCTTTAGCTTACCATCAGGCGAGGTGAAGTCAAATTGACGAGTCCTTTTATAAAAATAAAGCCTTATTCAATGTAAACATTCTGAATTAACCTAATTTCACAGTTGATGCGTTGCCAAGCAAATATTATGGGTACCATCCCCGCATTTTCACGACCTATTAAACTTTAAGTAGGCCAGCAGGGCAGTGTGGGGTGTATCGATCGGAACGATTGTTCACGCCCTTTCTCGACTTTCGTTTTCCTTGTATACAAGAAAAGCGAGTTTGTTTATGTGTGAGATGCAATCTTGCGAACTACTGAACTAATTATAGCTTTGCGCGGATAATAAATAGCGGCTTTATATAGATTTTGTCTTTTATACCGGTTGCTTTGTGAGATTAAATCAATGGGGTTCGTGTCTGATGCAAGATTTGAAAAGTGAAATGGTATATTGGTGTGTGGAATAATCTATGGAGCCCTATTAAATTCCCCGGGGCTTAAGTAATTTTCACCTATTAGCTAGTAATGTCTTTGGCCAACTGACGAATCTCTAGAAAATGATTTCCTTTTGGAGTTGGGGGTCCAATAGTTGCTCCCGTAAAAGCCAAAATACGCCAATTTAAGATAAAATGTAGGTTATTGATGATATTTTGTTGAGTTAAATATGTTAAATTATGATTTTTCTAGAAAAGCTCGCCTGCTCGCCGGCTATGACGTAATATCGAGAATTACTTACAAAATATGAGTGCTAATACTCCTCAACCCTACCCCTTTGAAACAAAACACACAGTATTTACATTCCCACAATAATTTAACCCTAAATTTAATCAACAATCAACCCTACTATTAATGAACTAAATCATAAATCATTTATTAACACGATTAGACCCATTAAGTATTACATAATTCTAAATATAGCTTCGTTCAACGTTCTTCGCTGTGACCCCGGATGAGGTCACACAGCGACGGGGGTGTTTCCGTACTCGGGGCGCCCTCGCATGCCCTCTGGTGCCCTCTGACGACCTCATTTGACCTCGAGTCTACCCCAAAGCGCTTGCCGTGGCCTCCACGGGCCGACATTGGCCTCAAAACCTCAATTATTTTATGTAACTGTTCTAGATATTTTCAGTTCATTCATACCCTAAAGTTGAGTCCTTGAAATAGTTTGGAAGTTGGATTTTCTAACAATGAAGGTGTTTAAAATAAAAGCGTATAAGTATACGAAAGAGAAATGCGTTTAAGGGGCTGTTACACAATAAGGTTCTAGGTAGGTACACCTTTTGTTGATATCTAGACAGACAGACAGACAGACAGAAGCAAACACTCAATTGAGCTTCTATCTTGAATTTAGAATTTGAAAACCAGATTTTTTACATACGTTAATTAGTCGTAGTTAATCAGTTGCAGAAATCATTCTGCAACTGATTAACTTAAATTTGTCAATTCAATTAAAATTTTAGTTGTGGCAAGCAATGCTTATAAATTAAACCTTAAACTCATTTAGTAAATGAGCTGTAGTTTTACACTAGGTTACTAAGTTTTATGGTCTTAAATTGTTGTATACATAAAAAAAAACAAGTTTAAATGGGACAATATATCCTCCCTGTAAAAATGATTTGAAAACTCCTTAATTAACAACAATTGTAATTGCGAATTAGACTTTTAAATTGGGTAATTTCGAATTCGCCTGGGCTATGAAACCGTAAGTCGAGATCCACACACAAAAACATTCGAGTTAATGAGCGTAAAATTCTGTGTGGCCACGTAACGGCATTGGACGACTTACGTGGGAATTGTTATTGTTAGTGCTTTTAGCGAAAAAAATATTCTACAGTACGGTTCTTTGCTGGACCAATTGTATTTTGATATTGGTGTGAATTTAACAGTCGCCAAAATAATAGGTTTTTCATCAAAATAAGGTCGCGGCGTGCGGTGTCATATTAGACGGAGAATAATCTATATATCGTATTTGGCAATGATTATAATATTTGGTGGTAGAAAAATTTTAGTACCACCATTTAGTAGCAGATTTACAATGTTGAATACTATAAATATTTCCTTTGTATTATTGGCAAATTGGGTATTATCCTATAGTTAAAAGAAATTATCTAATCGAGCTTGTTAATTTAAGAATGGTAAAAGAGCGGTAAAAATTGCGTCAGTTCTTATCTTATCGTTTTTATTTATTTTTAATCATTCACCCAACCTAAAATAGTAACTGATTTGACAATATTTTTTTTATACAAGTTACCATAAAACTTAGAGTTTTGACGTTTAGTTAGAATAAATAATTTGACCAGTCAGCAGAATATCCAATTGGCAATGACAATTTTATCGCGTGAAGTCCCGAACTTGCATAAAATAACAATGACATTTCTGTTTTCCATTTTTAATTTGTACACTGCTAATATTTTTTTACTGGATTGATTACGCAAACTGCAGTCTATTTGCATATTTTATAACGAGCTTCAAGCTCAGTCGGATGATGTCAGTTGAATTTTGAAATACTTTTTTTGAATATATGAAATCTTGATAGTTCTGCTCGTGAGTCAGATTCAGATTATGTAGAATTTTAATGAGCGTTTGATTCAACCATGCAGACCACAACTGTACAAAAAATAGTTTGAAATTTGAAAAACTGAACATAACAAAATATGTTTCTTTGTCCCATTGCTTGCCCGCCACAACTATTGTGAAATAAACTGTATTTCAAAAATAGGAATAAATAGGTCTATAACGAAATACATAAGCATACTCTAAAATCGAATACATAGGGAAAAAGGGATAGTTCGTAAGAAAATCGGTAGATGACTCCACCGTCGCCTTAAAGACGTATAAGATGGGAAATTTGAATCACATCGGGCGTGTCTCGGTAGCCGAATTTGTCAAGGCTATGTATTCGATTTGTATAGTTAGCAACTTAATGCTGTAAAAATTCATTCATACTCTAAAAGATTGCACTTTTGAATAAACGTCCATCGTAGTTAAACATTTACAGATAATCAACAATTTGATCTTAATTCTTCTTATTTTTATGTCGAAGAATATCAACTACTATAAAACTCCTTCACCATCAAAAACCAAAGAACTCATTTCCATAAAGCACGGTTAAGTCACAGCGACGTTGAAATGCGCCGGCGCATGCTACCGTGTACTAATTGCCGTGCACGTATTTGTTTGTATAGTGAAAACACGATGTTACGTAGCAAAATCCAGAAATTCAGAAATCAAATAATTTAGTGAAAATACTGTATTTTATTCGGAATTGCTTGATTACTTGAATTAAATTTTATAGCATTTTTTATGCTAACTTTTAAGTTCGAATTGTACGTGACGTACGAATCGAGCTTGATTACTTTTTGAATTTATAATTCCATTCATTAGTCACTAGAGTTCGAGTCACCTGGGTAATTTAATGAAAATTAATATTTATTTATTGTACAGAATTTGGTAATGCTAAGGTGCACACGTATGTCCAGCTGTACCAAAGGCAAAGTACCGGATATAAAAAAATCATCCTTTCTTCACCGTGTCACTCACGAATAATTTATATTTCTTGAATGCATTAAATGCTTGAATAAAATATAATAATGTCCATGTTCCATTATTATGCACTACAATTTGACTATTATTTTTATTGACATAATCAATCGTTTCGTCCATTTTTACATGCATACATACACACATAAAATAACGCCTGTTTCCCATAGGGGTAGACACAGATCACGGATCTCCGTTATGTTAACATGGTAAATGTTTACGATGGTGACCCTCTTACCGAGACTTTGCCTTTAGCTTAACATCAGGCGAGGTGAAATCAAATTGACGTGTCCTGTATAAAAAAAAAAAACTCCATTTGCTACGATCCTGACACACTACTCTCGCTTCATTCACTCTCATTACATAACATAACATAAACTCACGCCTATATTCCCCGAAGGGGTAGGCAGAGGTGCTAGCACCCACATTTCGCCAGTTTATGTTTAGGTCCCAATGTAATAGGTGGCGAGCCTATTGCCATTAACCGGGCACTTATACCTGCGATAAATACACACATAACTTCGAAAAGCATCGAAAAGTCATTGGTGTGTGCCATGGTAAACCTGGGATCGAACCCGAGACCTCGTCTCAGCAGTCCATTACCCATACCACTAGGCTACCGCAGATTTGGATTACATTACATTCTCATTACATTCTTCAGTAATCTTCATGCATGCTCGTCCATTTTTGCTGATACTAAAACCAATTTTCACAATTTAATTACGATAGCCTTAATTTTCCATTTCGTGATTTTGATACGTACCCAAAGCGTTTAGATTTATATGCCTAGGATTAGGCGGCAAGCTGTTTACACCTTCTGCAAATTATTAACACAAGCATTATTTCAAACCACTCTAATTTCAGCGCCCGCGCATAATGACATAATATAACACAACCGCCTCGCGCGTAATGAGCTGAACTGTTATATTCCAGGAAGTAGGTTCGAGTTCTGCTTGTAAATATTAGTGAGACGTTCTAATGTAGGTTTGTTAATTTGTTTGTGAGTATTTAACGTTGAATGGACAGTATTTTAGAAACTTTGTACGGCTGTGTTGACTGGTACTGAGTGACTGGACACAAATATAGATTGGACTAGTGTATTTATTACACAACAACAAAAATAGTAAAACACTCGCCAGGATATTTACCTACCATGTTTTTTTTGGTTCGACAAGCGTCATGATCAGTATGTTCGTGATCATGGCGTTTGTAACAACGCCGAAATATCGGATAGTCGAATAAAATAAAAAACATGGGAAGTAAATGTCCCGGTGAGTGTTTTTAAATGACCATGTCAATCTCAAATCATATATTACATGTTAAAGACTGCGGGTTCGAGTCCCGCCCGAGAAGATTCTTTTGCCCTATGTATTCGAATATATTACACGACTGATTAAAAAAGGGAGTGTAATGTTTTCAGGGTTTGTGTATGTATATGAGCCGTCATATTTAATTTGGACAGATAAAGTATCGTTAGAAACCTTAACTCGTTAGAATTTACCAATTAAATGTAATTTATGTTTAGCATCAAAAGTATCTTAACATATTTCAATTTACAGTTCACATTGACTCCTCAAAATTTTCATTACGAAATTTGTTAGTGCTTACCAACTTATGTCGTTGACTGAACTACCAATAAACAATAAATAATTTTTAATAACCTTTGTTCTTATATTATTTACGTTTATTTATTTATTAAGCTTTTGCCCGCGGCTCCGCCCGTGGGTGTCGGTTATCGCGACCAAACACAGCCTATGTCCTTTCTCATGGTCTAATCTACCCCTATACCACATTTCATCAAAATCGGTTTTGTGGTTTAGGCGTGTAAGCGTAACATACAGACAGACAGACTGAATAATATTAGTATGGATGCTCAACGCACAATCTGAACTGAATTTTCAACGCAACCCCGTTTACATTCTTACGTTGCATACTTTCAACTTCCTCGTCTTCGTCTAAATATCCCACAGTTATTCCCAGAGCACATAATCTATAACTACCCAATAGATCACTCTTGAAGGATCACCTTCAGCATTATAGCATGCGTGCGCGCCACTTCCATCACTAGAACGGCAATTATTCCCGCTAATGCCGACTAATGGCGCCCTCTGACGGGTTTACGAGCCGCACTTTGTCTTCAACGGCGACAGGGTAATGAAATCGCCAGATTACAATGACGGTAATATAACATTTGCCTGCACTCATGATTTAGTCTGAATAGTCAAACCAGTTCATCAGATCGGTCTTGACTGGCAAGTTACAGTCAGTGTCATAAATATCTTGACGCCGAAGTCCCAAAATGATCTTAAATCTCTCGAATTAAAAGCAAATGAAACGGTTTTATTGCATTACCAAGGTATAAAGATTATTTTGAGTACTTTGTCAGAGTCAAGAGCGAACTGATGCTGACTGTACTTACTGGCTTTGCATTACTGCTTTCACGTCGTTGTCTCTAAAGTTTTGTCTACGAGAAGTTATATAACAAAATGGATAGTGTCAGTAAAGCACATTACATAAATATCCAGAAGTATCTCGGTTCAATTATTTGGTCTCGGTACGACAACTTTGAAGGTAGGAAGGTTACGGCAGAAGTAACGTTCACCAGTGTGCGGTAAAATTGTTTGTAGATGATCAGTTATCTTTAAAACTACGCAATGAACAATATTAATATAGTTTTAAAAGTATTCCATGCGTATAATATAGCTTCTGCAGAATCTATATCATAAACGGCATAACCTACAGGCATTTGATCATAATCTCTCATTATTGCAGTAAGAATTTTATACTTGTATTTATCATTCTCTGAGCTCTTTCCTATCTCAGTTGGGCTTGGCTTTACTGTCTAACTGTGAAACGACTACCATTTAAACTCCACAACCAATTGCTGATATCGAAAATCTGTAAACTATTGTATGTAGTTGGAATTTTTAGGACTCCAACTAACCGTACTACCATAGATGTTTGTATGATAACCGGCAGCGGGACGGCTTGACTTTGAATCGTATATTTATAGATTCTATCAAATTAAACATATCCATTTTTCTCTTATTCCAGGGGCAAATTCGCGTCAGTCCGCAAAATCCGGCACTTGGTGTCGGGTGAGGAGTACGCAGCCAAATTCATACGCAAGCGACGGCGCGCGGCCGACACCACTCGCGAGATCCTGCACGAAGTTGCCGTACTCGCGCTTTGCGCTGACTCTTCGAGGGTCGTCAGTCTACACGAGGTATGTATCGATCAAAATTCCAGTAACAAGGCTGCGCCTCCAAAAACCTGGACCTGCTGAACATATGGGTTGGTACCCATTTGGGTTACATGCGAAAAAGTTTCTCAAGAAGAGCAAAATAGTTCACATTCAGAGATAAAACCTGTGCCATTAATACGGCAGCAATGACAATGCCAGCAATGGTAATATCGGATTATGTGTGGACTATAAAGTGCGTAGCTCATGCTGAAGGATACTGGTTAGATAGCTACAGGATTGGGGGTGACAGTTGGAGCCGTCTGTCATCCTAACAGAAGCAGACCACCTATGGGGGCCAATCGTGAAACCGGATGGCCCTAGGTCAGCAGTATTGCGAAAGAAATGCCTTGTGGGCAACCCTGTTCTTGAATATCTGAAGATACATGCTGCCATGCAGTTTTAATCGGTTCAAGTTCGACACAACCGCGGCCAACTTTTGGTTCACAGCATCGCCTAATTATATACATTATCTTTTCCAGGTTTATGAGACTCGTTCAGAAGTGGCAATCGTCTTAGAACTATGCGCGGGGGGAGAACTACAGCGTCTATTGGACGAAGAGGACAGATTATCAGAAGGTTCCGCGAGACGGGCCCTACGTCACGTGCTCGAAGGCCTGGCGCACCTACACGCCCGGCGCGTGGCACACCTTGACCTCAAACCACAGAATCTCCTCCTCACTGGGGGGAGTGAAGAGCTGTTGATATGCGACTTCGGCATCAGCCGTGCCATACACCCTGGGGCGCATGTCCGCGAAATATTGGGCACGACGGATTATGTCGGTAAGTTCGATTTATTATGTTGATATAAACTAGTACTGGTTTCTTCAGTTGGAATATACCTAAGTGTTATAGCTTGTATTGTTCAAATCGTACTACAATCCCATTTTCTGAGTCACCATATCCTCAGGCAAATGGCAAAGGTAAAATAACATTAACATATCGCGAACTGTTTTTCAACCTCAGCGAGTGAGCATACATTGCCGACATTTTTTCATGGAACTGCATGCCCTTGTATTTTACTGCACTAGAAACTATGTGGCACTGCTTCTACAGAACTTAATTGATGTGCCTGTAAAATAAATATTAATAACAGATTTATACATATGACATGATATAACGTAAACTTTTACATGACTAGATGATACCCGCGGCTTCGTCCGCGTAGGATTCTGAGTTCGTTCCCATTCCTTCGCGTGAAATTTTGCACCCGTGACCAATCGGAACGTTTTATTTTTAATCTTTCGTGTAACTTAAATAACTTAAAAAATATTGCCGAATTTCTCGAGCCGATCTCAAGTTATGCACTTAGCAGCATCCATTTTTATTTATGAGGTAAAAACTAAATGTAAGAATCAATGCCCACCTAGTAAAGTAGGTTATCCTTGCTATGCCGCAGGTGTTTTATAAAGGCTTGTCATCGTTTTAGCTTTCCTCAATTGACTGGTCGAAACTGGTCATAAAATTGGAAGTCTCGTCAAACTACCTCGCGACATGGTTGCTTAACATGCATCGGCGAGCTTTCATCTGACGTTCGAAGAAGCGAGCTTTCAACTAGAAGAACTTCTACACCGTGATTTTATAGTAGTTTCGGATAAAAAGATATTGTAACACAGTTCCGATGGCAAAATTGTCTGGAAGTATTAATTTGGCAAAAAAAAAATATCACGCAGTATTATTTTTATTTAAATTTATTTGATTTTTTTTGTTGTGTTTTTCCTAAAAAAAGGTTAAACTAAGGTGTTTAATTAACATTTGTAGTATGGTATAATGCGGTTGGTACAGTCACCCTAAAAATTGCTGAACAAAGTAACAAGTAACAGATAATAATAATCATTGATTTACGATTATTTTTGTAATCTTCAGAGAACCATTATTTTGTTAAACTTTTTATAACTCACGCTTGTAAATTCTCGTAAGGGTATGCAGAGGCGTGACCACCTAACTATGATTTCGGTCCAAGTAATTAGGATGCGAGCTTATAGCCGTCAAACAGGCACTTTGCCATGGGCTGTATGCTGTATGTTTATTGCCGGATTGAGAACCTATAAGCTGATCCGGCGAACTTCGTAACGCCCGCGTTGCGTCAGATCCCGTTCCCTTTGCACCCTCTACTATAAATGCTTATAGTAGAGGGTGCAAATGCATGCGTATTATACATATAAACATTCCTATTGAATCAATCGATCTATTAAAAAACCGCTTCAAAATTCGTTGCATAGTTTTAAAGATATAAGCATACATACACACAGGACGGACAGACGCGGAAAGCGACTTTGCTATTGTGGTCAACTTGGGAAATGGACGATTTGAGATGTGGTCAATTTGGGAAGTGGACGATTTGAGATGTGGACGAAGTGGGACGGAGCGATACTATGTAGTGTTGTAATAAAAAATAAGTTGGTTTCCCGATCAATAAAGCAAATCAAATTAATAGGGAAAAATAATCTTCTCGGGCGGGACTCGAACCCGCAGTCTTTCCCTTACAGGGGGAATGCCTGACCAATTCGGCTACCGAGACACGCCCGATATGATTCAAATTTCCTATCTTATACGTCTTTTAAGGCGACGAGGTTCGAGTCCCGCCCGAGAAGATTCTTTTTCCATATGTATTTGATTTGTATAGTTAGCATACTTAATGCTGTAAAAATTCCTTCAATAAAGCAAATTTATATGTTTATAATGTCTTAATCAGGCAGCAGTTGATTCAACTGATAACGCCTATATCCTGCTATTCTTCACCAGCTTAAACTTTAGTGCACAAATGTTTGTCAAGTCTGTTCTTGAATTGATTCACACTTTGTGAAGATATTACGTCTTCTGGCAGTTTGTTCCATGTTTTAATGCCGATAATACCGTTGATATCTTTAAAATAATTGGACCACGGCATAAAAATGATTGGGAAACGCTGTCCTACAATATTTATTATTATTCCTCGTCGTACTAGATACTCAACGTGCGAATTAAGAGAGGTTATCTCTAGATGACTTCCTGCAACGGTCCAAACCGAACATTTTAGTAGTTTAAATGGAGATGATGACTAAAGGAAGCATTTTAGTACCGGCGGTCATAAAAATAGAATTGGGTACTTTCTTATACTTGATATAAATTACTTAACTGAACTTATGAAATGAAGAATAGTAAAAGAGCGGTTAAAATTACGACTGCTCTTATTTTATAGCTTTAATTTAGTTTTAATCGTTGACGGAATCATTAATTGTAATTTATTTGACAATAATAAGTGTGATGTCATCCATACTTCCATACTAATATTATAAATGAGAAAGTAACTCTGTCTGTCTGTCTATCTGTATGTATGTATGTTACGCTTTCACGACTAAACTACTGAACCGATTTTGATGAAATTTGGCATAGTGGCAGACTAGACCTTGAGGAAGGACATATGCTATGTTTGGTCGCGAAAATGGGGGTTAAAGGGGGGAAATAGGGGTTGAAAGTTTGTATGAAAGTTCGTCATTTTCAAAGTTAGAAGCATGAAACTTCGTACACCTACGTCTTTTGAGAAATGGTTTGTCGTGATAACCGACATTCACGCGGGCGAAGCCGCGGTCAAAAGCTAGTATTTTATATTACACACAAGTTTCCATAGAAATTACCGTTTTGACTAGGCCAAGCCAACCTGCTGCCAAGGATTCTGAGGACGACACTGGCACAGGGTTTGTTCTCAGTGTAAGAAGTTCAGACGGCAGTTGCTAAAAACTAAAAGTAGAAGAAAGAGTAACTTCTGGCACCGAGGACGCACCCCGCAAGCAAGACTAATTTCAAACCTTAGATAGAAAAAAAAATATTTTCAAAAATGTTCATAAAATGAAAACTACAAACTGACTATGTTAATTTTTTTATGGGACCTTCATAAATCTTGGAGTAATCGATGCACATAAATGTTACCAGCAATGTGTATAATCCGGTATTCTGTACAATGTCTAGGCAATGTATAGAATGCCAAGTGCGAACCAGGCAATGTATGAAATGATATCAAAAAACATTAATGGTGGGTTACATATTGGGTCACATATTTCCGGTGGAACAGCAGGCATAGTATACATTGCCTAAACATTGTATAGAATGCCTGCACTACACACATTGCCGGTATTTCTTTTTAATCTATGTACATTACAAAGAAATACCAATCGAATTGACATCTTTTTTAAATTAGTTAATGTTCTTTTTTTAAATTGGTTAATTTTCTTTTTTTAAATTGGTTAATTTTCTTTTTTAAATTGGTTAATTTTCTTTTTTTATATATAATTTTTTTTCTGTCCACAGCGCCTGAAATCCTGTCATACGAACCCTTATCCCTGGCCGCGGACATCTGGTCGGTGGGCGTGCTGGCGTACGTGCTGGTGAGCGGGTACTCCCCGTTCGCGGGCGACACGAAGCAGGAGACGTACCTCAACATCGCGCAGTGCCAGCTCACCTTCCCCAAGCGCCTGTTCCGGGGGGTGTCGCACCAAGCGATACAGTTCATCAAAGAAACACTTGTTGTTGATCCGAAGTGAGTGTTATTGCTTTCTATTTTTTTTTAAAGAATATTAGAACCGAAGTTACTAATATTCCCTCTAACGTCTAACCCCTGCAACTAAGCTAAATTGCTTGTGCTAGGAGTGGGTTCACGTCGGTAGTGTAATGGCCAGGATCGAACCCGGGACCTCTTGATCGCAAGGCCGACTCGTTAACCACTAAGCTACCGACGCTTTTATTAATGATAAGGAATACTTTTAATAATCACCACTTCGTCTCATCCGAAGGGTTTTGTTAGAGGCGACTTACCGAAAAATACACAGACGGTATCACTGAGAGAGAAGGAAAATTCGAAATAAAACTCTATAGCAACCCGTCTGGCCAGCGTGGAAACAGTAGGCGAAAGCCTCCCAACCACGGAGGACAGAATATGATTAAGTAACGGAGATGCCCCATTGATATTTCGTGGGAAGAGAGACGCGCGGGGTGTCAAAAGTCGAAGGACTTCAGGTATAACGTTCCTATCGAATGAGTCCATTTTGACGTTTGGATGGCACGCGACTCGATTGCCTTGCAACAACTCCGCTATCATTTCCTTCTCCATGCTCCCAACATTGGGAGAGGCTTATGTCCAGCAGTGGACTGCGATAGGCTATTATTGATTGATTGATTGATATACAAGTTATATCCCAGAAAAAAAAATCATACAATATACAGACCCAATTGTGTTCAAAATTCAATCTCGTTCTGATCTTGAGTAAGTATCCCAAATGTGAATAACGAAACACAATCACGGAGGAATCTCCGACAATTGCGTCATAAGAATACCGTTTTTAACGTCTGAGAGATTGAAATTAAATCGAAACTGAATTTTGAACGTCTTTTGAAGATCATTTTGAACATAATTCTTCTTTACTTGTGCAGTATCCATTGAAATTTATTATATTGTAACACCTTTGTACCTACCATATTCTTGCAAATTTTAATTTGAATTTAAAAAAAAATGTCTGTAAAAAATTTGGAGGAGCAAAAATAAATAGCTGACTTGAGAACCTCCTTTCGTTTTGGAACTGTATTAAAAATAAAATATTGTGGTACTTTCCAGGGGTCGTCTTACAGTGGAAGAGTGCCTGGAGCACCCCTGGTTAAAAGACGAGGTGGACCTGCCGCGCGCTATAGTGGGCGTCGGCTTCGACGTCAGCGAGATCGCGCACGATGATGATGACGACGACGTCAGCCTCAACGGCGTCAGCGTCAACTGCGTCAACGCTAGCAACGGAGTTAACGGCGTAAACGGAGTTAATGGAGTTAACGGAGTTAACGGAGTTAATGGAGTTAACGGAGTTAATGGTGTAAATGGAGTTAACGGTCACAATGGTGTTAATGGATGCAGCGCGACTAATGGATCACATGATGATGAAAAAGGTGAGTTATCTAGTTTTGGTCACAATTTATTTTACTTTTATCATTATAATCTCAGTGTTGAATCTCCGAGGCATACCTACTAGACTCATCCCCGAACCCGGAGTAGGCTTTTACTCTTCCACTTCGAACGGTCTTGGAGATCCCTGATAGTAAGAGACTACGAGTATTAAAGCCTAGCGTCCACCTACCTGTACCGGACGCAACGTATCAAACAGATTTTTCACACTGCGTCCACCTGATCCAGATCGCATTGCCGCCGCCACTACTCTTAGTAACCGGGCGGATTGCCAATGCCATTTCATTCGGATGTTCGTAGTGAGCGCACAGTGAGTGAGGTCTTAATATGCATGTCATCTTTTACGCCGTCAAACCAACACTTCTTACTTTTAAGTTCGAAAAACATTGGAAAAACTTGTTAGGTCTGGCTCTCCTACACAGTAGAGGCCACCAACTGTGGAATAATTCTCTAAGCATACACGTCGAACACAGCGCTGCAACACCCCTGATAGTCATTGGTCGATCTCCAGTGACGTCATCCAGTCCGACCAATGACAAAGTCTATCAAGGATGTTGCAGCGCTGTGTTCGAAGCTGTATTCTTAGATGCACAGGTGATATTGCCCACGTTTCATTCCCTGCAAATTTTAACAAATGTCTGATATTGGGTGCCGGCTATAATTGTTTCGATAATCACATGAAAAAATGATATGCCAGTAGAATAGGGCCACCCCATCTCTTCCAGCGGAGGTCGTAGAAGGCTACTAAAGGTAGGCCCCTATAGACCCGTGTCGGACGCAACCCACGCACGGCACGCAACGGACTAAACTGATTTGCCGAAGGCATACGTTCGATGCGGGCGGTGCAGGTAGTGGACGCAGCGCTGTGTAAAATCATTGTGTTCTCCGACAGTAAACATTTATATCCCAGGACTAAGTGCCGACGCAGAGTCAATCAATCTCATGTATGTTTGAGGGCAATAGACTCGCCCCCTATACGTGGGACCGAAATACATATGTAGTTAGTTTTGAAAATGAAAATGAAAATGTGTTTATTGGACTCAAGTTTACATCCATACTAATATTATAAATGCGAAAGTATGTGTCTGTATGTTACGCTTTCACGTCGAAACCACTGAACCGATTTTTATGAAATTTGGTATAAGGGTAGATTAGACCATGAGAAAGGACATAGGCTATGTTTGGTCGCGATAACCGACATCCACGCGGGCGGAGCCGCGGGCAAAAGCTAGTTGTACATAAAGTTTAATTCAAGAATCAATCGGAAGGTGTCGCAATACATACTGATTATACATTCCATACTAGGCTAATACCTGTGTTATGGAATGCAAATTTTTTATCAACGTTGTATTTTTTACAGTTCCAGAATCATGTGCTCCCCGGCCGCCGCAGGCCCCCCCCACGGCCCCCGCGCCCCCGCCCCCGCCCCCGGCGGCGCGCGAGTGCGAGGAGCGCGACAAGCCGCTGAAGCACGCGCACGCGCGCGACGTGTCGCCGCCCTTCCCCGACGCGCCCTCCACGCCCAAGGTGAGGCGCAGCGACTGAACACCTCTGCCTACCCCCCGCAGTACCACACCACACACTACTTCACGGTTAGCTACCGTAGCCGTCTGAATGTTGTCCATGTGTTGCTAGTTGAGTTGCTTATTGAATGAACACTGCTATAGTTTTTTGAGTTGTTAATGTATGAGTGTAAGCTGCATGAGTTTTTTTTTGTAAGTTTTAAAGTTGCTTTGAAGCATGAATCAAGGTAGGAATATCTAGCGATGTTAATAAATAAGTTAACAATAATAAACTACAATATTGTCAAGAATGTATAGAAAGTCGAAGAAAGGGGGTATTTGGCGTCGGAAAATTCCTCCAAAGTTCCTTATTAAGTTAAAAAAGTTTAATTGCAAATGAATGCCATAGATTTTCATTACATTTGATATCAATGCTAAAAGGTTACACTGCAGTTTGCCTTAATTTATTTTTATTTTAAGACCTTTAAACTTTATCAATATCTATCATGTTAGCTTTCGCTCGATATCAGCTGAATAAATACAATAAGAAAATATTTCTAGTATATGCACGGTTTTGACAGAAAACAAATAAGTATGATTGTGTTTGCTTTGAATTTTTTGAATCTGTTTTACTTTTACTCGAAATATAATGAATTGAATGAATAATTGATTACCAAAAGTTCAATATAATTATACAAAATTATGCAAGTTATTATTCGCATTTTTAAGATACGACGATGAATGGTAGAAAATTTGGTGGTGGATGGTAGAAAATGTGAGTGTGACCGGTAGAAAATTATACACATGATCACATTCTTCTCTTCTTCCTTTTTGAATTGCTGCAAACTAGTAATCAGTTCACCACTCCTATTCAAAAACATTTTTTTTTACTACACAAATTATTTAACCGGTAGCAATTTTACTTAGGTTGGTATCAAGATATTGAAGTGTATGCTTGTGGGCAGGTATCGCGTAAGTCGCACCACGCGCCGTCGGTGCTGGCGCTGTGCAAGAAGTTCCAGCCCGACTACGAGAAGCCCGCCACGCTGGCGCACGCGCACCTGGAGCACCTGGAGCCCTGCGACTGGGGGCCGGCGCCCGAGCGCGCCGTGCTGTGCTAGCGGGAGTGACGTCACGGGACGCCGGCGGTACAAAGCGCATAATGCCGGGCGGGCGGCCGTGTACATAGCGGAGGGGCCGCCCGCTCCCCTTAGATAATTAAATTGTTAATGTGTCGATCGCGTTTATATTGTAGTCTAAGTGTTCGAACGGTTAGCGAGGTCGCCCGACGGCCGGTAGAGTTTATCGCCGATGTGTTCGAGTGTTGGGACCAATTTGTCGTATAGTGAGTGAGCGATGTCGGTGTTGTTCTTACGATATTCAAAGTTTATCACCGCGTGTGACCGTTTACGGTATGTTGCTTAGATAGGTAAATTGTTTACGATTGTCATGAGCTCAAATACTTGCGACTTAATTTTCTTTGTAAATGTGCTTAGATGAGCTTTCATCGAGTGTCTAGTTAATTCATCCTCTGTACTGAAAATATTTTCATTTTACATTAATGTATACTGTTGTTTTCGTTCATTATGAAATCATTTCATTGTAACCGTATTTCGTTCGACTAAACTCGAGGATCCATTACCTTTGAAAGCTGTTGTGATCAATAACTCATTTGTAAAAAATAAATTATTGTGATATAAAATGGACTGTTATTTTTCAATACCCTAATTCATTCTAAGACAAAAATCTATATCGTTGTGTATAGTAATGGATATATCAAATTTGCAATCAACAAAAGTTGCCGACTCGAATCCCAGTGGCGAGTTGGCTTCTCCTGATGAAGAAGATGGTAACAGTATAAAAGGTGATAAATAAAAGATGAACATTATTAGAAATACATGTTTTATTTCTAACACTACAGAACAGTCTTTCTATGCTCGGTATTATCATTCGAGATACACATTATTCAGTTTCAATACTTGCAATATACAGCAACGTTGTGAGATACAAATACAAGAGGTTTTGGAGTTGTTATTGGGACGCACGTTACGCATATCGTGTTTAAAATGTGAGGGTAAATAGTAGAAAGTTTGATGGTGAGTAGTAGAAAGTGAGATATGGGAGAAAATAGCTACAGATATTATTATTATTCGAAATTTCTCGTCACTTCATTTCTGAAAAAAATATTATTTATATCTCTCAACGTCAACTAATAATAAAATTATTTAGGATAGTTTTTACATTATATTTCATCTAATTATTACATTTTAACATTACGTTGGCAGTTTTGAGCCCTATTTATTATAACCTTTCAAGTAAAGGACAATTCATACACGTCCTTTTGCATACTATACTTTCGCCCGCAACAATTCGGTCGAGGCGATAGGAGGAGTTCGCGTGACAACAGCCAAATTTCTCGTAATACAGGTATATTTCTCCTTACAATAGTAACAAACATGCTGATTTGTCAAGATATATATGCCAGTAACTAAAGCCTGTTAAGATAGAAATGTGGTGCAAATAGAATCCATTTACGGTGCAGAGTATACCTGCTAGAACCAAGCGTTTCAGTGACTCATTCCTATGCCGCACCATTAAGACCTGGAATTCCCTGCCAGCTCACGTGTTTCCTTTTTCCTACAGTCCCGGGTCCTTTAAGCGGGGCGTGAAAAGGCATCTAATGAGGCCGTCAAGCTGAGCGCCACCACTGTTAACATGGTAAATGTTTACGATGGTGACCCTCTTTCCGAGACTTTGCATTTAGCTTAACATCAGGCGAGGTGAAGTCAAATTGACGTGTCCTGTATAAAAAAAAAAATATATTCATCGCGGAGTTTCAAGTGTACAGTCGACAAAGGAGATATGGTAGCACTTCATCATCACTAGATAGTATAAAACAAAGTCGATGTCGCTGTCTGTCCGTCCCTATGTATGCTTAAATCTTTAAAACCTACGGATTGTGAAGAGGTTTTTTAATAGATAGAGTGATTCAAGAGGTAGGTTACTATTTATAATACACGCTTAATATAGTAGAGGGTGCAGCGGCAACGGGATCAGACGCCACGCGGGCGGAAAAAAATTGCCGGTACGAAACTCGCGGGTCAGCTAATCCATACTAATATTATAATTGCGAAAGTAACTCTGTCGGTCTGTCTGTCTGTATGTATGTTACGCTTTCACGTCTAAACCACTGAACCGATTTTGATGAAATTTGGTATAGGTTAGACCTTGAGAAAGGACATGGCTATGTTTGGTCGCGATAACCGACATCCACGCGGGCGGAGCCGCGGGCAAAAGCTAGTTTCATATAAAGTTGTATGTCATACAATAATGATACGAGATTAACGCGATCGTGGCATAGGTACATACATACCTTTAATTTGCCTGACGTTTCGACCAGCCTGTGACCACGGCCAGTGTAACCTGGTCGAAAAATCATCGCGTTAATTTCCGTTATCATTATTGTGTATTATGGTATGCGAAAGTTTAAAAGAAAAATGTGCAAACGTGTCTCCTTTGTCTAGGGCTTAGTGATTAATTAACTGTTTATACTGGAGATTGATGGCGCTTGGTGGAATCTGCTACACATATTGAATAACACACTTGTACTTTTCCACTGAGTTTATTTTATTTCTAAACCTGACCAGTTTCGCCTTACGGCATTCTCAAAGGTTTACATTGAGAATGCCGTAAGGCGAAGTCGGTCAGGTTTAGAAATAAAATAAACTCAGTGGAAAAGTACAAGTGTGTTATTCAATATGATTAATTAACAATAGCACTTTAATATATTTTGCAATATATTTAATTATTATCAATTTGGATACATATTATATACATAATTATATACAGCATACAAAATTATAAATTGGTATGTATAATAAATAAGCAATAATAAATCATATTGTTTAAAATCATATTACACAACATAAAATCAGTATCAATTTGAGACAAATTTTTTTTACAAAATAGATTACAAAACTTAGTAATTCAAATAAATTATTTCAGAAATTATTAATTTAATTCAATTATTATTTCGGACTACGTATACGACGGTACAATCTAACAAAGACGTGTGCATAATTTTCACATTACACATGTGCCTTTGCTTCCATCAAATTACAGATTAGGCTTAAAATTGGCACATATACCATTTCCTAGATTAACATACAATACTTTTCATCCCAGGCACAGAAAGGGAATCGCGGGCATCGTCTATCTCTACTGCTACTTTAATAATACTATAATACCTTACAGAGACCTACAGTTGTCTCTTATTTCATAAGATTGATATGAACACGACTACCGGTGTAAATTTAACCTAAGACCCGGATCTCAGGGCCTAGAAATATCATCTAAAGTAAAGCCAACGAGACGAGAGAAAAAAGGTAAACAAAACGACTATTACTGAGTTACGTTGCGATAACTAGCGATTATTTTCTCTGTCCTTGTCGCACATATCACACGTACGTGACAATGGCCGAGCGACAGCTGTCGTTGCGTTTCGTAGTACAGGAAAGCTGTCAGCACAGTGGTTCTAAACTGTCAGATCCGCTATCTTATGAGCAATTTTATTCCTGTCTGGAATGCGCTTGAAGTTATACGTAACAAAGAAGTTTGGAACCGCTGAAACATTGTTTACCTTTTTTCTCTCGCTTCGTTGGCTTTACTTTAGATTACAATCTGCCCTCACTATACCTCTTGCCAAATGGATTGAGAATAAAGTTTGTTGACCTTGCGACCAGTTTGGATCGGTAACTCAGGGGTCGTAAACATTTTTCACACACTGTAGCGAAACCGACTGCAGCGCCACGTGGCGCCCGCGTGAACCTTTATTTTTGTTACACAAAAATCACTACTTACGATATATACTGCAAGCTTTATTCTCAATGCACGGCCAATAGATAAGTATCTATCTAGACTTCCGAGCCTCGGGAATCGTATAGTTCTGCCCGAGGAGCCCGAGGGCTGTATTCTAGAATGACACTCAGCCTGAATGACAATTTATCTGAGGACAGATTATACAATCTGTGCCTATACAGACAGATTGATAGTTTGACACATGTATTGCCTATACAAACTGTCCTCAGATAAATCGAGATTCAGGCTGAGGTCATTCTGTAATACGGGCCTTAATTTCGCCACAATTTCGACTACATATTTTTATTGCATTTTATATATTTCAGATCTTAAAACTGATTATTATTAAGAAATAAATAAAATAATTCAGTAGGTTCTTATTGTGTACAAACAATCCATCTATATATTGAAAATTAATAAGGTAAGATATTGAAGATAAAAGAGGTATTTCTTCTAAGCTAACAAAACAGCGCATATCTTCCGAACGACGGCAACAAATTGGATATACCATTTCTTCATTCGTTATTGTCAGAACATGGTATATATAATATTTTTTGAAAGCCCACCGGAGCGAAGTACAGTTGTCTCAACTACTAAAACTATCCATACTTAAAATTTTTTTCATAAGGCGGAGTTCTTAATGTATGATGTATTTATTGCTCGAAACTTACCTACATAATAATCAGCGCTTTTTTTTTTATTGACAACACGTTAAGAGAAATCGTTACGATCGTACTGTACCGTTCAAAAACGGATCAATCGGTGCGTAATAAAAACCGTGCCGTATTATTGAATTTGCGTTTAGGTTTTTAACCTCTATAAAAATTCACGATGCTGTACAGATTTTATTAGGTACAAGGAACATTTATTACAATTGTCACCTCTGTTGATTTTTAATTGCACCATTGATTTTTAAGTGCTATAAGCGCAACATGGTGCACGGCTTATTTGTTTGACGATTTGCTCAATCAATGTACAAATATGAGGACAGAACTTGTTGCGTATCTGTGGAACAATATAGCGCGACATTCCGCGCAAAATAGTTCCTTAATGTATTCTAGGCTGATATCTTATAATACGTCACATGTAACACAATTTTGAATTTTATCACAAAAATTTCATGAATTTTACATTCACTCATAAAACAAACCGATTGAGATCTTTACAGGATTCCGTTAATTAACACAACCTTAGGCTATATACAAACTTTATACTTAAACATTAGACGCAGCAAGTGTCATTTCAACGGGGCGTAAAAACGTTGCTAACGTACAGCCAACGAGACGAGAGAAAAAAGGTAAACAAAGCGACCATTACTGAGTTACGTTGCGATAACTAGCGATTATTGTCTCTGTCCTTGTCGCACATGTCACACGTACGCGACAACTGTCGTTGTGTGTTTCGTAGTACAGGAAAGCTGTCAGCACAGCGGTTCTAAACTCATTCCTGTTTAGAATGCGCTTGAAGTGATAAATGTTTGGAACCGCTGAAACTTTGTTTACCTTTTTTCTCTTGCTTCGTTGGCTTTACACGGATCACATTATTTTTTCACATTATTGACAGCCTCTGTGGTTCGATCCCCGCTCAATGCAAATATTTGTATGCATGAATATGGCTATTTGCATTGGTCTGGGTGATTATATAGTCGATAAAAAGAATTTGAGCACAGTTTCGATAGCAAAATCATCTGGGAGTATTAATTTGGTGAAAGATTTTTTTTTTCTTTCTCCAAATGAATACTCCCACGTGATATTGCTACGGAATCGGGGCCCAAATTCTTTTTCACACACGCAATTCACCCTGTATGTTACACATATATATAAAAAAAAAAGTATCTAAGTATGACAGCCTCTGTGGCGTGGCGGTAGTGCACGCGACTGCCACGCAGGAGGCGCGGGTTCGATTCCCGCTCAGTGCAAATATTTGCATGCATGAATATGGCTATTTGCATTGGTCTGGGTGTTTCTATGTATAATATGTATATATTTACAAAAAAAAAAAAAAGTATATAAGTATGTTTATCCGCATTCTAGATTCCATAACACAAGCTATAAAAGCTTACCATGGGTCTAGATAGCGTTGTGTAGAATTTTGTGGAATATTTATTTATTATTTATTTATTTATGTTTATCCGCATTCTATATTCCATAACACAAGCTAGTTAAGCTTACCATAGGTCTAGATAGCATTGTGTAGAATGTTGTGGATTTTTTTTTCCAGTAGCATTCCAGTGCAGCGAACGAATCCAGTGCAGGAATTCTAAAGCAATAATGTAAACTATTACTGGAATTTGCCCATTCTAGTGAATAATCCAGTCCAGTGGATTAATGTGACTACTACTATCCAGTCCAGCACTGGAATAGATTGATTCACTGGATTACTGGACTGAAAAATGTGAACCGGACATTAGCTTTCTCACACAAAACACGTTTTTCACGCCGTTTTAGGAATACATTTTGTAGCTAAGGCTGCGTCTATTCAGTATAAGGTCTAAGAACACAACACTATTTGTTACAAGAGTCCTTCTCTCTCCTTCTCTCTCAGGGTCAGTGGCCATTGAGGAGTAGTGCGTTAGACTTGAGTTCTGTGAGCTGGTCGGAGTACTCCGCATACATTCTCTGCCAGCGAAGCTGTCTCACTAAGAGGGATAGCATCTCTTCTAGGAGTTCGTGCTTTTTGATGCCCTGGAATGTGAAGTAGGTATATTATGAGTGTAAAAAATAATAATTTAAAGTAGAGCCAACGAGACCAGAGAAAAAAGGTAAACAAAGTGACCATTACTGAGTTATGTTGCGATAACTAGCGATTATTATCTCTGTCCTTGTCGCACATGTCACACGTACGCGACAATGGTCGAGCGATAGCTGTCGTTGCGTGTTTCGTAGTACACGAAAGCTGTCAGCACAGCGGTTCTAAACTGTCAGCTCCGCCATCTTATGAGCAATTTCATTCCTGTCTGAAATGCGCTTGAAGTGATACGTAATAATTTTCAAATAAAAATGTTTGGAACCGCTAAAACTTTGTTTACCTTTTTTCTCTCGCTTCGTTGGCTTTACTTTATAGGCTTCAATGGCAGAAATAACTAAGGCCATTAATTAGCAAGCCATTGCTGGACATAGGCGTCTCTCAATATGCTCTCAATCTACTTTCCGCATCCAGTCTGTCTCAGCCAATATATTTTTTATTATAAACAAGCTATTGCCCGCGACTTTGTCTGCGTAAGTTCGGAATAGAAAGGTTTTGGACACACTGCTCCTGTTCCCGTGACTCAGGTAAAGTTCCTTAAACTTTCTGTGAGCCTGGTACTTCATGCAAATGAACCAATGTCACAGAAATACTGATCCCGTGACCACGACCTCCGGAACCTATACCCGGGATAAAATAAATGTATAATGGGTTAAAAAGTATCCTATGTTCGTCTCCTGGTTCTAAGCTACATTCCCACCAATTTTTAGCTAAATCAGTACAGCCGTTCTTGAGTTATACATAGTGTAACTAACAAGACTTTCTTTTATATATAGAAATAAAATAAATAATACTAATAGTTATCTGAAGTGGCTAGATTCCTATTAAGCCTAGTTTAGTCCATATAAACCAAATTACTCGTGTTAGGAGTGTACACGGAGGACAGAATATGATTAAGTAACGGAGATGACCCATTGATATTTCTCCTAATAAAAACGCTCGTCGAATGCGGGTGGGATGGGAGACGCGCGGGGTGTCAAAGTCGAAGGACGTCATAGGTATAACGGTCCTACCGAATGAGTCCATTTGACGTTTGGATGGCACGCGACTCGATTGCTTTGCAACAACTCCGCTATCATTTCCTTCTCCATGGGAGTGTATTACCCTCGTTGGTACCCACTGTAAATCCCGGAAATTCGAACTTTTCGACTACAAAAACGAAACCTTAACCTTATTTGATATTGCAAAACCAGAAAAAAAGTTCAGAGAATGTTTTGAAAATTGTAAGTATTTTGTCCCAATGAAATATATCCACTCACCAATATAGAAGACTGCCATTTCTTAGGTGTTGACGTACAGTGGCTGGGGCCCAGCATATCGTCTAGTATTGTTCGTAGCTGGTCTTCTGTGCCTGAAAAACAAAACGATAGACTTTATGTAATGAATGCCCGCTGAGTTTCTTGCCGATGTCTTCTCAGGTTTGGGCCGCGTTTCGAACGGTGGTCCATTTGCTAAACAAGTATTTATTATTTATTTTATATTGACTTTTATAATTTCCGATTTAATTGTCTATGCAGAATAAATGTTTTTTTTAATTTGGAATTTTGTTAATCAGCGTGCCTAGAAAAAAATTCCATAAAACAATGTTACTGGATATGATTTTCTTTAGCATGTTATAAGTTTAGTGACATCACAGAATATTGTTTAAGTATACATATTTAAGTAAGTTTAATTATAGTTTGGTTAAGCCACCACTTTTTGTCTTGCATTCAAAGCTTTCAGTTTGGAATCTGGGGTACGCTTTACTAACTGCGGATTTGGCTAAACTTCGATATTTTCTGTGAAGCGACTGCCATATGACCTCCACACCCCAAAGGCGACACATTGCAGCTAGAACAGTAGTTGGACTTTTGAGGGCTCCCAACTACCCGTAACGACTGCCATAGATGTTCGTATCGCAACCGGGACCGACGGCTAAACGTGCTCTCCGAGGCACGACCATATTCATGCATACAAATATTTGCATTCAGCGGGGATCGAACCCGGAACTTCTGCGTAGCGGCCGCGTTTACCACCGCTACACTACGGAGGCTGTCATGTTATTAAGCCATCGCTTACACCCTGATATTTGAGACCCAAGTGACATGTTGTTTTGGTTGGTTAGACTTCGATAGAAGTGGGTCTCCGTGGAGATTTCTGCATGTTAAGATTATAGTATTGAAGGAATTAAGCATGCTAAAGCATTAAGTATGCTAAAGTACGCCTTAAAGACGTATAAGATGGGAAATTTGAATCATAGCGGGCGTGTCTCGGTAGCCGAATTGGTCAGGCATTCCCCCTGTAAGGGAAAGACTGCGGGTTCGAGTCCCGCCCGAGAAGATTCTTTTTCCCTATGTATTCGAAGATTATAGTAAGTGTACATTACCATGGTTGACAAGGTGTTCAAATAGTGAAGCGAGCCAGTGGCGGTAATCCCTCGCTAGTCGCAAATGTAGGCAACTGGCCACTTGCGCCTCTAGCCAACTGCGGGCCGCCCCGGCTGAGTATGTACTGTAACAGTAACAGAGATAGCTAGGTTAGCATTCAATTTTGCGAAACAAGACGAAAAAAAAGAAAAGGAATATGGTATTGAGAAAAGAGAATATTTTTAGTTTTAAAGTAAAAAGGAATAGAAAATATGTACATAAGTAGGTTTCAAGTAATTTACACATCATACGAGTATTTATTTCTTACGTATTCATACTCTTTTCTCACCAATGCAAGTGAATAGTTTATGGCTTAAGCAACTGGCAACTACAAAAAATACAAAAGAAATTGTCGTTAATTTGACACATTTTCTATCCTTTTCTAACTTATACACCTATCTCTCATCATCCGACCATCATGTGAAAAGGATGAAAAGGATAAATAAGTAAAAAAGGGATGCAAAATGCGATTAAATGACATTGTCTACATTATTTTGAAACTTTGTTTGATTAGATACCATTGACTAGCGTGATTGTGTATAAGAATATAAACACTGCTTACTTACATGTTTCTGGAAGACCGATTGCTAAGATAGTTTGACCACTCTGGATGCTTACAACTTTTTGAGTACTCTAATTATCAATATAATATTAAAATTTTGGTTTTAAGATTATTTTGAGTACTCTACTCGTCAACATTTTTCTGATGCTGACTGTACCATGTTAACAGTGGTGGCGCTCATCTTGACGGCCTCATCAGATGCCTTTTCACGCCCCGCTTAAAGGACCCGGGACTGTAGGAAGAAACGGTCTTGGGAATTGTGCTAAAAAGTGAGAGTCCAGCAATGTCCTCACCTGGTGTTGAACCCAGCAGGCCTGGTGCGAGGCAGCTTGTGCCGATGGTGTGCCGCACTGGCGGCCCGCCCCACTCCGCCCACTCCTCCCCCCGACCGCCACACGGGGTCACTGGCATCTGCCCACACCACCCTGGTAACACAGGACATACACAATGTATTCAAATCTATACAAGGTGATCCTATAGTCGTTTCCGAAAAAAAGAATTAGGCCACAGTTTCGATAGCAAAATCATCCGGGAGTATTAATTTGGTGAAAGAAAAAAAGCATTTTTTAAAACCCCCATACATTTTTCCTTTCACCTGAACATTATTCCCATACATTATCATGTATGGATGAAAATGTTGTCGTAGAAGGCGATTAAGGGATAGGGCTGTTCTCCATCCGACAGTAAACATACAGCCCAAGACAAAGGGCTAGATGGCTAAAGGCTCACCCCCTATTATGTGGGACTGAAAATCACAGCTGGCAATGTGGGCATTAATATACCTTTGTCTACCTTTTCGGAAATTTACGGGCGTGAGTGAGTGAGTGAGTGAGTGAGTGAGTGAGTGAGTGAGTGAGTGAGTGAGTGAGTGAGCGAGCGAGCGAGCGAGTGAGAGAGTGTGTGTGTGTGTGTGTGTGTGTGTGTGTGTGTGTGTGTGTGTGTGTGTGTGTGTACTTTTAAACTATGGCGTTCCATGATATACAATAATGTTAACGGGAATTAACGCGACCATGGTATAAACACATACATTTACACAGTCAGCCTGTGACCACGGCCAGTGTAACCTGGTCGAAACGTCAGGCAAATGTATGTACATAATGTACCTATACCATGATCGCGTTAATTCCCGTCAACATTATTGTATAGGTTATTGGTTGAGTAGAACTGATATGTAACCAACATCCACGCAAGCGGAGCCGCGGGAAATACGTAGTATAATAATATACCAAGGTAAAGCCAACGAAGCGAGAGAAAAAATGTAAACAACGTTTCAGCGGTTCCAAACATTTTTATTTGAAAATTATTCAAGCGCATTCCAGACAGGAATGAAATTGCTCATAAGATGACGGATCTGTCAGTTTAGTTTTCCTGTACTACGAAACACGCAACGACAGCTGTCGCTCGGCCAATGTAACATACGTGTGACATGTGCGACAAGGACAGAGTAAATAATCGCTAGTTATCGCAACGTAACTCAGTAATGGTCGTTTTGTTTACCTTTTTTCTCTCGTCTCGTTGGCTTTACTTCAGGACGTTCTACACAGCGGTATCTAAACCTAAAGTAATCATAGTTAAACAACTTACCAAGCACACAACTGTTTGCTGTAGATATAGCTCTTGCTGTTACTCAGTGAGATCATGGGATTGCCGTCTTCTAGTAGGGAACAATTAGTGACCGTCACTGGAAGCAAAAACGATTCTTAATGAAATGAAAAGCTTACAACAAAAATGCTTATTTGAATGAACTTTATGAAGTATGCTAACTATACAATCGTATACATATAATAATCACATCGGGCGTGTCTCGGTAGCCGAGTTGGTCAAGGCATTCCCCTATAAGGGAAAGATCGCGGGTTCAAGTCCCATCCGAGAAAATACATTTTTCCCTAGCATACTTAATGCTGTAAAATTCATTCAAGTATTTGGGCGCAGTTATCAAAAATCAATGTTTAAAAATGATTGTAACATCATTCATTGGTTCCTAGTGGTATGGGTAATGGACTGCTGAGACGAGGTCCCGGGTTCGATCCCAGGTTTACCATGGCACACATCAATGACTTTTCGATACTTTTCGAAGTTATGTGTCGCAGGTTTATAAGTGCCCGGTTAATGGCAATAGGCTCGCCACCTGTTACATTGGGACCTAAACATAAACTGGCGAAATGTGGGTGCTAGCACCTCTGCCTGCCCCTTTTGGTTCCGATAGCTCGTAAGAATATCGGTAGATGACTCCACCGTCGCCTTAAAGATGAATAAAAATAGAAGGGAAATTTGAATCACATCGGGCGTGTCTCGGTAGACGAGTTGGTCAAGGCATTCCCCCTGTAAGGGAAAGATCGCAGGTCCGAGGGAAATTTTCCTATTATTGTGAAGACTGATTTCAATAAATCAATTTAGCCCACCGCAGTCCACTGCTGGACATAGGCCTCTATTAATGTGCGCCATTTCGCCCGATCCTCCATTCCCCTTTTCCCGCATTCAGCCTGTCCCACCTTTTTCAGGTCGTCAGTCCATCTGGCTAGGATATAAAGCGTCGGTAGCTTAATGGTTAAAAGGTCGGCCTTGAAATCGAGAGGTCCCGGGTTCGAATCCTGGCCATTTTTTTATAAAAGAATATTAGAACCGTAATTACTAATATTCCCTCTAACCCCTCCAGCTAAGCTAAATTGCTTGTGTTAGGAGTGGGTTCACGTCGGTAGTGTAATGGCCAGGATCAAACCCGGGACCTCTCGATCGTAAGGTTGACTCCTTAACCACTAAGCTACCGACCATTACACTACCGACGTGAACCCACTCCTAGCATAAGCAATTTAGCTTAGTTGGAGGAGTTAGAGGGAATATTGGTAACTTCAGTTCTGCTATTGTTTAAAAAAACGGATAACATCATTTCAAATACAGTATAAATGTGGGTGTTAAGACATCTCTGCCTCCCTTTGGGGATTTAAAAGCGTGAGTATATGTATGTACAAAGATTTCGTAAGGTGTTTAGAACTCACCTCCATGTGACAATAGCGACCTGAAGCACAGTGGTCGTATGACGCAGGACGCGTTCGCGAGGTCCCACATTGCCAGCTCGGCTGATGTCGTCACTACAGCCAAGGTATCACCAGATAACGTCAATTTGGCAGCTTGTGACATTAACGCTGTAATACAAAGAGTATTAGAGTAATAGGATTCCACAAGCGAATAGCTTTTACCAGGTGACAGTTGGTATCATCGAAATGTAGATTGCGACGTTATGTGATTTAATGTTTAAGATTAAAAGATCTAAAGTAAAGCCAACGAGACGAGAGAAAAAAGGTAAACAAAGCGGCCATTACTGAGTTACGTTGCGATAACTAGCGATTATTTTCTCTGTGCTTGTCGCACATTTATCACACTTACGCGACAATGGCCGAGCGACAGCTGTTGTTGCGTGTTTCGTAGTACAGGAAAGCTCACAGCACAACGCTTCTAAATTGTCAGATGCGCCATCTTATGAGCAATTTAATTCCTGTCTGGAATGCGCTTGAAGTGATACGTAATAATTTTCAAATGAAAATGTTTGGAACCGCTGAAACTTTGTTTAACTTTTTTCTCTCGCTTCGATGGCTTTACTTTAGAGAGTATTAAAGTAGACTTTTAACTTAATTTATGATATTATATTAGAATTAGTATATGAAACACTGAGTAAATACAAAGGAGGCAGCCTATGCAGCTGTCTGCTGTAATTCTGAAGTCATTGGAGAAAGCGTGACCTTAGTCAGTTGACTGTCGAAATTGTCTAAGACTGAGTGTCTCTAAATTCTACTCGAAACTAGATGGCGCCACTTTGTATTCGAGTACGTCTCAGCTACGTTTGGAGGATTCTCCCTTTATGTTGGAGGAAATCTCCTCGGATACCTCCCCCGCCGGAGCCGGAAGGGGAGGTTATGTCGGACTCGAACCGACTAAAACCGCACGCCGACTGTGGGTCGTGGTGCTAGGCCGGAGGTGAGGTTGTCTTCGACATATCCCTCGCACCCCGGCTGACCCAGGGCCATCCTCGGGAGGGGGGACAACGGTGTCCCCGATTCGCCCCCGGAATGAGGAGGCGCGTTTCTGAGCAGTTCTTGTCTGTACCCAGTAGTGCCCGCATTACTTACCAATAGGCGGCAGTGCCCTGGCGGCTTGCGCCCGCGCCAGTAGCCAAACATGCAGCGTGCCGTCCGCACAAGAAACGCACGCCCAACGCGCGTCACACGCTATACACGTCACTGGCGAACCTGTCACACAACATATCAATAGTGTTATTCATTTATTATTTTTACTTTTGCTAAAGTAAAAATAATAAATGATTATTTATTATTTTTACTTTAGCAAAAGTTAACGTCTAAAATGGAATTTGAACCCACGAACAATCCCTTACAAGGGAAATACTGACTAAAACGTCATTTAGTCGGGGTGAGTTAATTGCCTAGAATATAATTATGATTCTCGAAAAGAGAAAAAAATGTTTTTTTTATTGATGTTGCTGTCATGTTGCTTAATGTGCTTTCCAAGGCACAACCAGACCAATATAAATACTCATATTAACGCGTACAAATATTTGCACTGAGCGGGGATAGTACCCGCGCCTCTTGCGTAGCGGCCGCGTTTACTCCCGCTACGCCACAGAGGCTGTCCTAGCAGAGGGATAAATACTCTTATATATGTATAAACATTTTATCTAAATATATTTTCCATATTTTGGTAAATCAAAATGTGTTGTTTTAGTACTCACCCAAGTAAGTCTCCCACACTGGATCACTGGAGGCAGAATTATTGGGCAGTAGTTGCAGTCGAGATAATGTGCCGTACTGTGTATTACACGCTTTATTCACTACCTGAAAATGTGACAAAAATCGTAAAATTCTATGTTAAAACGTAATAAAGAATCAACTGACTTCCGGAGGACTGACAATCATAGGTGGCGAAATGTGGGTTTTATTATACCTCTGTCTACCCCTTCGAGGTTTTACAGGTGTGAGTGTAATGTATGCATGTATAATCAATTGATACTTAAATACACCATCACTGATTGTATATAGGCTTGATTACCTTATTGTATGGGCAGAAAATTAAAAAAACTAAAAAGCACGGTTTTAGCACGTACTAAAAATTACAAAAGATTTAAGTCACGTGACTATTTTTTTCGTATTCCTGACAGCAAAACCTTTAATTTGATACCCACATCATGGGGGTGGATTTCAAACAGCCAGTCCGCCATCTTGGGGAGGCCGCCATATTGGATTTGTAATGACGTTTCTTAGCTAGTCATGTATTGTCATCAGAACTCGGAGCGTGTGCAAAATCTCATCCTAGTCGAAGACCGGGAAATGGGTTAAATTAAGATTCCAAGATTTTCTTACATACATAGTTACAAGTGAAGCTATTGTAAGCGTGTTAAAAAATGTGAAATAGTAATGAGAGAGTTACCTGCAATCGATAGTGTCCAGCGGCCCTAACAACGGGCCCCGCCGTACCCAAAGCAGGTGCGGGCAGCGTGGCCCCCGGGGCGGCGGGCAGGCCGGCCGGGGCCCCAGTACCTGACGCGGGGGGCCCCGCTCGAGCTACACTCATCTCGTCCGCGCGGGGCCCCGGCAGGGCCCCTCCACCACGGACCCGTAGCCGCTGGTCTAGACCACTGGAATATAAGATATTATAATAATATTTATAAGTTTAGAGAGAGATATGCTTAGAAATATGTCTCCAAACCAAAAAGTAAATACAAAGAGGAGGTGTTATAAGATTTTCCTACGAAATAAAGCGCACTTTTCGATGTAAGGTTGTGGTATCTACTCCGGAGGGATAAAGGTATGAGTATATGTATGTAAATATACATTCTATACCAAAACTCTATTTTGATGACACTAATTGTAACATGAGATGTAAAAAGATACAAAGTATTTTTTATTTATTTATTAGGGACAAAAACAGTTGTGCGCTACTTAAACCGCCTCCTCTTGGCGTTTGCTCTATAAACTCACTTTTCGCTAGACTTAGACGTATTGTGCTGTGTAGAGATGGCGTGGTTGCTGACATTGGGATGTATGACGATGTCGTCTCGCACCTCCTCTCTGTGCTTGCTTATCTCTGAGTACGATCTAACCTCTACAAATAACTTACTTTTCGCTGGTCTTAGACGTATTGTATTGTGTAGAGATGGCGTGGTTGCTGACATTGGCATGTATAACGATGTCGTCTCGCACCTCCTCTCTGTGTTTGCTTGCATGTCTAATGACCTACAACCCTCATAAATAACTTACTTTTCGCTGGTCTTAGACGGTGTTGTGTAACGTTGAGATGTATGACAATGTCGTCGCGCACCTCCTCTCTGTGCTTGCTTATCTCTGAATAAGGTAGAACCTCCACAAATAACTTACTTTTCGCTGGTCTTAGACGTATTTTGTTGGGTACAGATGGCGTGGTTGCTGACTTTGAGATGAAAGACGATATTGTCGCACTTCCTCTCTGTGCTTGCTTATCTCTGAATAAGATACTACAAATAACCTACTTTTCGCTGGACTTAAACGTATTGTGTTGCATAGAGATGGCGCGGCTGCTTACATTGCTTGTATGACAATGTCATCGCGCACCTCCTCTCTGTGCTTGCTTATCTCTGAATAAGAAACTACAAATAACCTACTTTTCACTGGTCTTGGACGTATGTGTTGTGTAACGTTGGGATATATGACAATGTCGTCGCGCACCTCCTCTCTGTGCTTGCTTATCTCTGAATAAGATATAACCTCTACAAATAACTTACTTTTCGCTGGTCTTAGACGTATTTTGTTGTGTAGAGATGGCGTGGTTGCTGACATTGGGATGTATGACAATGTCGTCTCGCACCTCCACCCGGATCCGCGACTTGCTCTGCGAGGATGTGCTGAAGCAGTTCTCTGTTCCACCTGGCTGAGAGCCCAGGGATTCACTGGAACAACACATACATATTACATGCGGCAACTGCCCAGCTACCCAGCTACGTGGGTAACAAATGCCTGGCAATGGCGCCCCCACCGGGTCCAGGTAGAAGGGGTAGGCCCAAGAAGTGCTGGCTTGGCGTCGTGGAGGGTGACATGAGTGCAAACGGTCTCACTACCTTGGACGCGCTTTTTTTTTCCGTGTGGAAATCCCCTCGGATACCCCCCCTGCCGGAACCGGAAGGAGAGGTTATGTCGGACTCGAACCGACTAAGACCGCACGCCGACTGTGGGTCGTGGTGCTAGGCCGGAGGTGAGGTTGTCATCGACATATCCCTCGCACCCCGGCTGGGACGCCCAAGATCGTGCGAAGTGGAAGAGGAGGAGCCGGAAGGCGGACCCTGAGCTCCGAGGGCCCCGTGACCTCGGATGCAATCAGGACTAACGTCTTTATGTAGATGATGAATATAAACATATTACAGAACCGAGAACCTAGTACGGTGGGTAAAACTATGGGTAACAGTAAGTAATCACACTAATATTATAAAGGCGAAAGTTTGTGAGTGTATATACACTGACGGACTCATAAACTGCATCAAAGTAATAGACGACTTTGAAATAAATATTTTAACCAAGTATGCATACTTTCTATACAGATTTAAATTGAAACCTCTAGATTGGTTCGTGAACTTTAAAACAGCGTAGGGTCATATCTTTAAGTTTAAGTTTATGTACTGGAAAGGACCTTAAGACTTTTTTTGGAAGAAAAAACAGAAATTTAAGAAAAATTGGTTTAATTAAAAAATTGATTTTAACAATAGACACAAACTTTATGCAAGGGTTTATTTGTGTTTTAATAAGGTGTATTACCCCCACGTGCCCTTATTACGGATTCTAATCGGTTCCGCATAGATTTTATAAGGGTTTTTAAAAGATCTTGCGGAATATTGTCCCATTCTTCTGAAAGTGCTGTTCTTAGTGCTGCCACTGTCGTGGGCGAAGGGTTTCCCGCATATACAGCTCTTTTTAAATTGTCCCAAACATGCTCGATGGGATTAAGATCCGGGCTGCGTGCTGGCCAATTCATTGTACGTATCCCAACCTCTTCGCAATAATGTTGAACTTGTGCAGCTGCATGCGGCCGGGCATTATCCTGCATTAAAGTAAAATTTTCGCCTATGAATCCCATGTAAGGCACCACGTGATCTTCTAATATCTCTGTTATGTAGCGATGTGCTGTCAAACCCCCTCTCTTACCGTTTTGACGGACCATGTCTATGAACACAAGTTCTGTTCGCCCGTTCATCGATATGCCACCCCAGACCATACATGAACCGCCTCCAAAAGGAACACGCTCCTCAATGCAACTTTGAGCATATCGCTCCCCACGTCGACGATAGACTCTTCTGCGACCATCTGCACCATATAAACATGTCCTACACTCGTCCGTGAACAATACAGAGGCCCACTGCTCTTCTGTCCAATTCAGGTGATGACGCGCAAATCTTAAGCGAGCTTGTCTGTGAGCTGTAGACAACTTTGGACCATTTGCTGGTCTAAAAGGGGTGATATCCGCTTCCTTTAACCTTCTTCTTATTGTTCGTGCACACACGTTTACTCCACGCACTTCATTAAGCTCGGTTTTGATGTTAACTGACGTGAGGAAACGATTTCGCAGGGAAGTTATAACAATAAATCGGTCATCACGACCTGTGGTTGCTCGAGTTCTGCCTGTACCACGTCTCCTCCTGTAAGAACCTGTCTCTACAAACCTTCTGTATATTCTAGAAACCGTAGACTGGTTTAAATTTAAATTTCTACCAATCGTTCGTTGATCCAAGCCCTCCCGCACCAATGCTACAATTTGTGCCGCTTGTTCGGACGAAGTATCCATATTATGGTTCAAAAACTCTCGATGTGTTAAAAAACTAACCCAACAATTATGCTGGTAACAATAATTCAATTGACAAAACAAAAAAAAACAATGAGAATCAATTTAAAACTTTGCTATAAATAACACGCAAATCTGATACTACAAGTCAATTTTCTTTTCCCGGCTATATTCATTTGTTTTACTGCAGTTCTATTTTTAAATTTAATTTTTTTTTTAAGATTAAGAGCCAGTCTTTCCATATTTATATAATTTAATCTAAAAAGTTTGCATACTTATTATAAAAAATCCTTTTAGAGTAAACCTGAACTTTGATGCAGTTTATGAGTCCGTCAGTGTATTTGTTACCTCTTCACGTCTAAACGGCTGGAGCGATGTTAATAAAATTTAGCATGGAGTTAGTTGACACTATTGACTTAAAACTTTAGACGATTATTGATTACTGGACATTCGCAACGTAGTTTTTCACTTATTTTCTTGCAAGAAAGTTTTCAAATATTTCTTCATTTAGAATTAAATAAACTTACTTGGCATCAGCATGCGTGAGCGGTATGAACACTGGAGTTATCCGTCTCTTTCCATCTGAAGTGCGTGTCTCTATCTGTCTGTCCATTGGCCGCAGGGGTGTCGATGATGCCCCACTGGATCCCGCTGACGGACTCAGCAGAATCTTTTGCTAAGGATATGTAAAAACGTAATTAGTTAATTTCATATGGATTTTTTTGGATATACCTGATTTCCTGACAATAGACTGGCGATACAACGTACGGTTTCAGTAAAAAAAAAACCCCGGGCGAAGAAGACTATTAAAACCATGAGGTACGAATGCTAACAAAATATCTTTAGATTAACTTCAAAGACTAATTATTATAGATGGCACCAGTAGTCTCATTTTAAGAAATAAAAAAGTTAAAACCCACGTAAATAATAAATAATAAAAATATAAAACTCGTTGGTAATATAATAAATAAAGATTTCGTTACAAAAGTGATAATTTAGAAAACCGCCATCTAGCGTCCATAACCATCCAAATTACTGCAGAATCAATATAGATCAGAATATTTATGGTTTTATTTAGTCATATTTAATAATGTTTTCAGTGTATCTTTTATTTATGATAAGTTAGTTTTTAATAGTAAAAATTACAAAAGATTGCCAAAGCATTGTCGCCATCTAGTAACAACGTTTGTAAATAAGAGCTGCCTGCCTGCTTTTGGAAGTTACGAGTTACCGTTTTTTGTTCATGATTGTGCATCTGTACAGAACTACATTATATCGCTCATTTGGTCCAACAATGGCGTAATTACACTTTTTTTAAAACAAGTTTTATAATGTCAAAATGTGCGGAAAGACTATTTACATCGGGAGAAACATCGACATATTGAATTTGTGGTAATTTGCCGCGAGGTAGCGCTAGTGTCGTTGTAGAATTGAGTAAAATGGCGCCATTTCTGTTGCTACAACGTCTGTATAGCCAGTTGCGCGGGGCGCCCCGCTAACTGTGGTTGTGTTTGGGAGCAACAACGACATTAAGGTGTTTATGACATTTCATCAGATAATTTTTGGTGCAACAATGCCGTAATTTAGCAATTGCGGCGTTGTAGTTCCAAACATGTGTATGTTCTTGGTAAAACTATGACAGAATTTCGTAATTACGTCAATGTTTATCAAAGTAAAGTATTTTCTTGGTGAAACAACTGTCAAAGATGTGTGAGGTAACACCATAAAAGTATCAGATCTCAAAGTAATAGAATTCACTAAAGACAATGATGCAGTATATAAGTACAAACTTAAATTCGACGATGACTGGAGTGAAGCTAAAATAAAAAAAAGAAACAAAGATCTAGTAGTCAACGAATAACTAAGGCTATAGAAGATATAAATTTGGTTCCAGCGTATACTTTAAAAAGAGAAATTCCCGCAAACAAGAAATTTTTTTTTTTCTATATAGGGCACGTCAATTTGACTTCTCCTCGCCTGATGTTAAGCAAAGGCAAAGTTTCGGAAAGAGGGTCATCATCGGAAACATGTACCATGTTAACAGTGGTGGCACTCAGCTTGACGGCTTCATTAGATGCCTTTTCACGCCCCGCTTAAAGGACCCGGGACTGTAGGAAGAAGGAAACACGTGAGCTGGCAGGGAGTTCCAGGTCTTAATGGTGCGGCATAGGAATGAGTCACTGAAACGCTTGGTTCTAGCTGGTATACTCTGCACCGTATATGGATGGCATCTTAGCCCTGCACGTGTCGTCCTGTGTAGGAAAGGAGAAGGTGGGACTAATTGGAAGAGCTCGTCAAAACATTCACCATGGTAGAGACGGTAGAATACTGCCGAAGACGCAACATCTCTACGCATCTGCAAAGGCTCGAGGGTGTTCGTGACCTCAGGGATTCCCAATAATGCGGACCGCACGTCGTTGCAACCTGTCAAGAGCATCTATTAAGTACTTTGCGGAGCCGTCCCAGAGATGTGAGCAGTATTCCACGCAGGAACGAATTTGGGTCATGTATAGACGACACCGCTGCTCCGGCGTAAAAAAACGTCTCACTCTGTTCAGGACTCCAAGTTTACGGAAGGCTGATTTGATGATACTCTCGATATAGTTTTTTTTATTCAGTTTGCAGCGAACATTCGTTCCGAGGGTATTGAGGTGATCCTGCAGTGGCAATGGTGTGCTCTGAAGAGTGGGAAGGGGAAGGAAAGGAGATACCTTTGCTGTAAACGCACATGCCTGGGTCTTCTTGGCATTGAACTCGACCAGGTTCCTAGCGCCCCATTGAGAAATGTGGTCCAGGATCCGGTCAAGCTCAGTGACAAGAAGCAGCCTTTTTTCCGCGATATCAGACTGCTTGGCCACAGGATGTGCGTAATAACTCCTGTGTAAGGTGCTGTCGTCTGCATAGTAATGAATGCTACCGTTAAAGAGCATATCACTGATGATATTATAACTTAAAAAATATTACCTAGATGATTTTTAGATGTTAGTAATAAGAAGTTTTCAATTTAATCTTAATTAAGTTCATGCCTAGTGAATACGCGGTTGTTTTTCTTATGTTTATTTTATTAAACATTCATAAATAAATGTTTATGTTGATTATATTTAATTATTTAGTTTTATTTTGTCACAAATGCAAAATTTCCTAACGAATGCATTATTTTTATATTGAAATTCTGAAGCAACAGTGGCATATTTACAGGTACCTTGTCTTATTTTTGCCTTTAACCTAGGTTATCTACAATGTACAGTGTAGATTTGGACTATAATAGAAACTATACATATTAAACTTACTTTAAAAACCACTACAATCGTAATAAGTCTCGCCAAAATGCCATACCTTTAAACCGAATCTTTAACTGCATCTCCTGTAAAATTTCTAAAAGTGTAATTACGCCATTGTTGCACCAAATGAGCGATATTATCTGTGATTAAAACCGAGAAAATACATATTTCTTTTAATGAAATTTTGCCACCTAATCCCGTAGTTCCATCACGGATATTGTTTTTCTCGGCTCTTAATATATATTACTTTGATCTATGGATGAGACATGGACAGACAATACTGACAGAAGTTTATGAAGAGATAAAACAATATCAGTATCATATTCACCTGTGATTTGTCACTCTTAGGCGTCATTTCCTCTTTAGCGGCCTCCTTCTTGGCCTCTTGCTTCTCCCTAGCCAGAAGAATCTCTGGACATTCCACCAGAAGGTTGGATGATAGGTCACCTCCTGACTCGTTCGCCAGACATTTACCGTATATCTTTTCGTAAAATGCATTCTAAAAAGATTTTTTTATGATTAGGAATAAGATATTTCTGTTCTCCATTAGGTTAGGTACTAACTTGAGGTAAACTAAAGATTGTGTACCTTTAGTTATAAGTATAAATGGGGGAGCCCCTTATTTCGCAGGAAGAAATTTCAAAGAATTTCGTTTCACAGAAAATTTTTCATATAATATTTGGTCCTTATATTTTTATTTCAAATATTATTGCTTCAAAAACAATTTACTACAATGAAATATATTTTACAGAAACACAATTGAAAGAATTTTTAATCACATTTTTTTGTTTAACAAACTTATCAATCTGTAGAATTATTTTTTAAAGAATATTAAACCACCTTTATAATTTTCAAACCGACTCAGATTACCCCGACTCGGATAGGTTAGGTTAGAAGGCTAAGGTGGCTATTTTTTTTAACCACTTAGAAATAGGACCACCCGGAATCGTTTATTATATATAAAAAATGTCATTGTAGTTAACACCCCGACTCAGATTACCCCAAATCATATTCTTTTTAATCACTATGAAATAGGTCCACCCAGAATCGTTTATTGTATTAACTTATCGTTATATTTAAAAAAAGTATAGCTTCACCTGTTAATTATTTGACGGAAATGAAAGTGGCAACCCTTTAACATAGTATTTTCAAAATTAGCCCGTTAATGTTACTCTTGGTAATAAGTTTTATATTAAATAAACAGTATAATGATAAAGAATATTTAATTTGTTATTCTATGATATGATTATTCTAATGTTAAACTTTATGTGAAACAAAAACCAATGATTTAAAAATATTTAAAGTAAGTATTCTTTATATTGATCATTCTATGAAACGAAATTATGCGAAACATTTTCTGTAAAACGAAATTATATAAAACAATTGTCTATAAAACAACGCAAACCCGTATAAATAAGGAGTATAGTAAGATAAAAACAATGTTCTGCAAGGATAGAGTTTAAGTTATAAGAAGTTTGAAGCGAGACCTTTTCGTCCATCGTGAGCGGTGTACCAATCTCCTTGTTGGTGAACTGTATGCACGCGACGGTACCGTCCGAACTGCACGCTAACAGATTCAAACCTGTGACGTCAAGAAATTCCATTACTGTCTGTTGGGTCGATAGAATTTAAAATGTGCAAGAATCAGAAAAAAAGTCAGAAGTTACATTAAATGTGGTGTCTGGCTATCAAGTCAACTGGTAGAACCATAAATATAAAGAATAATTTTAAAGATTGCAAAAATGTTACAAATAAAATTTAAAAAGCCGCAAATTGATATAAAAAATTCATTCAATCAAAATACAATTACAACTGCAAATAAATAAATGGACAATTCATAAAATAAAATGGAGAAAATTATGAACGAATTCGCAAACAAAATGGCGAAAGTTACAAATAAAATGGAGAAAGTTACAAATAAAATGGATTAAGTTACAAACAAAATGGATAAAGTTACAAACAAAATAGGGAAAGTTACAAATAAAATGGATAAAGTTACAAACAAAATGGTGAAAGTTACAAACAATAGGGAGAAAGTTAAAACAAAATGGAGAAAGTTACAAACAAAATGGAGAAAGTTACAAACTCACCATCAGAGCTCCATGATAGATCAAGCACACTATCGCTGAACAGATCGTGTACAACCACGAGCGGCCGCTTGAGCGACGTGAGCCAGATACTGAGCGCACGGTCGCGCGATCCCACCGCTGCGCAACAACACTTCTTGCCTTCCTTCACGAATATGTTGTTGTTGAACCGCTACACATGTTGAATATACGTGTCATTTAGTTTACACGTTGAGAAATGTTACTACAATATTGATGAATTTTTAGAAGAATTAAAAGAAACACTTGAATTGAAAAATTGATAAGAATGACTGTAAATAATAATATGATACGAGATGACTGGTATAAATGATATCCCTGAGGAGGGCCAAACCGTAAGGGATGGCCCTGGGTCAGCCGGGGTGCGAGGGATATGTCGATGACAACCTCACCTCCGGCCTAGCACCGCGACCCACAGTCGGCGTGCGGTTTTAGTCGGTTCGAGTCCGACATAACCTCCCCTTATGGCTCCGGCAGGGGGGTACCCGAGGGGATTTTAGGAAGGAAAAAAAGGTATAAATGATATGAGTGTAATTGAAATTGAAATTCAATATATGATTATTTGTAATTAATTATTAATAATTTTGTCACAAAATATAGTATACCAGTATGGCTGAACATAGCTGATCAAATTATGTAAAAGACCATATTTGTACCTACCTATGTTTCATAATAAAGCATTTGAATTGAATTGAATTGAGAATTTACACAGAGCAGATACAGACAGGAAGCGGCCTAAGTAACTGACATTGTAATTCTTTCTAACGTTCACGACGTAGCTCAGTAGTACAATAGTCAGAGTATTGCCAAGGCGTGACCCTAATGTAATATCAGCATTCATTCGATAGATGAAAAATGAACCCCTGTTCATTACACTCTCACTCGTCCAAAGTATCACACGAAATTTCAAGACATCTAAATAACAACACTTCCTCTCTGTGTTTGCTCTGTGATAATTTGATTATTTTGCATACTTCATTTCATTAGCTATTGTGGCTAATAGTATTACATACTTCACTAGCTATTCAGGTCCCAAGAATCGGTTATTCCCATTTGCCACTGCTGCGCTGATGACGCCACCAGTGGTGGCGAGTGAGAATGTTTTGGAAAAAAATCCCATTTGTCACCAGTGGTGGCGTCAACAGTGGTGGCAACTGGGAACAACCGCCAAGAATAGCTGGGCACTTTTATTTCACCATAATATACATGATTGAAATGCTAACTATACAAATCGATTACATCAGGAAAAAATTACTTGAGCCTACGACCTTTCCCTTACAGGGGGAATGTTCTAACTAACTGAGCCACCGAGCACAGTTAAAGCAATTTAAATTTTCCTTCTCTATATTATTTATTTACACTTTAATGTACATCATCCTGTCCTCGGCAGCACGGTTTTATGACCGGTAGGTCGACAAACTCTAACCTCCTCTGCTATACCAATTATATGTGTGAAGCCTTCAACGATAAACAACCGGTAGATTCAATATATACTGACTTTTCTAAGGCGTTTGACCGTGTGGATCATTGCATATTGCTTTCGAAGGCCCAGCATCTTGGAATACATGGAGATCTGTATAGGTGGCTCACATCGTATCTATCAAATCGCAGTCAGATTGTTGCGCTTAGCGGATATGAATCTGTTCCATTTTTGGCGACATCAGGCGTGCCCCAAGGCTCAAATCTGGGCCCATTACTGTTCCTATTATTCGTTAACGATTTACTGGATAAAATTAATAGTGAATGCTTAGCCTATGCCGATGACATCAAGATTTTTAGAAGAATTGCTAACCATGAAGACTGTGAGAGTCTACAGACTGATATGGACACTATTGTGCAATGGTGTGATGAAAATTCTATGTCATTAAACATAAATAAATGTCAGGTCATTACGTTCACAAAAAATAGAAATGTATTTATTTACAACTATAACATTAAAGGAATTATTATTGACCGCGTTAAAGTGGTACGTGACCTAGGTGTAATTTTTGATACAGAAATGTCATTCAGGTCACATTATGAGCACATTTGCAGCAAGGCTAACCGTATGCTTTCATTTGTACTACGTAATGCCAAACCTTTCAGGTGTGCCGAGTCCCTAATCACCTTGTATTGTGCCTTAGTGAGAAGTATTACTGAGTACTGCGCTCCCGTTTGGGCTCCAATATAATAGAATTGAGGCAATTCAAAAACGCTTCGTCAGGGCCCTGTGTACAAAGTTCGGGCTTAGACGTAAAATACCCGAATATGAAGACAGGCTTAAGTCATTTGAGATCTTGAGTTTGGAGGAGAGAAGGAGGATGGGCGACCTGTGTACTCTATACAAGATCGTAAACGGCTTTCTGGATTGTAATCTTGTCACCTACATAAACTTTAAGGTACCTACTCGGTCTGTGCGACTTCCGCAGTTGTTTACTATTCCGCTGTGCAAAAACAATGTTTCACAAAATAACCCGCTCTATAGAATGTGTAGTCAGTATAATAAGATTTGTACTAAACTGGACATTTTCTGGGAAACTAAAGATGTTTTCTGAAAGTACTGAAGTACTTTCAGAAAACATCTTTAGTGTTCTCTTCTCTTAACATAAATAACATCTTTCAATGTAATCATTTTATTTATTTTTTTCTCTCTGTTGAGGATTTATGTATGCCAATGCACCAACCTAAAGTTTGTATGTTTGCATAATGTTTACTCTTAGTGAAACTGTTTAACATTTGAACGCTGTGTGCAAATGTAATTGGATATCAGGTTCAAAAAGTGTATGCAAAAATTGTATTTTAGTATTACGTAATCTGTTATCTGTTTTTGTACCTAATAAAATAAAATAAAATAAATCATGAAAATACAGAATATAAAAATAATTGACTACGGAAACAGTACAAAGGCGGATTTACCGCTTTAAGCGATTTCTACCAGGCATTATATCCGTCTCAAAGGCGACGGTGGAGCCATCTACACAATAAAAATGTAGTTATTAATTCACCTCTACCAAACCCTTGAAAGATACACCGAGGTAAGTATTCCTATCTAAACAATTACTTACAGCGCAAGTAACAGCCTTCCTATGTCCCACGAAGTCCTTGTCGCAGCGCCACCCATCCCTTTCCACGACTTGGGCAGTGGGCCCGCCCCCATTCATCGCGTGGGCTGACAGCACGTACTGGCCGTCTGGAGACCATGACAGGCGGAGTACGTGAGTGGTACCTGGAAGTACACCAGACATAGTATGGTAAGCGGTCACTATCTTTCAAAACATTTTTTAGGACTTCCTTTCATAACTTTTAGGGCCTATGGCTTGGCCTTGGACGTCTGTAGTCAAAAGACCATTGAAACGGAACTCACAAAAAGTGAAGGTGTCGTTGGTTAATCCTCACTGAATGAGTACCGGTAGCTAACGGCTTTTTGAGGCAGTTTTATGAACCATTTTGAATCTTATTTACAGGAGACAAAGTTCATAATCATTTGAAGGCAAAAGTGGAGTAGTGCGGCGCCGCGTAGCTGCCCGAACTTCCTCACAATTATTTCTAGCAACAATTTCCGCCCGCTTACGGCCGCTCCTCTCTTTCAGTGAGAATTGTCCTCATTTTTTTTTCGTGCGGAAATCCCTTCGGATACCTCCCCTACCGGAGCCGGAAGGGGAGGTTATGTCGAACCGATTAAAACCACACGCCGACTGAGGGTCATGATGTTAGGCCGGAGGTGAGGTTGTCATCGAAATATCCCTCACACCCTGGCTGACCCAGGGCCATCCCTTACGGTCTGGCGGTGTTCCCGAAATGTAATGCCTCCAGTTCAACTAAATGTTGTTGTGTAACAGTAATTTTATACCTCCACATTCGTCAAATGGTTCCGTAATAACGATTTCTGGTGCCCAATCGGCTGTCTTCCACACCCTCAAGGATTTGTCATCAGACTGTGATGCCAAATATTTACCAACCTGAAAAGGTAATTTAAGGTATTAAATATTTTGATTAATAAACAGTAAATCTTTATATTTTTTCTTTTTTTTAAGCAATTAGGATGTTAACTATTTCTATCAATTTACAATGGAAAAAATAATGCTTAATTACATTAAATTGATTGGGAGGAGTGAAAACCATTTTTAGTAAAATTATTGTATTATCATTCATCGACAGCTTCCGTGATGTGACAGTAGTGAACGCGGCCGCTACGCAGGTGGCGCGGGTTCGATCCCCATTCAGTGCAAATATTCTGGTCAAAAATTCAAAATTCAAAAATATTCTATTTTGCATAGACCATTAAATCGGCACTTACAAAACGTCAACATAAAGTAAATATTAAATACTAACTAATACTAGTAAATGGACCACCGGTTCGAAACGCGGCCCAGACCTGAGAAGACTCCGGCAAGAAACTCAGCGGGCTTTTTTTTTTTTTGGTCTATTTACAAAACATTTACTTAGCCTAAAACTTATGGTCTAGATACAATGTTTTGCTTGAGTAGCACAGCAGAGCGAACAGCTCATTTCCAAGCTTGTTTATCATTTAAATATTCTTGGATTTTATAATAGCCTTTCTGGCACAGTTTGCTCTTTACTGTATTTTTAAATTTATTAACAGGTAAATCTCTGATTTCATTAGGAAGCTTGTTAAAAAAGCGAATACAGTTGCCCTGGAAAGAATTACTTTATTTTATGGAGTCTGCTATGACAAACTACAAGATTGCTTTTATTTCTAGTATTTATATTGTGCCTGTCACAAAGTCTTGGAAATTTAGCAATTTTTTTTTTTGTGAGGGCACGTTAAGCTGTAGGTCCCGGTTGCCGTATGAACATGTATGACAGTCGTTATAGGCGAATTGGGTGAAATGGCCCCAGATATTTTAAGCTAATATAAGTTAAAATACTTACAGGGTCCCAAGCAACCCCCTTCACAAGTCCGGTGTGTCCGTTGAGCACGCACACCATTTCTGGGAATTTCTCCGCATTCCATATGATGATGGAGTTGTCAACACTGCAGCTGGCTAGCCACTTGTCTAATGGCGACCATGCCAAGTCAAGGACATCACCTGGCAAACAAAAATTGTTTAAATGAAAGATGATTTAAAAAGCTTATGTTGCTAGTGTTGTAATGGTTTACATTCATTACATGTTTTTTACTCTTCTTTAGTTTGCGAATACAGTTTGGAGATTGATTTGTGTCACTTTTCTCAAAGGACAGGTGTCCATGTTTCGCGATGACATTTTTGACGTTTGGTTATCCTGATATATGAAATAGTTTTTCGACGGCTTTCCTAACTAAGATGGCGGGCGGAACAGATTTGCTTCCGCATTGGCCATGAGTTAATTGAATATTTTTGTTAATTATTGTTTTAATCTAAACATTAAACCCATCTCCGTGGATGACTGAACCCGGATTATGTGTTAAACTCATATTTTTTAATAAAGCGTTCTTGTCTCGCTTATTGTGATGGCGCACGCTTGTCACCAAGGCTTTCGGGCGGCCCATTGAAGTGCCCGATTAACTCCAGACTAATTGGGGATTAACTCCGTATTAATGGAGGCTTATTCGGCGGTTTACTACGATTACTTCGAATTTACTGAAGATTAGTATTCGCCATGTGACCGCCTAACATTAACCTTTAAATGTCACCTAATTTAGACTCGTAATAATAGAATAACCTTGACCCAGATGCAGATGATTACCTAATTACTGTAGTTCTACTTTATAATTCAAGCCTCACTGCCTTTGAGATTAAAATTCCTATTGTTCTACTTACATTGTTAGCTATCCAAATCTAATTTCTGGCTATAGAGTCAGATGGCGCCCGAATATGAAATAAAACTCCAAACTGTTTTAAATTTGGTTTTATTGTTATAACTAGACCTTGTATTCTTGGTATTGGTCCCCATACTGGGACATATTTGCCTTAGACACCCTTTTTAATATTACAGTGTATTACTTGATAATTTAATAGTCACATACCGCTGATCGCAGGGAGGTATGCATGAGTAATGAGCTACACGGACGATTTTATCGGGACCTAATCGGGCCCTATATAGACTTAATAGCGTCCGTATCTTGGCTACGGTTCGGTGATCTTTTCGGAGAAACCGAGGGTTTTTTCTTCGCAATTAGGGACGAAGTTATTATGACGAACAACTAGCGGAAGTATATTCTGAAGGACAGTACAGTAGTGCAGTCAAATTTCCATAGACACCATCCCCTGCCTGGGGTGATCTTCGGCCACCTACATTTTTTAGATGGCATACCAGCAGAAGCAGGTCTTTCTGCTAGGATGACTGGCAGTTGTACCTGTCATTCCTAGATCTGTGCCAGTCCAGTATTGATTGTTAAAATGCATATAGGCTTAGCAGTATAATATATTGGAATAAAACTAACCTGCATGCCCTCTCAATGTAGCTAGACATCTCCAAGTTTCAGCTTTGTGTTTTCCAGGTGTACCTGGTGCAACGCTGAGTCCCCAAACCATTACGAGTCTGTCATCGCCGCCCGAAGCGAGGTATTTACCGCCATTACTCCATCGTACACAATTAACACAAGCTGCATAGATTAAAACACAGGGTAAAAATCAATCAAATGTTCAAATTTATAGATTTCGAATGAGAACTACCTAATATTAATTTCATATAGGACAAATCACTACATACCCAACCCTCTACTATATTAAGCATGTATGATATAAATATGATGCAAACCTTCCTCTTGACTCACTCTATCTATTAAAAAAAAGACTTCAAAATCTGTTGCATAGTTTTAAAGATTTAACCATACATAGGGACAGACAGTCAGCGACAGCGAGTTTGTTTTTAACTACATAGTGATTCTTTTACCAATTCTAACAATTATTTTATCAAGGCATTCGTTTTTGATTTGTATGACCCGGAAATGAACTTATCTGCCTCTAAAGGACTAGGTTATTAAACACACCAGGGTACTAAGTTTATTGTATGCATACTATGTGTTAAGACTATATGTATGGCACTTATAAGTACTTCACTACAGTATACACTGTTATGTGTTTTGCAGTACATATTACTAACCTAAGTGGTTGTCCATTTGACATAGCATTTTAGGAATATTCGGATCGACTTCCACAGCTTCGAATAGAACTGGGTTTAAGTTCCATACCACGACTCTACCGGAGTCCCCACCCTGACCGCCAGTAGCAAACCGCTTCCCCGTTGGATGAATATCAACGGAGAATATCGGTTTATCTGAAAAAGAAACGCAACTTTTAACGAACTACATGAAAAGTTACACAGATTCGAACGTGAATATCGAGAGTATATTACCATCATGGTTGACCCAACTGGGTTTTAAAAGCTTCATTTATGATATATTAAAATATAGAACTGAAAATAACAGCCAAAACACGAAATAAATAACGCTTTAGCACTTTATTTATTTTATTGTAAAATGACACTGACAGGACCAAGCATCAACATACCGCCCGGCTCGGCAAACTATGGAGTGCGTTCTGAAACGCAAACGCAAAATCAGAAATGAATAATTCTATTTGTGGAGTCATATGGAATCAACATAAATGGAAACTGCTTCTTCTTTTTATTTAATATTTTTTGTAGTTATTATCTTAAATTAATTCTAGTTAATATTAATAATTATATTTGTGTATAGTACCAGACTGGTTTATAGATGAGAAAATAGTTTTAAATTGTTACTTCTAAGTTGAAATTAATTATAATATATAACTGTGCTGCAACGTAAAGCTTCGTTTAAACGTCACGTCACTACATCACAGCATACTGCGCTGCCCAGCGCTGCCACTATATTATAATGATCAGATCATTATATTTTCTTACTGGGTTAGGATATTCAACATAGCGTTAGTGCTATCTCGACCAAAAAAAAAATTCTAGGAAGCGACCAAACCAATCCAACTAATCCTCCCCCAGACCAGTGCATAATAATCATTAGATATTCGTACTTTATAATGATTCTCGACTTCACGCACAAAATTTTGGAAAACTTACTTTTGCCGACGTTTCGGGTGCGTTACAGCATCCGTCGTGACGACTTGATTTTTATACTATTATAAACTATGAGTATACGCCGCGATAGTTTAAAAATAATCATTAGATATTCATGTACCTATACCTACAAATATTTGAAATGAGCTGGAATCGAACCTGGATGCAGGTTCAGTTAGACCTAATTCCTGTACGCTGTATCTGTTGCAGTGTTTGAAATTAAAAATAAATTTCAAATTATAATTATTGAAGCTTTTGCAGGTTTCATTTCATTCTTTCAGAAAAACTTACAGCTAGAATACACATTAGAAACCCGTTCTTGTGTAGTAGATACGGTTAGCAGTTGCCAGTTTGGTTATCAGTTAACAGTACCTATCACTTGGTAGAAAAGTCAATGACAGTCAATATCGCTAATACGTATCATATCCATAACTTTAGCATGAAAAATATTAGATATTTGAAGTAGGTAAGTATTGTAACGGAGTAGGTGCAAATATTGAGCAACCAGTACGAATTTTTGGTTCATGAAATTTTCTTTTACAGTTTGTTGCGTAAAATATTTTTGCAACAACTTCCAAACGAACATCGAGATTAGGTTATAGTTATTTGCAAATTTAGCCTAAGGTCCCCAATATGATACGGCAGTGTGCATTATTTGCCCGCCGTTTCCCGTTATAACTGTTATCTTTGTGTGTATGTTGCAAACTGGCTGTCTTTTATTATTTTGATAGTACTTGTGTCTAGCCGTTGGGTTAGTAGTGGAAACACGTGCAATTCTACCAATTTTCACTCTAAAATGGAAAACAAACAGTATAATAAAAATTCGGGTGCTGTAAGTACGCAAATATAACTTACTACTTATATACCTACCCCTACATAACATATATCATATATATATTGTAATTTGTTATAATCAATTTTATTGACTGCATTTAAAACATTTTAGAATAATAAAATAAACTTTTGCATAAACATGTGACGAAGACCTTGGTAACATTATTATCTATCGAAACTTAATAAAAGTTGGTGACCCAAAACATTCTGTGTTTATTGATATTTGCAAAGTTATCGATATCTATTAGATTCATGTATACTATCATTTGCATATATATTTAAGAAACAGACTAGTCTAGTCTAGCCACTAGCTAGACTATTAGTAATTGTAGTTCAAACGAGGCACGAAAAGTTCAGTAACTTATTATAACAGTTCTTTTCTAACATTATCTATTTTTGGTCCTAGGCGTTTCAGTCTCTAGCTTTCATTAGCTCTATCTTACTCTATTCGGGTAGATAAGAAAGAGATGGTCTTGGTGATTATAGTGAAGTGAAAGTGTCAGCTGTCAGCGGATTTCTGAACGTTGTCATTTGTCATATCATATACCTTTTGCATAATTTTTGAAATTTGTGCCCGCAGTGTTTTGTACTTAACTAAAAATTAACAAAAATCGGTATGAGAGGAGCTGATACGTTAATACCAGCTAGATTTTTAACTCTTACTAGTCATCTATGCGTGGTTGTAACTCTGCTATGGGAGAGCCAGCAGAGTCTACATCATTGTTTACCGAGCCAGTTCCACAAGGATCTTTTCCAGACCTATCACAACCGGTAAGATAATATTAATCTATATTACAAATTATTAATATGTTGAGGAAAATATTAGGTACTATAAACAATAGAACAGCCTTTATTATTGTAATTTTTTTGTCATAATTCTCGATTCATTTAAGACTCAAACTCGTAGCATATGCTTTTGGGGCTTAGCCAAAGTTCTATCGTAACTGCAAGGATAGGTTTGAGTAATATTCTTTATGAGGTTTTCAGTATGACTTCCATTTATTTATCGTCATTGCAAGTTCAATTTATGTACACAGGTGCACAACATTTGTAAGAACACCTGTGTATATTAATTACTATAGCAACCATTAACACAATGATAATGCATTTACTATTAATTGTTCCCTGTCTAGAATACGGCAATAGGCTCACCCCCCATTATATGAGAATAAAATGATTGGTGAAATGTGGGTGTTAATTCACCTCTGCCTAACCCCCCGGGGAAAAAGGCGTGATTATATGTTTGTATGTATGTTCCCTGTCTTGTTCTTCACAAAAATCTACAAAGCACCATGGAGACTGAACAACAACAAACAAAATATTTTGTTGGTTATAATGTACTAGCTTTTGCCCGCGGCTCCGCCCGCGTGGATGTCGGTTATCGCGACCAAACATAGCCTATGTCCTTTCTCATGGTCTAATCTACTCCTATACCAAATTTCATCAAAATCGGTTCAGTGGTTTAGGCGTGAAAGCGTAACAGACAGACAGACAGACAGACAGAGTTACTTTCGCATTTATAATATTAGTATGGATTTCTACTGTTAATAATGCTGTATTGATTGTACAATTACATTAAAAATAAAACCAAACCTGGGATTTATATAACTCCTTTTATATATTTTTAGCTAATTTTAAATGATAGGTAGGTAGTAATCCTATTGTCATCAACTAGGCATGATTTAAGGCATTGTTCTACCTAGAGTTTAGTAACTGTGTTTGTTTTTTTTTTTGTGTGACCAATAGTCTAATTCATTGATTGTATTGTATTGATCATATATCAATCAATTAGCCATATTGAAGTACTTTTAAATACCATCCTTAATAAAAAAAGCATAATCCATCAGCATATTGCAGCCCACTGGCTTATGGGGCTAATAAATAAAAGTAAATATCCTATGCCATCTTACACAGCATTATCTAGTCCCAACCTAATTAATCATAGCTTGTAATTTGGGTTCTAGAAGGCAAATAATCATAGTTACAATACAAATACAATGCATTAATGCATATAAATGTTTTATATTCCCTGGAATCAAACCCGTGACCTCTGACATACTAGTCCAATGCTTTGCTGCCAAACCACACAGGTAACCTAACTTCTAATGAAGCTGAGAGCAATGGTATAACTACTTCTACTAGCTTGAAGCAAAAGCAATTTAGTTTTTTTTTTTTTTTTTTTAAGGAATATTAGAACCGAAGTTACTAATATTCCCTCTAACCCCTCCAACTAAGCTAAATTGCTTGTGCTAGGAGTGGGTTCACGTCGGTAGTGTAATGGCCAGGATCGAACCCGGGATCTCTCGATCGTAAGGCCGACTCCTTAACCACTAAGCTACCGACGCTTTGTTTGTTTTATCCGGTGTCACACGGTTAAGTTTTATTTTATTATAGGTGACTTATATGAGAGTATTCCTAGACATGTTGGATGAAAATCAGTTGAGCCGTTTAGAAGTTAGGGGGGTTAAAATGGGGATGGAGTGGGGAGTGTCGGGGTTTTTAAATTTTTAATTCATGTTATACTTTTTTTATGTGTATAGGAGTGATTAGACATTAAAATAAAACCTCTCTTAACAAATTCTCTCGATGCTATTTTATTATTTACTGACATTTCGACTACTTTTCAGCTGCCATGGATATTCACATAAACTTTCGACAGTATCACTGTATCAGTGATTAGACGGTCAATATATATATCGCGATCCGTGCGACCCTGTCAAATATACTGATATTATTGATGTGCAAATGAGCTCCATCCCTCATTTGACAACGGATCATAATATTAGATCGCAATATTTATTACTGTCTAATCGCGCAACACACGAGTACCGTCGTCGTTACACCCGCATCTTATGAATGTATAATCGGATACGCACGGACGAATGAACGCTTTCTTGCGCCGGCGCAGACTTTTATCTTTTTTCTGTATGTAGGTTAGGTTACTAAGACCCGGCGCACATTATCGTCATCGGCAGGAAAAAAAGATCTTTAGTATTTAGTATGAGCTTATAGTCTGTGGGATGATGCCTTTTTTATCGTGCGCAAAATTCCCATAGATACCCTCGGATTATATCGGATTTGAACCGACTAAAACGCACGCCGTTTGTGGGTCGTTTGTTGCCGGAGGTGAGATTAGCTGAGACATATCTCTTACACTGGCGCCACGGCCGACCCAGGCCATCTCTTTAGAGCTGGCCATCTTCGAGTGTGGGGACCACGGAGAGGGATGATGCCAAAGGATCCTTTTACTTGTTGATGCTGATGCCGATAATGTGTCCCGGCCCTATGTAGGCACTTGAGCCTACAATGATACGTATATCCAATTTTCCAGAGCGATCATGTATATCATATGATACTCATGACTTATGTACCAAAACGAGTGTACATGTGTACAATGTGCTGGTTGTTAAAACTAGCGAGATAAGCAGGGCTAACAGGTTATACAGTTCGAATCTTTTTAAGACACCAGTCTATTAGACTCCTTTGATACATAACACAATAGTTTTCTTGTTCCCTTCTAAATATAACTCACCATCCACAGAGAGTCGTTGTTGAGACAAAAAGGTACATATTGAATAAAAGGCCGGCCAAGAGAGAGTCGGACTCGCGCACCGAGGGTAACTTATGCTGCAACAGGCTAAAACACGCCGTAAGTGGGTGATATGTTACCCATCACCCCCCAGCCCGTGCTCATGGGAGACGGAGGTACTTCTGCGACTTCCGAGGAAGTAGCTTCCACTCGTCACGGGCTGTGGAGTTAACGAATCTGCTCCGTTCCCGGTCTACCTCCCTCACAAGCCGTACTTGCTAGCAGAAGGAGCATCCGCGAAGTTCACTATTCGCCGTGAGCAAGGTGGTGAGCGAGAGACCTCTCATTCCTAGGGCGCCACTAGTTCCCGCCTTCTCGAGCAGTGTGAGGTAGAGGCGGCTCTCAAGCAGCTACTGTGACACCGGAATCTACTTCTGGCACATCAAAATAAATTATCACGGGCAATACACCATACATGTCGAAGAACCGTCGGCGGGCCGGATTAGATGTTTTCGAGGGCCTTTGTTGGCCCATCCCAGGTTTTGGCCGCCTTCTTCTCGAGCATTACTTGCTCGCAGAAGGAGGCTTCTGCGAGCAAGTAATGCTCGAGAAGAAGGCGGCCCCCGGAGTCTAGTCCGGACCCGGGAAGCCCGCGAAGAGCGAAGGCGAAACGGACGTCTGAGGTCGCAGAACGACCTCCGTCTTCCATGAGCGCTGGCCTGGGGGTGATCGGTGGAACCGCCTGTCACCCAAGCAGAAGCAGGCCGCGGTGGGGGCGCAAAGTGCGCCTCCCCGTACCCGGGGCTAGATGGGAACACTAAGGTCCCCACAACCCGAAGGGAGCCATCTCGAAAGAGATGGTCCTGGGTCTGCCGGGGTGCGCGAGATATGCTTTCGGCAATCTCACCTCCGGCAACCAAAGACCCAAGACGGCGTGCGTTTTAGTCGGTTCGAGTCCAACATAACCACCTCCACCGGCTCCGTGGGGGTGGTTTCCGTGGAGATTTTTCGCAAGATTAAAAAAAAAGGGACCACAAAGTGATCATATAAGGTTCCATTTCTTCCTCTTGAGGTACAGAACTCTAAAAAGTAGCAATTCGCAATCGGATTTATAGTACATAAGGTATAAACCTTGATTTTTATGTATTAGATAAGAATTAAAACAAGGAAACAGTGTATACAGTATACATAGTTACCACGTTTGGCAATATCTTAAAATTACAAGCTTTGATTGGTGTGTACGACAACGACGTCTTTGTGAAAGTTCAAAGGCCACAACGTCATGAGATGATAATGAAATAATTCAGATAATTATGCGTAATTTCCTCCGTTTGCCACGCCCCGATTCTATTTTAGTTTGACCAAGGTACCAGTTACTCCTGCGGACGAAGTTTGCCATACTAAATCAATTTAGTCTATTGCAGTCTGCTGTTTACAGGCTTCTTCCAATTCCGCATTCGGCTTGTAATCTATGCCGGTGGCTTATTGAAGTCGTTAGGCAAACTAAGCCTTAGTTTAACTGACGATTTAGTCATTAAGGGTTCCCTCTTCGGTCTCTGATTTAGGATACGTATGCTCTCCAGCAGCTATCAATTCTTTGTACATTACATATTGCCATTTCAGCTTGCTTCATGTGCGAGTTATATGGGAAATTCTTTGTCGATTGACAATTTCATCCTTCAAAGTAACTCCAAGAATATTTTGCTTCCTAGTCTACTGCGTCCCTTTTAGTTTGTAAACTAGCTCCGCTGTCAATAGTCTCTCTATGCGGAATACTGCGAAAATGCCTGACATTGCAAAATTTATTTTACATGCTTTCTGATGCTTGAGAGCAATTGGGAAGAAAGTCTTCTGGTAAGAACAGTTTCCAGGCGATCGCTAAAAAGTTCCACGCATTCACCGTTTAGACATCAGCACTAATCGGTTTTAGTGAGTTCTAAAATTGCTTTTACTAGAGGACATCCTTCATAATTGCTGCCAGACCCAACTAATGGTCGTAGTTGTAAGCATCTTCCTTTTTTACACTTACTAATTGTTTAATATTGAGTCACACTTTCTCGCGAATCAAGTGGATAGTACGTTACCAGGTGGGAAGCTTTGTCTGTAGAGTATGTCTGTTCGGTCGAAACCGGTTAAATGGAGTTTGTGTATTTACAGTGCCATTGTGTTTCCGATTAGCGCTCCATTGTGGCATGCGTGTGTGGGGAACTGGTTGCGATTGTCGTTGTGCGCTTGTAGGGCTGATAGCTTGTGAAATTTCTTTCAAGGATTTGTTATATGGGTAACAGCCTCAATGACAGGCCTGAAGCCTACGTCTAATCGTTCGTCGAAAATTTTGTGTTATTTCTTCTAGTTCTTATTCTTTCATAACTCTTGCTGCAGGAAAATATGAACCTATTGCAAATGCAGACACAGAAAAGCCTGATTTTAATCATGGTCTTTTGAGTGTCTTGGACTTACTTTTACGAAATTTAGGTTCTGTACGTTCTCAGACCAAATATCTCAGATAGCAATATAACCAACCTTTTCATTTGTATAGATTGTAGGAAATTACTGATTGGCAACGCGTCCAGGATGCGACCGGGACTAAAGCAAGGATGTATAATAAATGTTGCCAATCTGGCGACACCGACACTGAGTTGCATTATGGAAATTTAGTAACCTAGATTCAGTAATTTCAAAACACCTTTTTAGGTGATAAGTCACGTTCTTACTTGTTAGTGCGCAATATGTGTCTATTTTTCGAGATTCGAACTTAAACAAGGTACCTGAAGGGAAACAGCTCGGACTCAAAAATAAGTGCCTGTTTGACGTCAATAAGATAGCTTCTGTGCCTGTGTATAATAACTGTAATCTTGATCAGATCTTCAGTAGTTAAAGCGTGATTGAATAACAAACATCTGCACAAACTTTCATATTAATAAATATTAGTAGGAAGTAGGATAGGATAGAATTTATTTGTCAGGAGTCAATAATGATAGAATGTTAGTAGAATGATGCTCGTAATCTCATATTACAACAATTTACATGGTACATATTTGTTTATCTGATACAATAGTTGCTTACTTACATTTATTTGGTTTGACTGATTACGCTAAGTCTTAAGAATATTTATTTAAGCTTCTTGTACAATGGAATTTTATTCCTGGTCGTAAAATACTCTTATTGACAGAATTAACTGTTATAGGCTATATTAAAAGTAAAGCAAATATGTAATTCTAAAGTTGCCCGCTCAATTTTGTATGAAATCGTTATCATCCTCATAGAGATGGTCTAGTTGCGTCCTGCCCGTCAATCCAAATTGCATTTTGGAGACTTTTCTGGAGCGATTACCCTTTGACCTCCTTAGAGAAGAATGAAAGCCTGCTCCTGAACCTTGTCCGCTAATCAGCAGATATATCGCCCATGGAACTCTTCAATCTTTTGACTATATTTGACGAAAAGCAATGGCAATGGTGGCATCCATAATACCCCTGACCTAAGTGAATATCCACTGTGAACCGGTTAAAAATGCCATCAGAGATGTACAATGTTTACAAAATACGAGGTGTTATGTTGGTGTGGCTACCGCTACTGTTGTAGTACGCCGGCGCAGCGAGCAAGCGGTCAGGCGACTCCGCACGTGTAGTGTTAATATATCAGATCAAGTTTAGTGAAACCGATCTGGTTTTATTTTATTAGCCAGATTTCGATTTCTAAGTGCCACTCAGATAAATATATGGGTTCATCAGCTTCCAGTAGTGTAAGTTAATTTGTTTTATTTATGTGCTCGATTTTGTGGAATGTGTTCTAACATTAGATTGTAATGTATTGTTTGTGCATGTCCTTTCATGTTTTTATGACGGGTGTCTTACGCTTTTCTCCCTTTGAATTCATTATCATTATGATAACGTCGTCCCCGGATCCATTATCTCGGAGCTGGAGTGTGTTTATACCTTCTCCTTCTTTTGGTTTGGTTTTACGGCTTTTAGGAGCTACTGACGTCTGATCTGCGTCTGAGCCTTGTCCGTATATCAGCGACTGTACTTGTTTGGGCGCCATACACTCCTTCGAAGTATACCAACAGAAAATATCCGTGGGGATTTATCGCACGATAAAAAAAAAGGACCATAGGGATATTAAGGTCAGTTCAACGAACTTACTATGTTGTATTAAATCTTATAAACAATCTCACCCTTTTTGGGCAATTCTGATATGCTCTTTGTGCTAAACTTTACTAATTTGATTGGTGTATGTTCATCGAGGTCGACTCCAATCTTGAATGCCTACTTAATTTGTCATTTGGTCCACTGACCGAATGGACCACTGTCCTGCAGGAAGCGACTAAGGTAGCTGTTGATGTCGCCTAATTTTGGGCTGGATATAATTTGCCATAGACTTAAATAAAAAAGAAATAGGGCTGTTCTGTATATAAAAAATCCATTCATTACTGGCTCTATAGCGTGTTGTTGACCAATCAAAGACGCCGGGTAATTAAGTTTGTTGTTGCCTTTTTTTCCTTGAGATTTTACTGCTTAGATAAGTATCTGTCTTTGCAATATGTTACGTATTTGATTACAGTTTGGCTAGTTCAAGGCTAACAACATTAAGGCTCGCGTAAACTAGAGCGATCAGATTATTCATCAGAACATCGAGATGCTGAACGTAATTTATACTAAGTGTATCTTCGAGCGGGTATGCAATAGTTCCTATTCACCAGATAAAATATTTTTGGTCCCACCACGGTCGTACTTAGTGAATTTTTTGCCATAACTGTTTTTTTGGCGTTAGGTTCTTCTCCTCAGTCATATTGCTAGGAACAAGATGTGACCAGACTTATTGTTTGAAGATCACTTCTCTTCACTCACTTCACTCAGTAGCCCGAATGATCGCCCCAAATCCTTGCGCTCATGGCCGGTGCGCTCTTCTATAGCGTGATTATTGGACCTCACCCGTTCCATTTCAACAACACGTATTAGCTTATACTACATTTGTCACAACTCCATTTCTGTGACATGATTCATTGTTTTAGAAGTAGCTCTTGCAATAAATAGTCTTTGTGTCGTGCTAGCCACTACGGCACAGGGATTATCGCATAGACTTAAGAACGTTAACAAACATTGAGTCACTAAAACTAAAGTTCGCCAACATATGGAACAAAGCTTCTATTATATTATTTACGTATCATTTGGCTAGTATAAATTATAACTTTAACAATACCATAAAGTGCCCAGTAGTCTGCTAATCCTTTAGGTATGTTTGAAGCTTAAGGTAACCCAGAGAACCAAGATCGTCCACCAATTTATGCCTACTGATTGACGGACCAAGTTCTGGCAAAGGTTTTTCTCCCGGAGTTTGAGGATCGCTTCTGTAAAAGCAAAAAAAAAAAATAACAAAGGGAAGCGGGAGATGATAACGCGAATTCGGGCCCTATACTACAAGCTATGATATTGTAACCTGTATTATCGCTTGGATGAGAATGTGGTAAAATTTTACATTATGATTTACATCGGATTTCACCCCGAATCTGCAAAACAGAAAACTGTTCCCGTTATAAAAAGCAGCCGAGTAGTCCTTCCTGGGCGCATCTAAATGCAATAACTGTAGTTGAATTTAATTGTTGCTTATCTAACAAACAAATCAGTAAACTCACTTTCTAACTTATAATATGAATTAGGCCACACACATAATTATCACCGAACTTAAATTTAGTTCCGTAAGTCTGAACAGAACTTTATATTTTACGCAAACGCTCTAAGTTTACGCGGACCTTTAATAAATGTGGTATCATCAAAACATCGCAAGATTTACTTGACTCATTTATAATTTGTCGTGTCCGTGTGGAAGTGGTGTGTTGTGCCTTTGACTTGCTATATACAATTGTGTTGTGCACAATAAATAATGATTCGAGAACCGAACGAAAGAAAGGTTAGCATCGAAAAATTACTTTTTTAAATCTATCAGTTTTAAATAAAATTAAAAATAAAAAATACACAGAAATAAAAATGTGTGTAGAGTAGTGTTCCTATTGTTTTTTTTTAAACGGTCGATAACTTTTGTGTGTTATTGAACTTATTGATATTTCAATTTATTGTTTTTTTATTATTCCATTTTGTATGAATTTGCTTTGTGTAAGTGATTTTTAATTATTTTATTTATTCGCGTGTTAAGTATGTGTACTTACAATAGATAATAAAAAATAAATAGAGCATAATATTTCGAATTTACTTCATGTATGACAGTAATGCTTAACGCACATAATTTTTTCCTACCAAGTAGGTAAATAAAGTTAATAGGGCATGCAGACAAATATTTATTATATGCAAGAATAATTAAAAATCTACAGTCTACATACAATGTCCATAAGTTGACAGCATTTAGTACAAAGTACAAACACATACCTATTGTAACTTATATTCAGCGTAGCGTTGTATAAAATTAAAAACACTCAATGAGGACAGTTATAATCCGTTAAACTCTTTAGTTATTTGGTATGATTCACTATACCTTTGATAAGAACATCCGTCGCTGTATTTTAAAGAAGTTCAAACTGTTTATTGTAAGTAAGTACCTAGTGTATGTAAATTTTCATTGTTTATTAGAGCAAGACATAAGTCTTTCGATTGTTGACGTACATAAGCCGGAAAACCACGTTGTAATTGCCTTTAGTTAAATACCAAATAGAGTATAGAAGATTGAGCCTAACTTTTTTTATGGCATAGACTTCTGTGTTAACTATTAGACCGGCCGTATCTATTTCTTTTATTATGTCTGTGGGCTGTGTGAAAAAGAATTGGTCTATTGCGTTTTGATAACTCACCGCACTATGTTTGTTTAGCTGTCGCCTGTAAAGGCGGGAAAGTCATTTATGTTATAATTATATTTTTATAGAGACGTATTTTCGAAATACATCGGGAAAAAGCAGAACACAAGTGGGACTTGAACCCACGACCTTTTCCTTACCTTCTTTTTCCCCATGTATTTCGAACGAAGTTTCGAAGTTAGCATAATAAATGCTATAATAATTTCATTCAAAGAGACGTATTTTATTAAATTAACCAGTGATAAAAGTATGATTTAAAGTTTATAACATTCCTTGGTGAAGTTTATAACATACTTTACGAAAGTATATTCATCTTTTTTAGTTTTTTATTTTTACCTTATAATTTAAAATTAATAATCTTGTTATTAAATTACCTAAGTATCTCATAAAACTTTTATGTAGGCATTTGTTTTTGTTAAAAGTTGTAGGCATTGAACAATCTGTTAACCTTAAATGCTAAGAAGACGAAATATATGTGCTTTCATAAAACCGCGATGACAGCTCCAAAGGCCAGCTATAAAATACACTCGCATGTGTGCACGGACCAGGTGTGCTGCAACTGTGATGAACTCTTGAGGACGGACACCATAAGGTACCTCGGTGTGGTGCTTGATGAGAAGCTCAGTTTTAAAGCGCACATAACCCACGTCTCCACTCGAGTTAGAAAAACGGCTAACGTCATGAAACTACTACGTTGCTCGGCATCAACAAAGGTCTTAAAACAAGTTTACTTTGCCCTCACTCAGTCCCTCATAACGTACTGTATAACGTGTTGGGGTTGTGCGCTAAAAACTTTTATGAAGAAAGCTGAAATTGCCCAACGTTCGGTTTTGAAAACAATGCTTAACAAACCCTTTAGATACCCAACAACGAGTCTATACAAGGAATGTAAAGTTTTGAATGTACGTCAGCTATTCCTGCGGAGTACGTCTCTAAAGTCGCACCGAACGGTCCTTAGGTCTGATGAGTACCCTAATTTACTTAAGCGTCGTGTCTACAAATTACCTGTACCACATATAAACACTAGCTTTGCCAGACGGTTCAGTCCATATAAAGACGCCTACATTTACAACAAGGTGGTCAAGTGCTGCGACATAAAACAGTGCTCAGCAAGGGAGGCCAAACTAAAAGTCACGGACTGGCTAGGTTCCTTGACGTACCACCTGACAGAGGGTCTACTGACGCACCTGGTGTGAGACCCACCTCAAAATACCTTAATACCTTGAATCACAACGCATTGAAACTTACAAAACACATACATTATATTATCTTTATTATATTATATTACATACTTATAATATATTACATACTTATGTTATATATACCTACCTATATTATATATATATATATATATATATATATATATATATTGTATTATCTTTGAATTATATGTACATTATACTTTCTATTACCTACTACCCACCTCGTTTTTTGTATAATAATGTATCCTTGCTACCAATGACAGTGTAAACCGAACCATATTATATAATTTGTTAACCAAGATTGTGACAGGCACCCACAGGACAGGCTTAGACCTAGTGTGGGGCCACCGGCAATGTAACTATGTATGTTTCTTTGTTAATAAACGATTTATTATTATTATTATTATTATTATTTTCATATTTTTCAGCCTTCCACACAATTCTTTTTCATTTTTGGGCGAGGTGAGTCGTTTGTAATTATTGTATTCGTAGTCTTACCATTAACCCTACGGCAGATTTTTCACTATTCAATGTAAACGGGATTAGATACATTTAAAATTTTAATTCGAAATATTAGGCCAATGTAACAAAATAACTGTATTATGAACAATATCTAATCCATACTAATATTATAAATGCGAAAGTAACTCTGTCTTTCTGTCTGTCTGTCTGTCTGTCTGAATGTTACGCTTTCACGCCTAAACCACTGAACCGATTTTGATGAAATTTGGTATAGGGGTAGATTAGACCTTGAGAAAGGACATAGGCTATGTTTTGTCGCGATAACCGACATCCACGCGGGCGGAGCCGCGGGCAAAAGCTAGTAAGTTATAATACAATACCGGAAATTAACGCGATCATGGTATAGGTATAAACATACATTAAAAGTTAGATTTCTAATTAAGTTTGTGTGTACAGAATTGTCACTTTGTCGCACATCTCAACTGTCAAGACAGGAGGCGGTGAAAATGACGTAAAGATTCCATTACCTAAAGAGATTGGCAAATATAGGTTTATAGGTCAAACCATTATATATAGCGTTTAAAAATTCCACGGTTTAGAGCCAATAGTTAATAAACAGGTGATTAAATTGCTATTAAATAGTTTATTTGTTATTATGGAATGTTTACATCGGTTCTTCTTTTTTTTTAAATCATCTAAACCATAACATACGATCATAGTCGTGAAATAACATGATTGCACTTTTTAACAGAAGAAAGTGTTCCGCGCATGAGTGTGAAATATAGGCGATTGGCACACTGCAACGCTCGACGCGGCGTCGCGCGTCGACGCGCGTGGACGCGGGAGAGCTAGTATAGTCCGAGAGAGATTTGATTTTTTTGGTAGGTAGGTGTGTGAAGTAATCTAAAATTTTGAGAAAAGTAAAGTAAAGCCATCCGACCGTTAGCTCGATAGCCCAGACTATATTAAGAACGCTAGAGATGAAAAGAAAATGATTAGAAGTGCAAGCTATTTTCGAATTATTGACATGACATAGTAACTGTTTTTTTTTTCTTATATTCGTGATCAGCATCATCTATTAACGCGAAAAGAGACGTAACTAAAAAAATGCCATTTAGGTTGAAAGTCGCTTGCAGTCTCTGCGTGTTCCGATAACGAGCCAAAACAGTGGTGTCGGCTCCGCTACCCGATATTGGGCATCGATATTTGACTTCGTCCGAACTCGGATGTCGGATATTGGATATCGGACGTCAGTTGATGTGAAAGCGCTCTAAATTTGCGTCTCAAATACCTACACAGAAATTTCTAACAGCTCTCGGACTAAAAATCCCTCGGAAAAACACGCGCGTGATGGCAGATTTCAGTGTGCCATACCTCGCGTTTTCTGCTTGTACGCGCGTATTCTGCGGCAACGCGCGTGATTGCGTTGTCAGTGTGTGGGACCCCGCGTTTTTCTATACAAAATGAGCTCCGTAGAGGCGAGGAGCGCGACGCCGCACGGTGGATCCTGTAGTATGAACTGGTTGGTCATATATCAAAATTAAAAAAAATGTCGGTAGATATTTTTTTTTCATCGATTTAGCAAATAGAGGGTATACCACATTTATTTAATGTAATTAAAGTAGTATTGGTTGTCTAGTATACTTTTTATGATAGGACAAAGTTGACCTAATTTCTATTTTCCTTGTAGTCAATTACGTTTTCTAAGTTTGGTGCAGTATTAAAACATTATATTACTTTAAAAGTAACAGGGTATATTTAATAAAAAAAAAAATGAGTGATACTGAAGGTATGTAGTATTTAAAATAATATAAATTTAGTGCTTCACGATAAATACTTCTTCATAATAAATTTTTATTTAAAAACCACTTTTTCTTCAGAAGTGCAGTTTTGATTCTGTTTTTTTTCGAAAAAGAGCATTTTGTCAGGGTACTAATTAGTTTCCGATAACCCGTTAGTTAGTGTATTTTATATAATTGATATCAAAAGTTTTGACAAAATGCTCTTTTTCAAATGGCAGAGGTTTATAGTTTCACGTAGTAGATTAAAAATATGAGCCGCTCGTGTTTCGGTTTGTTTTTACACTTAACTGTGAAAATTTTCATATTTAACATCAATTTTGTTTTGAATTGTATTGTAGCCTAATTATATAGGTAATTTTTTCGTGTTTTTTTTCTTAGGTATAGTGGATTATCCGGTAAAAAAGAGAGATTTGTGTGATAAATTGTTTTCAATTCAATACAAGAAATCAGATAGCAAATTTTTAAAGTTAGAGGAGATATTTATTGCAGAAACCAACTGCCCTGCTTCAGGTGTAACTTCCCTTAAAGAAAAACTGCATAACTTTCTTAAATCTTTTAAAATGAAATGGCTATCGTCGAAAAGAATCAAAGAAATGTTTTTAAAAAATAATTCAACGTGGCTAGATGAGACTTGCATTTAAAAAAAATATATTATTAAGCAAAGGGTCCGCCCAGGTAGGCCCCCGAAGAATTTTGAGCAGTGTAGTGACCGCAGTAAGCGTAGGAAGACCGAAGTTTTACGTGCGTCCGGTTCTGGCAGTGAACTTCTTTATTCTGCTCAAATGAATTTTCGAACTGAAGGCCACCATTTCCAATTAAATAAATTAAAAGATATATCACGGAAAACCACAGTAAAAGAACAAGAGGCAGTATCTCCTCAATCCGCTTTGTCTATGTTCACTGAAGCGAAATTAAGTAAGAAGCAGTATAACGTGGTACGAAGCTACGCGCCTCATATCTTTCCTTCTTATAAACGTTTGCAGGAGGCTAAAGGTGCATGTTACCCTGCTAACGTTAACGTAACTGAAACTACTGCTCAAGTACCGCTTTAAAAATTTGCTCGACCATACCGCAAGTCGCTTACTTAAAACACAGAAGAAGTGTTACAGTCAATATCTGAAACAGAATTAACTCTTCTATCTAAGTGGGGTTTCGATGGTAGCTCAGGTCATAGTCAGTACATGCAAAAATTCCATTCAATGTCAAGTGACGAAAAATTTGCTTTTTTAACATGCACGGTCCCTTTAAAACTGATCACCAACGAATTAGAAAGCAAAATTGTGCGGTTTAATTCCCAATCCTCATCGCCAAGGTTTTGTCAACCTCTAAGCATTGATTTTAAGCAAGAATCTGTAGAGCTTGTTAAAACCAAGAAGGAAGAGATAAGATACTGAGATAAGACAGCTCGTTCCTAGTGTGTTAAATTTTAACGACCGTGAATTTAAAGTTACACATACGTTGCTATTCACCATGATCGACGGTAAGGTTTGTAATGGCTTGACTGACAACAAATCTGCAATGAGATGTTTGTTGTGTAACGAGACCTCAAAAATTTTTAATAACATTGATGCCATGCTGTCACAGCCTATAGTAAATGAATCAGCGCTGTCATTTGGTCTGAGTGTTCTTCATTGCTGGATAAAGTTTATTGAATGTTGCTTACATATAGCGTATAAATTAACTACACAAGAATGAAGACAGTCTCAGGACACGAGGGTAATCATCGATGAAAGGAAAAGAGCCATCCAATGTCAATTCCGCAATGTTACCGGGTTTTTTTTTTCCGTGCGGAAATCCCCCTCGGATAACCCCCTTCCGGAGACGGAAGGGGAGGTTATGTCGGACTCGAACCGACTAAAACCGCACGCCGACTGTGGGTCTTGATGCTTTTAATAAAGACAATTATGATAGTTAAGGAAGCGAAGATGTTCGCCGTTCAAGTGGAAATCAGTGATCTCTGCCTACCCCAGTAAGAAATAAGCGTGATTTTATGTATTTAGGTACGTATGTATGTATTAAACACCTTTAAGACTTAGCTTTAGTCTCGGAACGTAGTTAAATAATATTGACCAACCATCCCATACAACAGGATCCACCGTGCGCCGCCGCGTCGACGCAACAACGCTCGACGCCGCGTCGCGCGTCGCAGTGTGCCAATCGCCATAAGGTTTTCTTTTAGAAAATGCTAATCCCTCTCTAGTGGTGCGTGCTAATAGGTATATGACTGATTAATTTGTATAAGTAATATAAGTAAGAGTATGTTATCAAAACACAATGAGTAAAAACATTGCTAAACGTAGGTAGGTACCTTACTTACGCACGCGCGTCACACTTGCACCATTTCTTGCGATCGCTGTCGGCCCCATTGTTAGTTCCACGTGACCGGTAATCATGATAACCGTGTTTTTATGTGTTTCAGGAACGCGACATTAGAATATAAAGACGTTTACGCATATATTGTGAAAAATACTATAGAACCACTTATACATTATATTAGTGTTAAGCTAGAATCAGTGGAACCACATAGTGTTAAACTGAATCGGTGGAACCACATAGTGTTAAGCTAGAATCGGTGGAACCACAAATCGTTAGGCTAAAATCGGTTGAACCACAGCGTAAGCTAAAATCGGTGGAACCACATAGCGTTAAGCTAAAATCGGTTAAACTGAATCAGTGGAACCACAAATCGTTAAGCTAAAATTGGTGGAACCACATAGCGTAAGCTAAAATCGGTGGAACCACATAGCGTAAGCTAAAATCGGTGGAACCACGTAGCGTTAAGCTAAAATCGGTTAAACTGAATCAGTGGAACCACATAGTGTTAAGCTTCTCCAGACTTAGGTTCCCACTCTCGTGCCTCCTTTCGATACTGGTATAGCACCGAAAGAGCTCTCTCCTCCAGGATCCACGGTAGCATATCGTATACCATGATGACCCTGATGGCCATCGTGCGCTCTAAAGCACGCAGCAGATGTATACGTGCCAGGCCGGATACCTCCCCCACGAAGCCGGTGGAGGCGGTTATGTCGGACTCGAACCGACCAAAACGCACGCCGTCCTGGGTCCTTGGTTGCCGGAGGTAAGATTGCCGAAAGCATATCTCTCGCGGACCGCACGATTCCCGCGTAGTCTCCTGCAGGAGTTTGGCCGGCCTTATTTTGGGAAGCAGCCGCGCCAAAGCGCTGACTGTGTCGGGATGACTGACATTTGGGTCGTGTGGCTCACTGACGATGCAAGAAAAAAGGCCGATTTACATCAGACAAGTAAAAGCTCAATCTATCACTTATTCTTCAAATTCTATTAGTGTAAGCAAAGACAGGACATTCCTTCGTTGTTCTTTTTTTTTTTTTTTTATTTATTTAATTCTTTTTGGAAAACTTACAGCTAATACAGGAACATATATAGATAAGTTAATAGTAAGAGAAGGCCACTTAAAAGTTTTCACATATAAACAAGACAATGAGTAGTAAATAATAGTAAACAGCAACAAGAAATAAGCGAAAGATACATAGAATACCTACATACATTGATAATACATAAACATAACACAACAAATCAAACAAAAGCAAATATAGAAAAAATATTCTGCTCGCATGGATTCTATGGAATATTCTAAGAATGCTCGATTACTTCATGTAAACACTTGGAGCGTTCTTACTTTTTCGGAAGCCCTCGCTCCTAGGAGCCATTTTTTTTCATTCTACACAACGCTATCTAGACCCATGGTAAGCTTAATTAGCTTGTGTTATGGAATCTAGAATGCGGATAAACATACTTAGATACTTTTTTGTTGTAAATACACACCCATTGATATAATATTGAGTTACTAGATCAGAAGTTGATGCGCTAATCCGCCCTCAGGATATCATTTGACCACAGCCAGAACCTCGCTCGCGAAATTCAATATAAGATATCAATTTATGTATGAATCATTTCAAAAGATGACGTAACAAAAAAACAATTGAGATCATATTTAGAAAATGGAATATTTATTATTCTTTTACCGTGTGGGTGCAGTTTTGTGGGTACGGAATGGAAGCACTCTAGTTTGTCCTTATAATAGCTGAGGAGATGTTGACCGAGTGACAGCCAGACAAAAGAAAGAATGCTCTTGTTCTAGCTCTGGCTCTTTGTTCGTCTATATCCACCTTAACTCGCGACTTTGGCTATGAGGTAAGGCCCTAAGGACCGCGAGAACGTGGGCGTTCATCCAATCCGCCCATAGTCTCCACCACCTCTGATTACCGGGACCAATACAAATAGTGATATTATGCATAAAAACCACTCCTAGCATAAGCCATTAAGTTTAGGGTTAGAGGAAATATTAGTAATTTCGCTTGCTAATTTCTTAAATAATATAAATTAAAAATTTAAAAGACCCCAGACACTCCCCACCCCCACTTTAACCCCCATAACTTATAATCAGCTCAACTGATTTTCATCAAACATGTCACAACACATGTAACAACACTCGCAGATATAAATAAATAAATAAATAATAATAAATATTCCACAACATTCTACACAACGCTATCTAGACCCATGGTAAGCTTTTATAGCTTGTGTTATGGAATCTAGAATGCGGATAAACATACTTATATACTTTTTTTTTGTAAATACATACATATTATACATAGAAACACCCAGACCAATGCAAATAGCCATATTCATGCATACAAATATTTGCACTGAGCGGGAATCGAACCCGCGCCTCCTGCGTGGCAGTACATAAAACACGAAATTGAAATAGCTTCATCCGTTCGGGAGCTATGATGCCACAGACAGACAGACACGTCAAACTTTTAACACACTTCTGTTTGCCTCGGGGGTTAAAAAATTACCTTGAACGGTAATTCAACTCTTTGAACTTCCACACCACAGAGATATTCTCATCCTCAAAACGAAAGAAAGATAGGCCTTAAACGTAGACTTTGTTGGTATCGGAATATAGCTGGAAAATCATTAATATGCGTACTAACAAACACAATTAGTACACTAGGTATTAGAATAAATTAACTGCGAAGTATTACAGCGTACAAAGTACAAAGTTACCTTTGGCCTTAGTCAGAAATTTCATGCCATTCATAGAAACGAATCCATACTAATATCATAAATGCGAAAGTAACTCTGTCTGCCTGTCTATTACGCTTTCACGTCTAAATCACTGAACCGATTTTGATGACATTTCGTATAGGGGTAGAATAAGCCTTGAGAAAGGGTAAAGGCTTTTGTTTGGTCGCGATAACCGACACCCACGCGATCGGTGCTGCGGGAAACAGCTGGCTTTTTATAAGTACTGAGAATACTTTTTAAGGTAATCAATCATTAGAAAGTTTTCAAACTTTTAAATACGCAGAGCCGATGTTAACACGACAGTGAGCGCCATCTATCTCCCTCGTATTATATCTCGTATCATTGGATCCATTAACGATAATTTGTTACTGTGGCCTAATAGTGACACTGGTACGCTATTGCCTTCTGAATAGAAGGGCGAGGGTGCAAAATGGAATCAGGGAAAAACCAGCCATAAACAATTCCGAAAAATTTTCGGTTGTAAAATAGCGTTAGGTATATCAATTTCATCATGCTATTGAAAAAGCCCCATATACCCATAGACTTATCCTCATCTGCTTTTTTAACCTGTAGTGTGTCTAAAGCATCATTGCATGTACGTGTTCGCAGGTTGGTTGCCGGATTCGGTTCATCTATAGCGCTCATTCTAGTCGAGTTCATCACCTTCCTGTCTGGACTAACAATGTTTTCACCTTCCGTCTGTCTTATCTGTATCCTTTGCTAATCTGTGTGCTTATTCGTACGTCTGCGTACCTAATATGTCTGCTTTTGTACACACGGCCAAAGAAAAATGAATACACTTTTCCATACACCCTTACAACATGTAAGGCGTATTACACTATACCTATTTCACTTTACTCTCACATGTAAAAGTGTATACGTATCTCCTTGGCTGTGTGTAGCTTACTAATATAACGAATTAATTTATTTTGGACTAGCTGTGACGTTGAGTTCATCTATTTAGATCTGGATTTTTGTGGTCGTTTATTTTTTCTAAAATAAAAAGAGACGAACGCCACATGTACTGTACTGTAATGTACTATAATGTAATGTACTGTAATGTAATATACTGTAATGTTGTGTAGTGTACATGTACTGTTCCGTGTACAATAAAGATTTATCCTATCTTATCCTAAGGTCGTTGTTGTTGTTGTTGTAGTCTAAGGTCAAAGTATGCTTCCTTGTATTGTTTTTGAGTAGGTATCTATAGGATCGCGTGTCCAGTATAAGGTCTCCAATACTATCAATTAAACGTTTGCCTTCAGAAGTAGCATAACAAATTTGCAAGTTACCGATGGCCCAAGTTATCAAATAAAATCTTTCTTTGAATGAAATTTTTATAGCATTTATTATGCTAACTTTTTAAGTTCGAAATACATACAATACAAAAGAAGCGCTCAAGTGGGACTTGAAACCACGACCTTTCCCTTACAGGGGGAATGCTCTTCCAACTGAGCTATTGAGCCACACCGGAATAGTTCAGTTAAATAATAATAATATAATGAACACACAAAATAATGTTGTATTGTTGAAGGAATTTTTACAGCATTAAGTATGCTAACTATACAAATCGAATACATAGGGAAAAAGAATCTTCTCGGGCGGGACTCGAACCCGCAGTCTTTCCCTTACAGGGGGAATGCCTGACCAATTCGGTTACCGAGACACGCCCGATATGATTCACATTTCCCATCTTATACGTCTTTAAGGCGACGTGGCGTCATCTACCGATTTTCTTACGAACTATCGGATTCAATGAATGATGTTACAATCATTTTTAAACATTGATTTTTGATAACTGCGCCCAAACAATTGAAGGAATTTTTACAGCATTAAGTATGCTAACTATACAAATCGAATCATTGAATCCGATAGTTCGTAAGAAAATCGGTAAATGACGCCACGTCGCCTTAAAGACGTATAAGATGGGAAATTTGAATCATATCGGGCGTGTCTCGGTAACCGAATTGGTCGGGCATTCCCCCTGTAAGGGAGAGACTGCGGGTTCGAGTCCCGCCCGAGAAGATTCTTTTTCCCTATGTATTCGAATGTTGTATTGTATCTGTCCTCTGCAGATTATAAAAATATTTGAATGAAATTTAAAAGTTTTTATTTTATTATGCTCAGTGGCTCCGTTGGTAGAGCATTCCCATGGTAAAAGAAAGATCTCGGGTTCAAGCCCCGCGTGAGTAATTCACTTTTTCCTGATGTAATTGAATTATATAAATCATATTCTGTCCTACGTGGTTATACATCAAAAGACATAAAAAAAAACTATTCGCGTGAATATTGCTTGAAAAAATTGTTTCTGTTCTGTAATTGACTGCGATTCTACATACAGGTGGCAATAAAATAAGGTAATTACTGGGTAATGGTGGTAATAAATAGGTTATGTCTCACTTAGCCGATAGTGTGTTAGGGCACACTTAGACGCAATGGGCTTATACAAGAATTTTTACGGTACAGTGAGTCTTGATCAATACCACAGATTAAATTAGGTACTTAACATCTAATATATAAAATTCTCGTGTCACAGTTTTCGTTGCCATACTCCTCCGAAACGGCTTGACCGATTCTCATGAAATTTTGTGAGCATATTGAGTAGGTCTGAGAATCGGCCAACATCTATTTTTCGTCCCCCTAAATGGTGCAGCGGGAACGGGATCTAAAAAATTGGCGGTACGAAGTTCGCCGGGACAGCTAGTAAAATAAATAAATGAATAAATATTCCACAACATTCTACACAACGCTATCTAGACCCATGGTAAGCTTTACTAGTTTGTCTTATAGAATATAGAATGCTATCCGCATGGATACATATTATAAATAGATACACCCAGACCAATGCAAATAACCATATTCATGATAAATAAATATTTTCACTGAGCGGGGATCGAACCCGCCACATAACAACACATAATATATTCGCAGACCTTCACAATGTGTTTAAATCTCTAAAGTGTAACATACTTACCATCTTTCATTTACTGTTTTGACAACTTTGCATCTATTAGCAAAACATTTAAATATTTATGATACGATTACGTGATGCCAGATGCCAGTTACACTTGAATTCGCAATATGAAATAGGCACCCTTTGGATCATTCATTAGCGTGGTTAGACCGTCAATATAATATTGTTTTTTTTTATCGTGCGATAAATGCCCACGGATACCAAGCAACCGGAGCTAGTGGAGGTGGTTATGTCGGACTCGAACCGACTAAAACGCACGCCGTCTTTGGGTATTTGGTTGCCAAATCTCTCTTTCGAGATGGCCCCCTTCGGGTTGTGGGGATGGTCCCCATCTAGCCCCGGGTATGGGGAGGCGCACTTTGCGCCGCCGCCGCGGCCTGCTAATATAATATTGATTGCGATATTTAATCAAAATGTATCGGTCTATATTATCAAGACGCGCCTTTACAGTTCTGTTCATATAATAAAATAAATATACTATTACGCGTTTATTCAAAATATTGAATTTTATACACTCCAACAATATTTAAAAAGAGCATTCCCACTGTAAGGGAAAGGTCGTGGGTTCAAGCCCCACCTGAGTAATTCATTTTTCCTGATGTAATCGAATTTATAAAAAAACTGATATTTTGTAAATAAACACCTGCTTTAAAACTGCAATAATCTGAAGGTCATCGAAATACATTTTTAAGTGCGTAAATGTAAATGGAAATAAAAAAAAACTAGCTGGTTAGTCTTCAGCCACGGCAGCCTCTGTGGCACAGCGGTAGTGAACGCAACTGCTACGCAGGAGGCGCGGGTTGGATCCCCGCTCAGTGCAAATATTTGTATGCATGAATATGGCTATTTGCATTGGTCTGGGTGATTCTAATACATGTGTTTACAAAAAAAAGTATCTAAGTATGTCTTCCCGTATTCTAGATTCCATAACACAAGCTAGTTAGGCTTATCATGGGTCTAGATAGCGTTGTGTAGGATGTTGTGGAATATTTATTTAATTATTTTATTTTGAAGACAGCACGAGGTCCTACTGCTGGGGATGATCATAAATTCACCAAAAATAGATTATTACAAAATAGTCCGCACGCGCCAGGGTATTTTCTATTTCACGATTTAGGTCCAAGATATATGGTTCCACCTATAGCTTCCATAAAAGCCGTGTAAGCCACATCAAAAGCAGGGGAAGGAGTAAGCGAACCCCGGGGTCCAAGCTTGCAAACCAGACGGCGTGTAGTTTTAGTCGGTTCGAGTCCGCCATAACCTTCCCTTCCGGCTCCGGCGGGGGAGGTATCCGTGGGGATTTCCGCAAGAAAAAAAGTAAATGATGATGCATATTACCACAGATAACATAACATATAATCACGCCCCCATCCCCGGAGAGTTAGGCAGAGGTGAATTAACACCCACCCATTGATGCATATTATAGGTAAATTATGAATATCGAGATAATGAAAAGAGGTCGAGCACGTTCATAAATAATACATATTTCTTTATATTGTTACACTAGCTGTGCCCGCGACTTCGTCCGCGTGGAATGTACTTAATAAAAAAAATCAGTTTATTTTTTTTTGTTTTTGGCATTTTTTTTTTTTTTTTTTGCCTAAGTTACTCCTTATTACATAAGCTATCTGCCAGTGAAAGTCCCGTCCAAATCGGTCCAGCCGTTCCAGAGATTAGCCAAAACAAACAGACAGACAGACAGACAGACAGACAAAAAATTTAAAAATATATATTTTGGTATGTGTACCGTATATACATTCATATGCATGTAGTAGAAAGCGGTTATTTTAATATTACAAACAGACACTCCAATTTTATTTATTTGTATAGATTTTATTTATTTGTATAGATAAGGATAACATAACAAAATTTGAATTAAGGTTATAAACTTATAGCTTTGATTGATACGTAATATCTTTGCCGTAATGATAAAGTAAATAAAACATAATATACAGTTCGCGTTAGAGTTGCCAGACTAGAAACCTTAATAAATATCAGGAGAAATGCACCTGTAGTTGCCTGAGAATAAAAGAATAACAGTTGGGTTCACTGGTTTGGATTTTTTGGCGAGAGTAATAGTTTTAATATTGTAGTATTTTATGTGGAATTTGTACATAGAATCTCTTTTTTATTTGCCTGATATTGCATCTGTATAATTGTGTTATTTTTTAACATAGCACTTTACGTTCACGATAAACTCTTTGTATGAACTGTATATAATTTAATTTTTAATTTTAAGACATAATTTGTACGCCAGATATTGGCAGAGTATAGCTTGCACCTGAAATGTACCTATTTCACCCATATTCCAACAAATAAACTCATATTTTTTGGGGAAAAATACAAAAAAATTACGAGGAAAATTTCTAAAGTGTAAATCTTCCTTAACTAGCAATAACAGCGATCGCAGCGCACGGCTCCGCGTCGGTAGCACTTTCCTATTTCATATTGGACGGTTGGCTGTGTGACTCGTATTGGCCAATATTCGCTTTGTGCAATATACTGCCCTCCTGCGTGGACATGGCAGCTGCATTACTGGCGTTGTGCAGTATCAAGTGTTGAAAATTGACTTAAGTGTAGTGTGTAGGAAGATGAAGGCGTTATTAAAATTGTTTGTAAGTTATTTTTTGATAATTATAATACGTAGAGTGAGTTTTTAGAGATGCGAATGTGTACTTAATTTTGTATGTAATTATTATTGATGTATTTTTGTTTTGAATGACGGCATTGAAAGTACTTAATAAAAAAATCGACCTTTATTTAAAACGGAAATTTTTGTAGGATAATGCTTATAATTTTAGGTTTTATTTTGAGTGATTCTTTATTAGCAAACTAAGCCATTTTTTGTGACATCTATATAAATAGTACTTTAGTTATTTTTTAATATATTCTACTTGTGTTACCTTTCTTGCCTATGTAGGTATAGGTAGGTTTTTGTATACCTACCTGCCCATGAATGTTCTTATGTATAGTCGATAAAAGAGATACGATCGCACTTCCATACTAATATTATAAATGCGAAAGTAACTCTGTCTGTCTGTCTGTCTGTATGTTACGTTTTCACGCCTTAACCACTGAACCGATTTCTATGAAATTTGGTATAGGGGTAGATTAGACAATGAAAAAGGACATAGGCTATGTTTGGTCGCGATAACCGACATCCACGCGAGTGGAGCCGCGGGCAAAAGCTAGTTTTCATATAAAGTGGCATGCAAAGGTGTCATCATATTTGCGTCTGTACATACACTACATACATATAAAAACAATTATAAAATTAAAGATAAAGATTGATATTATAACAAAAGCCGTTCATTTCATACAAATAATTTTTGGTTATTGTATATTTGGGTATTTTAACCGACTTCAAATTGATTACAGTTGAAACAAATCAAAACAAAGGCATCTCAAGTATGTATAATGTTTTAGCAACCAAGATTGTACTGCTACATAATGAAATATTATGACCTTGAGACCATGTAAATGTACGTAGTAATTAACTTTATAAACGGCGGTTTAAATGCATATACATACGTATTGTCAGACATGAAATGTATGGGTCGGGATTCAGGGACAGGCTTACCTTTCAGGGTTGGAAGGTTTACTTAAACCAAAACAAAAAGAGGAGTAGGTACAACCGGGAACCAGCTAAGATGATGATCTGAGATCTTAGTAAATTAATTCGTCTTTAAAAAAAAATCAAGTCTATTTGTTCGTTGCGATATTAATGATAAAAATTTACGTTCAAAAGTTACGCTACTAATGATAAAAAATGTTCTAAAAAAATATATTTCATAAAAGGAAATCCTTTAACTAGGTAACCTACTTAAATATATTCTCTATATAACTATCTACAGATAAAGTAAATTAACGTAAACAAAAAACTTGGAGAAAAAAACAAAAATATACATAAAATTTACATAATATTTTGTTGAAGCGCAAGCGTAAATAAAATGGCCTTGCAGATTTTTTTTTAAATATTACTTCTAGTAAGTAAAAAAGTATGAAATTCTTGCCTTGAGAATAGTTTTATTACGATTCACTGTACGTAATTAGGGTCAATGCAGATCAGCGGAATGGCGGCAAAACGAGTAATTCTAAAACGAAATTGAAAGTCGATTTTGTTTTCTTTTTCTTAAGGTTAGCGACTACGGCTAATTCATTCAAAATTTTCACTAAAACACAAAACATTTTCACTAAAAACATATCTATGGTTTTTCACATTTTTTAACATGTTCACCGAACATCATAAATAAAAATATAAAGGAAGGTGATGTAAATTTCTACAATGTTTTGTTACAAAAATATGAACTGTAGCCGCACCTTTATACGGCAATAAGCAAAACACATTAGACTAGACTATTAACAAAGGAATGTAAAGTCTGTTTACCAGAGCTCAGTATGAGACTTACTTAAACGGACGACAAATTCTCGTATTAAAAATCTGTTCTTAAACCTATGGGCGCGCTTCGTGGCATACTTTAGGTGCGCTTGGTCTGGGTGCGCTTCGTTTGGGTGCGCTTCGTGGAATACCTCTCAAAATCCAGTCCCGATCTAATCTCAATACCACAAAAAATCTAGGGAACGGATATTTTTCGTATTACATTGAAAATAGTGTACTTACACTACACAGTGTAAGTACACTATTCATGTGTAAGTACACTATATATATAGTTTTATTACATGAGTATCGTCCCGAGTTGCAGCATTCTCTATTACAGCTCGAGACATATCATCTTGGATCTAAAGTATGCTCAAAATGTGCTCTTACGCGCAGTACACGATTCTTGGATGTATTTTGAAGATAGCACGGGGTACTTCGTTAGACGAACGTCGTATAACAATAGATCTTATCACTATCATCATAAAATTTAAATTTCAATGACGATCGTCAACTACCGTCGGCATAGATCGGCTTTCTGCAGCGGTATAGTTAGCAATTAAAGTTCAACCTTATACCTATAACAATAAGATCTATTGTTATTCGACAAATACAAATCCTCATGCTTGCCGATGCCGGCACTGGGCGCCGGCCCTTAGTTCCATAACATAGTAGTAGTAGTAGGCCTTTACATCTTAGGTAGATGATTTAAGTTCCGACTAGTCCCGAGGAGGGCCAAACCGTAAGGGATGGCCCTGGGTCAGCGAGGCAGCCAGGGATATGTCGATGACAACCTCACCTCCGGCCTAGCAACACGACCCACAGTCGGCGTGCGGTTTTACTCGGTTCGAGTCCGACATAACCTTCCCATTCCGGTTCCGGCAGGGGGGGTATCCGAGGGGATCTCTGCGCGAAAAAAAAAGGTAGATGATTTTTAAGCAGTATCTGTGTGACAGTATAGTCCGCACGATTGACACCTAAACTGCGGGTCGCTCGTTACGTAAGATTCGACCAATAATCTGCACTATTCAGAGTATTTACCTTCAATACTTGGTTTACAGATAACCAGCGAGCATCAACAGCTTACCAAATCGCACGACTATAAGGGGGGATGGTCCTTCTACTTGGTCCTAGCAGGCATTATAACAACGTTCGGATCATCGCTCCCCGTCGGATATAACATAGGAGTCGTCAATACACCTGCTGACGTGAGTATTTGACTTTAAGTAGAGAAATTGCCGACATAAATCACAAAGACTAAAAGCATGAATGTTAAAATTCTATACCGAGTTTTTTTTTATAAAGGTCCTGTCAATTTGACTTCACCTCGCGTGATGTTAAGCTAAAAGCAAAGTCTCGGAATGAGGGTCACCATCGTAAATATGTACCATGTTAACAGTGGTGGCTTGACGGCCTCATCAGATGCCTTTTCACGCCCCGTTTAAAGACCCGGGACTGTAGGAAGAAGGAAACACGTGAGATGGCAGGGAGTTCCAGATCTTAGTGGTGCGGCATAAAAATGATTATTAGTTTCAAGCGAAAATCTTCAGGATCGAACATTTTGTTTTGTATAAATTAAGTAGTTATTATTAAACACGATTGGAATTATGCCTGTTTTGCATACAACCTGATTTGAGTTATGCCTATTTTGCTTGCCTATATTGTCTGCGCTATTTGAATCATGCCTCTTTTACGTATAACGCCACTTGAATTATACCTGTTTTGTTTATTAGACCCCAAAAGATATTTATCAAATTATCATAAGATTTTTTTAGAAGTGGACTTTCATTATTTTTAGGTAATAAAACAATTCTGCAACGAGAGCTTCGTGAGCCGGTACAACGTGACACTCGACAAACAATGGCTCAACGTGCTGTGGGCTTCTGTGGTGTCCATTTTCATAGTAGGAGGATGCACCGGATCCATTCTTGGCGCCGTCCTAGCCAACAGCTTGGGAAGGTAAGAATGCTGAATGCTGTATTAAATTCTGAACACATAGGTTCAGAATTTATTCCGTCAATAGGCCCGTATTCTAGAGTGTTACTCAGTTCTAAATCTCGATTTATCATAGTCATTGTCTAATCAATATGCCCGCAGATAAATCGAGATCAGGACTGAGTGTCGTTCTAAAAAATAAGCCTATATAGTTAAAATCGTTTTTTATTTGACATCCTCTGTGGCGTGGCGGTAGTGCACGCGACTGCCACGCTGGAGGCGCGGGTTCGAATCCCGCTCAGCGCAAATATTTGTATGCATGAATATGGGTATTTGCATTGGTCTGGGTGTTTCTATGTATAATATGTATGTATTTACAAAAAAAGTATATAAGTATGTTTACCTGCATTCTAGATTCCATAACACAAGCTATAAAAGCTTACCATGGGTCTTGATAGCGTTGTGTAGAATGTTGTGGAATATTTATTATATTTATTATTTATCGACGATTCCATGAAGTGGCTAAAATCGGAACTACGGTTTTCCCTGTCCAATGCAGTGACAACCATAGTTCCAATTTTAGCCACTTCATTTCCGAATCAAAGACAATTTGCCACGATTTGACAATATCATTGGAAAAGTGGCCACCTCATTAATTTCATGAAATTGTATTGGTTTTATTTTATAAATATGTTTATCATCATGCATTATCATCACAGCCAGGTTCCAAAGCTTGCATTATAGGGTCAACACACTCCACTCTCCTATTTTTGTTGATGCTTGAAGAAGAGATTTTTTTTAAACTTAATGGTCAAGTCAATGGTTACCTAAAATAACATCTGACGAATGCAAACCGCGTAGAGCACACGCTGCGACAGCTTTGATGGGTTGTCATTGGTTGATCTTCGGTGACGTCATCCCGTTCGACCAATCAGAATCTCTGTCAAAGGTGTCGCAGCACTGTATGTTTATAGAATTGTTTAGCAGATCACCATTACCATTAATGCTAGAATGGCGCTTAATGAAGGGACCCGGGATTGCAGTAACAAAGGAAACACGTGGTTTTATTATTTATTTTCCAGAAAAATGGCCACTGTAGTCACAAACGTGCTGTCAATAGCTGGCGGCGTATTGTTTCTGCTGTGCGAACGAGCTAACTCTGTGGAGATGCTTATCTTAGGAAGATTACTAGTCGGTTTGTCTGGTGGTAAGTTTCTCTATGGTTATGTGAGCGAGTATATGACCTACATGGTGAGGTGTCCGCATAGTTTATTTAGGCTAGAGATGTCAGGTGTCACTCGTTGCCACCAGTAGGGATCTAGGAAAATGAAGTAGAAATTAAGAAAATAAAGAGGGAAGGTTCAGTCAACAACAAAAATAGTTCAAAACCTTGCTATATACATAAGATCTAAAACCTTTTTTTTAATGAAATTTTTATACGGATTTAAGAAGGATATAAAGAGAAGGGAAATTTGAAGTGATTCAGGTGTGGCTCAATAGCTGTAAACAGGGTGTCCACTCTAAATCGTCAAAACATTTCCCTGACTTTTCCCTGACTTTCCCTGACCATTTCTAAAATTTTCCCTGACCTTTTTAGCTGTAATTTTTTAAAGTAAAAAATTGCAGCTCTACATTTTCTCTTTCTCTTTGTAGTTCCAGTTTCTTCTTTTTCTCCTCTACTTCTCGTATTTTCTTTTCGATTTTGCGTTTTTCAGCATGTTTCTGCTGTTGTTTAGACTCATTTTCTTTCCTTTTTCTAGACGCGCGTGATATTTCTTCCTAGCACTTTTGACAGACACCTGAAAACCATATCACGAGTAACAGCCCTTACTCATGATGTGGTTTTCAGGGCCATCAATGGTTTTAAGGTAATCATAAACAGTTTTTTGTGCAATCAGTGACTCTTCTGTCAAATTTTCTACCAACAGTGATTTGTTGACAGAAAACCCGCCCTCAACACTTGCATTACCGTGGGAAATGATGAAACAGATTTTCATGACTTTCCATATGTCTTCATACTGTTTGACTCCACCTATGAGTAGATGGTAAAACTAGTCCAAACCAACCGCATCCTCATTGAAGTCTTGAACTTTTGTCTCCAAGTTCCACGAGCTTCAGATAACATTTTTTTTTGTATTGTTTTTTGGCTCTGTCGGCCACCTCTCCTTGAATCTTGTCTTGTCCATGTAACGTTTCAAGCACTATGTCGACGCGATTCGATGCTATTTTGGAGTACCTAATTCATAATAACTCGTGGATCGAAACACGTCAAACCACGAACGAAACGAATCTTAATGGGACTTTTATCCAACAGTTTCACAACATTTTTGTTTGAACAATTCGTTTTTGAAAGTCAGATTTAAACGCTAGCTCGACTTGCGGACTGCATTTTGCATCTTTATAAGCAAAGCGCCTCCTGCGCTTTGCTTCATATCCGATATCTGTCTTTTCTAACGGCGGCAGCAGGTTCTCTTTATCGTCTAAATCAAGGTTAATAATATTATGACTCGAAGCCGTTTCTAGTTTGGATGGCTTTACAATCTTCGCCATGAGATAGGTGGACTTTTACCAAGGGATTCTTCATTATGTCTTTTAAGATTTTTTGATTATGGTTTTCAGGGACTGTACAATTATTGACAAATTGGTTGACCTTGTCATAAATTTTGATAGCTCTTTCAATGCAAGGACCATTTTCTAACCATCTAATAGATGTGAATTTTTGTGGAAATACAGTCCCTTCTGTGATTTGTGTGTATAAAGCTCGTCGTGCTGGACTATCTTTAAAGAGATTGTACATAGTTTTTAGTACTTCAAGTCTTCCAATCTACTTTTTGATGACCTGTTTTGAAAGCACCATTGACAGTGTGTATCCACACACACCTTTGTCCAATAAGGGACTTTTTGTTTCCTCGGAAGAAAGAACATTTTTCAATTTTTTCAGAAAACTAATGTTGTTCACATTGGGGCCATCCATCGAAACTTGTAGCAGTCTTTTTCTATCTCTGATTTAGATAGAAAAAGACTGCTACAAGTTTCGATGGATGGCCCCAATGTTATAACATAGGTTTATTTCATAGATTCCGCAAAGACAGGCTTTTTGAGAATTTCAACTTTATGGGGAGGGGACAATAGACCGTTTGCATTTTTTCGTAGTAATACGTCGACGTATTCATATTTCGACCTGATATACCAGCGACGATTTGATCTTTCGACCTATTGCATTTTCCACGTAATGATACCTCGAGGTATTAACGTTTCGACCTAACGTACCAGCGATGATTTGATCGTCCGACCAATCGTTGTCGACCTATTGTTATTCGATTATTTAACTTTCGGTAATATGTACGAAACCCCAGCTAATTAGAGAGAGGAAAATGACAGCAGTTTTTGATAAGATAATATTATTTTTATTTATTCTATACTTTTTTTGACTTTTACTTTAATTTTAAAGATCAATCATCAAAAAGTCCTTGTTTTCCCTGACTTTTCCAGGTAGAGAAGTCATTTCCCTGACTTTCCCTGACCCACAATAGCTTCCCTGACTTTTCCCTGACTTTCCCTGACCTTCCAGGTCCGTGGACACCCTGGTAAAGGTCGTGGGTTTAAGACCTACTTGAGCGCTTCTTTTTCCCGATGCATTTCGAATCTAAAAACTTTCATATAAGTACAGACAGAAATTGCTTCAATGTAAAAACGTATTTTTTTATAGCATGTTTTGTTGTTAAATGTACCATTTTGCTTCTTACAATAAAGTTACAATAGAGATAAAAGTATTTTTTTTCTCTCTTTTCTTTTAAAAATGAATACTAGTAACAAAATTTACTAGTAATCTTGTGAACTCCTTCAACTAAGCTAAGTAAATTACTTTTTTAAGGAGTGAGTTCACATGGCGTCATCACCGAGGTTCGAACTTTGAATTGCAAAGTCTGCCACCGCACCGTAGGCACATAATGTTCGATATTCAAATAATACTATGTTCCTCCACAGGTTTAACCACCAGCATAGTCCCCATGTACTTGGCGGAACTAGCGCCATCGAAGTTAACTGGCGCCATGGGAGTGGTGTGTCCCATGGGGGTCAACGTCGGTGTGCTAGTTGGACAGGTCATGGGATTAGATTTTTTATTAGGTGAGTGAAACTATTTATCTACAAGCTGACCCGGTGAACGTCGTATCGCCAATTTTTTCCGCCCGCGTGGTGTCCGATCCCGTTTCCGCTGCACCCTCTACCATATTAAGCATGTATTATACATGATATTTTCTGAAGTTTACGCGAATGTCACTCATTGAAATAAAACCACTTTTTACGGATTCTATCGCGATATATTTGTTATGATTACTTTTAAACCCGACGTTTCGGCTGCGCACCGCGAAAATGGCTGCTGCAAAGCAGCCGAAACGTCGGGTTTAAAAGTAATCATAACAAATATATCGCGATAGAATCCGTAAAAAGTGGTTTTATTTCAATGTATTATACATATAAACCTTCGTCTTCTTGAAGTACTCTATCTATTAAAAGAAACCGCTTCAAAATCTGTAGCGTAGTTTTGAAGATATAAGCGTACATAGGGAAGGACAGACGCGGAAAGTGACTTTGCTTTATACTATGCAGTGATAAGAAGTTGGCTGAAAATACAGTGCCGTTGTGGCTTCGAAAAAAAAAGAAAAAAAAAGTTATGTTGTCTATGGTCATTTATTTTCAAAATAGGCGGGAAAAATCTTTAAACTTTTTTTATCATACATATTTGAACGAATTCTAAATCCATTAATTTTGTGTTCTTCCTTATACTAAACACTGTTTCGAACAACATAAATCCCATGGTTCCTGGACAAGCGGACGCAGAAACTAGATAAATGAATTTTGACACCTATCCGAATAGGCATAGCACGCCTTTTTGTATGTCATGTATGTGTAATCCCAGAAAAGATTATTGGCGCCAATATGCATATCGTTCTAATTTTAAATTGTATTTTTTATACACTATAAAAAATGCCTTTTTCGCTATTCCTTACTGTTTCGGGTTTGACCATCCAATCCCTTTTGAAGAATGTTTTTTCTTGATAATTAATATTTTTTTCTTCCAACTATGCTTTAATTCCATCACAATCACACTAAAAACTCAGTACAAAGCGAGTATGAATTATGAAATTTCATTATTGCACAGATTATTTTTTAATCGCACCAAAAGGTGCCAATCTCAATGGATTAGCTCTATTCAGCCAGCCGATATCAATACTTTTTTTTTTACGTATGTATTATTCGTTTCTATATTGTTCCAAATTTAAAACCTTACGTTTAATAATTGCTCAAGTATAACTTTTAATTTCAATAATTAAACTTCTATTTTAAGTGTTTGATATGAGTTTCTTTTATCTACTACTAGCTTTTGACCCCGGCTCCGCCCGCGTGGATGTCGGTTATCGCAACCAAACATAGCCTATGTCCTTTCTCATGGTCTAACCTATCCCTATACCAAATTTCATCAAAATCGGTTCAGTGGTTTAGGCGTGAAAGCGTAACATACAGACAGACAGACAGAAAGACAGACAGACAGAGTTATTTTCGCATTTATAATATTAGTATGGATTCCTATAGGTAATAGTTGAAAGAAAAGCAGAATATGCACCTCGCCTTAAGTAATTTATATTGCCCTCGTGCCTGTTAGATTATTACTTTGTGCTCGATGCAATAATCTACTATTTAAATCTTCTCTGTTCTTTCGCAGGTCGTCCAGAGAACTGGCCCGTCCTCCTATCCGCCTTTGCTTTGCTAGTCATTATTACATTGCCAGTGTTATTTTTACTGCCTGAGAGCCCTAAATACTTATACGTAGTTAAGAGAAACGAAGAAAGAGCTTTAAAAGGTAAGTTTTTATATTTCTTCTTCTTCGTTTTCTATATTAGTTCTATTTATTTGTATCTAAGCGATAAAATCAGTGATGGTGATGGACAAGATCGAAACATATTAGATAACTAAACTTAGCATCTTTTAAGAAGCAGTCGGTTTTTTTTTCAATTTATTTTTTGTTTAATTTTCTTTATTTTTATTGTTGTGTGTGTTTGTTTTTTTTTACCCGACTGCCGAAGGAAGGAGGGTAATGTTTTTTGACAGCCTCTGTGGCGTGGTGGTAGTGCACGTGACTGCCACGCAGGAGGCGCGGGTTCGATCCCCGCTCATTGGAAATATTTGTATGCATGAATATGGTTATTTGCATTGGTCTGGGTGTTTCTATGTATAATATGTATGTATTTACAAAAAAAAAGTATATAAGTATGTTTATCCGCATTCTGTATATCAGTAGCCTAGTGGTATGGGTAATGGACTGCTGAGACGAGGTCTCGGGTTCGATCCCAGGTTTACCATGGCACACACCAATGACTTTTCGATGCTTTTCGAAGTTATGTGTGTATTTATCGCAGGTTTATAAGTGCCCGGTTAATGGTAATAGGCTCGCCACCTATTACATTGGGACCTAAACATAAACTGGCGAAATGTGGGTGCTAGCACCTCTGCCTAACCCTTCGGGGAATACAGGCGTGAGTTTATGTTATGTTTATATCCGCATTCTAGATTCCATAACAAGCGACTACAATATGGGGTTCTTCAAGAGGGGCATTAGAAGGTTTCTTCAGGGTAGGCAGCGCGAGTGTAACGCCCCTGGTGTTGCATACGTCCATAGGCCACGGTAACCACATTCCATCAGGTGGGCCGTGAGCTTGTCTGCCCACCTAAGTGGTATAAAAAAAAAGCTATAAAAGCTTACCATGGGTCTAGATAGCGTTGTGTTGAATGTTGTGGAATATTTATTTATTATTATTATTATTTTAATATTTTATTTTATACTTCTAAATATAAATTATGTTATGTTAATGGCGCAAGTTTATTTTTGCAATCTACTTTTCTTCCTAGAACTGAGTCGCCTTAGAGGCGTATCCACGAGCGTTCTTACCGAGGATGTAGAACTATTGCGTGAAGAGTCCCGGTGCAATGAGGCGGCCGCCCGGTCCGGTGACGGCAACTGGTCCATGATGAAGGTGCTGAAAGACAAAAGGCTGCGGCTTCCGCTGCTACTGGTGTGCAGTATGCAAGCCGGCCAGCAAACAAGTGGGATCAACGCGGTAAGTGGTTATATATTATGTATTTTTTTTCGTGCGGCAATCTCCTCGGATACCCCCCCTGCCGGCGCCGGAAGGGGAGGTTATCTCGGACTCGAACCGACTAAAACCGCACGCCGACTGTTGGTCGTGGTGCTAGGCCGGAGGTGAGGCTGTCTTACGGTCTGGCCATCCTCGTACCAAACGTGTCAGCTCGCGTGTTTCCTTCTTCCTACAGTCCCGGTTCCTTTAAGCGGGGCGTGAAAAGGCATCTGATGAGGCCGTCAAGCTGAGTGCCACCACTGTTAACATGGTACATGTTTACGATGGTGACCCTCTTTCCGAGACTTTGCCTTTGGCTTATCATCAGGCGAGGTGAAGTGTAAATGAGGAGTCCTTTTAAAAAAAAATGTATAAAAGTTGCTGGTTCGAACCCCATTTGTGGCATGTTTTAATGAAAGTACTATTTATTAGGATTATTTCGCAGTTTTATACTTTTTCTTTTTTTGTTAATCGATACCAATAATGAAGTTCAAGATTTTGTTTGTATACGCTAACCTTTAGAAGTGAATGCTCATTTAAAAGAATCCGTTTGAATTCGATAGCTTCGTTTTTGGGGAAGATTTCGAAGTTCGTAGGGTACCCAACATGTAACGCCATCTAGGAGGTATTTTGATAACTACAGTAACTTACCTCAAAACTTCACTAGATGGCGTTAAACTCAAATATACCAACAATTTGATAGTAACAGTAACTTACCTCAAAACTTCACTAGATGGCGTTAAACTCAAACAAAACTCATTATAATTTCTTTTCCACAGGTATTCTACTACTCGCAAACGATATTCAGGCAGGCCGGTCTTACCGTACAAAATGCGCAGTACGCGACCATCGGCTCGGGTTTCATCAACGTGTGTACCGCGATACTGATGCTGAAGCTACTGCCGAAGTTTGGCAGGAGGCTTCTACTACTCGGGTCTGTGGCGGCAGCAGTACTGCTACTGGCGGCTTTGGGTATCTGCATGATGTTTATGGTAAGACCTTGGTGCTTTTATGCTTTTTACTAGGTGTGGTTGTGGACCCTCGTACACCTAACAGTGCTTAGAGCTCCAACGAAAACCCTCGACCCAAGCTATACTCGGCTTGGGTCTGAGGACAGACATTTGAGATTTACCTGTAAATAAATTTAAAAATGCAGTTAAGAGTTTTTGCTTGAGGGGAACAACGAAAACTAAAACATAATACTACCACCCTGGGATGCGGCCGCCTCCTTCTGCAAGCAAGTATTACTCGAGAAAGAGGCGGCCGGTCGGGTCCGGACTATTATAGACTCCGGGTCCGGGAAGCCCGCGAAGAGCGAAGGCGAACCGGACGTCGGAGGTCGCAGAACGACCTCCGTCCTCCATGAGCGCTGGCCTGGGGGTGACCGGTGGAGCCGCCTGACATTCTAGCAGAAGCAGGCCGCGGCGGCGGCGCAAAGTGCGCCTCTCCGTAACCGGGGCTCGTTGGGGACACCGAGGTTCCCACAACCCGAAGGGGGCCATCTCGAAAGAGATGGTCCTGGGTCTGCCGGGGTGCGAGAGATATGCTTTCGGCAAACTCACCTCCGGCAACCAAGAACCCAAGACGGCGTGCGTTTTGGTCGGTTCGAGTCCGACATAACCGCCTCCACCAGCTCCGTGGGGGTGGTGTCCGTGGGGATTTTCCGCACGATAAAAAAAAACTACCACTACATACGTACGCGCGTAAAACATTATGCTCGCTGGCGCATTCGAATAAAAAGACAGTGACAGAGCAGTTAAGAGTAAATAGTGCCAGAAAGGCTATTATATAATCCAAGAATATTTAGATGATAACAAGCTTGGAAATGAGCTGTTCGCTCAGTTATGCTACTTAAGCAAAGCACTGTATCTAGACCATAAGTATTAGACCAAGTATTTGTAAACAGGCCAAAAAAAATTGCCCGCTGAGTTTCTTGCCGGCGTCTTCTCAGGTCTGGGCCGCGTTTCGAACCGGTTCCGGTGGTCGATTTGCTAAACTAGTATTTAATATATATTTTATATTGACGTTTTGTAAGTTCCGATTTAATGGTCTATGCAGAATAAATGATCTTTGTCTTTTGACTTTTGACATCCCCATGAATACCAACCCTGAAAAATCTGTACGTCATTTCGGTTGTCCATTACTGGGGTGTAAAGTTACCACAATAAGGCATTTCTTACGCATCTCTGCTGGTCATCTTCGGTTATTAAATGGCTACCCGGAAAGCGGGGGTGGGAAGGCTACGATGTAATTTTCATCTGAAGACATTGTCTGTATGAAAACTAAGCCTATAACAATATCGATGTCTGTTTACAGAATGCAGTGTCTTGGATGCCGTACGTGTGTATGATAGCTGTGCTGTCGTATGTTCTAGTCTATGGGTTCGGCTTGGGGCCCATACCCTATTTTATTGCGTCCGGTAAGTTGAGATAACATTAACTAGAGAATTTAGAAAGACGAATGGAGCGATGAGAAAATTGTGATGAAGGGTAATTCTTCCTTTCCATCTATTTATAAAGATATTGAGCAGCATTAATTGATTTTGGAAAAAGTACGATTTCTCAAGATGACTTTTTTGGTAATTTAGTAAAATAACTGTCATCCGACCTCTACAACCCATTCACTGCACATAACACTTACACTTATTATTTAAAAGCCTCTGTGGTGTGGCGTTAGTAAACGCGACTGCTACGCAGGAGGCGCGGGTTCGATCCCCTCTCCGCGCAAATATTTGTATGCATGAATATGGCTATTTGCATTGGTCTGGGTGTTTCTATGTATAATATGCATGTATTTACAAAGAAAAATATCTAAGTATGTTTATCCGCATTCTAGATTCCATAACACAAGCTAGTTAAGCTATGCTTACCATGGGTCTAGATAGCGTTGTGGAATATTTATTATTTATTTATTATGTTCCCGAAATTGTCATCAGTATATATGGTTTCGAATAATGTTTTCCATCCCACAGAGATGTTCGAGGTGGGTCCCCGTCCCGCGGGTATGGCGTGGGGTTCCCTGGCCAACTGGGGAGGTAACTTCCTAGTGGGGATGTCGTTCCCGTCGATGAGGGATACGATAGGCCCGTACTCGTTCCTTGTCTTCTCTGGTGTGACTGCTGTTTTGTTTGTCTTCCAAAAGTAAGTTATTATTTTGTAATGTTTTTGCGCTTAATTTACTAAGTAATCCTCTCTTAACATCATTCATTGGTTCCAATAGTTCGTAAGAAGATCGGTAGATGGATACACCGTCGACTTAAAGACGGATAAGAAGGGAAATTTGAATCACATCTGGCGTGTCTCGGTAGCCGAATTGGTCAAGGCATTCCCCCTGTAAGGGAAAAACAGCGGGTTCGAGTCCCGCCCGAGAAGATTTATTTTTCCCTATGTATTCAATCCTCTCTTAGGACTACTTACTAATCTCCCGGCTTTGGGAGAGGCCTATGTACAGCAGTGGCCTAAAAGGTTAATTAATTGATTGATTGAAGAGAGACTCTCACCCTGGAGAGATAAAATTGACATTACTCAATAAATCATTTTTCATCGCATTATGTGCCTAACTAACCGAAAAATATTCGTAATTGGAATGTAAAGGTATCGTGAGAATGGAGCGTTGCGATTGGCCGCTTGCCTACAGTCAACTTGTGTGAGCCAATGAGAATGCCCGAATGCAAACTGATATATGAGCATTCTGTAAATTACTACATATAGTCGAAGAAAATGTGGAAAATTTAGCTGAACATTTTATACTACTACTCACCTCTTGATTTCTATTCACCCTATTTTTACCCGGTATTTTGTTATGCATTCCCTAAAATACCAGACCGATTTTTTTTATTTCCCTATTTTATAAAAAAATATTTGGTGATCTTGTGAAGTTTGGTAGTGATTAGATCTACATAGCAGTTTCTGTTGATCACCTCCACCTATCAATTCAATCGCTATATTTTTCAAATATTATGTATTATCCTATAGTTAAAATAAATTATCTAACCGAGCTTATTAAATTAAGAATGGTTAAAGAGCGTTAAAAATTGCGTCGGTTTTTATTTTATAGTTTTTATTTATTTTCAGTCATCCACCCAACCTTTAATAGTAACTGATTTGACTATTAAATTTTATGACGTCACTAAATCTTTTTTAGTTACCTTATAAAATACTAGCTTTTGCCCGCGGCTCCGCCCGCGTGGATGTCGGTTATCGCGGCCAAACATAGCCTATGTCCTTTCTCATGGTCTAATCTACCCCTATACCAAATTTCATCAAAATTGTTTCAGTGGTTTAGGCGTGAAAGCGTAACATACAGACAGACAGACAGACAGACAGACTAGAGTTACTTTTGCATTTATAATATTAGTATGGATTAGTTATCGTTTTGTCGTTTAGTAAAAAATAACTGATTTGACTAGTCAGTAGAATACCCAAATGCCTTAACACCCTGTTCTATTCCAGGATGTACTTCCCGGAGACCCGCGGCAAGACTCCGGCGCAGGTCACCCTACTGTGCAGCCGTGGGTTTCAGTCCACACCACTCCGCTCAACAGATATATCCGAGGACGTGTCTGTATGACGTCACTACGTCAGGATTGGTGTCAGAGACTATGTATTAAAATTGGAATAGGTTACTGCTTATCGGACTTCCATTGATAATGACATGTTTTACATTAGAATGGCTAATTTCTTTTTTTTTTTCATTATGACGTCACTAAATGGTTAATATAACAGTTTTATTAATTTACAAAAAAAATACAAAATAAATAGTGTGTGTAGATAGTTTAAATAACTAAAATTTATATGTTCAACAAGTAAGATAATCACATCTCAATAAATCTCAAACAATCTCAACAAAAAAAGGAATTTCAGTAAGAAATCTTGCAATACGAAATTTTCGTATATTCTGACATAATACTGTGTATTTTTTTATAACATCACGAATATTAAAAATTTAAGGTTTTGCTAAAATATCACAACTATGTTTATTTACTGCATATTTACTTATTTATCACTAAATACATATTTGTTTTTTTTATATAAGATAGTATCACAAGAATAGCTAGTCTAGGAAATATAAAATATTTCAACAATAATCTTGTAAAGGTCAATTCGAAAGACTGAATATAATTCAATCTAATTGGCACAGCTAAATAATTCAGTCTGCGGTAGCCTAGTGGGTAATGGACTGCTGAGAAGAGGTCTCGGGTTCGATCCCAGGTTTACCATGGCACACACCAATGACTTTTCGAAGTTATGTGTGTATTTATCGCAGGTTTATAAGTGCCTGGTTAATGGCAATAGGCTCGCCACCTATTACATTGGGACCTAAACATAAACTGGCGAAATGTGGGTGCTAGCACCTCTGCCTACCCCTTCGGGGAATGCAGGCGTGAGTTTATGTTATGTTTAAATAATTTTGATTAGAAATCCATTAGGCCGTCTTGCAACATCCCTCAATGGATCCAAAGAAAATTTTTCTTTCTTTTGGTCAATGGATCAAAAACGAGGACATCTTTTCTTGAATCCCGAGGCATATATGGGATTCAAATGGATTGCAAACCATCACCGCACAATTGACAAGGCAAGATCAAATAAGTGACAATGTTTCTTTAGATTATACATGTTTTTCTGATTATTTGAATGAGACATTAGTGTAGTAATATTATTAATATATAATAATTAGGATTATTTGGTTGGTTTTAGGCGCTACACGTATTGGCACTATATAGTTATAGAAGTGATCATGAACGTGATTCGTGCAAATATTGCACAAAAGTCGTGCAAAAATATATGCGATACGCAAGTCGCATATATTTTTGCACGACTTTGCCCATGTGTGGATGACCTTAGAGTTAAATATTGATCACATCTCGTGCAGGCGCGGATACAATGAGGTGAGGTGACCTTCTAACTCACAGTAAAATTAGGTTATAATAAGGATCCATAATAGACGAAACATTATATAGCGTGGATAAAATTGCTCCGTCTCATCTAGGCTCAACTGTTGTATAGCTAGCCTACATTGCCTTATATTTTTAATATATCTTAACGGCACAAGCTACGCGTATTTGGTACCATGTCCGGCCACGGCGTTTATACAGAGAATTAAAAGTACAAATTGTGTAGTATATCGCTCGTCGTCGCCTTACGTAGGGTTTTGGGTCTATTAATCGATAAGAGAGCTTATTTGGGTGGATCTACCAATTAAAAATTAGATTATTATAAAAATATGAAGCTCGTTATTAAGTTTTTGATCTGTATTAATTTAGTGCATTAAAAATAAAAGATTAAGTATTCCAATGCTTTGCAATTACCACTAGAGGCGCCACTAGTTCTGTATATTAAACTGGTGGCGCCCTCTATCTCTTGCTTTGCGTATTTCGCTTTTACAAGTATTTTGTATTGTTTCGTTCAATAATTGCGTATTATTTAAAAAAAATGTGAGAAGCTGAAGGCTATCAATAATTGTACGGACCTTGCAAAAAAGACTTGTTTTTTTTATTACTAAATATTGTAAGTTTGCACAAACAATGATTGTATTGTATCTAGAATAAGTATATTAAAATGTACTTTGTATTTTAAATGTACCAGGTATTGCAGGGTGAGAGAATCAAGGGGTGAATAGCAATGAAAGGGCAGATAAACTTTGAAATGATTTTTGAATCAGAGCGGTATGGGTAATGGACTGCTGAGACGAGGTCTCGGGTTCGATCCCAGGTTTACCATGGCACACACCTATGGCTTTTCGAAGTTATGTGTGTATTTATCGCAGGTTTATAAGTGCCCGGTTAATGGCAATAGGCTCGCCACCTATTACATTGGGAGCTAAACATAAACTGGTGAAATGTGGGTGCTAGCACCTCTGCCTACCCCTTCAGGGAATACAGGCGTGAGTTTATGTTATGTTATGTATTTATAATTATATTCACCCCTGTGATTTTTATTCACTTTGTTTTAAGGTTTTACCTACTTCGGTATGGTCCGTTTGTCGTCTATATTTTTAAAGGTTTTACAGAATGTTACGATATATCCCAGTTTTAGTTTAAGATATTTTTTTGTTGATTGTTTGATTATTATTTGAAATAATTATAAGAGTGGATTGTAACTCCAATCGGTCTGACCGAATAATTTCATAGTGTGCTAGGGTTATAATAAAATAATGAAGTTCTTATTTCTGACTTTTATTTTCTTTTTTCATCTGAATCCCTCACTGTGATTAGGACGGAATGGTTTCATTGGATTGGGTGTTTGGTGCCCCATCAAGAATCGGTGGCCCAAGCTAATATCACCAGTTGAATAACAGGCGAAACTGGCGCAAACTCTTGTCGGGGTTCAGACGTATCGGTGCCATTTGGACGGTACAGTGCGATCATAATGATTTCTCGAACGTGGGCCCCCATCTAATAATGTCGACCGGATATTGTTCAATGAAAGGTAAAATCGTGCCTGTACTGTAGTTTCCACAGACTAAAGATATATAAAGCTTTGCTCACACAGGTCTATGCTAGGCTCGTAGCAAGTGGAATCGTGTGTTTTCCCCAATGGATAAAAACGTATAATACTGACTATATGTATGTGCAAATAAAATTAAACAAAACGTAGGAACAAAAGTATATTTAAAAACATACTTATAATATAATACAATAGGAACAACAAAAGCACTTAAAACTATTTTTAGTTAAATAAATTAAATTAATAAGATTTTGTCAATTAAACGAATTTACACACGGTTTTGGTTCGATAATTATATGAATATTATATTTATTTATTATTGTATTTAATATTATGTTATTATATTTAAGGTATCATAACATTAACTGTACCACGTGAGCAAAAATATAGTTTATCAACACAAAGCAAGCTTTCTTCATTAAGAAATTTAATCAATAGACACTTTTATCAATTTTCTTGTAGACAAGACAAGACTTCAATTCTTGTAGACACTTTCAATATCCTCACAATAAAGAGATTGCACATTTAGATTAGGTACTTATCGTATTAAAATAATAAATATACATCCAAAAAATATATTATGATTTGTCTCACAAGTAGGGCATCGAGCCCGGGTTTACCCGTATCCGAAAAACCCGGGTTTTACGGGTTTTGCGTGGCGAAAAAAAACCCGGGTTTAAAAATCAGAACCCGGGCTTTTCGGGTTTTTTCAAAACTAGGTTCCATGTCGTTATTTGATACGTAAAGTATGAGTATAAGCCTCGATTGCGAATTAACGTACGGTTTGATGCATTATTACGCAAAATATTGCAGTACTTAACAGATCCGGATAAATATTTTGAGAACATTCGAAATGAAGATTTTTTTTTCTCTTTATTTATTTACAGGACTTTTATCTTGAGACATGTCAGTCTTATTGTAACAAAATTACATTATTGTCGACTAATTTTTACTTAGTACAACTATTTCTACACATCACTACGATTCCGTTCACACTCCAAGAGCAAATGGTGGACATCGTCTATTGTGCCACATGTTAAACAGTTAGGCGAGTCAACTACTCTCATCAGGTATCCAAATTTCCGTGATGGGATATGACCAGAACGTAGTCTCAAAGCTGTGGCAACTAAATTTCTATTTAGATTAGACTGGCCAAACCAAGCGCAACGAGGAGGCTGACTCTGGATAGTTTTGTACCAAAATGAAGATTCAAGTGTTTTTTTTTTCGGCCAGTGGGTGATGAAATGCTACAAGCAATTGTAAACCTGATTAAGCGCACTAGAAAAATACACAACATCTCTCATGAAAATACGGTAGAAGAGAAAGTACAGTTACCTACTTTGACCAATGAAGAGGAGCTTAACAAAGAGTTTTTAAATATTAAAAGTTTTTTTATGATTTGCAAAGCATTGTTTAATTATATTAATTGTTCTCATTGTTGAGAGCTTTTGAGTTTTTTTTAATCATAAAAAAAAATACCAAAAAGCTCGAAAAAACCCGGGTACCCGGGTTTTACTTAGACGTAAGCTCGAAACCCGGGTTTTCCAAAATGGGGCCGGGTTTCGATGCCCTACTCACAAGCTTTTGTACTCGACGATATTTTAAGCACCAATAATTTAAAATAAAATAAAGAAAAATATAACTTAAAACGAACTTGAAGTAGTACTTGAAGTGTTAAAATAAAACTATTTTTAACTGATTTTCGACCATGCGTGCTTAAAAGCAACAACATAACAGAACAAAACAGTACAACAAAATAAATCGCGACAAAATCCGAAATAATAGCTTTATATCAATGTGCTTGCTAGTGCTGTGCTATGAGCCCAAAAGGTAATCTTCTAATATCTTGAGCTGGTCCCAACCGACAAGGAGCATTACAGTGTGAGGGCCAAGTCGTAAATAATTGGCTTGGATTCCCTTATATAAAGACCGGGCTCCTTCTTCCCGTATCATTTTCGTGAAACAATCTATCATGCCGTTGTAGTGTTTGCCTCTGTGCTGATCGTCCAAGGCTATAAGTTAAAAAGTTAAGAAATTAATCTTAAAGCGTATTCAATAGGGGATATTAAAAAGGTAGTCTCAGAGGGGTGTCCATTACAATGGCGGGACCAAGTCCTGAATTCTGTCAATTCATATTACAGTGTTTAGTACTAAATTGGTACTATTTGCTACCTTTGGTAAATATATTAGTACCTCTTTTATTTCAAAGTTATATTTAAAACAGTCTGGTCCCGCCATTATAACGTTATAATGGCGAGACCAGACTGTACCACTCGTGTCGGCCATTGTTAGCTGTGATTAGTTTTATGAATATTTAGTACCTAAATAGTACTCTTGAAAAATGTGTAAAAAGTGTGGCTGGGTACAGCATGTACTGGGCTGTTGTATTAAAACACTGATCCCGCCATTATGTTTGGTCCTTTCGTAAATGAACGTGTAACGGTCTATTATTTGTAAACTTTATTAATATAGATATGTAGTACTTATTCGCTACCTTTTTAAGACAAGATTCAAAACAGTCTTTAATTAACATTCATAATTCAATTTCGAAGTATTCTCCAATTCGGTTTTGTAGTTTTTGAGTTTATTCTCTACAAACATTGCCTCTTTATGTTATTTCTTTATGTGAATAATTATTGAAACCTAGGAATAAATAGGAAAATAGTAATATTTATAATGGCGGGATCAGTGTTTTAATACAAAAGCCCAGTACATGCTGTACCCAGCCACACTTTTTACGCATTTTTCAAGAGTACTATTTAGGTAGGTACTAAATATTAATAAAACTAATCACAGCTAACAATGGCCGACACGAGTGATACAGTCTGGTCCCGCCATTATAACGTTATAATGGCGGGACCAGACTGTTTTAAATATAACTTTGAAATAGAAGAGGTACTAATTTTTTTACCAAAGGTAGCAAATAGTACCAATTTAGTACTAAACACTGTAATATGAATTGACAGAATTCAGGACTTGGTCCCGCCATTGTAATGGACGCCTCAGAGGGCGCCACTAGCCATAGTAAACTGAGGGAACAAATTTTCTCTTGTAACTCAAAAATGGCGGCAATTTGAGCTATGAACGACCTGTCAAAAAATGTTCGTTAGTGCTGCACTCTGGTGTTAGATAATCGCAGTATTTAATTTAAATTATTTATACACGGGCTGGGTTCCATAATTTAAATTCAAGACGCAACTGTTAACTAATATAATTCTAGTTACCGGTAATATTCACTGTGTCAGAGAGTAAAATAAACTATCTTCATTATGAAGTTTAATCACTTTCTTTTCTTGTAGACTAGACTGTTTAATTCTTGTAGATATCCCTTTCACTATCCATAAAGTAAGAAGACTGCGTGCACATTTAGATCATGAACATTAAGAATCAAAATATACATATAAAAATTATGATTTGTCTCACAAACTTTTTTTATTCGTCAATATTTCAAATACTTTATGTATATAAAAATTATACAATACAATTATAACAACAGTATTTAAAAAATATAATATTATGCATATAATTCAAAATGAGTTTGAACCCGTAGTTGTTAAGCTTAAATCTTATTAATAAAGTTGACTTTTTTAACATAAGTGTTAAACTATTTCGATTGCAAATATATATTTTTTTATTTATTAAAAATTAAAAGCATAATTTCTATTTCTATAAGTTCTTCTATTATGTTATAATGGTAAATCTATAATATAAAAATGAATCGCTAAATATGTTGGTAAGCGCATAACTCAACAAAGCCTGGAACAATTTGGCCAATTCTTTTTTTAAATGTTCGTTGAAGTTCAAGGATGGTTTTTATGGCGAGAAAAATTCGAATAATTGCCGGGAACCGACATCCACGCGGGCGGAGCCGCGGGCGGAGCCGCGGGCAAATGCTAGTAAATAATAAGATTCGCTTATAGTAATAATCTAAAAAGATAAGTTTGACTTAATACTATTCTTAACTTATTATTGATCGTGGCTCGTGGCTCAATAGTAAAAGCAATCGAAACATTAGTAACAGTATAAAGAATACAATACAACAAAATAAATCGCTATAAAATCCATTATGCTTGCTAGTACAGGTAATGTTCTATCTTCCTGAGCTGGTCCCAACAGACAAGGAGCATCACAGTGTGAGGGCCAAGTCGTAAATAATTGGCCTGGAGTCCCTTAAACAAGGACTGGACACCTTCTTGCCGTACCATTTTCATGAAGCAATCTGTCATACCGCTGTAGAGTTTCCCTCGGTATTGGGCGTCCACGGCTGTAAGTTAAAAAGTCAAGATTAGTGTGTAGATTCGATGTTTTCAAATCGAATTGGAATTTTTAATTTTTTTATTAGATTGGGATGTAATAAAAAATCCCACTAGAGCCTAGGAAAACGAGATCTTTTTGCATATTATTACATATGATGACGCTTTTTCGTAGACTACATCAATACTAATCAATTTCCTACTTCGAAAATTTACGAGATGGCGGCATATACATAATTTTTTTCTCTTTAAGGTGTAGATAAGAGAGTGCTCTTATCTCTCCCACTCTCTAATCTACCTCGAAGTTCAATAGTTACAATTTAAAAGGTTTTCGCTAAATTATTTAGTTTATTACGTAACATACAAGTATGACAGCCTCCGTGGCGTGGCGGTGGTGAACCCCGCTCAGTGCAAATATTTGTATGCATGAATATGAGTATTCTGGTCGTGCCTCGGAGAGCACGTTAAGCGGTCGGTCCCGGTTGTCATATAAACATGTATGGCAGTCGTTATAGGCGAATTGGGTGAAATGGCCCCACTTAGAAGGGCTGATCACCCGCCCGGTCAAACGGCGTCCCCACTGGCAGTTGTAGTAGTAGTAACATACAAGTATAATGTACCTGATATACCTATAAAGTATAACATTATGAGCTTGAACTAGCGATCCGACTTGACAACTGCTGTTGGAAAAAAAAATTAACAATTCAAAAAAAATATATTTAACAAAATAAAAATAAGTAAAACCTATTCTAGATTTTGGGACCTAGTCTTTGTTTACTACAATACATACCTACTGCACAAAAAAGAAAAAATCTCAAAAGAAATAGGCAGTGCTAACTATGCTCTCTAGATATATAAAAATGAAACATACCACTTTCTTTTCTAGTATTGCAATGAAATATGTATTTAACAACTCTTTTTAAGGTATTTATTTCTTCACACTTCGACACTTATATTTTAATTGGTTTAAACAAATTAGGAATGTCAATATAAACCCGACTGCGAAGTCAAATAAGGAAGGTTATGTGTTTGACCTGGGCCTCGATTCTGCTAAAGAAAAGCGATTCGTCGTGCCACAGACACTACTAAAAAAATCCATTTATTTTAAAACAATTTAGTTAAAGTCAATTTTAGACATCCCCGTTGCAAAAAGGCACTTAATTTTAAAGTGCCTTTTTGCAACGGGGATGAAAAAGTGTGATGAAATTCTTTTTAATTTAATTTTGAGCTGCATACAAATAAAGTCAAAAATTTAATGTCATTTTTACAGAGTCTGTGGCACGACAGTGGTTTTATTTAGTAGAATAGAGGGCCTGCATATGTCTGTGGCCTCGTAACCGTAACTATAACGTCTTTATCTTTATTATAGCTAAACGGCCGAACTAATTTTGACGACATCGATTTCGTTAGGTCTTTATCGTCGAAGAACGATACCAGTAGGTAACTACACAAAATCGATGCAAACCCTGCGAAATTTTTGTTGTAAACTGAACTTAGGTATATATAGATTTCGCGTAGGTATTTCATAGGTAAGCAAAGCAAGTCTTAGGTCTGCACTACACTTGACGGAAATGCGGACCCGGATCTTCCGTCATGTTAGAACACCAATACTTGTTATTGCATATAAATGAATAAAATAGGGACACTAGGCAGAAAATTCGTCGCGCAACTGTTTATATGAAATATTAAGTATTATAATTCCGACACGGAAGATCCGCAACGGCATTTCCGTCAAAGGTTGTGTAGGCCTTGAACTGCTGCGTGCTAAATAATAAATTGTTAATAAAACTGTTGCATTTACGTAAGTATGTAAACAGAGAGGCATACACATGATTTTATTGAGTTTTCATTAGATCAATTATGCACTTTTTATCATTCTTAATATACACATTTTATAAAAAAAACTGTTGCATTTACGTAAGTATGTAAACAGAGAGGCAAACACATGATTTTATTGAGTTTTCATTAGATCAATTATGCACTTTTTATCATTCTTAATATACACATTTTATAAAAAAAACTTTATTTTTCATGGTAGGTGCTATGCTTATTATATTTGTTTTTTTTTGTTTCATCAGACTTATTGTTCCTTCGGGTTTCCGTGATATTTTTTATCTTACTCAAAATTATTGATTTACAATTAAACTATCATTATAGTAAACCGCGTTAGAACCTTGCCTCAAAATGCCAAGTAGGTACAAATTAGTACTTTTCTAGTAATCTTTGTTTGTTTTAATTGCCCTATTTGATATTATGAATAAGATTCGGCATGATTAACCCTAGGATCAAAGACTGAACACTTTTTGTGCCTAAAGTTAAAAATAGTCCAATAATACATAAAAAATACAAAAACATAAAAAAATCTAAGTTAGGTAAATATTAAAAATTTTAAAAGACAAAAAATATAATATTCTGGCTTGTGAGACACTGTTCCATTAAATAACTAGTTACATTAGCTGTCAGATGTTTTGTAATTTGGGGTGCTAGACTAGAAAGCTTCTCGTGGTGTACTCTGGGCAACCATGCGGCAACGCCTAAGCCGAGACAGGGGAGGAGAGGGCTCGCTATTCTGCAAAAAGGCACGATCGCCTGTACACCTACTCGAGAAGGAGGCGGCCGGTCGGGTACGGACTAGACTACGGACCCGGGAAGCCCGCGAAGGCGAACCGGACGATAAATGAGGTTCGTACAAAGACACAAACAGATTACTCGGTGAGTTCGATTTTCTTTTGGGAACTTAGTCATAGGGAACAGCTATTAATATTAATATATACTTACGTTGATTAGATAATCTTGTTGCGATTACATCGAACGGCGACAAACAGACGGTCATGAGTATGCCCCTATGTTAGCACCAAAGAAAGACAGCATCAAGGGGCTGTTCACAAACAACCCGTTTTTGACGAGCCACTCCTTTGCATATGTGAACCCTAGGATCTGAGAGGCGGAGCCAGACATGCCTCGAGCGATTTGAGGTTGCACACCACGAAATAAACCTGGATGAGGAATAATAAAACGGTTGGTGAAATATCCGAGTATAGGCAACACACAGTTTCGATAGCAAAATCATCTGGAAGTATTAATCTGGCGAATGAAAAAAAAATTTTTTTTTGATATTGTATGCGAATAAGGTTCTGGTGAAAGGAATATTCTTTCGCCAAATTAATACTTCCAGATGATTTTGCTTTCGAAACAGTGCCCAAATTCTTTTTAGCCGAAACGACAATAAAATCACCCAGTATAATCTAAGAAGGCATTCTCCAGGGTCCTCGCCAGGCATTAGTTGCAGCCATTTCATCGCCATCCCAGGAGAACAGATCCACAAATATGAAAAAAGCTACTTTAGTCGTTAACACTAACCTTTAAATCCTTCTTTAGAGTAGATATGTCTCAACGCATTCATTAATCCAGTATGATCATGCTGATGTCCAACAGCTATCGCTTTGGCGCCATGCGATTGCATTCTGGTCTTCACTAAGTAGAAAGGAGTACCGACTATAGACCCCACACCCCCACCGACACCGGCAACTGCCGCGCCCCTGTATAGACACTTGTTACCTTCCTTGTCTACGAGAAAGCCGCGATGTTCAGCGATACGGTAGGACCCTAACCTATAAATATAAAACTTATAGTGAAGGAAACGGTAAACGACAGCCTCCGTGGCGTAGCGGTAGTGAATGCGGCCGCTACACAGGAGGCGCAGGTTCGATCCCCGCTAAATGCATATACTCATTTGTATGCATGAATATGGGTATTGGCCTTGGTCTGGTCGTGGTTAGCACTCGAAGAGCATGTTAAGCCATCGGTCCCGGTTGCCATACGAACATCTATGGCAGTCGTTACGAGTAGTTGAAGCCCTCAAAAGTCCAACAACTGGTCTGCAATGCTTGGATATCGCCCTTAGGTTCAGATGGCAATCGCTTCACAGAAAATATCGAAGCGGACTACGGACTCCAAGCTGAAAACTTCGCATGTGACTGGGATTAACGCTAAGATGAAGAAGTGAAGGAAACGTTAAAACACAGGTGAATTGCTGGAAAGATTTATTATATATGCCTATCCTTTCTGTTATCTATAATATAAGTCAAGTATAATATAAGTAAGTATAAAAATAAGTCGGGTTTTCCTTCCTGACGATATAACTCCAGAACGGCTTTACCGATTTGGCTAATTTTGGTCTTGAATTATTCGTGTAAGTCCAGGGAAGGGTTTTACGGCGAGAAAAATTCGAATAATTGCCGGGAACCGACATCCACGCGGGCGGAGCCGCGGGCAAAAGCTAGTCGGTAATATTATTGTTCGTCAATTTCCAGGGTTCAATGGAACCTCATCTGAAACCCTACACTTGCTGATTGACAGTCGAGACTGAGGCGCAAGCTTCCATACATACATACAATCGCGCCACCTGCTACGATCCTGGCATAGATCTTTCGCTTCTTCTACTTGGCGCAGATTGGAGTCTCAGCAGTAAACGCCCGGATAATGATGGAGGAGTAGGATAGCGGTATGCACAGTGTGATCAAAGTGTATGCTAGATTGGTGTTCAGATGATAATGAATCGTCAAATGTTACTGGCGTGATTGGGATCGTTCACATTTCACATTGGTAGTCGTAGGCACCAGCAATAGCTACATACATACATACAACCACGCTTTTATCCCTGGAGGGTTAGGCAGTGGTGATTTAACACCCACATTTCACCAATCATTGTATTTGGACCCACGTAATAGGGGTTGAGCCTATTGCCGTATTCCGGGCACTATTGTTTAATCGAGCCATGCATCTGAGGCTGAGTCTGGGTTGTATATATCTTTCTGATGTTAAACAGCTCTATCCCTTAGTCGCCTTGTTCGACACCGCATGGGAAGAGATGGGGTGGCCCAAATTCTATTCTGCCCGGAACCACGCGGCTTCGGTTGACAATTAATGATGAAAACTAACTAATTAATGATGAAAACTAAAAATATATCTCATTACACAAAAGTAAGTGACATTACAGACAGAAATCTGCGTAACAAACATAGACTTCTACTTCCATGTTATCGGCTTAGCAGGGTTAGTGATTCTTTTAAGGGGGATGGTATACGTTTTTATGACAAACTGCCAGAATCGATCCTTGGTATACCTGACGATAAATTCAAAACCTTTGTAAAAACCACCTTATCCAAAAAGGCATACTATAGGATAGATGATTACTTGAAAGATAAAAATGTCTGGCTTGAGCATGGTGCAGGCCCTCGTAAATTGCTATAATTACAGCATGGTACTTTATTAGTTACGTGACTTATTTGTTACATTATGTAACTTTGTTTTAATTCTTAATTATAAAGAGTTTTATATACTTGTTGACATTTAGCTTTAAGAAAAAATATTGTAAATTGACGTCCAAAAAATGCCGCAGTGGAGTTTGTTGCGCCGTTTCTTCTCCACCAGCGCCTTGGAAGCGGTGGTAAACTTAGATTAAGTAGAATTAAAATTGACGTCAATAAGAAACAATTTTATTGTTCTATATTGAAAAATAAATGACTATGACTATGACTATGACTAACATTTTACAAATAAAATCTTACCTGAAAACGTTCAAACAGTACTGAAAACCAAGCATGGCAGGCAATCCATTCTGCAATGCTACAATTCCTTCATTGCGGGCTATCACGTACAGAGCATGTGGTACATTCTTGTAGAAAATGGAATGCTTCCCCCTCGCTTTCAGTTCACCTTGTAATTGCATCCTGGTCTTGACTACCTCTATGGGGTTCGTGAACAATGTGGCGAACATCGCAGAGATTCCGCCTATATTCATGTCTATTACATTTTGGCGGAACAACTTCCATTTTATATTATGGACGTTCATTGTTTGTGTATTCATTGTCTGCAAAATTGATTAAATGAAATTGAGAATTGGATTAGATTATGTAACGGTAGGATGGATTGCTGACTTGAAAAATGTATAGGATAAAAAATGTGACAGGTGGAGGACCGGGCGTACATTACAAATGGAACTACTCTACTATGGGCATGCTTGTGGATTATAATGGGGTATTTTATTCAACATCATCTTAGGATTAATCCAGGTCAATCCGAGGCTCTCGACCTAGAGTTCAGGGTGTGCTTTCTTTCCAGTATTTGATTATAGAAGCGAAATTACTTCCACCTTGACTAGTAGTAGGTTGTAAGTTGTTGGGACTCGAGCATGTGTATCAGAGATACTGTGTTAAAAAATAAATTTGAGATAAATATGCCGTGTTTGGTATCAAATGAAAGTGTTTAATGAGCACATTTCAAATATGTATAAATTATTAGCTTTACCTTGCCCCAAAATAATTTAAATAAAAAATAAAGTTTAAAACTAAAACCCGACTACCGAAAAATCACGCTCTTAAAAGTGACAAACAAGAAAATATCAAGGATAGCCGTGGTCGTATGCCACTTACTCAAACAAAACAATACATTTTAGGGAAAAGTGGCATACGACCACGGCTATCCTTGATATTTTCTTGTTTGTCACTTTTAAGAGCGTGATTTTTACACTATGATCTGTGTTTTAATTAACAACTCATAGGTACCTATTTAATTAATATGGGGTGGGGTGAGAGGTTTCCGTGGAGATTAATGTATTTAATTAATATGCCTGAATAAATAACATCTAGCTTTTTTATACTGGACACGTCAATTTGACTTCACCTCGCCTGATGTTAAGCTCAAGGCAAAGTCTCGGAAAGAGGGTCACCATCGTATCTATCGTATAATATTTTATAACTTACCTATCATGATATCAAGTCATTTGATAAATCTAAGCTATTGTTTTTTAGATGTCATAGTTTAAATCTTTCGATGAAAGACGACAAGAGCTTACATTATTAATCATTACCAGACACTGACAATGACGAAGTGTGAAGATTAAAAGGATTTTACGCCGTGTAAAAGCCGATTGATTCATGCTACATAGTATTGTAACCGGGCCAGTCACGTCCACAAAATATTATCTATGAATTACATAAATATCTATGGGGATCGAACCCAAAATATTCCGCAGCAGTTGATGGATACACTTATATCTTTACTTATTTTTTTGAAAAAAAAATCTGCGGTAGCCTAGTGGTATGGGTAATGGACTGCTGAGACGAGGTCTCGGGTTCGATCCCAGGTTTACCATGGCACACACAAATGACTTTTCGATGCTTTTCGAAGTTATGTGTGTATTTATCGCAGGTTTATAAGTGCCTGGTTAATGGCAATAGGCTCGCCACTACCACATTGGGACCTAAACATAAACTGGCGAAATGTGGGTGCTAGCACCTCTGCCTAACCCCTTCGGGGAATACAGGCGTGAGTTTATATTATGTTATTTTTTTTAAATACATGAAATAAACTATAGTTAAGGAGCTAAGTAGTTGAGATTAAATGAAACTATAACATTATATTCAACTAAAACAGTTTATTAACAAAAAAAATGTTTAACATTTCAATATAATATTTAGCATGTATGATGGATGAATAAAATTAACATATCTTATAGAAAATAAGGGCAATAACGCACACTCTCACATTTTCACACACATAATATATTAATTTTTCACAATATTAAATAATAAACACATTTTTTGTATTATTATTCTACTATGGCGTAATAGGAACAGCTGATATTCACAGGGAGGTATTATTTTGATCATATTGTTTAAAATTATGAAAGATTAAAAACAATTCCTGATTACATATACCTACATACATATATTGACGATTTTACGTACTTTACACTAGACATTTTTTACCATTCTCGGCGACACATAGATTTTCACTGATCGTTCCTAAAACGCTAGTGTGTAGAGCCCTTAAATATCTTACATAATATAATAAATAAATATCAATAAATTATCAACTACACTATCTATATATATCTTATAAGGCACTAACATTTCAACGTAAAGTCTTAATTATAATAAATTATTGTTCACATCTGTTTAACAAAAACGAATCATTTCTTTGGCAGATATAATTACAGCCAACATTAATTATTGTACACTGAACGAAAATAACTCAGGAAAAATTATTGTGCTTAGGCCTATGCCACACTTGATAGAAATGCTGTCACGGATCTTCCACGTCCGAACGCCAATTAAATGTTCGCACAAGATCCGTGATGGCATTTCTGTCAAAAGTAGCGTAGGCCTTAAAGCAAAGGTACTACTTGTTAAAGATTGTACTAATCACTAAAATTGAGTACTGACCGGTTTTACAGGGTGCAATGTAACATTCGCAGTGAGTATGTCACTACACCGACTGCATGATTGCTCGCCGTGTAATATTCTATGATCAGTACGCTCTTTTAGAGGTAAAAGATATTTAAAATCGGTATTTAACCTACTACGTAAATGCTACTCGAGAGAAATACTATTATCAAATGCTTACACGATGTACATCTTTAATACTGTTCTATATATCGGGATGGATAGGCACAGGTACTACAATATATTAAACTATAAATAAATAAAACATAATTAAATTTAGGCATAAGTGTCGGCAAGCATTTTGAATAAAAGTAAGAAAGGTTTATAACGGATCAATCAAAAATCAATAAAAATTCCGATCAACCGATGAAGCAAATCAGTTTTATACTTTTATATACATAATTTAATGGTTTATGGGCGCTTCTCTGCCGTCACATCGCGATCACCTAAAGTATTCTGTCAAGATGTTTACCGATCATTGTTTTATAAATATACTTTATGTACTTCCATATTTTACGTAAGACTAGTATAAACAACATTGCAAGTTAAATAAAATCAGTATATCTAGTATCAGTATATTGACTTTAAGAAAACTCATATCGGTTACATCAAGAAACGTTTATGAAGATTATATTATCATTATACTGACAAGGCCATGACGCTACCGACGCACACGTAACAACGTTGTTATCTATCGTATCAGTTTCATTATCTAATAGTAGAGTTATTGAAATACCGCATCAAATAAAATGTTATCTACTTGAGTACTGTTTCCGGCAACAAGTCTCAATGAGATTAATTGTTTTTGCGAACAAACTTAAAATATAATGTCAGATAGTAGTGGATATTAAAATTGGTTAAATACATGGAGAAGGAAATGATAGCGGAGTTGTTGCAAAGCAATCGAGTCGCGTGCCATCCAAACGTCAAATGGACTCATTCGGTAGGAACGTTATACCTATGACATCCTTCGACTTTTGACACCCCGCGCGTCTCTCTTCCCACCCGAATTCGGCGACGCGTTTTTATTAGGAGAAATATCAATGGGGCATCTCCATTACTTAATCATATTCTATCCTCCGTGGGTAAATACGAATCTTGTGTTACTATTTGAGCCTTTCAATTATATTGGGCAGCCCTATTCTAGTGCACCGGGGACCAACATGGCATGCAATGTTTAGATAACATAAATTATTTCAAAATGACTTAAGTATTCTCTAGAATACATTCAATACCTTACAGGGATCCCAGATCCATATTTAGCTTTGATATAAATAAAAATCACAGGTTTTGTTACCTAAAACCGATCATGTACGTTCATTAATTCGTGATCAACTAACATAATGGTTTGTTCTGATTTCAATGAGCTACTTACAAATTGTAAACATTACATTAAATTATTCGAATTAGCAAGTTTAACCATGTAATAAGTAATAACAATATCTATTCAAAAATAAAAACAAATTGAACAAATAATATCATTACTCAAAATGAGACAGTCGATTTCTCGAAACGAAAAAGAAGATTTGTTCTATTTACAAACTAAAACAACTTAAGATTTATTTTGAATACTGTGTTGCAGATCTTTGAGCATATCCCAGAACACTAACAAGAGAACTGTGTGCGGAGCTTGCCTCAGATACGAGGGACCCATGCCTTTGTAAAAAGCTAGTAACCCTTCTGTTTTAGTGATTTTTCTCGCACAGTCTACAATTCCTCCGTAGAGTAAACCTCGGCCGTTAGCGTCGACGGCTGAAAATGAAATGATTAAACTTTAATAACTTCTGTTTCTTACTAGCATTTTTTAACACATGGTGATAGAGCCAATTTTCTACATGAAAGTTGAAACAGAAAAGAAATACTTCAGGGGTGAATAATACAAAAACGATACGGTACGGATATGGCAGAAGGCGCGGGCGGGATTGAAATTATATAGATCAATTCCTTACTCTGTGATATAGAGGCGAGGAGGTAAGTTATAATTTTATTCGCATCCACACCTTACTAGTTTCTGTATAATTCACGCATTAAACGCTCGCCAAAAATCCAATTATCCATTACTTATACTCGTATGCTCACGCTATGGCCGGAAATGCCAACGCGGATCTTGCAACGCAGAAGATCCGCTATGACATTTCCGTCAACTAGTAAGTTCCGTCAGGCCTTAGTCTGCTTTTGTGGATTTCAGCAGGTAGGTATAATCTTTGTCCATATTATCTAGTTTATATTTTTTTCAAAACAAGCTTTTCTTTGAATAATCTTTTGTACTAAAACGAAAATAATAATTTTATGTACCCTTCCAATAAAAATTTCAAAAGCTTGTATCTTGCAGTCTTTTTTCTTTTTTTCTGTTTGCGTTACAAATTATAAATAAACAAACAGACAAGTTAATGACAAACTTGGATCCTGTGCACTCTGTGGTATACGAGTATAACCACAGAGTGCACAGGATCCGAGGGTCCCCTTAGCCTAAATTAGTAAAATTAAAGTCAAGTAAGTATAATATATGATAATCAAAGAGAGATTCACCTTGATTATACAGTCTGGTCATGATCACGTCCATGGGTGTCAGCCACACCGTCTTCACCAACGCGCCAATATTGCTCGCTATGAACGCAGACAAGTATTTCGTCTGTTGGAACTTATTGTTGTTGTCCAACCATTCTTTACATCTGCAATTTGTTATGTTTATAAATTATAATAATATTATTACTTAAAACCTCTTACAAATAAAAAAGAAAATAATTATGCAAATCTGCCACATGACGAATTTTTAAAACATTAAAGAAATTAAGCATTTCGGATGTTTGAGAACTTCTTCCTTTCTAGAATTCGGTTTAAAAAACAGCAAAATGTTGTTAGGACTTTTTAAGATATTTTGAACTGCATCCATCGATTTGGAAAAATCGCTGTCAGGGAGAACAATACCTATCATTTTTTTTTGTGCCATGTGTGTGTGTGTGTGTGTTTTCATGTGGGGAATTAAAAGATTCTATCTGACCATTTAAGGTAAAAATGAAAGAAATCGGCAAAAATATTTCCCATACATAGGCACATTATTGCATGGCTAATCAAAAATCATGCCAGCATGACCATTGATAAAACTATACTATTCAAATCGATTATAGGAATAATTATTTTTCTTTTCTTAATCCATTTGTCACGAGATATAAGCTTGTGTTACGCGATCTAGAATGCAGATAAACATAATTTGATGTTTTTTTTATAAATACAAATTGTACATAGAATAGCATAGCTATGGTAATGATGAAAGGTTAAACTTACACAGCAAACGACGCAATCTGTGTTGCGGATCCAATCGAATTTCTGAGCATCATTCCATGAGCTCCCCGCCATAAGGCAATCAGGCCATTTTTATTGTATATCTTCTGAATCGCATACATCATTCCTGGATGTGCATGCTGTGTACCCACGGCTATCTTCTCCGAAGAGTAGGACATAAGCTGAGTCTTCACCAGCTGTAACGGACTTCCAAAAAAAGCCCCGCACATGCCAGATATTGATCCAACAAACAAACTGTTCAGGAACTTCGTATTTTTTTTCTCATCTCTGAGAAAACCTAAATTGTCCGCTTGCTGGTATATTCCTAACCTAAAATGAAAAACGTATTAAATTTTACCCGCCCATACAATTATAGACATGATTATTCATGGATTTTTTAAATTCTAAATAGGTTTTATTACAATTTAGTTTGCATTGATTGCGGTTAACATATGAGTACATAACTTTATTCACTAACCAGTTTATCTACTAACGTTTGTGAAAAAATTAAAGCAACTTACCGTACCCCATTAACAACTAACTGGAACCATAACGCTGGTACGAGCCCCTTCTGCAATGCCGCAATACCATCATGTTTAACTATAGTGTACATAGCATGTGGTATGTTCTTGTAGTGAACTGCATGTTGCCCTCGAGCACGCAGTTCTCCTTGCAACTGCATCCGAGTCTTGACAACATCAAACGGGTTGCTGAAGAACCCTGCACCGACACCAGCAACACCGCCCACAACGAAGTCCATGATCTATGGAATTGTGGATCATGATGTACACCAAAACACGAAACTTGTTAGATTTTGATTGAAGTTTGAAGCAGAGCAATGAAATATACACACATCAACATGGTCTAGGGATATATAAAACTTTTTTAAATAACTTAAAAAGTACTGGCCTTACAAAAAAACTATTGATAACAGATTATAAAAACATTAAAAGTTCCTTTTTAGATTCAATTTTGTATATAATAGGTTTTGTTTTAAGATGTAATTCGCAGATGCGCGAACGCTTGGGGTGCGGCTGTCTCCTTCTGCGAGCAAGTAATGCTCGAGAAGGAGGCGGCCGGTCGGGTCCGGACCAGACTTCGGGCCCGGGAAGCCCGCGCAGAGCGAAGACGAACCGGACGTCGGAGGTCGCAGAACGACCCCCGTCCTCCATGAGCGCTGGCCTGGGGGTGACCGGTGGAGCCGCCTGTCACCCTAGCAGAAGCAGGCCGCGGCGGCGGCGCCAAATGCGCCTCCCCGTAACCGGGGCTAGATGGGGACACTGTGGTCCCCACAACCCGAAGGGGGCCATCTCGATAGAGATGGTCCTGGGTCTGCCGGGGTGCGAGAGATATGCTTTTGGCAATCTCACCTCCGGCAACCAAGGACCCAAGACGGCGTGCGTTTTAGTCGGTTCGAGTCCGACATAACCGCCTCCACCGGCTCCGTGGGAGTGGTATCCCACGGATACCACTCCCACGGAGCCTATTTCGCACGATAAAAAAAAAAAAAAAAAAATGTGCAATATTTAGGTATACTGTCAAGCTATAGGGATATAAAATTACTAGCTGTCCTGGCGAACTTCGTACCGCCAATTTTTTCCTACCCTCGTGGCGTCAGATCCCGTTCCCGCTGCACCATTTAGGGGAATGAAAAATAGATAATAATTAAATGACGATTGATCATTTTTCTACCGGAAAGAAAAAATGATTAAATGACTAAATTGGCTATTAAAAAATAAGGGTTGATCGTAGAAGGGTGAAAATTGAGGATTGTATGTATTTTTGTATGTTGTATCATAAATTTCATCAAAATCGGTCAAGCCGTTTCGGAGGAGTATGGCAACAAAAACTGTGACACGAGAATTTTATATATTAGATTTGCTCTAAAAAATTTTGTTGCTTTTTATCTATCTTAAATATATTCTAAGGATGAAGTTATGTAAATCTTGCTTTTATTTTTCACACTAGGTCAAAATTAGAAATGAAGTATCATACATATTTGGTATTATGAAGATGTATGACTACAAGGTCATTGAGTATTTGTTTCAATACAGTTTTTATTTATAGTGTATGGAAGACAGGAAATACATTTTTTTATATACAATTGACTACACTTTGCCAGATCGTCGCCTCAGTGCTTATTTGTTCTATCTACCAAATTTACGGAAAATTAACTTTAAATGTAGTATTGTTAAGACTCAAATTTCAATCTTATTGGTTAAGAAATTTTTTAAACTTTTTTGCTATAATATAGAAAAAAAGACATTTAAATTTTATCTGTGACACAACACTGTAATAAATATTTTGTGCTTGTTTGCTCTATGTCCACTGTTTGTTTTATATCCTACATCATAACAAATGTTGAGTGCTTGAGTGTTCTATGTCCACTCAATCGACCAATCACAGCCCATGACGCCATGTCTGCAATTTTGTTTGATTTGTCATTGTGGCTGGAGACATTGTAAGATTCGCTTCGTTGCTCCCGAAAAAATGTAAAAATATTATTGAAATTGTTGTTTCTAGTAAAATTGTGTTCGACAGACATTAAATTATGTCTAGAACAAGCTATAGGAGCAAAATAAATGAACAAACGCAGCCGCAAACAGAGCAGTAAGTATTTTTTGATTTACGCTCGATTCCGTTCTGAATTTTACACAGAGTGTTGTTTTTTAATAAACTATGAGCCCCGCAGTCGGACATAACAGGTATGTTCGACTGCGTGGCTCAACGATCCTTTTTCATCGTTATAAGAAGTATGACTTATTGATTAATGTAATGTGTCCTAATTTTCAAACCTAGTTTTTTTTCATACTTCTGCCAACTCCTAGAAAGAATTGTTTGGTATGTACAATGAAGGTATTTAAAAATTATTATTATAACTAACATTGGTTGTGGTGCTTAAACGCTTCGATAACAACTTCTTCACTCTGTTTTGCGTTAAATTAAAACACTGAAGGATATTGATTGCTTGAACAATTTTTTAACCATTTGAATCAATTTTATACCACATATGTAGCAGATAAGCACATGGCCCACCTTATGGAAAGTGGTTACCGTGGCCTATGGCAATTTTTTTATTGAAAATAATTGACAGCCTCCGTGGCGTGGTGGTAGTGAACGCGACTGCCACGCAGGAGGCGCGGGTTCGATTCCCGCTCAGTGCAAATATTTGTATGCATGAATATGGCTATTTGCATTGGTCTGGGTGTTTCTATGTATAATATGTATGTATTTACAAAAAAAAAAAAAAAATGTATATAAGTATGTTTATCCGCATTCTAGATTCCATAACACAAGCTAGTTAAGCTATGCTTACCATGGGTCTAGATAGCGTTGTGTAGAATGTTAGGAAATATTTATTTATTTATTTATTTACACCTAGATTTTTATTTTCAATTATTATTATTCTACGATTAATATACTATTGATTTTTATAAAAAAATTGTAAAAATCACGACTTTTTTTGTATAGGACACGCCAATTTGACTTTTGTTTTTGTCAGCATCTTTATTTTTTTTTCTCATTGATATTTTATTTATTTATCAGCATCAGCTCATCTTGTTGTCACAATACAGTTGTATGTAAAAATAAATGCAGATCAAATCGAAGCCAATCACGTCATATTTTTACTTAGCTTACTTACTCCACATATAATTTAGGCATAGGTACTCTGTAGCTACACTGATGTCCTTGCTCGATTATGTTATTACATTGAATTATTTTTTTATCAATTTATTGAACTTTCTGAAGCTTAATCAGTTTACAGGGTTTTGCTTTCTGCTTTTTGCAGTGAAAATTATCGATCGACTGTTAATTAATGTTTTTAAAAAATATAATTAGTTATTATAATATTTTTTTTTGTTTTATATCCTTAACAGGCTTGAAAAAGTTAAGAAAAAGCTTTTTGTAAATCATGATGTTGCTGAAAAAGACTACATAGAAGACACTCCAAACAGATATATACTCAAGGTAAACAAAAAGTTTTTGGAGCATCAAAAGGCAAGCAAGGAAACATGTATTCTATTAGCTATAAGCATTTAAAATCATTAGTAAAATAACTATAAATAAAAACTTTTGTTTAAAATGCATTTATTATTTGCGAGATAAATCCTATCATCTAAAATACTAAATACATCATCCTGTATATACATCTGACACATAGACCAGTTAAGCACGAAAAATTAAAACAGTCTTTTTGTTCTATCTTTATTGAGGCATTGTTCTAAGTCCACATTCGTAATTATATTTGTGCAAATTTGTTCTATCTCCATATAGAAACTGTAAAATAAGGTACAATTAACCACCATTTTATACATTACATTATAATAATGTATTCATAGACAACTCATTTATAAAGTAATTCCTTAGAATCTACAAACTAAAGGTTATTATAAAAATAGGGATAAAAAATCTTCTCACTGTAAAATGTAACCAATGGTAGATAGGACAAACAAGCACTGAGGTGACGAGATGGTAAGAACTTAAAGGTACAATCAGCATCAAAAGCAGTTATATTTTACACTAGCTTTTGCCCGCGGCTCCGCCCGCGTGGATGTCGGTTATCGCGACCAAACATAGCCTATGTCCTTTCTCGAGGTCTAATCTACCCCTATTCCAAATTTCATCAAAATCGGTTCAGTCGTTTAGGCGTGAAAGCGTAACATACAGACAGACAGACAGAAAGACAGACAGAGTTACTTTCGCATTTATAATATTAGTATGGATACTATAAGATATTTCAAACTCAATACAAAAGAGTGCATGCAACATTTATAAAAAAAAATGTTGGTAAGACAAAATACTTACCAATAGATAATAAAAAAAAGTTAATGTTTTGGTTTTTCCTAATAAATTTGCTATTGGTTACGACATTTCAAGTTGCTGTATGTACTGAATATTGAAAGAATTGGTAGGTATGTATGGAGACAAGTACTATACCAGATTCTGTACAAAATATTATTTTGTGAAATATAAAAAAAAAACTCAGTAATAAGTGTTCCAGTGCATAAAATATCAAACAAATAATTTCAAAAACACTTACCCTCTACGCTTGTATAGATTAGTACATTTTGACAGAAAAAAACACTTGTAAATTGCATCAGTGTTAACTTTTTAAAGAGCACTCAAAAAACAATTACAAAAGTCGTGACATAGTGACATAACGAGAAAATCACACGGCACGGCACATTTAATACACGCACTACTCGAGAACGCTAATTTTTTTAATGTGAATAATTAAATATGGCACGACTAGATAAAGATCATGTTACTCACTCAAATAATGATGTTTTCAATGTAGGAGTGTTGAAGTCATCTAGTATCGTCTATTGTAGAGATTTGGATCACCATCGTGGAATTTTCTTAGTGACTAATGTTATGGAAAACTTAATATAGTAACATATTTTTAAAACGATTTCGTAATACTTTTTGAGTTGGTTGGTTGTCAAATGATTGTCAAAGTGACGTAGCAGACGTAACTTAGCTTGACAGCTGTACGTTCGGGGAGCACGCTTTTAGCATGTTTTTTTTTGAGAATTTGATTCAAACTCTCTTAGAAGTATTTCCATTAAGTATTATACTTAAAGGTTTGAACCTGATTCAAGGGAAGCATTTGTTAATCGTCACGAGAAGTAGAGATCTTGCTTGCCAGCACTGTGAACGTGGTAAAGTTTGGGTCTAACACAAAACTGCACAAAACGCACAAGTTCGAGCTTTGTCCATTGATTTGCAGAGTTGTAAACCGCAAACTATCTCTTGCTACTTTGTTTTACAGCGGTGCTACTGCATTTTCAGCGAGAACATCAACGCGCAGAAGTAAGTGGCAGATGGACCGACCCTAATAGATTTTATCATGATTTTATTTCAACTTCCAGTATCAACAGTCAATTGTCCAATTAAAAAATTATGCTTTGGCCTTGACAACCGTTGTCAACAATATTATTTTATAACTTTTTGTGGTAGCTGCCAAAATTATTTATGTGTCCAAATCAATAGAATAAAATAAAATATGTAAATTTTCAACAATTTTAATTTTTTATTCTTATAATAAACAAAGAAAACAGGCATCAAAAATGGCTGTAACTGCTGGATTGTTCTTATTCGAAGTAGTGGTGGAAAAAGTTAATAGTCTAGTGTCGAGCCGCCACTTGATCATAAAAAGTGATTTTGGAGAAATATTTTCTTTAGAATTGAAAGATCCTAAAACGATGCACATAGTCATGCCAGAACCACCACCATTGCCACCAGATCCTCCTGGTAAAAAAAAGGCTAAAAAACCAAAACCAGCAAAAAAAGGAAAGAAAGGCGCTGTTGTGCTTCCACCAGAGGAACCCAAAATACAGTCAGGACAATCGGTACTATTTGGAAGCAGCGCTGAGTTTTTACTGGCAAGCATGTCGAAGTTTCCTTTACAAATTTCTCTGTGGAGTAAAGAGGATAATTTAAGTTTTATTGGCTCTGTGTCTATACCATGGGATCCCATTTTCGTTTTATATCTTCAGCGTATAGCTGCTAATCAGGAACCCGCACCAGTGGTATTACAAGAGAATTACAACATTTTTGAAGAAGGAAAAGCTAAAATGATGGCAAAAATAGGAATGCAAGTTAAACTATCTTTCTTAACTAGCAAGCTAACAACTTCATTCAGGTCACTTTCAGAGGATCCTACAATTAAGAAATATCTGTATACGGGCATTAATTCCAAAACGACGTCTTATATGTGCACCTTAAAAACGACGGATGAAGATTTTGAACAAAACAGTGTAAAAATTCCAAATAATTTTACTGTTGATAAACCTACTCAAAAAGGCAACAAAGTTGTTTACGCAGATTATAAGAATGCTAATACTGGTGCTAATCTCACCTTCTTTAATGAAGGAGACTATTGTTGTATGGGCCATGCTGACAAGCCGCCCGAATCAATATATAAAGCACCAGAAACTTGTCCTGATATTGATCATATAATTGATTATGTAAGAAAAATAATAGTTTCTTGTAATGACAATATGAGAATGCTAACTCCGCAATCCACAATCAGACCTAGAATTAAAGCTACAGATATAGACAGATTGTGCTATTGTAAGGAGACGAAATGGCCTGAAGGTGAATTTGCTAACAGATTTAAGAAGGAAGTCCAAGGTGATCCTTGCCCACTCTGCGTAGATGCTGGAAAGACACCTGCAGGCACTCGTGGAGCTACTTTTGATATTGCTAATATAAGAGGACCATGTGGTAACGCAGATTGCCGAATTGCAAGAGATATAAGAGCATACATTGAAGAATTAGTGGAGGAAGACAATGAGCAATTTAACATAAATGACCTTATTGGACCATGTGGAAGTAAAGACTGTACGTTAGCTGAGAAAATAGCAGAATTCTTACATCACAAAGGGGCATTCTCGCATGACAATACATTACAAGGATTGTCTACACAATGTGGCTGTCTAGAAATCATGCAACAAGAACTTACGAAAAGAGAATCATGTGCTTCCGTCTGTAGTAAAGATTGCGAGCAAAATGGAAGTGATGCTAGTACATGCGGAGGCCAAAATTTAGGTCAAAATTAGAAATGAAGTATCATACATATTTGGTATTATGAAGATGTATGACTACAAGGTCATTGAGTATTTGTTTCAATACAGTTTTTATTTATAGTGTATGGAAGACAGGAAATACATTTTTTTATATACAATTGACTACACTTTGCCAGATCGTCGCCTCAGTGCTTATTTGTTCTATCTACCAAATTTACGGAAAATTAACTTTAAATGTAGTATTGTTAAGACTCAAATTTCAATCTTATTGGTTAAGAAATTTTTTAAACTTTTTTGCTATAATATAGAAAAAAAGACATTTAAATTTTATCTGTGACACAACACTGTAATAAATATTTTGTGCTTGTTTGCTCTATGTCCACTGTTTGTTTTATATCCTACATCATAACAAATGTTGAGTGCTTGAGTGTTCTATGTCCACTCAATCGACCAATCACAGCCCATGACGCCATGTCTGCAATTTTGTTTGATTTGTCATTGTGGCTGGAGACATTGTAAGATTCGCTTCGTTGCTCCCGAAAAAATGTAAAAATATTATTGAAATTGTTGTTTCTAGTAAAATTGTGTTCGACAGACATTAAATTATGTCTAGAACAAGCTATAGGAGCAAAATAAATGAACAAACGCAGCCGCAAACAGAGCAGTAAGTATTTTTTGATTTACGCTCGATTCCGTTCTGAATTTTACACAGAGTGTTGTTTTTTAATAAACTATGAGCCCCGCAGTCGGACATAACAGGTATGTTCGACTGCGTGGCTCAACGATCCTTTTTCATCGTTATAAGAAGTATGACTTATTGATTAATGTAATGTGTCCTAATTTTCAAACCTAGTTTTTTTTCATACTTCTGCCAACTCCTAGAAAGAATTGTTTGGTATGTACAATGAAGGTATTTAAAAATTATTATTATAACTAACATTGGTTGTGGTGCTTAAACGCTTCGATAACAACTTCTTCACTCTGTTTTGCGTTAAATTAAAACACTGAAGGATATTGATTGCTTGAACAATTTTTTAACCATTTGAATCAATTTTATACCACATATGTAGCAGATAAGCACATGGCCCACCTTATGGAAAGTGGTTACCGTGGCCTATGGCAATTTTTTTATTGAAAATAATTGACAGCCTCCGTGGCGTGGTGGTAGTGAACGCGACTGCCACGCAGGAGGCGCGGGTTCGATTCCCGCTCAGTGCAAATATTTGTATGCATGAATATGGCTATTTGCATTGGTCTGGGTGTTTCTATGTATAATATGTATGTATTTACAAAAAAAAAAAAAAATGTATATAAGTATGTTTATCCGCATTCTAGATTCCATAACACAAGCTAGTTAAGCTATGCTTACCATGGGTCTAGATAGCGTTGTGTAGAATGTTAGGACATATTTATTTATTTATTTATTTACACCTAGATTTTTATTTTCAATTATTATTATTCTACGATTAATATACTATTGATTTTTATAAAAAAATTGTAAAAATCACGACTTTTTTTGTATAGGACACGCCAATTTGACTTTTGTTTTTGTCAGCATCTTTATTTTTTTTTCTCATTGATATTTTATTTATTTATCAGCATCAGCTCATCTTGTTGTCACAATACAGTTGTATGTAAAAATAAATGCAGATCAAATCGAAGCCAATCACGTCATATTTTTACTTAGCTTACTTACTCCACATATAATTTAGGCATAGGTACTCTGTAGCTACACTGATGTCCTTGCTCGATTATGTTATTACATTGAATTATTTTTTTATCAATTTATTGAACTTTCTGAAGCTTAATCAGTTTACAGGGTTTTGCTTTCTGCTTTTTGCAGTGAAAATTATCGATCGACTGTTAATTAATGTTTTTAAAAAATATAATTAGTTATTATAATATTTTTTTTTGTTATATATCCTTAACAGGCTTGAAAAAGTTAAGAAAAAGCTTTTTGTAAATCATGATGTTGCTGAAAAAGACTACATAGAAGACACTCCAAACAGATATATACTCAAGGTAAACAAAAAGTTTTTGGAGCATCAAAAGGCAAGCAAGGAAACATGTATTCTATTAGCTATAAGCATTTAAAATCATTAGTAAAATAACTATAAATAAAAACTTTTGTTTAAAATGCATTTATTATTTGCGAGATAAATCCTATCATCTAAAATACTAAATACATCATCCTGTATATACATCTGACACATAGACCAGTTAAGCACGAAAAATTAAAACAGTCTTTTTGTTCTATCTTTATTGAGGCATTGTTCTAAGTCCACATTCGTAATTATATTTGTGCAAATTTGTTCTATCTCCATATAGAAACTGTAAAATAAGGTACAATTAACCACCATTTTATACATTACATTATAATAATGTATTCATAGACAACTCATTTATAAAGTAATTCCTTAGAATCTACAAACTAAAGGTTATTATAAAAATAGGGATAAAAAATCTTCTCACTGTAAAATGTAACCAATGGTAGATAGGACAAACAAGCACTGAGGTGACGAGATGGTAAGAACTTAAAGGTACAATCAGCATCAAAAGCAGTTATATTTTACACTAGCTTTTGCCCGCGGCTCCGCCCGCGTGGATGTCGGTTATCGCGACCAAACATAGCCTATGTCCTTTCTCGAGGTCTAATCTACCCCTATTCCAAATTTCATCAAAATCGGTTCAGTCGTTTAGGCGTGAAAGCGTAACATACAGACAGACAGACAGAAAGACAGACAGAGTTACTTTCGCATTTATAATATTAGTATGGATACTATAAGATATTTCAAACTCAATACAAAAGAGTGCATGCAACATTTATAAAAAAAAATGTTGGTAAGACAAAATACTTACCAATAGATAATAAAAAAAAGTTAATGTTTTGGTTTTTCCTAATAAATTTGCTATTGGTTACGACATTTCAAGTTGCTGTATGTACTGAATATTGAAAGAATTGGTAGGTATGTATGGAGACAAGTACTATACCAGATTCTGTACAAAATATTATTTTGTGAAATATAAAAAAAAAACTCAGTAATAAGTGTTCCAGTGCATAAAATATCAAACAAATAATTTCAAAAACACTTACCCTCTACGCTTGTATAGATTAGTACATTTTGACAGAAAAAAACACTTGTAAATTGCATCAGTGTTAACTTTTTAAAGAGCACTCAAAAAACAATTACAAAAGTCGTGACATAGTGACATAACGAGAAAATCACACGGCACGGCACATTTAATACACGCACTACTCGAGAACGCTAATTTTTTTAATGTGAATAATTAAATATGGCACGACTAGATAAAGATCATGTTACTCACTCAAATAATGATGTTTTCAATGTAGGAGTGTTGAAGTCATCTAGTATCGTCTATTGTAGAGATTTGGATCACCATCGTGGAATTTTCTTAGTGACTAATGTTATGGAAAACTTAATATAGTAACATATTTTTAAAACGATTTCGTAATACTTTTTGAGTTGGTTGGTTGTCAAATGATTGTCAAAGTGACGTAGCAGACGTAACTTAGCTTGACAGCTGTACGTTCGGGGAGCACGCTTTTAGCATGTTTTTTTTTGAGAATTTGATTCAAACTCTCTTAGAAGTATTTCCATTAAGTATTATACTTAAAGGTTTGAACCTGATTCAAGGGAAGCATTTGTTAATCGTCACGAGAAGTAGAGATCTTGCTTGCCAGCACTGTGAACGTGGTAAAGTTTGGGTCTAACACAAAACTGCACAAAACGCACAAGTTCGAGCTTTGTCCATTGATTTGCAGAGTTGTAAACCGCAAACTATCTCTTGCTACTTTGTTTTACAGCGGTGCTACTGCATTTTCAGCGAGAACATCAACGCGCAGAAGTAAGTGGCAGATGGACCGACCCTAATAGATTTTATCATGATTTTATTTCAACTTCCAGTATCAACAGTCAATTGTCCAATTAAAAAATTATGCTTTGGCCTTGACAACCGTTGTCAACAATATTATTTTATAACTTTTTGTGGTAGCTGCCAAAATTATTTATGTGTCCAAATCAATAGAATAAAATAAAATATGTAAATTTTCAACAATTTTAATTTTTTATTCTTATAATAAACAAAGAAAACAGGCATCAAAAATGGCTGTAACTGCTGGATTGTTCTTATTCGAAGTAGTGGTGGAAAAAGTTAATAGTCTAGTGTCGAGCCGCCACTTGATCATAAAAAGTGATTTTGGAGAAATATTTTCTTTAGAATTGAAAGATCCTAAAACGATGCACATAGTCATGCCAGAACCACCACCATTGCCACCAGATCCTCCTGGTAAAAAAAAGGCTAAAAAACCAAAACCAGCAAAAAAAGGAAAGAAAGGCGCTGTTGTGCTTCCACCAGAGGAACCCAAAATACAGTCAGGACAATCGGTACTATTTGGAAGCAGCGCTGAGTTTTTACTGGCAAGCATGTCGAAGTTTCCTTTACAAATTTCTCTGTGGAGTAAAGAGGATAATTTAAGTTTTATTGGCTCTGTGTCTATACCATGGGATCCCATTTTCGTTTTATATCTTCAGCGTATAGCTGCTAATCAGGAACCCGCACCAGTGGTATTACAAGAGAATTACAACATTTTTGAAGAAGGAAAAGCTAAAATGATGGCAAAAATAGGAATGCAAGTTAAACTATCTTTCTTAACTAGCAAGCTAACAACTTCATTCAGGTCACTTTCAGAGGATCCTACAATTAAGAAATATCTGTATACGGGCATTAATTCCAAAACGACGTCTTATATGTGCACCTTAAAAACGACGGATGAAGATTTTGAACAAAACAGTGTAAAAATTCCAAATAATTTTACTGTTGATAAACCTACTCAAAAAGGCAACAAAGTTGTTTACGCAGATTATAAGAATGCTAATACTGGTGCTAATCTCACCTTCTTTAATGAAGGAGACTATTGTTGTATGGGCCATGCTGACAAGCCGCCCGAATCAATATATAAAGCACCAGAAACTTGTCCTGATATTGATCATATAATTGATTATGTAAGAAAAATAATAGTTTCTTGTAATGACAATATGAGAATGCTAACTCCGCAATCCACAATCAGACCTAGAATTAAAGCTACAGATATAGACAGATTGTGCTATTGTAAGGAGACGAAATGGCCTGAAGGTGAATTTGCTAACAGATTTAAGAAGGAAGTCCAAGGTGATCCTTGCCCACTCTGCGTAGATGCTGGAAAGACACCTGCAGGCACTCGTGGAGCTACTTTTGATATTGCTAATATAAGAGGACCATGTGGTAACGCAGATTGCCGAATTGCAAGAGATATAAGAGCATACATTGAAGAATTAGTGGAGGAAGACAATGAGCAATTTAACATAAATGACCTTATTGGACCATGTGGAAGTAAAGACTGTACGTTAGCTGAGAAAATAGCAGAATTCTTACATCACAAAGGGGCATTCTCGCATGACAATACATTACAAGGATTGTCTACACAATGTGGCTGTCTAGAAATCATGCAACAAGAACTTACGAAAAGAGAATCATGTGCTTCCGTCTGTAGTAAAGATTGCGAGCAAAATGGAAGTGATGCTAGTACATGCGGAGGCGAGGGTTGCCCCTATCTCAATAAAAAAAAGGTGTATAACATTTATTACTTTACTGTGGAACACGATTTTGATAAAAAATCTGATTCACCATCTCCATCACCTGCACGTACCGCATCAGCAGGGTCGTCTGCAACACCTGGCCGCACAGCAACGCCCGGATCTACTACATCAGCTAGACCTACTGAATCTGGTACAGCGTCACCTAATCCCACTGAATCTAAGAAAAATAAATTCCCACACTGTCCACCTACTTGTCCTAGTGTAAGGTTATCTGCGAACACAGAATGCTCTAAAGCAATGTGTTCCTTGAGTACTGGACATTTAAGTGGGGCTTTACATGATGATTCAAAGTGTGTCGACCCAGTGTGCCCATATAAGGGTGAATTTCCTCCGAGTCCAGCAGATAGTAACATCGAAATACACTTTAATGAAATCACAAATCCTTGTTGTGTTAAGTCATGTGATGTAGCTGAACAAATAAAAGATTTTATAGAAAATACTGCAATAAGTAAAAAGAGAAAAGAAGAAACTGCAAAAAAACTGGGAGATACAGAAGATCCCTGCTATTGCGATTGTGTATGTACTTTTAAATTTTCAAGTAAAACGACTTACTGTCCCGTTTGCGGGGGCTATCAATGCCTGGGGGATGATGTTAGAGATCTACCAGCTTTCAGAAAGCCTCATCCATGTCCTGTATATCACAAGTTGTATGACAAAAAATACATAAAAACTCCAAATCCATGGCCAGATGAGGATAAAAAAGAAGAAATAAAGAAGGAAACTGCAAGCGGCAAAAGTTCTAAGACGGGTGCAAAAGCATCAGAGAAAGCGTCTGCTCAGTTTTCTAAAATGGCTTTAGATAAAGAAATGAAAACGAAAGACACTGGGCCAGAAAAAACAAAAAAGGCTTCTGTGGCAGCTAAGAAAGTCGGAAAGTTCACAGCTAATGTTGCAGAAGAGCGTGCGTATTGCGTTAATTAATATGTCTTATTTCTAAGTGGTTAGTCGTGTAAATCTGGTTAGATTTGCATTCAAATGATTCACAAATACCTATTTCGTATTACCTATAATCTGCCCGAGATCTAATAATCAAATTGTACATAATTATGTTCCAGAAAATGAACCGGTAGAAAAAAAACCCGAACCTAAATATCCGTATCCCCCCGTTCCCAAGACTATGGGATGGAATTGGACAGCAGAAGACATTCCTGGTATGAAGGTGTGTATTCTACTTGAAAAATTAAAATGTATTTAAGTAGTTCTTCTAGTAGCAAACAGTGAGAATTATAACGAAACCGATGACAAATAATGTGTAGTATCTCAACAGTGTTGGAAGGGGAAATTCTTTAGCTCATTTCAGAAAGTGTTAAAAATTATGAGAATCGAAGAAAAGTTTGATGTAGGTACTTAGGCAGAAAATCGGAGAGGAAGATATAAAAAGCTGGCACCAAATACATTAGATACAATAAAAATAAGATGGTGCATGTGTATTTCGAGATTGTTTTTTGAATATTTCTTTTTCCGAAAGAGGAATCGCATAAAAATAATCTGTCATAAGAACGAATGAACACAATGTCGGTTAAAGTAAAAGCGTTTAATTCCGTGGGGCTCAGAAATTGGCATCTAATTCCGTGGTATTTAGAAAAACAGCTTTTTAAAGCAAATTACTAGATAATTTTGACTGCAAGACCCTTTAATCAAATAATAATTTATCTGTTCATAATTATAATGAACACCAGTATCAGTTGTACAAACTACTGGTGTTCATATAAATAAGTACCTTGGTTGTGTATATTTTAAATTAATCGGTTAGTTTACCACTGTCACCTACACTTTTAATAAAAATAGCCATAAGTAGAAAAAGGCACAATGAATACTTAATTTTTGAGGTTCTTTCGAGATTTGGTGAAAATATCACGGAATTAGACGCCTTTACCTTAACATTTTAAAACATAACTATTCGTGATCTTACCTACTTATTTTCTAAACGTGAGCACGATATGGTGCACCATAAAACAGATTGTTTGCGACTGCGACATCTTCAGCATAGTCATACTGTGCTGTGTTCTATGTTTTACCTTTATAAACGAGTTTATTTAGTTTGACCTGCTTTTTGGGGGGCAAGTTTCAATCGAAAAAAAAACCTCTTCCTTATTTACGTATTGGGTACAAACTTTTGAATCGAACAGTTTTCTTCAGCTGAAAAAATGTGATTGGTACTGTATTCGTCTAAACGCTTTAACTTCGCCATGAATGGTCCAAATATGAAACTAAATTTTAAGGAATCACTTCAGTAAGTTTCACTTTTATATACTAAATAAATGAATTTTATTTGAGTGACGCCAATATTTTTGTTACAAGAACTTTACCGAGTGGGTAAATGGGCAATGGCTATCCCTCCGCCTCAGAGACGGACATAAAATAAAATGAGTCTTGCTTACTACCTAAAAGATTTCGTAACAAGAAAATTGTAATTATGTAGGTACAGCCAAATAATAATAGTAGAATGAATATTGCAACATTTTTTCTGCCATTTTCAGGTATAGTTAGAACAGGTAGGTAAGCTGTTCTACGGTAAAAGTCCATTGTTTTTACTATCGAAGGAATGTAATTCTATATTTATTTTATTCTACAGCATTCCACCCAGCGCTATCTAGATCCATGGTAAGTATAGCTTATCCAGCTTGTATTATGGATTCTAGAATGCGGATTAAACATATCTAATTATATACTTTATTTTGTAAATATGTACATACATACAATACATAAGAAAAACCAAGACCAATGCGAATATACATATTCATGCATACAAATATTTGTACTGAGCGGGAATTGAATCCGCACCTTGGCATAGCAGTTAACGTTCTACTGCTACGCTACAGAGGCAATTTTTTAAGTACGTTTTTTTTAAATATTTTGTTTTAAATAAATATATGATAATATTTTTTTGTTTTTTTCTTTTCCAAAAACATCGGAAAAAATGAAACGCTCAAGTGAGACTTGAACTCACGACCTTTCCCTTACACTTACTTACTTCCTTCTTTTAATAGATATCAGGCACTTGAGAAAAATGGTACCTAATATTTTTTAAGACACATTTATTTTGAATTTCAGCCTCGTCCCAAATGGCGTCCAGGGGCAGCTAACAAAATCTTAGTGAGAAGATATCGAGCTTTGAGGGAGGGTACAGATACAATTGCTAAAAAAAAGCGGGCCATGATGCAACGTAAGAAGAAAGTAGAGCTGAAACCAACATTGACAATTACGAAACGTGACGGAGAATACACAGTAGAGATGGAGGTGTTTAAAAAATATTCAAAGGAACGACTTTTATATCAACATCCATATGAAGAGCGTCCTCCTCTAACGTACACTATAGGAAAAACTGCGGCAGAGAAAGAGAAAATACATAAGCAACGCGAGAAGAGAGCGCGTAGAGAGACAAGAAGAAAAAGTAAATTATTACAGTCTACATTCAGAGACAAGTGCCAAGAGATTTGTGTGAAGGCATATAATCAAGCTATAGGAATTCTTCCTCTGCCTAACCCGAACTATCCAGATTGTCCTTGCTCCACTGTGCCTGAGACTGAGAGCGAAATCATCGACTCTTGTTCCTGCTCCGATGTCGAGACGATATCTAGCAGTGATACTGATGATGACGAGTGGGTCATAGAATTTTCTCCTCCAGCTGCAAGATATGATGCAAAAGCCAAGCATCCCCCAGTTTTAACGGACAATGAATCTCAGTACACATATTTAGATTATAAAGTTAAACTTTTGGATAAAAGTGGTAATCCTGTGCCTAGGTTCTTTAAATCACATGAGGGTAAGACAGAATGTAGCGATTTAGGTGGTTTCTGGGGCCCAGGTAAAGTATGGTTAGAAATAAATAAAGACGGATATATAGGGCCTGACGAGCGTTGGATACCAATGAATTTTACTGGACCTGATGGAATGTTTTATTCGGCTGAAGAGGGATTTATCACGGACAGTAATGGTCAAGTATTAAAATTAGGCATAGATGGTTATATAGACAAAGACCTCAAGTGGGTGTATTATTCAAGAAGAAAACCAAGTCCCAAGTCAGTTGTTACTGCGTCTACGGTTGGTGGAAGGGCTAAGGCACCAGTAACATCGCCAGTTCAAGGAAAAGGTGATGGTAAAACTAAATCACCTCCTTCGACTGTAGCCCCGTCAGCTAAAGAGAAGGGTGACAAGAAAGAAATGGTATCAGCAATGAAGAAGAAAGGGGGTAAAGGAAATAATGCCGTAGTGATGAGCGTTATGGTCGATTACCCAAGGAAGAGGAGGCCACGTGTACATAAAACATCAAGAAAATCTGAATTGGAGCGTCAAAAAATAGCAAAATATTGCGAAATTATGAATGAATTTGAAATGTACGATGATATACAGGAATTGAAACCTCCATTGAAGACAAATAGAGCATCTAATACACCAATTAAAATGTATTCTCCAAAAGTGTTATCAAGTGTTCCACATAAAATATAGAGCGCCATTGAAGAGCTACAGTTGCATAATTTATAATAAGTTAATAAATTATTGAACTTTAAAGTATATTTACTTCTAATATATTGGTGATTTTGGGCGATTTTATTTATAAGTTTCGGGTGAAAGGAAAAATGTGTGGGTGTTTAAATTTTTTTTTTCTTTCGCCAAATTAATACTTTGATGATATATGATTTTTATTTTTAATTTATTATTCATTGGACTCTTTGTTTTTTTTTAGAGATTTGCCTTAAATAGGTACCTATTTAGAAAGGAAAAAGAAAAGATTAGTCCAGGTGGGATTTGAACCCGCGATTACAGGGAAAATTGCTTTGACCACTGTACTACCAGACCCACGCTTGAACTAATCGAAATCCTTCTTCTCTTTATACATCCGTCTTTGAGGCGACGGTAGAGCAATCTACCGACGCTCTTGCGAGCTATGCTATCGGAACCACATAATGATTAGGTATTCAACCATTTTTAAACATGGTGTTTTTTTCTCAAATTGATCGATCGTGGAAAATAAATTTTCCTTTCTAAATAGATTTTAATTATTGGCATACTTGATGCTGTACAATTACATTCAAATTGAATAGGTAGGTACGTAAATATAACTCCTAATTTTCATCTTTCTACCACCAAGTCCATTTTTATATGGCAAATCCACTTTTTCCGGGTCAGCTAGTCGTTAGTAGTATCAATATTAAAAGAAAACAATCAATGGTTTAAAAGCAAGGGACCAGATTTTGCTGTAATTGCGTCAATATTGTAGACGAACTTGTTCAGGATTGCTGGGAAAAGATTAAGGCAGTTATTCTCAAAGCAGGAGAGATGGTACTTGGTGACGACGACAAGACTCGTATTGATGTTTGAAAAGTTGGATTCCTGAGAAAATTGAAATCTTGCGACCTTTGTTCGCAATGTCTAAGGGTGGACGCAAGTGTGGTAGGGACACTTGGTAGTGGAATGACAGGTTGATAATGTATTGCCTATTTCTGGACTTGCAACAAGCCTTCGACTAAGTTTCTCACGCGGTGAGCTTATGGGCAATGCGGTTCGAAAGGGTTTCAGAGGTTTACACCATCCGGGACATGTACCATGATTCCGATTCCATATTTCGGACCGCTGTTGGAATCAGATGGCTTCACCCACCTATCCCCTTGTCGCCTGTATGGGTAGTGGATATGCTAATGGTTAATTTAAGAGAAAACCAGGAAAGCTTCCGAACACCCTCAACATCCAGCAACCTCCTTTATCTCACCTATAATATTTTCCCATGCCTAGGAACATTAGCCGCCGCGGCGGCGGCCTCTGGTATGGGCTACGGCGCGGACCCAAAAGCATCAGGCGTGGGCACAGACGCAGATCCAGTCGCAATATCATGCACAGTATCAGGCGCTGGCTCAGGCCCAGCAGCAAAGACCCTTACTCGTTGTAAATTTGTTTTGACCGATGAAGTTGGTGGCTGCAACAATTCATGCCACATTTGCTCCAGATCGTTTTTCACTTCACTAAGGCCGGCCTGGGTGGCATACGTAGACTTAATGTTTTTGATCTCGTCTTTTATGATAAGAATATCTTTTAATAATTTCGTGCATTTTAGGTGGCAATTTTTTCAACTGTTTCGCTACAAAGACTGGGATTATGTCCAGTTCGGTAGATTTAAACATATTTTTAATATCTGCCAGATCTCGTTCTTCTTTTCCTTTGTTTTTACGCTGGATTTTTGTTTACCTGTTGGAAAAGAGAAAAAAGGAAACACATAAACGCACTAATGTATGCACCACAGAAACTTTATTTTGTATCTATATGAGAGTAGTTCACTTATTACAATATTGCATAGGTTACATTTTAAAACGTTAGACATTTTACCGGCTCGCGTAAGTAGTACAGTAAGCTTCAGAGAAAAGGAACCCCCCTTGAGAATAAAACCATTATCAAGGGGGGTTCCTTTTCTCTGAAGCTTACTGTACCTATACTGCGAACAAAATTACACGTCCGTCCTGAGAGGGTATGCGCGAGTTATATGTGATAATACACAAATCGATTAAGCAGTAAGCTCCAGTGGACCTCCAGTGAAAATAGATAGGCCTAAAACATACACAATCATATTATCACGGAGTTTCGCCGAATCAATGGCATTGGTAAAGTCTAAAGTAGTAAAGTCTTCTGGGAATGACTTTTAGACGAGAATTATTCCGGTTAATAAACAAAGCTCATCACAAAAAGCGTCAACTATCGAACGCTACGCTATCAAGACGTAACGAGCAGTCGAGCCAAGAGAAGAAACCTATAAAACGTCTCGATACGGTATAAACAAATATTTGTAAAACCCTCTTTGATTACTAGACACTATAATGCAGGTTTCAAAAACATAAAATAAGCCATACTGTTTTTAATCAATTTATAAAACAAATTTCAATTTAACCTGTCACATCTTTTTCGGCTATTTGATAAATTTTTAGTAATTTCTTTTGTAAATTGTAAAATTTAGTGTAGTATGGCTATTTAAAGTATTAGTTTATAATTTAATTGTTAAATATTTATGAATTGTATTGTAACGTAAGCGTAATGTGAAAAAATGTCTGATTCGGGTTCAATGTTTTTGGTCGAGATAGTAGTGCCCGAGTTACGAAGCTACGTAAAGTGTAAAGATTATTTAATAAAAAGTCAATTCGCGGATGTTTTTTCAGTTATTCTAAAAGATCCGAAAGACTTAGAAAAAAAATTAACACCAAAAAAACCCAAACGTAAAACGAAGGCGAGGAAGAATGCTAGGGATACTTTAAGCAAGCATGAACATAAGGAACTATCAGGTAAATCAGTTTTGTTCACAAATGATGTAGAGAATCTGACAACAAATATGAAAATGTACCCGATGGAATTATCACTATGGAGTAAGATATATCCAAAATATAAAATAGCTTCGACAAATATTCCTTGGAGTGCTAAGTTTATTGAGTACTTACAGCAGATTGGTGCTGGAAGCGAGCCTCAGTCAGTTTCCTTGACAGGGGAGTATAATGTATTCGATGAAGTTACCTCCAGGCGCATGGCAACAATAAAGCTGAGTATAAAGATGAGTTATTTACCTAAAACAGAGATACCTGAAGAGACACTCGAGCCTTTCTCGTTAACTGGTTTCAATTCGAATGTATCCACGCTTTTAAATCCAGTCCACGTTAGGCCATATAATTTAGCAGAAGAGACTGGTATTATTAAAACTTTGTATAGTGGAGGAAAGAAAAACGTAAAAAAATCTGCCCACAAAAAAAGTAAACGTTCAGAAGATCGAGTTTCTGTAATTAAACAAGAAGCAACTGTTAAAAAAGCGATTGTTCCTGATAATAATAAAATATCATATGAAAAAGAAGATTCATCAAAGATTACAAATACAATGAACAGTAGCATAATTAGTCTAGTGAAAAGTGCCACTGATATGGACAAGAATAAACCAATTGATTTAATGAAGTGTAAATCATGTTCGTCAATGCACCTAGATCATTTAAATATTTTAAATTACATATTTGGTGACCCGACAAATTCCTTCGGAAATCAGATTTACTGTGTAAATTATTTTACGGTACAAGATGCTAAAACCGACTCACCGACATCGAAAAGCACCCCTAAAACTTCAGGTAAAAGTACACCTCAAAGCTCAGCTCAAACTTCACCGAAAAAGTCAGAAAATTTGGAAACAACAAATGTAACCGAACAATCTAGCGCACGAAAACGATTTCGAATTGAAGTATGTAATAGTAACTGTCCCGAAAAAAGCATGAGCTTTTATTCAGTAGATTTGCCAGAAGGAATTGGAGATGACGTGATCGAAATTAATAAATGTAAAAATATAGATTGCAAACATAAACAATTTAGAAAACTGCCACCTCCACCCGATGATAGAATATTACTAGACTTGACTAGCTTAAAACAAGATTGTTGTAGTACTATACCAAAAGTTGAAATAACAGAAAAGGAAGAAAAGATGTTTGGAGGTATGATAGCAAAAATGACTATGGGGGATGACCCTTGTTTTTGTGAATGCGAATGCAAGTTTGGCTTCACTAAGCAAACAAGATATTGTAAAATTTGTGGAGGTTACGAAATTAAAGGCGAGGATACTATCGAAGAACCTCAATTTGGATCACCATTTCCATGTCCAATATATCATAATTTAACTGATAAACCAAAAATAAAACCCAGTATAACTAGTGATACGAAAAAAAATGCTAAAGCTAAAAGTTTAGCTGATAAGAGCATTGAATCTGATAAAGAAACAAAAAAGAGTAAGAAGAAAAAGAAGGAAGACAAATTTAAGTTTAACTACGGTTACACAGGTATACGTATGTATTTATTAATATTTTTTTTGACTTTTTTTTTAAATTTGTATTTATATGACTACACATACCTACTGAATTACTGATTTATGAACTTATTACTTAATAATGACCTTAATTTGATGACTTATTTATTGTTTCATAGCACCTCATATTGGCCATGATTACTGTGCTCAACCTTGTACTGGTACCTTAGGCGCAGTACCTAGGGAAATGGGTTGGCTGTGGACTGCTGAAGATATACCAGGGATGAAGGTATGCAACAAAATAAAATATCCTGTCAAAGGTGTTTCCAATCAATTTATTTTTGTTTCTTTATTTTTTCCTTATTTTTTCTTAGTTTCGTCCAAGTTGGAAACCTGGTGCCGTGAATAAGCATGTGTTAAGATTACTTCGAATGGCAAAGAACCCAGGTGAAGTTTTCAGTAAAAAGAAGAGAAGGAAAGATACAGGCAAAGGAAAGAGACCTTTGAAGCGACCATTACTGGTAGTGCATAAGAAGGATGGTGAATATACTGTCACTATGGAAACAATGAAAGCGTATTCTAAACCGAGAGCTATTAATCAAGTTCCATATGAAGATAAACCTGCATTAACATACACGGTAGGCAGAACAGAGGAAGAAAATCGACAACGGCGCATCAAGAAAGAACGAGCACATAGACGGCTGCAGAGAGCGCAACGTGAATTCATTCAGAGTGCTTTCAGGGATATGTGTCAGGAAATTTGTTTAAAGACTTACCAGCAAGCGCTTGGTATTTTACCTGATGCTGAGGATCCTGACTGCCCCTGCTATCCGGCTGATCCAGGCCCGGACAAAACTGACTTAGACCATTCTTGTTCTTGTTCCGAAGATTCCAAACTTACATTTTCTGACACGGATTCTGATGAGTGGCTAATTGAATTCACACCGCCTACTGCGACTTTTGACCCCGCTTATAAGACCAAGAAAATAACCACCTCAGATAATGCAAGTCAGTACAATTATTTGGATTACAGAGTGAAATTATTAGACAGATACGGAAATCCAGTACCTAGATTCTTTAAGGGTCCCGATGGAAAAGAGCAATGTAGTGATTTAGGTGGATTTTGGGGACCTGATAAGCACTGGATAGAAATAAATGTAGACGGCTACATAGGGCCAGATGGCAAATTTGCTCCTAATAATTTCATTGGTCCTGATGGAGAAACTGTTGACGCTGAAATAGGTAAATTCCAAGCTATGGATGGCCGTTGGTTAGTGGTTGGAATTGATGGATATGTTGATCCCTGTGGTAAATGGAAATACTACTCAAGAGGAAAAGCTACACCAATTCCTAAAAAGCGCCATCCACCAGATACAAAGAAAAGAGGAGGAGCAGCAGTAGGTGAAGCAGCGGGGAAAAAGCAAACAATATCTAAAAAGAAATCAGAGGCCACTTGGAGTTGTTTTGGAGATGCTAATCCTAAAGAATTGTCTAAATTGGGGATTTTAGGACATGGCCATGACAGGAAACTGCTTTTAGATACATTAAACACATTGATAGCCCAAGGAGAAGATGTCACGCTACCATCGCCTTCAGCTATACCTAGATTAAAACGCAAGAAAACTACTAGAGTTAAATATCGTTCTAGTTTATATGATTCGGACAAAATAAAATGTAAACATTCAGTACCTTCAAGTAAAGGTGTTATAGCCAGGGACGAAGATGGAAATACAATTTATTTCAAAATGAATGACTATAAAAATAAGAGACCCAAGCAGAGAATGGAGGACTTGAATTCTCAAGGTATCAGTCTGAGCTCTTTCCATGTGCCTTGTTTCCGTTCATTCATCAACGCGGAGATGATGAAGAAGGAGCTATATAAAAAGCGGGTGGCGCTTGCTAAGAAACGTGGCTATGTGGAGAAGGAACCCCACAAACATGCATCCAGGAGAGATGAACCCAAGTATCGTAATGTATTCGTCTAGGGTGCGGTATATTCTGTGACAGGAAATAGTGGCTGTGTAGTTATAGCCAAAGACAGCCGCATCAAACAGGTGAAAAGTGTTAAGTGCAATGTTCGCTATGTGATAAGTCAAATTATGTAAAGTTTTGTAAATTTTAAGATAAATAAATTATTGACGTCTTATTAGTATTTGCGGTGTTACTCTGATGTAGGTAATGCAGCTTTTATTTTATTTTTATTAGATTTTCTTACCTTACTAAAACTGGATTGTTATTATTAATGTTATTTACATCTACATACATACATAGTGGCGCGACACATTACCATAAAACCCTTGTGAAATTCTAAAAGGTTTAAATTGTGAAGAATTTCGCCTCCCAGGCTTTTTCTACAAATCTTACTCAAAATTCTGGTGTCTTTTAAAGGAAACGTGACTATTAACTCAGTTTTTTTTATTTTTCTGAAATATCCAAGTATATATTTCACGAATTACTTGTAGTTCACTGACAAATTTATTTCATTGATTGAACTTGACAGTTTAATACTAAACAGCGAGCCTACCAGGTGGCGCTTAAGCAAGCGTGTTTAGGGCTTGCGGTTCAGAGGCAGAGGGATGGAGTTATTTACCCTATATAGCAGTATCCCTCTTTCTCGAACAGAAAACGAATTAAGTTATATAGGTATAATAGGTTTATTGTACCTAAAATAAGAGCTGTGGAGTCTCTAGAGATCTTAAGAAAGCCAGTAAGCAATTTTTTTTATTATTGTTTCTTTTTTTAATTTCTTCTTATTAGAAAATACTGGCAGCATACTATATAACTGTTTGTCATTCTAGGTGGCACAAGGATGGAAGCCTGGTGCTATTTCCAAGCGGCTGTTGAAACAGCTGAATAAAGCCAAGAAGTCAACAATGCCCGTCCAAAAAGTGAAAGTTGCCAGAAAGGTAAAGAAACACGTAGAAGACAAACCAACCCTTATTGTTTGTAAAAAGAATGGAGCTTATCACATAGAGATGCAGGTCTCACCAGAGAACAGTGATGACAATATTGCTCAGTGCAGTCCTCTTAAATATACGGTGCAGAGGGAAGATAATGACAACAGAATTCTAAAGCGGCAGAGGAAACGACAACGTTTGATCAAAGAGGCTGCTCGCAAAGTGTGGTCGGATCCTTATGATCCAAAAATATGTGAGAAGACATGCCTAAGAGCATACAAACAGGCTATTGGTCTTCTACCGTATGATCCGAATAAGCCTGATTGCAACTGTTCCAGTGGTGAGGAAATTGAAGATCTGAGTAGTTGTTCTTGTGATGATAGTGATACCTCGTCTGAAGGTAGCTCTTTAGATCTTCAATGGGAGATTCATTTTTCGCCTCCTAGTGCAAGGTACTGATGAGTTTATTATATTGTTTTTTAATAAAACGAATTATTGGATTGATTAACTATTATTTTTTTTAGATTTAAGATTACTTAATTGCTTTGAGAATAGAATGGTATTCTGTTCTTCCTCCTGCTAGAACCAAGCGTTTTAGTGACTCATTCTTATGCCGCACCACTAAGACCTGGAACTCCCTGCCAGCTCACGTGTTTCCTTCTTCCTTCTTCCTACAGTCCCGGGTCCTTTAAGCGGGGCGTGAAAAGGCATCTGATGAGGCCGTCAAGCTGAGTGCCACCACTGTTAACATGGCACATGTTTGCGATGGTGACCCTTTTTTCGAGACTTTGCCTTTAGCTTAAAATCAGGCGAGGTGAAGTCAAAATGACGTGTCCTTTATAAAAAAAGAGCGCTAGACTTATGTGGAGAAGGGATCTCAATACAATCAATCATTTAGCCTAATGCAGTACACTACTGGAAACAGGCATCAATGTCCGCCATAGGATCTGATCCTCCATTCTCTGCATCTCATCAAGGTCATTAGTCCATCTGACACTCACCTAGCGCTTGCCGATTAATTTTGGATTTTGTAAATTTTAGCCGCGTAGTTCCTGGCAGAGAAGAATTTGGGTCACCCCATCTCTTCCCATGCGGTGTAGTATAAGGCGACTAAGGGATAGGGCAGTATAACATCAGATAGATACATCCCAGACTCAGCCTCAGATATAGGCTCGAGTCAACAATAGTGCCCGGAATATTATGGCAATAGGCTCACCCCCTATTACATGGGACCGACTACAACTATTGGTGAAATGGGGATGGTAATTCACCTCTGCCTAACCGTCCGGGGATAACGGCGTGATTATATGTATATACATGTTATATTTTAGTTAAGCTGTCCATTTATCTACATGGGGTCTCTCATTGCATAAGATAGTAGCGTATCATCATGTCTACGTAAACATGTAGGTACCTAGGATTTCACAAGTAGTACCTAGCTACTCGCGACTTCATCTACGTAGACTGGAGCAAACGAGATATGAGCGCTGGCGACGGCATCCCGCTCGCTCTTGTCTTATGCTCTATCTTTCTTTCTCTTTTTTTACCTCGTCCCCCGCTACGCCGCGTGTAACATGGGGGCGGTACAGCTCTCGCGGTCAAAACGATAAACAAAATAAAATGAATAATTTCACTTACCGGATTACAAAGTAGGTAAGCTTGTAATTCGTGGCTTTCAATAAAATAAATTACCGATTTTTAACTATTTTTATTACTCAACAGTAAATTATTTAGCATGTCCCAAATCACAAGGGAGAGTGTCGTATGAGGAGCTATTCTTAAATATAGTGGTCCGATCCCCTTGTACAATCCGTATAGGCCTTCCTTTTTGTATATTTTGGTTAAACAGTCTAGTACGCCCGTGTAAAGGACTGTGCCTAGTTTTGCTGAACCTGAAAAACAAGGTAAAAGTTATTGAGTTGGTCCACCAGAATCTCCTAGCTTGATTCTTCAGGGTTCCGAGGTGCGAAGGAAATGTCTTATGGGCCACCTTATACCCCAGAATCCGGAAACCCACGTTGGCATGCTGTTTGAGAGTCGGTACGAGTTCGAAATAACTACCTACGCCTAGTATCGGAGAGGATTTCTAGGAATTTGTAGGGAAGATTCAACAAATCGTCGCGCGTCGTTGTCAAACCAAAATCTGCTATGTGCATTTTTTATGATTTTAACATGTTGAAAATTGCGATTGGATTTTGACAATTGCGACTGGTAAATGAACCAATCTATTGCATGAAAGGCTATGTGCTTATAAGTACTATACGACGCACTTTGACAACTTATTCAAATATGCTATGTGGAGCAGCTAGAAATATTGTCAAATAAAATCTGCTAAGTGAAGAGAGTGCACATAGCAGATTTTGGTTTGACAACGACGAAATGCTGGCTTGATATTGTTAAGAGATGATATTACATGGAATGGTATGTTGGAAGACCGTGTGATGTGATCTACGATGATGATTATATTACACGTGCCAAGAATTCATAGGTTCCTCGAAATGAAATACACAGAATGTTAGTCTGATTTAGATTAGGTTATTCAAAAGGACCCCCAATCCACCAAGTAGATCTTCAAGTTACCCTGGTTATAAAGTCGAGTGTTAACTAAATCCAATGGGGTCTCGACTACAATCACAATCACACCACATACGATGCTCCCGAGAAAGGATAGTGCTATTGGCGAATCTTCCAAATATCCCCGGGATCGAAGACACTCTTTGAATCTGGAAACAAATTATGTCTTATAGGAGTACCAACCCTGGTTATATAGGCGAACCGTGGTGACGTCAAACGGGCAAATGATGAGGGCTACGACAATGCCGCTCACTGCACTTGCGGAGAACGCCAATCGAAATGGCGAAGACTCGCAACAAATGCCATACGAAAGCAGCATTTCCTTCGCTCTGAAGTGGAAATTATCGTTACAGGATACAACAGGAAATTAGTTCTTACCAAAATATAATGGCAATACATTAGATTCTATTTTAACCGCAAAAGTCCAACATCCAGGACGAATTTTGTACTAGTGACAGTTCGCTTCTTTACGGGTATTTTGACCCTTGAAAATGCCGATTTGAAGCCACTGTATCACTTTGTGCCGATAGCGGTGCAGAGTTAGAGCAAGCAGATAAAAGTATTGTCAAGGAAATTGGAAACAGGCTCATAAAGACGACTGGTGACTTCCGTCCCGGAGCGTTATTGGTGCAAAGGCTGGCATCGTAACCCGGCGTAGAAACGCGACGAGTGTGACTTTCGAGCCGGGGGCGGTCAGGGGCTTGTTATTTTTACTAATTTATCGTCAAAAATATAAAATGACTTGTTTTATGAATATTATGATCATCAAGATATTTATTAAAATATTCTTTTTAACTTTAAATAAATTCATAAATAAAAGAAATTGATCAACTGATGCGTCTATGGGTCCCCAATAAGATCTTGTGAGTCGGCCTCGGTACACATGCTGTTTAACGGACGTAGGTTTTCATCTCAGAGCTGTAGGATCAGATGACTTTAGGTCAGGTCCCATGATAGCCAAAAGAAGCCATATCAGGAGAAGTAGGCGTAGGAGTGCGGACCTTGGGCTCCTGATTGGAAGCTTTGGAAGCAACCCTAACATCCGCTGGGATGAATATGATCAATCAAGTTATCTGACTCCGTCCTGGATAGATGAACTTCTCGTCAAAGCTTGCAATAAGCTGAAATGGTTCTTATTACTTGGAAAACGTGGTAAGTTGCGCAGCACTTCCAATGGCGAGTCTTGTGCATGTAGCTGATACTCCCGTGAAAAAACCTTTGATACCATCAGACTTATATATTTTAATTAGACCATCACACATTCCTGAAATAGAAATGACTTTAATCAGAATTTAAGAAATGCCTCATGTATTTCTAACTTAAAATGCTTTTGAGAAGGTTGATCATAAAAAATTTCCCACAACGCTCCATCAAACCAATTTCTTTGCATAGTTCACCTTTAGATCATCCAAGCTCGAACTCTTGTATGTCCTGTGCATCCCATCTTGACAGTGAGTACACATGCCTACAGCCATATGGTAGAATATGACTATTATTCTACCTGCTGATGATAATAACTTACCATTATATTTATGCTGCCTTCCTACAGCTATACTTGGATGAGCTCCAGACTGTATTCTCGTCTTGACTACTGAAGCAGGGTTGCCTGTGATGCCGCTCATGACACCGCTTGCGCTTGACCAGAAGAGCGCCTTTTGAATACTGGTATCACCGTTTTTGTTTTTTGTCCAACCCTGCACTTCAGCTATGTGGTACATTCCTAGCCTGGAAACAACGCGACGTGTAAGATGTTTAGGTACTTTGAAAAACGAATGAAGTAAATGTGATGCTGATTCCAGTAAACAAAAGCCATCGCTCAGTTCCACCTCACCGCCACCTTAATTTATTCAGCCTTACCGACCGTTCTTCATTATCGTGTCGATGGCAATAGTTTTAGAAAATATGTAGATAAGGTTTTAGAACCGATCATAATAATAGTATTAGTAGAGCAAGAATACTTAAGATGCCTCACAAGATTAGATCCCTGTGGGGCTCTGTCACCAAAGGCTACCCAAGGTGGTCCTGATAGAATAGATTAGTATTGATCTCACCAAGAGAGGAATAGAAAAGAGGTTTCTATCGTATCGAGGAGGTACAGGGCCGTGCTTATTGCCTACCGTGAAATGCGACTTTCGAGACGATTATTTCCGGATTCTAATCTAACAAAAGTAGTTCCTGCCTGCTTTAGACGTAACAGGATTTAAAACAATAGTGGTTTTGACTTAGAAATTTTCCTTACCTCACAGAATTCATAGTGAAGCCCAGCACCATAGCTGGGGCTAAACCTTTCTGTAGCGCGAATACTCCATCAGTTCTTGCGATCACATATAGCGCATGGAAGATCCCCCTGTATCTGGTCGTAGTTTCAGTACGCGTTCGTAGTTCCCCTTGCAACTGAAGTCGTGTCTTGACAACATCCATCGGGTTTGTGAATATCGTTGCGCCGGCGCCGGCCAGCCCTCCAATTACGAAGTCCATTATTGGCTATCTGAAATTTTATTTTCAGAATTCACCGTCCCGATTTGTTTTTTTATTTTGGTCCAGAATAAAGTAGAAAAAGAATGGTCCACAACGCGCTGGCGAATGATCGCAAGTACGTTGTGGCCTAAGGTTGTAGCACTAAAATATTAAAATCTATTTGAGTTGTGACGTAAAAAAATCAGTAAAGTATAGTCAAAAGTAATCATTTTTCCTTCTAGTCATAGATTTATCCAACCATCCATGATGATTTGATGACAAAAATATTTTTGTTTTAAAAATAAAAACAAATTTAAAAACTGTAAAAATCCTCAACCTCAAACTCAGAGTTAAAATCTTACGTTGATACATAGAAATCAGACCGTGAACTTAGCAAGTAGAGTTATTATTGGCGTCAATAAGACTTTGTATTGTTCCATATCGAAAATAAATGAACTATTTCTAGACGGCAGTCGGTCTCGTCATAGCTATATGCCAACCAATTAAGGAGGCATCGTGGGGATCCACTCGGAGTTTTTTTTTATATAGGACACGTCAATTTGACTTCACCTCGCCTGATGTTAAGCAAAAGCAAACTCGGAAAGAGGGTCACCATCGGAAACATGTACCATGTTAACAGTGGTGGCACTCAGCTTGACGGCCTCATTAGATGCCTTTTCACGCTCCGCTTAAAGGACCCGGGACTGTAGGAAGAAGAAAACACGTGAGCTGGCAGGGAGTTCCTGGTCTTAATGGTGTGGACCTGCACTAGATCCTCGACCAGCAATCAGCAGATATAGGCACCTGCAGATGGTAGATTGCAAGTGAAGAAGCCTTAATCCACTTTGTTCAACTGCACCGTCACTAATAATCAGAACCCGAATATGATTATAACCTATTATACACCCCATAGTTGATTTTGATATAGGCATAACAATATATCTAGTTGACTCACCCTTCCGCGGTATCGAGAGTTCAAGTTCAGGGTTCAAAGGTCAAAGTTTAAAGGTGTATGACCTTAGGTTCAATGCTACGTATCTTTTATCGCCATTATCAATTGTATCTTTTGGTAGAAAAAGTATTATAATTATATCAAGAGCTAGCGACATGCGGTGTCACGCAGTTGTCGTCGCTACCACATACGTTTCGGTTTTGTATGGTATGGTATGGTATCACGGGCTGTTATCCGCAACTCCACAACAAGGCGCGGTTTTTGCGTGAGGGTGGGATTTTATTCGATCCACCCCAACTCGTTGAAGAACCCCAGCAGGTTATTCACACTGCTGGTGATCTCCCGGAGCGTACCTGTGTTTCTGAAGTACTTAGCCCTGTATGTGGCGGTTTCAGGACAGTGTAGGAGCACGTGTGCCGCAGTTTCGTCCTCGTTCATGCAGGCTCTGCAGAGAGGGCTGTCGGTGATACCTAAAATATAAAGGTGTTTATTGAAGGAACCATGCCCCGTGATGGCAGCCGTAGTCGTGCGTAGTTGCCGTTTGTTCAGTTGTCGAAGACGCCTGGTCAGTCTATTATCAAGCACAGGGATTGCCTCCCTGGCCTGTCTGCATACTTCCAAGTTCATCCATTCTCTGTTGTGTTGGTCTCTCGTTCGTTGGTTCACTATGGTTCGTAGGTATGCAAAGGGGATCGGTATTATGGGTTCAGGTCCCATTGCAACCATGTCTGATCCTCTCCTAGCAAGCTCGTCCGCGGCATCATTACCTCGCGAGCCGCTGTGGCCTTTGATCCATTGTAGAGTTATGTTGTTGGTGTGACCTATTTGATTTAATTTAAGATGGCACTCCAGTATTAATCCTGAATTAATAGTATGGCAGTTTAATGCTTGTAGCACGGCCATGCTGTCTGACAGTATGCGTATTGAGTGACCTATCACTTTCCGGGCCATTACCGCTGAGGCTGCCAGAGTAATCCCCATACATTCCGCTTGGAATACTGTGTTATGGGTCCCCAGCGGTGTCGAAATTGATATATTGAGGTCCTCCGAGAAGATGCCGGCCCCGGTGCCAGTACCTGTTTTGGATCCATCTGTGAAGATACGCAATTCCGTTGGGCATAAGGCCTCACAGCGGTGGTCCTCGTGAAGCTGGATCTTGTATTTTTTGTCGAAAAGGTGTTGTTTAGGTACACGGTCATTGACTGCTCCTATCATAGGTATCTCCTTTGTGAGAAATCGATTTTATTTTTATTCCAATGTGTTCTGTACCTGGAGTACTTCTAGGGGCTTTCGGCTTCTAGAGCGTTCCCCTTACACCCGGTATGATATGATATATTATGTCATCCCATCGACGTGACATCGAGCTAGGACTGTGCTGGTCTTCTCATCCTACTGGGGCTTAGTGGTAGTAACATATCCAGACATTTTTACCCAGGTAACATGGTGCCGACGTTTAATCTAGATCGTCCTCGATTACGAGAGCTCTTGAGGATATAAATAAAAGGCTAGATCAAGAGAACCTGAGCATAGTAAACGCAAGTAGAAATGAGTTGTCAATATTATTGACAAGTTATTTCCAAGGTCACACTATTTTAACAGCTGTCAATCATGTGATTTAGTTTATGCAAATGTTTTAATGTTATACTTATTATTCTTTAATGAGCTGTGAATGTTATACTTATTACTGAATATTGCTTTTCGTCTAAAAATCGACGTCGCTAAAATGAGCACAAAATAGGTTTATTATTTGTCTTTCAAAAGGTTTTTGTTCTTCTTCACATTACCTTACGATGTAAACCACTGTCGTACCACAGCGGCTACAAATAATGATATTAAATTTTAGACTTCATTTTTGTACGACTTAGGGCCAAAATTAAATGAAAAAAGTTTAATTTACACTTTTTTCGAAAAACATTGGAAAAAATGAAATGCTCAAGTGAGACTCGAACTCACGACCTTTCGCTTACAGTTCGAGTTCGAGTCTCACTTGAGCATTTCATTTTTTCCAATGTTTTTCGAACTTAACAGTTAGCATAATAAATGCTATAAAAAATTCATTCAAATTACACTTTTTTTTTTAAATTAGCGGTACACTTCGTACCGTCGATTTTTTTATCGCCTGTATGAACTCGGGAACTCTCGATAAAGCCGGTAAAGCCGACTCCTTACGATCGAGAAAAAAACGCCGACTCCACTAAGCTACCGAATACGCTTCAAAGTATATTAATTTATTATGTTAAACAATTTAATAAAAAATATCTTAGAGCTGCTACGCTCAAATCTCGAGATTATAATTCTGTTTCTGTCATTCAATAACCTCTCGTCTCGGTACGGTAACTACACAAAACACAACACGCAATAATAATAATAGGTACTTATTTAAATAAAAGTAACTTAAGTTAAATATAAAACACAACTCACCTTAAAATATTAATACTGCAAAGTAAAATCACGAAAATAAATACGATTACAATTAGATAATTGTAATTATCTTGGCACTTTAATATAAATTCATACTGTTAAAAAATAACAACACTCACTATCTCACGAATATGCATGACATTGAATGTCGGTGTGTTGGCGTAACCTACAGAACCTGTTATGTTGTCACAACTGTCACAATAAACACTCTAACAAGCGATAATAAGCCCTATTCTGTAGTCGTTAAAGTAAATTGTCTGATGTCGAAAGTAAGTATTAGCACGTGCTATCGATTTTCAAGTAACGAACAATCTCACAAACGATAATAAGCCCTATTCTGTAAGTCACAAAGTATAGATTATCTGATATAGAAAGTAAGAGTTAGCACGTGCTATCGATCTTCAGCATATGACGTGTGTGTGACGTAACTTTTGGCGCGAATGAGGAAATGTGATACAGAAATGATACTCGTTCAACGATTGAACACAGACTGAAGATTCTTGTATACCTACGCGTGATAGTGATAGTGTCTGTTATTGCTCGACCCACATATCTTAGACCTAAAATGTGCTCAAAATAAATATTCCACAACATTCTACACAACGCTATCTAGACCCATGGTAAGCTTAATTAGCTTGTGTTATGAAATCTAGAATACGGATAACCAATACTTAGATACTTTTTTTTTGTAAATACATACGTATTATACATAGAAACACCCAGATTAATGCAAATAGCCATATTCAGGCATACAAATATTTGCAGTGAGTGAGGAACGAACCCGCGCCTCCTGCGTGGCTGGCAGTCAGGCAACTACCGCCACGCTACAGAGGCTCTTTACGCACAGTAACTACACATTTCTGGGATGTACCTATTTTAAAGATAGCACGTGATGCTACTAGGTACTTACTGCGGTGGAAGAGCTCAAATTACAAAATTATCTGCGTGCGCTAGGGCCTTTTATATTTCACAATTTAGGTCCAAGATATTTGAATCGAGCTATAAAATATATAAGTTTGTAGATACTTATGAAGATAGCGATGATATGGTTTTATCAGGGAGTTTCTTGATTGAATTCTGATTAGATTCAGGCGGTTGGCATACTGCCCCGTATCACGCAGCGTATCGCTGGAGTACGCTTGTGTTTTTACTATAAAAAAAACGACGCGTGATACTTGAACCTTTTGGGAATAAACCAGTGCATCTTCTGCGTTTTGCATTACGCGTGTTTTTAATACATAGAGAGAGATAAATACCTACTGCTGTATCAGTTCCTGAACGGAATGTCAGATTGTACTTGGACAGATAGCTTTGCAATGGCGCGTACGTGTAACTCTGATCTAAACTAATTGTATCTCTAATATTAAGGAGACTTAGACTAAAAGACTAAGCCTCTGTGGCGTGGTGGTAGTGAACGACTGCTACGCAGGAGACGCGGGTTCGATTTCCGCTCAGTGCAAATATTTGTATGCATGAATTTGGCTATTTGCATTGGTCTGGGTGTTTCTATGTATAATATGTATGTATTTACAAAGAAAAAAAGTATCTATGTATGTTTATCCGCATTCTAGATGCCAATATTCTAGATGAACACAAGCCAGTTAAGCTATGCTTACCATGGGTCTAGATAGCGTTGTGTAGAATGTTATGGAATATTAATTTATTTACAGTATTACGAGTGTTTTACTATTCTACTACACCTACTTAGAAAGAAGAGATATAAGAATACGCAGTTTCGCGCTACGCCGCGTGATGCGAGGCATTGTGAAAACCGCCTTAGTAGCTAGAATCCTTAGTAGACATTGTGGGAAGCACTGTACATTTGATATAATTAATTATAAGAACACAATATCTTCAGTGATGTCAGCAGTAATTGATTGAGTCGATGAAATTAACCAATTTATTTATGACTAGCTATTGCCCGCGGCTCTGCCCGCGTGGATGTCGGTTAGCGGTTATCGTGACCAAACATAGCCTATGTCCTTTCTCATGGTCTAATCAACTCCTATACCAAATTTCATTTAAAACGGTTCTGTGGTTTAGGCGTGAAAGCGTAACATACAGACAGACAGACAGAGTTACTGTAGCATTCATGATATTAGTATGGATAAAGTGACCAATGACTACGCAAGTCTTATCATGAGTCATTTCACCTTCACTTAGTGTTTCTTTTTACTAAAAGCACTAAAAGGTAGTGAGTCGTTATGACGTTCCTCCTCCCTCTCCTTTCCAATACCCTGAAATTTAACAACACCACGCTGCAATAAATTGGTAGTGAAATTTGAGTCTCAACAAATAAAAAAAAAGATGTAACCTAGATATAATGAAAGTTGTATAGCCGTAATGCCGCGTGGTTCCCATTTGCCCCCCCCCCCCCCAATCTCTTCCCATGCGGTGTAGTACAAGGCGACTAAGGGATAGGGCTGTTTAACATCAGACAGATATAAACAGCCCAGACTCAGCCTCATATGCATGGCTCCAGTCAACAATAGCGCCAGGAATACGACAATAGGCTCAATGTGGGTTTTAATTCACCTCTGCCTAACCCTCCGGGGATAAAGGCGTGATTATATGTCTGTATAGCATGCTAAAATTCAGATTGATTCGAAGCCTCAAGACGTGGTTTAGTAGCTCAGTCGTCAGAGAATTCCTCCTGTAAGGTCGCGGGTTAAAATCACAGCATTTACTTTTTCCAATGTACTTAAATCGAAATTATATTTAAATGAATTTTTTATAGCATTTATTATGCTAACTGTTAAGTTCGAAAAACATTGGAAAAAATGAAATGCTCAAGTGAGACTCGAACTCACAGTCGCCAGTCGCAGTCGCCCTGTAAGCGAAAGGTCGTGAGTTCGAGTCTCACTTGAGCATTTCATTTTTTCCAATGTTTTTCGAAATTATATATTTATCTATGTATATTATTTGTCAACGTGGTAACGGAGAAAGAATACAAGTATCATCACTCCATCTCATCCAAAAGGTGTCGTAAGAGACGACTAACGTAAAAGTACGCAGACGATATCACTGCGAGAGAAGGAACACTCGATATAAAACCCTGTACCAACTCGTCTGGCCAACACGGAAACAGTAGGCCAAAGTTTCCTAAACATTGGAAGAGGCCTATGTTGGCTAATTGATTGATTGATTTGACATCCGTGGCGTGGCGGTAGTGAACGCGCGCGACTGCTACGCAGGAGGCGCGGGTTCGATTCCCGCTCAGTGCAAATATTTGTATGAATATGGCTATTTGCATTGGTCTGGGTGTTGCTATGTATAATATGTATGTATTTACAAAAAAAAAGTATTTAAGTATGTTTATCCGCATTCCATAACACAAGCTAGTTAAGCTATGCTTACCATGGGTCTAGATAGCGTTGTGTGGAGGGTTGTGGAATATTTATTATTCTCTTTATTCAATCATAAAACTTATCAATTACATTTTTAAATATATCGTAAAAAAAATACAAAATATATTTAAATTTAAAATATAAAAAATAGTATCCCACCGGCATCGAGTACAGGGACCAAGCTACCGGTGGTTAGGGCTCCAGAGAAAGGAACTTCCTCACGATGCGCGCCGTATCAAGGAGTACTGCCTTCTGCATCTGGCCCTTGACCCAACCATCCAACCCGAGCCTCTTCAGATGTTGGTCGAGGCTTTGCTATCAGTCCGTTGACTGATACGACTATCGGTACAATGATTGCTGAGTCAACATTCCACATGTCGACAACCTCGTAGGCCAAGTCCAAGTATTTAACTTGTTTATCTTTCTCAGCCTTCACGAGATTCTCGTCATGAGGAATGGTGACATCAACAATCAATGCTCGGCGTTCGGATCGGTCTATCACCACAATGTTAGGCTTGTTAGCTACAACAGTCCTATCAGTGATGATAGATCGATCCCAGTACAATGTGATATGGGTATTTTCTAGAACTGGCTCAGGAACATACCTATAGTACGGCACCTCAAATTCCACAAGGGTGTATTTCAGAGCAAGTCGCTGATGGATTATCCTGGATACTTGATTATGTCTGTGCAAGTACTCGCCGTTAGCAAGACGAGAACAACCGGAAGTAATATGCCTGAGGGATTCACCAGGTTGGTGACACGCTCGACAAATGTCAATTGTGCCATCCCTCATTATATACTTCCGGTAGTTATTCGTCTTAATAACTTCGTCTGCAATTGCACAGACAAAACCTTCAGTTTCCCCAAAAAGGTCACTGAAACGTAGCCAGGACACGGACGCCAATAGATCTACTTCGGGCCTGTGTAGGGCCCGATAGAACCTGCCATGTAGCTCCTTACTCTGCCATACCTCCCTGCGGCTGTCAGTGCTAACTATTGTAGGCCTGCGCCAGTTCTCTTTAGCCAAACCGAGCGGTATCTACGTTGACTACATCACGATGCATGTCCACGTTCGACTTAAGAAAGTAGTCTCTGAGATTGCACACCTCGCGATTATGAAGGGTCTTGGCATTTAAAAATATTATTATTAAAGTGTCATTTTTTATTCTCAACTCAATGAGTTGGTCTTAACCACATTTACGGGCCGGAACCAAGTAAATGAGGTGTGTGTGTGTCTTGTGTTAGTGTGTGTGTCTTGTGATAGTGTGTGTGAGTTTTCAGTATCGTCTATTTGCAGAAACTTTCTCACAATTCTGCATGTGTTCAGAATAGCGGCTTTTTGGATGGGTATGTAGATATTATCTTTGAGGTCTATCAGTTTTAAACTATGATGAAGATGTTTAGGAATAACTCCGGTAGTGGACACTACTATTGGAACTATATAGACTTTGTCTTGTCTCCAAATCCTCATAACTTCGTCTTTCAAATCAGCGTATTTATTAATTTTTTCGGTAATGGTTTTCTGTAGATTGTGGGTATTCGGGACTGCGATATCTATCAGGTAAGTAGTTTTATTTGTTTTATCTTGTAATGTAATGTCTGGTCTGTTGTAGTGAATGGTCCTATCAGTTATTATTATCATTATTATTATTATAGTATTATCTACATCACTATAGAGCACATTATGTGGGTATACATATGGATATAAGGTTTTCGAAGAATATGTGCTAGAATTTGTATGACTTACTTTACATGCTCTACTGTACCCCTGAAGGGAACCATGGAGCATACCAATTTTACCCGTTCTACCACCGGTGGTATAAACTAGGAGTAGGTACAGCGAAGCAAAACCCTTTCTGTTGAGAAAGTTAGTTATACAACAGAAAATGGAAAGGTATTGACCATTCCATTTTCTGTCCAAAATTTCAGCCTTCCAGATTTTTTATACGTGCTGGAAATCTCTCGGATATAAACCGAGCTGGAGGTGGAGGTTATGTCAGACTCGTACCGACTAAACACGCGCCGTCTGTGGGTCATCGTGCCGAAGGTGAGGTTTTTTTTTTTTTTATCCCGCGATAAATCCCCACGGAGCCAGTGGAGGCGGTTATGTCGGACTCGAAGCGACCAAAACGCACGCCTTCTTGGGTCCTTGGTTGCCGGAGGTGAGATTGCCAAAAGCATATCTCTCGCAAAGGTGAGGTTGTCTTCGATTTATCCCTCGCATCCGGGCTGAGCCAGGGCCACCTCGCACCCCAACTAACCCAGGGCCACCTCGCACGCCGGCTGACCCAAGGCCACCTCGCACCCCAGCTGACCCAGAGCTACCTCGCACCCCTGCTGACCCAGGACCACCTCACAGCAGCCATCAGCCTTCCACCAATTGCCGTTTATGAAATACAGCTCGATGACAGACACACTGTTAGTAGCGGAGTCTTAATAAGTATTGGGTTCCGTTGGTTACTCCTCGTCATACATAACCTTAAAAATAAGGAAATTTGTTCTGGTCAAAGAACTTGACAGTTTGACCTTGACCTTGAATTGTCTGACACTAAATTCAACATTTGACCGATAGGTCTACTATGAAAGTAATATCCGAAGTTACGTATCGTATCATCACTTTCTCTGAGTCATTTCTCGATTATGTTGAGGTCGGCTTTCCAGTGTTATTTTCTGTGAAGTGACTGCCATACGACCCCCAGATGGCGATATCGAAGTTATGTAGTTCGCCAGTCTGACTTTTGAGGGCTCCTACTGCCGTAACAACTATCATAGATGTTTGTACGACAACCGGGACCGCGGCTTGATGTGCTCTTCGAGGCACAGTAACACCCAGACCAAAGCAAATATATATATTTATGCATACATTTTTTTTCCGTGCGGAATTCCCCACGGATACCTCACCACCGGAGCCGGAGGGGGAGGTTCGAACCGACTAAAACCGCACGCCGACTGAGGGTCGTGGTGCTAGCCTGGAGGTGTGGTTGTCTTCGATCACCCCGGCTGACCCAGGGCCATCGCCTAAGGTCTGGCCCTCCTCGGGTAGGTATATTCATGCATACAAATATTTTCATTGAATGGGTATTGAACCTGTACCTTCTGCGTAGTAGTCGAGTTCACTAACGCGACGCTGGACTTACTTACGGACAGTTAGCTGTGGGGAAAACCCGACAGTTAACTATCCATAAGTGTCGTATCGTATGTCGTTCATTCGTGTTTCGTACGCGCTCGAAGTTTCTGATGTGGTGTTCGTGGTAGCCCCCTGGATAAGTGGCCTTTGACCTTCGCGTGCTAACACTACAACATGAATGTGAGTAATTCCGTCATTAATAATAATTTATTGGATCGAGTATGATAACATCATCGGATGGCAACTGTTGTCATCAACAAATAAAAGGGTGACGTCATCAAAAACAAATGGTAAATTAATAAAGGACAAACATTATTTATTCTTCGGTAGCCTAGTGGTATGGGCAATGGACTGCTGAGACGAGGTCTCGGGTTCGATCCCAGGTTTGCCATGGCACACACCAATGACTTTTCGGTGCTTTTCGAAGTTATGTGTGTATTTATCGCAGGTTTATAAGTGCCCGGTTAATGGCAATAGGCTCGCCGCCTATTACATTGGTACCTAAACATAAACTGGCGAAATGTGGGTGCTAGCACCTCTACCTGCCCCTTCGGGGAATACAGACGTGAGTTTATGTTATGTTATGTTATTATTTATTGATTCAAATTCAAATTCATTTAAATGCTAAAAATGCTATAAGCATTTATTTTACTAACTTTTTAAGTTCGAAATACATCGGGAATTACCCTCCTTCCTTCGGTAGTCGGGTAAAACGAAGCGCTCAAGTGGGAAATTTGAAGTGATTCAGGTGTGGTTCAATAGCTCAGTTGAAGAGCATTCCCCTTGTAAGGGAAAAGTCGTGGGTTCAAGTCCCACTTAAGTTGGAACAATCAACATCCGAATACATCCGTGATCATGGCGCTTGCACAGCGCCGAAATCGATTTAAGCTTTAATTTTCATGAAACCCTTAAAACTTTTTCTAAAAAAGTAACTGGCAGAACACTTTAAAGCCGTCGAAATCGGTCAAGCCACTTCGAAGATTACCCTGAACCAACAGACAGATAATAAAAATATCTAACTCTCATGGAAAATCAATGACCAACTACAAATTACAAGCGTCCATATTGTCCGCGTGTAACGCTGGGCGCGACATATATACTTGGATACATATTTGATGATTGACTCCCCATAGCCTTCCTACAACACGAACGTTTACCATCAGTGGACTTGACCCAAATACGCCATATCTGATGCGCAGTAGCGTATCAGTGTGCACTAATAAATCTAATATCAGGTTCATGTTCGGAACAATACCTAAAGATAGGTTTTTCATTTTTATAAACGCCGCCCGACATTTTCAACTGGCAAAGCTAATTACAATGACTAATATATCGGTTGTGGTTATTCAGTATAACATAAATTAAAAATTCAAAAACCCCCGACACTACTCATCCCCACTTTATAACTTAACCTATAACTTTTAAACGGCTCAACCGATTTTCATCAAACATGTCTAAGAACACTCGCATAAAAGTCACCTATAATACAAAAAAAAACTAAATTGAAATCGCTTCATAAGTTCGCAAGCTATGGATGGCACAGACAGATAGACAGACACATCAAACTTATAACACTCCTCTTTCTGCGTCGGGGGTTAAAAAGCCCTCTTGCCGTAGATATAAAAGTACCAATTTATTATGTAGGTACTGACTAGGGTAAACACTACGACATCGCATCGTGCTACGACGCGGAATCTTTTCACGATATGACGTCATATCGTGGAAATTTGAGGCAAGTTACAGTAATAAGACACCACAGGCATCACGCTAGAACTACGCCACTTCATAGCACCATTTAACGTCGTAGTAGGACGTGACATCGTAGCAGGAGGCGTCAATGTAGCACTACGCAACATCGTAGCAGGATGCGACGTCGTAGCACTTAGCAACGTTGCTTGTTGTCGGAGGACGCAAAACGTCATAGAACTACACAACGTCGTAGCGGGACGTGACTTCATAGAAATGCGACGTCGTAGCGCAACGCAACGTCGTCATTTATATAAATCTGTTTATGTAGAGCGTTTCTGGTGCTATAAAGCAACGCAACATGTTATATAGCAATCATTCGTGCAATCATTTACGGGGAAGCTTGCAAACAAACAGCCGAATATATCTACATATTTACAGGGTATATTCTACCAGTTCCAAAACGGCAGCCAGTCTGGGCGGCATTAGGAAATAATAATTATCTCGATGAGAGCTATTTTGTGCCAATTGGTGACATTTTTGATAACATCTGGGCACAAATACAGCATCTACTCACAGATTTATCTATAAAGATAACCTTATGGAGTTGTAGCAGCGATGCATAGGTACATATTGAAATAATCATTCATTATCAGTATTGCATGCCCTTGATATTGCCCATATTCATGGTCACACATAATTTAGTATCTAAGGTAGAAAATTGCTCAGTCATGCGTAATTTGCAATCATTTTCATAATAGCACTCTACAGAAAATATGGATGTTCCCATTATATTTCAGTCACGCGATTTTCAACCTTAACATCTAAAGATTAATCAGTCCATTTAAATATTATAAAATTTGTGAGGATAGATGGATGTGTGATGAAAGTTACTGAACGGATCTGAATAGAAAAGTTGATTTTGAGATTTAAACATTTTTGAAGTCAATTTCCAAGAAATTCTTACAAAAAGGTTTTTGACGTGACAACTTATGATTCGATGGAGCCGGCTGCACGCACGAAATAACATGACGTCATGCGGCGTTACCTCGCTCTGAGGCGTTCCATTTAAGACTTGAAGTGCAAGCGAGAGCGCGGAACGAGCGACAAATCAAACAAATAAAATTAAAATTTTCTTTTGAAAAATGAAACCATTCCATCAGTATTTTCTTATGACGTTGTCACGTTCAACTATCGTCAGTAAACCGACTTTACAGACAACCGATTTTTTAAGAAAAGTCTTTGGTGTGTTATGTAAATTTCAGCGAAATAATCGGATTACAGGGCCTAAGCTATCTTACATTTCACTAATAAAGTTGGGACGAGCCACTAGCCAATAATATTCTCCAAAATATAGTGAGCATTAGAAAAATTCAATTGAAATATGCATGGAACACCTGTTTCGGTTCCTGAAAGGTCAGTTCAAGGTTTCATGCAAGGTAATAACATGATGATACCTTAATGCACTTTAATGGTTATTGCATTAGTTATAGGTATTGCCTTGCCTTTGTATTTCAGGTTTTATAGGGCCCTAATAACACTTTCCGGGCCCAATTTCACCTCGCCTGCTGTTAAATTACAGACGAGGCTCTGGTGCGAGCTTCATCTATCGGGGTGGCGAGGTCACGCGGTCGCTCTCGTAAAAGTCAACAAACAAATCCTATCGATAGTAAAACACTCGCCGGGATATTTACCATGTTTTTTAAAGTGTTTGAGAAGCCTATATTTCGGCGCTGTTACAACATCCTTGCTCATGGCGCTTGTGAATATCCCAGCTAGTGTTTTACCATCGATGTGAGTGACCATGTCAATCTCAAATCAAAGAAATCCTAATTCACACACGCTCTAATGGTTGAATGGAACCAGCTGAAATTTGGTACAGGTATAATATAGATTATATTCTGGAACTACTAAAGCAAATATGGGAATAAAAAAATAGTTTATGTATACCTATTTCATAAATACCGGCTTGAGGTTCCGGGCCCCACACAGCAATAAGCGAGTCTCGACTTCCAAATTTTGAAGTTCAGACGTAAGTAACCGCGAAATTCCTAGATTTATGATGACTTACATTTTTTTTTCATAAATATCTATGTTATTGCGGTTGCGGTTACTCCAAAACCTACCAATAACGAAATATCCACGTTACATAGGCAATCAATACCATTTAATCAACGTAAAAATGTATGTAAATCCTTTAGAATCCGTACAGCCACTGTATAGGACAGTACAATAGCATTTCGATTGTCCGTCGAAGGCCGACCGCGGATCGATGACGGTAATGATGGTCATTACACCGTCCTCCGTGGCGTGTGTCACAATATAGTAGTAATCACGTGAAATATGTACATTTAAATATCATAGTTCTGTCTAGCATTAGACTGCGGTCGGTGGGATAATTTATTGTTTTTTTTTAGTAAAAAGAATATTAGAACCGAAGTGACTAATATCTATTCCCTCTAACCCCTCCAACTAAGCTAAATAGGCTATTTGACAATTTTTTTTTTACTTTCGAAAAATTACCACTTGCTTATAATATAATGAACTGTTAAAGAGAAATTTTCGTAACACATAGTTTTAGATATTTGATTTTGAAAAATTCTATTTGTCGCGCTGCCCGTAAACGCTCCATACAAAATCGTACAAAACTGTGACGTCACGCTTCTGTAGCGCGTAGTACAAATGTATGGAGTGCAAGAGAATATCGCATTTATCTCGGTCTACGTTGCGTTTACACGTACACAGTTCATAATCAAAGTTATTTAAAATTGAATGAGGAATCTAAAAAGTTATATATTTGAATTGAATTTGATTGTTTATATTTTGACTTTATTTGGGAATTTCAACTAATGAAAAGTCATAGTTTCAGTTTAGATATGCAATATTTTATTTTGCCAGGCATATTTTTTCAGAACAAGCAGTATCATATTAAGCAGTATGGGGAAGAATCGACGACTTAGTCAAATACCCTATTGCTTGTGCTAGGAGTGGGTTCACGTCAGTAGTGTAATGGCCAGGATTCGAACCCGGGACCTCTCGATCGTAAGACCGACTCCTTAACCACTAAGCTACCGTCAATTCGGCGTGATTGATTGATGTATCAACTATTCGTCAAGTTGTTAAGAGATATGTTAAGAGAGTTTACTTCCAGTATGGGGCCCAATGTCGAAGGGTGAAAAGGAAGGATCATTCCAGAAATCCCCACCAGTGGGGATTGTTATTTTTTGACCAGAAATCTCCACTAGTCTTTAGCCGACCAAGCGAGTCACCGAGGATTTTATAACTTAGGTAAACCACAATATATTTTGATTGTGTCGAGTTAAAAGTTTGATTTTTGCAGCTTTAAGACGGTAAGAAGTATGGATTTCAACTTGATACCTCCACGCACGACAGATGGACAGACAGACAGACAGACCGACAGACAGACGGACAATGAAGTGATCCTATAAGGGTTCCGTTTTTTTTCTCTTGAGCTACGATACCCTAAAAACAGACCTCGATCCTTATCTCCTAGTTTTTCATGCACCAAGCATTCTTGATCCTAGCGGTAATCTCAGTCGCGTCCGACGCTTTTACATCGGAGACTGGGGTCCGCTGCTTTCATTATCACTACCAACCCCAACATTCATCATTCTATTCTATAATACAATACGCTGGGCAATAAATTCCCACTTGTCTAGGGGGATAGTCCCCAACGACTTGAAGTTGTAAACAAAATCTGACTTCTAAGTCAACACAAGTAGATGGAGCATTATCTACGATAGTTGCAAGGATTAGACTTTATGGCATAGAAAAAATAAGTCTATAATTGTGTCGTCCCATTCATACCGAGTAAGCCATGACTTTCACACCTCTATGAATCACATGGATCACAATGTGACTCCTGTGAAGGTCAAAATTCACTCTTGAATACATTACTTGGCGTGATTCGTAAAGCAAAATGACTCACGGCTATTCTTTTCAATAAGTACCTCAATTTAGTAAGCCTCACTCAGATTATCACAAAAGCTAAGTAATTAACATTGAGTTCGAAATATATCGGGAAAAGAAGCGCTCAAATTGGACCCGAACCCACGACCTTTCTCTTACAGAGGAATGCTCTTTTAGCTCAGTTAGCCATTGAGCCACACCTTAATCATTTCAAATTTCCCTTCTCTTTTTATCCGTCTTTAAGGGCGACGGTGGAGCCATCCACCAACTTCCTTACGAACTGTTGGAACCAATGAATGATTTTTCAACCGCCTGAATATTTGAATGAAATTTTTATAGCATTTATTATGCTAATTTTTTAAGTTCGACGAAATACATCGGGAACAATTTCATTAAAAAAAATACGATTGACTTTATGTTTAATTCATCCGTGTGGTGACGGAGAAATAATACATGTATCACCAACCCACCTCATCCGAAGGGTGTCGTAAGAGGCGGCTAACGGTATAAAAAAAGAAGTTTAAAACTAAAACCCGACTACCGAAAAATCACACTCTAAAATGTAACAAACAAGTAAATATCAAGGTTAGCCGTGGTCGTATGCCATTTTACCCTAGAATATATTGTTTTGTTAGAGTAAGTGGCATACGACCACGGCTTTCCTTGATATTTTCTTGTTTGTTACATTTTAGAGTGTGATTTTTCGGTAGTCGGGTTTTAGTTTTAAACTTCTTTTTTTATTTACATTATTTTGGGGCAAGGTAAAGCTAATAATTTATACATATTTGAAAGGTGCTTCTTAAGCCCTTTCATTTGATACCAAACACAGCATATTTATCTCAAATTTATTTTTTTACACAGTACCTTATGAGCGCTAGAGGGCGCCACACAAGATTGAGTGACACGTCATATAGCCTATAACCATCGGACGATAATGCCGCTTGTAACGATACCTCATTTGTCTAGTTCTAATGAGTAGTTGAGGAGCTATGAGGGAACAAATGAACATACATACATACATACATACATACATAGCCTGTCAAAATCATAACCCTCCTTTTGGCTTCGCCGTAGTCGGGTAAAAATACGCAGACGATATCACTGCGAGAGAAGGAACACTCGAAATGAAACTGTACCAACCCGTCTGGCCAACGTGGAAACAATAGGCCAAAGCCTCTCAACAGCGCAGTATTGTTAGGGGCGTTAGGCCAGATAGCCTCTTCATGGTAAGGTAGGAAAGTGTCTTCTGTCTTTAAGGGAGGCGGAGTTGCGCCCACTTAATGTTGAGTCAAGGTGCTATTTTCATTAGGTTATGCCGACTTACCGTGTCTCTCTGATGAGCAGAGTCAAGATACGAACAAGGGCGGGGTTAATCTTGAATACCTTTATGCAGCGCAAGAATATCTCCAGGTAGACTGGATGGTTTTCAAATTGATCAGCAATAAGCAGGACTGATAGGTATTTTGAGGCAGTTTGATGCCCTGATGATGGCAGGCTCGGTAGCTCGTCCCTTTATTCATGTAACACAAAAGATAGCTCCTTGTGTTTCGGTAGCTTAGTGGTTAAGGAGTCGGCCTTACGATCGAGAGGCCCCGGGTTCGAATCCTGGCCATTACACTACCGACGTAAACCCACCTATCACAAGCAAAGGTTAGATGGAATATTAGTAATTTCGGTTCTAATATTCTTTAAAAAAAAGCATAGAATATCTTTCTCAAGAAGGTTAAGCACCTTCTGACTGTTATATATATCCCCTCCAATGAAGCTAAATTATTTCTATTTGTAGTGCTGGGTATTCGGTAGGGGTTCGAACCCGTTACTATAACTTTCTATCTAGTCCAACGCCTTATTCATTGCGCCGTTTACACATTTAAGTAAGGAATGTGAGGATAATAACCGCTTCCATTCCAATCCACCGGAAGTTAATTCCTTTTAGGTAGGTACGTGTTATCGATAAAAGAACTTTACAATCGTACGTTCTTTTATTGTAGCAGAATTGATATTACTTAATAATAGTTGAACTGTTTCATGTTCAGTCTATTTTCAGACGTAGCAGCCGTAGGGGCTAATGTAGTTAGTTTTCTTTGTAGGAAATAGATTCATAGCTAATTTAGTTAAACGCTTTTGCCTACCTATAGTTCAATTAGAATGTATTTTGGAAATATTTTTTCAGCTTTATTTGTGAACTGAAATTTCGTCCGCGTGTGTTAAAGTCAATAAAAAGGTTTTAACCATGCAAAAGGTGTTAGAGACTGGACATTTTCATTCAATACCTGAAAAATAAATTAAATCAAAACAATTGCAGTTATTCAAAAAATGTCAACATTTTTTTGTGAGTTTTTTACGATTGTCTCCTTGTTGTTATTCCTCGTGTTTTCCAATTGCGTGATATAAAGGTCACGCAGTGCGTTTGTGCATATTTGTATCGTTACGTGGACGACGGTCACGCGGGGGTGGTTCGATAGGCGCGGAGGTGCCACCCAAGGCCGGGGCGCGCTGTCGGCGCGCGGCCGAGCGAGCCACCGCACGCCCCATGCTGCCCGGAGCACTCGCGCCACTCGATCCTCACAAAACGCGCGCATTAACCACTATCTACGCGCCGCACAAGTTCAAAACAAGAAAAAACAAAACCGCACAGTCGAGAATGCTCGATAATGACATCCCTATCAAATCAACATTGTCTCCATTCCACCCACTCCCCGCGATCGGACAGAAACTGGAAAGATCCAAAACAAAAGTTATCGTATTTGATTTCAATAAAAACCAGTCGTCAGCCCTCGACCACTCTGTTAAATTACACGATGTACTGAAACCGTTAACACCGCTGCGGATACATGGGTATACAAGAAAGAATTCGGTGGATACGATAGAAGCAAGGAAGCCTCAGCAGCTCCTCAGAGAAAATACGTATGATGTGCTGGAACCGGTGTATGTGAATGCTGCGAAAGTGATAAAGCAAGATACGTTTATTGCAGAAAAAACGACGACGTCCAAGAATATAACAAAAGTTGAGGCACCGCCAAAACTTTCACCAAAGACGAGGTTTAAGAAAGCTGCGATGCAAGTGGCGAAGTTATCCTCGATGCCGGAGACGGGGAAGTTGTTGTGTTTAAGAGAAAGACAAACGTATAATGTCGTTCACAGTCCAGATGGTGATAAATGTTTGTGGAAGTTACAAGAGCTGCCTCGAAGTCCATCGCAGAACCTCGACCAGCTCTCGGAGATATTCCAAACTCTAGAAATGAAGGGACGACACAGAGACAAAATGAAAAAGGAAAACAGTTGGTTTTAGCAAATAATTAGTTAATTTAGATTAAGGAAGTGTAGTTTTATTTACTTCGTTTTAATGTGCGTGAAACAAAGCGGTGTACTGTTTAAGTGTTAAGAGTAAGAATAAGAAATATTTTTGTTAATGTAACATATAACTCTGTTGTGAAGATGGCTATTGCTCAAAGTTTAAATGTTGTGGACTTCGTGCAGATATTTTATTAAACTGTGTGAGATTTGTAATATCTGTTTTCTTTATTAGGGGTGAGGGGGTAAGTCAGTCGTAGGTACGCCATAATTTATTAATTATTTGTGTGGGAAAGCGCGTGTGTCGGTTGTGTCGTGACCTTGGTTCGATTGTCAACAAGTGGGCTTGTGCGTCGGTGTTTAACCCTTGGATAAATCGAAATATAAACCTGCTCACAGTATATTATGATATTAATGTGAAAAGATTGAATGAGTTTCCGTGAACATGAGTGAGTCATAATTTTATAATTCATAGGTTTTTTACGAGCGGTACCTAATCGATTGAACTCGCCATTGAATAGGTTCCAGAAATTAATCGGTGAAAGGCATTCATAATTTAAAAACAAAGTGATTCGTGGCAGTTCGTGTTTGTTGCCAAACTAGCATTTCATACATAATGTTTGCTAATTGAATTTGTACGTTGTGGCCCGGATACAGTACCTATTTTTCATAAGTGAAATCCTTTACCCGTGACACCCACAGGATCCATCATCATCGTCCAAAGGCCAAGCCCGGTTGGAGCCCAAGGTCGGCATAGCTACTTCTCCTTTTCATAATTTGGTAAGTTCTTGCTTGACTATGACAGAAGCAACTGACGTCGGACCCCGAACTCTTAGAGGAAAGCTTCATCAGTCTCGAATCAGCAAGTGAGAGCCACGTTGTTGGCTGGGCCCCAAACGTCTTGGTAATTTGGTAGGCACTTACTGAGGCCAGTTAACAACAAAGTAACAAATTCGAACTTATGCCGTTGTTGCTATTAATTACAGATACAGCTAAGATACAGGTAGGTAGATATAAAGGTCTGGAGCTAAAGCTACCTACCTGTATCTAAGCAATAACCAAGCCGGAATTTTATTCTTTACAGACGACTGAAGCAACATGCCAAAACGGGTGTTTCCTGATGGCCAAACTGATTTGCCAAACTGGTTTGGCCACGAGGAATTAATGTCCTAGTGGCCAAACTCAATATTGTCTTCCTCCTGTATATCACGTAGGTGGGCGGCTTTTCCTGATGGTTAAACTGATTTGCCAAACTGGTTTGGCCACGAGGAATTAAAGTTACCTAACCTACCTAATATGAAGAGTGAATCTACGTAATATGGAGGGATGGAGGGATAGACCCAGATGTCCGCATTTCTTGAATTGTTACGTTGATTGACTATTGACGTCGACTATACTGTACCTACTGGTGAACTAGCGGAATTTATTTTATTGCTTGTTGACAAAGCAGATATTTTTTTCTCATACGAGAGTGTACATTGTAGCGCTTGCCTCGTCTTATGTTGTCTCGGTGTATTTTTGTGTCCGTATCAAAGGGTCGGTTGTCTCGCAAGGCCTGCTGAGAGCATTGCTGTAGACTTGCGAGCTTCAGTGGTTTGTATGTGGGTTGAGACCCCCCCCCTTGTTAATTTATTATTAAAATGTGATTAGGATTTAGTGTACATTCCCAAACAATTGTGAAATTGAATTTAACTTTACCTGAACCCCCCCCCCCCCCCCTTGATTTGATATCTAAAAAAGAAAAATGCATCCGCTGACAAATGAACGCAAAGCCCAAAAAAAATACAATTTAGATGGACTAGAAGAAATAACTCACAGTTTGGCCACTAGGACATTTAATTCCTCGTAGCCAAACCAGTTCAACAAATCAGTTTGGCCACGAGGAAAATCCGTATTGAACGTGATATAGGGTGTAGAAATTTGTAGAAAAGACATGAAATAGTTCATAGTTTGGACACTAGGACATATAATTCCTCGTGGCCAAACCAGTTTGGCAAATCAGTTTGGCCACGAGGAAACACCCGCCAAAACGGCTCTTTCGTCGTGGCCAAACTTATTTGCCGAACTGGTTTGGCTACGAGGAATTTAATGTCCTAGTGGACAAACTATGAACTATAGCTCGTGCGAGTTAACATGGCACCTGCCTCGAAGACACCCTCCTCCCGCTTCCCCGCGCGCGACCCCGCTCTCGCCGTGCGAGGCTAGTAGCGTCAGCGTACACGCCTCCCGCTCCCCCGCGCAAAGCCCCGAGCCAGGTGCCATGTTAACTCGCACGAGTTGTAGGTATTTCATGTCTTTTCAACAAATTTCCACACCCTATCACGTTCAGTATGGATTTTCCTCGTGGCCAACAGTCACCAAAATCAGACGCTGGCTACTGTACAAATACAGAAGTACTTTATTTGTTCTATGATACAGATTAAATGCATAACCCTTCTTTTTGGCTGCCGCGCAATCGAGCAATCCTATACAAAATGTACCAGCAAAATATAAGTAATTTCCCCAGTGAATATTATTACTTTTTTACACCTGTCTCAACAGCCTTGCCTACAGCCTTGGTAGGAGGATCTATGGCGTATCGTATTGGGGACAGGCTCAGTGACACATAGGGGTGTTATCTGATTGAAATTACGACATATCCTTCACCTGCATTCGTGTTGCTTAATAGTCGATAACGTGAATGATGTATTTTTAACTGGGCCATGAGCTTATTTGATACCTTCATTATTTTCTGTATCTGTTTCCTTTGTATACCATTTACGTGACAGACAAGCAAATGACTCATCTGATGGAAAAGGTTACATAAACATAACATAACATAAACTCACGCCCGTATTCCCCGAAGGGGTAGGCAGAGGTGCTAGCACCCACGTTTCGCCAGTTTATGTTTAGGTCCCAATGTAATAAGGTGGCGAGCCTATTGCCATTAACCAGGCACTTATAAACCTGCGATAAATACACACATAACTTCGAAAAGCATCGCAAAGTCATTGGTGTGTGCCATGGTAAACCTGGGATCGAACCCGAGACCTCGTCTCAGCAGTCCATTACCCTAACCACTAGGCTACCGCGGTTTTTTTTTATTAAGTTAAAGTTAAGGTTAAGGTTAAGGTTATATTAAACTAGAAACTACATATAGCTCGTATAACTACATATAACGTCGTGGAATTCCTCCGCATCGTCACCGACCGGTAACGTACCCAGAAGGCTGGCTGCATTGCCACGTTGAATTGCAATGCTTAACCTCAGACTCTGTGCAAGGTAATAACCAGCCTTCTGGTCACACGTAGTTCTCATCCAAGAAGTCCAATCATATAACAATTAATTATCATCACAGCGTTAGTTACAGTTACATCCAACATTTGCCGCGTTCCGTTTTGCACATTCTCATTTTGTATCGACTGTCGGTCCTCTCAGCAGTAAGACAAAAACCCGCACCAGAGCCTCGACCGTCAAACAGCGTATGTACCTACCTACCTACTTGCAAGCAACGCGCAGTTAGTTTTCACTCCTCTTGCAAGAGTTTATAATAAAAGGTAACCACCCTAGGACTATAAAAAAAGGTTTCCCAATAGGTACAACTGTCCACACAATTTTCAGTAATTGCTAGTTTATGCAGCATGGTGGCGATTTTATCGATAATTGGCGATATATCAGCAGTCAGCACGCGAACTATCGAAGCGCCATTTGCCTAACCTAATTCCGATGTTTGTCATGTGTTGCTGACGAGAGCTTCATTGTTCAAAACGCCTTGTTTGGTAGGGTTTTGTGTTAGTTCAATGTGCTAGATGTTAGGTTTTGCGCAGTGTCTGAGCGTTGCAACGAACAAAAAGATGTTTTTAATCAACTTTTGTGGATAAAAGGTTATTAGGTCACAGATTATGTAATAAGCAAAGCCGTATGCTTGACTAATCATTTTTGGCGGGGAACAACATAATTTTAGCCCGCCAATTATCTGCTTCCCATCGTGCCCTCTGCTAGAATGGCGAGGAACGCAGACAGCCTCCGAGCAGCTTTTCACAGGGTCACTTCCACCTAGGCTGTAGGCGACAGCATCTCCCCAGCGTGAGAGGGTCGCTGCCACTGCTTTCGTTGCCCAGGGTCCAGGGTGCACTGCGTTGAGGTTCCGGAACACGCATCCCACTGATGAATCAAACCTATTAGTGGCAAATTTTTAGTCTGCCTGCTTATTATGAAGAAATTATAAAAGTTGTGTAGCTCTATCCCTCTTTCTCGCATGGAATACGAACTCTTTAACACGTTATAGTAGGATATGTAGGTACACTCTTATTTTTACTCTTATTTTTGTCTCTGTGTGTGTGTGTGTGTGTGTGTGTGTGTGTGTGTGTGTGTGTGTGTGTGTGTGTGTGTGTCTGTGTGTGTGTGTGTGTGTGTGTATGTGTCTGTGGCATCGTAGCACCCAAACGGATGAACCGATTTGGATTTAGTTTTTTTTAAATTGAAAGGTATATTAGTCGGGAGTGTTCTTAGCTATGTTCGAAAAAAATCGGTCCAAGATGGCCGTCGCTACAACATGTCGGAATACATATTTCTCCATAACTCCCTCAATATGGGTATCAAATGAAAGAACTTGACTAGTAAATCAATTTAAAAAGTTTAAAATATTACTAGGCAAACTCCATTTATTTTCAACTTTTTGGGGGTGGTTTTTGGGACGGGGGTTTTTGAAATTTTTAATTTAATTTTTCATTTCTAATATCTGCTGTTACTAATTCCAATGTCACGCGTGGGTGTTATCATGCCTTCAGTACAATATGGCTAGTTAGATTGCCAGCCCGCCAACTATTATGAAGTAGAAAATGAATCATTGCCGGTTCAGAGGGAGTTAATGGAAGCAAATCGCTAGTAGGTACTTAACATTGACCTTTGAGGTTATATTCTACTAGGTATTATAAATTGCGTACCTACCGTCATAGACCTATTATCCATTAGGTAGGTACCTAAGTATCATTATGGGCAGTTTTATAGAATTCTTAATGAAATCGCGATTCACCCGACATTTTTACTTTTGCGCGATAAAACGCCGCCATTTCAAAACCGAAAAATTTTGGAGGAACGGAGAACGGTGGGAATTACGAGTAATAACGACTATAAACTAATTTATAGACGTTGCTGCAAAGGTTTCAGGTTCCATTCACGCTCAGTGCAAATATTTGTTTTGTACGCCAAATTAAAAAGAAGAGGCTCTGAGGAGCCCCTGTTTCCGAGGTGAATGCGTCAGATGCTAACAGGGATAAACACGACTAAAACCTGCCAGTTTGCATGAAATGTTTACATGATAAGTATCTATCTACTTAGTAGAGGTAGCTCTTGCAGAGTCAAGTACAAGGAAGTGGCGGGTTATTAACTCGGCCTACCCTGGAAGGAAAAGGCGTTACCACAGAAATATTAGTACGATAGAACGGCAATGTGAGCGGGAAACACGTGATAATCCTGTCCTATGAGACAAGAACTTTCGAACGTTTACTCGACACTTTAGCTTGTAATAACATTTTTCGAATTTAAAAGTTAGAATAATAAATGCTATAAAAAAAATTATTCAAATATTTGGGCGGAGTCATGAAAATTCAATGTTTAAAAATGTTTAAAAAATCATTCATTGTTTCCAAAAGTTCGCAAGAATGTTGGTAGATAGCACCACCGTCGCCCTTAAAGACGGATATAAAGAGAAGGAAAATTTGAAATGATTCAGGTGTGGCTCAATAACTCAGTTGGAAGAGCATTCCCCCTGTAAGGGAAAGGTCGTGAGTTCAAGTCTCACTTGAGCATTTCATTTTTTCCGATGTTTTTCGAACTTAAAAGTTAGCATAATAAATGCTATAAAAAATTCATTCAAATTGTAATAACATGGTTAAAAATACCGTGAATATGCCATTTTGTGCTATTTCTAACTATAGAATAAAAATGGAGAAGTAAATTTGAAAAAAAATAGGCATTTCTTATATCTCGTGAGTACCTATTTACAGTGAAAAGTCACCACGCGTGACATGCAGTGCAGATGAACACTGCTTATGGCCGTTATATCTTAATATATTTCTGTAGGTGTGAAATTCTTGGGTCAAACAAATGGTAGGTAAGTATTCTTTTTTATGTTAAATAATTTTCAGTGGCATACGACAGGAAAAAATGGGACTGAAAATATTGTAAAAAACTGGATGTTTACACACCTGCTTACCCCTTTACACAGGCGTGAATGTATAAAAAGAACCTGTACTACACATACTGTATGTATACAGACTGTAGATATGTGTAGATAAGTATCTACCATTGGCTCAAACAATCGATATAGAATAGCGAGTATTAAAAAATCGTGTCTAAAAATACAGAGTTATGACGTGAAATGAAAGTCAATACCGGTCAGTCAGGGTCAAGTACGTACTTCGGGATGATTCATATATTATTTACGGCATTATGACTTATGGCTATCATTATGATTTAGTATGTACTAAGTCTATGAACTTCAATAGAGGTAGCTACATTATGGCTAATCCATACATATAAAATTACTTGTCCCGACTGACTGACTGATTCAGCATCGCAAAGCCTAAACCGCTGGACCTACAAACTTTAAATTTTGACAGTAGATGCATTTTATAATGTTAGCATCCACTAAGGAAGGATTTTTGGAAATTCTGCTACTAAAAGAGTAAAATAAGGAATGGAAGTTTGCATGAAAGTTCATCATTTTCAGAGCTAGATGCACAAAATTTTATAAACCTGTGTCTTTTAAAATGAAATGATCACGTGTATCAGCGTTTTTCAAAATTTAACTACTAAGAGGGTAAAACAGGTGATAAACGTTTGTATGGAAAGTTCGTCATTTTCAAAGAATGAAACTTCGTACACCTACGTCTTTTGGGAAATGTTTTGTCGCGATAACCGACATCCAAGCAGAAATAACGTAAATTTTATTCATGTTGCCGTGTTGGTTCCCTGTGGAGTACAATAGGACCACCCCATTTCTTCCTATGGGTGTCGTAAAAGGCGACTAAGGGATATGGCTGTTCTCCATCCGATAGTAATCATACAGCACATGTGCCCGATTGACGGCAATAGACTCGCTCCCTATTAAGTGGGACCGAAAATTATAGTTGGTGAAATATGGGTGTGTAATACACCTCTGCCTACCCCTTCGGGAATTTACAGGCGAGAGTATATGGGCCTGAGGGTGACGGGTGGAGCCACCTGTCACCCCAGCAGAAGCAGGCCACTCCGGGGGCCAGTCGGGGACACCGTTGTCCCCCCTCCCGAGGAGGGCTAGACCGTAAGGGATGGCCCTGGGTCAGCCGGGGTGCGAGGGTTATGTCGATGACAACCTCAACTCCGGCCTGGCACCACGACCCACAGTCGGCGTGTGGTTTTAGTCGGTTCGAGTCCGACATATCCTCCCCTTCCGGCTCCGGCAGGGGGGTATCCGAGGGGATTTCCGTACGGGAAAAAAAAAAGCACACGGCCCACCTGATGGAAAGTGGTTACCGCGGCCTATGGACGTATGCAACACCAGGGGCGTTACACTCGTGCTGCCTACCCTGAAGAAACCTTCTAATGCCCCTCTTGAAGAACCAGTGTCTCTCTCGCTCTCAGCTTATGCTATTTTTTTTCTTTACCTAGGTAAAGAAAAAAAATAGCATAAGCTGTGAGGCTGCACGAACCTTCTTGCAACTATTTCCAGGAACGAAATTGAGGGTAAATAAAAACAATTCATTACACTGAACTTAGTTTATGATTATGAGATATTATATATAAATACAAGGAAAGTGAAGAGATTATAAATACTACAAAAAAGGCCCTGTAGTTTACTTATTCTATTGCTACAAGCTAATCATATAGAGCTATAATGAATGATGAGAGCTATTATTGAATTCACTTTCATTTGGAATGAAGGACTTAGTAGTAGTAGATGATATTTAAAAAACGGTGGCACTCCATGAGAGGCGACAGAAGTGAAAACTTAAAAATGCAGCCAATATAATAAATTTGTAAAACCGCCATCTACCGGATCATTCACTGTATAGGCTAGTAATTCTCTTAAGGCGATTGGCACACTGCAACGCTCGACGCGGCGTCGATCGTCGACGCGCGTGGACGCGAGAGAGCTAGTATAGTCCGAGAGATATTAGAATTTTTTTGGTAGGTAGGTGTGTGAAGTAATCTTAAATTTTGAGAAAAGTACAGTAAAGCCATCCGACCATTAGCTCGATAGCCCAGACTATATTAAGAACGCTAGAGATGAAAAGAAAATGATTAGAAGTGCAAGCTATTTTCGACTTATTGACATGACATAGTAACTAATTTTTTTTCTTATATTCGTGATCAGCGTCATCTATTAACGTGAAAAGAGACGTAACTAAGATTATGCCATTTAGGTTGAAAGTCGCTTGCAGTCTCTGCGTGTTCCGATAACGAGCCAAAACAGTGGTGTCGGCTCCAATACCCGATATTGGGCATCGATATTTGACTTCCTCCGATCTCGGATATCGGATATTTGATATCGGACGTCAGTTGATGTGAAAGCGCTCTAAATTTGAAATAGTCATGTTGCATTGCAATAATATTAATTTAAAATTCGTCTCAATTACCTACACAGAAATTTCTAACAGCTCTCGGACTAAAAATCACTCGAAAAACACGCGCGTGAAGGCAGATTTCAGTGTGCCATACCTCGCGTTTTCTGCTTGTACGCGCGTATTCTGCGGCAACGCGCGTGGATGCGTTGTCAGTGTGTGGGACCCCGCGTTTTCCTATACAAAATGAGCTCGGTAGAGGCGACGAGCGCGACGCCGCGTCGACGCAACAACGCTCGACACCGCGTCGCGCGTCGCAGTGTGCCAATCGCCTAACACCTACTATGAAGTTAAGTATAGCGCCACCTAGTAGAGGGCTTGAGAACTACAGAGGTGTTGCAAGTTACGGTTACGGCGATTGGCACACTGCAACGCTCGACGCGGCGTCGTGCGTCGACGCGCGTGGACGCGAGAGCGCTGTTCTACTGTCACGCGTGGAGCGGCGTTTTTAGTATAGTCCGAGAGAAATTAGAATTTTTTTGTTATGTAGGTGTGTGAAGTAATCTAAAATTTTGAGAAAAGTAAAGTAAAATATTGATGCCAATTCTGTTGTTACATCTCTAAACTTAAAATTTTCTAATTGCATCTGTTTCTTTCATTAACAGATAGAAAAGGACAGATGATTTATTTTAGTGAACACCTGTTAAATTTTAGTCGACATCTACGGACATGCGACTTAACTTACTACGTACCAACAAGGCGCTGTCTTAATTTGACAGGTCTTAACTTAAATAAAATCATCTGTCCTTTTTTATCTGATCATGAAAGAAACATTTAGATTTTTTTAGAGAAATTAAAGTTTAGAGATGTAACAACAAAATTGGGAGTATTGACTAATAAAGCCATCCGACCATTAGCTCGATAGCCCAGACTATATTAAGAACGCTAGAGATGAAAAGAAAATTATTAGAAGTGCAAGCTATTTTCGACCTTATTGACATGACATAGTAACTATTTTTTTCTTATATTCGTGATCAGCGTCATCTATTAACGCAAAAAGAGACGTAACTAAGAAGATGCCATTCCGGTTGAAAGTCGCTTGCAGTCTCTGCGTGTTCCGATAACGAGCCAAAACAGTGGTGTCGGCTCCAATACCCGATATTTGACTTCCTCCGATCTCGGATGTCAGATATTGGATATCGGACGTCAGTTGATGTGAAAGCGCTCTAAATTTGATGTTAAATAGTCATGTTGCATTGCAATAATATCAATTTAAAATTCGTCTCAAATACCTACACAGAAATTTCTAACAGCTCTCGGACTGAAACTCCCTCGAAAATCACGCGCGTGATTGCAGATTTCAGTGTGCCATGCCTCGCTTTTTACGCGCCTTCACGCCCGATTTCTGCTTGTACGCGCGTATTCTGCAGCAACGCGCGTGATTGCGTTGTCAGTGTGTGCGACCCCGCGTTTTTCTATACAAAATGAGCTCCGTAGAGGCGACGAGCGCGACGCCGCGTCGACGCAACAACGCTCGACGCCGCGTCGCGCGTCGCAGTGTGCCAATCGCCTACAGTGTCACAAGTTCAATGGTCTTTCTCTTTTTTTTAAAATGTCCACCACTTCTTCAAGTTTGGAAACTTGAATGATGAAGTGGACTTCTAAAACCTTGAATGAATCCAGGTAATGCAGTTGGCACAGTATGTATTTGTCTTAGATTTTGACAAACTGGCTTAAAATAATAATACTACTGTAATACATACTAGTCTGCCTGACTTCTTATATTTGAGTTTTTTCAAATAACTTTAAATTCATTCAGTAATCACGCTCCAGTCAGCATGCTGGCTCCACTGCTGTTCTGCAACTTGGCTATTTCTTCTTTGAACTTGGCAATAGTCTCTTTGGCCAAGTGTAGTTTTTCTTTTAGTTCCGATATTTCACTGCGAACTTTCGTTTGTGATGCAATTATTTTTTGTAAGGTCTTCTCTTTTTTATCTTCAACTGGAATAGAGTAGAAAGGGATATAAAAGCTTGAAGTTATATTATTTCAACCCACATTGAGCCAAAGGACTGTATTATACTATATAGAGTGGAAGATTTTCATGCACCCTGGACATGAAGTACTCGATCCTAACAGAATTTCACTGGCAGGAAACATTCCTTTATTTTTAAAAAGAAACAAAACTGCATTCGAAGAATTTCGGGAAAACCATTGATGCACCCGGTAATCAAACCAACTAAAATACATACATACAGACATATAATCACGCCTTTATCCCCAGAGGGTTAGGCAGAGGTGAATTAACACCCACATTTCACCAATCAAGGTATTCGGTCCCACGTAATAGGGGGTGAGCCTATTGCCGTATTCCTGGCACTATTGTTGACTCGAGCCATGCATATGAGGCTGAGTCTGGGCTGTATATATCTGTCTGATGTTAAACAGCGCTATCCCTTAGTCGCCTTTTACGACACCGCATGGGAAGAGATGGGTTTTTTTTTTTTTTTTTTTTAACGTGCGATAAATCCCCACGGATACCACCTCCACAGAGAAGAGATGGGAGTGGCCCAAAAAACCCGAAAAATAACATCCTGTATTTTAATGACTTCAATGAATAGTGGCAATCATAAGGATCAAATCTGTCTAACAAACATGGTAATTTTTTTTTTTTATTATCAGAACAAAACAATAGATACAATATAATAGGTCCATAATAGCAACAAAAAACCACGCAGGTTTATACCTGTGCTACTGTGAGTTGTCGTACAAAAAATTACACACACTACCTTACATAAATAATAATGTAAATAAAACTAAAAACAATCTACATTAGAATATATAGAAAGGAAATCCCTGAAATCTAAGCTTATAAATTCAATTTAACCCAATAAAGCACTTTAAAATTATACAGACTTTCATCCATATCCATACTAATATTATAAATGCGAAAGTAACTCTGTCTGTCTGTCTGTCTGTATGTTACACTTTCACGCCTAAACCACTGAACCGATTTTGATGAAATTTGGTATAGGGCTAGATTAGACCTTGAGAAAGGACATAGGCTATGTTTTGCCGCGATAACCGACATCCACGCGGGCGCAGCCGCGGGCAAAAGCTAGTACATTATATATTTTATACTTAGAGCTTAAGACATTAATATCTCACCCTGGGTATTATATTTTTAATAATTTATTTTTGGAGAAGGCATAACATTTTATATGTATCATTTTTTAAAGAATATTGGAACCGAAGTTACTAATATTCCCTCTAACCCCACCAACTAAGCTGAATTGCTTGTGCTAGGAGTCCAGAATCGAACCCGGGTCCTCTCGCTCATAAAGCCGACTCCTTAACCACTAAGCTACCAATGCTTTCGAAACTGAGGTACTACTTACAGTCAGTATCATGATTCCAAGGTCCGTTAGTGATTGGCTTCACACTGTTCAAGAGATGCTGCATCAACTGCGTCGGTTCCTGGAATACAATCTCTTCGTAAGACTCGCTGACGAGTGCGCGCCCAACAACTGGCGGGGCTCCATCCGTTACTGGTGACTGGAAGAGCTTCAGAATGTGATATAGTGTTACCTGTAATGAGATAGTAGGAAATTAAAGCACGAAGAAACCATGATGCTGTTGGAATCGGAAGATTAAGCGAATATCACTAAAAAAAAAACAATCTACCTATTCTTGCATGCCAACAAGGTAGGCCGAAGAGGACTATTTGTTAAATGTATGTAATACATTTGGTCAGCAAAAATGATTTTGATTTGATTTGATTTGAAATAAAGCTTTTTTGAAATTAACCTTAATTAGGGCCAAGCCACAACAGTTTGTTGCGACAACACATCGCAAAACTACGGTACTAAACTTTTTATGACGCAATGCCGCACCGCAGTGTTGTGGCTGAGCCCTTACACTTCAAACTATGCAACAACTAACGTTTTTAGTCACCCTATGACCTTAGCTGTTGAAATGCAGCTGAAACATCAGGCTTAGTATAAATAATTAAAGAATTGGTTGAAGCCTCTAAAAATAGTTTTACGGGAAATGGTTGCATGGAGTATACAGTTCTACCAAGATCTTTAAGGCCCAAGAAAACTACAGTAGTCAGTGCACCTGAAAACAATGGTCAGGCTATGCACTAAAAAGCTACCACCATTTATGTCATCATAACCAACTATTACTTAGATGAGCCTACTATTAAGATAAGGTTCCAATTTTTCATATAAAGTTGTATGTCAAGGTGGAACCATATCTCCTTTGTTGACCGTACAGGGTAACACTGCAATGTTACACTGTACTTCATCTTATTAAATAAACTTATTTATTTATTGACAATATGAACAGAATTAACTAAACCTTATTTTTACACCCCAGTTTGGAAGATACGAAACATATAAATGACATTTTCTACTTACAGGCCTTTCATTAGGATCATGGAAGTATAACTTAATAACAATTTCAAATTCTCCCCATCCGGTCTCAGTTAACTCATAAGGCGGTTTCGTAATTATCCTGTTTGGGTTCGCGTAGCTCTCGTGAAGTTTAAAATGTATTTTTTTGATATATGCCGACATATCTTCATTGGCGTACGGCTTCACATATACTGTCCATTGATGAGTATGCCCATCTTCCTCACGTTTCTTACCGAAATATCGGGCTATGTTGCCGTATACTATCGGCTTCACTATAACTAAGTTCTGAAAACACGATAAATCAGTTAAAAATAATAATTCTATTGTTGACTACGAAAGGTAAACTAATTTGTGAGATATTAACGATTACCTTCACTCTACCCCCTGAGTCAGGGCCAAAGTCTGTTTGCAGACTCATATCCAAGTCTATTTTGGCCGACAGCTTGAATTATTTTTTGTTCTGTTGTGTAAACAAAACTAACCTCACTTTTTAGAGGATTGTTTTTGTTGTGATCTGTCACTTTGACATTTAGTTGAATTTGATTTTACAAAGTTCGTCTAGTAATCGTTTAGGCAAATCAATAAAAATAAATAGATCATTTGGCTGGTCATCGACGTTCAATCTTTAAATGGTCAATATTTATACAGTGACATGATTATTCGCATACATAGGGAAAAAGAAAAATCATCTCGGGCGGGACTCGAACCCGCAGTCTTTTCCTTACAGGGGGAATGCCTTGACCAATTCGGCTACCGAGACGATGATTATTTCTTTTTAACACCATTACCAACCTACTTGTTCTTATTAATTCAAGCGCCAATCCCAGTTACATCCCAAGTCTTGGAGTTCCAGCCACTGAGCAGCTCTCCTGCACCTTACTTGGATCATTTGTTTTATTTCGGCTTATATGGAAGCGACTACGCACTGTGAGATCAGACATCCCACAATTTCAAGAAAAATGCCGGTGCAGCTAGCAGATATGGTTCACTTGAACCTTGGCTCAAATAAACCACAGGTGGCAGACAAGCTTACGGCCCACCCGATGGAAAGTCGTTATCGAGGCCTAAGGACGTGTGCAAGAACAGGTACGTCACACTGGTGCTGCCGACCGTGTAAGAACCTACTGATGTCCTTCTTGGAGATTGTTCCACAGCAGAAGTTCCTTTCATACCTCACTACCTCACCTCACGTATAAATAGGACCCCTTAAAGGTGAAGTGTATGGGAAAGCAAAAAAGGATTGTCGCAAATAAAACACAGCCATTTGAGTTTTCATAAGTACTTCTTATTAGAAGGCAAGTGAACAATGGTCCAACAAGCTCTTTTCTTAATTGCATTATAATAATTGATTATCTTTAAACTAACTACATAATTGCGTTGGCTCTACGGTATAATGAGCACAGTACATTAGTCACAAGTCACAACATTGAGAAGTATCATGTTGCCATCAGATGACCGCTACCATCAGGGTTTAGCAGTGGCGGAGTTACACGTTTGCCGCTGTCTACAATATGTTAGATCCTGAGCAATTTTATCATCCATCAACTCATCGAGATTTAGTTCTGAATACATATGGAATAGCTTTATTACCGTAATAAACCGAAATTGACTTTTTGTGGACTTTAAAAAAAAAATACGCTACTAAAATCTGCCGCTCGTAGTGACAACTCCAGAGTACTCAGACAGCTGGTAAATCCGCCACTGGGGTTTAGCACTTTAGGCCGTTGCAAAACAAACACCGATTCGAAATTCTTACACTATATCACTATTAACATTTACGGGTTCACATGAGTCTGATCTGATATACCTAATATAAAAAGGTTTAAGCAGTCAGGAATATCGTGTGACTAAAACTTGTGATCGGTCCGCGTGTGTTCTATGTCCGCAAGCAGCGGATCGCTCTCTTCATCAAATCTTGCAGAGGAAGAACCATGTCTTGAAGCTGATACCCTCTGTGTAAAGTTCAGGAGATTGGGAACCAGGGCACCACATGGAGTCGCAGGTGCGGAACGGGATGCGACTCTCGAAGACGCGCGTGCTCCTGGGGAAATTCTTGAACTTCTAACTTGATAGGCTGCCGATAACGGCACGTATAAGCTCGATTTGCGTGGTCTCCGGGTGTTCTTGACCGTGTTTTCTCGCCTAGGGAATCTATTCTCCCTTCGTAGAGTGGATTCTCTAGACGTTTGTGTGGGGCTTGTTGGCTGAGGTGGGGATTCGCAGGCCCCAGCGAGTTCTGGGGAAGGTGCGAAGAGGGCGTGGCGGAGCACGTAGCCCTCGTGATCGTACCCTGTGTCGTCGACGTTGGAGAGTGACCGGTGGACTGGGGGAGATGATCCGAGCCTTGGCTTGCAGCCTCCATCGCAGTACATCTCACAGTCGATTAGCTCCAGTTCAAGGTCGAAAGTGGGGTCCTGGAAATTAAGGAGAAACTATCAGGTGGAACTACTAAGCTAAAATTATTTCGCTTTTCTTTTCTCTCTTCCATGACGACTTTCGAGGGTTCTAAGTCTAATTCCTATATCAGCCAAAGTGTTATTGGATTCTATTTACCGAAAACATTCTCATTAGCAGCTATATAAACTTAATAATACTAGAGCAGCAGGGAGTTTAAAAACATGCTCTATAGATGGCAGGCTGATTCCAAATCACGTGAGATTCGAAGACACAAGATTTGCAGCGATTTTTAAGAAAGACAATGTCATTCTATCCTGATCAATGGTCAGGAGCTGAACCAGTAAAATACTCCAACCCGGCACAGAATTGAACTTATTTCTTTAATATATGAATCCACAGTAGAGGATATAGGTACAGACGCTTTACACTGATGAAGACAACCATGCTTCTGTTGAATTTTTAGGAAGCTAGAAAGTTAAGAGAGTTGATGATTGACAAGATGTTAACTCACCAGGGGTTGTACGGGAGAGGTGATGAGGTTCTCCCGGAAGGCCTGCGGGGTGTCACGTACCCTGGAGGGCGCGGGGCCGGGCGGGGGCTCGCGCGCGGGGGGGTGGCGCTCCGTCAGAGACGACAGCGAGCGCAGCAGCGGCGCGCACCCCACTCCGCACTCCTCGTAGTTACTCGCGCACGAGTACGGCGGTGGAATAATTGAATTTGCCTGTAACATTACATAGAGTATATTATATTATGTAGACACTACAGTAGCCCATAAGCGACGACTTAAGTAGTTCTCATCGCAATACAATGGCACAAAACCTAAAGAACAATCCAAACCTCAAACGGAGGAGACTAAAGTAGAGTGCCACAAGACCTGGCCCTCGATTCTACAAAAGCTAAACGACTGTGGCGCCACAGTCGGCGCAAAAAACGGCATTAAGAAATAGACTTTAGAGCGATGTGGTTACGGTTCAAAATTAATGATTAAGCTTTAGTAGAATCGAGGGCCTACTCTGAAGAAAAGCATCAAGAAATAAAGAAGACCTGCCACTGGAAATACTCCTCCTTTTCTTTACATAAAATCGCTACCTACTTATTGAGGTAATCTATCCTCCACTAAGGAGGACAGATTACAGAATTAAAGAGAAAGAAATTGAACCCAAGCCATGTAGACCCTGCTGATTAACTGACGAGACTCTGACTACTTAAGTTATTCTTTCGTTAAAGGGTTAAGTAGAAAGCTAATTGGATTGACAGAATAACACATCAGAAGGACAACGGACTCCATACAACTTGTAAGTTTGGATGGAGCTGGGTTTTGGATCGGATGATGGTGATGATATTATAGCGCTCTTCATGACAATGAATGCTTGAAGTAAATAGTGATCTTGTTATGATTAGTCTTTCATGCGCAATCCCCTTAGTTTAACTTCTTTTTACATAGTTATGATCAACATGAGTATTGCAACATTAGTTCTCACCTCATTTGCTGCGTTGCATATGAAACTGGAGTTGAGAGACTCTGCAGTACTCGTCGCTGATAGAGAACCTGAAATGAAATAATACATTGCTATCATTTCTAGAAATAGAAGAACAAAAAGAATAAGTAGGTTGTCCTTTTCTAATTCTTTCTTTAATCAAGTTGGTATGTAATAGAGGACTAGAAAAGTGTGACGTGGATGGATGTGTAGGCTTCGGAAGCGAAAAGGATAACCAACGCTAGGACGCAGAAGAAGTGTCCATTAATAAAAATATAAATTAAAAATTTAAAAATCCCCTACATTCCCCATCCCCACTTTAACCCCCATAACTTTTAAACGGCTCAACCGATTTTCATCAAACACGTCTAAGGGTACTTGCACATAGGTCACCTTTAATACAAAAAAAAACTAAATTGAAATAGCTTCATCCGCAGCCACGTCACACGAATGACCTCTTTGGGCTTAAATTATCCACAAGAGAATTGATCTTGACTGAAACTTTTGGTAAATTGCTCCAGCATGTCCCCAAGACGTATGTTAAGTATAGGATAATTTCTAATACCGTATCCCGGTCCTGGTATTCGCCCTGTAAGGGATTAGTAGTAGGTTTAATTACCGCACAGAGTGATGACTTCTTCTGATCAAATCTATAGAAAAGTTAGCATAAGTATCTACTAATGGTTTAGATAACCAGGGCTTCCAAATTTCTTTAAACTTACTGTGGTGATATTAGTTTTGGCCAACCTCAACGCTCCTTCGTGCTTCTTAAAAACTTTCTTGACGGGATTTATCATTTTAACACATCGTTAGCGATTGCTCTCGCGTATAAAGAGCCACTGAATGTCTTTAGAACGCAATATATTGCTAATTGAATTAGAAAAAGGTTAAGTTCTGTCCCGTTGGCATGATCTTTAAAGCCGATTAGGTAACATGCGCATAGTGGAAATAATAGTTTGAAACCCTAGATTCTTCTACATAATTATGACTTTGTTCCAGTTTTTAAACAATCTATGCTTATTAGGACTATTAGGAGAAATATAATTATCTGGGCCTCAAAGCACAAAGGAAGAAAAAAGGAGTACCAACATCTTTGAGGCCCTAGGTAGCCTGGTATTTTAGTGGTCACCTGCTAAGCAATGGACGAGGGTCTGGAGCAAATTTTCCTCACGGGGTTATTTTGTTAGACGGTGTAACGTGGACGTAAGCGTCCAGCCTATCTTAAAAAATAAATAAACGAAACTCGAACTCCAAAGTGTGTACTTTGGACATAACTGGCCCTGATTCTACTAAAGTTAAACCATATCACTGCAAAAATTAGATAAAATTTTAAACTTTATTTCTATACTAACAGAGTTCAAAATGAAATGAAAACAGTTTCATTACACTTTTTCAATTACTCTGCAAAAAGTCATTTAATTTTGCACTTTAAGCTCATCGCTTTAAAGTCTATTATTTAATGCCGGTTTTGGCAGTGGCGGTCTCACAACAATTTGGCAGAATCGATGCCCTAGGCAGCTGCTAAGATGATGATAATTTACCTACTAAAGAAGAATGATAGCTGATATTTATATTTACCTGGAGCACGTATGACGTAGTTTCTGAAGTAGTGGACCATGAGATAGTTCCCCGCCTTCCCCTCTCCCTCACCACAAGTGATGACTAGTGGGTACAAGTCAGGCTTGGAAGCAACCTGAAGACATGAAAATATCACAGTATAATTTACTTTCGACCTATAAGTATAGCAAAGTATTTGTAGACAAAATCATCATAAAAAGCAATCATATTAGGTACTCTTTGTTTTTAAGGGATTAAAAAAACTAACATGCAATACCGACTTTAGTTCTTTTTCGGCAAAAATCATGAACCCACGTCAATAAGTTCACACATGTACACTAAGTAACTGGCCAATCAAAAAACCAATGACGCGATTCCGTGCGCCAATGATTCCTTTGACATTTAATCATCTATGAATTTGATTGGTTGATACGCCCCTCCCGCCGCGCCCCGCGCATACCACCAAAGTGATAGAAAAACGCACTTCTCGTAGGGTTCATAAATTTTGCTGAAAACTACTTAAATAAATCAGCAGACCCACAAAATCACAAAAATTATAGATAAGTACTTTTGAATAAAAAAAACTGGCGAAAACAAACAAAACCTCAAACTGTAGAGTCACAATAAGAATATCACTTCAGAATACGGTGGTGGAGCCTGGTAGAAGGACCCGCAGCGGGAGTACCGCGGCGGTGGGTACACGGAGCCCGCGGAGTCGTGCTCGGAGGTGGGCCTCCGCACGCAGCACGCGAACGAACACATGTACACCCCGTGGCCAGAAGTCCGTTTGAAGAAGAGACACCACACACAACAAACTAAAATACCGCCCAGCGTTCCCAGAAGAAATAGTACAGGCCTGGAAAGAAGAAAATTGGGTTATAAGTTAATAGGTAAGTCCCACTTGAGCTTTTTCTGATGTATTCAAAAATTAACCCTACTGAGTTGGAAAATAACTCGGCAAATGGTAATGATGAATTAGATCAGCCTGACTTAATATGTTAGCAAAGATTCGTGGAATTTTATATACGAATTCCATTCTATAAAATATGAATGTATGATAGCTTGGTAAATTAGGTCAACGGTCCATTTGACGTCCGACGAGTGGCCATTTTTATGAGGGAGTGTTTTGAGGCGGTAGCTGAAATGATATAGGTCAGACAGTAGCCTCCTCTCATAAAATATTTTCAGGTAAAATACCTATACATACTGGTCTGGATAATAAAATATTCGGCTGTAAAAGTCACGAATAACAAAATTGTACGATCCGTTTTTGTGTATTTTTTTGTGCGGAAATCCCAACGGATACATCCCCGCCGGTGCCGGAAGGGGAGGTTATGTAGGACTCGAACCAACTGAAACCGCTCGCCGACTGAGAGTCGTGGTGCTAGGCCGGAGTTGAGGTTGTCTTCGATATATCCCTCGCATGCCGGCTGACCCAGGGCCATCCCTTACAGTCGGGGTATCCCTCGGGGTACATTTTGTCGTAGATAGGAATTATAATACTACCCAAATAATTATAAAAAAAAAATAACTATGAAGGTGACTAACTAATTGAATGATTGATCTAAGTAACAAACAACGATTTTTTATCTTTTTTATGTTGCTAAAGTAGCAAACGAGATGTTTCGATTTAGATTGAAAATAAATATACAAATGAAAAAAGCATCCTAAATGCTACCAATTTAGAATTATAGCCCCAGGTGCTAACTGCATGTATTATTGTATGGCTTAAATTCCTCGCTCTCTATTATATCTCAAGTTTTACATCTTAAACTATAGTAACTAGGTGTACCTTCAGAAAATGAACTTTAACAAAATGGTCACACGGGCAACGTTTCCTAGGTACAAAGCAGTATCGAGTATCATCGACTTCTATACTCACTGGCAGTATGGAACCACCTACATTCTGGAGCGACGTTACATTCTATTTTTCTTCAAGAAGGACATTAGATGGTTCTTACACGGTGGTCGGCGGCACGAGTGTTACGCCATTGGTGTTGCACACGTCTATAGGCTACGGTACTTTCCATATGATATGGGTTATGTGCTTAACCCTTCGACTCCTAAGTAAAATACACCAATATTGGGACTTTGTGGACCATACTACCCAAACATGGTTTCTATCTCTTTCTACATCCAAAGGCTGCTTTTAAAAAATTGCCACTGTGCGATAAGGCCGTCTATTGTCTAATACCTGCAATGTACCTACAAACAAATCTGCGGTAGCCTAGTGGTATGGGTAATGGACTGCTGAGACGAGGTCTCGGGTTCGATCCCAGGTTTACCATGGCACACACCAATGACTTTTCGATGCTTTTCGAAGTAAGTGTGTATTTATCGCAGGTTTATAAGTGCCCGGTGAATGGCAATAGGCTCGCCACCTATTACATTGGGACCTAAACATAAACTGGCGAAATGTGGGTGCTAGTACCTCTGCCTACCCCTTCGGGGAATACAGGCGTGAGTTTATGTATGTAACCAAAAAAACAACAAAGGTTTTTATACTTGGTGTACCCAATAAAGATATACTTTACTTTACTTATCTTCCTAAGTGTGTAAAATTGTGTGGTAATAAAACTTAACAGACTTACCACTGAGCATACCAAGGGTAGCCATAGCTGTGCTCCTTCGTGGGCTCGTCATGGGGTTCACGGCGCGAAGGGGCTGTCACGGGCTCACAGCACCCCGCGTCGCAGCAGAGCCACAGTGCTGAACAGGTCTGCCCGTTCGGACATGGCTCCTCGGTAGCGCACTGGAATATGAAACAATATACACATATTAGTATTATCGGGGAAGCAATACTAACGAGCTTAGCCTTAGGATGAGTAACCAATCTTAACATAATTGATACCGTCTTCGTGCTTCGGAAAGCACGTAATCCTACTTCCGACTATACACTTTGTAGATGCGTAGAGATGTTGCGTCTTTGGAAGTATTGTACCTACCATGGTGAATGTTCTGATGAACTCTTCCAATTAGTCCCACCCTCTCCTTTCCTTCACTGGACGACACGTGCAACGCTAAGATGCCATCCATATACGGTGCAGAGTATACCTGCTAGAACCAAACGTTTCAGTGACTTATTCCTATGCCGCACCACTAAGACCTGGAACTGCCAGCTCACGTGTTTTCTTCTTCCTACAGTCTCGGGTCCTTTAAGCGGGACGTGTGAAGGCATCTGATGAGGCCGTCAAGCTGAGTACCACCACTGTTAACATGGTACATGTCTATTATGGTGACCCTCTTTACCATCAGGCGAGGTGAAGTCAAATTTACATGTTCTTTATAAAAACTAATGAGCTTAGTCTTAGGATGAGTGACCAATCTTTACATATTGATACTGTTTTCGTGTCTCGGAAGCACGTAATCCTACTTCCGACTACTATCTAATACCAGTACATATAAAATTACTTGTCCCGACTGACTGACTGACTGATTCATCAACGCAGAGCCTAAACTGCTGGACCTACAAACTTGAAATTTTGACACTAGATGCATTTTATGATGTAAGCATCCACTAAGAAAGGGTTTTTGGAAATTCTGCTACTAAAGGGGATCCAGGGATGGAAGTCTGTATGAAAGTCCGTCATTTTCAGAGCTAGATGCACTAAAATTCATAAACCTGTGTCTTTTAAGAATTAAATGAACACTTATATTAGCGTTTTTCAAAATTTTACTACTAAGAGGGAAAAATTGGTGATAAACGTTTGTATGGAAAGTTCATCATTTAGGTCACTATCAAATATGGAAGCCGGGACGGGTCAGCTAGTAATATTATACACGTGAAAGTTTGTGAAGATGTTTGGTTTTTTGTTATTCAATCACGCTCTAACGGCTAAACAAATACTGATAACTGGATACTGTGTGAATAACACTCACTCTTTTTTTACCCCTTGTGTAGTTTCCCATGGGATTAATGAGATCAAATTCTAGGTGGGCGAATCCGCGGCCTAAAGCTAGTAATTTCATAATGCGCTACATAAAGCCTCTGTGGCGTGGCGGTAGTGCACGCGACTGCCACGCAGGAGGCGCGGGTTCGATTCCCGCTCAGTGCAAATATTTCTATGCATGAATATGGCTGTTTGCATTGGTCTGGGTGTTTCTATGTATAATATGTATGTATTTACAAAAAAAAAAAGGTAAATAAGTATGTTTATCCGCATTCTAGATTCCATAACACAAGCTATAAAAGCTTACCATGGGTCTAGATAGCGTTGTGTAGAATGTTGTGGAATATTTATTTATTTATTATTTTATAATTTATATTTATATTTTAATACTAGCTTTTGCCCGCGGCTCCGCCCGCGTGGATGTCGGTTATCGCAACCAAACATAGCCTATGTCCTTTCTCATGTTCTAATCTACCCCTATACCAAATTTCATCAAAATCGGTTCAGTGGTTTAGGCGTAAAAGCGTAACATACAGACAGACAGACAGACAGACAGACAGAGTTACTTTCGCATTTATAATATTAGTATGGATACTTAGGTAGGTATACCTGTCTGTACCTATAGGTAGTAAGTATACGGGTTGTTTCTTTGATTACATTCAGCGTATGTATTGTAAAGCATATCTTTAAGAAAACTACATTTTTCATAGGCTATCTAAATAAAAACTTGCCAAACAGAATATAAAACGAAAGATCGCTTTGTACAGCAACTTTGAAAAGTCAAACCACTCTCGTCATCTTTGAATAGCGCTTGGCAAAGCATTCAATATGTCTGCATTCAACTATGCACTCTAGATAGACATAGAACCACTCAGTAAACCACAGAATGCTATGTTCAAAAGATCTTTTACAAGTCGGGATGAAATGTTTACTTTTGAAAAGTTAAACTTTTGAAATGAGACTCAAAGATATAGAAAGGTGAATAGATTTCTTCTTTGTGGGCTGCTTTATAGATTGCTAAAGACTATTATACCGAGTGTAAGGGCCCCAGTCAGATCTTCAGGGCCCAACGTAACCTCACCTGAAAACATTCAGATATCGTTTCATGAAAATCGGTTCAGCTGTTTAACACGTTCCGTGCGACGTTACACTATTCTAGTCGTTAAACTATTGATCAGAACTGCAGGCGATCAGAGATGCTTAAGCTACATTATATTCACTAGCATTTGGTTTAAAAGTTATTAAAAATAGCTATAAATTTCATAAAGTGATGACCTTTCAAAGACAGGAGCTGATGTGGGCAAATAATGTTCATGACGCACAGTAATAAGTATGGATATGAATGTAATGTATAATCATAATCATAATCATAATCATAATCATAATCGTATTTATTCTGTGGATCATAGGTTAGGTATAAAGATCTTATAAGCTATATTATGTACGCTATGTCCTACCACATATGGTTTACAGATTATTATAATAAATTGAACAAAATTAAAATAGTATCTGACATGCAAGTATTATATCAACTGCATTATTTATAATCAATCAAGAACTACATATTATGTCAGTATATAAATTATAATGTGAAACGATAAGTGGTGTTATGTCAAGGTTATGTCAAAAGGTATGTCAATCAATGCTATGATCTAAACAATGTCATTTAATAGTGTTATCATTCAACAATGTCACAATAGAGTAATATGTCTTATTCACCAAGAACGATGACTCTTTTTTAAATATATTGAAATTTGCCTCTAGTCTAATTAATTTTGGTAGCTTATTATATATTTTTGGTGCTATAGCAAAGATGCTGTTATAATACAGTGCCGTTTTGCATGCAACTAGGTGCAGTTTATCGGCACGACGTGCACTACCAACTACTTTAAATTTATCCATATTCTGCCTAACAAACACAGCAGTTTCGAAGATGTAAAGGCATGGCATAGTCAATATTTTGTATTTCTTAAAATATGGTACACAACTATCCGTTCTGCGTAGATGGTACATTGCTCGTATGCATCGTTTTTGTGCTATGAATACTTTATCCTTACCAGTTGCATTACCCCAAAATATTATTCCGTATCTTAAGGTTGAAGAAACTAGACCATGATAGGCTGTCAATAATGTAGTTTCATTTACAGTTTTTCTGAGCATGTATAGATTGTAGGAGTATTGATGGAGTTTATTGCATACATGTTGAATTTGTTTATTCCAATTCAATGAGTTATCTATATGCAGTCCAAGGAATTAATTTATATTTATAATTATCATCTAATGTTATTTTTTTGTTATTATGAAATTGTGTATGTCTGTAATAGGGATGCATATTAGAAGTGGTACCCTAAATATTACTGCAAATAGTGTATAATATGTATCCTGTAGATGTACCTTAAATAAATAAATAAATAAATTTGGTTTCTTCTGTTTGTTTAATCATTTTACCATTATAATTTATATCCATGTCATGAGATTTATTCATCCTTTGTCCAAATTGCATTATTGTCGTCTTATCTAAATTTATTTTCAGATTATTCATAGTGAGCCAATTAATAACCATTATAATATTATCATTTATGTCAGTATCAAAATTATTAATGTCATTATTATTAAAAACTAAGGTACTGTCGTCAGCAAACATGATCATAGGATAAGAAGCAGAGTGCGGGAAGTCATTAATATAGATATTATAGATAATGAAAAGCAGGGGTCCCAAAACACTGCCTTGAGGTACTCCGTAGGCAGCTGTTCTCTGGGATGAACTAAAAGTTCTTTCAGATCTTTCGATTATTCTGCTCAATATCGTATACTGCTGCTCAATATCGTATATATAGGTCATGTAGCACTCAAGGACCCGAAGACATTCGGGCCGAGAGATCCCGGCTCCACGGGATCATGGTGGCGGATTGGGAGCCACGCACGACTTGATCTAGCAACCACGCGCAGGGCATGCCGTCATAGAGGCGATAAGGCCCATCATGGGGGAATGGCTAGTGAGGTCACATGGCAGCCTCTCGTATCGAAGACGCAGATTATCACCGGGCACGGGTGCTTCGGGCGGTATCTGTGTCGGATCGAAAAGGAGCCAACGTCCGAGTGCCATCACTGCGACGCGAGCGAGGACACAGGGCTGCACATGCTCACCGAGAGTCCAGCATGGGCCGGATCGAGGCGGGAGCTAGTGGCGGCCCTGGGAGTGAGAGTTCTCACCCTCGCCACCCTGCTCACAGTAATGGTCCGCTGTGCGGACGCGTGGGCGGCCGGCGTCTCCTTCAGCGAGCCGGTAATGGTCGTGAAGGAGACGGCGGAACGGGAGAGGCGGCGCGAGGGAGAGAGACTCGCGGATCGCGCCGCCCGCGCGCGCAGGCAACTCGGGCGTCGGAGGGCACTGACTGACCTCCATCCCCCATGAGCGCGGGCCTGGGGGTGACGGGTGGAGCCACCTGTCACCCCAGCAGAAGCACTCCCCATTCCGGGGGCGAGTCGGGGACACCGTTGTCCCCCCTCCCGAGGAGGGCCAGACAGTAAGCGATGGCCCTGGGTCAGCCGGGGTGCGAAGGATATGTCGATGACAACCTCACCTCCAGCCTAGCACCACGAAACCCACAGTCGTGTGCGGTTTTAGTCGGTTCGAGTCCGACATAACCTCCCCTTCCGGCTCCGGCAGAGGGGGTTTCCGAGGGAAGGTCCGCACGGAAAAAAAAAGCACTCAGGGAAAGTATTGTCTTTGAGTAAACGCATGGAACGTGTGTGTGTATCCAGTCATTTTCATAAATAAAGATATAAGTGAAATAATTTCGTGACGACTGAAGTAGTTCAGCAAGATGTTTCGTTTAGGAAGCGGAATTAAATCCTACATTTGAAACCTCTACATTTCTTTCTCTTATAGTTGTGAGCACGCGCCTTGACATGAGATGTGAATAATTAGGGCACTTTTGTGTGCAATATTTTGAGAGCGGTTGATCAAAATACCGCTGCTAAGGCAATCTTTCTGCAAGAATAGGGTGGTCCAATGTACCATAGACGCCTTTTCCTTTCCAAGGAATCATTAGATTATTCATTTTAATGAAATTTAGAAACAAATCAATAATATCAAATTAGTTATATACAGGATGGAAGATATGCCCTCTGAAGGATTTCCTTTCATTTAATTTACCATGTTTGTTAGAGAGATTTAATCACTATGATTGCCACTATCGATAGAAGGCATGAAAATGCAGGATGTATTATTTTTTGTTTTAGTCGGTTCGGTCATCCGGCAGGATGTGTCAAGCGAGTTTTCAAAAATATTATAATGCTGTTTTGTTTCCTTTTAAAAATAAAGGAATACTTCCCCTCCAGGGGGTATGAAAATCTTCCACCCTGTATAGACACTGAGTTAAACACATGGTTCTTTATGAAAAGTCGGGACTTCACGCGATAAAAAAAATCACTTATTTTGGTCATAAATAACCATGAGTTTACACCGCGATAGCTTAAAAATAAAACTGAGGTAAATAATTGTGTATGGTTTACTTGCTCTATGTTATTTTTTCAGTTAATGAACGTAGCGACCGTAGATGTTCTTTTTTTATTTCTTTCTTGAAGCTATTATGTTATAAATAAATAATATAATCTATTAAAAACTAATACATAATAACATGAGGATGCAGATCAATAAGTAGTCAAATGCACTCATAATTTATTCAGTAGTCCATCGATAAAAAATCTTGTCGCAGTTTGAGCGGGAAAACGGGCGTCACTGCACCGCGCATGTATTGCCAGCGATCGATCGTGCTGTCAAACCGGGCAAAGACATCAAGCTACAAGTGCTCGCTACAACCTGATTACCTAGTTTTTTGGCTAAAAATAGCACTGTATCATTGCAAATCAATTGGATTGTCTGTTTTTATGAACACTAAAGAATAGAGTAATCAATTTTGTAATGAGAGTATAATTTAGGTGTTTATGAAATTGAATATAAGTCTTTATATAAACCTATTCAACCTGTAATGTGTGCAATTTCCATTTTTTCATTGCGTATGCTTGAGGTACAAAAATATATAATGAATTTATAATATCATTATATAGATGAAGGTATGTCTAGGTCCTAGAATGTGGATAAACATACTTAGGTGCATTTATTTTTCGTAAATACGTACATACATACGTACACACATAGACCAAATGCGCAAATCCATACATAACTACAATTAAATAAGTAAATATAAGGAAAAAGTCACTCACAGGAGCAGGTTTTGTAATTAAAATCCCGAGCATAGACAAAGCGAAAAAGGCGAAAATCATTGTGGTGATGAGCAGCGTCGACTGACACGTCATGAGGGTATGAGCACATCATTCATGATAACAGACTCTGTGCTCGGAGCACCTACGTCACTAACGCTAGTATAATCTGTGGGCGTGTGGTTCCCGCCATCTGCACTCGCCGAGAGCCCGCGTGGCACTGACTGCCTCGCTATTCTGCCTGTACGACCGCCTTACGAGAAACATCCCCCACCTCCCTACTAGTATAAGAGCTCACGGCAGCTAGACTTAAGGCATTTGATAAAAATTGAAAGTTTCACAGAAAGGAAGGCAAGAAAAACCTGTGAGTATGGAGTTGGGTTTATGGTTACTTTGGCAGGGGTTGTAAACTGTATCAAAGCCTCGAGGACACTAGGCTAGTTTACCAGCTACTAGACGGTGAGGTTAAAAGCTAGCAGTACAATCGGATAATCAAAAGCAGATTGTAAAACAGCTCAATAACACGGAGCGTATTCACAAGCTATTAGCGAAATCGCTAATTCAGTGTCATCGAGGCTTAAGCGGCTGGCAATTGTAACGTCGCGTTTGTGAATCTCGTTACATCGGTGGTCTTTAACGGTTTTTAGTCGAAATTTCGCTAATTTCCGAACGTCTGAGGCGATTGTCAATTTGATCGTTTGACAGCACGTCACCTTTCTTCCTTACGACCGAGCAAGATGGTCGATATTATATTATAAAAATTTATGAATCGTAATCCATTGTAATGGATTGAAGTTATTCTTGTCAGGATGATATTATAAAATGTCCCCGCTATGACGTTAGAGTAGGATTATCCCATATTTCTGTATTTGTTTCAAAAATACCATGATTTATCGTGTGTTTGGCATTTAACCAACTAATTATGGCGGTCTCCATTGGAGCCGCCTTTTCCTTTTCCTTCTCCTTTTTCCTTTTTCTTTGTTTAACTTTGGCTTTTCTTGGAACTTGCCTCTGATGGTTTGAACGATTTCTCAACCATACGAACAAGCATGTGCAATATCTTGGAATAATGGCTTGTTGAGCGGAATATTATGCTTCGCTGGTTGAGGTGAACCTTCACACACTCGCCGAGGGATGCCGTGAGCTTTCGTTTACTTTTAATTAAAATTTAACTTTAAAAACCTTAAAAAATTGCATTGGTGACAAGAGTATTATGTCATGTAGTTCTTAAACTTAATCTACTAGCATAAAATTCTTACTATAATAAGCACACTGGAGCGCTAGAGAATAAAACCTTAAACCTCAGTGCGGTGGTTTTATTTAGCTTACCTCCGGCAGATTAAAAGTCTTCAACCTACTTGATTGACTATCTTAGGCATGTGCTTCTCCAAGGCGCCCGAATCTTTAAGGTAATGTACCTATTTATATTGTTAATTTACAGGAGAACACACTTGTTAACTTTATTTCAAACAACAAAACACACATGTGATATATTTTTTATTATTACAATTGTCGCTCGCGAACAGGGACTTGACAGTGTGCAAATATCATTATTCCTTGTCACCTTTGCATTATTAATTTAATTTAACATGTTTAGAACAATGTTTCTTTCATGTATATTACTGCATAACTCTGTGTTTCAGTAAATATTATTGTTTGTTTACTTTACAAAACTAATCTTACTACAGGTTGGTACGCTATTGTTCATATCTCTTAATTACAGGTGAATATTTCAATTTGTATAACATTCACAGTTATTGTTATCATTGTTTTATCTTGTATAACCTTAATTTATAACAAGTTACATTATCTACATAGTAATATATAATGAAAAGTTTATAAACTTCAAACTAATATGTGAAAGTATAGTAATATTTGAATCTTTGATGTTTACCTCAAGTAAACAGAAATACTTTATTTTGTGAATCACTGATGCACTTTTTTATCATTACTTAAAGGCATTTGACCTAAATAACTTAACAATAACATTCATTTCTTTTGTTTGACCTACTTTTGAGGTTAGCATTTTTCAACAATAACAATTAAGTTGCATTCATAACTTATTTACTTTTCTAACTTTTATAGCTGCATTCATTGCATTCATTGGAAGTTCTTAGTGCATTTTATACAACTATTTTTAGATTTCACATTGTTTTCAAAAATGGACAAGGAAACTCAGGCCCCGCCATTGTTTGTTATTGATAATACTGTCCCGGTTGGTACATCTACTCACGAGATGCCCCATGTCATGGCTGATCTGACTGAAGTTGTTGATCCGTTTTCACATAGTCGGGGAGCTGGTGATTATAGTCCGAGAGCTGCATCTTCGTTTAATATGATGAATGTTCTATTGAATGAAGACTTGAAGAAAAACTTGCCTTCTGTTACAAAGTTACCCGATTTGAAACGTTGTAAGCTTTTGTATGATGGTAAATCGTGTGTTAGGGAATTTATTACTGAAGTGGAAGAATATTTCTTATTTAAAAATTTTAATGAACATTTTTTAGTTAGTTCATTTGCTGATCTTTTGTCAGGCACTGCGCTTAAATGGTTTCGTAGTGTGCGTATTCGTATTGCTTCTTGGCAGGAATTGAAGGCTGCGTTGTTGAAACGTTTTGATAGGATTGAATTCGACTATCATTTAGAACATGAACTCCGCACTCGTAAACAAAAGATAACTGAGTCCTTACCAGACTTTATTACAGATATAATGGATATGTCAAGCCGTTTGTCTATGCCTATTTGTGATGCTACCCTCATAACTATTATTAAACATAATATGTTAAATATTTACACACCTTTTGTGTTTGGTAAAACTATTTCTACTATTGAAGAGTTCATTAACCTCAGCAGAGAATTAGAAAATTTTGTGTCTAGAAAGAACTTAAGTGAGAATAGAAGTATTAAAAAAGAAAAACCTTCTGCTCACGTTAATGCTGTTAAAGCAGATGAATTAATATGTTTAAAATGTAAGTCCTCTGGACATTCTTATAAAAATTGCCCTAAGTTTCCTGGCATAATTTGTTTTAAGTGTCACAAAGCTGGTGTCACTACGAAGACTTGCGAAGTTTGTAATACTGAACAGTCAAAAAACGTATCAGGCCCCATCGAGCCCTAGTTTTTGATAAAACCTCAGGTGACTCGATGTTGAAAAAATTTAGCAATGCACCGGATGATGCCACTTGTAAAAAAGAATTTAGTGACTGGTTAGATTATTTGAAAGTTTTCTTTAGTAATATCAGGGCTGCCCCTGTTTTGTTTGTTAAAAATAAAGACACTAGACCCTATTTAAAATTTAATATTAATAATAAACTTTATTCTGGTTTGTTAGATAGCGGAGCTTGTAGTTGTGTACTCGGTTCTAATATTCATCAAACATTTTTACAATTAGGATTTAAACTTAAACCTCACCAAGGTAATGCTGTTACTGCTGATGGTTCTCCACACAAGGTTATTGGAACTATGGTTTTACCTATCACTTGTGATAATATAACTAAAAATGTAGATTTTTTGATAATACCTTCTTTTAAACCTTCCATTATTTTGGGATTCGACTTTTGGTTGAAATTTAACCTTGCTAAAGACTTATTAAATAAAATTACTTTTGAAAATGAATCCACAACTTGTGTTAATGCGGTTACTTCTGTTTCTGAACTTTCTCCGTCTGAGAAACAGGAACTTAATAAAATTATTTCACTTTTTGAAGATATTTCTTATGAAAAGAGAGGCTTGGGTCTCACTCATTTAGTTAAACATAAAATTAATGTTACTGGTGAACCTTTTAAACAACGTTATTGGCCACTTAGTCCTGCTAAACAAAAAGAACTTTATGATGAAGTAGAAGTTTTATTAAAGGAAAATATTATTGAACCTTCCAAATCTCCTTGGTGTTCTCCAGTGTTAGCCGTTGAAAAACGCGATGGTGGAACAAGATTATGTTTGGATTCTAGAAAATTAAATTCAGTAACTATTAAAGATTCTTACCCTTTGCCTTATCCTGCTAGAATTTCTCAATTTACTTTTGATGTTAAATATAAAAAAGGTTCTTTACATTTAGTTCCAGATTGTCTATCTAGAATAGAAATTTCTGCTATTAATGTTCCTTTAAATAATAATATTGTTTTGCCAGACGAGGATATCGTTGATCCTTGGTATAGAAAAATATTTATAAATTGTCAAAAGTTTCCTAGAAAATATAAAAATTTCAAAGTTGAAAGTGATACTTTGTATAGATTTTGTAAAGATAAATATAATCCTAATAATCTTTTAAATTGGAAAATTGTCATACCTAAAGAACACATCTTAGACACAATTAGATCTAATCATGATGATGTTAATTCAGGACATTTAGGAATTCATAAAACTTTAAATAAATTAAAAGTACATTACTTTTGGAAAGGTATGTTTATTGATGTTCAAAAATACATTTCTTCTTGTGATACTTGTAAAGCTTATAAATCTTCTACTAATCCACCTCATGGAATTATGGTTAATCCTAAAAAAGTTGATAAACCAATGTTAATGCTTTCTATTGATATTATTGGAATTCTTCCAAAAGCTTATTCTGGACACAAGTATATACTTTCAATTGTAGATGTTTTTACAAAATATTGTTGGATATTTCCTATGATTAGTGCTACTACTAAAGTAATTTGTAAGATTCTTGAAAAAGAGATATTTCTTAGGTTTGGAACACCTAAAATTTTAGTTTGTGATAATGGAAGCCAGTTCACAGCGAAGCAGTTCGTTGATTTTCTGAAAAGTTATAATATTAATAAAATATTTTATAATACTTTATATACCCCTCAAAATAACCCTGTAGAGAGATATAACAAAACGGTCGAAACATGTATTTCTTGTTTTGTTAAAGATGATCATAGAACTTGGTCAAAATATTTGCCTCATGTTCAATTAGCTTTGAATAATAGTGTGAATCTAGCCACAGATTTCACTCCTAATTTTCTCATGTTCGGTAGAGAACTTATTTTTGATGCTTCATTGCACCGTTTTAGTAATTCTTTAGATAACCTTGATCAACTTGATGTTGTGGAAAGGTCTTCTTTTGCTTTTTCACTAAAATCTCTTAGTGAAATTTTTGTTAAAGTTCAAGCTTCATTGCTTAAAGCTTATAAGCGTAATGCGCGTTATTATAATATAGGGAGAAAGGTCATTTCTTTTGAAGTGGGAGATATAGTATGGAGGAGAAGTTTTGTGCAGTCTAATGCTCCTGCATTCTTTTCGGCTAAGTTAGCACCTAAGTTTATTAAATGTGAAATATTAGATAAAGTTTCCCCTAATGTTTATGTCTTGAAAGACCTTAACAAAAACTATACAGGTCGTTATCACATTAAAGACATTATTAAATATTAAATTGTTTACTGGTTTTACCAATATCTATCTTTGTTTTTTTGTACTTTGGTTGAAGTATGACCCTATTGAATGGTGATGTTTGAAAAGTTTTAGGGTCTTGAAAGGAGATGTATACTAGGAACTTCACATCAATTTATTAATTTCAATTTTAGATACATTAAAAATTACTTAGGTCATTTTAGGTCTTGTTTCTTATACTCACTTCTCCATATTGACAAATTGTTCCACGTCAAAAGATCTTATATTTTTATTTGTTTTTGTATAATAGGATTATTGTCCTGTATATATATTTGTTTACATTTTTGTAAAATTGTATATTTTGTACAAATTTGGGAATTTAGTTTCTGCTCTAGTTTAGGAGTGAAATCTAATATTCATTTTCTGTGTTAAATTCACTTGACTTATTTCCATTCACTTTTGGAATGGAAATTTAAGTTTCTTGAACTTAGTTTTTTTGTACAGTTCTGAGTTATTGTCTTAATATTAGGATTCTCGGATTGGACGCATTCTATATGCACTTACCTTATACCTTGTTATACCATTTTTGGGAAACCTGGGATTTTCTGGACTTTAAATTTTTGTGCTATTGTGTTTCATACACATAGTCACGCCTTTTTACGCATTGCGCACGGAAAGCCAGTGGTGATGTACCGGTCGCAATTGTCGTTTTTCTTTTTTGTACTATTGTGTTTCTATACACATAGTAACATTTTTTATGCGGTTGTGCTCAGAAAGTCAGTGGTGTTGTACTGGTCACAATTGTCATATTTTCTTTATATTTTGCTTGTGCTCGGAAAGTTGGTGGTGTTATGCCGATCACAATGCTTATTTATAAGCATTGTGATCGGCATAACACCACCAACTTTCCGAGCACAATGCTTATAAATATATTAACCTCACACTTTTGTTGTGATTTTGTTTTGACGTTTGGATTTTGGAGTTTGGATTTGAATTGAAGTCGGCGGTTTTACACCTAACCGATAATGGGAAAACTTCTTTGTTTTTGCCAATTTTGTTTCAGATTCGGCAGCGTTGGTGCTTAACCGATATCTTCTTCGTTTGATATTTATTTAGGAATTGCTGGTATAGAGTCGGTGGCGTAGGAGCTCAACCGCACTTTTGTATTGATGCTGGAAGGCTGGTTAAGATCTAGGATTAGATTCGATGGCGTTGGTTGCCTAATCGATATCTGGAATTGGAATTGAATTGGGATTTATTTCATTTTCTCTGAATACTTTATTTTTCAGATTACTTTTCACTCTTTTCGGAGTATTTGTTTTGCTTTTGGTTTATTCCATTGAGTTGGAAAATATCTTTGATTTCCTTTGTATTTGGAAGTTGGTTTCCGAACTTAAATTTTATTTTTGAATGTTTTCACATTCTTTTACTTTTTTGTAGATTGTTTTTGCAATATGTTTGCATGATGCTTTTGCATTTTTTTTGTAGAATGTTGCAAGACATTTTATTTTCTTTTGAGGTTTTTGGATTTTGGTCTTTGAATCTCATTGTTTTCTTTAAAAATAAAAAGGAATACCTTTTTCTTTTTGGGGAGGGATGTAATGTAACGTCGCGTTTGTGAATCTCGTTACATCGGTGGTCTTTAACGGTTTTTAGTCGAAATTTCGCTAATTTCCGAACGTCTGAGGCGATTGTCAATTTGATCGTTTGACAGCACGTCACCTTTCTTCCTTACGACCGAGCAAGATGGTCGATATTATATTATAAAAATTTATGAATCGTAATCCATTGTAATGGATTGAAGTTATTCTTGTCAGGATGATATTATAAAATGTCCCCGCTATGACGTTAGAGTAGGATTATCCCATATTTCTGTATTTGTTTCAAAAATACCATGATTTATCGTGTGTTTGGCATTTAACCAACTAATTATGGCGGTCTCCATTGGAGCCGCCTTTTCCTTTTCCTTCTCCTTTTTCCTTTTTCTTTGTTTAACTTTGGCTTTTCTTGGAACTTGCCTCTGATGGTTTGAACGATTTCTCAACCATACGAACAAGCATGTGCAATATCTTGGAATAATGGCTTGTTGAGCGGAATATTATGCTTCGCTGGTTGAGGTGAACCTTCACACACTCGCCGAGGGATGCCGTGAGCTTTCGTTTACTTTTAATTAAAATTTAACTTTAAAAACCTTAAAAAATTGCATTGGTGACAAGAGTATTATGTCATGTAGTTCTTAAACTTAATCTACTAGCATAAAATTCTTACTATAATAAGCACACTGGAGCGCTAGAGAATAAAACCTTAAACCTCAGTGCGGTGGTTTTATTTAGCTTACCTCCGGCAGATTAAAAGTCTTCAACCTACTTGATTGACTATCTTAGGCATGTGCTTCTCCAAGGCGCCCGAATCTTTAAGGTAATGTACCTATTTATATTGTTAATTTACAGGAGAACACACTTGTTAACTTTATTTCAAACAACAAAACACACATGTGATATATTTTTTATTATTACACAATGGAGAAAGTGATTGCTAATGTTATTGCGAAAAAAATAGAGGCTTTTATATTTTAAGGAATTTCAGGTACTCATTTATACACCTTTATTACCTGATCAGAAATTGAAAGTACACTCAATTTACAGCTTTTATACGACGTAAGTCTAAAATAGAAAGGAAATTTACATTGGGCGTGTCTCGGTAGCCAAGTTGGTCAAGGCATTCCGCCTGTAAGGGAAAGATAGGTATTCGATTTACTAGCATACTTAATGCTATAAAATTCATTTTAAAAAAATACGTAAGTCTTGCCATCGTGAGCTCTTGGACTATACGTTGTAAATATAGATGCCACCGCAAATAACCACGGATCTTTTTGCATTGGACAGTCGGATTGTTCACGCAAACATTATCTTTGCGTTTGCGGCAATACGTATTGCTGAGTTTGGCGCAGTTTTAGTTCGAAAGAGCGTAGTTTTTCGACGGTAAATGTATGTTTGTGTGCTAGTATTACGCCTTCTGAGAATGTGGGCAATAAATTTGTATGTGAAGTGGTCGTGACGGGGTACGTATGCAGGGTTTTGACTTCTAAGCTCGCCTGAGAACAAACAATGACTCAGGATAACGTGAACTGAGTGAAAATTAAAATGTGTGTGGGCGTAGTTTCTATGTAGTTTTTGTTTGGGTTAATACTTTGTACTACTTATTGACACAATTCTCTTGGATTTTCTTTCTCTTTTTGTCTTTGAGATTATTTATTACTTGCTTAGCCTGGGAAAATTTCGTATTCCATATTTGATAGTAACCTAAATGACGAACTTTCCATACAAATGTTTATCACCTATTTTACCCTCTTAGTAGTAAAATTTTGAAAAACGCTGATACACTGCTCATTTATTTCTTAAAAGACACAAGTTTATGAAATTTAGTGCCTATAGCTCTGAAAAAGACGGACTTTCATACAAATTTCCATCCCCTATTTTACCCCTTTTGTAGTAGAATTTCCAAAAATCTTTTATTAGTGGATGCTTACATCATAAAATGCATCTGCTCACAAAATTTCAAGTTTGTAGGTCCAGCGGTTTGGGCTCTGCGTTGATGAATCAGTCAGTCAGTCAATCGGGACAAGTAATTTTATATGTATAGATAAAAGAGGAATGATTCTCTAAAATTTATTTTCTTTTATGATAATAAGTACCTAATACCATTTAGGATACTTTTATTTAACATCTTAGTTTTTTCTATTTCATATAATATTATATTACTACCGCTTTTTATAGTTTTAAGTAAGATGAACATACATAAAGTATACTTTACGCCGATAAGGCCGTCTGCGGTTACGACTGGTGCTATAAAAAAAAACTGTTGTAGCTGGCGAGCCATAAAGTTTATCCTTGACATTTGTTACTTTTTGATTCTGATTCACTTTACTGCAAATTGTAGCGGCGCCGTACTGGCTACGGCGTAACCATGCCAGGGAGCGTATGCTCGTAGCTCGTAGCACTGCTACGAAACCTACGTTTGACCTACAAATAAATGAAAGAAGAAAGCTGTGTAACAACTAATGGGTATAAATATGTGGTTATCCATACTTAATATTACAAATGCGAAAGTAACTCTGTCTGTCTGCCTGTCTGTATGTTACGCTTTCACGCCTAAACAACTGAATCGATATTGACGAAATTTGGAATAGGGGTAGATTAGACCTTGAGAAAGGACATAGACTATGTTTTTGTGTATTTAGTCGCGATAACCGACATCTACGAAGGAGGAGCCGCTGGCAAAAGCTAGTTATTTATCTATGGATTTATTACTATAAATATAACAAACTCACGGATCTATTTTGTAATAGGTTGACACGATAATCCATGTAAAGTAAAGCCAACGAAGCGAGAGACAAAAGATAAACCATGTTTCAGCGGCTCCAAACATTTTTATTTGAAAATTACTACCTACGTATTCCTAGACAGGAATGAAATTGCTCATAAGATGGCGGATCTGACAGTTTAGAACCGCTACGTTGAGAGCTTTCCTGTACTACGAAACACGCAACGACAGCTGTCGCTCGGCTATTGCCGCGTACGTGTGATATGTGCGACAAGGACAGAGAAAATAATCGCTAGTTATCGCAACGTAACTCAGTAATGGTCGCTTTGTTTACCTTTTTTCTCTCGTCTCGTTGGCTTTACTTAAGTACTATCTATCAGACGTCGTCTGGAAAAAATGGCCGCCCGTAGGTTCACAGGACTATTTCTCTATACGATCTGGCAATGACCAGTTACTTGTTTGTGTATCGGTTCTCCAAGAAGGGCATTAGAAGGTTCCTATAGGGCAGGTAGCAGAACTATGACACCCCTGGTCACCCGGTCCACGGTAACCACTTTCCATCAGGTGAACCATGGGTTTATCTACCACCTGACTGGTACAAAAACACGATTATAAATAAATAATAAAAAAATAAATATTCCACAACATTCTACACAACGCTATCTAGACCCATGGTAAGCTTTTATAGCTTGTGTTATGGAATCTAGAATGCGGATAAACATACTTATATACTTTTTTTTTGTAAATACATACATATTATACATAGAAACACCCAGACCAATGCAAATAGCCATATTCATATTAAAATCTGTCGTATAGATCAAAAATCGCTGAAAAAAATTTCGCCACAAAAACAAGATGGCTGAAACATGACGCTCACCAAAAGGTAGCGAATCTTACAACTCAAATATTGATATTTCTATATTTTCGAATCCCTCCCTAGTGTATACTTGGCTTAAAACGAACCAAATTACTAATTCATAGACATCTTCGATACGTTATATCTCAAGAAAATGCGAATTCCTTTGGAGATAAAAATTCGGTTGTACACATGGGTCAGTGTGTACCTAACAGTCAGTGTCATAAATATCTTGACGACGAAGTCTCAAAATGATCTTAAAACTCTCGTATTAAGAGCAAATCGAAAAGAAAATATCAGAACAATCAGTTAACTGGAAGGGGGTAAAAAAACTAAATTAGGATCATTTGAGTACTTTGTACGTCAACATCTTTCTGATGCTGACTGTACAAACGAATTTTGAGCCCCAATATGTGCCAATATTAACTAAAATATAATGTCTATAACTATACCTAGGTACTAATGAGACGCCAGAGTGTAGCGGTTTTCTGGTAAGGGGGCCTTGGGACCTTCCAAGGAGTCTTGCGAAAAATTTGCGACAACTAAAAGAAAAGAAAAGGAAGAAAGGTCCATTTGGTAAACTAGTCTTCAAAATTTATTTTTATTTTGACGTTTTGTAAGTTCCGATTTAATCATCTAATGCAGAATAAATAATTTTTGACTTTGACGTTGAAAGGATTTTAGTGCTCAGGAAAATAAATAAACAGACAACGTAATGTATAGATATATTATCTTTTAGTAGGTACGACCAGGCCCTCGATTCTACTAATGCTAAACCACCGTAGTGCCACATTCACTACAAAAGTGACATTAAATTTTAGACTTTATACTACTGTGGTACCACAGTCACTGAAAAAATAACATTAAATTTTAGACTTTATTTCTATACATGTAAAGTCCAAAATGAAATGAAAACAGTTCATTACATTTTTTCAATTACTCTGCAAAAAGTTATTTATTTTTGAACTTTAAATGTATCAGTTTAAAGTCTATTATTTAAAGCCATTTTTTGACGAGGCGGTGGCACCACTGTGGTTTCGCTTTAGCAGGTACATGCTGATAATTCCGGACATGTAAATAAAGGTCATATTTATGAGAAGTATCTCTTTATTATACATTTTACATATTTTTTAAATCCATAGTTCTAATGGTTTATTAATTAAAAATATAAAAACAGTGTTCCATCAGACTTCGGGTAAGTGAGTAAAGAACCAAATACCACCTTCATTTGGCCTTGGTTCTCTAGCTCCAGAGATAGGAAATTTAGTTGATTACTTCTTCTTATTTTTCTCGAAGCACCCGCTGACCACCTTATCCAGCAGTTCTGTGCCAGGCACCATGATCTTCTTGAAGAAGGACTCTTGCTGCAACCGAGACAGCCAATCAGAGGTTCGGGGGTATCTGTAAAAGATTTCTTTCTTTGAACGTATGTACCTACTAAATAATAATAGTTTAAAAAACTAAAAAACACGCTTTTTTCAACAAACCCTTTCATTTGATACCCATATCATGGGGGTGGATTTCAAACAGCCAGTCCGCCATCTTGGGGAGGCCGCCATATTGAATTTGTAATGACGTTTTTTAGCTAGTCATGTATTGTCATCAGAAATCAGAGCGTGTTCAAATTTCATCCTAATCGAAGACCGGGAAGTGGGTCAAATTAAGATTCCAAGATTTTCTTACACACATACAAGTGAAGCTAATAAAAGCTTGTTAATGTTAAAAACAAAAGTTTTTGGTTCAGTATTAGCATTAACATATTCTGTTGTTAGTAATCGTTTTTAGGGTTCTGTACCTCAAGAAAAAGGGACCCCTTATAGGATCACTTCGTTGTCCATCTGTCCGTCTGTCTGTCCGTCTGTCTAATTCCTCAGCGATGCGTACTTATCAAGTTCATACGGCATACTCAAGTCTATAACGTCTTGAAGTTGGGCAAAAAACAAACTTGTAAGTGAACGCAATCAAAATATATTGTGTTTTATGTAGCTAATGTTACGGAAACCTCGGCCCGACTGCTTATAAAAGATAGTAAAAAGCTTGATAGCAGGCGTTAGCCATTTTCATCTGGTTATGGTTGGCAAATGGTTACCGCCTGATATAATAATTTATTTTATTTAGTCGGTGTGGTTATGTCGGACTTTAACCAACTAAAACCTGATGCCATCTTTGGTTTCAGATGCCCTGGTTCCAAATACTCTATCTTAGTCACATTACTTCATAAATACGAACAAAATAAATAACCTATACCACCTAGGCAATGGTTTGTGCTCAGATGAATTGTTTGACATGATGCCCACAGCTACATTCTATCATCACACCGCTCGGACAGGCAGGGAATTCATCCCCACGCATTGCAACCGAAAACGGTGCGCACCGTACGGTATGAAAGGAACTTCATCCCACGCACGCTAGAGCTGTGGAATGAACTCTCTGCCGTGGTTTTCCCAAGCGACTAAAATATGGGATTCTTCAACAAGGGCAAAGGTTTCTTCAGGATAGGCAGCCCGAGTTTAACGCCCCTGGTGTTGCATACGTCCATAGGCCGCGGTAAACACTTTCCATCAGGTAGGCCGTGCGCTTGTCTGCCACATAAGTGGTATTAAAAAAAAAACATTATACTTTTCCGCATTCAGCTTGTACAACGGCTGCATGGCACTGGTGGTCGCTCCAAGAGCTATATCAGCAATAGTCAGGTGGTCCGCAGCAATGTACTTGCGGTCCTGAAGGTACGCCTCCAGGACATCATAGCTGGCGTTGATCTCCTCCTTAACCTTCTCCGGGACCTCGGTCAGGTCATCGAACAATGCAGGCAGCTGGAGAAGATAAGTTTAAAATGAATGTGTCATTGTATATTTGTTGATTGCATTCATGTAGAATTATTTCATTGTTCGCATATCAGTTTATGATATAATTATCGTTACTTATGTGCATAATAGCTCTGAACCCGGCTTAGGTGAAGGCTCACCCTATAAAAATCTCGGCTATAGCTGAGTTGCTACTTTTTGAAATCGTTAGTGGTTTATTCAGACACTGTATGGGTGAGTTCACTACGACCAAATTTAGAGGTGGTCAGGTCAACTCAGCAAATAATATTGGTAACGCGTTCGCAACTGTTTACAAGTATTTTTGTGCTTATATTTTCGAGTGTATCTTCTAGCTAATAAAAAAGACATGACTAATCGTTTTTTTTAATTTAATAAACTGTTAGTTATGCTAGTAAATAAACAAAACCAACATGAAAACAGATGTATTGCTTCGGAATTTGATCCTATTAAACAAAATGTGACTGAATTAACAAAATCTCATTTAAGAAAATGGAAAAATAGCGTTTTTCAACAAAAAGTTCAGAGTTTAATAAAAACTCACTAATCAGAATTTAAAGTAATTAAGTGGAAAATGGATGAAGAACGATTATTTAACTCATTTAACTCATTTATGTACTCAACATCGTACCGTCCATCAACACTCTTGAATAGCTTTTTCTATATACGAGTAATTTGGTGTAATGAAACTGAATATTGCGTTATTAATATAGTGTCCGTATTGAAAAGTTAAAATAATATAGTCACTTTTTAGAACATAAATGAGTTAAAACATTGTTTTTCATCCATTTTCCACTTAATTACTTTAAATTCTGATTAGTGAGTTTTTATTTAACTCTGAACTTTTTGTTAAAAAACGCTATTTTTCCATTTTCTTAAATGAGATTTTGTTAATTCAGTCACATTTTGTTTAATAGGATCAAATTCCGAAGCAACACATCTGTTTTTCATGTTGGTTTTGTTTATTTATTAGCATAACTAACAGTTTATTAAATTTAAAAAAACGATTAGTCATGTCTTTTTTATTAGCTAGAAGATACACTCGAAAATATAAGCACAAAAATACTTGTAAACAGTTGCGAACGCGTTACCAATATTATTTGCTGAGTTAGACCACCTCTAAATTTGGACGTAGTGAACTCACCCATACAGTGTCTGAATAAACCACTAACGATTTAAAAAGTGGCAACTCAGCTATAGCCGAGATTTTTATAGGGTGAGCCTTCACCTAAGCCCTGAACCCGTGTATCCGGCCGCGAATATTGGTTCACGCGACTTTTCCTCATATTCCGTTCTACTTAATCGATTGTGATCACATTTGTAAGGTTTTAAGTCAGACTGGACAAAGCAATAACCAAATCCAAATCCGTTCAGTAGTTTTTGCATTCATTGCAAATAGACAAACAGACAGAGTTCCAAAATATATTATTGTGTTCAGAATAATATTATATCCAAGATTTTATAACATCTCCAATATACAGATACTAGCTGACCAGTCCCGGCCTCGCCCGGCTTTGTATTCCATATTTGATAGCACTGACCTAAATGACGAATTTTCCTTATAAACGTTTATTACCTATTTTTCCCCTTTTAGTAGTAAAATTTTTAAAAACGCTGATATTTACACAGTTTTATGAAATTTAGTGCATCTAGCTCTGAAAATTACGGACTTTCATACAAACTTCCATCCCTTATTTTACACCTTTAGTAGCAGAATTTCTAAAAATCCTTTCTTAGTGGATGCTTACATCATAAAATACATCTTCTGTCAAAATTTCAAGTTTGTAGGTCCAGCGGTTTAGGCTCTGCGTTGATGAATCAGTCAGTCAGTCGGGACAAGTAATTTTTATTTTATTTTTTATTATATGTATGATGACTATAGTTATATACTTCACGATAATTATATTAATAGTACATATTAGACTACATCAGTGGCACAGGATTTCCTAGTGGGGTTAAGTCAGTCGGCAGTCGCTCACGGAAAAGACCCACAATACATTTTTTTTTACTTACCGCAATAAGTTTAATCCTAATAAAATATACGCCTGCGTCGAAGAACAGCGCCTGGTTGACCAAGGTGCGCGTGCGCAAGTCGCTCGGGTATAATGATTCACTTTTACTTCCGCCGTACTTCGATAGAAGGTACTGCATTATAACGTGACTGCGAACATAAATGAATAAATAATTATTTTTTATACTATTCATTAGGTTACTGCCAGTGGCCGGACGGGTGATCTGCCATCTCGTGTAGGGACATTTCACCTATAAGTTTTCTTCTTTCGTTCTGTCGTCTTTCTTACTTCGTTAAGTTAGTAAGAGACAGCAAAAAATAAAATTTGCGCGATTCACGAGAAAAACGTTCTCTCAGAAAGAATACGCGAAGAAAAATTCATGTTCACAAACTTGAATATTGCTAAGTAACTCATAGAAACATAGGTCTAGATCAGTGATTCCCAAAGTGGTCCAGGTGGACCCCCAGGGGTCCACGGGAGACTTGCTGGGGGTCTACGTAGGCGTGAACAAAAAATGGGGGTCCATAAGATGCTAATGGGGGTCCACGAAAATTTATCTGCTTTTCTTGGACATTATTCACACATAGCCACTAGTCCCAAACTAAGCAGAGCTTGTGTACTATGGGTACTAGACAACCGATAAACATACTTAAATACTTTTTTTAACAAAATGACCAAACAGCTGATCGAGGTTTGTATGGGAAGTCGAAAAATTTAATGTCTGTATTGTATAAGTCGTAGAACAAACATTGTTCAGGGTGACCTATAGACCACGTGGCCAAGAGGTTTTAAACGATTTACGATACACCCTGTATATAGAAAACACCTAGTAGACAGATACAAACAAACATGTTCATGCACACAAATGTTTGTACCCCGCGGGATTCGAACCCGCGACCTCTTGGTTCAGAGGCAGCGTCCACTACCACTGAACCAAAGTGGCCGTCAATAGTAAAGAGCAAGCATAGTTTTTATAAGGGCCTACCTACATTATTTTAAGTACCTAACTAAGCAGATAATATTTTAATAAGGCAAGCGACTGTTACTTGTCTAAACTTGCGTATGATATTACGTACAATTTCGTGTACAGACTTGCAAAGCGCTATCCGCCCGACAATGCTTAAACTTGTTCAGACATGAATTTGATCACCACTATAAATACTTGATGCCAAAGGCAAACTCATTCATTTGTTTCCGGAATTTCGAAAAAAAGGTGTGAGAAACGTCATATCAGTGATTGCTAGTGCCGAAGAAAAGTAAGTACTTACCTTTTTTTTGTTATAGTAATTAAGTATTTTGTTTACGTGTACTAGTCAGTTGATCACAACTGCTTGTATAGATAGGTGACTTAGTAACTGTACATACATATTTTCATAAATTACATACATAATACTAAACTGCAGCATTAATCATGAAATAAAATATTTAGGTATGTATGTACGAATAATTTGTTTACAATAGGTATGTATTTGGTAATTTGCATTGTAATAAGTTTAATTTGGTTTAAAATATTTGGTAATTGTCATTTAACGTAAGCAACCTTTTCTCTACATTGCTGCTATATCACGAATTCGTTTCAGTTGTAGTAAACTCACAGTATCACTCTCTGTTTGTTTTTCAAACCACTTGAGAGCTGTTTCCAGAGCATAAAATGCTACATCATGATATGGTCACAATTGCAAACGAACTAATACAATAACGAAACGCGCGGGGTAGCGATCCCACACGGCGCGGGCGGAATATGCAAGTTCCGACACGTACATGCTTGCATAAATTCGACTTGTAGGTACATATAAATTGGTCGCGGTTGGTAGTCCGGATAATCGCGAATCCGTATAACTGAGGGCCGGATAAACGAGTTTCTACTGTACTTTAAAATTGATACGTCTGTATTTGTCTTAGCGGTTTATTAGTTGGTCCCTTCACAAGCCGTAATTCTATTCCCGCGTGCTGACAAAGGCTGCGGTGTGATACCTATATTCAGAAAAAAACTTGGTTACAAAAACATTTTTTTTTTTCAGGTAAGTTAACTGACACGAAACATGGCTACAGCAAAGAAAAAATGTCGACAATATAGTGTCGATTATTTGAAATATGGTTTTGTTCCATCAGAGGCAGACAAACAATTGCCCATGTGTCTATTATGCAACAAAGTTTTGAGCAATGACTCTATGAAACCATCAAAGCTCGAAGATCATCTAAAAAGGTGTCATACTGATAAAATAGGTAAAGATTTAAAATATTTTCAAACATTGAAGGAAAAATATGAAAAGAGACCCACCATGCACAGTATGTTCGCTTTAACAGCTCAAAGTAACGATGATGGCTTGCGGGCATCTTACAATATCTCATTACTTATAGCAAAATGTGGAAAACCGCACACTATCGGAGAACAATTAATTTTACCCGCTGTTGAAGAAGTCTTAAAAACTGTTTTGCACAAATCTCCATTTGACGTACTAAAAAGAATTCCATTAAGTAACAATACTGTACAAAGACGCATTGATGAAATGAGCTCTGATATCGAATGTTTTTTGTGCAATCATCTGCAAAAAACTCATTTTTACAACTGGACGAGTCAACGTTACCCGGTAATGAAGCATTATTATTGACATATGTCCGATATATTATGGAGGAAGAAATTCACGAAGAATTGCTATTTGCCAGAACTTTGGAGACTGACACTAAAGGCGAATCAATATTTAATGTACTGAGCAATTTTTTTACGGAAAAATCGATTCCATTTACAAACATTATTTCAGTGGCAACAGACGGAGCTCCTGCAATGGTCGGGCGATATCGTGGGTTTATAACTCATCTCAAAAGAATTATACCAGGGCTTACAGCTATTCATTGCGTAATCCACCGCCAACATCTTGTGGCAAAACATTTAAGTGACAGGTTGAACCAATCTCTTAATTTTGTAATAAAAGCTGTCAACAAAATCAGAAGCAATGCATTGAATATGCGTTTATTTGCTCAATTGTGCGACGAAAATGATGAAGACTTCCAGCGACTGCTCTTACATACTGAAGTACGCTGGTTGTCGAAAGGTGCATGCTTAACGAGATTTTACTCTGTTTTCGATTCCGTATTAGAGTTCCTAGAAAGCAGAGATCCAGATTTAAAAGAAAACTTGATCAAATTCAAAACAGACATTGCGTATTTGACAGATTTGTTTAAAAAATTTAATGATATTAACTTGCAGTTACAAGGGGACAGCCTGAATTTAATAAAAACAAAGGGGATAATTTCGGCTTTTCTTGGGAAATTGAAATTAATGAAGCAAAACATTAGTCGGCGCGAATTCTCTCAATTTCCAAACTTGTCACAGGTAGAATGTATTGATGAGGATATCCATACCTACAGTCAACATTTAAGTGCCCTGCATGTTGACTTCAAAACCAGGTTTGAAGATATGCTGACAATGGATATACCACCATGGATCATAAATCCATTTGATGAAACGGAAGTGGCCAATGTAGTATTACAAGAGGAGCTGCTCGAGCTAAGCACCAATGAGGAGCTGAAGGTGAAATTTAGAAAAGGCTACCAAACATTTTGGCTGCAAGCAGAAATACCCGAAAAATATCCTGGACTGTGGGAAATCGCAAGGAAATTTTTAATAGCTTTTCCCTCGTCATACCTTGTAGAAAGGAGTTTTAGTGCCGTTTCAAATCTCTTAACAAAAAAAAGGAGCAAATTAAACATCACAGAGCGGGGGGATTTGCGGTTATTGCTCACAAAAATAAAGCCAAACATTGATCGTTTGCTGACACTCCACCAAATACATCCTTCCCATTAATTAAAATTATGACTTACCTTTTTAATTTTTTCTTGTAATTCTATTCTTTTAATAAATAAAGTGTTATAAAATGTACCATTTTTCGTTTTTATTTTACCTATCGGAATATAGGGACAGAACTCAGAAGCGACACTTTTTCATTTTTTGGCGACTTTAAGAATGTGGTAGAAATGTAGCAGCAGGGGGTCCATCGAAACTAGTAACATTTTGAAAGTGGTCCACGAGAAAAATAAGTTTGGGAACTACTGGTCTAGATTGACTGTCCTCCATGACAGGTAGAGCCGCCAGTTACCCTAAAGACAGGTCGAGACAGATGCGTGATATCCCACATCCTAGGGGGATTTGATGGCCCATACATTCTATCATCGCACCGCACCGCTCGCGAAAGGCAGGGAATTCATCCCCACACATTGCATCCAAAAACGGTGCGCACCGTGCGGTATGAAAGGAACTTCATCCCACGCACGCTCAATCTGTGAATGAACTGAACAATATGGGGTTCTTCAAGAAGGGCAAAGGTTTCTTCAGGGTAGGCAGCACGAGTGTAACGCCCCTGGTGTTGCATACGTCCATAGGCACGGTAACCACTTTCCACCAGGTGGGCCGTGTGCTTCTCTGCCACCTAAGTGGTATAAAAAAAGATCAGCCGGGATGCGAGGGATATGCCAGGGGCTACCCTCACCCTCAGCAACTGATGGCCCGAGACAGCCATACTGTTTTGGTCGGTTCGAGTCCGACATAACCTCCCCCACTGGCTCTGGGGAAAGAGGCGATAATAATGTTACAATTACCTGTCTGAAATCACGAAGTCGCCATCTTTTAGTACTGGCACAGTGCCGAGGGGATTTAGCTGAAAAGAGAGATAAGTATTAGAATCATAAATACCAGCAGGTGCACCAGCTTGTACGTGATATTGACTGGGACCCTGAAGATCCTAAAGAGGACCCATACTTCAATAGGTGCCTGGGTTTCGGAGACTGACTTCTTAACACAAGGTACACGCGCAAAAATAACATTCAAAGTCATGGCAGACAGGAACGTGATTTCTATAAGGAAATTAGAATGCTGAAATAATAATGATGTAAGCTAAGAAAGCACGTCCTCTGCCATAACACAAAATATGCAAGTCAGCAAGAAGATAGGACATGACCACAAGCAGAGCTCCCACTCCACCAATGATGGATAATAATAATTCAGTATATAAGCCTGTTATTTAGTTTGTAAGACATTGCTTCACTAAATCATTGAGTCGTAATAAATACTACAACCAGACTGTGGAAGCTCACTCCACCTCCGCAATAAAAGTCAAAGATTTTTGTTCAACGTTGAACAACTCGGTTGTTTCCTATTGCCATCAATAATAATTCAACTTCTGCCTAGTTTACCACCACTTCCAAGGCGCTGGTGGAGAAGAAACGGCACCGGGCGGCGGCGGCGCCCCGGCGCAACAAACTCCACAGCGACATATTTAAGACGTCAATTTAATTTGATCTTTATTACTGGTTCCTAGTTTCTGTATAATATATTATTATCTAAATTTTTAAGCACTGAGGGAAAAATTTATAAATTAAAGATATACAGGGTGTATTTTTGAATCGGGGCAGTAAGGGCAAGTACCTTAACCGTTGCAGTTACAGCAAAACGTTCTTAAAAGACCTTCCCTAACTTTTTGGGACATTTTGAACTGCATTCACAGATTTTGTAAAAAACTTACAGTTAGCAAAAAAAATATGCGTACGAAATGTATGGGAAACGTTTTTGGCGATTTCTGTCTTTTTTAGTACTGAAAGCTAAAATGGTCCCATAGAGTTTTTTGATCCCCACATGAAATAGAATCGATTGGCATAAAAAAAAAAATTTGAACTTTTTGCATTTTTTTGCTAACTGTAAGTTTTTTACAAAATCTGTGAATGCAGTTCAAAATGTCCCAAAAAGTTAGGGAAGGTCTTTTAAGAACGTTTTGCTGTAACTGCAACGGTTAAGGTACTTGCCCTTACTGCCCCGTTTCAAAAATACACCCTGTATATGAAAAAATCGAAATAAAAAATTTCTCTTGTCCAAATAGTTTTTTCTTATGCAAATATTCGGCTTCGGGAGCGTTCCCCGGTCTGCCGGGGTGCGAGAGATATGCTTTTGGCAATCTCACCTCCGGCAACCAAGGACCCAAGACAGCGTGCGTTTTAGTCGGTTCGAGTCCGACATAACTACCTCCACCGGCTCCGTGGGGGTGGTATCCGTGGGGATTTATCGCACGATAAAAAAAAACACCCAGTGTGTAGGAAATTGCATGAAATATAAAATGATATTTGATTTAAGGCTACTTTAATGTGGACGAATGTACATTTATTTTATTTCATGTCACTCCTCGTGATAAAATATAAAACATTTCAAACTCTCATGTCAATATTATTATGCTAGAATCGTACAAGTTTTTTTTTTTTTTTTTTTTTTTTATCGTGCGAAAAATCCCCACGGATACCACCCCACGGAGCCGGTGGAGGCGGTTATGTCGGACTCGAACCGACTAAAACGCACGCCGTCTTGGGTCCTTGGCTGCCGGAGGTGAGATTGCCAAAAGCATATCTCTCGCACCCCGGCAGACCCAGGACCATCTCTTTCGAGATGGCCCCCTTCGGGTTGTGGGGACCAAAATGTCCCCATCTAGCCCCGGTTACGGGGAGGCGCACTTTGCGCCGCCGCCGCGGCCTGCTTCTGCTAGGGTGACAGGTGGCTCCACCGGTCACCCCCAGGCCAGAGAATCGTACAAGTTAACCTCTAAAATACTTGTTTATTTTTTTGCAAGTTCGTCTTAACACCGGTTCGAGTTATAATATATTTAAGTATTATCTCGAGTGTTTACATATTACGTAAGAAATTCACTTATCTATATCGAATACAATTATCAGGTATTATTGAGACCTTCATTATATTATACTTAATCAAAGGTTGAGACGTTTCGGGTCAGTATATTTTCTCTCTGTGACTTATATGTTGATATGAGATCAAATCGCCAGATAACAAGTTAAAGGTGAAGTCTCAGGAATGAACGTCACCATTCTAGATAGCAATAATACTGCTACTCAGATACTTTTTGACGCTCTGCTTAAAAGATCCATAATGTCGGAAGACTAAAATATATGTGTTGGTAATTTTTTTAAAGATATATTGGTGCGGAAAAGAAAAGAGGTGTTGGTAATTTTATGTGCACCTTGTGTGGATAACATGCCTACCTTCTAAGCGTTGTACTGTATAGGAAGGCAAGTATGTGGTATACCTCGATTCTCATATCTTAGGCCTAAAATATACTAAAGAAATACAATTTCTAAATGTAATACACAGTCACGTTACTTGGATGTGTGGAGGAAGAGAAACGAGGTGTGAAGTTCCTCCAACACAAAGGGAGGATCCTCCGATCAGGGATGTTATACATACAATTGTACCAGCGCGGCAACTTCACTTTCGCGATGCAGATGCAGGATTCGTAGTGTCGTAGTAGTTCAGCTTGATGTCACTAGATGGCGTTACGTACATGTGGTATCGACATAGATGTATTTTGAAGAATGCACGGGGTGCTATTGCGGTGGATGAACACAGATTGACCAAGTACCTATATTTAGGTCCAAAATATAGATGTAGAGCCAAACTTTCTCTCTAGGTAGTAAGTTGAGTCTGAGGTCAGAGTCCGACTGTGGTCGCTGGACTGTAGACCGAAGTGGCGTGTGGTGTTATCAGATCACACAGCTGACGGCCACTCCTTTTTGTATACACACACAAATACGCACACACACGCATACACAAACACCCTCTCTCACACACAGAAACTTACTTTTAAGTATTCCGGTGATTTATGTTCCCGCGCAAAGAAATCGACATCTTTAAATTCTAGCTCCAGCCCAATGATATCAGCGAGCATTCGTACCGCGTTTGCTGGTGGGCTAGCGTCCATTTTGTACAGAAGTGGCGCCATTTTGTCCTCTCTAGAGATTGAATAATTAGTTAAAATTAATAAAATACGGCCTATGATAAAAGGCTGTGACTGGAAATCATAGTTGAAGAAGCTTGGGTGTTAATACACCTCTGTCGGCCCATTTGAGAAGTTGCAGGCGTGAAAATATATATGTATGAACGAATTTTTTACAGCATTCATTATGCTAACTTTAAAATTTGAATACATCTTGAAAAATGAAATGCTCAAGTGGGACTTGAACCCACGACGACGTATCCCTTACAGGAGAATTCTTTTCCAACTGAGCTATTGAGCCACACCTGAATCACTTCAAATTTCCCTTCTCTTTATATCCCTCTTCAAAGGCGACGGTGGAGCCATCTACCAACGTTCTTACGAATTGTTGGAACCAATGAATTCATTCAATATTTGGGCGAAGTCACCAAACATCAACGTTTAAAAATGGTTGAAAAATCATTGGTTCCAATAGTTCCAGTACCCAGGGTATTGCATAATGTTACCGGCCATGTGTATAATCCTGTATTCTATATAATAATGCCCAGAAATTTTGTAGAACGCCGAGTTCGCAGCAGCCAATGCATGAAATGGTTCCAAAGAACACTGATGGTGCTTATAAAAAATATAACCACGTAAACTAATGCTGGAGCTCCGCTTCCGCCTCAGTCTTCTAACCTATAGGTATATACTTATCCAGGTTGGGGCGCAGTGTCCACTCCACGCTTATATAAACCATTTAGAAATATAATTTCCGCAATATCATCCACGAATATAGACCGTAACCTATTTATTTCACTCATTGCCGGTGGAACAGCAGGCATTCTCTATATTAACATCATTGCATAAGCATTGTAGAATGCCTGTATTACACATTGCCGGTAACATATATAATACCACAGAATAGAAAATAACAATACCTAGGTACCTACTTAGCTTGAATATGGTACGAGATATTCAAGCTTACCTCAAAATTGCTAACTGGTTCTTCATCTAATTGACGGAGAACGGCAGTTGCTTTCATAAAAGTCAACAAAAAAACTATATAATCGACTGTAGACTACATTATCTACACTGCACTTCAATCGTAGGCATTCGTAGGGGTATTATGATAAAACAACGTTAAATATAAATAATAAATAATAAATAAATATTCCACAACATTCTACACAACGCTATCTAGACCCATGGTAAGCTTTTATAGCTTGTGTTATGGAATCTAGAATGCGGATAAACATACTTATATATATATATATATTTTTTTTTGTAAATAAATACATATTAAACATAGAAACACCCAGACCAATGCAAATAGCCATATTCATACATACAAATATTTGCACTGAGCGGGAATCGAACCCGCGCCTCCTGCGTGGCAGTCGCGTGCACTACTGCCACGCCACAGAGGCTGTCAAAAAATAGGTACTTAGGTTATGAAACGGTTCTTATTTTTGTTAAACATAAGTAGGTATATCATTTATATAGGTAGGTACTGCCTTTCGCACTGACAGCTTCTATGTATTAACAAAACAGCACTTAATATGTAAAGTAATAGTACACTTACCAATTTATAATCAGTTCCGAAATTATTGCCAAAAATGTGTTATCAAGCGACCACTGTCGCCGGCCCCTCGAGATAATCAACTGACTCGTCACTCGAGTCGCGTAACTCGACCCTGACCGTGAAGCCAATAAAATGATAATGATAAAAACTACAGACTGCTTCATTATCATTTTTTGATAATTGGGTATTATCCTATAGTTACAATAAATTATCTAACCGAGCTTATTATATTAAGAATGGTAAAAGAGTGGTGAAAGTTTATAGTTTTTATTCATTTTTAATCATCCACCCAACCTATACTACACTGATTTGGCTATTAAATTTTATGACGTCACTAATTTTTTTTCATACAAGTTACCTTATTATAACTTATCGTTTTGACGTTTAGTAAAAATTAACTAATTTGACTAGTCAGTAAACTACCCAATTGATACATTTATATTTATAGGTCCAGTAGGTACCTACAGTCCCTATAAATTGAAAGAAAATCTAAAATCTATTTACTTATCGATTAAATTCAATGTATTTTTAGTATGTATCGAAGTATTTACGATCAACTGAGCTTGCACTGCAGCTGCTGGATCAGCAGAGACTCTCTAAAGGCGCAAATATACCAATTTTAAATAGTGTAAAGTGGTCACGGGAAGAGTAAATTATTACTCTTCCCGTGACCACTTTACAGTACTTTAGTATTATGTTATCTGTGACCATATTGATATTGGTATCGCTATTCAACGGGATTATGCCACCTTACGCTAATCCGTAAATCTATGTAAACAAACAAGTGGGTAATAAAATTAAAAAACTTGAAAAAGCCCACGACCGACGTTTAAAAATAATTAAAAAATGTTTACTTCTGCGCCCCCTAGTGGGTTGTCACCGTAACATCTATCCAAGAAAATGCACCAATAAAACCCAAATCAAAAATTTAAAACTGCACAAAGATGGACTAGTATTCGAAAAACATTGGAAAAAATGAAATGCTCAAGTGAGACTCGAACTCACGACCTTTCCCTTACAGGGGGACTGCTCTTCCAACTGAGCTATTGAGCCACACTTGAATCATTCCAAATTTTCCTTCTCTTTATATCTACTTTCATCTTTTCGAACTTAAAAGTTAGCATAATAAATGCTATAAAAAAATTCATTCAAATATTTGGGCGCAGTCATCAAAATTCAATGTTTAAAAATGGTTGAAAAATCATTCATTGTTTCCAACAGTTCGTAAGAATGTTGGTAGATGGCTGCACCGTCGCCCTTATAGACGGATATAAAGAGAAGGAAAAATTTGGAATGATTCAAGTGTGGCTCAATAGCTCAGTTGGAAGAGCAGTCCCCCTGTAAGGGAAAGGTCGTGAGTTCGAGTCTCACTTGAGCATTTCATTTTTTCCAATGTTTTTCGAACTTAAAAGTTAGCATATTAAATGCTATAAAAAAATTCATTCAAATGGACTAGTATTTTTGGAGAAAATTATTGGCAACATTGATTTGCATTAAAAATGCTTGCTGTAGCGCCCCCTGTTAAGTTGTCACCTATTTAAGAACAAGCTCCAATTAAAGCCGAACCCATAACTGAAAACTGCATCAAAATTGGATTTGTAGTTTCGGAGAAAATGGCAGCATGGATTTGCATAAACAAACAAACACACAAACACCCCAAACTCATACACCGTCTCCGTTCCGTCGTGGGTAATAAAAAGGAAAAACGTGCAAATATATATGTATATATTTATTTTCAATTCGTAGCGGGCACAATTGAAAATTGAAAATATTTTGGTATTATTTTTCGTGAATAAGCCTCTTTTGTTTATTTCTCTCCCAACAACTGTGTAGCACTTTGCCCATCAGCTCTGTGCCAGGAGTCATGATCTTCTTGAAGTACGGCTCTTCTTCCAACCTCGAGAACCAATCAGCGGTGCGCGGGAATCTGTAGAACAATAAGATAAGATGAGAAATACACAGGGTTCTACTGACATTCTTGAGGCTCAAAACAACTTCGCCTGTTAGTCGGTACGGTTAGCGTCAGAAATATCTTGACTACCCTTCTTCCTACTACAGTCCCGGGTCCTTTAAGCGGGCGTGAAAAAGCATCTGATAAGGCCGTGAAGCTGAGTGCCACCATTGTTAACATGGTACATTTTTTACGATGACCCTCTTTCCGAGACTTTGCCTTTAGCTTACCATCAGGCGAGGTGGAGTTAAACTGACGTGTCCATATAAAAATCTTTCTTATACAGACTGTACACCTGCTAAACAAAGGACGCGACGCTCTGATGCAGACTCTCCTCTTAGAGTTAGGAGGTCAGACGGTCGATTTACAACTGGCAAATCAATATGAAGATGATAATGGAAATGAAATAACCTTTCAATCGGCAAAGCTTGCAAGTAAAGTGAGCTTCAATGTGAATTTTGGGTCCCGAAGTTTGTGAGCTGTAGACAAAGTCTCAGGAATGTGGGTCACAATTACATACACCAACAACGTAACAATGGTGGCCGTGTACTTGACGCCCTCATCAGATGCTTTTTATATGAAGGAATACACGCCGGTAAAGAATTCGAAGACGTTTCAATAGATACATCACGCAAGGACTTAGCGGCTTTCAAAAATGGGGCAAACTCTGTATTATTATTATTTCAACGTGAGGCCGGACGAATGACTCCGCGACTTCTACGGGTCATATAATCCATCGCAAACACTGTATCTACATTTTATATAATATATCTTTATCTGCGGCAAAGAAAATAATTACCGAACTGCTTGATTCTTCATGGAATTGATTGCACCGGGGGACTTCTAAGCCCTGCACGTTTTTTTCCCTTTAGTAGTTGCTAGTCCGGTTGACCGGACTGCAGGGACTATTTATGTGCAGTAGTTCGGTTGTCAAACGTCCTCGAACTATTACTACTATTGTGTAGCAGTATTCCGGTGGCTAGTTTAGTTGTTATTATCCTCGAATTATTGCCCCGAATTGAGCAGTAACTGTTGCAGGTGCAGTTGTAAAAATATAATCGTATTATTGCTCCTAGACGGATAAAACAGCAGTAAATTGGTGACCTTTAGTCTCAGTAGTCCGATTGACCGGACTGCAGCGACTATTTAGTTGCAGTAGTCCGGTTGTCAAACGTCCTCGAACTGTGTTGAACAGTTGCATGTCCTGTATAGGAAAGGAGAAGGTATTTAAAAAGTCTATATACTTGTGCCTATCCAGCAGGTGTATCGGTTTCAAGGCGCTAGTGGTGGATCCCAGAGCCAGGTCAGCAATAGTGAGGTGGTCGGCTGCGATATACTTGCGGTTCTGAAGGTATACTTCCAGTACGCTGTAACAGCTGTCGATTTCTTCCTTGTACTGGTCTGAGGTCTCGGTCACATCTCCGAATACTGAAGGCAGCTGGAGAAAATACCGTTAAATTTACAATAGACCAACATACGCATACATTTATCGGTTTAATAAGTATTTGCTGGGTATCAAATGGTTCCTTCGGAGGTCCGGGAGTCACTGAGGTCGAATAACCCTCTGCAGGCAAGGTGTAGTGCTTGCCTTAATGACGTTTACACCATACTTTAAAAAAGCCATAATGAGGCCAAACATTCATCATCATGGTTGGTGGCTATGAAGTCTGCGATCGCGAGAGCCTTGCGCGTTTTTCACTATTCATTTGTCATTGAACGCTGTGATGAGTACCAAGTCTGAACCTTCTCTTATAGACCGGGCGCTATAGGTAAATGAGTACATAATGTTAGTACCGAATTTCACCAACGAATTTAGGTGAAGAAATAAATAAATATTCCACAACATTCTACACAACGCTATCTAGACCCATGGTAAGCAGAAAAGGTCAAAGAATAATAATGTAGATCTTGCCGGTCAATTTTATAATGGTCCATTTTTTAACCCCCTCTTCTCTTACTCGTAAAGGGAAATTCGTAAAATCATTTTAATGATTATTTTCGTAATAATTGAATTATAATTTGTTTTAACGGTAAAAATGAGGATGGATTCTTATATAATTAAAAACTTCACTTTAACAAAGCAATGTCTTTTCACCTCTAGCGCCTGCACTATAACTTTATCTATATCAAATAAATAATTGAAGTGTCTGTGATACCAAAATAAAAGCTTTTTAATTGACTGTCCATGCTAAGCTAATTTACTATACTTATTTATCTGCACTCAATGATATTCGTTGAAGGAAGTGTTAGGGGTAATACCACGGATGACAGAATATAAATGATCATTTCCTTCTCCATGGGTAATACCCATTGTCAATTTCAGTCAGGTTTAAAAAAAAAGGAAAAGACGTAGGTACAGTCGACAAATGAGATACGGTTGCAGTTTTTCATATAAGTACCTACAGATGTATGTAAAGATGCAACTGAATCACTTTTGCCGACTGTACACCATCAGTGAGCTTACAGCGACAAGTTTGATCTTGAGGAAATACACGCCGGTATTGAAATACATCGCCTGGTCGACCAGCGTGCGCGTGCGCAGGTCGCTTGGGTATAAAGACTCGCTTTTGTCCCCATCGTACTTTGAGAGAAGATACTTCATTATGACGTGACTGAAAAGAAAAGCAATGTTATTCTTTTATATGTGTGGGTTTTTAATACAATTTTACATACATATATTCATACCTGTAAATCCCTGAAGGAGCAGGTAATACAAAACCCAGATTTCGCCAATTATGATTTTCGGTCCCATCAACTGACCAGGGCCTCGATTCTACTAAAGCAAAACTATAGTCAAACCACAGAGATTGCAAAAAGCGGCAATATATTATTGACTTTAAAGCGATGCACTTAAAGTTCAATATTAAATAACTGTTAGCAGAGTGAATAAAAGAGTGTAATGAAACTTTTGTCATTTAATTTTGGACCTTAGTGTATAGAAATAAAGTCTAAACTTTAATGCCGCTTTTTGCAATCTCTGTGGTTTGACAATAGTTTCGAATCGAGGTCCAGGAGTCTACGAGTATTGCCGATTCTTTGTCATGAACTGATTGCTTACGATCGGATCGACAGCAGCTTTCTACAACACCCACGGGGAGAAACGTATGACCTTGAACTACTTACTCCACGGAGAACCAACACAGCAAAACGAGATCTTACAAAACACTAAATTACGTATCTACCTGTCTGAAACGATGAAGTCGCCATCTTGTAATACGGGAACTGCACCAATAGGATTTATCTGTAACATAAACAGACATTTGTAAATTTTTCATCATCATCATAAATTATGGACGCTGCAGGCCGCTCTCCCACGGTTTCTCCACCTCATATTTGGCTTATCACGACTCCCCCAACCCCGAGAGGAAACCAAGAACTTTGTCAGTCAATGGGCGCCTTTAGACGGTCACGCAATCATGCCTTCCTGAGCCTCAAAAATTGCGCGGCGGAATTTTCTGACGTTGCCGGAATATCTTTAAGTTCAAAGTGTACAAAATAAGGCACAAAATATTTCAAGCCTATAGACCACGCGAAAAAAAAGATGCGATAGGGCGCGCACGACAGTTCAGAGAGAAACGCTGAGCGCACATTCTTACCCCATCTTTCCCCCAAAATCGCGCGGTTTGCGTGTGTGTGAAACGCCGCGCAAACCTGCCGCTGCTAAGAACGAGCACCGTCTCGTGAACCACTGTTTGACACGCAAATGTTATTAGTCCCACCCTCTCCTTTCCTTCACAGGACAACACGTACAGGGTTACGATGCCATCCGTATACGGTGGAAAATATAACTTCTAGAACCAAGCATTTCAGTGACTCATTCCTATGCCGCACCATTAAAACCCAGAACTCCCTGCTAGCTCACGTGTTTCCTTCTTCCTACAGTCCCGGGTCCTTTAAGCGGGGCGTGTAAAGGCATCTGATGAGGCCGTCAAGCTCAGTGCCACCGCTGTTAACATGGTACCTACATGTTTACGATGGTGACCCTCTTTCCGAGACTTTGCCTTTAGCTTACCATTAGGCGAGGTGAAGTCAAATTGACGAGTCCTATAAAAAATGCTGTTTTCCCTGGAGATAGACTATTAGTGTAAAGGGCGCTAATTAGTACCTAGGTGTACCGGCACACAGCTATATAGACTTAGGGCCAGAAGACATTAGGTGACAATAGAAGACCTTCAAATAAAGAAAGATACTCACTTTTAGGAATTCAGGTGACTTATGTTCCAAAGCAACAAAGTCTAGGTTTTTGTATTCCAGTTCTATTCCAATGATATCCGCGAGCATGCGCACCGCGCTCGACGGTGGGCTAGTGTCCATCTTGTAAAGAAGAGGCGCCATTTTGTGTTCTGAAAATAACTAGGTATTGGCAAAACTTTGCTTCCTCTGAATTCATAGAGAGACAGAGGGAGAGAGAGAGCGAGAAAGATCTCTCTTTCTCGCTGTCTCTCGACATAGAAAGATTGTTGACGCGTTGGTGGATCCATTTTGAAGGACCACAATATTATGGGTGTTAGGCCCTATTAGGGTTTCTAATCCTACAGCTTTTTTCTTTTTCAGATAGATAGATAAAATACTCGGCATTGAATAAATAACGGTATTTTGATGCCAGATCGCTGTTGTTGTTAAGTGTACGATTAGAACATAGTCCATTTAATGTGATACTGCGTCAGTCGTTGATAAACAATGTTCGTGGGAAAAGTTATTTTTGTAACTCAAACTGCTATGACCATTTTTTGTTAGTCTGGAATGTGTAGGTAATTAGGAAATTTAAATTAATATATAATTTAAATTAATAAATTTAAATACAGTCTAAAATCTAACAGATTATTAAAAAAAGAAACTATTTAAGTATCTGAATTATACCTCGTACTCAGAGGCAACAACAGTGAAGATCGCCTATTACTCAAATTAATGTAGGGTTTGTTTGGTTGGACGCGCTAATCTTAGGAATTGAAAATGTAGCCGTTGATTGAGGACGATTAAATCATCACGCTACTACTCAAGTGAGCATATCTAGCAGTAATTAGGTATAACTACGTTATCAACAAATGAGGCAGATTCCTATACGTTATTTGAAAATTAATGAATAGCGGGCATTAAAAGGGGTTCCTAGGCTCAACCCCTATTATGTGGGACAGAATACAATGAGTATTGAAATAACCTGAAATGGTATGTTCCCTTTATGTCGAGTCCCGTTATGTCGAGCCAAAAACCTTATCTCGCTTCTATTACCTCTAGAGATTGAAATGTGGGTGTTATGTCACCTCTGCCTAGCCATCCAGGGATAAAGGCGTGATTGTATATATGTATGTAAAAGGGGTGATACGAAGTGTAAAAATGAACCAAGCCAGGGTGGGCCGGCTAGTATTTATACATATAAATTTACTTACCAACTAGAGTGTATCCAGTTCAGATTTTATACATTTAGGTATACAATGCAGATAGAATGTGTCAGAATGTTCCTCTTATATTGTTATTGTACGGTCCGCACCGGCCTCTCGTAGTTTATCAACTGAACAGTAAAACTATATTAGTACTTATCTATGACAACATTGAGTACATTCTATAGTAAGGTATTATCTCACGTGTTGCAGTGTATAAGTAGGTATACATTGGAGATCAAATACCAAAGATAATTTTATTAAGAATGCCATATAATGACTAGAGAGGTCACATGGCAGCCTCTCGTACGGTACTTCGGGCGGTACCTGCGCCTAATCAATAAAGAGCCAACGCCCGGGTGCTATCATTGCGTCGAGCGAGGACACGGAGCTGCACACGCTCACCGAGTGTCCGGCATGGGAGACACCGAGGCGGGAGCTGGTGGCGGCCCTGGGAGCGAGAGTTTTCACCCTCGCCACCCTGCGTGGGCGGCCGCCGTCACCTTCTGCGAGCAAGTAGCTCGAGAAGGAGACGGCGGACGGGAGTGGCAGCGTGACTGACTCGCTGACCGCGGTGCCCACGAGCGTAGGCAACTCGGGCGTCGGAGGGCACAGACTGACCGCAGAAACAGAAGCAGGTCACGGCGGCGGCGCGCGTTGGCGCGCTTCCCCATTCCGGGGGCAAGGGGGACACCGTTGTTCCGCCCCCCCCCCCCCCGAGGAGAGCCAGACCGTAAGGGATGACCCTGGGTCAGCCGAGGTGCGAGGGATATGTCGAAGACAACCTCACCTCCAGCCTAGCCTTAAAAGGACGACGGACTGACGGCCTGAATGGACTGGTTAGGGTAGACCGAGGATTGGGTGCAATGGCACACATCAGGAGAGAGTTATATTCAGCAGTCAGTGAACTACAATTGACTAACTGATTGAAAGCACTGAGTTGTCCATAAAGAAAAAAGAATAGGTACCTACTTAAAATAACGATATAATTAAGAGGTACATACATTTTTCACAAATTCTCTCTACATTGTATTATACTTAAATATATAAAATCAGAAATTTAAGTTTTATAGAATACAAACCCACCCGCCCTGGCTTGGTCCAATTATATACTTATGCCCCTTTTAATGCCTGCAATTTATTGATTTTGAATTAATGATCGTATCAACACAAAAATAAATAAAATACTTAATATAAAATAAAACACTATCATTTTATTTTATTTAATAATTTTCTACAATATTTGTCAAAGTACACAAACACTACTGAGATTACATAGGTACTTATGCCATACATTTAGATAAAATTAATCAATTACTGACAAACAACTGCAATATGTGAAATAGATAAATACCTATGCCACGAAAACATACAACAAACCATAAAATTTAAACATTCATTTAAAGAAGTGCAGTACAATTGTGTACATAAATTGTATAAACTAAATTATCTTATAAAAATATAATTAACGTAATACGATTATTAATCATAGGTCACAAAGGTATATGACCTCTGACCTGTTGACCTTTAACACTACTTCGACACTCTCGACTATAGTAGTTTTTATTTTTTATTTCAAAAGTTACTCCTGACAGTTTCCAGGCTTGCAGAGCTACCAGAATTAGGTACATAACCAAATTACAAGTTTCTTTCGTTACGTTATCTCTCATTTAAATGTATAATATACAAAACATGTAAGTGATGACATTGGAATCTAAAGATAAACCATTGTCGTATTACAGCTACTGCAAAAAAAATCATAGAGTTCTAGACTTTATTTCTATAACTTAAAGTCCAAAATGAAATGAAAAAGTTTCATTACACTTTTCGGTTTACTCTGCAAAAAGTAATTTAATTTTGATCTTTAAACGCATCGCTTTAACGTCTAAATTTTAATGCCGTTTGTTACGACTGTCGTTTTGCTTTTGTAAAATCGAGGCCCAGTAGATACATTTACCCTTACCTTGTTAGGTGAAATTAAATATATGCAACCTAACATCTAAACTTCATGAAACAGACTATAAATATTTATAAACTTAATATAAATACTTATAAACTTGAAACATTTACTAATTCTATTCTGACTTTATGGCAATTGACGTGATTATGGTATTAACTTATGGTATAGCGTTACAGGAAACCTGGTTGTTACCGGAGGAATTGTCATATCTGAATGACATTGATAAAAAGTTTAGCTACACTGGTACTTCGGCGGTTGACACGACCAAACTTTTGACCGGTCGCCCATACGGCGGGATCGCATTATTATGGAACAATACAATATTTCCGAGTGTATCAGTGATTCGGTGCGATAACCCGCGAGTGTGTGCTATACGCGTAACCACTAGCTCGAGCCACTCGAGCGCATTCGTAGTGGTGTGCGTATATATGCCTACTAATGAGCGAAGGAATCTCACTATGTTTACTGACTGTATTGGAACTATTGGTGCTATCCAATAGTTCCAATACAGTCAGTAAACATAGTGATTATGAAAATGAACCTTTGTTTATATTAGGTGACTTTAATGCAAACCCAGGTAATTTATTTTTTAGTGAATTAAAAATATGTTGTGATGATCTTAATTTAGTTATTTTTGACGTAGAACACTTAGGTATTAATTCTGGGACATACTCATATGTAGATTTAGTACATGGATCAAAGCGCTGGCTGGATCATATTGTTGGCTCGCAATCTGCTTATACGTCTGTGTGTGGCGTGTATGTAAAATATGATACATATCTGTCGGATCACCTGCCAATTTTTTGCGAATGTGATTTGAAATGTATGAATTCAATTGTATATGACATGAACACAACTGAAAATAAAGTTCGGTGGGGAAACAAAACTAAAGATTAAATTTTGCAATATCAATCTGAGTGTCATAAGTATTTAAGAATTATTGATTTCCCTCAAGAGTTTCAAACGTGTGCTTATAAGCGTTGTAATAATCAGCAACATAGATTTACATAGGTTACACTAAAAGTTTCCGGAACTGGCCACTTACACTGCTGACGTGAACCCACTCCTAGCACAAGCAATTTAGCTTAGTTAGAGGGGTTAGAGGGAATATTAGTAACTTCGGTTCTTATATTCTTTAAAAAATACCTAAATTTTATACCATAATCTCGTTAAATTCTATAAACATAACTGTAAGATGAGATGGTAACTATACGATCAACAAAGAATGATGTTCTAACACGTATAAATCTACCAAAAACATTCAGAAAATTGTAATATATTATGCTTATTCCTCAACGCATTCATGCTGCCACATGTCTTTAATGTTCTGGATCCTGTTCTGCACATCTTGGATGTGGCTCTCCAGCTGTTGCGACACGGAGTGCAGCCTGTCTAATTGCATCTGCATAATCTTCCTGCCTGGACTGCCATCACGGTCTGGTGAAAAAGATAATATAAAAAAATCGTTATAGGTGTACCTACGCCACGTTACTATTAAGGATAGAACCACGAAAATCACTCGAGTGGTGTAACGCTAGAATTCGCTAGATGAATGTGACATGTGACAGTCATATACCCGGCAGCTGATATCTTGATAATCTGATGATTGCTTGATTTAAGCTCCTCTGTCCCTGTGGTGCCATCTGTTATCCTCTAAAGGCACCCAAAAATGCGTAGTACTGCGCATGGAAAGTACGTTTTGTGGCTTATTTGAAATCAAGAAATGCGAATTACTATACGACGCGTATTTACGTTTACCGTGATCTGAATAAATGGTCAATCTTGAAGGAATAATTGTGGGAGGAGGAACGAGTGGAGGGTGAACCCATCAGCCCCTAGCTCGTGCATATCATAAATAAAGAAACGTGCTCACTAACCCACGTTGTTGTCATAAATGGTCCTCAGGTTCCTCACTCGCCTTTCGCGGGCCATAACTGGAACAAAAAGGAGCTTTACAGTCAACTGACGGACCAAATATATTTAAAAAAAATTGTTTATATAGGTACTCAAAAAGCAGTATTAAATGAGGCTATAATTACTACAGCAACAGTTTTCGAGAAAATTCACTCACGTGGTCCGTGTCCAACGCCGGCCCTTTCCAGTCTCGAGCGTCTGCTGGCCGCCCTCTGTTGGGGACCGTTCCATAGTACATTGTTCTCGTCATCCAATAGTGACTCGGTAAGATCTGGAAACTGTAATTGAAGGTTAAAGAAAAGAAAAATTTAAATGGCGATTTTATTAATACCACTTAGGTGGCAGAAAAGCACACGACTCATCTGATGGAAAGTGGTTACCGTGGCCTATGGACGCGTGTAATACCAGGGGATTCACATTAATGCTGTAAACCCTGTAAGAACATTTTATGAAGTTGGGGAGGGCCAGTTAGCTGACTCTAAAGTGAAGCCAATGAAGCGAGAGAAAAAAGGTAAACAAAGTTTCAGCGGCTCCAAACTTTTTATTTGAAAACTAGCTGTTGTCCGCGGCTCCGCCCGCGTGGATGTCGGTTCCCGGCAATTATTCGATTTTTTCTCACCTTTTAAACCTTCCCTAGACCTCCACGAACATTTTAAGACCAAGGTAAGATAAATCCGTTCAGCCGTTCTCGAGTTTTAGCGGACTAACGAACAGCAATTGATTTTTATTTAAATAGATTATTACGTATCACTTCAAGCGCATTCCAAACAGGAATGAACTTTCTCATCATAAGATGGCGGATCTGACAGCTTAGAACTGCTGTGCAGACAGCTTCCCTGTACTACGAAATACGCAACGACAGCAGCCGTCGCTCGGGTGTGACATGTTGCGGCAAGGGTAGAGACAATAATCGCTAGTTATCACAACGTAACTCAGTAAAGGTGGCTTTGTTTACCTTTTTTCTGTCGCCTCGTTGGCTTTACTTTACGTCTTCTGTGACATATATGAAGTGAGTGAACCTACGTTGTATCCCTATAACCCCCTCTAACTCTCATTAAGAATCTGCCGATTTATTGAGTTGACATTTACGATTACTGTTCCGCTACCTTGGTAGCCTTATATAGCCATATGCTTAGTTGATATACCTACCTACTTAGTCTTCCTCGATTAACTGACTTTTAAACACAAATTCGAAATTCATCGAGGAAAAGAAGCGCTCAAGTGGGACTTGAACCCACGACCTTCCCCTTACAGGGGAATGCTCTTCCAATTAAGCTATTGAGCCACACCTGAATCACTTCAAATCCTTCCATTCCCTTCTCTTTACATCCGTCTTTAAGTGCATAATAAATAAAAAAGTTAGCATTATAAGTGCCATAAAAATTTCATTCAAATTTTAAACACAATCCTTTTATAATCGAACCAGTGTAAACCTTCCTTCTATATTATTGCGTTCGATCAAATAAACAAACTCGTAGGTATTATAATATTAGTATAGGCAATAATATTTTATCTGTGGTATAGATAAGTGAAGTAGAAATACTTGGCTCACCATATTGTCGTCAATATTCCGGAACAGCTCCTCCTCTTCCACCAGCCTGAGTAGTCTGCTACCCATCTCGTCCACCACTGCTTGGCCACCAGCATTCTCGTTAGAAGCCTGCCTCTTCAAACTTAATTTCCAATTGGTTAATACCTGTGACAAAAAAAATAATATGAGGTAACACTAAGTTAAAACCTTCTTATACGTTACGTAAGACGAAGACCCGCTGATTGAAATAATAGGCCGCTTTCTTTTTAATTCGGCTCGGTCAGAATAAACTAAATTCTCTCTGGGAAGCAGGAGAACGGACATGAAGAAGAACGCAACGAAACCATGACGCTATTTAAGAAGTTTGGAAGAACGCCATCTATCCTTTACATTTTACAACTGTACAATAAAAAGAGGCCCGGCCTACCAAGTATAGATAGGTAATATTTTTGTTGAGAAGTGTTTTATTTGTCAGGCGAATAGTTCTCCACGCCCGCAAAATAATTTTGAAATAAGAAATTAACCGGATGAACCGCCCCTGCTGTCAAACTTATTTCGATCTTTTTCCACGGGTTGGTTTGCTATTTGATAATTTATATTTCTTAAATAAAATTCATCTTATATATCGTGAACTTACAGTCTTCCAACGGGGTACGGATCTCTTGGCACCGTTTGGAACAGCATTCAGTCTTGTGACGAGCTGTTCCCATTTCGCTTCATGGATCCTCCGGGAGCTATTGGCACTCAATATTCTTTCATGACTCAGTGTCGGATCACTTTCTAATTCTTCAAGTAGTATGATCAGTTGTCTGCTTGTGACACTTCTCTTATTCTCCAGCTATAAAGCAACAGATTTCTCTCTCTCTTTGTTATCCAAAATCAAAAATTAGTAGCAGGTAAGTTATGCCTCCAAGCTTTTAAGCCGACTAACCGTAACCGCATCCAAAAATCGCATGCGGCCGCATTAGGCCATTTACGGCTTTTGATATGGCCCCCCTGGGATGGGAACCACGGTGTCGCCCATTCAGCCAGAAGGAGGGATTTGTAAAGGTATTTAAAGATTTATTTGTTCCTCACACTACCATTAGGTATTAATTATTATGTAAACTAATTTTAGTACCAGCAGGTCAGCTGGTCAAGCAAGTATCTACTACCTATCTCTAAATATTATAGAAGCCTTTACTTTTTTCTCAATAAGAGATTTATGGAGATTAAGGAGAATAATAATAACATATAACATAACATAACATAAACTTACGCCTGTATTCCCCGAAGGGGTAGGCAGAGGTGCTAGCACCCACATTTCGCCAGTTTATGTTTAGGTCCCAATGTAATAGGTGGCGAGCCTATTGCCATTAACCGGGCACTTATAAACCTGCGATAAATACACACATAACTTCGAAAAGCATCGAAAAGTCATTGGTGTGTGCCATGGTAAACCTGGGTTCGAACCCGAGACCTCGTCTCAGCAGTCCATTACCCATACCACTAGGCTACCGCATAGAATAATAATATATACCTATATATTGCATGGAGCCGCATTAACATTTGTAGGACCCGAGTCAACTTCGAATGTAAGACGATAGGTACACCTTTTGATCGACCGATGAGGGTCCCTACCCGGATGGAAGTGGCAGCCGTAAAAGGCAAGATGAACCAAATAATTAATAATTATGATAAGGAAAAGTAGAACCTCCTACAATTCCTTATCGGCTTTTTGGTTAAATTGGTGATGATATTGGGATACTGACTGCTATTCAATATGAAAAGGTACTTATGTATTTCGTACTTACCATTTTAGTGCTCGTATTCAATATATTGCTACCTATAAAAGATATTAGATTAGGAGAATCACAGTCACCGAACACTATACAACAATCCTTTCCAACCGAAGTATTGATTTTAATGGTAAGACCACAGAGCCTGTAATCAAAATGTTAAGGAAAAGTATGTGCCCAAACCACCTCCAATGAATTATAATATGATAGTAATAGTGCACGAAATACTTATAATATCAAAATAAAACTTTTACTTTGTCTTATTTACCTAGTTTCTATAAAGGTTGGATAAGTTTAAGTGGACTTCTTTTAAGTAGGTAAGTCACTTTTCATAAAGTAGTAATCATTTACAGATTTTGTTTTTTTTTTGTACCTACTCCTATAATCATTATTTTAATTTCATCTGGTCTGGTCAACTGGATGTGATCTGATTTTAGATGGTACAATTAAATATCGAGGGTTAAGTGTACCTCTACAAGAAATGAAAGCAAATCAAAGTAGTGTATTCTAAGTCTATGAAATCACATCACTAGCGTAACCTGCCAACTGCCAGCTGCTGAGTTGTCAAATTCATGTGGAATCTGTCAAGTCAAAAAAGTAAAATTAGGATTTTCTAAAATTGCATGGATAGGAAAATGAATTATAAATTAAAATAAGAAAGAGCATAACAGTAAAAGATGCGTCGAATCCTGTTGCTCATTTTTACGTTAATATTAAGTGTCAATGCGTGGGACGACGGTGATTTGGAAGTTTTTGACGTGGTCGAAGAAGTAAACCAAAACTTCTATGAATTGATGGGAGTTAAGCAGGTAAATATTTGTTTGAGTTCACATACATTCTTCTAACATAGACCTTTATACTTCGAACTGGTATTAAACTTATAGTATTTCGTTTTATATTGTTTAGAAGGGTACTTCTGAGGTATAAAATTATACACATTCAAGCATATTTCTCTTGTTATCATATTATTGATAATACATTTAAGTATCTGAGAAATCTTAATCCAATGAAATACTTATGATTACTAATTCCCAGCTAATATATTTCATTATTTGTAAGATATCTTATTGGGAACTGAAATATAGTTAAGTAGTGTAAGAAAAACTTTTTTTTATATTTTTATACCGTTTATAAAAGTGCTAGAGACCATATCTTCCATACCTCGGCAGCCTCATAATTTTCCTTATTCTTGTCTGCATTTGTTGACTACAAATACAAGCCATTATGTAGCGAGAGATCAGAACAAACAATAAATTTATGTCTATTATAGTGGAGTGTAGGAGTTCTGATATACGTTACAGACATTAATCCTTCTTAACCTATCAAACACCAACTGGTGCTCGGGCACCGCAAGTCTATGGTTTATCTATTGTCCTATTTGTTGCGTGGCTTGACAGGTTAAAATAAAAACATGGCAATAAAAACATTATTTCTCCAATCGTCAGTAATCTAACCACTTTCTAAACATTTCTGTCAAACAGGATGCATCTCCTGCAGAGATAAAGTCTGCGTTTAAGAAACTCACACTGAAACTGCACCCGGACAAAAATGATTCCCCAGATGCAGATGTGCAGTTTAGGAATTTGGTATCGGTGCACAATATTCTTAAGGACCCGGGGAAGAGAGAGAAGTATGCTATATTAATATATTGCAGTAAAATAGTTATAGCCAATAGTGTAACTTTCGGAGTATGTAGCATCCAAACCCTGTAAAATTAAATTGTGTCCAGAAAACCATCTCCACTGTAAAAAAAAACCCTCTGTGTTCTGAAAGCTGGATTACTCGATTTCAATTTTGCAGAGCAACGTTAGTGCTTCTGCCACTTATGTTTGTACGTCATTGTGAGTTTTATGGTTCTATTCCTGATTAGGCAAAGTGTTTTAAAAAGCTTTCTGTTCAAAAACAATCAGTAGTAACAACCCAGAAAAAGGGTGTAATTCCGGAATATAATTTACCAGCTTTTGCTTGCGGCTGCACCCCGCCCGCGTGGATGTCAGTTATGGGACCAAACATAGTATGGCCTTTCTCTAGGTGTAATCCACTGCTATACCAAATTTCATCAAAGTCGGTTCAGTGATTTAGGTGTGAACGCGTAACATACAGACAGACAGAGTTACTTTCCCATTTATAAAATTATAGTATGGATATGGATTTCACAAGCTTTAGTACATTGTACACTTAAATAAAACTCTTTCATTACACAGATACAATGAAGTCCTCAAGAATGGCCTTCCTAACTGGAGATCGGCAATATACTACTACCGGCACGTGAGGAAGATGGGCCTGGCTGAAGGTTCCATCATCCTGTTTATCATCATCACATTTGGACAGTATGCAGTGGGCTGGGCTGCATATGCCGAGAAAAGATTTACTGCTGTAAGTTAACTTACATTACATTGTGAATAAAAAGCTTTTTGCACTCCCATCGTATTATTATACTTGCACCTGTCACCCGGGGGTGACAGCCTTCGTGGCGTTGCGGTAGTGAACGCGGCCGCTACGCAGGAGGCGCGGGTTCGATTCCAGCTCAGTGCAAATATTTGTACCAATGCATGAATATTTGTCTATTCAATAATTTTTTTATTTTTTCTTTATGCGGGACACGTCAATTTGACTTCACCTCGCCTGATGTTAAGCTAAAGGCAAAGTCTCGGAAAGAGGGTCACCATCGTAAACATTTACCATGTTAACAGTGGTGGCACTCAGCTTGACGGCCTCATTAGATGCCTTTTCACGCCCCGATACAATCAAAAACGCAATTGTGTATAATATATGGCCAGAAAGGTCAACAATATCAAATAAATGTGCTTTAAGTATTACCGCGAACGTGACAATGTCCGTCTGGCTCGTACATTTTTGGCACTCCTCAAAAGTGGCCGAAATTTACATTCGCGGTAATGAATGCCGAACGACGATATTACAATTGTAACATTTAAATATTTGCAGTGAGTAGGAATCGAATCCGCGAGCTCTGACGTAATAACTGTGAAATTTGTCATCTTACGTAAAAATTTACAATTCACTTTTTGTATAAAATGCAATATTATGCAATTCCTTGACCAATGAACCATGATGCTTTACGTCACTCAAGCAACATTTAGCTGGCTGCTTTTTATATTGCAATGATTAACAACATTTTATACTTCCTATTCTTGTCTTTAATCGCTTTGTTGGACCTACAAATGGTAAGTCACGCTTGATTTGCGTGAAATCCCGAATGTTGATAGCTTATATCTTGGATCCTGGATTAGTATCCATACTAATATTATAAATGCGAAATTAAGTCTGTCTGTCTGTCTGTATCTTACGCTTTCACGCCTAAACCACTCAACCGATTTCGATGAAATTTGGTATAGGGGTAGATTAGACCTTGAGAAACGACATAGACTATGTTTGGTCGCGATAATCGACATCCACGCGGGCAGAGCCGCGGGCAAAAGCTAGTAATTATATATAGGGTCTTAACCACAGCCTTGAGCAGTTTTAAACAAACCCTTTCTGCAAGTTGATTTACTCGTTATACGACGGACAAAGGCCCTCCTCTAGGGGTTGGGAGGTCAGGGGAAAGTCACACAATAATAAACGGGCACTGAGCCCAAAACGCTAAGTGCAAACTTTGTTAACAACAGAGAGATCGCTATAATAATGAAGATGACTCTATAGGCCGCTTTTTATCCCATAAATATTATTCCCATTTTCCATCCCATTCCCAAAAATAAAATTTCAGATTCATGGCTCGAGCCAACAATAGTGCTCGGAATACGGCAATAGGTTAACCATCTAATACGTGGGATTGAATACATTGATTGCGGAAATGTGGGTGTTAATTCACCTATGTCTAACACCCCGGGGATAAAAGCGTGATTATATGTATGTATGTCCGTGACACGTCAATTTGACTTCACCTCGCCTGATGTGCAGCCAAAGGCAAGGTCTCGGAAAGAGGGTCACCATCGTAAACATTTACCATGTTAACAGTGGTGGCATTCAGCTTGACGGCCTCATTAGATGCCTTTACACGCCCCGCCGGACACGGGACTGTAGGAAGAAAGAAACACGTGAGCTGGCAGGGAGTTCCAGGTCTTAGTGGTGCGGCATAGGAATGAGTCACTGAAACGCTTGGTTCTAGTTCTAAATAAATATGTATGTAAATAAAATATGTATCTACTACTACCATTACTTCTGGCAGTGGGGACGCCGTTTGACCTGACGGGTGATCAGCCCTTCTATGTGGGGCCATTTTACTCAATTCCCCTATAACGACTGCCATACATATTCGTATGGCAACCGGGACCGACAGCTTAACGTGCTCTCCGAGGCACGGCCAGACCAATGCAAATACTCATATTCAATCATACAAATATGTGCACTGTGCGGGATTGAGCCACCTGCCTAGCGGCCGCGGTCACTACCGCCATGCCACGGAGGCTGTCTAAAAACCTAGTGGTAGCCTAGTGGTATGGGTAATGGACTGCTGAGACGAGGTCTCGGGTTCGATCCCAGGTTTACCATGGCACACACCAATGACTTTTCGATGCTTTTCGAAGTTATGTGTGTACTAGCTTTTGCCTGCGGCTCCGCCCGCGTGGATGTCGGTTATCACGACAAAACATAGCCTATGTCCTTTCTCAAGGTCTAATCTACCCCTGTACCAAATTTCATTAAAATCGGTTCAGTGGTTGAGGCGTGAAAGCGTAACATACAGACAGACAGAGTTACTTTCGCATTTATAATATTAGTATGGATTAGTATGGATTTATCGCAGGTTTATAAGTGCCCGGTTAATGGCAATAGGCTCGCCACCTATGTGTGGGTGCTAGTACCTCTGCCTACCCCTTCAGGGAATACAGGCGTGAGTTTATGTTATGTTATGTTAAAAAAGAAACTTAAATATAGATGCCAATTCTGTGTTGTCAAAACTAACTTAAATATGCTAAAAATCTCTAAAATGGTATTATACACCCAGATTGTATAGTCGTTTCGTAAGAAAAGATTTTAGACACAATTTTGATGGCAAAACCGTTAGGCATGTTATGTTCGACTCGAACCGACTACAAGGACTACTTAGAACCGAAAAACGATTTTCGACCGTAACAACATTTTCTTAATTACATATCATTTCGCATAAATAGATGCCAGTGTATTTTAGTTAGACACAACAGAATTAGCACCATAGTAGTAGTAATAGGTGGTTCAAATGTTAAAAGGCTCCTTACATTTTCCAGGAACAAATATTAAACAGCAGAGGCAAGAAGCACTCCAAGAAATCGGGATTTGACCAAGGTTTATCAGAAATACTTGATCAGCTACCTAAACCAAGCATAAAGGATACATTACCGTTCCAAATACCGAGGTGTGCTTGGTGGCTAGTGACAGCCCTCCCGAGGAGTATTATAGAAATTAGGAGGATAATGAAGGAGAAAGAGGAAGAAGCTAAGAGACAGAAAAAGAGGTAAGGAGATGTTAAATAATTATTAAAATATAGTGTTACCAGGCATTTTTTTATCATCACTATCCGAGTGCCAAAAACATTTGTATTTAAAGCTTGGAGCCCATTATCTGCTCTCCTACTTCTCCTTTTCAGGATTCTGGTTCCATGCTCTTCATTTTTTTGGAAGCGAATACTTACCTTCTCTCGAATTATTAGGTCAGCGAGCTCAGTTAAATAATTCGAGAGAATTAATTAATCCTTTGATTCTTTGGAAATGTAATTATTAACAAGATTAATAATTACCAAATGATGATAATGATGAATAGAGAATAAGAATATATAACTTTACCATTTAAAGAATACTTAGTGAATGAATCTGAATCTGTGAAAGAATTGTAATAAGGATGTCACCTCTTATTTTATCGTTTATATTCAATTTTAATAACCTATCCAATCATTAACAGATAGCATTTAGCATAATATTGTCTGACAAAATTTGTGATGTCATATACCTACAGATGACGTCACGTATAATGAGATAATGATAAACAATTCATACAGGGTTTCGTGCAACTTTCTTTTAATCGTCATTGTAAACCAGTTAAATATTGACTTACTAGTCAAGTATCCAATTTTTGAATATCCACCACAGAACATAGAAATTAATCAAAATAAATTAACGGTTTTTTTTCTAAACTTTATTGTGGTTTTTGTTATACATAATTATTTGCGTGAACAGGAACTAACGTCATTAACTCCTTAAATTGTCTGACGTGGCCAAATGCAATGAATCATCATCTATGCAAATTATTATTCAGTTGATAAGCATAATGTTCTAATGAGAACTTGTTCAGTCATCTCATTCTTTCGTGTAGCGCTGTCCTCTTTTAGTTAACCCAGGTAGTATCGTTTACTTCTAACATAGATAACACTTAATATAAGACCGTCTAAATAGTAATGGTGCAGGTACCCAAACCTTCAGCTGCTTTTTTAAAATATGTTGCCAGTCAGATCTCATTTTCGACAACATTTATTTGGTATGTATTTTTTTTCACAATATTTTTTAAATGAAATTGTCGTCAGCGTCGAGTTTAATGGCAAATATAATTATCATTTTCTCCAAGACAGCATTTCTTATGTCTACGTTTCATTCAAATGGGATAGTTAAGCAACTAAAGGTGAATAATATTGCTGTGATTTTTTAAAGAAACACATATTAAATAAATAAATAAAACAAATTTTTGGATAACTGTCATTAGCCAACGTTTCTTTTTAAAACAAAAAGATTAATAAATTGAATTTTTAAATTAAAAATACTAAAAGACATCAAGATTGTTTACATTTAGTGGATTTAGGTACTTAGGTATTTAACCAAACGAAATATGGATGTTTGTTTGCACAACTGTTCTTATCTCCACAACCTCTACTCAATTCGTAAAAAATAACAAGCTATTGTGTAATTAGGTTGCACAGGTGATACATATTAATTTATTGTGTGAGTGTCTCAAGGTTATTTAGAAAAATGTTTGGTCTGTTAGTAATAATGGATTTTTTATAGAATAAAATATTCCCACGTTAGGGAATACATACTTGTATATTGCTTATGTACAAAATATATCATGAGAACATAAATATACAAAAAAAAAAGTCTTAAAAAATACTGTAGTATCCTTTAGTCGTATGAACTCGTGCGCAAGTATACATGTTTCAATTTTTGACGCTGGTATAAGCATGATGATATGGGTTTATGCTCACGACCTTCGAGGTAGGTATAGTCTGCCATTTACTGTTTTTTTTTTAAAAAAAGGACACTACAATTTGACTTCACCTCTCCTGATAGTAAGCTAAAGGCAAAATCTCGGAAAGGGGGTCACCATCGTAAACATGTACCATGTCAACAATGGTGGCAGTCAGCTTGACGGCCTCATTAGATGCCTTTTCACGCCCCGCTTAAAGGACCCGCGACTGTAGGATGAAGGAAACCCGTGAGCTGGCAGGGCGTTCCAGGTATTATTGTGCGGCATAGGAAATATAGGAATGAGCAGTCTCTTTTGTCCGTAAACCTCTTATGGAAGTTCGTTTCTGATCTCCATGTGTTGAAATCCTCAGGGATGAGGAGGAGAAGGCTCGCGCCGCTCGAGACGCTGCGGCTGCGGCGGAGGCGAAGGCTGCTGGCGGCGGCGTTCGCAAGCGACGCGGGTTTGTTCCCCCGGCCAGGGACGACGGAGATTGTCTGCTGGACCCTGCTGACGAGCCTGATGGTGGGCCTGATGGGGGCCCTGTGGTGGTACCTGTACGACAGGTACTTAGCATTTTATACAATAATGTTAACATTAATTAAAAAATCTGCGGTAACCTAGTGGTATGGGTAATGGACTGCTGAGACGAGGTCTCGGGTTCGATCCCAGGTTTGCCATGGCACACACCAATGGACTTTTCGAAGTTATGTGTGTATTTATCGCAGGTTTATAAGTGCCCGGTTACTGGCAATAGGCCACCTATTACATTGGGACCTAAACATAAACTGTCGAAATGTGGGTGCTAGCACCTCTGTCTACCCCTTCGGGGAATACAGGCGTGAGTTTATGTTATGTTATGTAATTAACGTGATCATGGTGTAGGTAAACACATACCTTTGATTCACCTGAAGTTTTGACCAGGGTACACCGGCCGTAGTCACAGGCTGAATCATGTTTCATTTTATTTCATGTTCGTTTTTGTAGGTAAATAAATGAATAAGGTCTTGTGATGCGGATGCGGTTGAACTTTGATATTTTCCATGAACCACAATTGGGGTCGAACCTGTCCAACGCCGATGTGGCTGAACTTCGATATCGAATATCGAATCAAATATCGAAGTTTACTTTTTGCCATATGCTATCTTATCCATCTCCCCCATTCGCAGACTGCGGCCCCAGTGGTCACGGGAGGGCTTTGGACGGACGACGACCTGGCCGAGCTGGTCCGCCTGGTGAAGAAGTACCCCGGGGGCTCCGCGGAGCGCTGGGAGCGCATCGCGGAGTCCATGGGGCGCAGCGTGCCCGAGGTCACGCACATGGCCGCCAAGCTCAAGGAGAACTGCTACAAGGTGCCCGGCCAGGAGCCGGAGCAGCCGCAAGTCGTGGAACCGCCTAAAAAGGTAATTGGTGCTGTGTCTCATTCGATAATTTCTCTCTCCCTATTATTGAATCACTACATAGTATAAATCAAAATCGCTTTCCGCGTTTGTCCGTCCCTATGTATGTCTTCAAAACTACGCTACAGATTATGATGCGGTTTGTTCTAATAGATAGAGTAATTCAAGAAGAAGCTTTATATGTATAATACATGCTTAATATAGTAGAGTGTGCAGCGGGAACGGAATCGGACGCCACGCGGGTGGTAAAAAATTGGCGGTACGAAGTTCACCTGGTCCGCTAGTATATAATATAATAATAATAAATATTCTACCACATTTTGCACTGAGCGGGGATCGAACTCGCGCCTCCTGCGTAGCAATCGCGTTTACTACCGCCACGCCACAGAGGCACTATCCCCAGTATTTCTTTTTTCAATCTGACTTGTATTGCTTCACGGCATTATCAAAAGTTAAGAATGGCGTGACTCAACAGTGTAAACAGTCAGTAGCTATGCTCTTGACTTATTTTGTGATTGCACAACGCCTAACAATCCAAGTGTGTTGTTAAATATTCCAAGATTGGACACAATGATTCTTTGAAGTAGTGTGGGTAGTTTCAGGTGAGATCCTAACAATTTAATAAAAGCATTCGACTTAGTCGACAATGACGTGTTGCTTAAAAAGTTGGCTGCAGTAGGTTTCACCCCGAAGTTATTGAAGTTCTTTGCGAGTTACATGAGGGATAGGCAGCATTATGTGGAGTATGCGGGTCATAGATCTGAACCGTATTTCACGAGATCTGGCGTAAGTCAGGATAGTAACCTTGGGCCTCTGCAGTTCATAATAATGATAAATGACCTTCCAAACATAGTGAAAGATGCCCAATGCTTATTGTTCGCTGATGATCTTAAGCTGGCGATGCCTGTAAGAAGCGTCGAGGATTGTATAAGCCTGCAGAGGGACATAGATAGGGTCCTGGCTTGGAGTAAACGAAATCGGCTTCAGTTTAACGCCTCGAAATGTGCGGTAATTTCATTCTCTCGAGTCCGCACCCCTTTCTTGCACGAGTACAATATTGACAGAGTACCAATACCTCGAGTCGTGGACATTAGGGACCTGGGGGTGAATCTTAAAACAGCATACAGAAACCTGGGTTTTATACTTCGTAGGGCTCATAGCTTCACAAATGTGAACGCCATCATAGCGTTATATAATGCCTTGGTTAGGAGCAACTTGAATTTAACGCAGTAGTAGTGTTAGATTAACATAGATATAACAAGTAGAAAAGTGAGTCTAACAGTGTATCTTAATTTGTCAATCTAACTATGTATATCTATTAAATGAAACTCAATCTGCAAGTATGTATATATTAGAATATAGATATATAACCATTAGAATATGTCAGGATCTTGCGTAGCAACCACAAATACTTTATAGTGCTAGAGGTTCACTATGGTCCAGTTGTATAGCCTAGAAACCAAGTTTAACTATTGATCTGTACTAGGGAAATACAAATATTATACAAAGGGGAATACTTAGTGGTGTCACACGATTAATAAAACAACAATCTTGACCAATATCGATCTCTTTTATACTACGTTAGTTCCCAAAAGGCTTTTATAGACAGGAAAGAACTAACAAGAAAATCTGTCTGCCTTCCAACCATGATATAGTCTTTCTATAACAATTCATAATTACAATCTAGGCTTATAACCAAACATTACTATAATAGCTACACAATATAACAATATTAGACTCTTGTATCAAAGGTTATCAGGCTTGTAGCCAGTTAATACATAATAGATCTCATCAAGTAATATCATTACAGGCACTACATCCAACCATATCGATATCGTGAGGCACAATATAACATACTTTGCATAATTACATCATACCCGTGAAGAGCATAATCCAGTAATCAATATTTGCATCTACTAGACAGATAATATCTCTATCTGCAGATATTACCATTTACCAAATTATAACAACAATTATTATAGATCAAGTAGGTACATCTTACATAGCCAACACGATATGGTCAAATAGTTACAGCACAGCATAATATAGCATAATATTACACAGTAAACAGTATAAGTATAAACGTATCAGAATTATATCGTACCTTACACTTCGACGCCTCGGGACAAACTGCCCCGATTTCATTCGGTGTCTCCTTTATCATTTGATACGTCACATTGCATCGAATGATTTTCACCTACCCACTTATAAAAATAGTTTATAAAATGGTTCTAAAATTATTCAATTATATTTCATCGTAATATATCTTAATATATATAAATCTCGTGTCACAATGTTTGTCCTCAATGGACTCCTAAACCACTTAACTGATTATAATAAAATTCGCACACCATGTGCAGTTCGATCCAACTTGAGAGATAGGATAGTTTAAATCTTAATTTAGCGATAAGTGACTTCCACGCGGGCGGAGCCGCGGGCAACAGCTACATAATCTATACATTATAATTAATATATCTATCACGTGCGATTCGCACATTGAATCTCATAGCTGCGGAAATTGATCTGTTCCATTGTACTAAGAGTGAGTTCACAAGGGTGGCGTTACATATAATCTGCTATGTGAAGTTCAATGTTATCAACATTTAATGTACCTAATTAAATATTTTATTACATTATAAACAAATAAAAAAATATATAAGATAGCTACACTATTGTATTAGGTAAAGCCTGTAATGATAGTTGTAATGAGAAATAAAAAAATACATAAATAAAATAAATAAATTTGTCGAACTGTCTTAGTTCCCACTCCTAGCGTAGTATTGCTTGATCTTAGACCTAAAATGTGCAGCATAGGTACACTTCTTGGATGTATTTTGTGGATAGCACGGGTTGCTACTGCGGTAGACGATCTCAAATCCACCAATGAAATCAATTTTCCTTTTATATTTTAGGGTTTAGGTCTAAGAAATAGAAAAAGAAGAACAATAAAAGTGATAGTTTGTGATATTTAGATATTTGTTACTTTACCACGCTCATACAGGTGAACGGAACTATTACTAGGGATAAACTTGCACTCTATATCATAAACACGGGAATTGAAATATAACTGTAACCGCTAGCCAGGTAGCGGAAACTTGATTAAAATTTCACGTGGACAGAGCCGCGGGCAAGATCTAGCTTATGTCTAATATTTGGTAACAACATTGCAGGTAAAAACCCGCAAAGCGGAGGAGATATCGAGCGGCAACTGGTCGCAGGCGCAGCAGAAGGCGCTGGAGGCGGCGCTGGCCAAGCACCCCAAGGGCGGCGCCGGCGACCGCTGGCAGAAGATCGCCGCCGCCGTGCCCGGCAAGACCAAAGTACGTACCGTGTTCATACAGCAGTAGTATACGTGTACTTAGTACAGTAATTGGGTATTATCCTATAGTTTTATCTAACCGAGCTTATTAAATTAGGAATGGTAAAAGAGCGGTAAAAATTGCATTATAGTTTTTAATCATTGTTAATCATTCACCCAACCTATAACAGTAACTGATTTGACTACCTATTACATTTTATGACCTCACTAATTTTTTTTCATATAAGTTACCTTCCTTTTTTTTATTTATTTTTTTCGTGCGGAAATCCCCTCGGATACCCTCGGAGCCGGAAGGGAAGGTTATGTCGGACTCCAACCGACTAAAACCGCACGCCGACTGTGGGTCGTGGTGCTAGGCCGGAGGTGAAGTTGTCATCAACATATCCCTCGCACCCCGGCTGACCCAGGGCCATCCCTTACGGTCTGGCCCTCCTCAGGAGGGGGGTCAACGGTGTCCCCAACTCGCCCCCGGAATGGGGAGGCGCGCTTCTCAGCGCGCCGCCGCCGTGGCCTGCTTCTGCTGGGGTGGGCGGCGGCTCCACCCCAGGCCCGCGCTCATGGGGGACGGAGGTTAGTCAGTGCCCTCCGACGCCCGAGTTACCTTCTAACATGTCGTTCTGATGTTTAGTAAAAAGTGTCTAATTTGACAAGTCAGTAGAATACCCAATTCTAATAGCTGTGGTACCTCGAAGTTAGAGCAAAACATTCTTAAGATACCTTCCCTAACTTTTTAAGATATTCTTAACTGCGTCCAAAAAATCTTTTTTGATGCCAGTCATTTCTATTTCATAAACGATCAAAAGACTATGAGACCTATTTGCTGTAACTATTGAGGTACCCTAGCTGCCCTGTTTCAAAAATACACACTGTATATTGTTTATTCGTGTGCCACACAGTTCCATCTTTTTTTGTGCTCGGCTCCTAAGGGTCATAGCGTGATGTTATACATATAATCACGGCTTTGTCCCCGAAGAGTTAGGCAGAGGTGAATTAACACCCACATTTCACCAATCATTGTAATTGGTCCCACATAATAGCCTATTGCCATAATATTCCGGGCATTATTGTTAACTCGAGCCTATAACTGAGGCTGAGTCTGGGCTGTATATATCTCTCTGTTGTTAAACAGTCCTATTTCTTAATCGAATTGTACGACACCGCATGGGAACAGATGGGGTGACCCGAATTCTTCTCTACTGGGAACCACGCGGCTATTCAATCTAAATAAATCATAATCATCTATGTTAATTTACCTATCTATGTAAACGAAGTAACTGACTAAAAACGAATTATATGTTATCTAATTATCATAACATTTTCAGGAGGAATGTATGCAGAGGTGTAAATATTTATCAGAAATGGTGAGAAAACAGAAACAGAAAGAGGAAGAAGAAGCACAACAGAAGGACGCAGAAGACACATCACAAGAGAACGAAGAGGGAGAGATATAAGAACGTGTATCATAACAACTTCTCTACAAACATGACATGCCTAGGCTCCGTTTATGTATAGGCCTATATTAAACGCATTTGGTATCCGGTTTTTAGGGATGCGAAGAATAAATTGTTTAAATTATATACATTTTGTTTTATTAATAGGCCAGTAATCTGATGAAGGCGGAGGATTGGGAGCAATGGCGTATATTGGGAGGTGCCTATGTCCAGCAAATTAAAATATGTGCCCTAGTATGTGGAAAGTTGCTGAAGTTATCATGATCCCTAAACCAGGAAAACCACTGGTTGAAGGAATTTTTACAGCATTAAGTATGCTAACTATACAAATCGAATACATAGGGAAAAATAATCTTCTCGGGCGGGACTTATCAAAAAATATCAAAAATCAATGTTTAAAAATGATTGTAACATCATTCATTGATTCCGATAGTTCGTAAGAAAATCGGTAGATGACGCTACGTCGCCTTAAAGACGTATAAGATGGGAAATTTGAATCATATCGGGCGTGTCTCGGTAGCCGAATTGGTCAGGCATTCTCCCTGTAAGGGAAAGACTGCGGGTTCGAGTCCCGCCCGAGAAGATTATTTTTCCCTATGTATTCGAAAGGAAAACCACCTCATGAAATAACATCATACAGTAATAGTGTAACACTCACCGGGATATTTATACCATGTTCATAGTTTTATTTGGTAACCGATATTTCGGAGCTGTTGCAAGCGCCATGATCACGGTGTACTGACGACCGCCGAGGTAGTCTGCCAGACTGACATCCAGTGATTCGAATGTTCACAAAAACTACAACTTCAAAAACTCGTGCAAGTCGATTCAGTGAGTGTTGTATGTCGAAAACGCGATCGATTACAGTGCGAGAACGCGGACAGTGGTAGGGGCGACGCGCGTCATAAACGAGTGCGGAAGAGGGTAGACAGGTAAACCACCCTTGTTTGGCAGAACAACGTTTGGTCGAATGTTACTAATTCGAACAACGTTTGTGAAAATAATTGCTTTGCATAATATCGATTGACATAATTTTCATTTCATCGAATATTTATTTGCGATAACAACATTTGCGCTATTGATCAAAAAGTATAACGCTCATTTCATGTAATGTTCAGTTGGTATAATATGTATTTCATCGAATATTCAATTGGTATAATGCGCTCCGTCCCACTTCGACCACATCTCAAATCGTCCACTTCCCAAATTGACCACATCTCAAATCGTCCTTTTCCCAAGTTGACCACATCTCAAATCGTCCACTTCCCAAATTGACAACATCTCAAATTGTCCACATCTCAAATTGACCACTTCTCAAAAATGACCACATTTTTTTATAAAACGCTAAGTCCTGTCCATGAAGCCGTTTATGGAGCGTATGGAACGGAACTAATATTGTCCGGGGTGAAGAGGAAGTGGTGGGAGGGGGGCGGAGGGGGGGGGGGGGGAGCTGTACTGAGTAGCCATACATATTTAACTCGGTACTAAGGATTCAGGGCTGTCTCACGTTATTAAATGTATGGTGGGGGGGGGATGTTTTTTTTTCATGCGGAAATCCCCTCGGATACTTCCCCGCCGGAGCCGGGGGGGGGGGGGGGGAGCTGTACTGAGTAGCCCTACATAACTCGGTACTAAGGATTCAGGGCTGTCTCTCGTTTTTTACTATATGGGGGGGGGGGGGGGGGGGGGGTTCCTGAGTAACCATACATTTTACACTCAGTACTTTTTTTTTTAATGACTCTTTTTGTTAGCATTTTTTTTTTTTAATTTTGATTACAATAATATGGGTATCGTTTTCGGGCTTTTAGGGGATGCTGATTACGAATTAACTACCCATTTAGCGATCCAAGATGGCGGACATGCATTTTTCAACAAAGTCAATATGGGTATCGTTTTCGGGGTTTTAGGGGATGCTGATCACGAATATATCACCCATTTAGCGATCCAAGATGGCGGACATGAATTTTCCAACAAAGTCAATATGGGTATCGTTTTCGGGGTTTTAGGGAATGCTGATCACGAATATATCACCCATTTAGCGACCCAAGATGGCGGACATGAATTTTCCAACAAAGTCAATATGGGTATCGTTTTCGGGGTTTTAGGGGATGCTGATCACGAATATATCACCCATTTTGCGATCCAAGATGGCGGACATGAATTTTCCAACAAAGTCAATATGGGTATCGTTTTCGGGGTTTTAGGGGATGCTGATCACGAATATATCATCCATTTTGCGATCCAAGATGGTGGACAAGAATTTTCCAACAAAGTCAATATGGGTATCGCTTTCGGGGTTTTTGGGGTCGCTGATTACGAATATATCATCCGTTCAGCGATCCAAAATGGCGGACTCGTAATTTTCCCTAAAATCGATATGGGTATCGCTTTCAGGTTTTTTGGGGTCGCTGATTACGAATGTATCATCCATTTAGCGATCCAAGATGGCAGACACGATTTTTTTACTAAAATTGATATGGGTATCGCTTTCAGGGTTTTTGGGGTCGCTGATTCCGAATATATTATTCATTTAGCGATGACTTGATGGATGATAAATTCATAATCAGCAATCCCGAAAACCTCGATGCCGATACCCACATTGACGTAGGATATTTCAAGTTCACCATTTTGGATGGCCAAATGGATGAAATATTCGTAATTAGTTACCCCGAAAACCTCGAAAATGATACCAATATTGACGTTTTTGAAAATTAAAAGTTCGCCATCTTTGATCATCGTTAAAATGGTCGTCAATACCGATATGGATGGGCTCCTTCAGAATATCATCAATTTAGCGATCCCGAGGATTAGCGAAATTTCATCGAAATTCGAGCTCAAATTCACCGAAACCAAAACCGATACCGAAAGCAAAACCGGAACCGAAATCGAAATTACTTGACTTGGATGTCGGCTATTGCGACTTTTGGTTATATTTCCAGTTCTACTCAACCAATTATGATCAAGCAAACGTAATATTCTAAGTCTGAGTTTTTCGATTTCGATTTGAATATTGATTCGGGTTCGGATTCAGATTCGGATTCGAATTCGAGTTCGAATTTCGATGAAATTTTCCGCTAATCGCCGGGATCGCTAAATTGATAATATATTCGTAATTAGCGACCCGAAAAACCCTGAACACGATACCCATATCGTTTTTAGTGAAAATTTCAAGTCCGCCATCTTGGATCGCCAAATAGATAATATATTGGCAATCAGCGACCCCAAAAACCCTGAAAACGATACCCATATCGAATTTTGTGAAATTTCGAGTCCGCCATCTTGGATCGCAAAATGGGTGATATATTCGTGATCAGCATCCCCTAAAACCCCGAAAACGATACCCATATTGACTTTGTTGGAAAATTCATGTCCGCCATCTTGGATCGCAAAATGGGTGATATATTCGTGATCAGCATCCCCTAAAACCCCGAAAACGATACACATATTGACTTTGTTGGAAAATTCATGTCCGCCATCTTGGATCGCAAAATGGGTGATATATTCGTGATCAGCATCCCCTAAAACCCCGAAAACGATACCCATATTGACTTTGTTGGAAAATTCATGTCCGCCATCTTGGATCGCAAAATGGGTGATATATTCGTGATCAGCATCCCCTAAAACCCCGAAAACGATACCCATATTGACTTTGTTGGAAAATTCATGTCCGCCATCTTGGATCGCAAAATGGGTGATATATTCGTGATCAGCATCCCCTAAAACCCCGAAAACGATACCCATATTGACTTTGTTGGAAAATTCATGTCTGCCATCTTGGATCGCAAAATGGGTGATATATTCGTGATCAGCATCCCCTAAAACCCGGAAAACGATACCCATATTGACTTTGTTGGAAAATTCATGTCCGCCATCTTGGATCGCAAAATGGGTGATATATTCGTGATCAGCATCCCCTAAAACCCCGAAAACGATACCCATATTGACTTTGTTGGAAAATTCATGTCTGCCATCTTGGATCGCAAAATGGGTGATATATTCGTGATCAGCATCCCCTAAAACCCGGAAAACGATACCCATATTGACTTTGTTGGAAAATTCATGTCCGCCATCTTGGATCGCAAAATGGGTGATATATTCGTGATCAGCATCCCCTAAAACCCCGAAAACGATACCCATATTGACTTTGTTGGAAAATTCATGTCCGCCATCTTGGATCGCTAAATGGGTGATATATTCGTGATCAGCATCCCCTAAAACCCCGAAAACGATACCCATATTGACTTTGTTGGAAAATTCATGTCTGCCATCTTCCCTCCCCCCCTCCCCCCGCCATCAACCCCCCCCGCCCCGCCATCAACCCCCCCCGCCCCCCGCCATATATTAAAAAACGTGAGATAGCCCTGAATCCTTAGTACCGAGTTTAATATGTATAGCTACTCAGTACAGCCCCCCCCCCCCCCTCCCACCATTTCCATACACTCCATAAACAGCTTCGTTGACAGGACTTTAGCCTTTTATAAAAAAATGTTGTCATTTTTGAGAAGTGGACGATTTGAGATGTGGTCAATTTGAGAACTGACATAATGAGATGTGGTCAATTTGGGAAGTGGACGATTTGAGATGTGGTCGAAGTGGGACGGAGCGGTATAATGTAATGTAGTGTAGAAATGTGTTATTTATCTGGAGTTCTTATTTATCTGTTTTGGTCACTGTTCTAACCTAACCCTACAATTTCAGTGATGTAAGAAAACCATTAAGAGTATGTTTTATGAAAAACAATACAAGTAAAATTGAAAATCTCTCAGTGCAATCGGCCGGCAAGGTTAGGTTAGGTCACAACAAGACAAAGACCAGACAAAGACAAAATATGAAAACAACAATGAAACCACCATTTATTTTGTTCTATTACATACCCAATGTTTTTGTTTCTAAGGATGGAATTATTTTATTTTAATGAGTAAGTAAACTCTTTGTATTTAACTGATACTCGTAGTGTTCATTTTCTATCGATACAATCAGAAGTCCAGGCAGCAATCCCTAATGCCATGGGACCACGGGTAATTAAAATTACCCATGGACCCGGTAATGGGTCGACCCAACGGGACCACGGGTAAACACAGACCATGAGTTTGTTGACAATGAAAGGAAACTAATTATTACTAAACCAAATATTCGATATGATCTCTCGAATAAATCATTATTAGTCTAATGAATGAAGCATTAGTTTAAACAAAATTAGTGCAAATGAAATTTATATATATAATCGTCGGTAGCTTAGTGGTTAAGGAGTCGGCCTTACGATCGAGAAGTCCCCGGTTCGATCCTGGCCATTACACTACCGGCGTGAACCCACTCCTAGCACAAGCATGTTAACTTAGTTGGAGGGGTTAGAGGGAATACTAGTAACTTCGGTTCTAATATTCATTAAAAAAATATATATATATATATTTCAAATAAATAATTATGCTAAATAAAATTCTACCAATTAAATATTCGGTCAAACGAATAATTATGTATATGAAATGACTTTATTGTTACTGAAATTAGTCGAAGTGATTTTCGACCAAATGTTGTTCTGCCAAACAAGGGTGAACCCTAAAACCTATTATCGAAGACAGAAAACTGATCCCTAACTACCAATTCCTTTTTAGATAAAAACACTCCACAATTATTGACCAAATACACAGAATTACCAATGTAATTGAAAAAACATTTGAAGAGAAAAAGTTTGTTCTACAGTATTTCTAGATGTAGTTCAGGCATTTGATAAAGTATGGCATAAAGGTCTTATATATAAATTAAAGAAAATGCTCCCGAAACAATTTGTGGACATTTTAGAATCCTAATTAAATGAGAGGACATTTAGAGTGAGACATGAGGATGCTTACTCAAATATCAAACAAATAAAAGCTGGTGTACCACAAGGAAGTGTTCTTGGGCCTATCCTGTACCTATTGTACACCTGCAATATCCCTGAAACAAATAACAGCGTCATTGCCACTTTTGCATACGACACCGCTATCATGGCCACAGGTGTCACTCACATAGAAGCAGCAGAAAAGGTGCAAATTGCCGTGCAATTTTTTTCCTGTCGGACGGTATTTTTATACGTACATACACGTCTTGAGACTTAAATTTTGTATTTGTATATGTACCTACAATATAATTGTGTAGTTTGAATGAATTTTTTATAGCATTTATTATGCTAACTGTTAAGTTCGAAAAACATTGGAAAAAATGAAATGCTCAAGTGAGCCTCGAACTCACGACCTTTCGCTTACAGGGCGACTGCTCTGCCAACTGAGCTATTGAGCACCACTTGAATCATTCCAAATTTTCCTTCTATTTAGTCGTATAGTATATATCGTAGTCGCCCTTATAGACGGATATAAATAGAAGTAAAATTTGGAATGATTCAAGTGGTGCTCAATAGCTCAGTTGGCAGAGCAGTCGCCCTGTAAGCGAAAGGTCGTGAGTTCGAGGCTCACTTGAGTAATTGTGTAGTGTTCATTAAAAACAATGTCCAAAAAAAGTAAAGAGTATATGAAAGCTTTTAATCACTATGATTAATAAATTTAAAGATTCAATAAAACTGTCGTCATATTAACTCATGAATATTTAAAAAGTTCGAAAAACATTGGAAAAAAATGAAAAAAATTGGAAAAAATATTTAAAAAGTATTGAGATTTACTCACCCTATCATGTCAAGGTCAAGTTCGGAATAAACGGAAATAAATAGGTAATCTTATAGTCAATTTTTGTATTTTGTCGTGAATCAATTTTCTACACATCTATAAGCTGGGCATCAACTAACTTAACACGTTCACGGTAAGCATTCTTAATATTTTGTGATATGGCACAGAAAATTGCCATACAAAATAGAGTCACGTCTGTGGACGGATAAGCACATTTTTTTTATTTTACAAGTACGTTTTGCAGCAGTAACGGTCAGAGACATAACCGCCTGTAGACCGACATTCATACCAGGTGAATTCTAAACATCGTGTTATGGCACCAAATTCAAACAAACGTCATTCATTATTCATTGAAATAATCAGAAAATAAATATTTCGTATTTGTGATCGTGAATTATGAGTAAAATAGTATGTAACAGTCACCAAAAATCAGCGAAGCGCACCTTGTTGGACATACTTCCTCCCGCTGTGGCACATTGGTCGAAAGTGTAAGTAGATGGTCCTCCGGCCACAGACGGAGTATCACAACGATCTTCAATGTGTGCGTGACAGAGGTAACTTGTGTGCATGCGCAAGAGTGTTTGACGTGACACTAGCTATCGGCGGTATTATAGCCTAAAGTGGCACAGAGTCATATAAATGTTTCCTATAAATGTAAAGATAAATTATCGGCTATGGACATAATTCGAGTCTTGACGTATTTTAAATCACCGTCCACCGCCGTATTGCCATATAATGAGGGTAACAATTTACATCTCTCGACCAACCGTCCGTGAACATGTTAATGAATAAATCAGAAGTTTTTTTCCATTTGAACCAGTAGATCGTCTTTGATATCAACTCCGTTATATCTGCTATAACCTGGGCATCAACTAAATAAATGAATAAATCAGAAGTTTTTTCCATTTGAACCAGTAGATCTTCGTTAATATCAACTCCGTTACATTGGTGTATAGTCAGTGTTACAACTCCTTGATTTTTCAAATTTGGCGCCATCTTTCGCTGGCCAGACTCAGACTCTCGATGCGAAACTACGCTGGAAGGTTCAAGTCAAAAAGAAACGTCGAGGCTTCAGGGGAATCAGGAATATTATGCTTTTTATTTTCACTTTGAATTGAACTTCTGAAATAACAGTTTACTTCTTCATTCTCCTAAAAAAATGAAATAGATTTAATATTCATAACATCAGTGCTATTATTTACTAAGTATTACTATTACGAATATCACAAGGGAGATAAAATATTAAATTAGTTATTTAAAGGTAAATTAGGTTTTCCCTTAATCGTCAACAACACAGGTACCTGATAATTGTTTGTAGATAAAGAAAAATGTTGTATGTGTACTTACATTGAAATCTTGTCGTTATCTTTAACGGGTACAATATAATCAGGGTGGCTTTTTAAATGCATATGCAAATTAGAAGTATAGCCACAATAACACGCGCTTTTAAAGCATTTTTACAATTTGCGATTTTCTCGTCGTTTTTTATGAAATATTGCCACACATTAGACTTCGGAGCTCCCTTTGTCAATTAAATAATTAAATTAATGCTTCAAACAGGAAACAATCAACATCTGCTGTTAAAAGTTAGGTTAAAAACACCGACACGGACGGCACGGGACGAACAGAACAGTCGAAAACAATGGCTACAAAGTAAAATAGATACATAGATTATTATACCGTATGTATTCGGTACTGAGTAACGGGTGCGCCTTCAAGTACTCAGTAACGAAACGTTACATACGAATCCAATTCGTTACTCGCACCGCATGTTTCGTATTAGTATAGGAGCTAGCAACGTTTTGAAAGTGAGAATTTTAGGTCAGCTGATTTTGTGATATGCTCTTGTTCTTGCTCTTTCGGTTAGAGTCTGGGCTATCTGGCTGGCGGGAGCGGTTGCGTTCATTACTGCGCATCCTACCTGTCCAGGTGATAATCCTGGATTTTCAAAACATTTTAAGAGGCATAATTTTAATTTTTTTGTTTTTAAATAAGACTACCTGACATACTTTTTTTATTGCCAGACATTTCTGACATTGCTAATTGTGTGCCATACGCGATTCTTTTAATTTTTTTTATAAAAATTTAAAAGTATTTTATAATGTCTGTAATTTTAACATTATGTTATTTAAGATAAGAAAAGCTTAAAATTAATTTGCCAGACATTAATTCGATTGTTAAACCTTGAATTAAAATAAAAAAGGCATGAAAAGTATTGCAGTATGATGCTAGTAGTTTGAAAGAGACAGTTGCAGAATAAGCTGAGAATAAGACAGAGAACCATTGCAAATATACCATTGATATTATCTGACCTCCTCCTCGTAACCTGTAGCCTAGCCCTGAATTCCTCAGTAAGGTACTGAGAGGATTCAGTGCTAAGCAGAACCAAAGGGGACTCAAACTGACACCTTGGAAAATGCCTCGCTCAATATTTATTGGTTCGCCGTTACTGCACACCCCTCGACATCCTGGATAGCTAAGAACTGTTCTCCATTGCCTCATACATGACGCCAAGAAGATGCACAGAGTTGTATCTACTTTATACAACTCTAGCACCCTCAGGAGCCATGTATGGGGCACAAATTCGAACGCTTTCTTATAGTCTATCCAGCATGTCGATAGATTCTTACGGCTACGGCGAACTTGTGGACTAATGGCCATATCAATGAGTAGGAGCTCCTTAGTACCACGGGCCCCACTCCTACATCCATTCCGAGAGGCACTCATAACAGTGTTTGTAGAGATGTGCTTTGTTATTTTATCTCTCAGAATAGATGTAAGAAGTTTATAGACCGATGGTAAACACGTGATCGGTCTATAGTTACTGGGGTTCGAGGTACTTCCTGTCTTATGGAGCAGGTGGGTAACACCAGTGGTCATAAAAATTGGCAACGACCCTGACTCGATAGCAGCCTATTATTATTATTACTTTCTCCGTTCCGTGACTCTCGGGACTATGGAGTCCCGGTCCTTTGGAAGGCGTGCGTCGGGCCGGTGCCAAAACGTAGAGGCCCTTATAAGAGAGTTTAATATGCTAGGGATAGTCACACATGGCGGATACCACCCCCGAGCGCAGAATATGATACACCCGAGAAACAAAATAATAATAATAATAGGCTGCTATCGAGTCAGGGACGTTGCCAATTTTTATGACCACTGGTGTTACCCACCTGCTCCATAAGACAGGAAGTACCTCGAACCCCAGTAGCTATAGACCGATCACGTGTTTACCATCGGTCTATAAACTTCTTACATCTATTCTGAGAGATAAAATAACAAAGCACATCTCTACAAACACTGTTATGAGTGCCTCTCAGAATGGATGTAGGAGTGGGGCCCGTGGTACTAAGGAGCTCCTCCTCATTGATATGGCCATTAGTCAACAAGTTCGCCGTAGCCGTAAGAATCTATCGACATGCTGGATAGACTATAAGAAAGCGTTCGACTCTGTGCCCCATACATGGCTCCTGAGGGTGCTAGAGTTGTATAAAGTAGATACAACTCTGTGCATCTTCTTGGCGTCATGTATGAGGCAATGGAGAACAGTTCTTAGCTATCCAGGATGTCGAGGGGTGTGCAGTAACGGCGAACCAATAAATATTGAGCGAGGCATTTTCCAAGGTGTCAGTTTGAGTCCCCTTTGGTTCTGCTTAGCACTGAATCCTCTCAGTACCTTACTGAGGAATTCAGGGCTAGGCTACAGGTTACGAGGAGGAGGTCAGATAATATCAATGGTATATTTGCAATGGTTCTCTGTCTTATTCTCAGCTTATTCTGCAACTGTCTCTTTCAAACTACTAGCATCATACTGCAATACTTTTCATGCCTTTTTTATTTTAATTCAAGGTTTAACAATCGAATTAATGTCTGGCAAATTAATTTTAAGCTTTTCTTATCTTAAATAACATAATGTTAAAATTACAGACATTATAAAATACTTTTAAATTTTTATAAAAAAAATTAAAAGAATCGCGTATGGCACATAATTAGCAATGTCAGAAATGTCTGGCAATAAAAAAAGTATGTCAGGTAGTCTTATTTAAAAACAAAAAAATTAAAATTACGCCTCTTAAAATGTTTTGAAAATCCAGGATTATCACCTGGACAGGTAGGATGCGCAGTAATGAACGCAACCGCTCCCGCCAGCCAGATAGCCCAGACTCTAACCGAAAGAGCAAGAACAAGAGCATATCACAAAATCAGCTGACCTGAAATTCTTTCTCGAAAACGTTGCTAGCTCCCGTACCATATCGTATGGGTAATATGTATCTTATGTATCTATGGGTAGTCAAGTACCGAACGTTGGTGCGTGCGAATGACAGAAGAGATACGTGTCGTCTTGGAAAACACACACAAGTGTAGGAAAGTGGCATATTACAGTGAATTGTGACTTTTCGTGATTGGCGACAACTCTCTCTAGGGAGCTTCTAGCAAAGTCCCCACTACTTTACTTAGGCAACAATCACCTCATTCATCGTCATCATCATCATCATCATCAATCAGCTCATTTATCGTCATCATCGTCGTCATCGTCATCATCATCAATAATCTCATTCATCGTCATCATCACCAATCATCTCATTCATCGTCATCATCATCAACATCATTTATTTATATAATTATGAACAAGCTGTTGTGTTCACTTCTAGTGATAAAATACGTGTTCACTTCTAGTGAAACTATATATAGTCTATAGATTTTTTTTTGTATTAATTGTCCGTCATTTTTTTAAGCACTGAATTGTTAGTCGTAGCCAGTTATCAAGTCGATTTTTAAATGAGTTTATTGAGGTGGCAGAAACAACATCCTCCGGCAGCAAGTTCCAATTACGGACCACTCTATTACTAAAGAAGTGATGGGCAACCAGTGTGTCAGCAGAGGCCCGCGTCAATCGAAGGCCGTGTCCGCGGGACGGCCGTATGCTGTCTCTCCTGAGAAGAATGTTCTGGATATCTGGCAGACTATAGTGCGCATTTATGATCTTATATATACCTCTATCAGATCATCTCGAAGTCGTCTCTGCTCTAGAGTGCTCAGTTTCAGTGCACGTAGTCTCTCCTCATAGGACATGTGTCGTAGAGCCGGTGGTATCTTCGTAGCTTTCCTCTGGACACTCTCCAGCAGATTGATGTCCTTGTGAAGGTATGGGCTCCAGATCTGGAAGCCATATTCCAAGAGTGGCCTAATATAGGTCTTCTCCTGAAAAATTCTCCTGAAAACTTCGATTGATATGCTTTGAAAGGACTTACGAACAACATATGTAAAAGAGTTTGCCCTTTTTACAATGTTGGAAATATGTTCTGCCCACTTCAAATCAAGAGTCACACCCACTCCCAGATCTTTTTGGAGGTTGACTGGAGCTAGGATGTTTCCCTCAAGACTATATGTAGCCCTTGGATTGTTGCCCCCTAAATGCAGAACATTGCATTTAGATGCATTTAATTTGATTATCCAATCTTTAGTCCAATTTTGGATACGATCCAAGTCATCCTGCAGCTGTCCGGAGTGTATAAGTGGATTGGCAAAGAACTTACCATCATCTGCAAAGTAGGCAGACCGGCACTCAATCACCTCGATTAAGTCTGTTTTCCAAATTCCAAACAAGTGGGGGGCGAGCATTGAGCCCTGGGGTACGCCACTCGCAACGGGTCTCTGCTTGGAAAGGGCGCCACCGACACGCACTTGGAATTTTCTACCCTCCAAGTAGTTTCTTATCCATTTGAGTAGAGCTCCACGTATCCCACAATACTCCAGTTTGTTGAGAAGTCGTTCATGTGGAACCTTGTCGAATGCGCGCTCGATGTCTAGGTAAATGACATCTATTGGGTTGCGGCCATCGAGTTCCTTTGTCCAGTCCTGTACACATGTCAGCAGATTAGTGACTGTTGACCTTCCTCTAACAAATCCGTGTTGTTTGGTTGAGATAATGCCCTCTCTGCTCAAAAACCCGGTCAAGCTGTGCGAAATAATTGTTTCCATCATCTTCACTACAATACTGGTGAGGCTGATGATGGGGCGAAAATTACCAGGCTGTAGTTTGTCTCCCCTCTTGAACACTGGGGTCACTATGGCATGTTTCCAGTCCTGTGGCAATCATCCCGCCGCAAAAGATGCATTCATCAAGTGTGTTAAGATGGGTGCTAATATATGTACACAGTTTTTGAAGACACATCCTGGCAGCTGATCTGGGCCTGCTGAAGAGTGTGCATGTAGACCTTTTATTGCTTTTTCCACATCCTCAAGTGTGAAATCAATATCGCTCAAGCTGTGTTCCACCCGCTTGATCCCAGTTATTTTAGGTAATTGGTGTAGGACCGGTTCGGCTGAGTAAGCTTTCTGGAATTCCTCTGCCAGCACCTCTGCTATACCACTTGGATCTGTGACAAGGTCTCCATTAGTATTTCTCATAGCTTGTGGAATGCTCACCCTAGTGCTGGTGCTACGTCGGATTTGTGAGTACAAGGCTTTGTCACCGCCATCCAGTATATGCGCCTCTAACAGGGCTCTCTGTTTGAGGCACATATATCGTCGCCGCCGCCGCTATCGTCGTCGTCGTCGTCGTCGTCGTCGTCGTCGCCGTCGTCGTCGTCGCCGCCGCCACCGTCATCGTCGTCGTCGTCGTCGTCGTCGTCGTCGTCGCCGCCGCCACCGTCATCGTCGTCGCCGTCGTCGTCGTCGCCGCCGCCACCGTCATCGTCGTCGCCGTCGTCATCGTCGCCGCCGCCACCGTCATCGTCGTCGCCGTCGTCGTCGTCGTCGTCGCCGTCGTCGTCGTCGTCGTCGTCGTCGTCGTCGTCGTCGTCGTCGTCGCCGTCGTCGTCGTCGTCGTCGTCGTCGTCGTCGCCGTCGTCGTCGTCGTCGTCGTCGTCGTCGCCGTCGTCGTCGTCGCCGCCGCCACCGTCATCGTCGTCGCCGTCGTCGTCGTCGCCGCCGCCACCGTCATCGTCGTCGTCGCCGCCGCCACCGTCATCGTCGTCGTCGTCGCCGTCGTCGTCGTCGCCACCGCCACCGTCGTCGTCGTCGTCGTCGTCGTCGTCGCCGCCGCCACCGTCATCGTCGTCGCCGTCGTCGTCGTCGCCGCCGCCACCGTCATCGTCGTCGTCGTCGCCGTCGTCGCCTTCGTCGTCGTCGTCGTCGTCGCCGTCGTCGCCGTCGTCGTCGTCGCCGTCGTCGCCGTCGTCGGCGTCGCGGTCGTCGCCGTCGTCGTCGTCGCCGTCGTCGCCGTCGTCGTCGTCGCCGTCGTCGGCGTCGTCGTCGCCGCCGTCGTAGTCGTCGTCGTCGGCGTCGTCGTCGTCGTCGTCGTAGTCGCCGTCGTCGGCGTCGTCGTCGTCGTCGTCGTCACCGCCGTCTTCGTCGTCGTCGTCGTCGTCGTCGTCGTCGTCGTCGTCGTCGTCGTGGTCGTCGTCGTCGTCGTCATTATCATCAATCATCTCATTCATCGTCATTATCATCAATAATCTCATTCATCGTCATCATCACCAATAATCTCATTCATCGTCATCATCACCAATCATCTCGTTCGTCGTCATCATCATCAACATAATGAACTCATTATCATCATCCACAATCAATACATACAAAATAATACAAAATAAAACTTGACTGAAGGTCCTAGTAACCATGTCATAAAATCTCTTTCAAAAAACCACCTCTGTTGCTTTTTCAATATAATATCGAAGCTTAACACGGCATACGATATACACGCATACGAAATACGACTTGATTCGTTATCAGTAGTAACGTTGAGGCATCAGAGTAACGAGTAACGTAACGATACGAAAGTAACGAGTACTCATTTATACAGTAACGAATACATGCGGGTACCCATTCTTTCGTTACTTTTACAGCTTTGCGTCCACGTCGGCGGTCGGCGGCGTTGGCTGAGTGTTTTCGGGCATAGACAAACAAGCTTGCCATCACAAAATTAAGACAAAAAAAAATAAAAAGCGAAAAATGGATGCGTTCTAAAACTTTAATTCGAGGTAAACATTTTCGTAATTAATGCTATAAAATGAAATATTGATATATATTAAGCATGTGCTCATGTGCTACACGGTTTCCAACCGCGGTTGGCAACAGAAAAATCAGATTTGCGCTTTGCCGGCTACACGGTTTACAACATGTTGGAAACCATCAGTGTGGTGTGAAACGTTGCGTGAGTAGGACGTCTCTACGCTCGCACCGTATATTTACCTATTTAAAGAACAAAGAGTTTTTTTTCTTTTTTAATAAATAAATAATATTCCACAACATTATACACAACGCTATCTAGACCCATAGTCGGCCATAGTAAGCTTTGTTATGGAATCTAGAATGCAGATAAACATACTTATATACTTTTTTTTGTAAATACATACATATTATACATAGAAACACCCAGACCAATATTCATGCAAACAAATATTTGCACCGAGCGGGGATCAAACCCGCCTGCGTGTGGCAGTCGCGTTACTACAGTTGGGGTGAGTCTTGCTCTTTTGTGTGCAATTGAAAAAAAAAGGAAATTTGGATGAAGCGATGGTTAAATGTATAAATATAAGGTTGAATAAGAATAAGATGAGATGGTTAAATATAAGGTTCAAAGTATCGAGTATGTACTTTACTTTTTACTTGTATCACTAGAAACGACAGGCTCGACAGGCTACTTGGTAGACATTCAACAAAATTTAAGTGTTCTGTGTTCTACAATTCTACATTCTACCTTGTCAGTATCTGAGTGTCTAAATATACTTTTATACAAGCAAACTTACTCAACATAATACTAAAGTACAGATACCTCATCCCATACAAAAACTGTGACCATCCTTACTCGGGCTATTTTGCAGGCTATTTTTAACTATTATTAGCCGCCACTAGATGTCGACGGAATAGCCCGAACTTAGCGTACGTTATGCAGTAATCGCTACTAGATGGAGGTGTACTATATTATTTTCAATGTTAAGAAGTGTCAGTCATACATAAATAAACAAAGGTATTCCTACGTACTATATTTTATGCAAGTATAGATCGTATCTCCGAACTCGCAATCCGTAAAAAGTGGTTTTATTTCAATGAGTGACATTCGCGTAAACTTTAGAAAATGTCACATCGGAGATTTGCCCGAAAAAAGCGTAGTATTGGTCGGGCCATATATCTTGGACCTACATAAATCGCGGGATACTTCCGGGCGCGTGGATTGTTAATGTAAGATCGTCCACCGCAGTAGCATCCCATGCTATCTTCAAAATACATACAAGAAACGTGTAGATATTGCGCGTATAGAGCCGATTTAGAACACATTTTAGGTCCAAGATATATCGCTCAAGCAATACCCGCTTTTCGCTAGGTATGATTTTGGGATCATATTCTTGGGTGTGGAGTACGACTTTGATGTCATATTTTGCCTCCTAAATTGCAATATGGGTATGGTCTAATGAGTTTTTGAGTATGCTGAGTACGAATTTGATGTCATTTCTAGTATCCAATATGGCGCCGTGCCGTGGTATCTAAATAGCAATATGGGTATGGGCTAATGGGTTTTTGAGTATGCTGATTACGAATTTGATGTCATTTTTGGAATCCAATATAGCCGCCGTACTGCGGTATCTAAATTGAAATATGGGTATGGTCTAAAGGGTTTTTGACTATGCTGAGTACGAATTTGATGTCATTTTTAGAATCTAATATGGCCGCCGCGCTGTGGTATCTAAATTGCAATATACGTATGGTTCAATGGGTTTTTGAGTATGCTGAGTACGAATTTGATGTCATTTTTGGAATCCAATATGGCCGCCGCGCTGTGGTATCTAAATTGCAATATGGGTATGGTCCAATGGGTTTTTGAGTATGCTGATTACGAATTTGATGTCATTTTTGGAATCCAATATGGCCGCCGCGCTATGGTATCTAAATTGCAATATGGGTATGGTGTAATGAGTTTTTGAGTACCTATGCTGAGTACGAATTTGATGTCATTTCTGGTATCCAATATGGCGCCGTGCTGTGGTATATAAATAGCAATATGGGTATGGTCTAAAGGGTTTTTGAGTATACTGAGAACGAATTTGATGTCATTTTTGGAATCCAATATGGTCGCCGCGCTGTGGTATCTAAATTGCAATATGGGTATGGTCGAATGACTTTTTGAGTATGCTGAGTACGAATTTGATGTAATTTCTGGTATCCAATATGGCGCCGTGCTGTGGTATCTAAATAGCAATATGGGTATGGTCTAATGAGTTTTTGAGTATGCTGATTACGAATTTGATGTCATTTTTGGAATCCAATATAGCCGCCGTGCTGCGGTATCTAAATTGAAATATGGGTATGGTCTAATGAGTTGTTGAGTATGCTGAGCTGGTATGTTTATTAAATTTTGCCATATAATATATACTATATAATATATATATATAATATATGGCCAATGAAATAAACAATGAGTAAAAATGGGTATTTAATGTAAGCTAGTACAGGTATCTACTAAACTAGAAATTAAACTCAACCGTATAATAACAAGAAAAAGTATTTATTTCAGAAATTTGTTGTATACAGTCAAGTTCCCATGGAGGCGTTAGGTAATATCTATAATTTAATACCTACTGTCATAAGCAGAGAGAGAGAGAGTATAAGAAGGGTAGCAGACATGGTAGTTGTAACATAGTTTGAAGTGTAAATTATGTGAAAATGAGAAAAAAACCGCGATATAATCAGATAAAAAGTAGTTTGATTGCAGTGTTTATAATTGAAAACAGAATAATAATAATAAGGTAACGTCAGGTTATTCATTTAAAAAAGTAGGAGCCGGAAGCAAGTTTTTTTTAAACTTTTCAAAACATTAATTTTCTTTCGGTTTATGATTGGCAAATGGTTACCGCCTGCTATCAAACTTATTTCGGTCTTTTCAGTGGCAGTCGGGTTTTTTATTTTTTGATCATTTGTTTTATTTTATACTTTTTAGTTATGATATGACATGTATATCTTTTTGTAATTTACATATCGTTTATACTTGAAATAAAAACTTAAATCAATAAGTAAGAAAATTAGCGAGAATGATTGTTTTGTTAAACAACTTTAAATCGTTATATATCCTAAACTATTATTTAAAATGAAAAATGATAAAAGGAACCTAAAGATGATTTTAAAATACCTATTCAACGACATCCCACTTGACATAGTTCATCGACATTAATTTTTTTCATTTTGACAATATGGCGTCTGGTTGTCGCTGTGGTGGATTTTGATTACTGTCATGTCTTTAGTGACACTCGCAAGGTTAAGACGAATCGATTGACGTATGAATTATCAAAATCGGCCCATGCATTTGGTCTCTAGAACGCCACATAGAAACAAACATACATACATACATACATACATACATACATAGACTGATAAACACATTACCCTCCTTTGCGTCGCGCAGTCGGGTAATAAACACATTACCCTCCTTTGCGTCGCGCAGTCGGGTAAAAAGTAGGAGCCGGAAGCAAGTTTTTTTTAAACTTTTCAAAAATGTGTCACAAAAAATAATGCAACAAACAAATGAGTAATGGATGATAAATTCGTAATCGGCGACCCCTAAAACCCTGAGAACGATACCCATATTGATATTTGTGAAAATTTTAAGTCCGCCATCTTGGATCGCTAAATGGATGATATATTCGTAATCAGCGACCCCAAAAACCCTATAAGCGATACCCAATCGATCTTTTTGAAAATGTCGAGTCCGCCATCTTGGATCGCTAAATTCGTAATCAGCTACCCCAAACAGCCTGGAAGCGATACCCATATCGAATTTAGTGAAAATTTCGAGTCCGCCATCTTGAATCGCTAAACGGATGATAAATTCGTAATCGGCGACCCCTAAAACCCCGAAAATGATACCCATATTGATATTTCTGAAAATTTTGAGTCCGCCATCTGGGATCGCTAAATGGATGATGTATTCATAATCAGTGACCCCAAAAACCCTGGAAGCGTCAGCGTCAATCAAAAACATCAAGTTAGCAGCCTCTGTGGCGTGGTGGTAGTGAACGCGACTGCCACGCAGTAGGCGCGGGTGTGATCCGCGCTCAGTGCAAATATTTGTATGCATGAATATGGCTATTTGCATAGGTCAGGGTGTTTCTACATGTAGTATGTATGTGTTTACAAAAAAGTATCTAAGTATGTTTATCGCATTCTAGATTCCATAACACAAGCTATAAAAGCTTACCATGGATCTAGATAGCGTTGTGTAGAATGTTGTGGAATATTATTATTATTATTTTGTCTTAAAAAAGACAAAGTTTCATACATACAACTTTCATTCCCCTATCCCCCTCCTTTTTACGCTACAAAAGGTGGCGTATGTCCTTTTTCAAACTTTAACCGGCTCTGTAACAAATTCGTTCAGGTTATCTTAAAAAATGAAATCTTGTGTATACAAACTTTCAACCCCTATTTACCCCTTTTTCACAATAAAAGGATGATTATGTCTTTTCCCTAGTTCTAATCAGTCTATATACCAAATTTTACCCGCGTGTCTTCAAACCTAACAAACCTTCATGTCAACTTTCAACAACCTATCCCCCCCCTTTTAACCCCTTTTTTCGCGTTAAAAAGTAGTCTCAGCCCGTTTCCAAGCCCTAGTTCATCTTTGTACCAAATTTCATCAGGATATCTTCAAAAATGTCAGACTTTCATACAAGTTTTCCTACCTTATTCCCCCCCCCCCTTTAACCCCCCTTTTAGCGACCTTACAAGCATATGTCGTTTCTCAAGGTCATACATATACCTATACAAAATTTCATAAAAACCGGTTCAGTGGTTGAGGCTTGAAAGCATAACTGACAGACAGATAGATAGACGAGAATTACTTTCGCATTTATAATATTAGTTGTACATAGATGGTAGGTACATCTATGTAACCCTCTGTGCGCGAATCCGACTCGCACTTGGCCGTTTTTAATCGCCTAATGCGAATAGTAAGAGAAATGGGTATAAATTGAAAAAACAAATATAATTCACCGGTGATCACCTGAGATTCAATCGGAGCTTGCCCATTCACCGGAGAATTCAATCGGTGCACGAAATCTCGCTACGGTGCAAACCTCTAAATTCAATTATAAATTATATTTGTAAATTAACGTCATTAACGTACTATCAAAATAGAAGAAATGTTGATTAGCGCCAACGAAATATGAACTTAAAGTATAAAGTAAATATTGAATTACAGCGCCGTATCTCTCTCTGAAGAAAAAAACGTGAATGGCGCTGTTATTTTAACCAGTTTATCGAAATTAGATCAAAAGTTCATTATTTTACGTTTATAATTAATAATGAGTTTAGTTTGATTAGAAAATAACAACTTTTCTTGTATAAAAACGATTATATACGAGTGCTATGATAAATCGATACACATAACGCCATCTAGGATGTTCTAGTAGTCACTAAAAAAAAAAACTTCTTTATGAAGACCCAGTGCCTGTATGCAGTATGGCCATACGGGATCCAACGATGCATCCAACTTTGGGGATCTACAATACATTTATACATAAATAATACATAATATGTATAATTTCAACGGACTAACGTTGAAACTAAACAAAGATTTCAATATATAAGGTAGGTACTTAGCCGAAGCACACGAACAAACGCCAATCCAGCTATTAGACAACACGGACATAGTGAGAAGTGGCGAGACTAAAAAGAACTAAACCTTTTGAGTAAGTTCTACGCACAGAACACAAGATCAAAGTGTCTATCAAAATTACAATAGAGACTATAAGAAAAGTTAAAATAGTAGATTGTACACCAAGGGGCTAAAGCACTGTATTATGTCACGGGCGTGATATTGAATCCTGAGCGTAACGAAGGACTCCAGATTTAACTCCCGAGCGTAGCGAGGGGTTTTTGAGTTGATTCCCGAGCGAAGCGAGGGAATTAAAATGGAGTCCTGAGAGCAGTGAAGGATTTAAGCGCGCCCAAGGCAAAATCAGTTTTATCCCTGAGGAGCATACTCTACTTTTCTCACCTTTTGCGAAACAATAAAAACCAGGGCTACTAGAAAAAGTATTTTAAGTATTAAAATACTATTTCGTCACTCGACATTTTCTTAATGTTTTATTCTATCTTCTTTTGCAGTTTTGTCTTATACTGATTGCACCGTATTGAAATACTCGCGGCTTTTGTTTTAAGTATTGATTTTTTTTCGTTCGGCTTGCCGTGGCGTGGCCAGCTCGATTTTCGAATAAGTTCGATTTTCAAATAAACGAGGCGCGGCGCGCGCCGCCGTCCACCTCCTCGCCGTCGGCCACCAGGAGCTGCAGCAGCCGCGCGCCGCGCAATTTTGACGAAATTAGACTTTGAATGCATAACAATAAGAACTAAGAGAAGTGAGAATCACATTACTGCCCGGCGAGCGGGCAGTAATGTGATTCTCACTTCTCTTAGTTCTTATTGTTATGCCCGTTCATGCGGAACCTCATACGGAAACGAGAAAAAGGTACAACATTACACCCCGGCAAAAGACAAGGGCTATAATGATTTACTTTGAGTAAGGTTTGCATGATATTTAATGAGGCATTGTCGAGCAGGTGGTGTGAAAAATCTATATCTGTATATATAAAAATGAACCCCTATTTCCCTTGGTCACGGCATCACGCGTGAACGGCTGAACCGATTTCGCTAATTCTTTTTTTGTTGTGTTCGTTATTGTTAGGAGAAGGTTCTTATGAAAGAAAAAATGAAGAAAATTGCGCGGAAAATTAGAAAATTTAAGATTACATAACCACCATATAAAATAGCTGATCCGACATACGCCATGTCTAAATTTTGAATTTGGAATACGAATTGGAAAAAAATGTGTTTATTATTCTAATACGATATATGCTGTATGATATTCTTCTATGTTATCTGACGTTTGATATGGAATTGACATAATGCGTGCAAATATCGTCAGTGATAAGTAGATATTCTTCTGAATTAACAAAATGCCCGTTGCTTGGGCCGCGAAAATATGTATGGTGGCAGTTTTTTTATTTAGGTCGAAAATTTTATGGTTTATGGCAGTATGAACGCCCTTGAGCGTAGAGGTATATAATTGTATGGGTCCCATAGGTATATAGGCTCCGTAGGTGTAAGTGTGGGCCCCGGTGACCTATTAGTGTCGGGAACTCCGTGGGCATATGGGGCCCGAATCGAAATGCTTTCCGTTCTCAAAATAATTAGGAGAATTTTATACAGCTAATTGATTCTAATTTCTAAGGCGAAACGAAGTTTGCCGGGACAGCTAGTTACTTATAAGCCTCAAGGTCTAGATTTTTATTATTGTCTGAGTACCTATCCATTTAATGATGTATACCTACTACATAATAAAAAAAAAAATAAAAAAAAAAGTTTTGTTTTAATACAATACTTACCTGATGTTTTTTTTAAATATCTGATATGGAAGGCGGAGGGTTGGAAGCAGTGGCGTATATATTGGGAGATGCCTATGTCCAGCTATTAAATGCAGTACTATTAAATGAAACTTTATGGCGACTATTTACTCTATTATTATAAAAAGTAACGCTTATGAGTTTGTAGGGAGTAACTTTTTTATAAAAAGATCCGTCAATTGGCTCCCTTCACTAGGATCCACTTCCTCTTCAATCTATGAATTCACTTCAACTGATACTTAAAGGCAGTCTCGAAAAGAGGGTCACCATATCAAACACCATGATAACAATGGTGGCACTCAGCTTAACGGCCTCATCAGATACCTTTTCACGCCCCGCTTAAAGGACACGGGACTGTAGGAAGAAGGAAACACGTGAGCTGGCAGGGAGTTCCAGGTCTTATTGTGTGGCATAGGAATAACTCACCAAACTACTTGGTTTGGCTTCGGATATTTGGAATTAAAGCCTCATTATTTGTGTCTTACGCTATATATCATCACGCTATCGGGAAGAATCAGTAGCGAGAACGGAATCAGAAGACCAAGTGGGTGGCGCTGCGGGAAACTGCTAGTTATCATATAAACTCTCTGAAAGACATTTCATTTCATTAAAGACGGATATATAGAGAAGGGAAATTGGAACTGATTCAGGTGTGGCTCGATAGCTCAGTTGGAAGAGCATTCTCCTGTAAGAGAATGGTCGTGGGTTCAAGTCCCACTCTTTAAGGGCGACGGTGGAGCCATCTACCAACTTTCTTACGAACTGTTGGATCCGATGAATGATTCTTCAACCTTAATTTTTACCGATGTACCCATTTCGAAATTATACCGGTTCTTTCCCACCGTCCACCTTCCCAGACCACCTGGGTGTACGGTTGTAATTTTTTTTTAACTACGGTTCACCTTTCCAGTATATCATTAATAGATATTGGTGACGGTCCACCTCATTTAATTATGGCTGGATTACAATATTTTAATTGCATTTAAGACTTATTGTACAGTTAATTAATTAAAATAGTTAGATTTTTTTATATATACTGAGAAAGTTAAAAAAACATAAATAAAAAATAGTCTTATTCTAGGCGTACACATGAGGCACTTGAAAAAAAAACATAAACTAAAAATAGTCTTATTCTAGGCGTACACATGAGGCACTTGGAAAAAAAACCATAAACTAAAAATAGTCTTATTCTAGGCGTACACACGAGGCACTTGAAAAAAAAACATAAGCAAAAAATAGTCTTATTCTAGGCGTACACATGAGAAAGTTAAAAAAAAAACAAACAAAAAATATTCAAGTGGTGCTCAATGGCTCAGTTGGCAGAGCAGTCGCCCTGTAAGCGAAAGGTCGTGAGTTCGAGTCTCACTTGAGCATTTCATTTTTTCCAATGTTTTTCGAACTTAACAGTTAGCATAATAAATGCTATAAAAAATTCATTCAAATATTTGGGCGCAGTCATCAAAATTCAATGTTTAAAAATGGTTGAAAAATCATTCATTGTTTCCAACAGTTCGTAAGAATGTTGGTAGATGGCTGCACCGTCGCCCTTATAGACGGATATAAAGAGAAGGAAAATTTGGAATGATTCAAGTGGTGCTCAATGGCTCAGTTGGCAGAGCAGTCGCCCTGTAAGCGAAAGGTCGTGAGTTCGAGTCTCACTTGAGCATTTCATTTTTTCCAATGTTTTTCGAACTTAACAGTTAGCATAATAAATGCTATAAAAAATTCATAATATTTGGGCGCAGTCATCAAAATTCAATGTTTAAAAATGGTTGAAAAATCATTCATTGTTTCCAACAGTTCGTAAGAATGTTGGTAGATGGCTGCACCGTCGTCCTTATAGACGGATATAAAGAGAAGGAAAATTTGGAATGATTCAAGTGGTGCTCAATGGCTCAGTTGGCAGAGCAGTCGCCCTGTAAGCGAAAGGTCGTGAGTTCGAGTCTCACTTGAGCATTTCATTTTTTCCAATGTTTTTCGAACTTAACAGTTAGCATAATAAATGCTATAAAAAATTCATTCAAATATTTGGGCGCAGTCATCAAAATTCAATGTTTAAAAATGGTTGAAAAATCATTCATTGTTTCCAACAGTTCGTAAGAATGTTGGTAGATGGCTGCACCGTCGCCCTTATAGACGGATATAAAGAGAAGGAAAATTTGGAATGATTCAAGTGGTGCTCAATGGCTCAGTTGGCAGAGCAGTCGCCCTGTAAGCGAAAGGTCGTGAGTTCGAGTCTCACTTGAGCATTTCATTTTTTCCAATGTTTTTCGAACTTAACAGTTAGCATAATAAATGCTATAAAAATTCATTCAAACAAAAAATATTTTAATGAATTTTTTATAGCATTTATTATGCTAACTTTTAAGTTCGAAAATCATTGGAAAAAATGAAATGCTCAAGTGAGACTCGAACTCACGACCTTTCCGGTGAGCATTTCATTAATCATTAAATTTTAAATAACTTTTATTAAAAACTATATACGTGTAAACGCAACGTAGACCGAGGTAAATGCGATATTCTCTTGCACTCCATACATTTGCACTACGCGCTACAGAAGCGTGACGTCACAATTTCGTACGATTTTATATGGAGCGTTTTCGGGTGGCGCGACAAATTGAACTTTTCAAAATCAAATATCTTGAAAACTGTTTGTCGCACGAAAATTTTACTTTTACAGTTCATTATATTATAAGAAAGTGGTCATTTTTTGAAAGTCAAAAAAAATTAGTCAAACTGTGGGGGCCAAGTCTGCTAAGTTATGTTAACGTACAAGTTTTGACGACACCATTGATATTACAATGAGATTGACATTATGAGCGGTGCGATGAGTCGTGTCATTGTGGTCTCACAATCGTCTCATCGTTGTTTCAAAGTCGAGTTCTTTCGTTTGTTTAGCCAAGATTGCCATATCAATGAAATATTAATGTCAATTTGAAATAAATTTAAAATGCATTTAGTTTTTTAATTTCTTCCATAAAATAACTCTTAATAAACGTATTTATTGATACAAATGTACAAACGTGGCACTTTAATTCGAGAAACTATAGGTTAATTCGTGTAGTTTTGAAAATAACTTACCTAGTTATTCCCTTAATACTTATTTATGTACGTACCTGCCTATTGATTTTACAGTAATAATGATTAGACATAATTTTAAGGAAATTCAATGTAGATAAATAATGTACAAGCATGCTGCGCATTCCGAGGGGGGGGGGGGGGGGGGCATGGGGGACATGACCCTCCTCCCTCGGCCTCTAGTCGCGCCTTTAAAGGTAGCATCAGATGGGGCAGAAAGGTCTGAAACTCCACCACCCCCTTGGAAACTGCCCCAGGAGCCGGCGAGGGCTGTTATGTCGGACTCGAACCAACTAAATCCGTACACTGTCTTGGGTCATCATTTGACCCAGGGCCACCTCTGATTTCAAGATGGCCCCCTCGGGTGTGGGATCCACGGTGCCGAGTAGGGAGGGGCGCGCCCCAGCCTGCTTCTGCTAGGATGACCGCTGAATCTGTCACCCCCTAAGCCCGAGCATAAGAAGAACGGAAGTCGTCGAACGACCTCCGACGCCTGAGTCGTATCCGCCATTCACGAGCTGTCCCATCCGGCCCTGCTCCCACGCATCCTTCTCGAACACCACTAATAAGTGGGTAAACAAGTGATGAACGGTGAACGTATGAAAGGCGACAAATAGGCCTCAAACACCTACCCATTTCTTACTATACGGGGTGCTTGGTATTCTTGAAGAATCATCTTTTCTCAAAAAAATAATGGAACAAACGCCCATCTTGAGGTCAAATGTAACAAAGCATAAACCTTGTTACATATTTTGACCTATTAAAACACAAGTGGGTTGAAAAGATATTAATTTATTTTACATTGTCCATAAACCATACTACCACCGACAATAGATTTATAACAGAGAATAGTATGTATGTTTATATTTGTACATATTACTTATTGGTACTTTCTACTCCACTATGCAACAAAATAATAAATAATCCAATAACAGAATCAGAAAACAATTAACTACATGTCTATGATAATAACCTACTATAACTTTAGGTACTAGGAATGCCTAAATACTGCATAAAATTGAATTGTTTTACATTTCGAAGACTTTTAGTAAAAAGTATCAGCAAGCATTTAATTTTTTTTTTAAATGAACAATAATAAATATCTTATATATACAATTATAATTAAATTCTTAGCAATGACTTCTCTAATAAAACAAAACCCTACATCCGCATGGTGATACATACAATTTTCTGAAAGTTTCTGTGCACTCTGATTAACATTAAACAATGTTATTGGCACCTTATTGTTTCTACCGACTAATTCAAACAATAATTTCTTTAAGAAAATGGTCTTATGGGCCTGTGTAGAATTTCTGTCTATAAATCAGTTGCCCAATTAGCATCAACAAAAATAACCATATAAACTTTTTATGTAGTTTTATCACTACTATATTTTTCACGTAGCATGGGTACGGTGACGTTTGGGATTTGAAGTTACTAGAGATGTAGTCAAGATAAAATCGCATGAAATAAAATCGATTATATATCTTATCGAGATCATTTATTAATGAAGAAGAAATCGATTCTATTAACTAATAATTTTGAAGAAAAAAAGTAAAACAAAATTTATAACCTGTTAAATTATTTATTAAAAATCAAACATGTTCATCATCTTCATCATCATCATCATCATCATCATCATCGTCATCTGACTCGTCGACGTGAATAATTATTTGGGAATCAATTATGCAGTCTATTCTAATGTCTCGCTCCCAGTCATGTAAGATTAGATTTTTGGTTTTCTCCACTACTTTCTTCCAGTCATCGCCAGTGACATTTTTGCATCCCTCTTTCAATAACCCCATCATTTTTGTGGCTGTAAAAGGCGGAGCTGTATTTTTTCGTGCAGCGTATCCTGAAACAAGATAAAAAACAAATTAAGTCATAGAATTCAAGTAATAAACATAATCATATTTTTGTCAGTATGTAAATAGACTATGGTTAAACAAGTTACCTTTGATTTGGGCCCAAATTAATTCAATGGCATTGTACTGACAGTGGTACGGTGGAAGCCTCAGGACTTCGTGACCATATTCGTTTGCCATCATATCTAATTTGTATGTCGTTTGGGGCTTGTGCATTTTTACGAGCTTCACTAGCTCCACCTTTAATTTCGTCTCATCGGCTTCCACATTATTGGCTTGGAGCCACTCGATCAACTCGCTCTTCTTATTGGAAGAAGTCGGCGGTTTGTTCAATTGCACGGAGTGATATGGAGCATTGTCCATAATAATTGTGCTGGGTTCTTCTAAATTGCTAAGCATATTTTGAAACCACTCCGTGAATACTTCCGCATTCATATCTTCGTGATATTCTCCCGTCTTTTTCGATTTAAAAGCAAGTAGCCCATTTTCTACAAATCCTTTCGATGTGCCTGCGTGACAAATAATCAATATCTCCCCTTTTCCTTCTGGCACTTTGGTCGAGGCATGAGGTGTATCGTCAGTCCACATTTTACCGACCGTATGATTGGCATTCAGCCAAGTTTCATCCAGGAAGACGACATTGCTCCAATCGGTAATCGCTTTAGCCTTTTTCAAAAAGGTAACCCGCGCAAGTGCTATATCGCCCCTCTCCATGACAATTTTTCTTTTGTTTACTTTTTTGAATTGGAAACCAATGTCCTTCAATACCACAAGGATGTAGGACTTCCAGTAAACAAATCAGCATCTTTTAAAGACTTGACCAGCTTTAGAAGCGTCGGTAATTCTTTATTCTGGTAATAGTTATAAATGTGGCTCCGTATAGCATCGGCCGCAAAACTGTCTACATCTGTTACAGATGCCTTTTTGGTTCTCTTTTTATTAGGGGTGGACAACTTATTTTCTTCTGTATCGTGAGCACCATATTTTTCTCGAGTGATTCGAGAAACCGTGTTCCGCCCAATGTCTAACGCATCTGCCACTCGATCCAAAACGTTGGACACAGGCAATAGCGTTCCGCCATTCTCACGTTCCCGCTCAAAGTAATCCCGCAATCGAACTACAAATTCACGGGCTTGACTACCAAGCACAGTCTTTTTCGTTCTTTTTGGCATTTTGCCAAAAAAAACAACAAAACAAAAGTCAATAACAAAAAACGGTAACGAAAACAACAAAGCACAAGGATAGTCAATAACAAAAACAAGTAACAAAAACACCACGCAAGCTCAAAACAAAGAAAACAGACCGCATACAAGGCAGACGCACTCGTACTGAGTTGATATAACAAGATGGCTGCCAGCTCATGCTTAAGCAGTGTTGCTATATTATAATAAAGCTCCACAAAGACAAAAATGCTTTGTTTAAAGTTTATTATTACATAATTATATTTTATAATCGTATTTTAGTTAAAAATACAACTAACGATTTATGATACTTTATTCAACAATTTATCGATTATAACGATTTTACTATGTCAATCTCTAACGCAACCTGTTCCGATTCACGCATCAAGAATTATGTATTTGGAATGTTTATATTTAAAGTTTAAATAATTACGGAGAAATAAAAATAGTTTTAAGTTAAAAATGCAAAATAAAACAGTTTTCTTTTTATCTTCGTATTAAGTGTTGTTTCCTGTATTCCGCGTTAGGTAAATTGTTTCGAAATGAATCATGCATGAAATGGAATTAGTCAAATGTCACCGTACCCATGCTACGTGAAAAATATTATAAGTACATTAAAAATGCTGAAGTATTTGCATGTTTTATACACTGTGCATTCATTGAGATGGCCATTGAGGAAAGCAAAGTCACATCATCCAAATGAGTTATATTCAAGTCAAGTTAACACTAATAGCACAGATGTTTAAGTTATATAATTCTTATAGAAAACAACTATTTTAATGTAGAATACTTTAGAACAGAAGAAAATGTATTTATAGTAAATCCCCTTTAGTTGGGTTTTTACCCTTTAACAAGTCTTGCTCTGTTTAACACTGAATTATCACTAGGTATTTAGTTTATTTTTAAAGACCCACTAGGTTTGTTCACTGAGTCCCATGCACTATTTTCTTGGAATGATTTCAACTATTCTTCCATGCATAGGCACCACTCGTTCGCTTTGTACTTTTCATTAGTTCTTCTGAAGTTAAATTGTTGTCACATTTGTTCATGATAATAACCATACATGTTTTTCAATAGGCAATTTCTCACATGCTTCTCTTCGTTCACATTAAGGTACTCTTAAGATCTTCTAGTTCATTACTTGACAGATTGTTACAGAAATCCTCTGAATGTGAACTCTATGTAGAACTAGAAATTATTCCATTATTTCTATCCCAACTCTGATGGAAAAATATTACTGATGATATCCTCTGTAATATCCCTTATTAGGTTGTGAGCTTGAACGTTAATATTTAATTGAATTGAAATCCGTGAGTACTAGCTTGAGATTGAGAGAAGATGGAGAGAAGTGATAGAATTTATTCGAAACAAAACTTTAATCGAGCTCGACCAAACTTTAAACTTTAAATAATAAACAAACATGGCCGACTTTAACATTCAATTTCATTGGTGATTGCTGCAAAGTCTGCTATAACTTGGGATATATATCTTGGACGTAAAATGTACTACTATCTATACGAACAATACGTGTTTCTTAGTGAAAGAGGTCCAAGATATGTGTCACGAGGTATAAGTAGTGTTCATTCCGAAACCACACCACAACCACACTATTGTCGTTGTCATAAAAATGGTAGTCTGCTAACTTAAATTCACTGTGGTAATATTATCGCAGTGGTGTGGTCTCGGTGTGGTAGACACCATCGATGTCAGTTCACGGAATATACTGCCAAAATTGCCATATCAATGAAAATCAAAAATGCAAATTTCATCAATTCAAAACGCGCTTAGTTTTTTTATTTTCTCCCTTAATTTGGCTCTTCTAAACGTAATTGATACGAATGTACAAACGTGGTAACAACTACTTAATTCACCCATAATTCACTGTAACATTGAAAATAAATAGGCTGTATGTACTTGCCACTATAAAAAACCAGTGACCTGACAAAATATGACATTACTGAGTAAAAGTAAAATTACCTAATTAATCATTTTAAGTACACTATAATATATATACATAACGCAAAAGCCTCTTGATGCATCGATCTTGGTGTAAACTTGGACGAACCCAAGGATATGTTCATCAAACATGTCACACCGAGACCGATTGCCTTAATCAAGCGGATCAAATTCACGGCCCGCACCAAACTGCTGTAGCTACTGTACCTACCTATGGGAGCGGATTTACATTTTGAGTAGGAAGCAAGTTGCGCCCCTAGGCCCCACCATTGTTGACTTGGTGTCTCATGCCGGAACTACTCGGAGAACATGTTTCTCCACTGATGAGTCTGCCGCGGTCATCTATGCCACCCAGTGGCGATGACGACGACGCCACTTTCCCGAAGTCACTTGGATAGACCAGCTGGCAGTATGAAGGCCAAGAACACCACCCCGGGATCCGATGGCATTTCAGACCGATCATGGGTTCTAGCTCTAAGGGAAGACGCTCTCCAGCCCTGACTGAGAGTGTCTCTCTTCCCAGATCCCGAAATTGTGGAAAAAGGGGAAACTGGTCCTCATCCAAAAGGAGGGAGGAGGAGAGGCGGCCCGGCGGACCCGCCCGCCACCCACCGGTCTATAGCATTCCTCGACGAAGTGTGCAAACTATTTGAAAGGGTTATTGAAAAGCGCCTTGTTGAGGACCTCTCCAGAGTGTGGTTAGACCCGGCGGATAGCCCAAACGTTTTCCGCCAGAGGCACTCCACCGTGGAAGCCACAATGCGCGTTTGACGAGGGAATCGGTTGCCCGGGCCTTGGAGCCGATTCCGTGGAACTCTCTCTTATTATCTATATATTAAAATCAAGTGTTCTAGATAATTCGTCTTACTGTTCATAGGATACTGTTCATGATCAGAATACGATTTCTTATATAAATAAGAAATCGTATTGTGATCATGATCAGTAAAAAATAATAAACTTTTCAGTGTATCTTTTACTCAGACACTCCCGCCAATAAACCATGACTAGGCAGCATGGTCATAGCACCTTAGCCTGTTCTGAAAGGAACAAAATAATGAAAAAAAATTACGAGATGCTCTGTGTGCTTGTCATCAAATGTCATCTTTGCTTTGTGTTTGTTTAGTACATCATTTTCTTCATCTTTTCTCCTGAAAATGGATAAGGGGACAAATTATGAATTCCCAACCCAATAGATGCAACAGAGACATTCAAGTGAAGCCTAAGATAACAGACAGAACTACATGTTTTATGTCGTACAAAAAGTATAGGCCCAATGTAGAAAATGCATTTATAAAATTCATAAATGCATATTCTACATTGGGCCTATCATATTTGTTTCATTTAATGAAATTATACTTGGTGAAGAAGCACTACCTTCAATATAAGGAAGTAGTAAACTACAATTTCAAATAAAAGAATAAATAACATCATTAATGTATTTTTATTTTCCACTACCTATCTAAAATTGTTTGAGTAGGCACATAAATAATTTACGCAAAAATCTTCAGCAGAAGTTAACATACACTGACGGACTCATAAACTGCATCAAAGTAATAGACGACTTTGAAATAAATATTTTAACCAAGTATGCATACTTTCTATACAGATTTAAATTGAAACCTCTAGATTGGTTCGTGAACTTTAAAACAGCGTAGGGTCATATCTTTAAGTTTAAGTTTATGTACTGGAAAGGACCTTAAGACTTTTTTTGAAGAAAAAACGGAAATTTAAGAAAAATTGGTTTAATTAAAAAATTGGTTTTATCAATAGACACAAACTTTATGCAAGGGTTTATTTGTGTTTTAATAAGGTGTATTACCCCCACGTGCCCTTATTACGGATTCTAATCGGTTCCGCATAGATTTTATAAGGGTTTTTAAAAGATCTTGCGGAATATTGTCCCATTCTTCTGAAAGTGCTGTTCTTAGTGCTGCCACTGTCGTGGGCGAAGGGTTTCTCGCATATACAGCTCTTTTTAAATTGTCCCAAACATGCTCGATAGGATTAAGATCCGGGCTGCGTGCTGGCCAATTCATTGTACGTATCCCAACCTCTTCGCAATAATGTTGAACTTGTGCAGCTCCATGCGGCCGGGCATTATCCTGCATTAAAGTAAAATTTTCGCCTATGAATCCCATGTAAGGCACCACGTGATCTTCTAATATCTCTGTTATGTAGCGATGTGCTGTCAAACCCCCTCTATTACCGTTTTGACGGACCATGTCTATGAACACAAGTTCTGTTCGCCCGTTCATCGATATGCCACCCCAGACCATACATGAACCGCCTCCAAAAGGAACACGCTCCTCAATGCAACTTTGAGCATATCGCTCCCCACGTCGACGATAGACTCTTCTGCGACCATCTGCACCATATAAACATGTCATACACTCGTCCGTGAACAATACAGAGGCCCACTGCTCTTCTGTCCAATTCAGGTGATGACGCGCAAATCTTAAGCGAGCTTGTCTGTGAGCTGTAGACAACTTTGGACCATTTGCTGGTCTAAAAGGGGTGATATCCGCTTCCTTTAACCTTCTTCTTATTGTTCGTGCACACACGTTTACTCCACGCACTTCATTAAGCTCGGTTTTGATGTTAACTGACGTGAGGAAACGATTTCGCAGGGAAGTTATAACTATAAATCGGTCATCACGACCTGTGGTTGCTCGAGTTCTGCCTGTACCACGTCTCCTGTAAGAACCTGTCTCTACAAACCTTCTGTATATTCTAGAAACCGTAGACTGGTTTAAATTTAAATTTCTACCAATCGTTCGTTGATCCAAGCGCTCCCGCACCAATGCTACAATTTGTGCCGCTTGTTCGGACGAAGTATCCATATTATGGTTCAAAAACTCTCGATGTGTTAAAAAACTAACCCAACAATTATGCTGGTAACAATAATTCAATTGACAAAACAAAAAAAATCAATGAGAATCAATTTAAAACTTTGCTATAAATAACACGCAAATCTGATACTACAAGTAAATTTTCTTTTCCCGGCTATATTCATTTGTTTTACTGCAGTTCTATTTTTAAATTTAATTTTTTTTTAAGATTAAGAGCCAGTCTTTCCATATTTATATAATTTAATCTAAAAAGTTTGCATACTTATTATAAAAAATCCTTTTAGAGTAAACCTGAACTTTGATGCAGTTTATGAGTCCGTCAGTGTAATTCATAACATATTAGTCTTCATATTGTACCCAGTACTTATGTGATACCTTTGCTCAAAAGTAGGGAAAGCTATACAAGGGTCCTTTTTGACTTGCTTGCACATACATTTACAATATAATTTGAGCTTTATATTTGTCTTGCAGTTGTATGTCTTTTACATAATTTTTCATAGTTATTTGGCTTGTTTCTCTGGATCCTTTGGCTGAGTGCTCCAGGCATAAAGGCATCAACACACAATGTTCAGATGAGTTTCACATACCTGTAATTGGTTAAATAACTTTACATTAATATTGAATGTTTAAGTAGGTTTATCGGCATTCTAGGTCCAATAACACAAGCGAGTTAAGATATGCTTCCTTTGGGTCCAGATATGAGTAGTGCCATAGTACAACAAGAATAGTGTTATGATAACACTGTGCTGAATGTTATAGAAAATTAATTTATTGATAAATATTGACAGCCTCGGTGCAAATATTTATATGCACATTGGTCTGGTTATACTTCGGAGAGCATGTTAAGCCATTGGTCCCAGTTGTCATACACACATCTTTGGCATTCATTATGGGTAGTTGGAGCTCATAAGTCTGGCCCCAGACTCCAAGTTCAAAAGCTTCAATGCGACTGGGATTAACGCTAGGATGAAAAAGATTATTTATTTACTAAATATGAACCTAATAATAAGCTATTGATTGATGAATTAATAAATACATGAATATAAATACTTATAATATTAATATAAAATAGTACTTACTTAATGAAAATAGGCCAGTACAGGCACTGATCTAAGTACTAACATAGGTACTCTGTCATCACATACTGGGATATATATAATATTCAATCGAGTGCTTACTTACATATAGGTAGGTACATATTAAATATCATACTAATATGTAGTAAAGTATATATTATATCTATACCTACTAATAGTTAGTTTAAATATAGTAAGTAACTAGTATATAATATGAATACTTAGGTAGGTATGTTAATTAATCACTTGGTATTAATGTCATTCTTAATATATAATTTTCTGCTCTGATGGAATAATATTTTAAAATCCTCTGCAATTTCTCTCGCGTGGGCTTTTTGTGAGCATAAAATATGTTGTAGTAAATTCCGCTTTAGGCAGGCGTATATCGAAAACATTACTACGCCTCAAAATATCATATCACAAGCACGGTGGCGATTTCTGACACATTCGCGTCGAAGATCTTCGTCATAGGTAGCTTCTAGCATTTGCCACCGTAAGTATTTAAGTTTTGAAGGTAAACATTGTTTAGCTAGACCTAAACACAACGTGAACACATAGGAAAAAGGTGTGGCTGCATTGTGGCGTTAGAATCTCTTCAGTACGGTGGAATTTCTACTTTGACAGTTGTCAAATAATAGTAGACTACCATTATGCAAACTATTACGAACATATTGAAACACTATTAAGTTAGCAGACTACCAATTTGTATTTTGACAACAATTCGTGACCACGTGACCTGTAAAAGTGAGAAATTACTCGATCACAAGACCACAATGACGCGATTCTCACGTCGACCACTGACAAGCGATCGATCTTATATTTTAGCGGACTACGAAATGGGTAAAATTATGTCGACACCATACCATTGCGACTCTATTACAACGAATTTAATTAGCAGACTTGGCCCCCTGTATGTATGTATGTATTGTTATTTGTAGAAATCATTTATCGTAGTTTTTCAAGGGCGTAACCTACCGATATGTCTTTATTTAAATAAATAAATAAATATTCCACAACATTCTACACAACGCTATCTAGACCCATGCTAAGCTTTTATAGCTTGTGTTATGGAATCTAGAATGCGGATAAACATAGGTAGTTAAATACTTTTTTTTTTGTAAATACATACATATTATACATAGAAACACCCAGACCAATGCAAATAGCCATATTCATGCATACAAATATTTGCACTGAGCGGGAATCGAACCCGCGCCTCCTGCGTGGCAGTCGCGTCCACTACCACCACGCCACAGAGGCTGTCTTATATCTTGTATTTATAAGTTGTAGTTGGATATGCATAAGTTCATCGTCTGTTTCTATATGTATTTTCCTTCTTTTGTTTTGTTGAAATCTCACAGTCGACTCAATTTGTTTCAATTTTGTTAATAGCCTCAGAATTGACGAGTTTCTTTTATTTATATCTTTCTTCAGTTTAGAATGATAAGCTTCTGTTATATTGTTCGTTCTGTGACGCTCGCTGAACACACATAAAACATCATCGATTTTTTTAGTTAACGCTGTGCAATTCACTAAGCAAGCACAACGATGCGACTCTCAACGTTGTGCTCGATAGAGATTGTCATTGGTCGATCTCCAGTGCCGTGATACAATCCGACCAATGACAATCTCTATCGAGCACAACGTTGCGACTCACATCGTTGTGCTCGCTTAGTGAATTGCAGTGCAGAACTCGTCGATGTAACGGAAAAATTATTTAGGTGTACCGTGGAAATTTAATATTTTCAACGGTACACCTAGGAACAGGTGGACAAAGGTGAACCGTAGTTAAAAAAAAATTACCACCGTACACCCAGGTGGTCTGGGAAGGTGGACGGTGGGAAAGAACCGAAAATAAGTACCTACTTAATTTGCTTGGTAGTAATGTAGGTATTTTTTAATTTTTTCAGGTAAATGTGCGCCCCGGGTACTCCCCAGTCCTGAGACGGTGGGGCAGGTGCGGCTGCACTGCTGAGGATGTGGGTTCAAGTCCCACTTGAGCATTTAATTTTTCCGATGTATTAAAATTAATATGCTAATTCATCAGTATTTTATTGGGATTATATTTATAGTTACATAGATATTAACATCACAGAATCTTGTATTATTATTGTTGTATAATTTTTGGTATGTGTGGTAGTGATGTGGTCGGTCTATCGTATGGGTCGCTCCGTCTGCCCGAACCGCTGGTATATCTCTGGTATGTCGTTATTTTCATTGCTGATTCCGTAACCTGGAGGGGTTTTGACGCCGGAATAACCAGGGTTCTTGACTCCGGAGTAAGCTGTAACATAATAAATAGTTAGTACTGGGTCGGTAGCTTAGTGGTTAAGGAGTCGGCCTTACGATCGAGAGGTCTCGGGTTTGATCCTGGCCATTACACTACCGACGTGAACCCACTCCTAATACAAGCAATTTAGCTTAGTTGGAGGGGTTAGAGGGAATATTAGTAACTTCGGTTCTAATATTCCTTATAAAAAAAATAATAATAATACAGATTTTGAGAGTGGAAGTGCCATCGAGGCGATGGAAGAATTGGGGTAATTATTTGGTTAATTTAACGGTCTGACATTTGGATGTTTCTAGATTTGACTATTGTGTAAGAAAATTAATTCATTCAGAAATTAATTTTGTAATGAGGATAAAAATATGCTAGACTAACTGTAAAAAACTAAAAAAAATAGTTAGTAACTGCTGTCGTCTATAATTGATTGATTTTTCAATCATGTCTAAAAATGATTGAAAAAACATTTATTGGTTCCTTTTTTTTTGCATGCCCCTTAATAATAATCCCTTTAATTGGTTCCGACAGCTCGTAAGAGTGTTGGTAGATGGCTCCACCGATGCATTAAAGGAGAATCGCTCCAGGTGTGGCTCAGTTGGTTAGAGCATTCCCTCTGTAAGGGAAAGGTTGCGAGTTCAAGTCCCACCTTTGTGATTCACTTTTTCCTGATGTAATCAAATCCCAAACCATGTTCATTTTTTTTGCCTAATCTGCCTATAGTACGATTACAGTTATAGGTAAAAGCACTGAAATGGGTCTAGTTTAGATCTGTGCAAGTCTTACTGGGTCTTCCGAGGAGGGCTAGACCGTAAGGGATGGCCCTGGGTCTGCCGGAGTGCGAGGGATATGTCGATGACAACCTCACCTCCAGCCTAGCACCACGACCCACAGTCGGCGTGCGGTTTTAGTCGGTTCGAGTCCGACATAACCTCCCCTTCCGGCTCCGGCAGGGGGGTATCCGAGGGGATTTCCGCAGGAAAAATAAATAAAAATAAAAGTCTTACTGGGTCTCTTCCACGTGGGTCCAGTGACCCCCCCGCAGGCTGCGCAGGCGCAGAGGGAAGGCGAGGCGACCTTGTGCGGCTGCGTGGAGCCGTCCTCACAGCTCAGGGGTATCAGTAACGCGTCGTATTTTAACGCCTGGCAACACTCGCACTTGGTGTCGTGGGCTGCCGTCACTGTGAACAGGTATTTAACACGATATTTTATATTAGCCTATGACTAATTCGAAAGCTTTTAAATAATTTGATTTATTTTCATTAACAATTTACTTTGTGTTTGAACAATTTAAACTTACAAACTAGGTACACAATTTGAAATACAATAACTATCAACGCATGCACTCATGTTATATTGCAGTAAAAATAAAATGTCTTGCAGAAATTGGTCATTTGATTCAAAAATTTTAAACTAAGTAGATGTCCATGTCAGAAAAATTAAAATGTCTTAAAAAAAGGTACCTAAATTATATCAAAGCAGTATTGGAGTAAATATCTAGGGACTCTTTTAAAAAGAAGTAGCCATTTTAGATCATTTAAAATATATAAAAATAGGGACATCAGAGTTGGGGTGATCAGTTTCAACATATTGCATGTCTCTCTTCAGGTCTTTTCACCTTTCCAACGTAAGATGGGGACACCGTGCTTTCCCAATTGAGGGTGCATATCGAAACCGGAAATGAATTAATCAGCTGGAATGCAAGAGAAATACTTTATTGCAACTTAACACTATGGCATTTGAGATCCGAGGCGACCTCGGCTGATGGTAAGCTAAAGGCAAAGTCTCAGAAAGAGGGTCACCATGGCAAACATGTACCATGTTAACATTGACCGATATTTTTTTTTTAAAATTTTTTGGAGTTAGTAGTTGCTTAATATACATAATGTGTACCTATATCACGGAAAATGAGGGTTTAAAGGTAGGTACTGACCGTTGTTGTACTTAGTGCCGGAGTCGCAGCTGCCCTCGCAGTCGCGGAGACCAACCACGGGCTGCTTGTTGACGCACACGCCGTGCGGGCCCAGGTGTAGCCGCACCTGCCCAACTGTCTCAGGACTGGGGATTACCCGGGGCGCACATTTACCTGAAAAAAATAAAAAATACGTTACTACCAAATAAATTAAGTAAGTATAATTTTATTTTCAATATATTTTTCTCCAGACGAAATCCAAAGTACACCTTTACTATTCACTTTGGATATAGCGGGCAGAGGCTTAGTTCAAAAATATATAAATATTTATCTATTGGCAGAAACTGGATTAAAATTAGGTAAAGAGGTAAATTTAAGTGAAGGTGGCAAAGTTCGCCTAGCTTGTAAGTGCGCCTATCACTAATATTTCTTAACTACCAATTGGATGCTGGTAATGCCATCTAACGTCGATGCTACAAACTAAATAACATAGTTTGTAGCATCAACTTCATCGAATCGTCACTACTAGTAGGTAGTTTTCGAAATATTTGTGGTAGGCGCATTTGCACGTTTGCCACCTACACAAAATTTCTACTATCCTGAACGCGTCCAGGTATTCCCTTAGAAAATGTATCAGGTCCTTCATCTTAATACCTGGAAACTTCATACATAGATACAGGTAGACAGGGATTTATTATCATCCACATTTCACTAACTTTAAATTTTCGGTCCCACGTAATAACGGCCAGCCTATTGCCGTCAAGCAGGCATGGGTTGTACATTTACTGTCAAATGTAGAACATCCATATCTGTTAGTCACGTTCTACGACACCATGGAGAAGGAAATGATAGCGGAGTTGTTGTAAGGCAATCGAGTCGCGTGCCATCCAAACGTCAAATGGACTCAATCGGTCTGTGACGTCATTACTTACTTCTAGTGAAATTTAGCTAAAATTTAACATAGAAACATTGAGCCATCTGTTGGTATAAGGTCAAACCATTTAGGGGGCCTAAATAATTTTGCTTTAAGCAATTAGGCCTTATTTAAAAAAAAGTCATCTAGGTATTTTAAATTTTGTTCATCTCATTATCATTCAATTTGCATGTCTGTTTCTGATCGGTTTCGCTATGCCGCAATAGATGGAGGAACGTTATAGCTATGACGTCCTTCGAGTTTTGACACCCCGCGCGTCTCCCTTCACACCCGCATTTCGCGACGCGTTTTTATTAGGAGAAATATCAATAGGGCATCTCCGTTAATTAATCATATTCTGTCCTCCGTGTGCGACACCTACAGGCAAATATAGGGTGACTAATCTGAAAAAAAAAGCCTATTACTGCTAAATGTACTCACTGAGCGCCTGCGCAGGTTCCTCGCACACCTGGCAGCAGGTCTCGTTCACCAGGTTCTCTGGCGCACAAGAAGACACGTCGGGGCAGGCCTGGCGCGATGACGTCACGAACACCTCCTCGCCCGTCCGGTCGCACGAGTACGTCGTGCAGTTGTCTGCCGACTGCCAGGTTGTTCCTGTAACGATTGTGCTGTTAGATGCTGTTGGTAATAGTTGTACTGTGGATAGAGTGGGCTGTTTCTCCAAAAGAAATTTGGATTTCTCATAACTCGTTTATTTGTTAGAATATTACATGTCAGTGTATAAGAAACAGAAAACAGACGGTCTAATGTTAAACATCCGAAACTTCGGACCTGTACGAAATACGAACGAAAGTAGCATGAGTTGACTTCAGATTAAGAAGTTGATTTTGGGATAAAAGTTCCATGAAATCGATTGCCCAACTTTTTCGATATCGTCTATAGGTTGTGGAGATCAGACCGCGTCACTAAAAATATGGCAGTTCGGCCGCATCCGCATCACCTCTAGATTGGGAAGTCCGCACTGAATTGGGAAAATAGAGATAAAATTAAAATATCGAAGATCAGCCAAAACTACAGTTAGGCCCAAATTATAGAATGACACTCAGCCTGAATCATGATTTGTCTGATGAGGATGACAGATTGTGGCAATATGTCAAACTATCAATCTGTCCTGAGATAAATCGCGATTCAGGCTGAGTGTTATTCTAGAATAAGGGCCTAACTGTAGTTTTGGCTGATCTTCGATATTTTCATTTTATCTCTATTTTCCTAATTCAGTGGAGTAACACGATTTTAGCTGCTAATTGGTTGTGGTTCTTAAATCAAAAGACTGTCGTTTTCCCTCTCACCAGGGCAGTCTAGTAATAAATAAATAAATATTCCATAAAATTCTACACAACGCTATCTAGACCCATGGTAAGTTTAACTAGCTTGTGTTATGGAATCTAAAGGCGGATAAACATATACCTACTTAATTTTTTTTGTGAATTTATATATAAACACCCAAACCAATGCAAATAGCCATATTCATGCATACAAATATTTGCACTGAGCGGGGATCGAACCCGCGCCTCCTGTTCCTGTTTGCGCGTTCACTACCGCCACGCTACAGAGGCTGTCGTTGGATATACCATGGATTGGATTGAATATACAAGTGACGATCTCATTTCTGACAACTAATGACCCAAGACAGTGCATTCGAATCCATCGGGAAAATGAAATGCTTTATAAAAAATCGGTTGTCTGTAAAGTCGGTTTACTGACGATAGTTGAACGTGACAACGTCATAAGAAAATACTGATGGAATGGTTTCATATTTCAAAAGAAATTTTTAATTTTATTTGTTTGATTTGTCGCTCGTTCCGCACTCTCGCTTGCACTTCAAGCCTTAAATGGAACGCCTCAGAGCGAGGTAACGCCGCATGACGTCATGTTTTTTCGTGCGTGCAGCTGGCTCCATCGAATTATAAGATGTTGTCACGTCAAAAAAAAATGCTCAAGTGGGACTTGAACCCAGGACCTTTCCCTTACAGGGGGAATGCTCTTCGAACTGAGCTATTGAACCACACCACGTCACAGAGGCTGTCAACTGTCAAGTAAGTCAAGAAGGTAGATCCTCACCAGGGTTGACCAGCTTGTCGTCCACCACACACTGGTCCTGCACACAGTGCCCGCAGCAGGTCCCCGCGGGAGGCAGTTCGTAGCGCCAGCCCCTCTGGCAGTCGCGGGTGCAAGTGGCCACGGCCTCCTGGTGCGTCAGGCGACCGCTCACGTCGCGGGAACAGGTTAGGTGCTTGCAGGGGTCTGGGGATGCCCAGGTTTGGCCTTCCTGTAGAGTGGAGGAAAAGAGAAGCTGATGAAGAATGGTGTACGTTATGTGGTGTTATGTACTATTAGGTACGATGGACTATCAGCAAGTTATAATAGATTAAATTAGCTGGAAGAGTGATCTCAATGGTATTTCAATAATCTAATCACATTATGATGATGAAAGTTATTTTAATTCAGAGTAAAGCTCGAATGTCACGCGATCGCACGCAAAAGCGTCACTACCGGCGTGAACCCACTCCTAGCATAAGCAATTTAGCTTAGTTGGAGAGATTAGGGGAGTCCGGGCCACCTATGTCCTGGTGCTCCTACTACAAAGGCAACCGTGAAGCGTCCAGTAGGAGCACCAAGACATTACAAAAATAGAAGTACTCATACACATATTCTGATTCAAGTACAGACGAATGCAGATATCTACAAGTGTCACTTTGAAATCTCCATTTGTTTGTTGATTAGATATATGGCCATACTTATTACTTGGGAATGACAGCATATTTTGTCACTTTTTGACATGGGTGTCCTGGTGCTCCTACCTGTAGGACTATTTAGTAGGAGCAAGAGGACGACGCACCTGATTAGGGGGAGTATTAGTAACTTCGGTTCTAATATTCTTTAAAGAAAAATTCTCTACATAATTCAATGATGAATGGGACGCAGCATAAATGTTGGAACACAAAAACGATTACACCGAATTATAAAATTGTATACCTAATTTATAAGACACTTTATTTGCGTACCAAGGACACACTGACATCTTCAAAAAGTTATATATTTTATCATTCATCACCCATTTTCATAAGGTTCCATAACAGCATTCATAGCACGACACTAGAATATCGTTCTCTGGCGAGTCCTGATCCATATAGGTAGTTAAGGTCACAGATCATGTGATATTTTTTCTGATTAATTCGGACGAAGAGGTTCAAAAGATCTAAGACCTAAACGACTAATGTCGTACCGGAAAAATGACATCCCAGAAAAATGTGTTAAATATTTCAAGTAAGTATGCATCGAATATATTCGATTCTACCCGATGTTTAATTACCTGGTATATCTTGTTGCCCACTCGGCACGCGACCGGTTCTTCATTAGGACAGCACTTCCCGTCCACTTTCTCCGTTTTCAACACAAATTGTTTCTTGACAGCGTCCGATACTTCCGGACAAGTCTCGTTTGAGCATTGCACTTGGAGCTAGAAGAAAAGATAAATTATATTGTTAAATATTTTAACACATCTTGAACTGTTGGACTTTTATTTTTTAAAATCTGGAAGTTAAGTAGGATATATCAATACCCTCACCTACATGTGCTGATCAACAGACGATGATTTAAAGCCGCGTACGCACGAACGAACATGAACATGAGCTAATTTTTAAATCCAACAGTTCGTAAGAAAGTTGGTAGATCGCTCACGTCGTCCTTAAAATACGGATTTATAGGGAAGGGAAATTTGAAGTGATTCAAGTGTAGCTCAATTGCTCAGTTGGAAGAGCATTCCTCCTGTAAGGGAAGGTCGTGAGTTCAAGTCCCACTTAAGCGCTTCTTTTTCTCGATGTAGGTATTTCGGATCAAACATAAGCATTTGGTTTGAACGTATGGACGGTATATCCGATCCGTCCGTACGGAACATTCAGATAGGATCGACGCGAACATGCTTGACGAACAGAGTGTTCGATGTTCGTTAGTGGTACGGACGTGCGAACCAAGTTATTAGTGTATAGTTAGTATTATGGAACGCAACAAATTTTGTTCGTACGTGCGTACGCGGCTTAACACGGGATTTTCTCTCGAGATTGAGGGGTCAGACGACAGTTACACTCATCAATTTCCGTGCTCTAAGGTGGAAAAGTTAAAGATGTTGGTGATAGTGATGAATCTGAAAGTCATGTGAAGTTAAAGACTCACAGTTCCGTTGAGGTTGACGCAAGTGTAGTTGGCGCAGAAGTCGCTGGAGGTCCACTTCTCGCCGATGAGCCTCTCCTGTCCGTCCACGACGCACGCTACTGGCTCGCACTTGCCGCAGCACTCGCCGCTTTCTTTGGTGGCTGGGAAGTACTTCCAACCCTGGAGGAGCACATGTTTTATTGAAGGAACCTACGAAACTGGCTGGTTGTGTTTTGTGTTTCAAAAGACTACGTTCTGTAGGCTACTATGGATATTTAGGCAGGGTGTTTGGAGATGAAATCAAACGCATGAGGTCCGATCGTATACTGACTATATTTCGGAGTAATCATAGCATATATAGGTTGAATAGGTCTAAATACATGTACACTACATCACACCTTCCCCTTTAATAAAAAATATAATAATTGTACATAATTATTATTTTTATTTATACTAAATACAAAAGATTAACCCTGCGCAGGTTTCTTAAAATTAAAAGTACAATAATTAAGTAACAGACAATAATTCTATTTATATGTGTAAAAGTGTATATAAAAAATGTGTAACAATACAATTATATGCCACAATTGAAAAAATAATAATAAATTGATTACAAATTAAGACATCAATTAAGAAATCTTATTACAAACTTTTGTATAGTTTGGTTCGATTTTTATGTGTTACATATTCTTTTCCGTCCTTCATTATTTTTACATTACAATCTAAATCGTCAATTACAACATAGGGTCCATTATATATAGGATCCATTTTACTATCTGATATATTTTTTAACAATAACATATCACCTGTTTTATAGTATACTGGGTTTATATTTCTATCGTAATTACATTTTCTATTAACTTTACTGGTAATTAAATTACTATGTGCATCCCTCTGAGCTAATTGTAGCCGATATTTTAGTTCAAGGGCATAGTTGTCATGAGCATATAAAGGATCCACGATGTTTCCTTGTAAATTCGTTGGCAACACACAACGCTTTCCGAACACTAACTCATGCGGGGTGTACTTGGTCTCCGTATGTACTGTATTATTATAGGAAAAACACCAGTATGGCAACCAAGTACTCCACGCATTTACCTGATTCTCACAATTTATCCTTAGATACGCACCCATTGTTTTATGATTGTTTTCCAATGCTCCTATGCTTTCATGATGGTAGGCTGTGGATGAAATTTGGTTTATTTTTAAGAGTTGACATATCTCCTTCATAGTACTGGATATAAATTCAGACCCTCGATCGGTCGCTATTTCTCTAGGTATGCCGAATCTTAAAATAAACTTATCAACGAAAGCACGAGCTACACTTACCGTATCCTTATTGATAAGTGGATAAGCCTCTGTAAATTTTGATAACTCGCATTGTAAGGTCAAAATGTATTTATAATTATACATGTCCTGTGGAAGCGGACCTACTATATCTAGATATATTTTTTCTAGAGCTGAATTTGCTGTTGTCGTAATTTGCATTGGCTGCTTAGTATGCAAAGAATATTTTAGCTTTTTACATTTTTCACATTTAGAGACATACTCAGCGACATCTTTGTCTAAACCAGGCCAAAAGTAATATTTTTTAATATTGTTCGTCATCCGCCTAATACCCGCGTGGCCACTTGTGGGCAATAGGTGAAAGTCATTCAATATTACTCGCCTATTATCTAAATTATTTATCCTTTGAACGTTACTTACTACACAAATGCGTGGTCCGGACCACTTTTCGTAACTTTTTACCTCATTTATAAGCCCACTAATGAATTCTTTATTCAATTCATTTTTTAATATGCATATTTCATTTATCGATAACTTTTTACATAAACATAACAAGTCTCTCACCAATTCGGCTCGCGTAATCGGAGATCGAGATATTGTTTGTAAGTAAATAATAGATTTACTGGGCAAATACATATAATTTTTATATTTTTCCACTAACATGTCATTTTTTAATATATCGTTTACCTGCTTCTTAGTGATCAGTAAAAGCTCGGTAATATTCGTCGGTTTTTTAATTATATCCACAACTCTTGGTTGATCAGGCCTCGAGTGTATGTCTACATTATCCGCCAAAGAAGTATTACCGCTCTCGTTATCGCTCCTATTCAGCTGTCGAACTTGCGCTCTAGTCATTACACTAACTATTCGCTCATTTATCGACTTCAACTCTTCAGACGTAATAATTATTCGCGAAAGGGCGTCTGCTACCGAATTCGATTGACCTTTTAAATATTCAATTTTAAAATTATATTCCTCTAACTGCAATCTAAATTTTAATAATCTACTAGATGGATCACGCATGGAAAATAAATACACAAGTGGTCGATGATCGGTCTGAACCGTAAACCGTCTTCCATATAAATAAGGGCGAAAATACTTAATGCTCCAAACGATTGCTAAAAGTTCCTTCTCAATAGTGGGGTAATTAATTTCCGCCTTATTTAAACCACGACTAGCATACGCCACTGGCCGACCATCCCCATTACATAGCACTGAACCGATTGCTTTCCCCGAAGCATCAGTTTGAAGTATAAACTCATTGCTAACTGAAAAATCTGGATATTGGAGAACTGGAGGGTTCACCAGGGCTGATTTTAACATTTGAAAAGATTGTTCACACTCCTTTGTCCATTCGAACTTAACATTTTTACGACCTAATTTATTTAAAGGAAATGCAAAATCACTAAAATTTTTTATGAACTTTCTATAGTAGTTAGCAAATGCTACAAAACGCTTTAATTCATCTGCATTTTGTGGCCTTGGGTAACTTCGTACTATGTTGATTTTTTCTGGATCTGGTAAAATTCCTTCTTTGGAAACAATATGCCCTAAATAAAGAACCTCTTTTCGTAAAAATGAACACTTAGCGGGATTCAGTTTTAAATTAACCTTTCGTAATCTAGCAAAAACATCCATTAAATTTTGACAGGCTGTACTCAAATTTCTACCCATGACTACTAAATCGTCCTGGTATACTAAACATTTATCGTAATTAAGGCCAGACATTGCTATAGTCATCATTCTGCTAAAACTATTGGGACTTGACTTCAATCCCATCGGCATTCTAGTCATATGATATTGATTTTTGTCAGTAGTAAAGGCCGTATATGGTCTACTATTTTCATTTAAAGCTACCTGAAAAAACCCTTGGTACAAATCTAGATGGGTAAAATACATTGCACCTGACAATGAGTCTAGTATTTCTGTGATATTTGGCAGTGGGAATTTATCGTCTTGAATGTTATTGTTTAACTTCCGATAATCAATAACGACACGCCATTTTTTAGTATTTGATCCATCGAGTTTTTTGGGAACTAATAGCAATGGGCTAGACCATGCGCTTTTGGAAGGTTCAATTATACCGTCAGTTAACATATTTTTTATTTGTTTATCTAATTCCGGCTTTTGAGCGTAGGGCAAACGGTAAGGCCTAGTGTAAATAGGACTCGTATGGGGTTTCAAATCAATGGTCTGTTCGTATATCGGGGTTGAGGTTAATTTATCCCCTGGTAAGTGAAAGATGTCTGGGAATTTAGCGCAAATATCTTCGATAGATTTCTGTTCCTCTGTGCTCAATGCCTTTAAGTTTAGCATAGAAAGTAAAGTTTTAACCCTATCCGAATTAACAGTAGGTTTATTAAATTGACAGATATTAAATTCATCTAATTTACCAGTATTCACTTGAAAATAATTTAGTTTTACATCTGTATCGCGAGTATTTAATATACGAATAGGCATTATCCCGTTTATGGGTTTATTTATGCTGCTAGCTAAAAAAACGCCTTCACATAATTGTTGATTAAACACAACACACTCTTCGCTCACATCTGTTTCAACCTTATGCATAGATTCGCTACGCGCAGGTATGGTCAAATAGCTATTACAACTTTGTTGAATATTCTCAAACGATAAGGTTATTGACTCAGACTTATTAGTTACTAACTGCAACGTGTTTAATTCGAAATTTAAGATAGCTCTGTAATATGTTAAAAAATCCTGCCCTACAATACCGTCAGTCGCACACGGTAAATCCTTAAATACTATGAATTTATGGGGGAAACTATAATTCTTATAATTAAGAGTTAAAAACACGTAACCTTCCGAGTATAAACATCCACCAATGCCTTTAATACTAACTTTCTGTATATGGAAAGGAATCTGCAATCGCTCTAAACATGCCAACTTTATTCCAGATATAGATGCGCCGGTATCAATTAACCAACTATGTTTACAATGCATGATGTTAAAGTACACTTTGTTTAAACTATTCTTGCATGACATAATGACATCATTAGGCACGAAAAAGATGATTAAGTGACTCATCATGCGAAGCGCTTGAAGCCTCTTGGTTATCACTTGTTATGGCATTGATATGCCTCGGTAATTGGAAACCTCGGCGACTGTCATTACCTCGCCTGTTCGTAGATCTAAAGCGATTATTAAAATTTCTACGATTATTATTATTATTAGAGTAACGTACCTGTGACTCCTGACCTTGATGCTGGTGTACGTTGGAACGTTGTGACTGACCCCTTGCATAGAAATTACGATGACCTCGGTGTCCTCGCTGTGCCCGTCTTGCCGAATTATTGTATCTATACATACCCATAATTTCCGAAGAACCGCTCTGGAATGGCGCCTCTTCATCATGAGCCGCCTGGATGGCCTCCGTTAAAGAAGAAAAGTTACGCGCGGCAATGACCGTACTTAGACGACGATCACGTAGCCCATCAGAAAATCGCTTAATCGCTAACTTTTCGTTTAACGGTTTTAATACGCTATAACTATTTGAGTTGCCATCGGATTGCGAGATAGTTAAATCTACAAAAAGTTCCGAAATTTCTTTGCCAAAATCAGTTATACTTTTATTATTCTGCCTACAGTACTGCAATTTTGATTGGATAGCAGTGTAACTTTTTTTCGGTAACAATAATTTACGCATATCCTTTATAAGCTCATTGACACTTTCGTAATTCGGTAATAATAATAATTTTGCATGCTGCGATAGTCTACTTTTGAGGACAAATTGTATTAATTTCGTTTTACACTCAGGCTTTTCTAACACAGAATCATAATATTCTATATTCTCGATAAGTTGTTTTGTGTTATCAATCTTATCAGTCATAATCGGTAAAAGCTGCAGTGCTGTCTTTAAATCAAATGTACTAGCCATGATATTTGATGAGAGATTACTCTCTTCTTTACTCTCTATTTTACTCTCTTCTTGTACACTACAGTCACTACACAATGAAATAATTTCTGATAATAATTTATCAAATTCTTCACAGATTTTAGTAATACGTGTAACTTCCTCATTCGACAATGTTTCAACAGAGGACCTGTATATTTCTAAAAACTTATTGTACTTTAATAAAACAATATTCGCCTCTTTCTTTTTGGCTTCTAAAATATTACCTACTCGACGAGCGGGGCCTATTTTTATTAAGTATGTTCTTATGGCTTTCAGCTCTAATAATATTAGGGTTAATTCCTCGGCCATAACATATTATTAGCTTTAACGACACTTATTAATAATTTTGCAAAATTACAGTATGTATTATTATTTGATACTTATTTATTAGGGAATATACAAAGTATCGATTATAGGAATAGACAAAAAAAACTGTATCAAAATAACAGTGCCTGGCTGTATCTTATTATTACACATTTATATATTCATAATAATTATCTCTAGTACTTACTCTATACGCGAGTATAATATATTGTTCGAGGTGTCCGTGATAAATTGCTTACGTAATCCTTGAACTTAGCCGTGAGCCTGTGGATGTATCATGTTGCATCGCCGGGCCGCGCCGCGCCGTAAGGATTGGGAATCGACTGTAGATAATCTCGGTCAAACGCCTATGCCCTCGACCTTCGCAGCTTCTGGTAGACCAGCTTCCAGTGCCTGGTGTCTCCGAAAAATGCTGGCGTAACGCCTTAAGGACATTTCATTTATATGCCGTTGTATTTTCTTCTTATGGCAATGGTTATACAGCTTGTACAAAATAATAAATATGCCAATCGCCAAAATCGTGCAAATTACCACCAGAATGGTATTTGTATGTTCCTGTAGCTGTTCTGTTCGGGCTGAATTGGAACCCACTCCAGCGTTTTGAGCAATCACAACTTCTTCTTTTGACTCAGAACCACCCATTGTTAAAATTTAATTCGCAAAAGTACGTAAAAACACCACTTAGACGCGTATTACGCGATGTACAGCTTAAAACTCTTTGTTCCATTATAAAAATCACTGTAACATTCCACTTAGTTTATTGTTTAAAATATCTAGTCCTTATAAGGAATATGCTCGCGGGCGGTCACCGTCTCCTGTGTCACGGTCGCCATGTGAGGCAGGGTGTTTGGAGATGAAATCAAACGCATGAGGTCCGATCGTATACTGACTATATTTCGGAGTAATCATAGCATATATAGGTTGAATAGGTCTAAATACATGTACACTACATCACAATTATATTTTTCACTAGCTGTCCCGGCAAACTTTGTTTCGCCTTAGAAATTAGAATCAATTAGCTGTATCAAATTCTCCTAATTATTTTGAGAACGGAAAGCATTTTGATTCGGGCCCCATACGCCCACGGAGCTCCCGACACTAATAGGCCACCGGGGCCCATACTTACACCTACGGAGCTTATATACCTATGTAACCATATACCTCTACGCTCAAGGGCGTTCATACTACCATAAACCATCAATTTTTCGACCTAAATAAAAAATAGCCACCATAAAGATTTTCGCGGCCTGCATTTTGTTATTTCAGAAGAATCTCTACTAATCACCTTCTGACGATATTTGCACGTATTAAATCAATTCTATATCAAACGTCAGATAACATAGAAGAATATCATACAACAGTATTAGAATAATAAACACATTTTTTCCAATTCGTATTCCAAATTCAAAATTTAGACATGGCGTATGTCGGATCAGCTATTTTGTATGGTGGTTATGTACTCTAAAATTTACTAATTTTCCGCGCAATTTTCTTCATTTTTTCTTTCATAAGAACCTTCTCCTAACAATAACGAACACAACAAAAAAATAATTAGTGAAATCGGTCCTGCCGTTCACGCGTGATGTCGTGACCAAGGGAAATAGGGATTCATTTTTATATATATAGATTATCTATAAAATGTCTTATTATATTCTGTGAAATAAGACAAGCATAATGATGTCTACTGTTAGTTAATTCATAAAATTTGTAAAATACAAGGTGATTTAATAGTAGTGTCGGAATAAAAGAATTTGAGGACAGTTTCGATAGCAATTACGTGAAAGTGTACACAACACTTTCAGCCATTTTTACACATAACACAACATAAACTCATGCCCGTATTCCCCAAAGGGGTAGGCAAAGGTGCTAGCACCCACATTTCGCCAGTTTATGTTTAGGTCCCAATTGCCATTAACCGGGCACTTATAATCCTGCGATAAATACACACATAACTACGAAAAGTCATTGGTGTGTGCCATGGTAAACCTGGGATCGAACCCGAGACCTCGTCTCAGCAGTCCATTACCCATACCACTAGGCTACCGCAGATACACATTTTACACGCAATGCAATAAACCCTTACGAACCCTTAATAAACGTAGTAAAAATTTTAATCCGTATAAACTTTGAGGCTATAAGAGAGGCAGAAGAACTTACCGGCTGGCAATCATCCGAGCAGGTGGATAGAGTGGTGACTTTCTCGAGAGCGTCTCCAATCTCGGTGCGTGAACACTTGTAGCTCTCACACGGGTTGTCTGTAGAAGTCCAGTTCTCGCCAACCTGGTGAATTTGAGAGAAAATTTTGTATTAGGTGATGCTGGAATTACGTTCGGACCAAGTACGCTACCTTGAGGCACTCCTGAACAGTGTATAAGATATTGTATATTGCTTGAGTTGTATATTATCTTGGATCTAAAATGTGATCTATACGCACAGTACACGTTTCTTGGATGTATTTTGAGGATTGTACGGGGTGCTACTGCAGTGGATGAGCTCAAATTCACTAAGCATAGATTTAATCACAAAACAATCCACGCTTGCCATGGCCTTTATATCTTTGAGTCCAAAATATATGGGTCGAGCTATATCCTGCATAAGTTGTGACTGAGTGTTCAGTAGGTTCGTGTTTTTTTTTAACTTGCGATAAATCCCCACGTATACCATCCCCACGGAGCCGGTGGAGGTGGTTATGTCGGACTCGAACCGACAAAAACACACACCGTCTTGGGTCCTTAGTTGCCGGAGGTGAGATTGCCTAAAGCATATCTCTCGCACCCCGGCAGACCCAGGACCATCTCTTTCGGGATTGCCCCCTTCGGGTTGTGGGGACCACAGTGTCCCCATCTAGCCCCGGTACGGGGAGGCGGACTTTGCGCCGCCGCCACGGCCTGCTTCTGCTAGGGTGACAGGCGGCTCAACCTAAACAGGCGGCTCCACCGAAACAGGCGGCTCCACCGAACCAGGCGGCTCCATCGAAACAGGCGGCTCCACCGAACCAGGCGGCTCCATCGAAACAGGTGGCTCCACCGAAACAGGCGGCTCCATCGAAACAGGCGGCTCCACCGAAACAGGCGGCTCCACCGAAACAGGCGACTCAACCGAAACAGGCGGCTCCACCGAACAGGCGGCTCCACCGTTCAGTAGGTTCGCAAAACACTCACCTTATAGATGTTGGTGTTGTCGATGCAGGCGACGTACACGGGCACGGGGCAGCACTGGAAGGGCACGGGGCGCGGCTCCAGCACGAACTGCGGCGAGCTCACGACGGCGGCACACTCCGTCACGCCGCAGCGTGCCGTAGCGCCCCGGGCCGTATCTTCGCAGCGGCACGAGCGGCACGGGCCGTCCAGCCACACTGCATCCACCTGTGGGAAAATTATACAACATCTGTTACTTTTGGGTCCCTTTTTTTTCGTGCGGAAATCCCCACGGATACCCTCCCCTACCAGAGCCGGAAGGGGAGGTTATGTCGGACTCGAACCGACTAAAACCGCACGCCGACTGTGGGTCGTGGTGCTAGGCCGGAGGTGAGGTTGTCATCGATATATCCCTCGCACCCCGGCTGACCCAGGGCCATCCCTTACGGTGTGGCCTTCCTCAGGAGGGGGGACAACGGTGTCCCCGACTGTCACTTTAGGGTCCCAGCAGCTTTCAGATGAATTTGAATGAATTTTTATAGCATTTATTATGGTAACTTTAAAATTCGATTCATCGAAAAAATGAAATGCTCAAGTGGTATTCAATTCGTAGGAAAGTTGGTAAATGGCTCCACAGTCACCCTTAAAGACGGATATAAAGAGAAGGGAAATTTGAAGTGATTCAGTCGTAGCTGTTAATAGCTCAGTTGTAAAAGCATTCCCCTGTAAGGGAAAGGTCGTAGGTTTTTCCCGATGTATTCGAATCTTACAGATAAATCACAATGGATAATTGTATGCCTTCATAAATTTCTGAATACGGTAATATTGTTGATTGATAGTTGAAAAAGATTTTTTTGATAGTTAAGCCATCGAAAAAGGGAATAGTGTTTTTTTTTATTAACTAAGAACATTATCTACTATATAACAATAAGTCAGGTTTTCCTTCCTGACGATATAACTCCAGAACGCCTTTACCGATTTGGCTAATTTTGGTCTTGAATTATACGTGGAAGTCCAGGGAAGGTTTTTACGGCGAGAAAAAATTCGAATAATTGCCAGGAACCGACATCCACGCGGGCGGGGCCGCGGGCAAAAGCTAGTTAGGTATGTACATTTGAATACTCGTTATAAGGTTTAACAAACATACATTAAGAAGATCAGTTTCATTTAAATAAAGATAAGAAAAGAAATCTTACATCCTTCAGCACGACTTGTGGGGTAGTTCTGATTTTCTCTCCTCCCTTGGACGCCGCTTCCCACTCCAATTTCACTAAGCACTTGTCCTTGGGTAATTCTGAAACATCCATTACAAACTGAGACACGAAGAGAAGACAGACAATCCTTTTGGTGATAAAAATGTGAATGTTTGAATGTTAATGAATCATGCAAACGGCTGCAGCAGTTAAATGAATTTTGGTTCATTTATAGTTTATAACCTGCAAGTCTAAATAAGCCACTTTTTTGGAATCGTATTAAGATAATATTTTCGTCTCAAATGTTGCGGGTGCACTACCGTTACCGTCTACCGGGCTGTTACCCCAATAGTGTAGTATAAGTAATACAGTACAATTTGTTCAAGAAGCGTCGGTAGCTTAGTGGGTAAGGAGTCGGCCTTACGATCGAGAGGTCCCTGGTTCGATCCTGGCCATTACACTACCGACGTGAACCCACTCCTAGCACAAGCAATTTAGCTTAGTTGGAGGGGTTAGAGGGAATACTTTAGTTCTAATATTCTATTCAAAAAAAAATACCCCGATGTGTCAAAAATTATTGGCGGTAAATCGTAGCTACACCTAGGTGTTGTTGACGTTATGGCGGTAATGATTGGCATATGCACGGTACTGTGGCCGCAACATTACAAGATATTTACACCAAATTAGGATCTGCTTAGTAAATGCATTGTTGTGAGTCAGCTCATATAAGTGACCATTTTATGAATTTTAAAGGAATCTATTGAGATTTGCTGGAAATTCAAAAGTAACTAGTTTTTATCAGAATCGCTCAATGTGGTGTTTTTGGCCTCGCTGAGTTCAGCGAACTAATATGGTATACTTTTATTCCACTTATTTTTATTCCGAACTACTATTTTTTTTTCGTGCGGATTACCCTACGGATACCTCCCCCGCCGGAGCCAGAAGGGGAGGTTATGTCGGACTCAAACCGACTAAAATCGCACGCCGACTGAGGTTAGTGGTTCTAAGCCGGAGCAGAGGTCGTCTTCGACATATCCCACGCACCCCGGCTGACCCAGGGCCATCCCATGGTCTAGCCCTCATTCCAGACTACCAAGTATCATCCATCATTTTATATTTCTTTCCCAATTTTGAAGCACACAAAATTGCGAGTATTTATGAATTTCCACTCACCGCATTTATACTCTGGACAGCACTTCCCACTATCTTTGTTGGTCTTCAGCTCATAGAACTTGTCGCATTGAGGTGGTTGTGGACACGTCTCTACTTTGCACAGGAACTGAACCCGGGGACAGCACCCACTGTTGTCCACTACGCGGTTCATGCCAGGCTCTAAGATGTCCACCTCGTTATCACCCGGTAAAGGCTCGCATTCACTTGTGGGCTTGCATTCTGGGAGTAAGAAAAATATTATTTGGAATTGGGCCTGATAGTGAAATAACGACGACTTTCGTTTAATTTTGATTTGACTAGGTAAAACTAGTCCAATGTAAAAAATGCATAAATTTGGTAGAAAAATGTTTACAGATTTAAGCATCAATTAAATATCAACCTTATTCCATATAGACAAAGCTGAGAATAGCATGCAATATTTTAATCTTTTCCGATAAGAGAATATCGTGTTGTTACTTACTATTTTAGTTGAGACAAAATAAGGTCGGTATTTCAATACCATCTACAAATTGCTTGGCCATTTTATCGGCCGATTTGAATTACCACTACCGGGGGCTCGAGATAGAATTTTCAATTGTTGAGCATAGCCAATACTTGCAAATGAAGTTGTGTTCAACTGCTCAATGAAATCCAATTAAACAAAATTATTATTCTTTCACAGACTGATATCAAATTGTTTACAGACAATCCACAACACAACATTCTACACAACGCTATTTAGACCTTTTTTTTTTTATTTAGATTAACTATTTTAGGTTATGGAATCTAGAATGCGGATAAACATACTTAGATACCTTTTTTTGTAAATACATACATATTGTACATAAATACACCCAGAACAATGCAAACCATATTCATGCATACAAATATTTGCACTGAGCGGGGATCGAACCCGCGCCTTTTGCGTAACAGTCGCGTTCAGTACTTTCGTAATTGCCTCCAATTTATTCCATGATTAGTTTAATACAAATTATCAAGGGGTTTTCTCCTTATCTTACCGCAAGCGAACTCCTTGCAGCCATCAGGTGTGGTCTTCTGCTTCAGAACTTGTCCGAATCCACACTCCATCTTCTTCGGCTCCGTACAGTTTGCGACAGGTTTCGGTACTAGAAGATGAAAAGGTCATATTGAAACTGTAGGAAATTAATAATAACTCTTCTGTGTATTGATTCCTTCATATTACTTCTCACTTCATAGTAAGTGGTAACAGTGACTATGTTACAATGGCGCCTGTAACGACTTGCGTGGCTACATTTATTTGTGATAAGTTGATAAGGATGATAATTAGCACGGGGACGGTGTAAATAATATACAGCGACCGCACGGTATGAATGCGTTTATTGCACTAAATTATTTACATCGGACATACATAGTTCATGTCATCGTTTTAATATATTTGCATGCGTACGGTGAACCGTACATCTTGCCCACTTATAGGAAACAAGAACAAAGATGTAAAAGTGATAAAATTTAAACAATAAAACATATAGTTATGACAAGTCAAAGTAACAACAAGGCTAAATTAAATGAATTTACAAAGTATGAGATAAATTATAACATTTAAAAAATTCATTAAATTCATTCAGTCACATTAGGAGTAGGAATTTCAAACTTGGGCGCAGGGGTGGCGGCGTGAAGGCTGGCGCGGCGGGCGACAGCGCGCGGTAGAGGGCGCGAGGGGGCGGGCGCCGGGGGCGAGGGCGCGCGGCTCCTTCGCCACAGCAGGGTGACCACGGCTACTACAGCGATCAAGCCTCCGGCCAACACATATTGAAGGGTGTAATGATGCACGTCGTGATTGTTCAATTGTTGTAATGAATCTACTTTCATTTGCTCTATCTGCGCCTTCAGCTCGTTCCAGGTCTTTGGGTGAGTCTCCTGAAGCGGCAGATCGTCGTATGGTAAGCTGGTGTTAATGATAGTATTCAACATTGATATTTCCGGAACTGTGATCTCTTCTGGATGCCTTTGGATACTATTAAAATAGTTTTGATGGGAGAAAATTGTAAACATATCTCCTTTTATGGAACAGCCCTGACCTAGGCTGAGTATACCATTCCCCGATAGTGTCAGTATCTCCATCCCAGCTATACAATGAATACGTATATTGCATTGTTTACAACACGAGTAGAGCCAGCTGTTTCGTCGGTGTAACCTGATCCACTCGGCGGCGCACGCGGCGAGCTGTACCGCGCACGGCGACGATATTATACCATCTGTATGTAGTAACTTGATGTCGCATATAGACTGCTTTAAGTCGTAAATCGGTTTATTCAGGGAACATATAAGTTTATCCGTCAGGGCATGCATACATGATTGCACGTCGCTATTAGATAGTAAGAATGTTGAATCTCTCTTGATGTTGAAGGCAATGTATGGAAAAGTCGGTACAGTATACTGAAAATCTTCACCGCGGGGTAGTGGCACGGTGATAATTTGATCCAACTCATATATCTCGTTACTTACGAGTGGTATTCTGACTTCTATTATAAGGTAATCTTTTACGACCCTCGCAAACACTTTTAATAATTTATATAACTGCTGTGAATTATATTTATCGGTAGGTAGTGTTAGGTCGCCGGGCAATTGTCCCTGTATGATGTTGATTTGTTCTTCTAGTTGCTCCGGCGGCAAGAGATGGGCGTCGATGCGGCCATGACTTATGTCTGTTATCGTGTTAATCAGAGTTTGTTGTATGCGTCGTAAGTTGGAAATGATAATATTCAGGGCTAACGCCGATGAAGTGATATAGGCGCTGTTCTCACTATCCAAGCGCACTTTGTTAACGGTTACAGTTATATCTCGTAGATGTTGATTGATTATGAACATCTGTGTGTTCATAATTTTCTCAGTTCGACGGAGGATGTTATATTCTGATTCAATGATAAGTGTCTGATTTTTCATGAGATTTTGTAGATGGCCTTCATTGAGGGTGATCTTCTCAATGTCATTTCTATATTGCTCGGCAAACCGCTCGTCCAGCACGCCAAAAAGCGAGTTCGCTATGTAGCCTATACCGTCGACCAATCCTCTCTTTAGTCTTTTGTTGTTATTGTGGTGATACATAAGCAGGCTGTTATAATGTTCAATTTCATATGTTTCGTGATCCAGTTGCAATATGATACTCTCATACTGAGCGTTTTGATTGTGACACAGTTCCTTTAGGTGATATAAGTATTTATGTATGTTCGCTAATCCATTCCAGTATGAAGACATATTATAATAAATAATCAATTTCCATTCATCTCGTATATGTTGTAGATCAGAAACTCTATCAAAGTATAAACTTTGTTGACTATTCAGGGCGGTCGTGTTGTATAGTAAGGTGTTTTGTTGCGTGCTTGGTGATATGAGTGTCATGAAAAACAGTAACGCCATGGAAATAAAATGAGCGTATGATGATAGTCTGCTAGGTGAACGGCGACGTTCGCGTGCCATGCCGTCTTGGCTTGTTGGCGAACTGTGCGGCTCATCCGGGCGTGATATGCTTGTTTTGGCCGTCTCGTGTACTGGCAATAATACGAGCTTATTTATTGGCCGCTTGATGACGTTGTTTTGAGTTTTTAAGGAGACGACTCTAACGTAGCCATCCTTTCCGGGGTGCAGCTCTTGTACACGTCCCATCACCCACTTGCCGGGCGGCATGTTCTCTTCTTTAATAACCACAATATCATCAACTTCTAAATTTCTTTTGGGGGTTCTCCATTTCGACCTCGATTGAAGCTGCTGTAGATATTCACTGGACCACTTCTTCCAAAGGGCCTTGTTCATGCTCTGTACTAACTGCCATCTCGCCGGTAAATTAATATCTTCCGGGTCGGTCTGTGGCCTTGATAACAGTGAGTCACCAATCAAAAAATGACCCGGTGTGAGAAAAGCGTCTTCCAAGTTTTCGCTTAGCGGGCACAGGGGGCGGGAGTTCATACACGCCTCGATTTGCTGTAGTAAAGTAATGAATTCCTCGTAGGTGAGCTTCTGTTCGCCTAGCACACGCTTGAGGTGGAACTTCATAGTTTTGACTGCGGCTTCCCACAATCCTCCTGCGCTAGGCCACGCCAAGGCGTTGAAATGCCACGTGATGTCCATGCCATTGATGTCCTTGATAAAATTTGAGTCGAAGCTCTCTATAATTGCCTTGTATTCCTTCTGTAGCATTCGGTCGGCGCCAACGAAGTTAGTTCCATTGTCGGAGTACACGTGTCTTGGTGTACCCCGTCGCGCGCACAAACGTCGAAAGGCAGCGAGGAACGCTGCTGTGCTGAGATCCGATACCAGCTCCAAGTGCACGGCCTTGGTCACCAAACACACGAAGACGGCGACGTAGCCTTTGACGGTCTTAATGCCTCTCCCTTTATTGACCTTGATGTCCACATGGCCCGTGAAGTCAACACCCGTGTTGGTAAACGGGCGCGTAGGGGTTACTCTCGCGGTCGGTAGGTCGGCCATGATCTGTTGATTTGTCTCTTGACTATGTCGCCTGCACTTGATACACAGTCTAATTTGCTTTTTCACAGTGCGTATACCACTGAGAATCCAAAATTTTTCTCTAATATGTGATAGAGTGAGCTTAGGTCCACCATGTAGCGTGGAAATGTGCGATTGTAAAATAATAAGCTCGGTCAATCGATGATATTTCGTCGGTAATACTACAGGGTGTTTCGCAGCATAACTTATTTTTGCATTATGCAACCGTCCGCCAACTCGCAATATGCCATGCTCGTCGAGGAATGGGTTGAGACTTGATAACTTGCTGCTACTTCGCACGTGGCCCTTTTTCTTTAGTTGATATATTTCATCTTGAAACTCAGTTGCTTGAACCGATCTGATAATAATGTTTTGTGCATCCTGTATTTCGGATGTCGACAGTATATTTTTATTTGCAGCGTGTTTCGTTTTGTCCGAAGTGTTGTGACGCTTGCGCAACTGGGTCACGAAACGTGACACCCATCCGGCGATGCGCACTGCTCGGGTAAATGAACTGCATTTATTCAATAATTGAATGATAAAGGTTTCTTGTTGTAAGGCCGTGTTTACATATGTCTTCTTTATTTCAATAGTTGGAGCTTCGATTTTGACTGGGGTCATTTCACGAGGATCGAATGATGTTAGCCACTGCGGTCCTTCCCACCACAGTTTTTGTTGCAGGTTGACGGATGTTAGTCCTCGGGTGGCACAGTCTGCGGCATTGTCCTCAGATTTAACATGGCGCCAGTGGGATACTGGAATAATATCTGTAATTTGTCGTACACGATTGGCGATAAATTGCTTCCACCGGGATACGTCACCCTGAAGCCATCCAAGTACTACCATGGAGTCCAATCATGCATTGATAACAATTTTTTCAGCAGTAATGGAGTCGATAACCTTTTTCATGAGCTGAGATAAAAGTAAGGCACCTAGTAACTCCAGCCTCGGTAGTGATAAGGGTTTGCTCTGGGGGGCCACTTTAGTTTTTGCAGCTATGAGTCGCGATGTGTACTCGCCCTTATCGTTGTTTGTTACGACATAGATAGCGCACGCGTATGCCTTTTCTGAGGCATCGCAGAAGCCATGAAGTTGATATGTGTTTTTATTTCCCATATATCGTGATATACTAATTTTTTCGATGTTTTTCAGGTCCTCGCGGAGGTGCTGCCATTCAGTAAGTATTTCAGCGGGCAACTCGTCGTCCCATTGTAAGTCCAAAAGCCACGTTTTTTGGAATAATATTTTTGCCTTAATGGTGATAGGTGAGAGCCAGCCTAAGGGGTCATAAATTTTTGAAATGTCCGATAAAAATTGTCTCTTTGTACGACTGCCTTGGCCTTCTTGATATGTGATTTTATTTTGAAATGTAAAGGCGTCGGATGATGAGTTCCATCGGAGGCCCAAAGTCTTCCTAGTCTCGGAGTCCTTGAACTCGAAAGGTAAGTTAGCGTTGTCTGACGGTAAGTTTTTCACGAGTTCAAGGTTATTGCTGGACCACTTGCGGAGGTTCAAACCAGCTGATTTTAGGACATCTATCAATTGGCTTTGTAATAGCTTGACTTCCGCTATGGTATCGTGTCCAGTCATAAGGTCGTCGGTGTAGAAGCAGTTTTCGATCGCGTCGGCCGCTAGTGGGTAACGGGCGAGGTCATCTCTAGCTATCTGCCTTAGTGTCCGCATTGCTAAAAATGGCGCTGCTTTGGTGCCGTAGGTTACGGTCGTCAAGTGATATTCACGTAGATGCTCCTGAGGCGACTCTCTCCAGATGATCGATTGTAGGGGTTGATCACATTCCCGTACAAGAAACTGGCGAAACATCTTCTCTATGTCTGCAGTCACGACGTATTTATGCGTTCTCCATTTTAGGATGAGGGCTTGGAGGTCCTGCTGTAAGTTGGGACCACACTCCATTAAGTCATTAAGACTGTAGCCGCTACTTGTTTTCGCAGACGCATTAAAAACAACTCGTAACTTAGTAGTCGTAGAGTCCATTTTCAATACGCCATGATGCGGTAGATAACACGTGGGCTGGGTCGCGGTAGCGTCGGCCGGGCGCATGTGACGTAATGTCTCGTATTCAAACATAAACTTTGTATAGGCGTCGTATAGCGAGTGATTATTAGTCATCCTTTTCTCTATTTGTTTGAATTGCATAACAGCCTTTGATTTAGATGCGCCGAGATTGTTTTCGAAGCCTTGTTTCATGGGGAGAGCGACCTCGTACCGGCCGCTATCCAGGCGACGCGTAGTTGCTGAATAAAAGTCTTCGCAGTACTGCTCCTGCTCTGTCATGGTCGGAGAGGGCTGGTGAATGTCTTCGACCTCCCAAAATTTTGATATATCCCCAACTTGATTTATAATAACATTGCAGCTAAATGTTTTAACGCTGCCAGACAATATCCAGCCGAGCTTAGTTTGCTGGGCTATGGGCGCCTGAGGCCAGCCCTTGATTAGTCCACTCATTATTATATCTGAGTAAACGCTCGCATCCAATAATAAGTCAACAGGCTTCGATATGTTATACTCAGGATCTGCGAGGTTGATATTTTGTAAGTGTGGCCACGACTTCTTGCTAAACGTGGAGTTGGGTAAATTTCCAATTACACGTGATATGACTAACGCTTGTGTGTTGAACGTGTAGTCACCATAAATAGATTCACATTCTAAATTGACCATGCCCTTGCTCTGTTTTGATGTAGCGCCTACGCCTGACACACAAGCGTTAAATCGCTGTCTTTGTAGCCCTAACATCTGAGCGGCGCTTTCCGATATGAGTGATATTTGCGAGCCTTGATCCAGTAGGGCTCTTAGTACGATATAGGTGTTGTCGTTCGACTTGATTTTAATTGCTATAGTTGTAAGTAATATTTCTTCGCCCTCGGTGGCCACGTGATTCACGTTGAGTTGTTTGTTGGACGGCGGAGGTACGTAGGTGATGTTTTCCGGCGTAGAGGGCAACGAACTTGTCGAAGGTGTAGAATTATTTGGAGCTGACGACTGCAATTTCATAATATCGTGGTGAATTATAGAATGATGTTCATTGTTACAAATTTTGCAACGACGTGTCGAAATACAAGGCTTGTCGAAGTGCTTGAATAGGTAATTATAACATATTTGTTGTTTCGTAAGTGCCTTCATTTTTGCTTCTGGTGATAAATTAAGGAACCGTTTACACTTGGATAGATCATGTTCTGCGTGGCACAAAGGGCACTTAGGTGTATATGTAGGGGCGGCTTGATAACTGTTTCGATTTCTATATTGTTGATAACTGGGCTTGTAAGATGAACCCTTTGATGTTTGAGGAGATGTAGCTGGCTTGCTGTCGGATGCAACTTTCTCCCTTTTGTTGATAGGTTCGAGTGCGACGAACTTGCTCTCAATAAAGTTCATGAGCTCTTCGAAGCTCGGGAGGTCTCGCGGAGATTGGCGGGCTTCCTTGTAGTCTGTGTAAGTGTCGGGGTCTAATTTTTTGGCAATGAGATGTTAGTACATCTCATTGCCAAAAAATTATATATAGAGGATCCCACGTGGACGTGTCTACGCCTAGGTTGTGGATCGCGTGTATAGTCTCCATTGTCGTGTCGTGTAGACGCTTGAGCTCAAATGATGTCTGCTTATTGATATTAGGCTGGCTTAAAAATATTTCAATTTGATGGGTAAATAGAGCATGTGTATTGTTATACCGATGGGTGAGGATATCCCATGCCGTATCGTAATTTTCAGATGCGATGTTGATGCTGTATAAGGCGCTCTGCCTCGCCCTTTAGTTTTCCCTTCAAGTGCTGCATTTTTTGAGCCTTACTCAGTCCGGTATTATTATGTATAGTCTCCTTAAAAAGATCGAAAAACGTGGGCCATTGGGAATATCGTCCGGTGAATACGGGAATCTCTACCTTAGGCGTTGATTGCTTTAGGTGGCATGTTGAGTTTAATTTGCGGTTGAGTTGCCTTTTAATGTCATTGTACTTGTCCTCGAAACGTAAAAACTCAGATTCGTACTGTCTGTCCTGGCCTTGTAAAACGTTATCGAGACGAAGATGCTGTTCATCGATGATACGCCAACGTCGTTGCAACTCCTTTAGCTGATCTTCAAACTCCCACTTTTCTTCCATTTCGTTGATTTTGATTCGCTCCATGATACGTGAAAAGGCTCTGAAATTCGTCCTTTGTTGGGCGAGCAACTCATCCGCGGTCCTTCGGTCGTCGAAGTGCATGTTCAAGTTATTGCTGACAGGGACGTCAAACGTGTCGTCGTCGTTGTCAGGCACCTCAACAGCCGATGATGTCGATGTAACAGGGTAAGATGCGATTGCCTTTCTCTCAGTTTCATAATACTCTTTCATCCTTGTATAAATGTTGTTCGTAAAGTAGTCATGCTTCCGTTCCTCTTCTGCATTCAATAATTTGTTATTAGAGTCGAACTCACCCCAAAGAGAGTCTAGCGCTGATAATCTTTTTTCAATATACTCCTTGGTCTTGCGGCTAGGCCCGTCTTTAGAAAAGTTTATGCAGATTCGTTCGATAGTCTTGATAATTTGACTTTGGCGCTTGAAGATTTCTTCCATGATGATTGTAAGATTCACGTACTGATGACAGGAAGAATGTTCAAACACGATGATGTAATAGCCTTAGAATGTCGCTGATAATTGATGGCACGCTGCGATGCCACTGTCTACTTCAGTGAATTTGCAACCCCTGTGGTATTACGCTAGTCTCAATTCAATCGGTGAGACCCGCTGGTGGGAGGCCGATTGAGCCGATGCGCTACCACAAAGATCTATACTCACAAGTAGAATATAGCTTATGCGATGATAACTTCAGTAGGTACAAATTGTAACCACTAACTCCCAAAACCGCGGCTCGTAGAAAACGCGAAACCGAGGTCCTGAGCTATGAGAACTCGAAAAACTCGAAGGACCATTAAATGTAACGACTTGCGTGGCTACATTTATTTGTGATAAGTTGATAAGGATGATAATTAGCACGGGGACGGTGTAAATAATATACAGCGACCGCACGGTATGAATGCGTTTATTGCACTAAATTATTTACATCGAACATACATAGTTCATGTCATCGTTTTAATATATTTGCATGCGTACGGTGAACCGTACAGCGCCCAACGTGGGACAACGTTGATTCCTTGTAAAATGGACTTTAAACTAATTAAATCAAGTTATTTAATAGCCCATTTTTACAGATATTATAGAAATTTCCATAATAATGTGAGTATCATAACTTCTATGAACTACTATAAAATCTAGAAACTTTGTTAAAAATATACCAGATGTAAGGTTAGGTTAAATAGGCAGTAATTGCCGCCGAGGGTATTTCATATAATTTATGTATAAACCATACATAAATTACATGGAATACCCTCGGCGGAAATTTTTTCAATATCATTTTGATTTGTGACAAAGCTTGTCACCCTTTTATTCTTCTTTATACCCTCCCTTTACAAGCAGTAGTACAGTTAAAGTCAAAGTCAGTATAAACAGTTAAAACGGACCTTACAAAACGTCAAGATCACAAAATTTGTTAGAGATAAAATAATTGGACCCTGTTTTCCACTTACCACACAAATACTCAGTACAGCACTGTCCGGGGCTGGCGGACTTGGTGATCATGTCCTCAGTCTCAGCGCACACGGGGACGGTACAAGTCTGCTTGGTACAGGATACATGTGCGGTGTTGTCGTTGGCGAGCTTACTGCACGTGCATTTTGTACACGCGTCTTCCTGTTGTGGAAATATTTAACTATCATGTAGCAATACGCATAATATAACCAACGATTGTACGTTTGTAAATATGATGGAATAGCTGTTGCCCGAGGTTCCGTCCGCGTGGATGTCGGTTATCGCGACCAAACATAGGCTATGTCATGTCCTTTCAGATGGTCTAATCTACCCCTGTACCCAATTTCATTAAAATCGGGTTTAGGCGTGAAAGCGTAACAAACAGATAGACGGACAGACGGATTATGATAAAATTAAATCTGTAAATGACAAAATGAAAAAGTCTTTCACGACATGCTATAAGCACCGCGAAATACGACTGGATTTCAGAGAGAGAAAGATAGAGCTATATATCCTTCGTAGCTTCATCCCTCTCCTTCTAGATTGTTGCCCAGAACACGGCAGTGATACAGCTTTAGCTTACCTGCCACTCGTCACCGGCATAGTGTTCCTTGTTTGCATCGCAAGGGAAGCATTTGGTAGGTTCAATACAGGTGTTGTTCACTCGCACCTAGAAATTGATATCATTGTAAATCCTCAAGGCGAGAAATATGTTAGGTTAGCATCACTGTGAAATTTACGGTCATGCAGTGTTAAAAATACTTGGTGGCTGGATTTAAAATGCTTATAAGTATACATATTGAGAACACTTGTACTTTTACCACTGTATTTATTGTATTGATGGCCGATGACTGGTTTCGCCTTACGGCATTCTCAAAGGTTTACATTGATACATGAATTCCACCAAGTGCCATCAATCAACAGTATAAATAATAGCTTATAAGTACAATTTTGGTATAAGATTGACGGTTAAGATAGGAAACTAGTTCAATTCCTTATCATCAGATAATTGCCAAATACTATCATTATTTTAATTAAACATTTTAAGAACCCTATGTCTAGTAGGGGATGCGGTGGGCTAATTGATTGATTAAATACAGCCATATGAAAAATGAAAAACTCACAATCTACGAAGCAACATAAACGGATTTAGATTTTTCAATTTATTTAAATTTTCAAGCTTGGTGAACATTATTTTATATCTATTTTATTCTTTCAGAAAACTTACAGCTGGAATACAGAGTAGAAACAAATTGTAAAAAAGATGTGCAATTACAAGTTTTCACATGTGATGATGTTAGTACAGGACGGTAGACGGTTATGCATTTCATTAAAAAGCGAAGTATAGATCCCGTTCCCGCTGCACCATTAAGGGGGATGAAAAATAGATGTTGGCCGATTCTCATAGATACCGGATAAGCACAAAAAAATTCATCAAAATCGGTCAAGCCGTTTCGGAGGAGTATGGCAACGAAAACTGTGACACGAGAATTTTATATAAATTTTATATATTAGATAAATCAAAAGATAAAGGCAGGTTTCCTATGTCTAGAAATCGATCCAAAATAAAAGCAAGTATACCTTTCCTTCAGGACAGAAGCATCCCTCAGCAGGCTGCTCGATGCACATGTCGGGGTTGCTCAACTCGGCGTAGTTGTCACAGGTCTTCTCGCAGTCCACGCACGGACGGTACACGAAGGGCTCCGAGCTACAACATACGACATACATAACATAACATAAACTCATGCCTGTATTCCCCGAAGGGGTAGGCAGAGGTGCTAGCACCCACATTTCGCCAGTTTATGTTTAGGTCTGTAATAGGTGGCGAGCCTATTGCCATTAACCGGGCACTTATAAACCTGCGATAAATACACACATAACTTCGAAAAGCATCGAAAGGTCATTGGTGTGTGCCATGGTAAACCTGGGATCGAACCCGAGACCTCGTCTCAGCAGTCCATTACCCATACCACATATCTAACTTAACACGCAACATACAACACATCTAATATTTTCTGTCTGTCTTGTCTTGACTCACTTGGTTCTGCAAGCAGTCCCTTACAGGGGGGATTCTCTGACCAACTATGTAGTTAAGTCCTGTCTTAGGTATTTTGCTGATCTAAGTCTATAGAAAAATTTAGCATTTAATTATTTTAATGAATTTTTTATAGCATTTCTTATGCTAACTTTTAAGTTCGAAAAACATCGGAAAAAATGAAATGCTCAAGTGAGACTTGAACTCACGACCTTTCCCTCACAGGGGAATGCTCTTGTAACTGAGCTATTGAGCCACACCTGAATCATTTTAAATTTTCCTTCTCTTTATATCCGTCTTTAAGGGCGCCGGTGGAGCCATCTACCAACATTCTTACGAACTGTTTTTATTACTTACTTAAATTTTAATTATTTAAGCATTTAATTACTTAAAATTTCAATCTCGTGATGAGCTAGGAGACGACAAAAGGTAGACGACCGACAGTGAAGATGTTCCAATGCAAGAAAAGAGTTCAGGCTCCAAGGTGCAAGCTTTTTTGGCCACCCATACTAGCACCGTAATGATGATTGCAGAGTGGCACTAACCAGGAGACGAGCCAATGGTCTCACTACCATAGACGTCCAAGATCGAATGAAGTGGAGGAGGAAGAGTCAGAAGGAGGACCCTGAGCTCTCAGCTTTGGGAGTAATCAGAAAAATACGTGTCAATGAGGATGACAGCCTCTGTGGCGTAGTGGTAGTGAACGGAACGACTACGCAGGAGGCGCGGGTTCGTTCCCTGCTCAACGCAAATAGTTGTATGCATGAATATGGATATTTGCATTGCTCTGGTCGTGCATCGGAGAGCACGTTAAGCTGTCGGTCCCTTTTTTTTTTCGTGCGGAAATCCCCTCGGATACCCCCCTTCCGGACTCGAAACGACTAAAACCGCACGCCAACTGTGGGTCGTGATGCTAGGCCGGAGGTGAGGTTGTCATCGACATATTCCTCGCACCCCGGCTGACCCAGAAGCTGTCGGTTCCGGTTACCATACGAACACCTATAGTAGTCGTTACGGGTAGTTAGCGCTCAAAAGTCCAACAACTGGTCTAGCTTCAATGCTTTGATATTACCTTTGGGTCTTGGTCAGATGGCAGTCGCTTCACAGAAAATATCGATGTTCAGCCAAATCCACAGTTAGGCTGGTAAAGCGCACCCCAGACTCTGACCAGAAAGCTTCGGATGGGATTAACGCTAAGAGGAAGTAGATGATGACTTACCAGGGGAAGGGACATAGGTCTGCTCTCCAGGCCTGGAGGCACACGCCCTGTCGCCGGCACTCCGCCACGTAGCGCTCTAGGGCTGCGCAGGAGTCGGTCGCATTGGCACACAAGTCTGCTTCACACGATTGGACGAATGGTCCTGGTTCTACTAGCGGGTGGCACTGCACGGGAAACAGAGGTAAGAGTTAGTACTATATGTATAATCTCGAACCAAACTTAATGGCGGTTCGGAAGTTCGAACAGTGTAGATTCAGATGTTTAACTCGCTTTCTTCTTTGATGGACGCCATTTTGGACCCGCATTTTTAAATTTAGATCGAGGTATACCATATATACGGCCGTTAGCACCTGAACCTTAAACGTCATAACACATTATGAGACTGAACGAGACAGATAATAAAAAAGTTTTCAACAGGTAACTCAGTTCATAATTTCAAAAGGAAACAAACAAATCGCAAAGTCTAGAGCGTCCATCGAGTTTTCTGCGTAATACCTAGCTTATTATATTTTTGCTTATTGCAAAAATGCTCCTCATTATATTTTTAAATATTTAATTTCTTCATACAATCATAATCTTTTACAGCCATTTCGAATGTTGTTAGGTTAGGTTACGTTAGAGAGACAGTTAGACAGCAAAGACAGTAGAGAGTCTCTGCCTCATCCATTCCAGACAATAAAGACAGCCTCTGTGGCGTGGCGGTAGTGCATGGGTGAATTTCAACAAGTCCATTAAAATCTTCATTTCCGTGGATTTTTTTACCTTAAGTGTTATAATAAAAAAACATAGCGTTAATTAAAGGTTTTGATACTATATGTATTCTTGCTTAATATCTAGCAGATAACTAAAAAAACTAACGAGATATACAAGATTAAAAATTACATGCCACGGCGATGAAACATGCGTGTACGGCAATGAAACAAGCGTCCACGGCAATGAAAGAATTATGCCAAGGGAATGAAAGAATCAACCACAGAAATGAAAATCCATATAGAACATAATATTTTACATACCTACTTACATGCAATAAATTTATACAAATTTCATTGGTTAAAAATCTGCAAAAGGAGTAGGTACAATTAAACAAATATATAATAGAATCAAAGTTGTCCGATCATTTATTTAAATTCTGTCACAAAAAAAAAATTAACAATACAATAATATGTAAGTAAGTTTTCGAATCCTGTAATGTCAGTATTCGGTGCTACCTTTTTATCAGGTAATGAAGTTTATAATGCCTAATCATACTATGGCAATGAAAACATAAGTCACGAAAATGAAACATCTAGTCACAGCAATGAAACTAAATTGTTTTACAGTGCATGGCAATGATTTTTTTTTCATTGCCGTGTTTTTTTTTTCATTGCTATAGCAAATTTTGACCACGGAAACTACGGCAATGAAAGCACGGCAATGAAAAACGAGACGAAAATATAAAATAACAAAAAATCTAATAATTATTCGAAGCTTTAATCACTTCACAAAAATAAACAAGAGAAATGGCGTTCTATTGAATATTTAATCAAGAGGATAACTTATTAAATTAGAAAGTTATCCCTATCCACGGCGATGAAAGAAAAAATGTCCAGTAACATAAAAATTGTATACTTACCTCTATGGCGCCAAAACGCAGGTACGTGTGTACGTTCTTCCGTGTCGAGCACTTAGGCAGCACCAATATGCAACGTTTAGCGCATGTAAGGGAGGACGCAAGTCGTTAGATAAAACAATATTCAAAAACATGTTTAGAACACGGCGATGAAAGGTAGTTCTGGGACAAATGCATTTTTGTTAACCATTCGTTGTATTGTTTAAATATTTGTATAAATGTATTTCGTAACAATACTTTAACTATTCACGTATCAAATAAAAATAGGTATTAATAAAAATAACCAATAGATTTTTATCAATGAGGTATTACGACACAATAGGTGACGTGTGGACAAACACGGCAATGAAAAATTTCGGTGTATTTTGTTTTTTTTTTAATTACCTATAATCCTATTTAAAAGAATATTTAGTGCTACACATACATCACTATTTCACCTAACTAGCAAAAAATATTAGAGCATTATAACTATGATTTTTAGTACCGATTTCATCGATGCCACGCAATTCTTGGTCCCGGGAAATTCACCCGCATGCGACTGCCACGCAGGAGGCACGGGTTCGATCCCCGCTCAGTGCAAATATTTGTATGCATGAATATAGGTATTTGCATTAGTCTGGGTGTTTCTATGTATAATATGTATGTATTTACAAAAAAAAGTATTTAAGTATGTTTATCCGCATTCTAGATTCCATAACCAAAGCTAGTTAGGCTTACTATGGGTCTAGATAGCGATGTGTAGAACGTTGTGGAATATTTATTCCTCTAAGACTTAGGTTTTATGATGGGATATACACTTAAAGTCTAAGGCCTGTATTCTAGTATGATAGTTGAATCTCGATTTATCTGACGACAGATTGCATAGGAAATATGCAAATCTATCAATCTGTCTATACAATTGCTTCACAGATAAATCGCTATTCAGTTTGAGCGTCATTTTCGAATACAGGTCTTTGTGTCTAAGTATAAATCCCATCATGATAAATAAATAACGGTAAGTACTTCTCCGAATCGGTCAGCATTGAGTAAGTTGTAGCATGGGTTCGTTTCCGGGGGAGGCAACACGCACTCGGGAGTGGGAGGCGCCTGGTCGCACTGCGCCTGCTCCGATATGCCCAACTCCTTTAGCGTTTCTGGAGTAGCCTGCCAACTCTTGCCGTACTGTAAGAACAAAATAAAATCAATTTTTGGACAATAAATGGATTCGCAGAGGACAGATTATATGATACTAGCTTTTGCCAGCGGCTCCACCCGCGTGGATTACGGTTATCGCGACCAAACATAGACTATGTGTTAATCCAGGGTCAGCTAACTCCGTACCCAATTATATTAAAAGCGCTCCAGCCGTTTAGACGTGAAAGCGTAACAAACATCCATCCATCCATCCATACTTACAAACTTTCGCATCTATAATATTAGTAGGAGAAGGATATAAAATTAATTTCCGTTTTAGGATTTGATATTTCTTTAGCATGCGTGATATTTTGCTTAGACGCTTATACCAGACTGATGATAAAGCCTCCAAAACTGTAAAGATAGCCTATGGCAGAAAAAGAAAAAGCAGATTTTTTATATTTCAGTCACAAAAAATGTGTGTTAGTCAGAAAAGCCGCAGCAGTTATCATTTTCATGGAATTACGGGGGTGTGTTAGTCAAAAAAGCCGCAGCAGTTATCATTATCATGGAATTACGGGGGAGTGTTAGTCAGAAAAGCCGCAGCAGTTATCATTATCATGGAATTACGGGGGTGTGTTAGTCAGAAAAGCCGCAGCAGTTATCATTTTCATGGAATTACAGGGGTGTGTTAGTCAGAAAAGCCGCAGCAGTTATCATTATCATGGAATTACGGGGGTGTGTTAGTCAGAAAAGCCGCAGCAGTTATCATTTTCATGGAATTACAGGGGTGTGTTAGTCAGAAAAGCCGCAGCAGTTATTATCATTTTCATGTCCATGGCCCTATACGGGTGTCCCATGTGGGCGGACACCCTGGAGACCAGATTCATGCCCCTGTTGCGTGCGCCGCAGCAGAGGATGGCCTCCAGGGCAATTAGGGGATACCGCACGATATCCTTTGAAGCGGCGAGTCTCCTAGCCGGATCGCCACCGTGGATCCTGGAAGCGAGATCCCTTGCGGCACTGTATCGGTTCCATAAGGAGGCGCGGGAGCGGGGATACGATCCCGAGCCCGAAGACATTCGGGCCGAGAGGTCCCGGCTCCACGGGATCATGGTGGCGGAGTGGGAGCGAGGACTTGAGCAACGACGCGCAGGGCATGCCGTCATAGAGGCGGTAAGGCCCATCATGGGGGAATGGCTCGAGAGGCCACATGGCAGCCTCTCGTATCGACTGACGCAGATTATCACCGGGCACGGGTGCTTCGGGAGATATCTGTGTCGGATCGAAAAGGAGCCAACGTCACTGCGACGGGAGCGAGGACACGGGGCTGCACACGCTCACCGCTCAAAGTTTCATAATTCAACTTACCTCATCAAAATCGTCAGTAGCAGTTCCATTGCTAGTGATAAGCTTCTCTTGGTACCCTGCGCATACTCCACAGAGACCCTCAGTCAGGTTCGCGTACAGGTACGACGGCACTCGCACTGTGAACTCCATCTTTGATTGCAGGACTGTCAGCTGTTGGAGACAACACAAACTTAGGATAGTAGGGATAATTTAGGAAAAGCTCGGAGACATTGGGATGTTGATGATGATGACGAATTTAACACTAACACATTTTAATCATTATTCATCAATATTTAATTATTATTATTATTCAATTATTTATTAATCATTTTAATGTAAATCAAAACTTTCGTCTCGAGTCGTTTTAGTCTTTTGAAGACATTCCCTACAATGAATCAACGGCAAAAGAAGTTGAATAAAAACAGAGTATCAAAATTCCTGAATTATATTTGTGACAATTTTCACTAGTGCTACAATGTATCCAAAAGTATGTGATTGAATAATTTAAGGCCTTTTTATACTGGATGATTTTATAGTTATTTCGGATTTGGGCACAGTTCCGAAAGCAAAATCATTTGGAAGTACTAATTTGGCGTAAAAAAAAAAAAAAAAAAACCCCCATATATTTCTCCTTTCACCTGAACATTATTCCCATATATTATCGAAAAAGAAAAATTAATACTTCCAGATGATTTTGCTATCGCAACTGTGCCCAATTTTTTTTTATCCAAACGACTATAAAAACACCCAGTATATGCCGTCGGAAGCGCGAGTGTGACGCCCTTGGTGTAGCCATATCCACTTTCGATCAGGTGGACCGTGCCATGAGCTTGCCTGCTACTTAAGTGGCAGTAAAAACATGCAGAGTTTTCACATAGGTATTGCCAGAGTCCATGCTGAAAATTACCAAGAAGAAATTTTAATAACATATTGTAAGATCTAGAATCGAATCCAGGAGTCCAGAATCACACGTTTATTTTATTTTTTTCGCAATTTTTTACAGTAATATAATTCACCTCAACATGTATATCTGGGAGTACGATAGAGATGTCTTGTCCGTTGATTTGGCTGATGGTGATCCAGTCCTTCTTCACGGGGAACTTGTATAGTGCCGTATCGCCGATTGTAGTGAGGAGCTGAATAAGAAATATCAATGTAAAGAAATGCCCCATGTCTTGAAAAGAAGTCCTTATTTCTATTTATTCTCTGCCTTTTAGAATTCATGAGATCGAAGTAGCCTTCTAAAAGAGAAGCATGCTTCTGTCTCCTTAGATTTTTAGCAAAGATTTGAATGAACAGAGGGAATGCTCTTCCAACTGAGCTATTGAGCCATTCAAATATTTGGGCGGAGGCATCAAAAATCAATGTTTAAAAATGGTTGAAAAATCATTCATTGGTTCCAATAGTTCGTAGCTCCACAGTCGCCCTTAAAGACGGATATAAAGAGAAGGGAAATTTGAAATGATTCAGATAGTGGCTCTATAGCTCAGTTGGAAGAGCATTCCTCCTGTAAGGGAAAGGTTGTAGTTTCAAGTCCCACTTGAGCATTTCATTTTTATTATTTTATTTTATTTAAACTTTTTGCACAAATACAAAATAAATGTACAAAGGCGGACTTAATGCATTTTCTAAGGCATTTTCTACCAGTCAACCTTAGGGTGATGCAGAGATATTTATGTCCAAGGTAGATGCACGAAGTGTTGTGTTGGTTTGACCTATTTTGGTACAAATAATAAATTTTGTAAAAAATAATAAACTATTTTATAATAATCAAAAATTTAATAGTATTATCTATGAATACAAACATATAGAAATATCATAAACTACATACACATAACAACAAATACATATTTTATATGTATGTATATATATATATATATATATATAATACTTACACACATAATATAATAATATACGCATACATATATTGTACATATAATATATACATAATATACCTACATATACCCATAGAATACATACAGACAAAAAGATTTCTCCATCCTACAGATATGACATCGGTTCACCAATTTGATTGCCTTTTCCACAACCCCCCACAGACAGCTATGGATTGTTGTAGAGCCGGCGTACTCTAGTTTTGAACATGAAACGGTTCGTGGACATCCTGATTTCCAGAGGAAGTGCATTCCATAGAAGAATAGATTGCACTAAGAAAGAAGAGTGGACAAGGCTAGAAGTGTGAGTGGGACAGTGTAGAAGTAGGTTATTAGATGAGCGTAAGTTTTTGTTATGGTTAGATCCGAGTAAGTGGAGCTGGGATCTTAAATAAGCTGGCGCATTGGGAGAATTCAATAGGGTATATATCCAAGTCACAGCTCTTAGACTGCGCCGACGTCGTATAGGCAACCAACCCAGCTCTGCACGATAAGTAGAAACGTGGTCATACTTCCTTAAATTGTAGACGAATCGAATGCAATTGTTGAGAAGTCGGTCAAGTTTATTGAGCAGATCTGCATTCAGGTCGAAATAGCACACATCACCATAGTCGAAAATAGAGAAGATTAAGGTCTGCATAAGCATTGTCTTGGTTTTAGATGGCAGAAAGTTTTTAAGGCGGTAAAGAGCCCTTAATGTCCCAGTTACCCTCTGACAGACGTTAGTTACTTGAACCCGCCAACTCAAAGTTGAGTCCAGGTGTAAGCCCAAATTCTTCACACTGAGTGTGACGGGAATAACATTCCCATCAAAGATAATTGCCGGCATGGTCATGTCCTTCAACTTTCCCATCATATAACTACTACCTATTATGATACTCTGGCACTTGTCAGGGTTGACGGCCAGTCCAAACCTGGCACACCAGCTACGAATAAAACCCAAGTCTACATTTAGTTTATCGATGGCTTCCGATATGTTATCCACAGGCGCTTGACTGTACAACTGCAGATCATCGGCGTACATGTGATACGCACATTGAAGATCGGAGGTTAAGAAGTTAATAAATATGGAGAAAAGAAGAGGAGAAAGTATACCGCCTTGAGGGACCCCAGAGTCAAGATTGCACCAACTCGATGACTTCTCGTCGGCACAAACTGACTGCTGGCGCCCCTGAAGATATGAAGAGAACCAATCCAGGTCATCAGATGAGATTTTAATAGGGTAAGAATTGCGAGCAGAATGTCGTGGTTCACACAGTTGAATGCATTGGAAAAATCCACCAGGACCATCACAGTAACCTTGGTCTTTTCAATGCCATCCCTGATGTCACCCGTTACCTTTAGGAGAGCGGAGGTAGTGCTGTGTCCTGATTGTAAATCCAGATTGTAGACGACTTAATATGTCATTGCGATGTATAAAGTTGGACAACTGTCTATGTACACATGCCTCCAGCACTTTGGATAGGAAGGGAAGAATCGAGATCGGACGATAGTGGTTAGGAAGCGAGGGATTAGAAATTTTAGGAAGGGGGCGGACAAAGGCTTTGCGCCACGGCGCGGGGAATTGTCCAGAATCTAGGGAGAAGTTGATTATGTGTGATATGGCCGGAAGGAGATAGTCCAGGATAGTGGTAATCATCCGACGACTAATATTGTCGCAGCCCACTGCTCTAGATTTTATGGACAAGATAATTTTTTTGATCTCATCCGATGTGACTGGAGAAAACTGAAAGGGCGTATAACTGGGACTGGTTAGGCCGGCTATGAAGTCTACCGTTTGACATTTGGTTAGGCCATCAATTGCAAGGGAGGTGGAGAAATGACGATTGATGGTATCCAACTCAATTGTCTTAGGTAGCTCCAGCTGCCTTGCCTTACCAATTCCCAATGTCCCAAGAAACTTCCAGACATCAGCTGGTGATGAGCCAGTTATGTTGTCAAAGATGTGTTGGCGTTTGGCGTTACGTATCACCTGGTTACACCGATTCCTGACAGTCTTGTATGAGTCCCAATTGATATCCGAACGATTTTTTTTAAATTTAACGAATGCCCGGTCTCTGCGTTTCATAGCAATTTGGACCTCGCTTGTAAGCCATGGTGCCGGGGGATGTTTTAGCTTCACCCTCCTAACAGGTGCATGTATATCGAAGAGTGTATTTACGGTTTTGTTGAAGATTAAAACCTTATCATCAATTACCGTCCATGCGACCAAAACAACGCCTATGCAGCACTTTAGGTTTAGGTTTAAGAGTATAGGAGACGTAAATCAGATCATGATGTGAGAAGGCCGGATGGAGAGTCCCCGATGTATTCGAATTTTAAAGTTAGCATAATAAATGCTATAAAAATTCATTAGTCATAGTCATAGTCATTTATTTTTCAATATAGAACAATAAAATTGTTTCTTATTGACGTCAATTTTAATTCTACTTAATCTAAGTTTACCACCGCTTCCAAGGCGCTGGTTCTTTTTCAAATAACATTTTTATTTTAGTTTCATTCTTACTCAAAAAACTTTACCTTCTTAGTATCAGCATCTTTCGAGATATGAATAACATTCTTCTCATAAATGAGATGTACAATCTTGGTGCAAACTCCGCTGTTGTCGTCACAAGGGCCGTTGGTGGAGTACACTTCGTACTTGTGGTGGCCTGTGTCGTTCCTGTTCCTGGACGCGAGGTAGGTGCAGTTGCCAAGGAACGGGAGGTCGTCGCCTTCGAAGGTCAAGTATTTAGCTGGAGTGCCTATGCCGTTGCATGTACCTGTTAATACATTGAGATGTTGATAAATAATAATAATAATAATACCTGAAGCTTCGGAACATAATGTTTATAGAGATGATAAGATGAAGTTAGCAGTTAGTGTATATAAAAGAATTAATAATATAATTTAATTAACTGGCGACATGTCATGTCTGTGTCTAAAAAAGTATCCAAATAAATGTACTTTTCACTGACCATAATAAATAAAATGTCTACATACATACATACATACATACAGTCACGCCTTTTTCCCAATGAGCAGAGACTACACTTCACCCTTTGCTATGATCCTGGCATAGATCTTTTACTTCTTTTACTTTCATAATTGTTTTTAAACACGCTACATAACGTCAGAGCATTAAAAAAAAACTTTTGAAAATTGATCAATCCCAATTTATTAACCAGAATGGTCAAATCGACGACGTGACCATTTTGGATAACTTTACAAATTATTATCCAATTTGGTCAGGAGTGAAAAAAGCAAAAGTAATGCATTAATGTGAATGGCGCATGTGTAAATATTCAAGGATTTATTATGTCATCTAGATTCAAAATAAGCAGAATTTGTGATACGAATTCTAGAGACGTATATCTTGGACTGAAAATATGCTCAAAATATGCTACACGTTACTTGGATGTATTTGAAAAATAGCACGAGGTGCTGCTGCGGTGGATGTGTTTAAATTCACGAAGCATAGATTATTAAAAAAACAATCCGCGCGCGGTAGGGTCTTTTATATCTCGCGATTTAGGTCCAAGATATATAGCCCTAGTACCTAATACGTTCAGTCAACAAGTATCGGGAATGAATGTTTTGTTTATGGTTCCAAATTCAAAATTTTTTTTTGTTGTTTGATTGGCACAACTGCTTTCCATTTTGGCGCGGAGTTTGAGTTACATCTGTCATTTATGTTAAAAACAGTGCGAACAGTAAAAATCGACTTTATCAAAAACACGTGCTTATGAGTGGTACAAAGCGTTCAAAAGCGGTCGAGATGTGATGGAAGATATTTTTTCCCGGTACTTTCTTGACAGAGTAGTATATTGGAAATGTACTGAAGTGACTCACAGTCGAGACAGTCGGCAGGTACGATGCAGGAGTCTCCCCGGCGCAGCTTCCCCTCGGGGCAGTAGCACCCGGGGAAGCACTGGCCGTCCTCCACGGGGCACGCGTGCGTCACGCCGCCGTACAGCGAACACGTCGGCTCGCATCGCTTACGGTAGCAGTCGTAGTGCACCAGCGGGGGTGGGCACTCCGCCGCTATGGGTAAAGTTATAAGATCAATCAAATCAAATTTTATTTCATACAATATGGTCACAATATTAGGTTTTATAATATTCATAAAAAGGTACAGCACATTCTGCCGTGTGGTGTTGAAATAATAATAATATTGCGGGATACAGCACAATCATAACTACCTAATTACACCAATTTCATTAGGGCTCCATAATAATAATAAAAAGAATGAATTAGTGAAACGTCAAATAAAACTAAATTAAAATAATAAGAACAGCTAATTGTCGAATAATCAATTTGAAGGAATTCCATTAAAAATTAAATTAAACCAATCAATTAATAATAAATAATGTAGTTATCTAATATAATAATTAACTATCAATTTAAAAATAAATAAGATCAAAATATTTTTTATTTATTTATTTATTCTTTATGCACAAATATAAAATATGTGTACAAAAATGTGTATAAAATATGTCAATAAAATGTCAAAATCAAAATCAATTAGGCCCACTGTCCATGGAGGCGTAGCTTTATAGATGCTTCAAAGTACGATGTGTTGCTTGTGCAGCCCAGCGTACTGAACACTAACCACGAGGCGTATTATTGCACGCGTAAGTTTTCATACTTTCCATTCATTTGTCGCCATTTATAAGAAAAGAAACACTTGCGTTCATGGCGTTCACTCGTTGTACGCCTGGGCGTATAACATGCGGTAGGCCAGACGTCGTCGTCAAGCTTGCATGGAGCGATTCCGTCGACAGAGTTACATTGTTTTGTATGGAAGCAGCAAGCAAGCATACACCAAACGTAGGTATAATGACGAATACGCGCCTATGAAGCTACGCCTCCATGGACAGTAGGCCTTAGGTATTCTACTGACTAGTCAAATTAGTTACTTTTTACTAAACTTCAAAACGATAATCTATATAATACGAGGGTGGAGTGATAAGTCTGGTAAAAATTAAGTAAGGAGTGATATTTATTTAAATAAAAAATATTATTTATTTTTCAACATAGTTTCCTTCTAACTCAATGCACTTCATCCAGCGTGTCTCTAACTTTTCGATCCCCTCCATGTAGTAAGACTTAGGCAACCCTTCGAAATAGGCGTTGGTTTCATACATGATTGCTTCATTAGAGCTGAATCTTTTTCCACCAAGCCATTTCTTTAAATTCGGAAACAGAAAATAATCGCAAGGGGCTAAATCTGACGAATATGGTGGATCAGGAAGCAAGTCATAGCGTAACTCATGAAATTTGGCCATGGCAATCGCGCAGGTGTGCACTCTTGCGTTGTCTTGGTGAAAGAGGATTTTCTTCTTTGCCAAATGCGGTCGTTTTTCTGCTAAAATTCTGTGAAATTGGTCTAATAAATTGGCATAATAAGCGCCATTAATCGTTTCACCCTTCTCTAAGTAGTCAATATGGATAACTCCACGGGCATCCCAGAAAACTGTAGCCATAACTTTATTGGCCGATAAAACTGCTTTGGCCTTCTTCGGAGCTGGTTCACCCTGGGCAATCCACTGTTTTGATTGTTGTTTGGTTTCGGGTGTATGGTGGTGGATCTATGTTTCGTCTACTGTTACAAAACGTCGCAAGAATTCCATTTTATTCCGTCGAAACAATGCCAAACCTGCTTCCGAAATGGTCACACGCACTTGTTTTTGATCAACATTCAGTAAACGCGGCACCCATCTCGCGGAGAGCTTCCTCATATCTAAATGTTGGTGTAAGATATTGCGCACACGTTCGTCTGAGATGCCTACTACCTCAACTTTCTCGCGCACTTTTACTCTTCGGTCGTTTATAGCGATCATTTCTGGAGTAGTGACCTCAACCGGGCGTCCTGGACGTTCGGCATCACTTGTGCTTGTACGACCACATTTAAAATCAGTAAACCACTTATGAATCATTTTAATCGACGGAGCGGAGTGCCCGTAATATTTATCAAGCTTTTGTTTTGTTTCCGTAATAGTCTTTTTTCTCAAAAAGTAATGTTTTATTAACACACGAAATTCACTTTTCTCCATCTTCGCGAAAATACGTTCGTTTCGTTGTTTTTCTTTAATGGCTGTCAAAAGAAAAATAACCGGCGGTACTGGCTGAAATATTTAATTTAGTCCTTCAAAAGAGTGTTTAACATGGAGGTTTCATGCAATTTGCGAGAAACCGCAAACTATTTTTTTACCAGGCTTATTACTCCGCCCTCGTATTCTAGAATGACGCTCAGCCTGAATCTCGATTTATCTGAGAACAGAATATATAGACCATTATGTTAAACTATCAATCTGTCTATACAATATGTCATCCGAAAAACGTGATTCAGGCTGAGTGTCATTCTAGAATACGGGCCTCAATGATGTCATAAAATTTATTTGTCAAATCAGTTAATTAAGTTGGGTGGATGATTAAAATTATATAAAAACTATAGAATAAGAACCGTCGTAACTTTTACCGCTATTTTACCATTTTTAATTTAATAAGCTCGGTTAGATAATTTATTTGAACTATAGGATAATTTCCAATTAGCCTATCACAGTCCAGTGCTGGACATAGGCCTCTCCCAATGTTGGGAGGCTTCTTTCTTTCAAAGTGATTTCATCTGCGTAATTTTCCGTTAGTCGACTCTTACGACACCCCTCGAATGACATGGGGTAATGATACTGCACACCGAAGAGCGAGGCTGCGGAGCGGAGAAACGGGCAAATATTATCCAATAGGATTGCACAATCGACTTCGCTCTTCGATTTTATGCAATCCTATTGGTTAATATTTGTCCGTTTCTCCGCTCCGCAGCCTCGCTCCACTTCGGTGGACAGGCAGCCTAAAACATCTTAGTATATTGCAAACTTACGACAATCCAATTGAATCCTCCAAGGAGTGACATCTAAATCTTTGTCCGCCGCTAAACACTCAGCCACCAGCTGTTCCACGAGCAGACAGCGACACTCCTCCTCAGTACGATGGGTACCGTTCACCACCAGCTCGGTACATTCGCAGATCTTCTCCAGGCAAATGGAGCGCCACTTGTTCAGGTTGAGAACTTTACCGCACTTTGCAAGTGGCTCTTTGCTGTTGGGAAATTGATGATGTGAGTGAAATATTTTATTATGGTGAGAAGAATATACAAAAATGGAATAGAAAGAGATGGGTTCAAACTGTAAAATAAGGCCTTTTTTATACCACTTAGGTGGCGGACAAGCACACGGCCCATCTGATGGAAAGTGGTTACCGCGGCGCATGGACGTATGCAACCCCAGGGGCGTTACACTCGTGCTGCCTACCATGAAGAAACCTTCTAATGCCCCTCTTGAAGAACCCCATATTGTAGTCGCTTGGGAAAACCACGGCAGGGAGTTCATTCCACAGCTTGAGCGTGCGTGGGACGAAGTTCCTTTCATACCGCACGGTGCGCACCGTTTTCGGATGCAGTGTGTGGGGATGAATTCCCTGACTATGGCGAGCGGTGCGGTGATAGAATGTAGCTATGGACATGAGATGATAGAACGTAGCTTCGTGAGGTATTTTAGGAAACAATCCCAAACAACCATGGCAGCTTTAGTATTTTGCTGGCTGCTTGTTGTGTGGACCCACTTAATTGTAAGCGGCAGTATACTCACGTGATGACGTCACACAGCTCCCAGGCGCGCCGCTGCTTCTGGTCGGAGATAACCTTGGTCTGGCAGGCGTTGGGCGGCAGGCCGGGCTTGGCCCAGGCGCGCCCGAACTCGTCGATGGCAAGCGGCAGTATACTCACGTGATGACGTCACACAGCTCCCAGGCGCGCCGCTGCTTCTGGTCGGAGATAACCTTGGTCTGGCAGGCGTTGGGCGGCAGGCCGGGCTTGGCCCAGGCGCGCCCGAACTCGTCGATGGCAAGCGGCAGTATACTCACGTGATGACGTCACACAGCTCCCAGGCGCGCCGCTGCTTCTGGTCGGAGATAACCTTGGTCTGGCAGGCGTTGGGCGGCAGGCCGGGCTTGGCCCAGGCGCGCCCGAACTCGTCGATGGCAAGCGGCAGTATACTCACGTGATGACGTCACACAGCTCCCAGGCGCGCCGCTGCTTTTGGTCGGAGATAACCTTGGTCTGGCAGGCGTTGGGCGGCAGGCCGGGCTTGGCCCAGGCGCGCCCGAACTCGTCGATGGCAAGCGGCAGTATACTCACGTGATGACGTCACACAGCTCCCAGGCGCGCCGCTGCTTCTGGTCGGAGATAACCTTGGTCTGGCAGGCGTTGGGCGGCAGGCCGGGCTTGGCCCAGGCGCGCCCGAACTCGTCGATGGCAAGCGGCAGTATACTCACGTGATGACGTCACATAGCTCCCAGGCGCGCCGCTGCTTCTGGTCGGAGATAACCTTGGTCTGGCAGGCGTTGGGCGGCAGGCCGGGCTTGGCCCAGGCGCGCCCGAACTCGTCGATGGCAAGCGGCAGTATACTCACGTGATGACGTCACACAGCTCCCAGGCGCGCCGCTGCTTCTGGTCGGAGATAACCTTGGTCTGGCAGGCGTTGGGCGGCAGGCCGGGCTTGGCCCAGGCGCACCCGAACTCGTCGATGGCAAGCGGCAGTATACTCACGTGATGACGTCACACAGCTCCCAGGCGCGCCGCTGCTTCTGGTCGGAGATAACCTTGGTCTGGCAGGCGTTGGGCGGCAGGCCGGGCTTGGCCCAGGCGCGCCCGAACTCGTCGATGGCAAGCGGCAGTATACTCACGTGATGACGTCACACAGCTCCCAGGCGCGCCGCTGCTTCTGGTCGGAGATAACCTTGGTCTGGCAGGCGTTGGGCGGCAGGCCGGGCTTGGCCCAGGCGCGCCCGAACTCGTCGATGGCAAGCGGCAGTATACTCACGTGATGACGTCACACAGCTCCCAGGCGCGCCGCTGCTTCTGGTCGGAGATAACCTTGGTCTGGCAGGCGTTGGGCGGCAGGCCGGGCTTGGCCCAGGCGCGCCCGAACTCGTCGATGGCAAGCGGCAGTATACTCACGTGATGACGTCACACAGCTCCCAGGCGCGCCGCTGCTTCTGGTCGGAGATGACCTTGGTCTGGCAGGCGTTGGGCGGCAGGCCGGGCTTGGCCCAGGCGCGCCCGAACTCGTCGATGCTGGTGGTGAGGCGACCATCAGGCAGGCTGCGGTCGTTCTGCGGCTTACCGTCGAACGTACCACACAGGCCGTCCACTGAGCCCATGTATTTCTTGAAGACCTGACGAAATAGTGGATATTAATGTATTTCCATTTTACTGCAATCCCAGATCTTTTGGCCAAGAAGTTGCGAAGAGCTGCAGTTCATTTAAGCATTGAGTTGGCATCTATTATGATGGTCTTCATTTTCGTTCACCCCTTCAGCTAAACTAAATTATTGTGCTGCCCGGAGTAGGTTCACGTTATTACCCATGTCCAAGTAACCAGGATTTAAACCCTAAACGTGTCGATAAATTTATTTAGCCAAAAGGCTCTGGAGGACTCTTTAGTCCGCACTTAGCCTCTTTTTTGGGACTCTGCTATTGCTGCTCTAAAATTAAAAGTACCCAATTAAACTTACCCCAATCTTGATATCTCCTTCAGAAGTATACAGCACAGTGAAGTTGTACTTCTTAGACTTGATGGCGATACCGTTTCCGAGGCGGGCCACGTCGAAGCTGTTCTTCTGGAAGCAGATCTTGCTGGTCTGCTCAACGGTATACTCGTAATTGTCATACTCTATCATCATGTTCGGCTTCACAAGGATGAGCTGGTCGTCTTGGAGTACTAGGAGCTCGTTACGGCAGCCATCGACGCGGCATTTCTTGCGTACTACGGTAAAATACAAAAAAGGGTTTGTATTAAAAAGTGAAACGGAAGACACCAACCCAATGTTATGGAAATAAGGAACCGTTATAGTCAAGAGCTTTGTTAGCATGGTTGAAATTTTGGAAATTGTTTTCATTCTAGTCCAAATTTGCCAATATATTTGAAGCTTGTTTGACAATATTACCTAATTAGATGGTAATGGAACAAACATGTTAAACTTGAATGCTGATGCACTAATTTATCACATGCTGTAGAATGGGATTCTTTTAAATAACTTCACCCTCGTGGTAAGGCTGATAAACTAAGTACCTAAGACTACTGTGGATAGATAAATAAATAGACAATTCTTTATAGTACACCAACATCAAATTGCAAGACATAGGTAATAGTAAATCGCTCAAGTTAAATATATAAATAATATAAAATATACATACGGAGGATGACCCAGGCGTCGAATCTGTTCTCTCTCGCCAGTATGTGGAAGCAAGCATCATATTTATATTCCGAGCCATCGAAGGTGTTGAACGTGCGTCCAGTGACGTTGCAGAACACTTGGCGCTCCGGCGGTGGGACGCACTCGTATCTGGAGAAGATATGTTACGTCACTCACTGTTATATGCCATAGGTTGATCGTTCTGGAGGGTATTCTATCGATATTGAAATGATGATAGCGTAGCGGGCCCCCGGATTCTGAGAAGGGCTCGGAAGTAACTGGGTTAAACGCAAAGATGATAATGATTATGTAAAGTAGAGGAGAGTCGAGAGTATTGTACTAGCTTCTAAATCGTACCACCTCTAGATTTCTCAATAACATTCTTTCAATACTGGCAACACGTAAGATGTCACCTTAATATGTTGGTTATCTTCTACACTAGCAACACCAACCTAAGCTTTAGTGTCGTCTCCAACTTAGAGTCTGGCCAACGAAAGCTGGCGCAAAATTTGAAAAACCAACAGGTTGCAACACACTGACTAGACTCTGGACATGTACCATAATAGGCTAGTTTTCATGTATACCTAACTAATAGGAAAAGAATCACAGTATCAACTCCGTTATTTCGGTGTATATTCAGTGTTGCAATCTGTTGATTTTTCAAATTTGGCGCTGACTTTTTGCACCATCATTCGTTGGCCAGACTCTAAGTTGGAGACGATACTAAAGCTTAGTTTAGTGTTGCCAATGTAGAAAAAAAATGTAATTTAATGAGAAATTTAGAGATGGTATGATTTAGAAGGTGGTACACTTTAATCGACTCTTCCCTACTAGTTGACTGATAAGAGCAGGTAGTCGTCTCATGAGTTGATGTGTTCTAAAGTAGGTACTCGAACGATTACTTGGTAATTGTTTTTTTCTATAATGTCATTTCTCAGAAGCAGTACAGAATGTACAAAGAGAATCTGCTATTAGAAGATAGAAGAATCGTTCCCTATTAAATCAAGTAAAAAAAAAATTGGGCAGATAAAGATCTTAAATATTTCGTTCAACGATATACAGACGTGTATAAATGTAAAATTTATTCTTTAAATGGGAACATATTTTGGATATTTGTCATCCTAGATGTAGGAGTGCAGTGCAACCTTGATCACTTACTGAGGACATCTGCTGTGCATAGAAGCAGCACTGTCTAGCCTGAGGCTGTACCCTGGAGGGCACGAGACCACGGAGCAGACGGGAGGAGGCGTCACTCCACCACCAGGCCGGAACGGAGGCAGCTTGGGGATACACTTGAACTGCGCGCACTCCTGAACTTGTGGGGTGTTTGTGGTACTGACTTCGGGCTTGTCCAATGAGAATGCTTGGCTGGGACGAGATGGGGGCGGCAAACCTTATAAAAAGAATAATGTGTATATTAAAATATTCAAATTATGAAAGTATATATTAAAAAAAAAACAGAAATACATTAAAGTAAGGCCAACGAAGCGAGAGAAAAAAGGTAAACAAAGTTTCAGCGGTTCCAAATATTCATCACTTCAAGTGCATTCCAGACAGGAATGAAATTGCTCATAAGATGGCGGATCTGACAGCTTAGAACCGCTGTGCTGCTTTCAAGTACAAGCTTTCCTATACTACGAAACACGCAACGACAGCTGTTGCTCGGCCATTGTCGCGTATATGTGATGTGTGCGACAAGGAAAGAGAAAATAATCGCTAGTTATCGCAACGTAACTCAGTAATGGTCGCTTTGTTTACCTTTTTTCTCTAGTCTCGTTGGCTTTACTTTAGGTACTATCACTTGGAATGATTATAACGATTCTTACGAATAATCCATCCAACATTTTTAAGCTATAGGCCATGCCAGATAGGTTGAGAATAAAGTATGCAGTAAATATCGTATTTTATGTAGTGATTTATGAGTAACAGAAATAAAGGATCACGGGAGCGCTACGTGACGCAGTCGGTTTCGCTACAGTGTGAAAAATGTTTACAACCCCTAAATAACCGGTTCAACCTGGTCGCAAGGTCAACAAACTTTATTCTCAATCCATTTGGCACGAGGTATAGTTATTAATTAGTATGGTGAATGGTAGATATAAACTGAAATATTAGGTACTATTTCTGGCAGTAAAAATCAATTAATGTATCTGCGAAGTACATTTAAAAGTAAATCTACAATCAGAATTATCTTAAGTGGATGTCTTAACGCAAAACACATTACGTAAATAAGGATCTTTAGTTTATAACTGGCTTTTGCCCGCGACTTCGTCCGCGTTAAGTTCGGAATAGAAAGGTTCCTGCGACCCAGATAAAGTCCCTTAAAATTTCTGTGAGCCTGGTACTTCATGCAAATATACCAGCGTCACAGAAATACTGATCCCGTGACTACGACCCGCAGCAACCTAGGTTTACGGTTCTACTCAACCGATTGCAATGAAATAAACGTAAGATTTTAAGTCTGATCCAGATCTTTCTATAAAATTGCATCCATCGCGAAAAAACATTTCCATTTTCCAATTATATAATAGTATAGATAGATAGATACTTAAATTAATTGTCTTACCGTATCCTCCATATCCACCTTTAGAATATCCTCCCTTTGAATATCCTCCTTTTGAATAACCTCCCTTGGAGTAACCTCCGCTAGAGTAACCACCTTTGGAGTATCCACCCTTGGCAAACCTCTGGTATGAGTACCGGGGTCTTGGAGGTGGAAGGTCGGAGACAGATCCGTACGTTGATTGTGAAGCAGGTGGAGTGGATTTAGTGTAGACGATCGAGTAGCCTGGTGGGCATTCCACTTTCGGGCAGACTACAGCTGTAGGAAGTAAAGAGAAAATAGGCACATATTACTATTTTGCAGTTACAGTGGTTTCCACTAAAGATTATAATCATGTATGTCTATATATTTGTAGGTATTTTGTGCCTACAGTTTATATTTTAGTGAATTCCCCCACATTAGAGAATTCGTTGAATCCAGTTAACTGTTTTTTTTTTAATTATCCGTTATACCGTGATAAAAAAAAATACTAAAATAAGAAAAAAGTAAATCCATAACTTCTAAAAATAGAATAGAAAATAAGAAGAGAAAGATAGCAAAGATTTTTTTCATTTCGAACCTAAATTACTAAACCCCTCCAACTAAGCTAAATTGCTTGTGCTAGGAGTGGCCGGTAATGGCCAGGATTCGAACCCGGGACCCCTCAATCGTAAGGCCGACTCCTCAACCACTAAGCTACCAACGCTCCGGAATTAGATATTGCCTATTGAATAAACCATTGGAAACACAATATCGAAAATGGTAAACTTGCGGCAGTCCAAAAATGAATTATAATTACTGACATCTAAAAGATATTTAGCATAGTAGGACTGACAGGGAGCATGAAATGTGTCTGAGATGAATTAGCAACGCGTATCCTGCAATCGACGACGCGTAGCTTCGGATTTAATTTTGATCTACTGATTTATCTTACCAGGAATACTAGGGTTAGGTTTGTTGAGACTATTAATATTTTTACTCGGTTTACGTGGTGTCTCCTGGGGAGTAATTAACTTTCGTGGCTTGATCCTATCCCGGTCTGCTATTCGGTATCCTAAAAACCATACATACATTCAATTCTTTTGCCAATTAGTTCCCTATATTGAACGTATACTAGGTGATTTTATAGTCGTTTGGTATAAAAAGAATTTGGGCAGTTTCGCTTTCAATAGCAAAATCATCTGGGAGTGTTAATTTGGCGAAAGAAAAAAAAATAATGTATGGGAACAATGTTCAGATGAAAGGGAAAACGTATGGGGTTGTGAAATTTTTTTCTTTCGCTAAATTAATACTTCCAGATGATTTTGAATGAATGAATGAATGAAAAACTTTATTTCGGACCATGATCCATATAACTGTTGAAGCTATGTTAGTAACAAAAGTTTGAAATTTATCTGTCGCCATTCAAATTCAAAATGAAATATAAAATAACAATAACAATCATACTTAATACACAATTAAAATCAAAACATTCAAACATCAATTAAATTCTCATCTAAAATGATAATCAAATTCATAATTAAAATCAATCATCTGTGTCAAAATTAATTTAAAATCATCAAATCACATACCCAATTAAAATGCTTTCGAAACTGTGCCCAAATTCTTTTTATACGAAACGACTATAAATTCACCCTGTATAAGCGATATGGTATTAAATCAAGCATCTGACCAGTTTCTTACCACGTTCGATTATATAATTTTTCTGGTGAAAGTGACTTTTCCTAATGGATTCAGGAGAAATACGTTTTATCGGACTTTTTATACTATTTGGTACACGAGGTCTACCAGCCATTTTATATCCTAAAATTTAAACAATTGGGTCACAAATAATTTTGAATTCTGCTAGTGTATAAAAAAATTTTTTTTAGACCAATTTTTTTTTCTGTCTGATTTGAAATGGTGCCTTACCACGTCCGATAACGTTATTTTTGTTATGGAATTTAGAATGCTTGATTTTCCCTAAGGCCTTTATAATTCCTTTTTTGTTTTGCTTATTGGATCCTAAAAATAAATCAATAAATACAGTTATTTCCAGGTTAAGGTGAATTTTGTGAAATGGTCGACATTTCGCTGTTAACAAAACACGCATAAAGTTTCTACTGTACCTAGTATCTATAGATATACGCACATTAATATATTACTTGCTTTTTATCCGTGCGGAAATTCCCCTCGGATAACTTCCCCGCCGGAGCCGGAGGGGAAGGTTATGTCGGACTCGAACCGACTAAAACCGCATGCCGTCTGTGGGTCGTCGTGCTAAACCGGAGGTGAGGTTGTCTTCGACATATTCCTTGAACCCCGGCTAACCCAGGGCCATCCCTTACGGTCTGGCCCTCCTCCGGAGGGGGGACACCGGTGTTACCAACTCGATACTGCTGGGGTGGGCGGCGGCTCCACCCGTCACCCCCAGGCCTGCGCTCATGGGGGACGGTCAGTCTATGCCCTCCGACGCCGAAATAATATTACTTGCATGCTTAACGAGCAATTTGGTGAACAAAGCTTTTCCATACTACCTGATGGTAAACGATAAATGGTTGTAACTAACACCCATTACCTATGTCATCCATGAAATTGGGAAATGGGAAATTGAAATTGAAGGGTCGGAAAAATCGGAAATGGAAAGAATTTAATAAAGAGAGAAGGGTAAACCTTCTAGCACTCTTACAAACTGTGGACAGCAAATAATTTGAAATTTAATTAAGAATCTAAAAAGTTATAAAATTGAACTGAATTTGAATGTTAATATTTAGACTTTTTTTGGGAACTCCAAATAATGAAAAGTCATATTTTCACTGTAGTTCAGCAAAATTTTATTTTGCAAGGCATATTTTTCAGAATAAGCTAACATATTAAGTAGGGGCCCTATTTGGTTTCGCATAGTGTGGAATGTTGCACCCGTAGCTTATTTTAAAATACCTACTAAGGTAGCCTAGTGGTATGGGTAATAGACTGATGAGACGAGGTCTCGGGTTCGATCCCAGGTTTACCATGGCACACACCAATGACTTGTCGATGCTTTTCGAAGTTATGTGTGTATTTATCGCAGGTTTACAAGTGCCGGGTTAATGGCAATAGGCTCGCCACCTATTACATTGGGACCTAAACATAAACTGGCGAAATGTGGGTGCTAGCACCTCTGCCTACCCCTTCGGGGAATACAGGCGTCAGTTTATGTATGTTATGTTATGTACTAATTAGAAATAACCTACCTATTTGTACTTAAGATGCCCCACTGTGTAGAACTTAAAGAAAATATTTTTCTTTCTTCTTTCTTTCTAGTATTGGGAAGAATCGACCACTTAGTCAAATACCCAATTATCTCTTTTACAAAGGAAGAGGTGGGGTGGAGATCAACGGGTATCCTGATCCCCATAGCCAATTCAACACTTACGTTTAGGAGTAGGAGTAGTGACGACCGCAGCAACAGTTGGATGCTGAGTAGTCACGACCACCTCCGTGACTGGAGGCTTCGGTGTAGTCCCCGGTGTAGTAGTAGTGGTGCAATCCTTCTCATCATCAGGGCAGTCTTGGAGGCCGTCGCACCACTTCACGAGGGGGAGGCATAGTTTGCTCGTGGGGCAAATCTTGGTGCCGTTTGTGCAGGGCTCGCAAAGGCATTCACATGTCGATGGGGCAAGTTTGGGTACTAGGTCCTATGTGCAAGAAATTGATTTTTTATAGTAAGTAATGTGCCTTTATAACAAAATATTCTAAACGGATCTTCATTAATTCATTGTCAACATGGTACATGTTTGTAATGGAGACCCTCTTTCCGAAACTTTGCCTTTAACTTACCATCAGGCGAGGTGAAGTGATATTAACGTATCCTTTTATAAAATAAAAACGTTCAGTATTCGATTGATTTTAATTAGCAAAGTAGTTATGTACTAATTTTTTTCTGGATACAAAAAAAATAAAAAATATTATAGGTACGATACAGTGCTGAAATAGTTGTAAGTATCCAAAGTGGTCAAAATATTTTAGCAATCACTTTTCCGTACAATTCTGCATTACAATGTTCAAAATTATTTTAAGAATCATGAAAAATTACTTGTGATAGCATAAAAAGTAACATATTTTACTGTAACAAATTATATCCTTCACTTTTATCTTGAATACCTCTTCATCGGAATTTTCTCGGGCGGGACTCGAACCCGCAGTCTTTCCCTTACAGGGGGGAAAGACGTATAAGATGGGAAATTTGAATCATATCGGGCGTGTCTCGGTAGCCGAATTGGTCAGGCATTCCCCCTGTAAGGGAAAGACTGCGGGTTCGAGTCCCGCCCGAGAAGATTCTTTTTCCCTATGTATTAGATTTGTATAGTTAGCATACTTAATGCTGTAAAAAAATCCTTCAATTGTTTGGGCGCAGTTATCAAAAATCAATGTTTAAAAATGATTGTAACATCATTCATTGATTCCGATAGTTCGTAAGAAAATCGGTAGATGACGCCACGTCGCCTTAAAGACGTATAAGATGGGAAATTTGAATCTTATCGGGCGTGTCTCGGTAGCCGAATTGGTCAGGCATTCCCCCTGTAAGGGAAAGACTGCGGGTTCGAGTCCCGCCCGAGAAGATTCTTTTTCCCTATGTATTAGATTTGTATAGTTAGCATACTTAATGCTGTAAAGCCACCAGATCTCCCTCCAAATCTAGGACTAGTACCACCGATAACGCCTGCTGAAGTTCAGACTGCCATTCGTCGCATGAAGAACCGGAAAGCTGTCGGACCCGACGAAGTCCCCATCGAGGCTTGGAAGGCAATGGGTGCCCGTGGTGTGGGCATCCTCGCAAATCTTTCTAACCGTATCCTCCTCACCGGTAAAATCCCAAACCAGTGGAGGCTGAGTGTTATTACGCCAGTCTTCAAGGGCAAGGGATCGGTGCAAGAGTGTGGTAGTTACCGAGGTATAAAGATAATGTCCCACACCATGAAGCTTTACGAGCGGATAATCGATTCCCGGATCCGACAGGAGAGTACCCTCTCGGAGTGTCAGTATGGGTTCCGCCCCGGACACGGGACTATGGATCCGGCGTTCGCCCTAAGGATCGTCGCGGAGAGATACAGGGCGAGGAACACGCCCCTGTACTGTCTATTCCTAGACATGCAGAAGGCCTTCGACTGTGTGCCTCGCGCGATGATCTGGTGGGCACTGCGGTCCAAAGGAGTCCCAGAGGCTTATATCGACACCATCCGAGACATGTACCAAGATTCCGGTTCCGTGGTTCGGACCGCTGTTGGCGACACGAAAACCTTCCCCATCACCGTCGGGGTACACCAAGGATCCGTACTCAGTCCCTACCTGTTCAGCTTAGTGTTAGACGTTTTGTCGGACAGTATCAGAGACTCACATGAGCAGCCTCCATGGTTGCTTATGCATGCTGATGACATTGCGCTGATAGACGCAGACAGGAACAGATTGGTGCGACGTGTGAAAGTGTGGAAGGAGGCGCTTGAGAACGGCGGTCTGAAGCTAAATGTGGCGAAGACAGAGTACTTGGCGTTAAACTCAACAGATAGCGGTGGATGTGTGGAGTCACGCGTAAAGATCGCGTGAGGAACTCACGCATCCGCGGCAGCCTTCATGTCCGTGACATCGCAGATAAAATGCAAGAGAGCCGCCTCCGCTGGTGCGGACACGTCTTGCGGAAACCGCCCAGCTACGTGGGTAACAAATGCCTGGCAATGGCGCCCCCACCCGGTCCAGGTAGAAGGGGTAGGCCCAAGAAGTGCTGGCTTGGCGTCGTGGAGGGTGACTCACTACCTTGGACGCCCAAGATCGTGCGAAGTGGAGGAGGAAGAGCCGGAAGGCGGACCCTGAGCTCCGAGGGCACCGTGGCCTCGGATGCAATCAGGACTAACGTCTTTATGTGGATGATGATGATGATGATGATGATGACTTAATGCTGTAAAAATTCCTTCAATTGTTTGGGCGCAGTTATCAAAAATCAATGTTTAAAAATGATTGTAACATCATTCATTGATTCCGATAGTTCGTAAGAAAATCGGTAGATGACGCCACGTCGCCTTAAAGACGTATAAGATGGGAAATTTGAATCATATCGGGCGTGTCTCGGTAGCCGAATAGGTCAGGCATTCCCCCTGTAAGGGAAAGACTGCGGGTTCGAGTCCCGCCCGAGAAGATTCTTTTTCCCTATGTATTAGTTTCATTATACTTTTCAATTATTTTGCAAAAAAAATAATTTTGAAGTTAACCGCATCGCTATAAAGTCTATTATTTAATGCCGTTATTTGGCAGTGACAGTCTGACAGGTGACAGTGGCACCACTATAGTTTGGCTTTAGCAGAATCGACGTCCAGGGTATTTTTGAGCAAATTATACCAATTAAAAAATTGTATAAGGCCGTACTATAGTGTTGTAAAAATAAGCTTACCGATGCACACTTGCATTCCTTCACCGGGGTGCAGTCGGTGATACCTCCCAGCTTGCACACACACTCGTCGCAGTTCGCGCCTCGGAAAGTGGATCCCACGGGATATCTGATGTGATTTAATAGGCAAAGTTAAATAAGTACCTACGATTTATACTAGCAATACATATTACGTAGATGTCACTTATCGCTAAATAAGATGTAAGCTATCCTATCTTTCGAGTTGGATCAAACTGCACACGGTGTGCAAATTTGATTCAAATCGGTTAAGTAGTAGAGTCCATCGCGGACAAACAACGTGACACGTAGTAGCCGCGTGGTGCCCGGCAGAGAAGAATTTGGGCCACCCATTTCTTCCCATCTAGTATCGTACAAGGCGACTAAGGGATAGGGCTGTTTAACACCAGACGGATATATACAGCCCAGACTCAGCCTCAGATATAGGCCTGAGTCAACAATAGTGCCCGTCTACAATTTTTAGTGAAATGTGGGTGTTCATTCACCTCTACCTAATACTCCGGGAATAAAGGCGTGATTATATGTATATATGTTATACTAGCATTTTAATCAAATAACATCCTTTTTGCCAGAAAGAGTTACAATAAACGAGTTACTGATTTAGCACCGATTGCTAAATCTGATAAACCTTCGAGAACTTTATAACAGCCGTACATCAAGCTAGTTTTAAAAGTGTTGATGAATAAATATAAATCTAAAATTGTAAGCTGATAGGAATCAATGTCGGCCTCTGTGGCGTGGCGGTAGTGAACGCCACTGCTACGCAGGAGGTGCGGGTACGATCCCCGCACAGTGCAAATATTTGTATACATGAATATCGCTATTTGTATGCTTGAATATGGCTATTCGCGTTGGTCTGGGTGTTTCTATGTATGATATGTACCTATGTATTTCCAAAAAAATGTATCTAAGTATGTTTATCCGCATTCTAGATTCCATAACACACGCTAGTTAAGCTTACCATGGGTCTAAATAGCGTTGTGTAGAATGTTGTGGAATATTTATATATTTATTTTATTATTTATCAACAAAAAGGAGCCAGTGTGTTATGTATAGGAGCCGACGCATGCATTTCGCGTACATTTGACCTCATTAAAACTTATATAAAGATATCTTTGCAGAAGAAACGCCCCCACCGGGTCCAGGTAGAAGGGGTAGGCCCAAGAAGTGCTGGCTTGGCGTCGTGGAGGGTGACATGCGTGCAAACGGTCTCACTACCTTGGACGCCCAAGATCGTGCGAAGTGGAGGAGGAAGAGCCGGAAGGCGGATCCTGAGCTCCGAGGGCCCCGTGGCCTCGGATGCAATCAGGACTAACGTCTTTATGTAGATGATGATGATCTTTGCAGAAGAAAAAGTAGTAGTTGTTGTTACCGGTTAGATTAGATAGAATGTAGTTCCAACATCGAAATCATTCGCTTAGGCTAGTACAAGGTTATGTAGCTCCAACATCGACCGCATTCACCCTTCTTGTTCTCTCTGGTTGCGGGATTCATAATAAGTGGAAGTGGTACTCACGACATGAAGGACTCGACACAAGGACACTGGTCTCTTGTGACGCAGTTCTCTCCATCGTAGTACTTGGCGGGTTCCGTACAGAGGCAGGGGGCTTCGGCCTCGGCGGCTTGCACACCGGGGCAAAGCTCACAGAGTCTCCTCACTTCCGGTTCACGGTAGCGGATGGTGGTCGTGGGGATTGGTTCTGTTGTAGCTGGTACAGAATATAATAATAATAATTATCTTTATTGACATTTAAACTCTTGTACAAGTTATTAAGGATTCGCTGGCTCCTGCGCTAGTTGCCTCCTGAGGCAGTCTTCCCCTCGTAGTTTGTTAAGCACAATTACAATTTTGATGTCAGTGAAGAATAAAAGAAAAAACTAAAAACAAGATGAACTTTTTTATGTTAAATATATACAATCTGCGAGACAGTAGATGAAGCTTTGTGTGAGTGAGTGATGGCTCGTGTCGAGTTGATGAAGAAGAAAAGTATGTATGTGTGTGTGTAATTATAGTATACATTTCGATATCAAGACTTATTTTTTGGTGAGTAATCAGCTTTGGACATCCCTCCTCCCACCGGTGGCACGGTGGTTTTGCCGAAATTGAAGCAACTAAAACACCCCAGTAGAAGTACGACGAATTCTGCTGGGGTGACAGGGGTCTCTTACTGTTAACCCCATGGCTAAGCTCATAGAAGACAGCGGTCGTTAGTCAACTCCGTGAATCAAGGCCCTCAAGGCTTAAGTTATACTTTCATCTAATATAATTTTTTTTAAAGAATATTAGAACCGAAGTTACTAATATTCCCTCTAACCCCTCCAACTAAGCTAAATTGCTTGTGCTAGAAGTGGGTTCACGTCGGTTGTGTATTGGCCAGGAACGAACCCGGGACCTCTTGATCGTAAGGCCGACTCCTTAACCACTAAGCTACCGATGCATATCACAGATAGACATATTACAATTTCTCTAAATGGTCCCAGAGAGTGTTACTCCAAGATCAAAAACTACTTACGGTAAGGCTCAAAGCATCCAATAGGTTCAACCCTCATCTCAATGCTATCCTTCCATGAAATCGGTAGAACTTTCAGGTACTGCGCGTGGATGGGTGGGTGGAACTCGTTCATAACCGTCGAGTCCTTGTCGAAGTTTCCAGCGAAGAGTTGTTCTTCTCCCGAAGCGTCGACCACAGGGTTGAAGGTAGAAAGATCCGAGGTGTATAGAATATTGTATGTTGGCACCCAGCCTTTAGGACCTCCTTTAGTTTTGATGCCGGTGATGATACGTGGAGATGTGAAGTTGAACTGTGAAGAAAGGGATTAATAAATTATATGGTAAGGGTTAAACGAATTCGTAACTATATAATCCATACTAATATTATAAATGCGAAAGTAATTCTGTCTGTCTGTCTGTATGTACGCTTTCACGACTAAACCACTGAACCGATTTTGATGAAATTTGGTGTAGGGGTAGATTAGACCATGAGAAAGGCTATGTTTGGTCGCGATAACCGACATCCACGCGGGCGGAGCCGCGGGCAAAAGCTAGTATGATATACGGTAGAGTAAAAGGTTTGTGGAAAAACAGCATGAAATGTAGCATACATTATTACATACCTACTTAACATAAATATTTAGTCTAGCCAGTCTACTTATTCTAGATAGAGCATGGTCTACTACTAGTTCTCATCATCGAGAGATTCCGAACTTCTATTGCATTTAAAACTTACACTTTAGAGCTCGTTAAACCACTCCTTCGTTCCACAATTTGGTTCATTAAGGCTATTCTAGGAGCGACGGCCATCGGATTTCCCAACTTCGAAGAGGTCTACACTAGAACATCATCCCACAATCAGCAGGTTAGATTGACACGGAACCCAAAGACCTTGGCTATACTCTTCTACCATATCAAGATTCCTACAATCGATATTTTCATAGCAGACTCCATAAAATAAGTAATTCTCTCCAGGGCAACTGTATACGCTTTTTTAATAAGCTTCCTAATGAAATCAGAGATTTACCTGTTAATAAATTTAAAAATACAGTTAAGAGCAAACTGTGCCAGAAAAGCTATTATAAAATCCAAGAATATTTAGATGATAAACAAGCTTGGAAATGAGCTGTTCGCTCAGCTATGCTACTCAAGCAAAGCATTGTATCTAGACCATAAGTTTTAGGCTAAGTAAATGTTTGGGAATAGACGAAAAAAAAGCCCGCTGAGTTTCTTGGCGGAGTCTTCTCAGGTCTGGGCCGCGTTTCGAACCGGTGGTCCATTTGCTAAACTAGAATTTATTATTCAGTTTATGTTGACGTTTTGTAAGTGCCGATTAAATGGTCTATGCAGAATAAAGGATTTGGACCTTTTAGTAAGGATTCAGCAGTACCTAATAACTTCTAACCCCCCTGATGTTGCACACATCCACAGGCCACGGTAACCATATTCCGTTAGTTGGGCCGTGCTTGTCTGCTACCTAAGTGGTATAAAATACTTGGCTAATGTCTGCAAAGTGTTACATACCATGATCCATTCTCCAGGAGTGCTGTACAGCGGCCTCCAGCCCCTGTCTCCGTCCAGAGGGAAGTACTGGCGCGCCTCGTTGTTGGAGCTCACTTCGATCATCTCTACAGGCAACCCAGCGGCTACTCCCAGGGGTTCCTCACATTGCAGGGTTTCAGTCGTCTGTAACAAAATGAGTTGTGGAGGAATGAGGTCTGATGTTCCTCCAACACAAAGGGAGGATCCTCCGACCAGGCAAGGTCATCACGCCTGGCGGGCCGCCAACCAACGGCTGTCGTTGGGATGTTGTACATATATTGTACCAGCGCGAGAACTTCACTTTCGCGATGCAGGATTCGTAGTGACGTAGTAGTTCGGCTTGTTGTCGCTAGATGGCGCTGGGTACATGTGGTATCGCCACAGAGTTAATATTTTAGTTCTGATAATAGATCAGCGCATGAACTTCTACCTGGATTTTGTTACACTTTCTGAAGATGATTGATGATGAACAGGCAACTAATGATCGTTCAGCATTTAGTGAATTACCACTATTATTTAGTTGATATGGGTTTGCCAAAGTACCCGAGGAAATGGAATTATTTTAGTCCTAGATTTTCATATTGATAGATGATTGCATAGCCATGAGCCTTGTGTCTATATGAGTAAAACGGTAACCGAGTATCGCGGCGTATACTCATGGTTTATAATAGTTCGGGACGCGATGAAGTTTTCTAAACTCTATCGCGTGAAGTCAAGTCGTGACCACGGGTGCTGTAACGCACCCGAAACGTCGGCAAAAGTAAGTTTTCCAGAATTTTTCGCGTGAAGTCCTGAACTATTATAAGCCATGGGTAACCGAGTAAGCTAGCACATGGTAAGGTTGAGACAAAGACAGGTCTTAGGATTGAACGCACACATTGGAAGAGACCTAACATAACATAACATAAATTCACGCCTGTATTCCCCGAAGGGGTAGGCAGAAGTGCTAGCACCCACATTTCACCAGTTTACGTTTAGGTCCCAATGTAATAGGTGGTGAGCCTATTGCCATTAACCGGGCACTTATAAACCTGCGATAAATGCACACATAACTTCGAAAAGCATCGAAAAGTAATTGGTGTGTGCTTTGGTAAACCTGGGATCGAACCCGAGACCTCGTCTCAGCAGTCCATTACCCATACCACTAGGCTACCACAGATTCCTATGTCTTGGAATGGACTGCAATAAGCTAATTGATTGATTATTGACAATGCTTCGGAGAGCATACAGTTAACCTGTCAGTCCTGGTTGCCAAATGAACAGGAGTTGGAGCCCTAAAATCATCGACAACAATAATCGTCGAATTTCGTTTCAATACTGTGAATGCAATCGCTTCACGGAAAATACTAAATGTATAAGTTCATTCGTTTCGGAATTACACTGGAAGCCGAATATTAGGACAGGGTTCAGTATACTCACGGACACGGTGCTGGACAGCTCCTCCTCCGAGAGTTCCTGACAGCCGATGAGTTCCAGGCGCACGGCGATCTCCTCGTGCCACGTGAGCGGCCTGACGCGGACCAACGACGCGTCTATGGGCGGCTCGAACATCTGCTTCAATGGCGTGGCGTGGTCTATTGGGCCACGGAAGATCTGGAAGGAAGAGAGTAAATTAGAAGATTTTGTAAGCTACCTAGAATGGATTGTTGGGCTGTGATGAATGATGGGAGTCGTGAAACTGAAACCATCATCATGCCAGTGATAATCTCAAGTATGCAACTGGTTGTGGACCCCTAGCTTCTTCTAGCGAATCGCCGGCTCTGGATTCCGTTCTCGGGCCTATATGTTCTTCCGGTGTACAAGTGGATGGGCATACAGCACACGTTAGCAGGTGGGACATGGTCAGTGGGGTAACTCCACACTCACACCGCAGTTCCGCACTGTCTGAGAAAGCCCACCTTGACCGAATTTAACAGGACAGATGGGAATGATGGAATTCTCCTTGACCCCTAGCTGATCAAAACGGACCTCAGCTCTAAAGTGCAAACTTGGAGTCTGAGGTCCGCTATGATCATCAGCGGTAATATTTGATAGGAAATGTAGTCAAGGCAAACTACCCTGTAACTAAACTTTTTGAGAAGTAAATGTTAGTATTTGTGGTGGGGACGACATGTGTGGTGTCATGTGGTGGACAGTTCAACTGTTAGATTAGGAGCTAAGAGATCAAATTCCGCATTCTAGAATCCATATTACAAGCTTGTATATGCCATGCTCACTTTGAATCTAGATAGCGTAATAAAGAACGAAGAAAGCGTAAGAAAGACGAAGAATATCATGGTTGAAGAACTTGCGCCAGTGGTACAATAAGAACACCCGTTCTCTCTTCAGGGCTGCTGTATCAAAGATCCAAATAGCCCTAATGGTCACCGACCTTCATCAAGAAGAGGGTACCCCAAGAAGCGTAATAAAATAGAAGCAATTCCACCACACACCTTCGGTTTCCCATCAGGTCCATTGACAGTGGAGAAGGAGACTCCGTCGTCTCCATACAGCACTTCGTAGCTGGTGACATACTGGTTGAATAGAGGGCTGCCCTGCATCTTCACTCCGTAGATAGGCTCACGGCGAGGCAGTTCGATTTGGATGTACTGGTTCTGGTCTGAGACCTTCGGATTCCAACTGCCAGCTGACAAAAAAGAATAGGTTATGAGCATCTTAACTGGGATGCCGGTTAGAAACAATATACAATTTTTCCAAAAACTATTTAATAGAAGATCTAAGTACCATTTTTTGGACCACAGGACCAATAAGTAAGTCAATTTTATTTGTATAGAGAACTAGCTGACCCGTCCCGGCTTCGCCTGGGAAAATTTCGTATTCCATATTTGATAGTGACCTAAATGACGAACTTTCCATACAAACGTTTATCATCTCTTTTACCCTCCTAGTGCTTAGTTAAATTTCGAAAAACGCTGATACACATATTCATTTATTTCTTAAAAGACACAGGTTTATGAAATGTAGTACTTCTAACTCTGAAAATGACGGACTTTCATAAAAACTTCCATCCCTTATTTTACCCCTTTAGTAGCAGAATTTCCAAAAATCCTTTCTTAGTGGATGCTTACATCATAAAATACATCTGCTGTCAAAATTTCAAGTTTGTAGGTCCAGCGGTTTAGGCTCTGCGTTGAAGAATCAGTCAGTCAGTCAGTCGGGACAAGTAATTTTATAATATATGTATAGATGTATAGACTAGCTAACCCGGCGAACTTCGTACCGCCAATTATATTCCACCCGCGTGGCGTCCAATCCCGTTCCCGCTGCACCCTCTTTTATAATCATATAGTTATCTAAACAGTAACCGAAATAACCACACTGTCACTTCTGCGAATTTGCCGATGCCGGCCGAATTTGTTGACATTAATGATCACTGCTCCGTTCCTTTGTGTAGTAGCGTGATGATATATAGTCTATGTGTTATACTGATGTATAAGATGTCTTATTATAAAGTTTCATGAAAATCCATTCAGTAGTTTTTACGTGAAAGGGTAACAAACATTCATCCACCCAAACTTTCGCGTTTATATTAGTAGGAGGATATATTCTTCGAAAAACATCGGAAAAAATGAAACGCTCAAGTGAGACTTGAACTCACGACCTTTCCCTTACAGGGGGAATTCTCACCCCAAATACTACTGTAAAATATATCAATTCTTTTAAAGAGAGGGCTAAGTTTTACCTGAGGTATCAGTAGGATGTCCATTCAGCTTGGCGTATCGCGGTTCATAGAGCTCACTGGCTGATGAGCTGGCAGTGAACGCTGCATCCGGCAAAGGCTCGTCACCCCACATCAAGTCCATGTAACTAGATAAATATTGGAAGCTCGTTAGATTTTTGCTGTTTATATTACTGTAATTGGTTCATTTCATTTTGGACTTTACGACCATAGAAATAAAGTCTAAAATCATTTTTCCGGTTAATTACGGCACCTTAAGGGTTAAGCTTTAGCAGTATTGAGGGCCAGGATGTCAATGTTTGTTCTTAAAAATTATTAGAATAACGTTCTACACATTTCGGAAAATATATTAGATCGAGACTGAATTTTGAATAGATTTTGATTTCGAGAATTGGCATTCCTACAGCAATCGATATTGACAGTATTATTGATATATAATGGTTGCTGTAGTTGTTGTAGTAACTGTAGTTGTTGTAGTTGAGATAGTGGGTTTATATTTTATTGCTGTTGCTGTTTTCATAGGGACTTAATTAAAATTTTCACATTCAGGCGGCGGGCTAACATTAGACGTTATATAATCAAAGGCGTTACAATACTTACCTACAATAGTTTGTTTGCAGTGTTGTTGGTGTAGTGACAGATGTTGATGTAGTCGTTGTTAGGATAGTAACAATAGTACGGACTAGTATGTGTAACAGTAGTAGGTTAATGTTTGTTGTTGTTGCGTTTTTTATAACAAGAGACTTACTTATGCGGTTCACATTCAGGCGGTGGGCTAACAGTAGACGTTATAATCAGAGGAGTTGTAACAGTTGTTGGCAGAGTTGTAGGCGTAGTGACAGTTGTTGAGGTAGTCGTTGTTGAAGTGGTCGTTGTTGGTGTAGTAGCTGTTGTAGTAGTAGTCGTACGTTCTCTGCATCCGATGACCTCGAATCGCATGGCTATCTCTTCATGCCAGGTCAGAGGTCGTATGCGGATGACCTTTGCTTTGATTGGATGTTCGAACATTTGTTTCTTTGGGGTGTTATTGTCTGAAGGTCCGGTGAATATCTGTAAAGTGTTTTATATGACAAACATAATACATTTATGATAGATTAATTTCTAGATTGTATGGTTGGGGCAGCGGTTACGAGTGCTATAGTGGTGTAAGAGATCCCAGGTTTGAGTTTCGGCTGGTTTTTATTACCAGGAAACGGTTGTAGAATATTTTATGGTACACTTATGAATCTCTATTACGTGTATGCCTTCCTTTTCTTCTCGTGTCAACGATTCACTTTTATAAATAATGAAACTATTCGGGAATAGAATTTTACTCTGCCATCTTAAACGCGCTGTCAGCGGCTTTTAGATCGTCTTTAGTACAGGAAGACTGACACGAGACCAAATGCGCCATGGACTGCGCGCTCCAGTCACATGCAGTTAAGCCCGGGTCTTGCATTCCCCACTTGCTTAGATTATGTCAATACCAAGCCCCTAGTGCCTTCTATATGTGTGTATCTGACTAAACTCATTCCAAAGGGCTGAACTGATTTTCATGAGATATTTATTTTGAGGGTTTAAATGCCGTTACTCCAATAAGGCAATAATAGTTTGTGGAGATTTCAATGTAAATATTTTAGAAAACACTATAGTGCCAGCAGAGAGAAAAAAAATGTTAAATCTGTTCAAGTCCTTTAATCTTATTAATATGTTTTCAGAAGCTACTCGAATAACTGCACATAGTGCCACTGGTATTGATAATATTTACACGAATATTAATCCAATCAACAAATGTCTTGTGGATGCTGTACACTCGGATCACCGTGGCCAATTAATAACCATTGAAAGAAATAATTGTAAAAATGTTAAAAAAGAAATTAAATTTGTACCGATTAACCAGTATCGTTTAGACGCTTTTAGGGAAAGTATTGTGAGTAAAATACCTGATTTGCCCTTGTACACTTGTGTAGAAGAATCTTACGCAGAATTAACCAACCTGATCGATACTGAGTTTGGGAGAATTTTATTATTATATATATTATATTATTCTATTCATTTTCTTTACTCTTTCATTCAACATCAAATTGAAAATGTACATACATAATTCACGCCTGTAAATCCCCGAAGGGGTAGGCAGCGGTGTATCAAACACCCACATTTCGCCAACTACTATTTTGCGTCCCACGCAATAGCGAGTGAGCTTATTGCCGTCAAAGGGGCACTTTGTCCTAGGCCGTATGTTTACTGCCTGATTAAATGAAAGACGAGAGAAAAAAGGTTAACAAAGCGACCATTACTGAGTTACGTTGCGATAACTAGAGATTATTTTCTTTGTCCTTGTCGCACATGTCACACGTACGGGACAATGGCCGAGCGACAGCTGTCGTTGCGTGTTTCGTAGTACAGGAAAGCTGTCAGCACAGCGGTTCTAAACTGTCAGATCCGCTATCTTATGAGCAATAATTTCTATCCTGTCAGGAACGCGCTTGAAGTGATACGTAATCATTTGCAAATAAAAAGTTTGGTACCGCTGAAACATTGTTGACCTTTTTTCTCTCGCTTCGTTGGCTTTACTTTAAATGGAACTTACTTTTGGTTTCCCTTTATCTCCGGACACAGGTACCAGACTATCTTTGTCATTTCCATAGAGTACTTCGTACGTGGTGACGAATTGGGTGAATAGTGGACTGCCTTGCACCTTCACGCCGTAGATCACCTCTGGTTGCGGGAATTCCACTTGGATGTACTGCTTCTCATCTTGTGTTTGAGGGTTCCAGCTGCCGGCTGTTGGATATAGGAGTGTATTAATATATCATACACTTAAGAGGTTTGTCAATTGACTGCACACCGCTAGATGGTAAAAAGCTGGGGTGCAGTGCAGTCCAGAAGATACAGACCACCATTTTCGATGTTTTTGAACGTAAAATGGTGGTCCCTAACTTGATGGCCTTGATAAATTGCCTTGTAGCCTGCATTAATGATTTTTACGGTATTACTGTCCGAACTAGAGGTATGTACCAAATATCAGAACAATCGGTCAACTGGAAGGGGTCAAAAAACGAAATTAAGATCATTTTGAGTTCTCTGTTCATCGACATCTTTTTGATGATGACTGTACCTATACCATGATCGAGTTATTTCCCGTTATTACATAACATAAACTCACGCCTATATTCCCCGAAGGGGTAGGCAGAGGTGCTAGCAACCACATTTCGCCAGTTTATGTTTAGGTCCCAATGTAATAGGTGGCGAGCCTATTGCCATTAACCGGGCACTTATAAACCTGCGATAAATACACACATAACTTCGAAAAGCATGGAAAAGTCATTGGTGTGTGCCATGGTAAACCTGGGATCGAACCCGAGACCTCGTCTCAGCAGTCCATTACCCATACCACTAGGCTACCGTAGATATCTCAGCAGTCCATTACCCATACCACTAGGCTTATTGTTATTGTTATTGTATATTTACCCGTGATGTCAAGAGGGTGTCCGTTCAGTTTGGCGTATTGCGGTTCGTACAGTTTGCTGGCGATGGAACTGGCGCTGAAGGCTGAATCTGGCAGCGGTTGGTCACCCCACAGAAGATCTACGTAGCTGTCGGCATAAGGACACGTTAGTATAAAAATATTGTGCGGTAGTTGTATTTTCTTGTAGCAGTGAAGTCTATTACAACAATTGAATATTAAAACGAAATGTAACAACATATATAAAAAAAGCTCTAATTGTGACTTGAATGAATTTTATAGCAATAAGTTTGCTAAATATACAAATCAAATACGTCTTCTCGGGCGGGACTCAAACACGCGATCTTTCACTTACAGGGGGAAGGCTTTTACCAACTAGGCTACCAAGACACGCCCGATGTGTCCATCCGACAGTAAACATACAGCCTAAGATAAAGGATCTGCTAGACGGCAATGGGCTCGCATCATATCTACGTCATGGGACTAAAAATACTTAATGATTGGTGAAACTTGGGTGTGAATGCACCTCTGTCTACCCCTTCGGGGATTAATAGACGTGAGGATATGGATGGATGGATGGAAAAAAATCCAAGAAACAAAAGGTATTAGTAGAGCTTGGTGTCAAGCCGTAGCAGACTAAGTATAATTTTCCTGATCCTTCGAGCGGATAAAACGTTAACATTTTGGTCTTTCGAGCCGGACAATCCCGAACTATAGTTAGCGTCTAAAGTAAATGTTGATTGTGTTGTTCGCACAGACAGATTACGTAAAACTTAAGACCATCCACCGAATAATAAATACAAGGTGATTTTATAATCGTTTCGGGAAAAAAAATTGGGCTCAGTTTCGATAGCAAAATCATCTGGAAGTATTAATTTGGCAAAAGAAATAGTAGATTATGCACCTCGCCTTAAGTAATTTATATTGCCCTCGTGCCTGTTAGATTAGCAGCGATCATTTTTTAAATTTGGAACAAGTAGGATAGAAACGAATTTAATACGTACGTAAAAAAAAGTATTGATATCGGTTGGCTGAATAGAGCAAATCCATTGAGATTGGCACCTTTTGGTGCGATTAAAAAATAAACTGTGCAATAATGAAATTTCATACATTTTTATTGCTCTAGAGCATTAAAGACTTGCTTTGTACTGAGTTTTTAGTGTGATTGTGATGAAATTAAAGCATAGTTGGAAGAAAAAATTTTTTTTGATAATGTATGTGAATAATGTTCAGATGAACAGAAAAAATTATGGGGGTTGTAAATTTTTTTCTTTCTTTCACTATCGAAACTGTGCCCAAATTCTTTTGTTCCGAAACAACTATAAAATCACCTTGTATAATGTGTACGTGTGCGTGTTCGCTAGTACGCGTTTTTTGAATTTGGCAAAACATTTGACGTACACGCAAACATGCAAATACGACCATACATACGCACGGTAAGCGTATTTGGTATTTATCATATTAGTCAAATTGGTAAATAAGGCCAATACTCTGTCAAATATACTCACGTCTGTAAATTCTTGCAGGAGTAGGCAGGGATGTAATAGCACCCACGTTCCGCCAATTAAGATTTTCGGTCTCACAACGTAATAGGAGTCGTCCCCTCATGCCTATTGCCGTCTAGCGGGCTCTTTGTCTTGATAACATAAGAGCCATTCATAAGAAAGAAAAGACATACTTATCAGGAAGACACTCGGGCAGTGGTACTCCAGTGGTGGGTGCTTCTGTCGTGGTGGTGGTAGTCGTGGTGGTTGTGGTGGTGGTGGTAGAAGGCGAAGGCAGGATGTACGGCTGGTGGGTAGAACCCTGGACGGGCCTGCTGACCTGCACGCAGTTTGTGGCGTCGCAGTGGAGCGCGTTGTTCAGGCACTGGCACTTCAAGCAGCCGTCGGATACTACTCCTCCTGGCTGCAAGGTACAGGAATGATAGATGGATGGATCATCTCAATATCCTTGGTATGGATGTTCGCTGCAAACTGAATAACAAAAACTATATCGAGAGTATCATCAAATCAGCCTCGCGTAAACTTGGAGTTCTGAACAGCGTGAGACGTTTTTTCACGCCGGAGCAGCGGTGTCTTCTATACAAGACCCAAATTCGTTCCTGCGTGGAATACTGCTCACATCTCTGGGATGGTCCCGCAAACTTACTAGATGCTCTCGACAGGCGACGTGCGGTCCTCATTATTGGGAATCCTGAGGTCACGAACACCCTCGAGCCTCTGCATATGTGTAGAGATGTTGCGTCTTTGGCAGTATTCTACCGTCTCTACCATGGTGAATGTTCTGATGAGCTCTTCCAATAAGGGACCTATGTTTGAAAATACTATAGTGCTACTCGGATGTCATATTATTGTTCTTACGGGTGCCATAATTTATCCGAGGCGACCCAGGCTTCGTAGGTCGTTCGAAGCCCTCTGTCATCCATGAGCTGGAGGCTGGATGTAACAGGCCTACTGTCACCCTAGCTTAGCAGAAGCAGTCCGGGGCGTTTGCACGATGTTGCCTCCCCAGTAAGGGGGGCCCTATTGGGGAGGCAACATGGGGACGGTGTGGTTTCCACAACTGAGGGGGCCATCTGAAGCCGAATATGACCCTGGGCCAGCCGGGATTCGAGAGATGTGTCATAGGTAACTGAGGCGGGGAGGCACCTATTCGAAGAGATCCAATCCCATAGAAACCCTGGATGGATTAGTGGAAATACTTGTAACAGCGGTTAGTAAGTAACAAAGTTCTGTTGTAACTGCGTGTATTTCGAATTGGGTATTCTACTGACTAGTCAAATTATGTAGTTACTTCTTACTGAACGTCAAAACAATAAGTAAGGTAACTTGAATGAAAAAAGATTTAGTGACGTCATAAAATTTAATAGTCAAATCAGTTACTATTGTAGGTTGGGTGGATGATTAAAAATAAATAAAAACTATAAAATAAGAACCGACGCAATTTTTACCGCTCTTTTACCATTCTTAATTTAATAAGCTCGGTTAGATAATTTATTTTAACTATAGGATAATGGCCTCTCCCATAGACCTCCAGAATGACTGATCTGAAGCAGCCCGCATCCATCGCTTCCCGGCGACCTTGATGAGGTCGTCCTTCTACCTGGCCGTTGGGCATCTTATACTACGTTTGCCCGTACACGGTCTATGTTCAGCAGTGGACTACGTGTGGCTGATATGATGATGATGATGATAGGATAATACCCAATAGTTAACAGGAGGTACTCACCTTAACAATCTTGCCGTCAGCGTCGCAGGTGCAGTCCTTCATCGGTACGCACGTGTTGTCGTCGCGCCAGTACGAGTCCGCGTCGCACTTCACGTCTCTACAACCTTCCACACATTTCTGGAAACAAATTATGTATTACTAGCTTTTGCCCGCTGCTTCGCCCGCGTGGTTGTCGGTTATCGCGACCAAACATAGCCTATGTCCTTTCTCATGGTCTAATCTACCTTTATACCTAATTTCATCAAAATCGTGTAAATTATTTTTTCTATTTCACCAAATTAATACTTCCAGATGATTTTGCTATCGAAATTGTGCCCAAATTCTTTTTTTCCGAAACGACTATAATATCACCTTGTATATCCAAGGTAATAGGTATATGGTACTCTCTGATACAACCAGGAGCAACGCTGTGCAATGATGCTGGCCAGTATACTGACCTCTCCGACGCAGCGGCCTCTTGCCATGAGGATCTTCCTGAAGGAGTCACACAAGCTGTCGCAACGGAACGCACACTCCGAGTACTCCTGGCCAGGAGGACATTCGGATGTGGTGGTCGGTGATTTTGTCGTTGGTGCTGGAACAGACATACAAACAGAAATGGATTAGGATATCAGGGTTGTTATTAGGCTCCCGAGAGGACCATTGTGAATGTCTCAATCGGAGATGACTCTGGGTCAGTCAGGTTGCGTGGGATAGTTTTAGGCAATCTTATAGATCAACATCTGAAGATTCAAGACCGCGTACGTTTTTAATCGATTAAAGTCTGGTATAACGCCCACGTTGGGAGGCGGGTGAGGGGTGGGTATCCGAGGGGAATATTCAGAAGGAGCACCAGGACATGGGTGACCCGATGCCCCTATCAGTAGGATTATTTAGTAGAAACAGGAGGACGCACTCGATTACCGCCAGAAAAAAGGGTCCTTGAGTAACCGTAACGTAATCAGCGTTCATTATTAGCCAATGCATTTAAGTTGGTTTAGTTTTAGGTCACCTCTATTTGATATAAATGTAAGTTTAATCACGTAATTTTAAAATATAAATAAAGGTGAAATTGTAACGATAAGCACCTATTTGGTCTGCAAGAACTACTTGTCAAGTGAAGGCCTCCTCCAAAGACTTCCACTTGTCCCTATCCTGGGCGACATGTAAAAGAGAGTCAGCCGTCTTGGCTAAATAAGCATTCCATTTCGTTAATTGACTTTGTTTAATTAAATATTGGAATCTATGATAAATATATTGGCATTTTCTCAACATACCTGGTGTAGTAAGGCCACACTCCGGCCTGACCTTGGCCACGCTGGCCGGCCAGTCGCACACCATGAGGGCCGGGTTGTACCAGGTCCCAGGCCCACAGTCCTTCAGCACCACTTTGTCTGGAGCGCACTCGTAGAACTTCGTACAGTCGGTAGGGTGGGGCTCGTTGGGACGGACAGAGTTCTCGCACGGTGTTGCTTCAGAGACAAAAATATATTTTTTTATAAAAGGACACGTCAATTTGACTTCACCTCGCTTGATGGTAAGCTAAAGGCAAAGTCTCGGAAAGAGGGTTAACAGTGGTGGCATTCAGCTTGACAGCCTCTTCAGATGCCTTTTCACGCCCCGCTTAAACGACCCAGGACTGTAGGAAGAAGGAAATACGTGAGCTGGCATTTTTGACACTCACAATCAATTGCATGCACTCGAATTTGTATAATTTTTATTATTGAATCTATTATTGAATTTTTATATTGCATTTTTTATTATTGAATTTTTATATTATTCCATAATTGAATTTTGTAATTGCTTATTGTTTAGTAACTCGGACGGAACAATGCATCATCTTATAAGGGTGGTGGCGTTGATGACTACGCCTCAGTGTATACTTTTGCAGTGATCATCGTACCAATTTAGTCTATGTTTCCATTATTACTTTTGTTCATAATAAAGATTTTTTAATTTTGATTTTTTAAATTTTTTTTAAACCTGACTTTACTGATGGTGACCTCTCAAGTTGGCACGGCAGATAGCGGGGTAGACCTACTAAAGCCAAATCCTAAAGGAGATGAAACAGTATGGGGACCTCAGGCTACAAGGAGAAAGCCAATTCGATCATATTTTTAGACGTGGAGCCCTAACGTCCTTGTATCCTTAAAACAACAAAAATAAAACAAATATTTGATCTTGAGTTCTACTATAGGCAGTGCCAGATCGTTTGAGAATTAAGTTTACAGTAAATATCGATATTAGAAGTATTTCGCGAAGTGATCCGCGTGAACCTTTATTTTGATATTTTTTGCGGGTGCCACGTGGCGCTGCAGTCAGTTTCGCTACAGTGTGAAAAATGTTAACAACCTCTAAGTAACCGGTTCAAACTAGTCGCAAGGTCAACAAACTATATTCTCAATCCATTTGGCACGAGGTATATATAGCTTCCTCTCCCGACACATCCCGACTTAGCACCCAGTTATTGTATATGTAATTTAAATTAGCATTGTAAAAATGTGTGCGTATAATGTATGTCTATAAGACTGCATAAGCATTTCAAATAATTATTTGTAGCTATTAACAATCGAAATTTCCATGCCACTTACTGCGGCTAAACATGTTGTGTTGTTATACTTAAGTTACTTGCTACGATCTTTGTTAGGTTTAGGTTTAAATATTTTTTTCTCAAAAAGACATACAAGGTCACTTACATGAGAACATAACACAAAAAAATACTCTCCTCTCGCCGGTCTGCTGGGAGAAATTTCTTATAGAAATAAGCAGTACCAATGTACTAACTTTTCAACATCCATTGTATGTTATGTATTCGCTCTGTGTGTGCATGAATGTTAAATAAATAAAATAAATAAATTAAACGTACTGTAAACGGTAACCGACAATTGAGAGATGGTACACATTTTGCGGTTCAAATCGCAGAAGCTTTTTTTTTTATTGCCCTGATTGTTACCATGTTTATGAGCAAACTAGCTTTTACCCGCGGCTCCGCCCGCGTGGATGTCGGTTATCGCGCCGAAACATAGCCTATGTCCTTTCTCAAGGTCTAATCTACCCCTATACCAAATTTCATCAAAATCGGTTCAGTGGTTAAGGCGTGAAAGCGTAACATACAGACAGACAGACAGAGTTACTTTCGCATTTATAATATTAGTATGGATAAATTTCTATTTCTATTTCTTACCCTCACACTCGCAGTACACCCTGATCTCGAAGTCCAGGCACTTCTTCCCCTTCTCCTTACACACTAGCCCCCTCTCCAGACTGCATTCCACGTCGAGTCCCGTCTCCTTAGGAGTCTTGTGGTCTCCCACGGTGCGACATTCGATCTTTTTCATCATTTTCGTATTACACATTGGACTTCCAATTACCTGTATGAATAGCATAATATTGACTATGTAATGGTTCCTGCAATTGTTTTTTTTATACCAGTTAGGCGGCAGACAAGCACACAGCCCACCTGATGAAAAGTGGCTACCGCGCCCTATGGACGTATGCAACACCAGGGGCGTTACACTCGCGCTGCCTACCCTGAAGAAACCTTCTAATGCCCCTCTTGAAGAACCCCATATTGTAGTCGCTTGGGAAAACCACATAAATGAATATGACTATGACTATGACTTCATCATCATCATCAGCCCGCGGCAGTCCACTGCTGGACATAGGCCTCTCCCATGACACGCCACTTAGCCCGGTCTTCGGCTGTCCTCCTCCACTCTCCACCAGCCACTCTGCGTATATCGTCGCTCCATCTAGTCGCAGGGCGCCCCACACTACGTTTGCCGGTTCGTGGTCTCCACTCAAGGACTCGTTTACCCCAACGGTTATCGGTCCTACGGCAGATATGGCCAGCCCACTGCCACTTCAGCTTGCTAATTCGTTGAGCTATGTCGATAACTTTAGTTCTCTGCCGAATTACTTCGTTCCGGATTCGATCCCTCAGAGATATACCGAGCATAGCTCTTTCCATAGCACGCTGAGCGACCTTGAATTGGTGGACCAACCGTACCGTAAGTGTCCACGTCTCGGCTCCGTATGTCATTACAGGTAGAACGCACTGGTTGTAGACTTTTGTCTTAAGACATTGTGGGATGGGCGACGAGAATACCTGACGAAGCTTTCCAAATGCAGCCCAGCCCAACTGTATTCTTCTTTTAACCTCACCCTCAAAGTTGTTTCTCCCTAGTTGGAGCATCTGCCCTAGGTATACATACTCCGAAACAATCTCGAGGGGAGTTCCGTTCACAGCAATCGGCTGCCGGTCAACGTGCTCGTTGAACATGACCTTGGTTTTATCCAGGTTCATCCGGAGGCCGATGCGTTCAGAAGAACAAGCTAGGCCGTCCAACATTTGTTGTAGGTCCTGCAGCGTCTCTGCCATTATGACAATGTCATCGGCAAATCGTAGATGAGAGATGTACTCGCCATTGATGTTGATGCCCTGATCTTTCCAGTTCAAGGTTCTGAACATATCCTCCAAAGCGCTAGTGAACAGTTTCGGAGATATGACGTCTCCCTGTCTCACTCCTCGGCGCAGGTGGATATGTTCTGTTTGTCCATTCTGTACTTGAACGGCCATCGTAGCTGCGTCGTATAGACATCTCATCACCTCGATATACCGCCAATCGACTTGGCACCGCTGCAGGGACTCTAGAACAGACCAGGTCTCGACAGTGTCGAAGGCTTTCTCATAGTCCACGAAAGCTAAACACAAGGGCTGATTATACTCTTCTGTCTTCTGTATTATCTGCCGTACTGTGTGGATGTGGTCTATGGTGCCATATCCACTTCGAAACCCGGCCTGCTCCGGAGGTTGAGCCTCGTCAAGTCTTCGTGCAAGACGGTTCGTGATGACCCTTGAGAACAGCTTATAGACGTGGCTCAAAAGCGATATTGGTCGATAGTTCTTCAATAGGGTTTTATCTCCTTTTTTGAAGAACAAGACGACTACACTTCTGTTCCACGCCCGCGGAGTTCTTCCAGAGAAAAGGACCGAGTTAAATAGTGTCTGGAGCTCCCTAAGTACCGGAAGTCCTCCTGCTTTACGGAGCTCGCTCGTGATTCCATCCTCTCCTGGAGCCTTTCCATTTTTAAGCTGTCCAAGGGCCAACTCGATCTCGCCTAGGCTGATGTCCGGCAGGTCTTCTGTGTGGTGGCGTGTCAGAGTGGCTCTAGGGTCTCCGTCATCGGATTTAGGTCGCGGTGCGTGTGAAGCGTACAGGCTACCATAAAAGCGCTCAACTTCCGAGAGAATCTCCGGCTTCGAAGCGACCACATTTCCTACCGATGTAGTCAGCTTCGTCAGGTGGCTTCTCCCAAGTTGTTGGACGAACACTTTCGATCCCCGATTCTGCTCGATTGCTTCCTTAATCAAGAGCGTATTGTAAGATCGGAGATCGCGTCGTACCAGCTTGTTGATTTTTTTTATTGAGTGCCCGGTGTTCTGACGAAGCCATTGGAAGATTTTCGCGACGCTCTCTCATGAGCTCTAGAGTCTCCCCTGAAAGCTTACACACTTTGCCCGCACGCTTCCCGCAGAGTTTGGCGCCTTCATCCCGGAGCACATCCACCACTTGCTCGAGCTTCCGGTCAACGCTGTCTGTGGTTTCCAACGCAGCGAATCGATTTTCCAGTTTTAACTGGAAACATTCAGATCTGGCAACAGTTTGGGCCAAGTTTGGTTGGAGCTTTGACTTCATTAGACGGGTTCTTTCACGCTGAAGATTTAGATTCAGTGTGCCTCGTACAAGTCGGTGATCGCTTCCGGTTTTAAACCTAGCGATCACTGAGACGTCTCTGAATATGCGTTTCTTGTCCGTCATGATGAAGTCAATCTCATTTTTGGTGATGCCGTCTGGACCCAGCCACGTCCACTTTCGTTGAGGAGGTTTTTTTGTACTGACTATGACTATAGCAGTGTAACTTAATAAAATTGTTATTCTACATAAAAGTCGAACGATTTTACAGATCACTAATCAAAGGAACAGCTATATCTCAGAAACAGCTTTAAAAACTTGTATGCTTTGTTTTAGATAAGGCTTTGGTTTTAGGTTTACTTAGATACTTAAGTTATGAAAAGAAATATAAAAGAAAGATTATGCAAAAAGAATGAAGACATTTCTTAAAAAAAAAGGCTCTTATAATCTTCAGCGAGGTTAACTGATCCATTCACAATTAGAATAATGATACATTCGACCAAACGCAAGTAAAGTTTATTCCTAAAATAAACACGCAATATCAGCCACATAAATTGGCTGTTTATTCTAGGAATCAACTTTACTCGCGTTTGGTCGAATGTACCATTAGACATAACATAACATAAACTCACGCCTGTATTCCCCGAAGGGGTAGGCAGAGGTGCTAGCACCCACATTTCGCCAGTTTATGTTTAGGTCCCAATGTAATAGGTGGCGAGCCTATTGCCATTAACCGGGCACTTATAAACCTGCGATAAATACACACATAACTTCGAAAAGCATCGAAAAGTCATTAGTGTGTGCCATGGTAAACCTGGGATCGAACCCGAGACCTCGTCTCAGCAGTCCATTACCCATACCACTAGGCTACCTCAGGAACCATTAGTACAGTAATTATAATACCTGAAACCTCGAAGTTAGAGCAAAACATTCTTAAGATACCTTCCCTAACTATTTAAGATATTCTTAACTGCGTTCACAGATTTTAGTAGAATCGTACAGTCAGTAAGAAAAATGCTGAAAGTCAAAAAAATATTTTAATGAAATGTTATAGCATTTATTAATCTTAATGCTAAGTTCTTGTACGTCGTGTAAGTACAACAAATGACTTACCAGTTCCTTAGGCTTCGGCAGGGGTTCGTTGTCAATAGACTCTCCAAGGTTACCGATCTCGGGAGGTCCTCGGTTGATCCAGTTGGTCCAGCCAGTCACACATTTCAGCGGCTCGTCATTAGGTTTCGGTGACGTAGGCTGAAGGTAAAATTAATGTTCAGATATACGGTAGGTATTTCGTGCAAAATCCCCATAAATACCGCCCTTCTTGCCCCTCGCCTGTTGGCGGTATTGTCATGTCGGACTCGAACCGACTAAAATCACACGCCTTCTGGGTTCTTATATGGTTCATAGTTTATAATAGTTCGGGATTTCACGCAATATATTTTGGAAAAACTTACTTTTGCAGATGTTCCGGGTGCGTTACAGTCCCGAAGTAGTATAAACTATGAGTATACGCCGCGATAGTTTAAAAAGAAAATTCTTATAGGTAGTCAGATGGCCTAATTAAGCAGTTTCTTTGAACCCCAATCGGGCTTAGGTTCACCATCTCCGGTTTCGAAATGTCCCTTTCAAAATTAAGTTAGAGTAACTTTAGGAGTAGATGTCGACCCAAGGACAGATGTAAGGCCTTTTGGGAAAAAATTCAGAACCTGATCATGACTCTTTCACATCGGAAAATTTTCCCACGGATAAATTGATAAAATCATCATCTACATTTCCCCCGCCGCCGGGTCTCGGTAGAAGTCCCCAAAGAAGTCCTGGCTTGACGTCGTGGAGGGTGACATGCGTGCAAATGGTCTCACTACTTTGGACGCCCAAGACTGTCCAAAGTGGAGGAGGAAGAGTCGGAAGGCGGACCCTGAGCTTCGAGGGCATTTTGTCTAAATATAGATGATGAAAGTGGTAAAAATATCCCCACAAATATGTTGGTAAAGATACCTCATCGCAAATAAGAAGGTAAAAATATCAATACTCACTTGTTCAGTAGAACACGGCTGTCCAGTACACACTTTGTGTTTCTTCGAACACCTGCAGGTATGGCATGCGTCCTCCTCGATAACCTCTCCCTCCTCCACCTCCCTGCCGTCCTCCAGGGTCATGCACACCGGCTTGCACTTGGCGCGAGGTACACAGTCCGTATGGGAGCTGTTCTTGTACACTTGACCTTCAGGGCATGACTTCTTGGGTTTGCAGCCTGTGGTTAATGTAGATTTTTGAAGATCGGGACAAGTAAAAAAATACTACGTTTCATTCAACAGTCGTACGATTTCTATAATTAGTGGAATTCGCTCTTAGGACCGGGAGAAAGATACTGTCCTAAATCGTAACACAGATTTGACAGGCAATCTGCCGTCAGTATTTATTCCACAACATTCCACACAACGCTATCTAGACCCATGAAAGATAGCTTAACTAGCTTATGTTATGGAATCTAGAATGTGGATAAACATACTTAGATTTTTTTAATAAATACGTACATACTATACATAGAAAAACCCAGACCAATGCAAATAGCCATATTCATGCATACAAATATTTGCACTGAGCGGGAATCGAACCCGCGTAGCAGTCGCATTCACTACCGCCACGCCACGGAGGCTGTTTTTAATTGTTATTAATCATTAGTTATACTTAACTCAAGATAGTCGAGATTCAGCAGTGAAGGCTCCTAAGAAAGATTCCCAGGGAGTCTTGAGACATTTTTTTACTAACGGGCACAAGGCCCAAGTGCCTAAGGCACTAAGAAACATACACTAAAGCAGTGTGATTTAACCTGTTTCCAAAATAACGGTCCATCTCATACCAAAATTTAAGCACAAAATAGTCGGTCTATCGCCAAAAATAATCTTTAGCGATTTTTCTTTATTTTTTTGTGTACCACATCTTTTTGTTACTCAAAGTTACCTTTGAGTAGGTAACAAAAGTTAAAGGTCAAACACAATTTATTTTCAACTTTTTGGATATGTTTTTTGTGATAGAGTTTTTTAATTTTATAATTTCATTTTTATTTTATACTTTTTACATGACCTAGGTCAAGCCCTTTCATTTGATACCCATATTCAGGGACTTGTGAAATTATTATGTACTCCGCCATTTTGTAGCGACGGCCATTTTGGGCCGATTTTTTTCAAACATAGCCAGTTTTTTTTTCAAACACTCACGACTGATATACCTTTAAAAACACACACACACAGACACGTCAAACTTATAACACACCGTCGTTTTTGCGTCGGGGGTTAAAAATAACTCCAAAAAAGGAAGGTGAGTTCATTCTTCGTGTCCTGTTTAATTGCTCTTTAAAATATTGGACAGTTCCATAGTACACATCTCTGCTTACCCTCCACGCAGGTATCCTGCTCGCAGTTGAGCTTCATCTCGGCGTAGAACAGCGTGTTGTCACAAGTCTCCAGAGGACACGCGGGTAAGCACGCCTCGTAGTTGGAGCACTCCTCGTCACATTGCATGGCTGTGGGGGAAATGGTACAGTCGTAAGTAAACATAACATAACATAACATAAACTCACGCCTATATTACCCGAAGGGGTAGGTAGAGGTGCTAGCACCCACATTTCGCCAGTTTATGTTTAGGTCCCAATGTAATAGGTGGCGAGCCTATTGCCACTAACCGGGCACTTATAAACCTGCGATAAATACACACATAACTTCGAAAAGCATCGAAAAGTCATTGGTGTGTGCCATGGTAAACCTGGGATCGAACCCGAGACCTCGTCTCGGCAGTCCATTACCCATACCACTAGGTTGAAAACTGATGAAAAGTGGTTAAGATGGTCTATCCAGATGCTTGTAACACCAGGGGAGGTACATTGATACTCGTGCTGCCACCATTTCAAAACCTTTTAACGCCATTTGTGAAGAATCCAATACTATAGTTGCTTGGAAAAAGTGCTAGGCCTCGATTCTGCTAAAGCCAAACCATTGTGGTGCCACTACCATTGCAATAACGGCATTCAATAATAGACTTTGAAGCGACGTGGTTAAAGTTCAAAATTAAATGACTTTTTGCAGAGTAATTGAAAAGGTGTAACGAAACTGTTTTCATTGCGTGTTGAGGCATCCATACTAATATTATAAATGCGAAAGTAACTCTGTCTGTCTGTATGTTACGCTTTCACGCCTTAACCACTGAACCGATTTTGATGAAATTTGAAAAATCATCTGGAAATATTAATTTGGTGAAATAAAATTAAAAAATTACAACCCCCATACATTTTTCCTTTCACCTGAACATTATTCCCATACGTTATAAAAAAAATTGTTTTTCTTTCGCCTAATTAATACTTCCAGATGATTTTGCTACCGAAATTGAGCCTAAATTCTTTTTTCCGAAACGACTGTAAAATGAATTAACATAAATAATGATGGATCACTCACGGCAAGTCTCCTGCGTCCTCCACTTAAAGCTAACGCCTCTATGCGCACACGCATGCGCGTACGCGGCCAACGCTGCGCAGGCGCAGTCGCAGTCGCCGCCCGCGTCGCACGCGCATGCGTCACGAGTACAGCGCTCTATGTACGGCGAGGGGGGCACCTCCGCGTGACATAGCGTGAAGGGGTAGCGTTTCATAGCGGAGCAGGTCGATGCTGCCCAGTCTTTGCGTTCAGGACGTTGTTTGCAATGATCCTGGGGTACAGGGAAACTTCTTAAATAAATTCCTTAGCATTTTTTAGGATTCTGTACCTTCTTCTTTTCGTGTCAACGATTCACTTTTATAATTTACACTATTCGGAAATAGAATTCTGCCATCTTAATCGCGCTGTCAGTGGCTTTATTTAGATCGTCTTTAGTACAGGAAGTAGGAAATAATGTACCACAAAACATGGATACAGTTCCTAAATGAAATCTTTAGCTCTGTTCTGCTCTTTAGTTCTGTACATCAAAAGGGAAAACTGAACCCCTTTAGTATCACTTCGTTATCAATCTGTCTATATGTCTGTCTATATGTCAGTTAAGACATTAGTCTCAGGAATACGACGAGGCATCAAGTTGAAATTCACACCACATACCCAAATCATATGCCAAAATCATATGTTAAAATCAACGCAATCAAGTTCATCCCTGAATCCAATTTTGCATTCTATTGCGAATCGCACTTGACCTATGATTTTTTAAGTGCGGAAATTTCCTTACAAAATCCTTTAGAAAACTTTTCTATTTGATGATGAAAAATATGGCAGTACGAAGTTCGTTGGCTAATAAGATATATGTAAAAACACATACTATAATCCGCTGCGGTTTCGGGCACGTCGGCTTGAGTTTCCACGAGTCGGCAAATATCAGGACAGAGGACTCGGCCATTCCACCCCCTGAGGGGGTCTGGAAGTCGTCACGCATGTCGCCGTTGTAGTTACCGCATAGACCTTTCACCTATTAAAAGTATTAAAAATAATAAAAGGTATTAAAAATACTAAAAGGTATTAAGAAGAATAGTTTGAAAAATATCGGGAAAAAAATGAAAATAAAGTGAGACTTGAACTCACGACTTTTCCCTTGTAGGGGGAATGATAAATGCTATAAAAAAATCGTTCAAAAAGAATATAAGTATTAAAAAGAAGGCCTGTTTTCCGACTTTTCTTCCTCCAGAGCAATTAAAAATCTCAGAGTAATTAGTGTACCTATATACATTAAAAATTAATCGAATTGAGAATTTCTTCCTTTTTGGAGGTCGGTTATAAATATGACATTAATCGTGCCTCGGAGTGCACGTTATGCCGTTGGTCCCGTTTGCCAGACGAATGTTTATGGCAATCGTTTTGGAGCCAAACAAAAAAACAACTGGTTATAGAGCCAAACAACTGGTCTACCTACAATACTTCAATGTCTTCATTGGGTTGTGGAGGCCAGATGGCAGTCATGAAAAATATCAAAGTTCAACCAAATAGCCAACTGTAAAATACGGACCCCAGTCTCTGGAGGTGAAAGCCTTGGATGCGATCAGGATTGACGCAAGGAAGATGATGAAGGCATTATAGATACACCTCTGTGGCGTAGCGGTAGTGAACGCGGCAGCTACGCAGGAGGCGCAAGTTCGATCCCCGCTCAGTGCAAATATTTGGAGCCATTAATATGGGTATTTGCATTAGTCTGGTAGTGGCTTGGAGATCACCTTAAACCAGACGAATATTTATGGCACTCGTTACAGGTAGCTGGAGCCCTAAAAAGTCTAATATCGATCAGGATTATCGCAAGGAAGTTGATGATAGGTATCACAGGATTCACAGGTACTCACCCTTCCTTGCCACATGGACTCCACTCTGACGTAGACCCTCATGCCGCGGTCCCACTGGAGGCTCATGCCCAAGGATGGCACGTCTAGGAACACGTACGCACCGGCTATACGCATCTTGATCCTGGAGGAAATGGTGATACTTTCTTTATAGGCCGTGCATTGAGAATAAAGTTTGCAGTAAATATCTTTTTTTATGGAATAGGGAGGCAAACGAGCAGACGGATCGCCTGATGATAAGCGATCACCGCCGCCCATGGACACCCACAACTTCAGAAGAGTCACGAGTGCGTTTTAAAAGAGAGTACTTTTTTTTCTTGAATGTTTGAAGGTCGTATTGGTTCGGAAATACCGCTGGCGACAGTTCATTCCACAGTTTAGTTGTACGAGGTAGAAAGTTTCTAGAGAAACGCACAGTTGTGGACCGCCAGTTGTCTAGATGGTGAGTGTGGAACTGTTGTCGCGTGGAACGATAGCGGAAAGAGGCGGCGAGGATCGATCCGGACAATTCCTCGTAAGTAGTGACTTTTGGGTAACAAAAATAAAGGTTCACGGTGCGCTGCAGTCGGTTTCCCTACAGTGTGAAAAATGTTTACAACCCCTAAGTAAAATGGTCCGCTCTAGTCCAAACGGGCAACTGGGTTAAAAAACTTTATTCTCAACCATTTTGGCACGAGGTATAGTGTGGAGATATCCTCGGATACCCCTCACGGGGGGCAATTTTGTTAGATTCGAACCGACTAAAACCACACGTCATCTCGGGTCTTCAGATGCCGGGGGTGGCCCATAAAGCCATTTCCCTTACACCCCGGCTCACAAAGTACCATCTCCAGTTTCGAGATGGGCCCCTCGTGGGTGGAAACATCATCTTGCCCCTCGTCTAACTTATCTATCTTTGTTACAGAAGCCATTAAAAATAAGAAGAACTTATGTATCTAAACAAAAGCCAGATTTTAGTTCACGCGGACGAAGTCGCGGGCAATACAGCTGAAACTGATAAAATCATGCAAAGGGTTACATAACATGTGTATTGAATGACCAACCTCTTCAGTTTGCTGATGTCTGGTACAGGAGCGTCCTTGGTGAGAGACACTATCTCCTCGTTGCCGCCGCGACCGATCTTCAGCGTCACCGACTTGGAGCAGGTGGCGCCTGTGGTGCCACACGGCACGTTCTGTGGAATTAGAAAGACATTAGGGAAAATAATTAAGAAAAAAATAATAAAAATAATAAAGCGTCGGTAGCTTAGTGGTTAAGGAGTCGGCCTTACGATCGAGAGGTCCCGGGTTCGATCCTGGCCATTACACTACTGACGTGAACCCACTCCTAGCACAAGCAATTTAGCTTAGTTGGAGGGGTTAGAGGGAATATTAGTAACTACGGTTCTAATATTCTTTTATAAAAAACAAAATAATAAAATAAATAATAATAATTACTCTATCAACTGTCTTTAATTAGTAAAGCTCCAAAAAGCTGCTGAAGAAAGAAAGAAAGAAAAAATATTTTATTCAAGCTCCTCACAATGTGCATCTCACTAAAATATTATTACAATTTTATAATTAGTATAGATAGGTAAATATATTAAATTAATCTACGGTACACACTGTGCGAACCCAAATAGGGCTCCATTTCAGCATTGAATGCTGCGCACACCCTTCGTTGATTATGCACAGCACTGGTTTACAGATGGGGCCACTAGGTAGCGCTGACACCACGCAAAGTTTTATAGCTATAGTCATCTTAAAGAACCCGTTAAGATAAGACTCTTTACAATTGAAAGTATTTTAGTTATTCAATAATGTTCCCAGAAGGTTTAGAAAAGAAATTTCCACACTACCACATCAATAGCCTAATTATGGCAGCCCCCCACCCATGCTAAACTACCAATGCTATCGGTGCAGTACTCATCACATTGATAGAACTTCGTAGGTACAGGGCCTCGATTCTACTAAAGCAAAACTACAGTCGAACCACAGACACTGCAAAAAGCGGCATTAAATTTTAGACTTGAAAACGATGCGGTTAAATTTAAATGACTATTTACACAGAGTGAATGAAAAAGTGTAATGAAACTTTTTCATTTCATTTTGGACCTTACAGCTATAGAAATAAAGTCTAAAATTTAATGACATTTTTTACAGTGGATCTAATACCTACGACATCGACAGTGATTTAGCTTTAGTAGAATCGACGATGAGATAAGTAAAAAAATCGTCCAAGTCCTGTAAATATTTCTCACCTCTGTGGTGTGGCGGTATTGAACGCGACTGCCACGCAGGAGGCGCGGGTTCCATTCCCGCTCAGTGCAAATATTTGTATGCACGAAATGGCTATTTGCATTGGTCTGGGTGTTTCTATGTATAATATGTATGTATTTACCAAAAAAAAGTATCTAAGTATGTTTAACCGCATTCTAGATTCCATAACACAAGGTAGTTAAGCTACGCTTACCATGGGTCTAGATAGCGTTGTGTAGAATGTTATGAATATATTTATTACTAGCTTTTGCCCGCGGCTCCGCCCGCGTGGATGTCGGTTATAGCGACCAAACATAGCCTATGTCCTTTCTCAATGTCTAATCTACCCTTATACTAAATTTCATCAAAATCGGTTCAGTGGTTTAGGTGTGAAAGGGTAACATACAAACATACAGACAGACAGACAGACAGACAGTTAGAGTTACTTTCGCATTTATAATATTAGTATGGATTTATTATTATTACCTGTATCTCAACATCGAACCCGTCACTGCTGTCCATGACCCCCTTAGCCAGCAGGTAGGTGCAGACCCCCTCGAAGTCGTAGTCGGTCCCGTCGAACGTCACCAGGTGCGAGTCGCCCCACGCGGCGCACAGTCCGGCGCACTTGTGCTTCGAACATGCCCACTTGCCACTGTTGCATTCGCTGGACACAAAATACAACAGGGACCATTATACACCCTGATTTTAATAGTCGTTTCGGATCAAATAAAAATGATTTTGTATGCGGTTCCTATAGCAAAATCGTCTGGAAGTATTCATTTGATAAAAAAAAACTTTTCTAATAATCTATGGGAAAAAAGTAGAATGTAGAAAAATGCAATTGAAAGGAATAAAGTATGAGAGTGGTGAAAAAAAAATTGCGAAATTAATACTTCCAGATTATTTTCATCCGAAACGACTCCTTCATTATTTTTTCAAGATGGCGACCTTGGCAGAAGGGTTGCAACCCCATAAACCTGAATTTAACTTGAAACTGATGTCTAGAAAAGAAAATTGCTTCTTAAGACAAATGTACGCTAAGCCCAAAAGTTAATGTCCGCGATTTCAAACTCAGGTCTCTTTTGCACGGAGGTTAAGTAACCTCTTAAACCACCAGCTATCTACAGTAAAAATCCCGTCAGACTTGGCCTAGCCGTTTCGGAAATTGCCTGTTAGGAACAAAATGTCTGTTGAGATGATGGTACAGCCACCTGGATTTTCTCTGGCCTGTTAGAAACAGACAGACAAACAAGAAAAGAGGTTCTTTGTTTACTTTGGAGAACGCGATCCACTCACTTTATTTTGGTTTTTACAGTAGCAACTGCCATTTGACCTACCTTTGAACGTTTCATGAAATAATTATTATCTCTATCAACGTAATCACAATCACATATCGAAGCCGTAAATTTTATGGTACCTAGATAATATTGTAATAAGTTTTATTTATTTATGATTATTAAGAATATAAATAATTGATAAGAAACCCTATCTACTAATATTCATTGGTTTAACGCAGTGGTTCTCAAACTTTTTAAATGACGGAACCCTTTTGGAAAGCAAAATACTTGATGGAACCCTACAATAAAACAATTATTTTTATAAGTGTATTCTTTATTAATCAGCATAATAAAAGTACAATGTATCAGTTACTAATTATTATTTACTTCACCACTTGGTAAGGACAATAATAGAAAACATTAAAAAAGAAAAAATCTAACTAGTGGGAGGTATGAAACTGTTTTTTATTTTTCATCAATTGCTTGATATCAGGTTTGATGGAAGAAAGTTGGAGTCTCATATCAGCTTCAGCGTCCAGTCTATTGCGATATTTTGTTTTCGTGGCTGCGTAGGTAGAGAATCCTGTTTCGCACAAATATGTAGTTGGGAACGGGAGAAGAATATCCAGAGCCATTTGGCCAAGCATTGCATATTCATCTTGGATTCTGCACCAAAAATCATTAAGAGGCGTCGTTTTGAACAATGACTCCATACTTGTGTCTGATGACATTTCTAAAAGAGATTCATATATGGACGTATTATATTAAAAACGTTCCAACCCACAACATGTCCAAAAATGAGTTATCTACACCATTGAGGTCAGCGAGCATGGTACTTTCAAATATCGAAAACGTTCTAAGCTACCTTGCTTGTAAGGGTAAAAGTAACTATAGGGTTCCAACCCACAACATATGAAACGTCTGAATATAATAAACACTGAAATGTTCCAACCTATTTGAAACTGTTTTGGCATATTTGTTTTCTATGGCGTAGCTGTTTTCTTTTTTCCCCTAAAATGAACTAAGTAACTTGAAACGTTTTTGTTCAAATTGTACTTTCAATATAGCTTACATTATAACTATCATGAAAATGATCTAAACTGTTTGGAATAATTTTGAGAAATACCTGTCATTAATAAAAGCATTTCACAAAAACGTTCCAATGAGCCTGGAAGTTTTTTTTTCGTTTATTTTTGCTTATGGAAGCATAATATTAATATTACAGTATTATGGCTGATTATGATTGCTTTTATAATTTATTTTTCCTCTAATCCTTATCCATGATACTAAAATACGTAACAAATGCATGTTTCGCCTCATGTATCTTTTAAATTCCTCAGTCGATTTAAACAGAGTTTTCACCACTAGAAAGATGATAAAATGGTGAAAGGTGCGGATGCAGTAAGTATACAATTGTTGGTAAAACATTCATATTAAATTACCAGTCAAATCATCTATTTTCTGTTATTCAAATGTTTGGAACATTTCTAAGAAAAATATTCTGTAACTGCCTTAAGTAAATCACAATTAATTAAAAACGTTCCATGGCTTATTTAATCAATTATCTGAAGATGTCATATAAATAAGTAAATTTTTAACTACTTAAAAATAAAGAAAAATAACCTTAAAACGACTCTCATGACCAGATTTGCAAAATATTGGTCTGTTCCTGAACAATACTCTGTTCAACTTAAAAGTAAGATTACTCAATTTGAATGTCATGTGGGTTGAAACATTTTCAATATAATACGTCCATATCTCATTTGACATGTTTTCAGGCTTTTCCAAGTTGGGTAAAAAAGGATTATGAATCCAGAAGTTCACTTTAATTTTTGTATTGTGTTCTTCGGGAAAATACTTTTCAAAAGATGCGCGCATCGAACTGAGATATTGGACCAATTCTTCAAACACATTATCTTCAAACATTTCTGAGTCGTTTTCGCTAACAAACTCACTGAGTAACGTAAAACTTTCTATTTCTTTCTTACCAATGCAAATGATCCAAAAATCTAATTTTCTTTTAAAAGCAGTTATTTTATTATAGGCCTGAAACACTGTTGTCTGTTTACCTTGCAACGATAAATTTAATTCGTTAAGTTTTTGAAAGATATCCGCCATAAAAGACAATCGGAACAACCAAGTTTTATCATACAAACGGTCCTTCAAATTAAAAGAAGTATCTGCTGAAAGAAACATTTGTAACTCGGCTCTAAGTTCAAATAGCCTTGTTAAAGTTTTTCCCCGAGACAGCCATCGCACTTCTGTATGGAGCAGCAGTGTTTTATGTTTGCTGCCATAATCTTCACACAATAATGAGAACAATCGGGATTGTAGTGGTCGTGATTTGATAAAATTAATTATTTTTACCGCTTCATCCATAACTAATTTTAGATTAGACGGCATTTGCTTCATCGCAAGTGCTTGTCTATGCAGAATACAATGACTGGAACTACAATTAGGCGCTTTATTTTTCATTCGTGACACTGCTCCTGCTGTTTTACCTGTCATCGCCTTGGCCCCATCTGTACAAATGTCAATGCAATTGTTCCAACTGAGATTATGTTCTTCAAAAAATATATTTATTTTATTAAAAATTTCTTCCCCGGTAGTGTTTGTAAGCAGCGATGAACACATAAGCATGTCTTCTTCAAAAGAACTTTTATATGGATATCTCACAATAACCAGCAGGATAGCCAAACCAGCGACATCAGTCGACTCGTCCATTTGCAAAGCGAATCGTGTATTTTGTAGACGTGTAACTAGTTCTTGTTTGACGTAGCTTGCCAGATCATGGATTCGTCGTGAAACAGTATCGTTTGATAGCGGAACAGTAGAAAGATGCTTTGCAGATTTTTCATCAAGCATACATTTTGTTATGTCTAATACACATGGTTTTATTAATTTCTCAGCGATAGTGTGCGCTTCACCTGCTTGTGCAATGCGATAGCTAACTAAATATGATGCCTCCGTGGCCTTTTCGTTGGTAGTTTGTGTTACATGCATCATATTTTTTTGACTTTCTAATAACTGATCTTTTTTGCGAACAAAAAATTCTTTATTCTTGTCTTTAGTCTCGGGGTGTACGGTTTCTAAATGTCGACGCAATTTGGCAGGTGCCATGGAACTATTAGGAAGCAGTTTACTACAGAGCATGCAGAGAGGTGAGCCGTTGGAATCAACAAATCCGAAACTGATATAAGATTCATCATACTTCCTTTTTTTCGTCTTTGAAACCGTCGAGCTTGACGTCGTGGCACTCGTGGCATCATCTTCTGGATCGGTGATTGCTAAATTCTCCGCGCGCATTGCTTTTGAACATTCAGCGTCATTAGAAGATGTTGTTGGAATACGTTTAACACCTTTAAGCCAACGTTCCATTCTTCTTTATTTATAATGTTACAAGTCAGGATAGTGGGGTTTAAATAATGCACAATCGGTACTGCGTATAAGAGACTAAATTTAGAACCTACAGGAAAGAAATGTATAAAACTGAGACAACAGAATACAGCAGGCAGTAAAACAATGAACACTAGTTTCTCGCTAGCGAGCTTGTAAGTAGGTAGTAACTTATCGCTCCGAACGCTAATCATCAACTGACGACGCCAACGCGCGATCGCCGCTTTTATACTTAGTCCTAGACTCGATCTCAAATATTCTCGAAAATACTCGAGTCGGCACCTTTGATAAACAAAAAGCAAAAATAAAAACAGAAATTTAAAAATAGCGTTGTAAACAATATCGACTTTATCCTTTGAAGTTAGAGACGAAAGTCGCTTGTTGACAACTATAGCGTCTAATTCAGAGGCGGCTTTTATCAAAGAGACTGAGCGCTTACAAGTATACTACCCGCTCGTTTTAAGTTTGCCGCTGGCGATAGGTATGAGTGTATGACGTTCGAAATTTTTTATTTAATTGTAACAATAAAAATTGTGTACGTTAGATATTTGGGTAAAACTATGACACATTATAAGTTTTGTTGTCACGTGGGGGAGGGTACGCGCATTCCACAGACCGGCAAACTTAGAGCGAACGCGTTGTACAAGTATAAAATTGTTGAGACCAAACTTATGAGATATTGTACCAGCTAATGTAACACAAGCTTATACCAATACAAATAAATAAATAAATAACATTCATAGCGTTTTGTCTCCGCGCGGCCGCGGAGTCCGCACAGCCGCGGAGCGACCAGAGAGAGGTGTTTTGATTTTTTTATTTCTAAATTCTTGCGGAACCCCGACAGACGTTCGACGTACGTTCTATACCTTCACTGTGAACAGACGTGCATGTGGATATTAAAATAATAAACATTATTTAATTAGCTGAATCGTGACCTAGATATCAACAACTATAGGTAATCGTGAAAACTGTGACTAATGCAAAGTGGTAAACATCTGTAAGGTGAACGTAGAATGTGCTATAATTGAGCGGACTTATTAATATGGCTGATAGTCCCTTTGATAAGGGTAGCAGGACCCCCCGCACGCCTCCCCCAACGTCTGCCCCGCCGCAAAGGCCAAATGTGACTTTTCAAGGCGCACTCCAGGCGGAATGGGTGTCGACGCCGGAAATCCAGAATTGGATGAGCTCTATTGAGCAGTGCCTCAATGAGGTATGCCATATTGCAACAGAAGGGAAACTGAACTCGGACCAGAAGCTGCGAATTAGTACTTTATGTAGAAAAGTGGCAAGTGGAACCTCCCAAATGGCGGTACAATACCAGTCACTTAAAGTGAAAGCCGTCCAAGCTAGCACAGCTGGCCAAGCCCTTCAAGACCAACTTGACATTGCAAAGCAACTGCATGACCTAAAAGAGACCATCGTTGAAACAACAACGAGCAAAACCACCGCAACGTTCGCCGATATGCTGAAAAAGGGAAATAACCAATTCATACCCAAAACAAGCCTAAGCTCAGTGGCAATCTATCCCAATGACAAGGATAAGACAAGTGACGAGACCAAGTCATTAGTCCAAAAAATTATCTGCCCTGAGAGAATGAAGTTGCAAGTTAGAGGGCTACGAAAGACGAAGAACGGCGGCGTCATAATAAGCACTGACACAAAGGGAGACATCGAGAAGATAAAACAATCAGCCCAACTAACAAAATCAGGCCTTACCGTAGACGACCAGCTCAAAAAGAAACCACGAGTCATCGTTATAGGAGTACCAGCGACCATGCAGGAAAAGGAAGTATTTACCTGTTTGTACCACCAGAACCTGGTGGATAAAATACAAGGTTACAGCCTTGAAACGTTCCTGGCTTCGATTAGGCTAAGCCATAAATCGGGTAAGAGGGACGCAGAGACCTGTAACTACGTGATTGAACTACCTGCAAACATACGTAAGGTCCTGATTACCAATGAAAGGGTTTTTGTGAACTGGTCTTCTTGCCCTGTTAGAGATTTTACGCTGGTTACTAGATGTTTCAAGTGGCATCAGTATGGACATGCAGCAAAAACATGCAGGGAGACGACACACACCTGCGGGCAGTGCGGAGAGCAAGGGCATACGATGAAGGACTGCACAAAGACGACAGAGGGAGCAAAATGCGCGACTTGCACACGGTTCAAGAAGCCGAGTACGCATACCACGGGAGCGGCTGAATGCCCGGCGAGGATAATAGCCGAAAAAAGGTACATTAATTCGATTGATTATGAAGGCGCCTAAGAGCGCCCTCAACCAAGTTTACTGACCTTTATATTCTTGTTTTTATAGTTTTTAATTCTTTTTTAACTTAATAAATTCATATAGTAATGACACATAATTTAATCAATGATATAGATAACTTCTCCGTCTCAGAATCCAGTTTGTGTGAAGCAGAAGAGTGCAAACAATATCTAACGTCGTGCACTAACCCATTAACCATAATAACCCAAAACATACGTAGTGTCTTTAAGAACTTTGATGCATTTACTACATTACAACATAGACTGAATACTAACCTAGACGTCATTGTCTTGACGGAATGTAGGCTATCTTTACCATATAACATACCACTAATGCCGGGATATAACATGTACAGAAGTAAAACAATATACAATCAGAACGATGGGGTAGTAATTTACATAAAAAGCGATATTAATGCAACTGTGGACGAACCATATATGCAGGAATGTAATAGATTAACAATAAAAATAGGAACAGACGTGGCAATATTAGCAATATACAGGCCTCCAGCCTTTAGCGATAAGTACAGGTTTATCCACGCATTAAATGACACCTTGCAAAGCCTATCTTCATTTAAAAATATAATTTTAATTGGAGATATTAATATTAATATCTTAAAAGGACAACAAGACGTTAATGAGGATGCCCTACATTATCTTAACCTATGCGCATTCCATGGATTGTTCCCTACGCACTCTTTTATCACGCGCCCAGAAAGTGGCTCTTGCTTGGACCACGTCATGCTAAAATCGCATTATCGCTCACAAACGCTTGTCATCAATAATCCTATAACCGATCATAATGCTGCGCTATTAACCCTAAGTTGCAAGTTACCTAGATCAAAAAATGCCCGCATAGTCAATAAATTAGATACGAATAGACTTGAAGGCGATTTACGCGACATCGACTTTGGCCCCGTTTACTATTCTGATGATCCGCATTTTTGTATGCAGTACATGACCGACAAAATAAAAAATGCTGTGCAGAAAAATACAACTGCAATAAGATTGCATAATAAAAATTATAGCTTGAAGCCTTGGATAACACCCGGCCTCATTCGCTGCATGAAGCACAGGGATAAACTGCACTTAAAATGTAAACGCGACCCTAATAATTTAATAATACAGGTTTCATACAAACGATACAGAAACTTTTGCAATGATCTGTTGAGAAAAGTTAAAATAAATTATGATAAACTAAAACTGGAAAAAGCTGGTTCGAATAATAAAATTATCTGGCAACATATTAAGAATATGACCTACACCACGAAACAAAATGAATCGCCTACAAGTTTATTGAGTGCACACTCATCACAGGTTGCGTCAGCTAACATAGTAAATAACTTCTTTTTAAATGTTGGTAAGCGGCTTGCACAACAAGTGCAGGGACACACACAGCACTCATCAAGCCCTCCCTTTCCGTGCAAGACTACCTTATCATCTTTTGTGATGCTAGACACCGACGAGGAAGAGATTGAAAGAATAATAATGAATTTAAAAGAAGACAGTGCAGTAGGCTGGGATAACATTTCAAATAAGATCCTTAAAAAATTCAGGCGTATATTAGTGCCTCCGTTAACCAACATCTTCCAAAAATGCTTATCAAATGGTGTATTCCCCAAATGTCTCAAAAAAGCAGTAATTGTCCCGGTATACAAGTCGGGAGGAAAAGAGCAAGTAACAAATTACAGGCCCATTTCCTTACTCCCTGCAATGTCAAAAATACTTGAGAAAATTGTAAATAATAGGTTGATGAAATATTTGGAGGATAATTCACTTTTGTCAAATACGCAGTTTGGTTTTAGAGCCAAAAGGTCGACGGCCGATGCTGTACATCATTTGACTGACCTCATAGCACAAGAACTTGATAAGGGAAATCGCACAGTGGGTATCTTCCTGGACCTAGCCAAAGCTTATGACACGGTTTCCATTCCTAAGTTGTTGAAAAAGATGGAAAATATAGGGGTAAGAGGCGTACAACTAACACTCTTCGAAAGCTATTTGAAAGAGCGTACGCAATGTGTAAAGATCGGCAATGTTCTCAGTGACGACCTAGAAAACACCAACTTTGGTATCCCACAAGGAAGTATCCTGGGAAGTACACTGTTCTTAATTTACATAAATGAACTTTGTAATCTAAAACTAGAGCACGGCACGATCATATCATATGCGGACGATACTGCCCTCCTTTTTTCTGCTGAGTCAGAAAATGAAGCGTACGGGCATGCCCAGCGCGGATTCAATATTATTAATAAATGGCTTCATTATAACTTACTAACATTAAATACAGAAAAAACTAAATATGTTGCTTTCTCGATGCGCAAAAGACAGACTACTCCTCGGACAGAACCGTTACTTTATGCTCACCACTGTAAAGACCCTGATGACACAGTCAACAAGTGTCCCTGCCCGGATATAACTAGAGCAGACAAAATAAAATACCTGGGTATTATAATAGACGAAACCCTGTCTTTTGCTCAACATAGCGAAGCACTAATTAAAAGACTACGCAAACTGATATTTGTATTTAAGAAAATTAGGTACATTGCTGATTTAAAACTAATTAAACAGGTATACTATGCCCTTTGTCAATCAATATTAACATACTGCATAACGTCATGGGGAGGAGGGGGTAAATCCTTGTTACTGCCCATCGAGAGAGCACAGAGAGCGATCCTAAAGGTAGCAACTTCCCGACCTTTTCTATATCCCACTGACCTCCTATACAAATCTTGTGAACTACTAACAGTCCGCCAGCTATTCATAATGAGCACTGTACTAAAACAGCACGCAGCACTCCCCTACAGCACTGAAATTGTAAATAAAAGACGGAAAGATATTGCATGCACACAGCGAATTACGATAAAGCACGAATATACAGCCAAATTCTTTATGTTTCTGGGACCACTGCTGTATAATAGAGTAAATGCCATAGCAGACATTTATCCCCTGAACTACAACCAGTGTAAGAATGTCGTAAAGAATTTCCTGCAAAAATTGACACACGATGAGACAGAGAAGTTGATAACGGTGGTGAAATAAATATTGTTAAGTAGTTTAGTAACTAAGATATAAGTTTAGATTTATTTGCCAATCCACTTTGCAAGTAGTTTTTATACCTAAGAATTATTTATTTGTTTATTTAAAATGTAAAAAATGCACCACAAGCCTGAAAAACAGGATTACCTAGTTCAGGCACAAGCTATGTAGCACAGCTGAATAACTATAGATAATGTAAGAGTTATTAGACAAATGTAGAGCTCATATATAATATATGTATTATTACATAATACATCTAAGATAGTATGTACTTAGTATAAAAGATAGCAATAGATAGATTAAGAAACTATGTAACAAGTACTAATGAATTAATGAAATAAATTATAATTATAATTATTAATTATAATTATTAGAGGTATCACGGAACCCTAGGGTTCCGCGGAACACACTTAGAGTATAGCTGGTTTAACGTATTCAATTTATTCAAATATAATTTAACTCCCGTCTGCTTATGAGGGGCCCAATATTATCATGGGGACCCCAACCAACCCCATCCCATCACTGCCACCATTGTTAACATGGTACATGTTTACGATGGTGACCCTCTTTCCGAGGCTTTGCCTTTAGCTGGCCTTGGGTCAGCCGGGGTGCGAGGGATATGTTGAAGACAATCTCACCTCCGGCCTACCACCACGACCCACAGTCGCCGTGTGGTTTTAGTCGGTTCGAGTCCGATATAACCTCCCCTACCGGCTCCGGCAAGGTGTAGTCAAATTGACGTGTCCTTTCATAAAAAAAATAGAAAGATCTGCAAACTGGAAACTGATGATTGAAGGACATAGCTCTGGCGCAGTTTATGTCTTAGTGTTGGGACGGTTAGACGGTAGTCGATGCCGGAAAAGCCAAAATAAGCCAGATCTAGAAAAATAGTAGCAGTAAGCAGTAAACTTTGAATGCAAACTAACGCTATGCTGTGATGACTCCCACCAGTACATTATGGTACCTACTTGCATTAATGCATAAAATTGTACATTTTGCTATGGAAGAGCGGAGTCTCCTAATACAGGCATTACTTGCTTAAAAGGAGGCTTCAATCACAAAACTGTTATACCAAACTGTTTAATGCAAAATAAACTTTTTTTTTTTACAGTCAGCATCATAAATATCTTGACGATGGATTATCCAAATGATCTTAAAACTATCGTATTAATAGCAAATCGAACTGTTTTATTGACTCATATGTTATTATTGTCCGAACTAAAGGAGTGTACAAAATATCAGAACAATCGGTCAACTGGAAGGGGGTAAAAAACCAAAATTAAGATCATTTTGAGCACTCTGGGCCTCGATTCTACTAAAGCAAAACTATAGTCAAACCACAGAGATTGCAAAAAGCGGCAATACCTTATATACTTTAAAGCGATGCATTTAAAGTTCAATATTAAATAACTGTTAGCAGAGTGTACTGAAACTTTTGTCATTTAATTTTGGACCTTAGTGTATAGAAATAAAGTCTAAACTTTAATGCCGCTTTTTGCAATCTCTGTGGTTTGACTATAGTTTTGCTTTAGTAGAATCGAGGCCCTAGTCGTCAACATCGTTCTGATACTGACCGTACAATGGTACACAAATGGATAGATAGATTTAAATGTATGTAGGTCCCCCCATTCATATCCCAACCCATCCCTATTTCTTAATAAATTGGAGAGGAGAAGCCTATTATTATTTTTTATAAAAGGACACGTCAATTTGACTTCCCCTCACATGATGGTAAGCTAAAGGCAAAGTCCTGGAAAGAGGGTCACCATCGTAAACATATACCATGACCATGTTTTAATTTGTGTAACATATATTAAATAAATAAATAATTGATAAAAGTAGTTATTTCTATAGCAATATACATAACGTTTATAACTCAGCGTGTCGTAATAAACGTCATTGCTGAGTAAGTGATACTGGTAATATTCATTTGGCATTCGTAACCAAAAAGTGAAAGGCACGTACGCATTGCGCATGCCAAGTTACGCACTGTCTGTAATATACTGGAGTATTTGAGTAGAGATTATATCGGGGGCGTAGCTCAAATGGTAGAGCGCTCGCTTAGCATGCGAGAGGTACCGGGATCGATACCCGGCGCCTCCAATTTTTTTAGGAACCTAGGTTAGTTTTATTTTGTATTACGTATTTTTTAACTACGTAATGTCTTTGTATGTATAGTTTTATTAGGATTGTTGTAACAACGGGGGCGTAGCTCAGATGGTAGAGCGCTCGCTTAGCATGCGAGAGGTACCGGGATCGATACCCGGCGCCTCCAATTTTTTTAGGAACCTAGGTTAGTTTTATTTTGTATTACGTATTTTTTAACTACGTAATGTCTTTGTATGTATAGTTTTATTAGGATTGTTGTAACAACGGGGGCGTAGCTCAGATGGTAGAGCGCTCGCTTAGCATGCGAGAGGTACCGGGATCGATACCCGGCGCCTCCAATTTTTTTAGGAACCTAGGTTAGTTTTATTTTGTATTACGTATTTTTTAACTACGTAATGTCTTTGTATGTATAGTTTTATTAGGATTGTTGTAACAACGGGGGCGTAGCTCAGATGGTAGAGCGCTCGCTTAGCATGCGAGAGGTACCGGGATCGATACCCGGCGCCTCCAATTTTTTTAGGAACCTAGGTTAGTTTTATTATATACTAGCTGTGCCCGCGACTTCGTCCGCGTGGAATGTACTTAATAAAAAAAATCAGTTAATTTTTTTTTTTTTTAGCCTAAGTTCCTCCTTATTACATAAGCTATCTGCCAGTGAAAGTCCCGTCCAAATCGGTCCAGCCGTTCCAGCCAAAACAAACAGACAGACAGACAGACAGACAGACAGACAGACAGACAGACAAAAAATTTAAAAATATATATTTTGGTATGTGTACCGTATATACATCCATATGCATGTAGTAGAAAGCGGTTATTTTAATATTACAAACAGACACTCCAATTTTATTTATTTGTATGTATGTATGTATAGATGTATAGATGTATAGATTGCGTATTTTTTAACTACGTAATGTCTCTGTATGTATAGTTTTATTAGGATTGTAGTAACAACGGGGGCGTAGCTCAGATGGTAGAGCGCTCGCTTAGCATGCGAGAGGTACCGGGATCGATACCCGGCGCCTCCAATTTTTTTTAGGAACCTAGGGTAGTTTTATTTTATATTGCGTATTTTTTTAACTACGTAATGTCTCTGTATGTATAGTTTTATTAGGATTGTTGTAACAACGGGGGCGTAGCTCAGATGGTAGAGCGCTCGCTTAGCATGCGAGAGGTACCGGGATCGATACCCGGCGCCTCCAAGTACTGTTTTGTAATCTGGGACAGTTTTGTGCTAATTTTATTCTCTAGAATAGCATCTATTAGGTATACAAATTACAGTTTTCAACTCATTATTGCTTTGTCTGATTTCTAAATTCCACATTCTTATATAATATGCATGGCGACGAGTGGCCGGATGACTGTGGAATTTTTTTTCAATACTAAGGTTGCTAATAAGGTCACGACCAGCTTTATGGAAAGTGATAAGGTAGTAATGATAAGGTCGAGGATCGGATGCTATGGTTCAGTAGGGGAACAATTAATTCAATAAATTAGCCTATCGCGACTTACTACTGCTCAATATGCGCCATTTCTCCCGATCCTCCGCCTTAAATTTTTCCCAGCCACCTGTTTCATTCAATCTACTAGGCAAACTGACGTAAGGCGAGACGCCCCATAAGCAAGAGACTAGGACCGTCTCGCCTTACGTTAGCCTTCTAGCGGTCTACACTCAAGGACTCATCTGGATTCGTAGAACGTAAATGCTAAAATATTTATTCAATGTTATTTTTTGTGATGTGGGAGTATAACTATATATTATAAATGGATGTGAATATATCAACATAAAGTCTAGGATGCAACCTGGAACAATGCCATATACAAGGTGATTCTATAGTCGTTTCGGAAAAAAAGAATTTGGGCAGTTTCGATAGCAATCACCTGGAAGTATTAGTTCAGCGAAAGAAAATGTTTTTTTTTAATAATGTATGGGAATAATGTTCAGATGAAAGGAAAAATGTATGGGGGTTGTAATTTTATTTTATTACCCGACTACGGCGAAGCCAAAAGGAGGGTTATGATTTTGACAGGCTATGTATGTATGTATGTATGTATGTATGTATGTAAGTATGTATGTATGTTCATTTGTTCCCTCATAGCTTTACCGTCCGATGGTTATAGGCTATATGACGTGTCACTCAATCTTGTGTGGCGCCCTCTGGCGCTCATAAGGTACTGCGATAAAAAATAAATTTGGGATAAAAAATATGCCGTGTTTGGTACCAAATGAAAGGGCTTAATAAGCACATTTCAAATATGTATAAATTATTAGCTTTACCTTGCCCCAAAATAATATAAATAAAAAATAAAGTTTAAAACTAAAACCCGACTACCGAAAAATCGCGCTTTAAAAGTAACAAACAAGAAAATATCAAGGATAGCCGTGGTCGTATGCCACTTACTCTGACAAAACAATATATAATTATATTCTAGGGAAAAGTGGCATACGACCACGGCTATCCTTGATATTTTCTTGTTTGTTACTTTTAGAGCGCGATTTTTCGGTAGTCGGGTTTTAGTTTTTTCACTCAGCCTAGTGGTATGGTAATGGACTGCTGAGACGAGGTCTCGGGTTCACGGCACACACCAATTACTTTTCGAAGCTTTTCGAAGTTATATGTGTATTTATCGCAGGTTTATAAGTGCCCGGTTAATGGCAATAGGCTCGCCACCTATAACATTGGGACCTAAACATAAACTGCCGAAATGTGGGTGCTAGCACCTCTGCCTACCCCTTCGGGGAATACAGGCGTGAGTTTATGTTATGTTACATGATTTTGCTATCGAAACTGCCCAAGTTCTTTTTTTTCCGAAAAGTCTTTAAAATCACTTTGAATATTATGTTTCTAATGTATAAAACACAAATATGACGTAGGTGTGTGTGATAAAGATAGAGGTAAACTCACCACTTGTTACACTCCTCTTGCATGGTATGTCCGTCAGGGTAGCTCCTCCCCCCGTGGTGGCAGGGGCACTGGGAGGGAGTGACGCACTTCTTCGATGCCATGTCCAGCACATAGCCCTTGGTGCACTGGCAGCCAGGACGACACTCCGCCGTGGTGGCGGTGGGGGGGAGGTGCATGTTCTGTGGGTGAATAGGATGTTCAGAATTTTATATCCATACTAGCATAGCTCAACGAATTAGCAAGCTGAAGTGGCAGTGGGCTGGCCATATCTGCCGTAGGACCGATAACCGTTGGGGGAAACGAGTCCTTGAGTGGAGACCGCGAACCGGCAAACGTAGTGTGGGGCACCCTGCGACTAGATGGAGCGACGATATACGCTGTGGCTGGTGGGGAGTGGAGGAGGACAGCCGAAGACCGGGCTAAGTGGCGTGTCATGGGAGAGGCCTATGTCCAGCAGTGGACTGCCGCGGGCTGATGATGACTAACTGACCCGGCGAACTTCGTACCGCCAATTATTTTCCACCCGCGTGGCATCCGATCCCGTTCCCGCCGCACCCTTTTATACAATGATATAGTTATCTAAACAGCAACAGAAATAACCACACTGTCACTTCTACGTATATGCCGATGCTGCCCGAATTTGTTGACTTTAATGATCACTGCTCCGTTCCCTTGAATAGTAGCGTAATGTATAAGCGTCAGTAGCTTAGTGGTTAAGGAGTCAACCTCACGATCGAGAGGTCCCGGGTTCGATCCTGGCCATTACACTACCGGCGTGAACCCACTCCTAACACAAGCAATTTAGCTTAGGTGGAGGGGTTAGAGGGAATATTAGTAACTACGGTTCTAATATTCTTTAAAAAAAAAAACAAAAAAAGAAATTATTGTAAAGTTTCATGAAAATCCATTCAGTAGTTTTTACGTGAAGGAATAACATACATACATACATCCATCCATACTCACAAACTTTCGCGTTTATAATATTAGTAGGTTCATATTGCTATGGAACTTTATTGTTAATAAGATATAAGATGGACCTCTGAATTAAAGTGATTTATTTTGTGAAATTGAATTTATAAGTTTAGATTTCAGAGATTTCCTTTCATTTAATTTACTATATTAGTTAGACAGATTTGATCCTTATGATTGCCACTATTGATTGAAGCCATAAAAATGCAGGATGTAATTTTTTCAGGTTTTAGTCGATTCGAAAGATGTTGACGAACAGAGTACTCAAAATGATATTAATCTCGTTTTAACCCCCTTGACCGATTGTTCTAATATTTGGTATACACCTTTAGTTCGAACATAACATAACATAACATAACATAAACTCACGCCTGTATTCCCCGAAGGGGTAGGCAGAGGTGCTAGCACCCACATTTCGCCAGTTTATGTTTAGGTCCCAATGTAATAGGTGGCGAGCCTATTGCCATTAGCCGGGCACTTATAAACCTGCGATAAATACACACATAACTTCGAAAAGTCATTGGTGTGTGCCATGGTAAACCTGGGATCGAACCCGAGACCACCTCTCAGCAGTCCATTACCCATACCACTAGGCTACCGCAGATGTACCATATAAATCAATAAAACAGTTTAATTTGCATTTAATACCTACCAGAGTTTTAAGATCATTTTGAAACTTCGTCGTCAAAATATTTATGACGCTGACTGTACACATCACATACGTTAACGACTGGCATAAACGTCAAAATACGTGTCAATCCCATAAATTCATCGTTCTAGACAATAATAACTGGCCGATGAATTGCCATTTGTTTAGGAGGCTGTTCTGCCTGTACCTACCTTGCAAGTAAGCGGCTCCGCAATCTGGCAGGTGGTAAACTCCATGTTGTTAGAAGCGGTGCAGTTGCTCCTCAGGTCTTCAGCTGGAGGGTAGTTCTGGATCTCATCAGGAGTCGCTGGTTTGCAATCCCAGCGAGCTCCCACGCAAGTGCTGGATAAAATAAAACCATTTTCATTGTATTTATTTTTTAAATATTAGAACCGCAGTTACTAATGTTCTCTCTAACCCCTCAAATTAAGTTAAATGACTTGTGCTAGGAGTGGGTTCACGTTGATAGTGTAATGGCCAGGGGGATTCGGACCCGGGACTTCTCAAACGTAAGGCCGACTCCTTAACCACTAATATATGTATAAATGAAATTAATAGTGATTTTTGAATAATTAAATACTTAAGTCCATCCATCCATATATACTCACGTCTGTAAATTTTCATTAGGGGCAGACAGAGGTGTATTAGCACCCACACGTTTCACCGATTGGGTATTCTTCTGACTAGTCAAATTGGTTATTTTTACTAAACGTCAAGACAGTAAATTATAAGATAACTTGTATGAAAAAATGTTTAGTGACGTCATAAAATTTAAAAGTCAAATCATTTACTATTATAGGTTAGGTGAATTATTAAAAATAAATAAAAACGATAAAATAAGAACCGATGCAAGTTTTATCGCTCTTTTACAATTCTTAATTTAATGAGCTCAGGCAAATAATTTATTTTAAGAAGGTATAGGAACATACCCAATCATGATTTTCGGTTCCATCACGCAATAGTGGGCGAGCCTATTGCCGTTTAGCGGGCTCTTTATCTTGGGTCGTATGTTTACTGTCGGATGGAGAACAGCCTTATCCCTTAGTCGCCTTTTACGACACCCACAGGAAGAACTGGGGTGGTCCTATTGAGAACAGCCATATCCCTTAGTCGCCTTCTACGACACCCACAGGAAGAGCTGGGGTGGTCCTATTGAGAACAGCCATATCCCTTAGTCGCCTTCTACGACACCCACAGGAAGAGCTGGGGTGGTCCTATTGAGAACAGCCATATCCCTTAGTCGCCTTCTACGACACCCACAGGAAGAGCTGGGGTGGTCCTATTGAGAACAGCCATATCCCTTAGTCGCCTTCTACGACACCCACAGGAAGAGCTGGGGTGGTCCTATTGAGAACAGCCATATCCCTTAGTCGCCTTGTACGACACCCACAGGAAGAGCTGGGGTGGTCCTATTGAGAACAGCCATATCCCTTAGTCGCCTTCTACGACACCCACAGGAAGAGCTGGGGTGGTCCTATTGAGAACAGCCATATCCCTTAGTCGCCTTCTACGACACCCACAGGAAGAGCTGGGGTGGTCCTATTGAGAACAGCCCTATCCCTTAGTCGCCTTCTACGACACCCACAGGAAGAGCTGGGGTGGTCCTATTGAGAACAGCCATATCCCTTAGTCGCCTTCTACGACACCCACAGGAAGAGCTGGGGTGGTCCTATTGAGAACAGCCATATCCCTTAGTCGCCTTCTACGACACCCACAGGAAGAGCTGGGGTGGTCCTATTGAGAACAGCCATATCCCTTAGTCGCCTTCTACGACACCCACAGGAAGAGCTGGGGTGGTCCTATTGAGAACAGCCATATCCCTTAGTCGCCTTCTACGACACCCACAGGAAGAGCTGGGGTGGTCCTATTGAGAACAGCCATATCCCTTAGTCGCCTTCTACGACACCCACAGGAAGAGCTGGGGTGGTCCTATTGAGAACAGCCATATCCCTTAGTCGCCTTCTACGACACCCACAGGAAGAGCTGGGGTGGTCCTATTGAGAACAGCCATATCCCTTAGTCGCCTTCTACGACACCCACAGGAAGAGCTGGGGTGGTCCTATTGAGAACAGCCATATCCCTTAGTCGCCTTGTACGACACCCACAGGAAGAGCTGGGGTGGTCCTATTGAGAACAGCCATATCCCTTAGTCGCCTTGTACGACACCCACAGGAAGAGCTGGGGTGGTCCTATTGAGAACAGCCATATCCCTTAGTCGCCTTCTACGACACCCACAGGAAGAGCTGGGGTGGTCCTATTGAGAACAGCCATATCCCTTAGTCGCCTTCTACGACACCCACAGGAAGAGCTGGGGTGGTCCTATTGAGAACAGCCATATCCCTTAGTCGCCTTCTACGACACCCACAGGAAGAGCTGGGGTGGTCCTATTGAGAACAGCCATATCCCTTAGTCGCCTTCTACGACACCCACAGGAAGAGCTGGGGTGGTCCTATTGAGAACAGCCCTATCCCTTAGTCGCCTTCTACGACACCCACAGGAAGAGCTGGGGTGGTCCTATTGAGAACAGCCATATCCCTTAGTCGCCTTCTACGACACCCACAGGAAGAGCTGGGGTGGTCCTATTGAGAACAGCCATATCCCTTAGTCGCCTTCTACGACACCCACAGGAAGAGCTGGGGTGGTCCTATTGAGAACAGCCATATCCCTTAGTCGCCTTCTACGACACCCACAGGAAGAGCTGGGGTGGTCCTATTGAGAACAGCCATATCCCTTAGTCGCCTTCTACGACACCCACAGGAAGAGCTGGGGTGGTCCTATTGAGAACAGCCATATCCCTTAGTCGCCTTCTACGACACCCACAGGAAGAGCTGGGGTGGTCCTATTGAGAACAGCCATATCCCTTAGTCGCCTTCTACGACACCCACAGGAAGAGCTGGGGTGGTCCTATTGAGAACAGCCATATCCCTTAGTCGCCTTCTACGACACCCACAGGAAGAGCTGGGGTGGTCCTATTGAGAACAGCCATATCCCTTAGTCGCCTTCTACGACACCCACAGGAAGAGCTGGGGTGGTCCTATTGAGAACAGCCATATCCCTTAGTCGCCTTCTACGACACCCACAGGAAGAGCTGGGGTGGTCCTATTGAGAACAGCCATATCCCTTAGTCGCCTTCTACGACACCCACAGGAAGAGCTGGGGTGGTCCTATTGAGAACAGCCATATCCCTTAGTCGCCTTCTACGACACCCACAGGAAGAGCTGGGGTGGTCCTATTGAGAACAGCCATATCCCTTAGTCGCCTTGTACGACACCCACAGGAAGAGCTGGGGTGGTCCTATTGAGAACAGCCATATCCCTTAGTCGCCTTGTACGACACCCACAGGAAGAGCTGGGGTGGTCCTATTGAGAACAGCCATATCCCTTAGTCGCCTTCTACGACACCCACAGGAAGAGCTGGGGTGGTCCTATTGAGAACAGCCATATCCCTTAGTCGCCTTCTACGACACCCACAGGAAGAGCTGGGGTGGTCCTATTGAGAACAGCCATATCCCTTAGTCGCCTTCTACGACACCCACAGGAAGAGCTGGGGTGGTCCTATTGAGAACAGCCATATCCCTTAGTCGCCTTGTACGACACCCACAGGAAGAGCTGGGGTGGTCCTATTGAGAACAGCCATATCCCTTAGTCGCCTTGTACGACACCCACAGGAAGAGCTGGGGTGGTCCTATTGAGAACAGCCATATCCCTTAGTCGCCTTCTACGACACCCACAGGAAGAGCTGGGATGGTCCTATTGAGAACAGCCATATCCCTTAGTCGCCTTCTACGACACCCACAGGAAGAGCTGGGGTGGTCCTATTGAGAACAGCCATATCCCTTAGTCGCCTTCTACGACACCCACAGGAAGAGCTGGGGTGGTCCTATTGAGAACAGCCATATCCCTTAGTCGCCTTCTACGACACCCACAGGAAGAGCTGGGGTGGTCCTATTGAGAACAGCCCTATCCCTTAGTCGCCTTCTACGACACCCACAGGAAGAGCTGGGGTGGTCCTATTGAGAACAGCCATATCCCTTAGTCGCCTTCTACGACACCCACAGGAAGAGCTGGGGTGGTCCTATTGAGAACAGCCATATCCCTTAGTCGCCTTCTACGACACCCACAGGAAGAGCTGGGGTGGTCCTATTGAGAACAGCCATATCCCTTAGTCGCCTTCTACGACACCCACAGGAAGAGCTGGGGTGGTCCTATTGTACTCCACCGGGAACCAACACAACAACGGCAGTTCTAAATACTTAAGTGAAGTTTCTTTAAGCATGCGGGTATCCAGAGCGGAGTATAGAGTTTCAAAACCCCTCCACCCCCTTTTTTTTTAAGTGTCGTAATTCTCACGGATACCTCCCCGCTGGAGCAAGCATTGCCCTGTAAGGGAAAGGTCATGGGTTCAAGTACCACTTGAGCATTTCATTTTCCCGATGTATTAGAATACACCGTCTAGTGTCATTAGTTGTCAGAAGTGAGATTGTCTCTGGTATATCCAATACAATCCATTGTATATCCAATGACAGCCTCTGTAGCGTGGCGGTAGTGAACGCGCAAACAGGAGGCGCGGGTTCGATCCCCGCTCAGTGCAAATATTTGTATGCATGAATATGGCTATTTGCATTGGTCTGGGTGTTTCTATGTATGTATTTAAAAAAAAGTATCTGAGTATGTTTATCCGCATTCTAGATTCCATAATATAAACTAGTTAAGCTTACTATGGGTCTAGATAACGTTGTATAAAATGTTGTGGAATATTTATGTATCCTGGCCGAACCAGGGCCATCGGATATGTGACCACGGTGTCTCCACCTTTCCCCGTATAGGGGGAGGTGCGTATCGCGCTCAAGAAGGACAGAAGTCGTCGAGCGACCTCCGACCCCTCCATCCACCCTCGCACCGAATATTTTAAATATTATTCATTATTAGTCATGAAAGTGATTAGCGTGGCCTATGGACGCGAGCCAGCTTGCAGGATAAAGTTGGCTTAGGTCATGAAAATCTTAGTCGGGCCATACAATCAAAATATATATAACTCAAAGGTGACTGACTGACTGACATAGTGATCCATCAACGCACAGCCCAAACCACTGGATGGATCGGGCTGAAATTTGAAAAAAGGATTTTTATAAATTCTGATACTACAGGGGTAAAATAGTATATATAGTATGAAAGTCCGTCATTTTCAGAGCTAGGTGCACTAAATTTCATAAACCTGTGTCTTTTCAGAAATAAATGAACACGTGTATCAGCGTTTTTCAAAATTTTGCTACTAAGAGGGTAAAATAGGTAATAAAGTTTTGTATGGAAAGTTCGTCATTTTCAAAGTTAGAAGCATGAAATTTCGTACACTTACATCTTTTGAGAAATATTTTGTCGCGATAACCGGCATCCACACAGGCAAAGCCGCGAGCAATAGCTAGTATATTTATAATTTTTATACTTATCATATCCAAATTGAATAATTAATTAACTCAAGTTTGTGTCAATGATATTGAGCAACTGCTCTACAAAAGTGAAAGGTAACAGTAAGCACGTTCTCAATGCTAATTGTACGCAATATTTACAATGTAGTATAAAGATTCAAAAACTATATCAACGGGGGCGTAGCTCAGATGGTAGAGCGCTCGCTTAGCATGCGAGAGGTACCGGGATCGATACCCGGCGCCTCCAATTTTTTTTAAGTGAACGGCAAATTTTTGTTACGTATTTTCATTTCTTACGTAGACATTATTTATTAGTATACTTTATTTTAGTGTATTGTAATAACGGAGGTGTAGCTCAAATGGTAGAGCGCTCGCTTAGCATGCGCGAGGTCCCGGGATCAATACTCGGCTCCTCCAAGTATTTTTTAAATTGAGCGTAGATTTCGATTATGTATTTTTATTCACTACGTTGTTACTGTTTATTTGTATAGTTTCAATTGGTATTTATAAACAGGATTAGGTATATTTTCTATTTATATTTTCTTGTTAGAGAGGCAACACAAATACATCACATGTTAAAATTTCAACTGTCTAGCTAACACTGTTCATGAGATACAGTCTGGTAACATACAGACAACGGAGTCTTAGGCTCTTCTATTCTAGAAAGACACTGAACCTGCATCACGATTTATCTGATGACAGATTGTATAGACAGATAGTTTGACATAAGGCCTGTACAATCTGTCCTCAGATAAATCGAGATTCAGGCTGAGTGTCATTCTAAAATACAGGCCTTAGTAACAGGGTTCTGTTTTTGCCCATTGTGTACGTAACCTTAAAAACAAGCTTCACGAGTATTTTCAGGTTAACAATTGGTTTCTATTATTAGTTAATGGCATATGTATTGTTATACTTTTCAATAAATTCCTTACATCCGAAGGATTTTTTTTTACAGCATTAAGTATGCTAACTATACAAATCGAATACATAGGGAAAAAGAATCTTCTCGGGCGGGACTTAAAGACGTATGAGATGGGAAATTTGAATCATATCGGGCGTGTCTCGGTAGCCGAATTGGTCAGGAATTCCCCCTGTAAGGGAAAGACTGCGGGTTCGAGTCCCGCCCGAGAAGATTCTTTTTCCCTATGTATTCGATTCCTTACATCCATCTGCACGACGATAAATTGGGTATTCTACTGACTAGTCAAATTAGTTACTTTTACTAAACGTCAAAACGATAAGTTATAAGGTAACTTGTATGAAAAAAAAATTAGTGACGTCATAAAATTGAATAGTCAAATCAGTTACTATTATAGGTTGGATGGATGATAAAAAATAAATAAAAACTATAAAATAAGAACCGACGCAATTCTGACCGCTCTTTTACCATTCTTAATTTAATAAGCTCGGTTAGATAATTTATTTTAACTATAGGATAATACCCAATTATCCAATTACCATCTAACTGGTCTCTCGAAGATTACTGTACAGTACTGGTAGTCCAATGGGTGTGTACTGGTGACCTGAAATACAGGATTCTTCCTAGTTTAGGCACCAGCCTCCCACATAGGAATACTATACACATACCTAAGTGAACTATAACTAAATGTATACTCCAATTATTATGTGGTGAGGAAAATAAATCTTATTTTATTATTATTATTTATTATTATTAACTTACCATAGTTCTCTTTCTCGTCTGCCAGCTCGAACCTCCTTATACCCAGCGTTGAACTGCAGACCCTTGTGGTAACAGGGGCAGAGAGCAGTCGGCACGCACAGACCATTGTCATCTAGAAGCTGTAAATATCGTTCATATTAAAACTGAGTTAAAAATAACAATTACATAAGAAAATTGTTAAATTGGGTCGCACGACACACGATTCTCTTTCCGAGACATTGCCTTTAGCTTAACATCAGGCGAGGTGAAGTCAAATTGACGTGTCCTTTATAAAAAAAAGATGTTCAATAGTGGGTCGTACGCGGCCGTGGGTCCAAACTCGGTGGTCGTAAGAGAACGTAGCCAAAAAACACATGAGGTTGTCGACTTTTGGAATGTAGATTCGGGGATTATTATTGTTCCGATAGTCGTATCTATTCACTGATTGCCAAGACACTCAACTATATTTCAGAAATCTCATCTTGGGTCGTTAGGTCAAGGATTTGATTCAGAAGGCTGTACTCCTCGAAACAGCACTTATTGTGAAGATAGAGAGAAGGCTTTACAAAACCAGAAGCAAGCCGATCTTTGCTGGACTAGCACTTTGCAGCAGACTGAAATTTCAGGCCTTCTTGAGACATGAATGCCTGATTTAACCTAGCAGGATTTAATTAGAAATACATTAAGAAAAATAAGAACTCAAGTGTGACTTGAACCCGTACCCTTTCCCTTACAGGGGTAATGCTCTTCCAACTGAACTATTGAGTCACACCTGAATCACTTCAAATTTTCCTTCTCGGTGGAGCCATCTACCAACTTTCTTTAGTAGGATCTTTTTGAGTAGGATTTAAACTAGCTTAAGCCTTGATTTTTTGATTTGTAATGTTGAATGTAAGAACAGATGCAAGAGACAGCTCCAACACATGTATCTACATAACTTAATGGGGTTGCCTCAGATTTATACTTACATGTAAGAAAATTACTGGATAATGAAATAAATACTTACTTACTTCAAAATACATCACGAAAAAGAAGAACTTAAGTGGGACTTGAACCCACGACCTTTCGCTTACAGGAGAATGCTCTTCCAACTGAGCTGTTGAGTCACACCTGAATCACTTCAAATTTCCCTTCTGTTTATATCCGAAGGGAAAGGTCGTAGGTTCAAGTCCCACTTGAGTTCTTCTTTTTCTCGATGTATTTCGAATTTAAAAGTTAGCATAATAAATGCTATAAAAATTTCATTCAAATAAATACTTATTTACCTATTTATCTTGAAATCGAAACTAAATTGAAGTGTCACATAACGTCATCCAATACAATTTCGGGATAGAGTTCCAAAGAACCGATAGCTTGAAACAACGATTTTCAACTGTGGATGTTCCATAGTACTCCTACAGAATCTAGGTTTTTTTTTATTGTTCAAAATATAACATTATCCATACTTAATATTATAAATGCGAAAGTAACTCTGCCTGTCTGTCTGTCTGTCTGTCTGTATGTTACGCTTTCACGCCTAAACCACTGAACCGATTTTGATGAAATTTGGTATAAGGGTAGATTAGACCTTGAGAAAGGACATAGGCTATGTTTGGTCGCGATAACCGACATCCACGCGGGCGGAGCCGCGGGCAAAAGCTAGTATGGAATAAAACAATTTGAACCGCCCGCTCAAACCACGAGGGTATTTATACGAGCGGGAGTTCGCCTATTGACATTAGCAAGTATGTGAATACATAATATAAGTACCTAAAGTATACCTACAACATTTTAAGTGAGTTAAATAGTTACATTCAATCAATACAATTCCACAACAATATTCCACAATATTCCACAACATTCCACACAACGCTATCTAGATCCAAGGTAAGTTTTTTTTATAGCTTGAGTTATGGAATCTAGAATGCGGATAAACATACTTAAATACCTTTTTTTTGTAAATACATACATATTAAACATAGAAACACCCAGACCAATGCAAATAGCCATATTCATGCATACAAATATTTGCACTGAGCGGGAATCGAACCCGCGCCTCCTGCGTGGCAGTCGCATGCACTACCGCCACGCCACGGAGGCTGTCTATGTGTAATTATCTAAGTGGTTAAAAAAATGGGTTTTTAAACTTTTTATAAAGGCTGTTTATACTGTAGATTGATGGCGCTTGGTGGAATCTGCTACACATATTGAATAACACACTTGTACTTTTCCACTGACTTTATTTCTAGACCTGACCGGTTTCGCCTTACGGCATTCTCAAAGGTTCACATTGATGTTTTAAAAAAACATCAAAAGCGTGGGCAAAAGGAAAAAAAAATTAACTGGTATACCGAATTTTTTAAAAACTACCCACACATGAAAAAATGCAAATATTGTAGTGTTTCCGAATTATAATTTTTAAAACATCAATGTGAACCTTTGAGAATGCCGTAAGGCGAAACCGGTCAGGTCTAGAAATAAAGTCAGTGGAAAAGTACAAGTGTGTTATTCAATATATTTTTATAAAGGGTTGCTTTGTTACATATTTTTGCACCATTTGTTCTGGTAAGCTATTCAAGCGGTAAGGTCTTGTATGTCAAGCTGTAAAGAAAGTGGAACACAGTATGCTAGACCCCCTACCTGTCCAGTAGGGCAGGCACACCCCTCCACGCAGCAGGGCTTGCAGTTCCCACTGGTAGCCAACGCCATGTCGGAGCACTTGCGAAGGCAACTGTCCGCACACACCGTGTACTCTTGACCACCCGTACACTGGATCTCTGAGAGAGAGAAACAAGCAATTTTTTTTATTAAATAAATAAATAAATAATAAATAAATAAATGTTCCACAACATTTTACACAACGCTCTCTAGACCCATGGTAAGCTTTTATAGCTTGTGTTATGGAATCTAGAATGCGGATAAAAATACCTATATACTTTTTTTTTTTGTAAATACATGCATATTATACATAGAAACACCCAGACCAATGCAAATAGTCATATTCATGCATACAAATATTTGCACTGAGCGGGAATCGAACCCGCGCCTCCTGCGTGGCAGTCGCGTGCACTACCGCCACGCCACAGAGGCTGTCAAAATTAAAGAATATTAGAACCGAAATTACTAATTTTCCCCTCCAACTAAGCTAAATTGCTTGTGCTAGGAGTGGGTTCACGTCGGTTGTCTAATGGCCAGGATTTGACTCCTTACTGTTAGATAGAAATTAAACTACAGACACAATAACATAATTAAATTAAAATTAAAAGGGAGCGACCATACGTCACACTTCTAGGCTGTCCCGAATAGTTGTATCCTTATCGATCACTTCACTCAATCGATAGACGTAGGTATAGAGTTGAGAAAGCCATCGAAATATCGTTTCCACTAAGCTACCGACGCTTACCTGCTTCTTGCTGGGGTTGTGGTGCAGAAGGAGTCAGTGACAGTCCGTGAGTTCGTGCTCTGCACTATTACTGTAAGTAAAGTGTTGAGCTGCTCCCACGCCGGGTATTCGGTCAGTGTATGCAGCTGCAAGACCTCACGTGCGTCATAGTGATGACACTCAGGAATTGGATCCTTTTGGATCCGCGGCAGGTAACTCCCGAAATCACCTGCGTCAGCCTCTATTACCACTTCCCCATGATGGGTCTTGCCGCTGCTATTACAGGGTGCCATGTGCTAGGTTGCAAAAGTCGGAGCTTCCACTCCTCAGCCTTGTCCAGGCGGAGCTAGACCTCTGGGTCCCATGTTGGGACTCCGGCAATGAAACTCGCCACTTCGAACAAAAGTGCCGCTCCAGTTCCACCAATATTTCTAAGAGTATATGACAACGGACAATATTGTGGCTAGAATGTCTAGTCCTCGATTCAATGAAGCAGGGAGGGGTTCGTGGTAACGAAGTAGGTTTTAGCAAGTTGCAAGATTAGGCCCGTATTCTAGAATGACACTCAGCCTGAATCTCGATTTATCTGAGGACAGATTGTATTGGCCATATGTGAAACTATCAATCTGTGTACAATCTGTTATCAGATAAATTGTGATTCAGGCTGTGTAATTCGAGAATATGGGCCTTTCATTTTTTTTATTATATTTTAAATCTTTATGCACAAAAAAAAGAATGTACAAAGGCGGACTTAATGCCGTGGGGATTTTCTACCAGTCAACCTTTGGGTGATGCAGAGATTTGTCAAGGTAGGTGCTCGAAGTATTATCTAGTTATTACTTACGGTAGGTACTCAGTCATTTAATACCGGTAAAATTGGACTTAAGCAAGGTGCCGTTAAGCTGGCACCGAAAAGGCACATAAGATGACTCAATAAAGAAGGAAAGTAGTGACTAACCGCACTCTTGCACGTTGTATCTCCATTGTATGATGACTCCGGCCTTGGCGCATGTCATAGCGTAGTCGCCCAGTATGGGGCACAGGCAGCGCGCCACGTCGCCTGCGCACGCGCACATGTCGTACACGCACGCCTCGTAGAACGGCTCCACGTCCACATCCCAGTGACACGCTGTGGACAACCACGGAATTACACACCTAGTTCTAGCTGAGGTATGCCTACATTAAGACAGTCACCAGTGGACAACTGAGGGCATTTCTCATCATATGACTGTTCAGAATTCAACCTCGATGTAATTCAGACTAGATCGAGGTTCAATTTCCTCCAACCACACTTCTCAAGACCTCTAGATGTCAAATTAGTTGGAGACCCGTTCTAATTTCCAGAGAAGAGTAGAGAATAGATACGAGGTTCTCCCAAATGTCAAAAACTGTATTCTCGCAAGACAATTTACAAGACCGAAAATTTAGATCGAGATCGTTTTGACATTTGGGCGATTGAGATTAGAACGAGACTGAATTTTGAACAGATGGTCAGACTAAGGAACTTCGATATCGTCAGTCGAGATTAGAAATATCGAAAAAAAAATTCTGCCATTTTGTAGCCTGAAAGCCAACCCCAACTGATTAGAAAGACCAAAGAATCATAATTACCTCAATAAACTGATATAAATTACATACATATACTCGTCCAAAGGGTAGGCAGAGCTGTATTAATACCCAAACCCATGTTTCGCCAACTATGATATTCGGTCCCACGCAATAGGGGGTGAGCCTATTGCCATATAGCAGGCGCTTTGTCTTGTGCTGTATGTTTACTATCGGATGGAGAACAGCCCTATCCCTTAGTTGCCTCTATCGACACCTATAGGAAGAGCTGGGGTGGTCCTATTCTACTGCACCAGGAACCAACACGGCATACATAAATCGAGTATTTAATATTATAAATAAATAAATATTCCACAACATTCTACACAACGCTATATAGACCCATGGTAAGCTTAACTAGCTTGTGTTATGGAATCTAGAATGCGGATAAACATACTTAGATAGTTTTTTTTTAAATACATTCATATTTTTTATTTTTTTTTATTTTTCAACTTTATGCACATTTGTACGAAGGCGGACTTAATGCCAAAGGCATTATCTGCCAGTCTACCTTAGGATGATGCAGAGATACTTTGAGGTAGGTGCAAGCAGAAGAATGAACAATTTACTGACAGGTTAACAGTCTAATTTGTATACATACTAATAATAATGATACATACTCATACATATTATACATAGAAACACCCAGACCAATGCAAATAGCTATATTTATACATACAAATATTTGCACTGAGCGGTAATCGAACCCGCGTCTCCTGCGTAGCAGTTGCGTTCACTACCGCCACGCCACAGAGGCTCTTATTTGTCCCCGCAAGAGGGACTTTCAAATGAATTTCTACTCACCCTCAAACACCTTACTCTTCAGTTTGCTACAGTATTTCTCAGCGGCTTCTTTATTCTCCATGTTAGCCTTACAAGGATGCTCCGGTTCCTTCGTGTCGATGTCAGTGCAGAACTCCCTGGTCTTCCACTTGTTGGCGAAGGCCAGAGCGTTCTGCTCCACATCGTTCTCAGGCGTCAGGAAATCGTCTTTTTGGTTCAAGTTGAAAGTTCCGCAAAGACCCTGGACATGGTTAAGAAAGTAATAAAAGATTTCCGTTATTCAAGAAACTTAGCTAGAATATGATGATAATGGTAGTAAATGGAGAAAATAAAAGACAGGCGAACCTGACAGATTGTTGCACATTGAGTTATTTAAATTAGAAACAAGTAGTGATTTTTGTGTAACAGAAATAAAGGTTCACGCTGGTGCCACGTGGTATTACAGTAGGTTTCGCTACAGTGTGAAAAATGTTTACAACTCCTAAGTAACCGGTTCAAACTAGTCGCAAGGTCAACAAACTTTATTCTCAATCCATTTGGCACGAGGTATAGTTAGTACAGAACCTCTACCTCCTAGAAAGAGAAAAGTAAAGGGTTCAAGCCTTATTGTAATTTTTTAAGAAGTTGAATCAACTTAAAAATATTGGTACTGTAAGTGTTTCCAAAATTAATTATAGTTTTTAGTTGTTTTTTTTTCGTTGAATAGTCCAAAGAAATTAAAGTTGCCAGCTCGTTGGTCGTTTAAAAACTCTGCTTACCTGAGTTTTCCCTTGGAAGACAGCCGGTACATCAATAAAGACTCGAGTGTTGCCATCCCACCACAGATCCACTTTGTTGGGGAGTTGCACTAAAAATAACAAAATAATTAAAATATCGGTAACTGTAGAGAAAATTTAGTATCTATACTTAATATTATAAATGCGAAAGTAACTCTGTCTGTCTGTATGTTACGCTTACACGCCTAAGCCACTAAACCGATTTCGATGAAATTTGATATAGGAGTAGATTAGACCATGAGAAAGGATATAGGGTATGTTTGATCACGATAACTGACATCCACGCGGGCGGAGCCGCGGGCAAAAGCTAGTAATACTTGCTTTAAAAAGACCCTCAGGGTCAAATCAACATCACCTTCAGGTACACCTGCTTTTCAAACATTTCTCTCGAGCTTTGAAGGTCAGACAACAGTAGCTCCTATAAACGAACGAAACTAAAAGTAAACGAACCCTGGACTGGAAGAAAGTTGCGAATGCCATAAAGAACAACACTAAGATCAATTGCTCAAAGAATCATTCAGAATACTTACCAATCACAAAGAGAGACGACGCAGCCCTGATCCTGACGTCACCCGCCATGACCGGTAACGTGGACACCTCCTTACCGTTCACCAGGATGAACCCACCCTGCTTCATGTGCACTCTCACTCCATCGTACTCCAGGCTGACGGCTCTGGTGCATGACGGCTTGCCCTCGCCTTTGTAGGGGCTGAGGTTCATTGCCTGTGCCAGACACAAATATAAACATGGATAAAGTAAATGAGGCGTCTTTTTGTGTCCTTTTTTTCGTGCGGAAATCCCCTCGGATACCCCTCCTGCCGGAGCTCGGATGTCAGACTAGAACCGACTAAAACCGCACGCCGACTATGGGTCGTGGTGCTAGGCCGGAGGTGAGGTTGTCATTGACATATCCCTCACACCCCGGCTGACGTCTTTTTGTGTCCGGTAACTCCCTCGATGACGCGGATTTGTTGGAATCGAACCAACTAAAAACGCACAGCGTTTCATCACATACACGTTTCATCGTATAGCCGTTAAACCAGGTATACCCAAGAAAGGATCGTTGGATCTGCTCATATCTTGAGAACAGAACTCAGTTAGTTACATTAAAGGGCTTTGTTTCATCGGCTACTGCAGTAACATCTGGTGTGCCTCAAGGCTCCCATCTAGGTCCACTGCTCTTTGTTGTATTTATAAATGATTTAATTCAACAATTGACGTGTAACTGCCTTTTGTATGCTGATGATTTAAAGGGTTTTACGTCAATCTCTAACATGCTTGGCCCTTCAGCAGGATATTAATACGATATCTGAGTGGTGTAAAGCGAATTTGATGTTCTTGAATGTTGATAAGTGTCTTATTATATCTTTTACACGAAAATTTAATAAACTTATATGGAACTACAATATTGACGGCCAAACTTTAAAGCGAACACAAACTGTAAAAGACTTTGGTATACTTTTTGACGACAAACTTTCATTTAGGGATCATTATAATCATATAATACGCAAGGCCAACGAACTCCAAGGCTTTGTTCTGAGGTCTACAAAAGGTTTCAAAGAACCCAGCAGTACTGTGTACCTTTATTTCGCTCTGGTGAGGAGTATTTTGGAATATGGTAGCCCCATTTGGTCACCCAATTACAAGGTCCATATTGATGATATTGAACGTATTCAAAGAAAATTACTTAAAATTCTCAACTACCGTGTAAACCTAGGCCGTTCAAATTTAAATTATGAAAGTAGACTCATCAAATACAAGGTGCAGCCACTAGAAAGCCGACGAATATATTTTGACTTAGTTTACCTTTACAAAATTATACACTATATTATTGATTCACCTGAGTTACTTTCTCAAATTAGCTTCAATATTAAATTTAGTGCCCGTAGGGCTAATGATACGAACATATTTGCCCTTTTGATATATAAAAACAATATTTCTTATTATAATCCATTAACAAGAATGGTCCGTCAATATAATGGTTTGGCGAAAATCTATAAATCACTTGATATTTTTGATTGCAACTATAACAGATATATCAAAATTGTAAAAGACATCCTTCATAGTGTGCTGGGTTTGGATGGTTCTGTCTCCGGTGGAGGCATCCAAATCTAAAATTATAAGTTAGTATTTTTAAATCAGAGATTTATATTGTGCAATCTTTTTGTTTCTCTATGTGTGCACATATTATTTACGTTACGATCCAGATCTAAACATTGTATTTAGGATATAATATGTATAAGATTGTGATGTGTTTTGTGCATTTAAATAAAAAAAATAAAAAAAAGGGTATACTTGAGAAATCCACCAGCTTGGTCACAAATATTGGCAATTCTGATATGCTTTTTGGGGAACAAAATTCCTGTTCACTAAAGAGACGCATCCGCGGAAATATAACGTGCCACTACCAAGGGCTTGCTTCTGCTGGAGTAATGGAGCACAACCATCACCCTCAAAATTGCCAGATTGATGGAATTGGGAATATTGGGATACATAGAGCAGGAAATATACATACAATATATAAACATCTCAGAACAGGCCACAATCTCAACCTCCACAGAGAGGATGATCTTGGTCCTACACGCCACCATGAGGCATGTTCATTAGCCATGTAGACAGTTACTTGGGATACGCTAGAGAATATAGTTACATATACCTGTCGAAAATAACCTCACCTCCAGCCTAGCACTACGACCCTCAGTCGGCGTGCGGTTTTAGTCAATTCGAGTCCGACATAACCTCCCCTTCCGGCTCCGGCGGGGGAGGTATCCGAGGGTATTTTCGCACGAAAAAAGGAATACACTAGAGAATATAGTTATACGTACCTCAGTAATAGCACCGGAGCAGGCCACATTCTCCACCTCCACAGTAAGGTTGCTAGTCTTCAGCATAGTGTAGGTGCAGTGTCCCATAAAGTCGTACCGCAGTCCGTCGAACGTGGAGTAATGAGGGTCACCCACCGCGCTGCAGCGGGCCCCGCAGGCCACCTTGGTACATGTCCACTGGCCGTCTTGACACGTACTGGGGATATGCCCGAGAGTATACTTCTGTTTCTGGCTACTTACTTAAGTTGTTACAAAGGGAAAACTGCCTTGATAACCCTTCGCCTGACGCCTTCAGAAGTTAATAATACCACAAATATATTTTAAGCTAGTAGATGTAAGATTACGAAAATACCATGTGAACATGGTTTATTCATCCATCTTAGTTTTCAGTAACTTCAGAGGTCGACAGTGGTTATCCGATATTACAAACCTACACTACCCTATATGAACCTAAATGCGTGATTACAATTTCATTACCAAGATTTTTTTAAAATAATAATATGATATTCCGTGTGATCTGTCAAAACCAAATGAATACAAACAAATATCAAATCGGGATCCTGGAGGGAGGAGGTTAGGGGCATTAGAAGGTTTCTTCAGGGTAGGCAGCGCGAGTGTAACGCCCCTGGTGTTGCATACGTCCATAGGCCGCGGTAACCACTTTCCATCAGGTGGGCCGTGTGCTTGTCTGCCACCTAAGTGGTATAAAAAAAAAGGTAGGAGAGAATTCTCACCAAGTATTACAATCCCTCTTGATCGTCTTCCCAGGCTTGAAGTTCCTGTTCTTCAATCGACATGGGCACTCGTTCTTCGGTATGCAGCGCCCTTCCTCTAGCAGCAGACCCTCAGGGCAGAAGCATCCCTCCACACACGTGGTGATGTTGCTGGTGGCTGGAGGCTGTGGGAATGCGCAGCTCGGCTGGAAGTCTGGACCGCAGGGCTTGTACACTTTGTTTGCGGGACACTTCATTGCTGTAAGGATCAGGTTGACATAATATATTAAAATTATAGATAAAGGTAAGTGATTACTGGCTAGTGCCTAGAACTCCACCCGCGTTGAATAATGAAAACGTTATCAACACGAAATAAAATTTGATTTGATTTGATTTGATTTGATTTGATTTGATTTGTCGTTCTTGTTACTGTTCAATCTGAAAAACAATCTAAATATTTTCGGAAGCATTATTTTGGCTTTTTTGAATTCAGTGGTATACCCGATGGGTTTAATAATAGCTACTACGATATTTGAAACACGTATAATGACAAAGTAAGCGTTTGCTCCCCAAAATTTGCATCTACGTAGAGAAAATATTATAGTGTTCGATACACTTACGGCAAGTCTCATCGTCTCTCCAGTTCTTCATCTCCTCGACGCCATGACGCAAGCACTCTTTGGCGTACACCGCGACAGTACTGCAGCCACATTCCTCAGGACCTGTAGATTTCAAATAAATTAGAGACCCATTCTAATTTCCAGAGAAAGGTAGAGATCCAATTTTGATCAAAAATAATATACTTACTCAAAGAAGTTGTGCAAGCGCAGTAATCCCATTGACAGGTTTCAAGCAATAAGGATACATCCATTACCTACAAAAAAAAAAAGATTGTTTTTAGAGACACTTTTGCTACTTTAACAAATGAAACTGAACTATGTATAAAATCACACATGTAAAACATCTCCCTGAGAGCTTTGGATGGAAAATTTCGAAAATATCTTCTAAGTACATTATAAAAAAAGTACATTATAAATACGTAAAGTCATTCACTTACTCATACTCAAACCGTATATGTATATTTATCGATTGCTTACCTTCGAGCATTTCCTAAATTTGTCTTTGCTGAATATCTTGGTGCAGAACTGTTGAGCTCTCTTCATATCGGCGTCGGACAGTGACGCACACGCGCTGGTCTCGGTCGGAGTGCTGTCGCACACATCTATAAAATAACCTTTTTGAAAAAGTTGTAAGAGGTCTAATTTTTGAGAAAATATTTATGACTGAACATAGCACATTAAGAAATCCATACTAAGTTTAGTATAGATTTCCTAATTTACATAAACGAAAGTAATTCTGTCTGTCTGTCTGTAAGTTACGCTTTCACATATAAACCACTGAACCGATTTTAATGTAAATTGGTATAGGGATAGATTAGACCTTGAGAAAGGACATAGGCTATGTTTAGGTCGCGATAACCGACATCCAAAATAACTCTGTCTGTCTGTCTGTCTATATGTTACGCTTTCACGCCTAAACCATTGAACCGATTTTGATGAAATTTGGAAAAACGCATCTGATGGGGCAGTCAAGCTAAGGGCAACTATTGTAGCATTATATTTATATCTGTAATAATGACCTTCATTCCTGGGACTTCATCTATTGGACATAGACTAAATTTACAAAATATTCATATAGAACTATGGTTCCTTACTGACCCCCAATTTTGTTGACTTTCCACGCTGAAGCGAACACACTCTTGGTTCTGGCGATAGTTCCATCTCTTGTCCTCAAGTCGTTTGAGGGATTGCCATCCAAAGTTCCACAAAGACCCTCGGTGTTGTTCCAGAGGAGGATTGAGCCTTCCACAAGGATCAAATTCTAGGAAATAGAAAAAAACCAATTACAGTTTTGATATTGCAGGTGAAGTTAGGTCAAAAGCACGTTATAAAAGTCGATCTTAAAACAGTGGCGACTCTGTATTCACCGAATGCGATGTCTCATTGTGCTATCTCAAAGTAACGAACTCTATAATGGTGGACAAAGTGTATAATGGTGGTAACGAACTCTATCGAGAGGGGCTCATTACCTTTTATTTACATCAAACTAAGAAAGATAGAAAGAAAGAAAGAGAGAAATAAATTCACTGAATTATCTCGCACTATGCAAGCATTAACGTCAAAATCAATCAATTCTATTTAATACAGCTCATATCTCAGTTTCTGAAATAATATGATAATGTGCTAAACTCAATTTCAGCTAAATGCACTTAGCAACGTCCACATATTATATCCGTCTCTCTTGTAAGCTATTATCATGTGAAGGGTCAATAATAATAAATTGTTATTTTTGGCAACAATCACGCTATCCGTTGACAGGAAATCCGTTATTCAAAACATAATCCATTGGCTCGTGCAGAAACATCCTCTGATAATTTTGCATAATACAATATGTATAATATAAACAACTATAATAGTATTTATTGGTCTTATCCTAACCAATGTGATAAACGTGACTTTTGTGTGACTGTTGTTTGTTTATTTGTCCGGACCAATTAAATAGTAATGTGGTCTATAAGGCATTTCTTTCACAACCCAGCTGATCTTGGGCAAAATTCGGTTTTGAGGTTGTTTCTATGGTGTGGGACCCACGGTGCCTCCTTGGGTGAGTATGGTTGGCACCGTGCCGCTTTGTCAGGTTACTTCTGCTAGGGCTCCATCTGTCACCCCAAAGCCTACGCTCGGGACCCATGGCAAACTTAATTAGCTTATGTTATGGACTCCAGAATGCGGATAAACATACTTAAATACTTGTTTTTTGTAAATACCTACATATTGTACATAGGTAGAAACACCCAGACCAATGCAAATAGCCATATTCATGCATACAAATATTTTCACTGAACGGGGATCGAACCCGCGCCTCCTGCGTGGCAGTAGCGTACACTTCCGCCACGCAACAGAGAAATCTATAGCAGGTATTGGTAAGGTTACCCCCTTAATTCCTAGAGATGTAAGTAAATAAATGAAGATAGTTATGAAACTCACATTGGTATCCCACTTGATGGTGACTCCTAGAGTGTCGAGGTTGACGAGCACGTAGTCGCTGGGCATGGACACCCTGATCCCGGGGAGCGACGCCGGGATCGGGATCAGCCTCTTGGTGTTGCGGAATAGCACGGACCCGTCCGCTGTTTTATACAGGGTGTAAGTATTTTAGAAATGGGGCAGTAAGGGCAAGTACTATAACCATTGTAGTTACAACAAAATGCTCTTAGGAGACCTCCCCTAACTTTTTGAGATATTTTGAACTCCATTCACAGATTTTGGAGAAATAATACAGTCAGCAATAAAAATGCAAAAAGTAAAAAAAAATATTGTGCCAATCGATCCTATTTTATGTGGGGATCAAAAGACTCTATGGGATCATTTTACTAGACTATCATGATTTTTGAAGTAAAAATTTCTTTAGGCTCTTTGTGAGTTTTCATAGAAAATTTTGGGTAAGGAAAATCATGGAACCCGCATCGTAACCTCCACCCCGGCACGATTCAGTCCAGGGATGCTGAAGTCTCGATGAACATAACTTTTTTATTAAGTACATAACCTTTTTTTTAAATTCTAAACGGCAAGTAGTACCTATTTGACCAATTGTAATAATCCACATGTATTGTCATACTTCTTTATAGTTACGTTGAGCATTTTTTCACTTGTTTTAATTCGGTAGGTAGTATTAGCAAAACCCTTGAGGATCCTTCCACCATCAAGTTTTCCGTGTATCCCACTTCTAATGATCTTTTTTTTTCCGTGAGGAAATCCCCTCGGATACCCCCCTGCCTGAGCCGGAAGGGGAGGTTATGTCGGACTCGAACCGACTAAAACCGCACGCCGACTGTGGGTCGTGATGCTAGGCCTGAGGTGAGGTTGTTATCGACATATCCCTCGCCACTTCTAATGATCTGGGTTCATGGATGATGTATAACAAGCATCTATCAATGCGTTTAAGGTAGCGATGACCATTTTAGGACCATCAACATCTGATAAATCTTTACCTAGAAGACATGGGGCTAACTTCTTACCATCTAACGGAGTACGGTCAGTTGATGGACTGGATATTAAAAAAAAACACTCACCTCCAACAGCTAGTACATAGAACTTCTCTTCGAGGTAGACGGTGAGCTCGCTGGGGCACTGCAGCTTGTTCTTGCAGTCGCCATGCTTCACTTCCAATGAGTACTTGTGTTCCTTCGCGTCACGGGCCAGGATGTGTTGGCAGGGGGATTGGAAGCTTGGGTGAGAAAAGTACAAAAAGAGCTTATTTATTTATTTTTAAACTTTATGCACAGTTGTACAAAGGCGGACTTAATGCCAAAGGCATTATCTGCCAGTCTACCTTAGGGTGATGCAGAGATACATTGAGGTAGGTGCAAGGAGAAGAATGAACAATTTACGGAAAGGTTATAAGTCTAATGTATACAATATCGAATAATACATACTCACGTTATACATACACTATAATACTTACATAAAATATATACAATACACTTATACATTTTTATGCTGTGTATGCTGTGGACTTTAGAATATGAAAAGAAAAACGATATTTGCACACTTTTTCTAAGAATTTGAAAGTATTACACCAATAACAGGCGAATGCCTTCAGTGGACGAGCACAGGGACAACGTTTCACTTGCTAAGAAATTTTTGATACTTTAATTCTTTTCATCTGCGGTAGCCTAGTGGTATGGGTAATGGAATGCTGAGACGAGGTCTCGGGTTCGATCACAGGTTTACCATGGCACACACTAATGACTTTTCGATGCTTTTCGAAGTTACGTGTGTATTTATCGCAGGTTTATAAGTGCCCGGTTAATGGCAATAGGCTCGCCACCTATTACATTGGGACCTAAACATAAACTGGCGAAAAGTGGGTGTTAGCACCTCTACCTATCCCTTCGGTGAATACAGGCGTGAGTTTTAGTACATAGTTTATATGTAATTTCTTTCATGGTGAGCGATGGTCAGGTACCTAAGCTTCGTTCGACCCGATCTGGTTTTTCTAGAACACATTCTCCATCTGATCCGGGTGACATATGAAACGTACACCTGGGTCGAACCATACCGGGTTGCCAATTCGCCCTGGGCCTCGATTCTGCTAAAACCAGACCATAGTGAGGCCACCACCACTGCATAAAAGGCATTAAATAATAGACTTTAAATCGATGAGTTAAAGTTCAAAATTAAATGATTTTTTGCAGAGTAATAGAAAAAGTGTAATGAAACTGTTTTCATTTCATTTTGAACCTTATGAGTAAGTTTTTTTTATAGGACACGTCAATTTGACTTCACCTCGCCTGATGTTAGGCAAAGGCAAAGTCTCGGAAAGAGGTCACCATCAAGTATAAAAAAGCGTGTTAATAAAGTCTAAAATTTAATGACATTTTTTGCAGTGACTGTAGAACTAGTAGAATCGAAGGCTTGACCTCCTAAACCTGTTTCATTAATCTTCACTAGTCCATCCTCTCTACCTATCCGAACCAATCCGTTTCTCTATTATAATCACTACATTACTTATATTAACCACATACTCCACTCAATACTTTGTTCCTCTCTTGATCTGTCTAATACCCACTATGTTTGAATGATTTTTTATAGCATTTATTATGCTAACTTTTAAATTTGAATGAATTTTTTATAGCATTTATTATGCTAACTTTAAATTTGAATGAATTTTTTATAGCATTTATTATGCTAACTTTTAAATTTGAATAAATTTTTTATAGCATTTATTATGCTAACTTTAAATTTGAATGAATTTTTTATAGCATTTATTATGCTAACTTTTAAATTTGAATAAATTTTTTATAGCATTTATTATGCTAACTTTCAAATTTGAATGAATTTTTTATAGCATTTATTATGCTAACTTTTAAATTTGAATGAATTTTTTATAGCATTTATTATGCTAACTTTTAAATTTGAATGAATTTTTTATTGCATTTATTATGCTAACTTTTAAATTTGAATGAATTTTTTATAGCATTTATTATGCTAACTTTTAAGTTCGAAGAACATCGGAAAAAATGAGATGCTCAAGTGAGACTTGAACTCACGACCTTCCCCTTACAGGGGGAATGCTCTTCCAACTGAGCTATTGAGCCACACCTGAATGAAGGGAAAGGTCGTGAGTTCAAGTTTCACTTGAGCGTTTCATTTTTTCCGATGTTCTTCGAGCTAACTTTTAAATTCGAAATACATAGGTTCAAGTCCCACTTGAGTTCTTCTTTTAAATTCGAAATACATAGGTTCAAGTCCCACTTGAGTTCTTCTTTTAAATTCGGAATACATAGGTTCAAGTCCCACTTGAGTTCTTCTTTTTCCCGATGTATTTCGAATATAAAGTTAGCATGATAAATGCTATAAAAATTTCATTCAAATATTTGGGCGGAGTCATCAAAAATCACTGTTTAAAAATGGTTGAAAAATCATTCATTGGTTCCAACAGTTCGTAAGATAGTTGATAGATGGCTCCAACGTCGCCCTTAAAGATGGATATAAAAAGAAGGGAAATTTGAAGTGATTCAGGTATGACTCAATAGCTCAGTTGGAAAAGCATTCCCCCTGTAAGGAAAAGGTCATGGGTTCAAGTCCTACTTGAGCGCCTCTTTTTCCCGATGTATTTCGAACCCATTATGTTTTAAAAAACTTACCTGTAAATCAATCCATCAAAGGTCTTGTAATGCACTCCTGCCCAGGTCAGGCAGGTGCCCCCTTTAGGCGTGAAGTCCTGTACCACCACAGTCACGGGTCTCTTCGTACCATACGAGCCGTACTTGCTAGACCCATGGGACCCATACGTGCTAGAGATGTCACTACTGCCGGTGATGGTCTCATGGTGGGTGTGAGATCCACTGATTGTTTCCTGACTCCAGTGGGTTTCGCTGGTGGTTTCTGAATGGCCATACGTCTAGAAGGAAATGTTTAATTTAGAAGCGTCGGTAGCTTAGTGGTTAAGGAGTCGACCTTACAATCGAGAGGTCCCGGGTTCGATCCTGGCCATTACACTACCGACGTGAACCCACTCCTAACACAAGCAATTTAGCTTAGCTGGAGGGGTTAGAGGGAATATTAGTAACTAAGGTTCTAATATTCTTTAAAAAAAAAAAAAAAAAAATATCAAAAATACTAGCGGATCTTGCAGCCGTTAAAAACCAGTGCACATATCGACTCCTACCGGGTCGAATAGTATTCTAAAGCCAGCGAAGAATTCATTGAAATTACTATTTTATCATCCAAATCTTAGGAGTCATTCACATCTCAAAGTTTAGGAGGTATTAGGTGAAAAACACATGTACAGAAAAAAAAATATGCAGAATGTTTGGGAAAAGCTACTGAAAATCCAAACAGGCGATACTACAGACGTTTTAAAAAAATTGCTTATTTTTAAGTTGTAAGTCTTGATTTTTAGAACCTTTTATTAGCATAGTACCCTGCCAGCTCACGTGTTTCCTTCTACCTACAGTCCCGGGTCTATTAAGCGGGGCGTGAAAAGGCATCTAATGAGGCCGTGCAGCTGAGTGCCACCACTGTTAACATGATACATGTTTAGGATGGTGACCCTCTTTCCGAGATTTTGCCTAACTTACGATCAGGCTAGGTGAAGTCAAATAAACGTGTCCTTTATAAAAAAATCCGTGATAGCCGGTTTGAATCCCAGATAAAGCGTACTTCACACAAGTTGTTAAGAAATTCTCATTATTACTTACCCTGTTGTACCTAGTATGAGTGCCTGGAGCAATGATGACTGTTTCGGCTGTAAGCAAAGAAAAATAACGCGTAAATAATAAGGTTTCAAGCAAGAAAGTGCGAGAAACGACTATTGTGGTTTTTTTAAGCGACTATAACATGAGATCTTTAGGTTATTACAGGGTCAGCAGCATGCTACAGAGAACTTCTGCAACTAAACCCAGTGATATGAATGAATTTTTTATGGCATTTATTATGCTAACTTTTAAAATTAGAAATACATCTGGAAAAATGAAGCGCTCAAGTGGAACTTGAACCCACGACCTTTCCCTTACAGGGGGAATGCTCTTCCAACTGAGCTATCGAGCCACACCTCAATCACTTCAAATTTCTCTTCTCTTTATATCCGTCTTTAAGGGCGATGGTGGAGCCTATAACGAAAGGTCAAGTTCAAGTCACACTTGAACGCTTCATTTTCCCGATGTATTTTAAACCCAGTGATGTTTAAATCGTGCAAAATATCCAAAAAAAATCAATTCCAAAAAAATAAGGGTAGCAAAATATAACACTTACGATAAACACACTGCGGCAAAGGCTGCGGTTGGAAGACGCCGGTGGAATACATACAGGTGTACAGGTCTGCCGGCGGAGTGCTGTACTTGGTACCGGCGGGGCAAGAGAGCACGCAGCTGAAGGTCTCACTGTCTCCGAAACACTTGTATGCAGCATTGAGGCCGAGCTTGCGGACATCGCACGCGCTTGTAGCTGTATGAAGAAATTTATAGTAGCTACAGAATTTTGGAACAAGTTTCAGGACATTTTTTTGCCCGCGTGTAGCCAGCTTTTGGATAAACTTCTGACTGACTATTCAAAAAGTAGGTTTGACTCGATAACTCGATAAGACAAAGGTTGAGAGCGTACATTTCAGGCAAACTCATTTGCAGAATGGCCTAAGAATTTTCGCCAAAAAGTTGAAGCTTCCTAGAAAGATTGTTATATTAAATTAAACGCAACGCACATAGGCGAATTTATTGCAACAAGCATTCTCTTCCAGCCAACCTGATAAACTATCTGTTTAGATTATAAAAGTGAACGTCCAAGATTTGTACCCACGACCAGTCCCTTTCAGGACCTGACCAATGGAGCTAAATGGACACATCTCGGACATTAGAAATTCACCTATAAGAGACTGGTCGCGAATTTAAGTCAGGTCTTGGATGTTATAAGAAGAGTAAGCATACTCTAATTGTTTTGAAATTTCATCAAACCTGATAAACAATACTTACAATACTGGCACTGTGGTCCTCTGAAGACATCCGGGCACGAGCAGGTATTAACAGCCAGGCAGACTCCACCGTTCTGACAAGGTGGTGTGCACTCAGGCATGCAGTCGGGCACGGTGGAGAAGTCAGCACGGGTTGGAACCCACTCCCCTTCGGCGCAGTGCAGGTTCGCTACGTTTGAGCCGTCGGGGAACTTGTGGTCAGCCATGCAGGTGATTGTACATAGCCTGACAAACAGAAGCCGGTCGTAATTGTGTATTCTAAGTTAACTTTTTAGATTAAATGAAATTTTAAAGCATTTAGTGTAGTTAGCATACTAAATGCTTTAAAATTTCATTTGATTACATCAGGAAAAGTGACATTGGTTCCGACAGTTCGTAAGAGTGTTGGTAGATGGTTCCACCGCCGCACCGCCTTAAATCCGGATATAGAAGGGAAATTTGAATTGATCCAGAAGTGGCTCAGTGGTTCAGTTGGTTAGAGCATTTCCTCAGTAAAGGAAAGGTCGCGGGTTCTAGGTCCGCCTGAACGATTCAACTTTCCTGATGTAAAATAATCACTTTTTTGGAAATTAGTCGGTATATAATATGATCTGAGATAACCGCCACGTCTCACGTCGGTGTAAAAAAATTATACCTGGTACTCTTACTAGTTACTACACGTACCAACTAAGCACTAAATTGTGGCTGGATAGTCGATGATAACTGACTTTCATTGACATCACATTTAAAACAAACACTTTCATTGACATCACATTTAAAAAGAATAGTACAGTTAAGCACCATATGTTACTCGACAAGCAAATATATATCCGAGAACCGTTAGATGCAAATACGATTCAAACTTCTTTAATCGAGATAATGTTATGATTGTAGTAGACTAAAACGAGTTATGTGTCAACTCGCCAAGCTGAAAACTCGACCATCGGCGAGTTTACAACTTAAAATTTCTTTGATGGTAATCTCGCCATTACCAAGAAGTCCTGACTTGACGTCTTAAAAGTTTATGCGTGCCAATGGTCTCATCACCATAGACACCGAAGACTATGCAAAGTGAAAAAGGACCCTGAGTTCTGAGTTCATCATGATCTCGGATGCAATCAGGAAATTTGTTTCTATGATGCTGATGAGTAGCACAAAATCATGTTTGTGCAACGAAGGAACTGCACAACTGTCAAGGTGGTTGCATACTTCATTGCCGTCAACTCCGATGAAGAAGAGCATAAAACACCACTTACTCCGGCCAACATCTCCTTTCTGAGTTCATCGGCTGTGGAGGGCTGGACAGGCACGGCTTCTTCTCAAACTCGCAGTACTTCCCGTGGAAGTTGGTCGGACACTGGCACGTGTTAGTGTCCACGCAGATGCCGGAGTTCTTGCATGTCGGCTCGCATTTTGCTAAAGAAATATGCTTGGATACAAAAAACTCAAGCTACAAACGAAGCTAATATATTTTTGTTTGTGTTGTGAGTAAAGTCATAGGACTCTTAAGTATTAGGTACCTATTTGTTAAAATAGCAGACAGGCAAAGTAGGTAAGCGTTCTGTACTTTTTTATGAAAATACTAGCTTTTGCCCGCAACTTCGTCCGCGTTGAATTCGGAATAGAAAGGTATAGGACACCCTGCTCCTGTTTCCGCGACTCAAATAAAGTTCCTTAAAGGGTCACAGAAAAACTGATCCCGTGACCGCGACCCACAGGAACCTATACCCGGCATAAAATAAAGGTCGAACGGGATGAAAAGTCAAAATCCTATGTTATAAGCTACACCCCAATCGGTACAGCCGTTCTCGAATTATAAATAGTGTAATGTAACTAACACGACTTTCTTTTACATATATAGATTAGTAGGTAGAAACCTAACCGTCACCGAATTTACAAGTGTTCCTAACACCCTTGTGTTAGAAGTTACTTCACCTCAGTAAGTACTTCAATGGCCAGGACTGGAAGCCGTTACCATCGACCGTTACGGGGGTGCGAGAGATATGCTTTTGGCAATCTCACCTCCGGCAACCAAGGACCCAACACGGCGTGCGTTTTAGTCGGTTCGAGTCGGACATAACCATCTCTACCGGCTCCGTGGGGGTGGTATCCGTGGGGATTAATCGAACGATAAAAAAAAACCACTCGACCGTAAGGCTGGTGACTCCTTAATCACTTAATTACCAGTACAGTGCCTTCTAATAATTTCGTACAAAAGAAAACCTGTTCTAAATGTAAGTTACAAGTTTACATCAGCGCGATACTTATTTCTTCTGCTCATATAACCTTTATCTTTATGGAAGTTTGTGACAGTAGGTAATTGCGCGTTTCAACCACGTTCACGTTACGGTCAATCAGAATAAGGGCCTATATCGTTGTCAATGATGACATTGGCGTATAAGTGGGTCGTAGTTATTTGCAAATCGGACGGACGCCGAGCTTAGATTTGAGATGCTTCCGCTAAAGCAGATAGCGCATCCCACGCGAGCTGATTATCGCTTATACCAACACTGGTAGGTATTGCTACTATTTTCATCTTATCACTGCAAATAGTGCTGTGATATTTTAGTACCTATTTGATTTCAAGTTCAGTTATTTAAAGGATTCTATGAAATTTCATATTAATGGACGCTATTTGAATGAAATGATCATCATCTTTACGTTAATTCTGGTTCTATCTGAGGTTTTTAGTTTGGTGCCCGTGGTCCGCTTATCTACTCTTTCTCCTCTTTTTGCTGAAATAGTTTTTAAGGGAGCGACTGCCGTGTGATCTACTATCCCTGAGAGACAAATCTGAGCCAAGGCCTTGACTGTCTCCCAAGGGGAGCTAAACTAAAGTATTGATTCGAATACATCGGGAAAAAAAACCTTGAACTCACGACCTATCCATTACAATTCGAATTTTAAAGTTAAGTAAGCATAATAAATTCTATAAAAAACATTCAAATAAATTATTGGTGTTAAGAATGGCTTCACATCGGTAGAGTTAGGACCAGAAGCCAGGATCTCTCGATGGTAAGGTTGGTCTTATCATCGAGAGATCCTGGCTTCTCCTCAACTCCTACCAGTAAGCTACCAAACATAAAAATGTATTGGTCTCACACTATCACAGATTTCTCTAATAAGAGGATGCACATCAACATGTTACTATATTTTCTTTTTTCATACATAGGTAGGTACATACAGTCACGCCTTTTTCCCAGCGGGGTAGGCAGAGACTAGTTTTCAACTTACTACGATCCTGGCATAGATCTTTCGCTTCTTCTACTTTCATAACTGTTTTCATACACGCTCACTGGTTTTGGGTACTCTTGACATGTCCTTTTTTTAAAACGTCTGCGATCTGATTGACTTACGTATGTCTAGGTCCAGCCAGACCGGGTTGCCCATTCATCCTCGCTTCATAAATCTGTTTCGTCAGTCTTCTGTTGTCCATCCTATCCACGTGTCCGAACTATCTAAGCATCCCTTTCTCTATCTTAGTCACTACATCTTCAACCACACCACAACGTTCCATTTTCACGCTATTCCTCACTCGATCCGTCAACTTCACCCCAGCTATACTTCTCAGACTTTTCATTTCTACAGCATTCAATTTATTTTCATACTCCTTCTTCAAAACCCAATATTCATTACCATAAATAAGTGTAGGAACGAGCACTAGACGATAGACAATATAATTAACTCGGAGCCATCTCTAACCGAAAATGGCCTAGAGTCAGCCGGGGTGCGAGAGAGCGCGCAGGCAACTCGGGCGTCGGAGGGCACTGACTGACCTCCGTCCCCCATGAGCGCGGGCCTGGGGGTGACGGGTGAAGCCGTCTGTCACCCCAGCAGAAGCAGGCCACGGTGACGGCGCGCTGAGAAGCGCACCTCCCCATTCCGGGGGCGAGTCGGGGACACCGTTGTCCCCCCTCCCGAGGAGGGCTAGACCGTAAGGGATGGCCCAGGGTCAGCCGGGGTGCGAGGGATATGTCGATGACAACCTCACCTCCGGCCTAGCATCACGACCCACAGTCGGCGTGCGGTTTTAGTCGGTTCGAGTCCGACATAACCTCCCCTTCCGGCTCCGGCAGGGGGGTATCCGAGGGGATTTCCGCACGGAAAAAAAAAAAGGGGGTGCGAGAGAAATGCCTTTTGGACCACCTTATACCCTTTCTGAAGACTCGAGATGACGTGTGACTTTAGTCGGCTCGACTCCCGACAAATAATGAATGTTGGCACATACGGAGTTTATTTTTGCTGCGATATCACTTCACTATCATCACTACATAGTATAAAGCAAAGTCGCATTCCGCGTCTGTCCAGCCCTATGTATGCATAAATCTTCAAAACTACGATACAGATTTTGATGCGGTTTCCTTTAATAGTTAGAGTCATTCAAGAAGTAAGACGCGGAAAGCGACTTTGCTTTATACAATGTAGTGATGATAGTGAAGTGATGATGAGGAATGAGGATGCAGCGGGAACGGGATCCGACCTCACGCGGGCGAAAAAAAAATGGCGGTACGAAGTTCACCGGGTCAACTAGTCACGATATAATTATATACTCGTAATATGAAGCAAAATCGCTTTTCGCGTCCCTATGTCCCTAGGTATGCTTATATCTTCAAAACTACGCTACAGATTTCAATGCGGTTTTTTAATAGATAGAGTAATTCAAGAAGAAGGTTTATATATGTATTATAGGTACATGCTAAATATAGTAGAGGCTGCAGCGGGAACGGGATCGGACGTCACGCGGGCGGAAAAAAATTGGCGGTACGGGTGAGCTAATTATATATAAAAACGACTTACGCATGTATGGTTGTTTAGCATTGTTCTGGAACTGGCTGTAGCTGGGCCTGTAACAACAATGCTATTGAAGAAAGTGGTTTTTAATCATCATCATCATCCCTGGGCCTTTACCCAGTCCGGGGTCTGCTTGAATAGGTTTGGTTTTTTTGGTCGACTATTATTAACGACTTTTGCCTGTCCACCCCACCTGGGCCTCGATTCTACTAAAGCCAAACAATAGTCGTGCCGCAGCGATTGCAAAAAACGGCATTAAATAATAGACTTTAACTCGATGTTTTTAAAGTTCAAAATTAAATGACTTTTTGCAGAGCGAATGGAAAAGTGTAAGGGAAGGTTCATATCTGACGGAACATGCGTGTACGCTCGACGCACTAACGTAGCATCGGTTGAGTGTGAACGGTCAAGTGTTTTTCTATACATTTGTCTGTTCTGGCGTTACGCGACCGATAATACGCGACGCATGTTCCGTCAGATATGAACCTTCCCTAATAAAACTTTTTCATTTCATTTTGGACTTTAAACTTATAACAATAAAGTCCAAAATTAAATGTCACTTTTTGCCGACTACAACGGTTTAGCTTTAGTAGAATCAAGGGCCTGAGTTGTGGTTCCTGGCCAACGACTTAAAGAGTGATTCAGGTCGTCCATTTCTGTTTCCGTCTTGAAATAACGACTATTGATTGCCGGGACCAACCTTGAACTTGCCCAAGCAAGGACGCGCTTAGATGAAAAATCACTAAGCGGTTACCCATCCAAATGGTAACCGCGCCTAGGTTGCTTTACTTACTGATTGTTTACTGCACAGTGAGTGCTGGTCACTATAGTGCTTCTATTTACATTTAGGGCTACTTAACATCAGACAGATTTAATACAGCAGAGGCTCAGCCTCAGTTTCATAGCTCGAATCAACAATAGTGCCCGGAATACGGCAATAGACTCACCCCCTATTAGGTACATGGGACCGAATACAATGATTGGTTAAATGTGGGTGTTAATTCACCTCTACCTAACCCTACAGGGATAAAGGCGTGATTATATATGTATATACGTTGTAGGTACTTACGGTGCATTATAATTGGAATACCATGAACTCGATTCACCATACTGCGACTTAGTACCGGAATACCCGTTCTTCGTTCCCGAATACCCAGTCTTCGTCCCCCCATATCCTGTCTTAGTTCCCCCATAACCTGTTTTAGTCCCACTGTATCCAGATTTGGTTCCACCATATCCAGATTTAGTTCCAGAATAACTTTTTGCATAGGGTGGTACGTAGGCCGGTGCTTGTACGTCGGATTGTCTGCAAATGAGACCATAGAAGGTGAGTTTTGGTGATGGTACTATGTAGGTTTCTTTGGCTTTTACGGGAACAAATGCCAATCCAATACTTTATCTAAGATTAAAAATATAATACCTATATGATATTGATTCCTAAAAGCTACAATTATCTATGGAAAAACCTACAAAAGTAAGTAAACACAATTAAATGCAAATAGGGACTACCGGTAATCCAAAAATTAAAAAGACAAATGATTAAAAAAGGAGAAGCTTTTAAAATGTATAAGTAGAAAAGTAACAGCCTACCTACTTAGGTATATGTGTTCAAACAGGTGAAAAATTTGTGAAAAGTTTGTGAAAAAAAAACATAAAATAAGTACCTACTTAATTACTTTATTTACCTACTAAGTAAGATAAACACCATATCTACTAAGGATAGTTAATGTAACTAGTTACCAAATCGTTGTTCCGACATTAAGTAGGTACGTGGTTAAAATTGAATTTTATCAATTAAAAATATCTACCTATTTATGCAGTTTACACTATAAAATTACTTATTATTCACAATAAATTTAAAAAAAACAGATGACCTCATAATACGCGCCAATAAAAATTAAAAGTAAATTATGCAAAGGTATCCTTTCATACAGCCAGGTGTAAAAGAAAATTCTTACCCATATTCATAGCTTGGCGGCGGCGGCGGCGGTGATACTCCGTATCCGCCATCGCTGGGATATACAGCGTATATTAATATTAAAACTTGTATGACTAAATACATTTTGTGGAATTTATGTTATCCATTTACTATTTTTTAAAATATCGGACTGATGTGTACGTTGACACGAACCACACGACTAAACTGAACCCGAATGCGTGTGCGGTATTATGATAGCTTCAATTTATATGCTCGGATATCATCCTCGGTTATCTGAAAAATTATCTACAAATGCAGGATTTGCCTTGCCTAATAGTGAATAAAATGCAATTATTAAATTTTATTAACGGGAGGGAACCAGCTAAGTAGGTATATTCTGCAACAATGTGCGTACTATGGTTTTATTTATTTTAATTATAGGCACAGGTACACAGTCTCCTATGTTCTTAATTTAAAAATGGAATTCTGATTCTTTCTTCCGAGTCAATAATAAGGCGGCAAATTACAAAAAAAAGCCTGCAGGTTTGAATATTTATTTTCCAAAATGCCTATAAAAAGAAAACGCGGACGACTTCTCAATAAACAAGAGGTAGGTACCTAACAGACAAATTATTTCAAGGTCATCATATTCTCTAATTAAAATAATTTACTTAGATTTCGATATTCTTCAAAACATGATAACTGCCACAGCCGTGTTTTTTCCCAGTGGAGTCGAATTAGGGACACCCCATCTCTTCCAGCGGGGGTCGTAGAAGGCGACTAAGGGATAGGGCTGTTTATACCTACTGGAGATTGATGGCGCTTGGTGGAATCTGCTACACATATTGACTTGTACTTTTCCACTGGAAAAGTACAAGTGTGTTATTCGATATGATAGGGCTGTTCTTCATACGACAGTAAACATAAAGCCCATGACTAAGTGTGTACCTAAATATTTCAGAGTCATAAAATAAGAACGCGCTTGATCGAGATAAGTCTAAAAGTGGAAGATTGTATCTACCAAAAGATACCCATATCAATGAAGGAAGCAGAATCATTTATTAATGAAGTGACTTCGTACAAACTTGAATGTTCTAAAGATGAAAGATCTCTGCAGGTATCAATTCTATACCTAAATTTACCTTTCGTCAAAGTGTCAGTCCGATGTAGTACTTACTTACAATAGAGAGAACATCCGACCTTGGCAGCTACCATAAAACCCGATACCATGAATCCCCGAATCCTGATGTATTCGAATTTAAAAGTTAGCATAAAATGCTATCAAAAATTCATTCGAATATTTGGGCGGAGTCATCAAAAATCAATGTTTAAAATGGTTGAAAAATCATTCATTGGTTCCAACAGTTCGTAAGAAAGTATGTAGATGGCGTCGCCGTCGTCCTTAAAGAGGGATTTAAAAATAAGGGAAATTTCAAGTAGTTCCAGTGTGGCACAATAGCTCAGTTGGAAGAGCATTCTCCCTGTAAGGGATAGGTCGCGGGTTCGAGTCAACAGCAGCAACAACAGTTCCATGCCGTTCTTAGAGTTCGATAGAATAGGTCTTGATTGGTATGACAGTTTCTCTAGGAGCAACTGTCAGCTCCGAGGGGAGAGCCTGCGTCTTCGTCTGTGGTTTAGCAGATAGACCAATTGACAGTATAGGTCAGACTATTTATACTGTTGAATGATGGCACTTGGTGAAATTTATTGTTACACATATTGAGAACACTTGTACTTTTCCACGGTACCTATTTATTCTATTACACCTGAACGGTTTCACCCTACGGCATTCTCACATTTACCAAAGGAGCTGTACAGAGGTACCAAATAGCTTTGGTAAATGTAAACCTTTGAGAATGCCGTAAGGCGAAACTGTTCAGGTGTAATAGAATAAATACTGTGGAAAAGTACAAGTGTTGTGTAGTAGGTATAGGTCAGATTGGGCCCTAACGGTGTTGGTACACCTGGTATTGGCCCTGCACACCCCTCTTTGTCTAAAAATACGACTCTACAATAAGTAAATATTTGTAAGGTAGTGTACGTGTGTAAACTTTCTAAATTATATTTCACTGGCTATTGACTGCGGTTTGACCCGCGTAGTTGTCTATTATCGCGACTAAACATAGCCTATGTCCTTTTCAAAGGTCTCATCTACCTCAGTACCAAATTTCATCAAAATCAGGCCCTCGATTCTAGGTACTAAAGCTAAACCATTGTGGTCCCGCGGTCACTACACAAATGACATTAAATTTTAGACTTTATTTCTAAACGCTTAAAGTCCAAAACGCAATAAAAACAATTTCATTACACTTCAATTACTCTGCAAAAGTCATTTAATTTTGAACTTTAAATGCATCAGTTAAAGTCTATTATTTAATGCAATTTTTTGCATTGGCGGTGGCCACCACAATGGTTGCCTTAGCAGAATCGAGGCCCTGTAGTTTAGGCGTGAAACGTAACAGACAGACAGTATTACTTTCGCATTTATAATATTACCTACTAAGTATTTACTGTACCAAGTGGCAATGCGCTGGCCACATCTGTCGAAGAACCGATGGCCGTTGGTGCAGACGAGTCCTAGAGTGGAGACCGAGAGAAGGCAAGGGGCAGGACGCCCCTAGCCAGATGGACTGACGACCTGAAAAAGGTGGCTGGGATAGACTGGATGCGGAAGGCGGAGGATCAGATGAAATGGCGCACATTGGAAGAGACCTATGTCCAGCAGTGGACTGCAGTGGGCTAATTGATTGATTGATTGACTGTACCTAAATTTAAATCTATATACTATATACCTACTTAGTAGTTACCTACAGTCCGTCAAATCTAAGAAGTACCGTTTGACAGTTCTGACAATTGAATGATAGGGATGGGATGAAAAAATCGATTACTATAATATCCGAACTTTAAGAGATCGATTACTATAATATCCGAATTATAAGAAATCAATTGTTATAATTAAATAAAAGAAATGTTTAGGATATTTTTTTATTCACTACTAGTACTAGTATCGTCGTCTTCGTCATCATCGTCATTTAAATTAATGACCAGTTGATTGTCCATTACATTATCAAAGTGTACGTCTCTTTCGAAGTCGTCCATTATTATTTTCTTTGTTTTTTGTACTACTTTACTCCAATCTTCCTGTGTAACTTGGGCACATGCTTCCTTTAATAAACCTTCCATTTTCTTGACACTGAAGGGTGGTTTTGTGTTGTGTCTTGCTGCATAACCTGTAAAACAATAATGTAACTATTTGATAGCAGACGAAAACCATTGTTTAAATTATAAATGTTAGAAGTACTCGTGTTATTATTATAATATTATAAAATATTACCTTTAACTTGGGCCCAAATCAGTTCAATGGCATTATATTGGCAATGGTACGGAGGAAGTCGTATGACTTTGTGCCCGTGCTCTTCGGCCAATTGGTCAATTACATATGTCGGTTTTGGTGGTTTATGCAATTTCACTAACTGTAATAATTCAGCTTTTAATAGTGACATGTCGGCATCCACTCCTTTTCTTTGCAGCCATGCCACCAAATCTGCTTTCTTATTGGCTGACGTAGGTGCTTTATCAATTTGCACAGAGTGGTATGGGGCATTATCCATTATAATTGTGCTGTTAGGAGGGATATTCTGTAATAAATTTAAGAACCACTCTCGGAACCTTACTGCGTCCATTTCTTCATGATACTCTTTAGTGCTTTTGGATTGGAAAGCTAATAAAGAGTTTTCCACGAAGCCTGTAGACGCTGACCCAGCATGGCATATTATGAGGCGTCCACCTTTTCCTATCGGCACCTTCGAGCACGAAGCTTCAGAATCATCAGTCCATGTTTTCGGCACAGAATGGTTGGAATTTAGCCAAGTTTCGTCCAAAAATATTACATTATCCCAGTTTATAATTTGTTTAACTTCGCGCAGGAATGTTAGTCGCTGCATAATTATGTCATGTCGCTCCATAACAATTTTTCGTTTGTCAACTTTTTTGTATCTGAAGCCAATTCCTGTTATTACCGTTCTCAACGACTCTATGCTTCCCTTATACAGCCCGGCATCTTTTAAAGTTGCACATAACTTTGCCAATGTTGGAAATTCGCCTCTTGTAAAATACCCGTATATATGGTTTCTAATAGCATGACTATCGAATTCATCGATGCCTGTCACAGGTTTATTTCTTTTTCGTTTTTTCGGTGTGTGAAGTACGTTACTGTCACTCCCCGAAGGCCTATATTTTTCACTTAATATTTTGCCAACGGTGCGGCTACCAATACCGAGAGCTTCACCGACGCGATCCCGAACTTGTGTAACTGGCAGTAGAAGTCCACCATTTTGAGATTCACGCTCAAAATACTCGTGTAATTTCACCACCAATTCACGAGCCTGGCTGTTCAAAGTACGTCCTCTTTTCGACATTATTAATAAACACTTGCTTAGTTCGGAGTCCAGTATAAATATTGCCAAGGTAAACGGATAAAGAATGATCAGTCCAGAAAAGTAATAGCCAAGTCACAAATTGTAAAACACAAACGAGAAAGCAAGTACGCGCACAGTCAGCTTCCAAGATGGCGAGAGACTGCTGACGCCGAACCGACCGAGCGGACCGCGTGCGCTTGTAGTTGGCAGTGTTGCCAGAAAAAAAAAATTGTAGAGACTTGGACACCTGCGATTTTGCCTATTGACCTAAAAATAATTAAATTAATTTATTTTAGGGTATCTGTGTATTCAGTGCATTATGCGGTCGCGCAGTAACGTCGTTAATTTATAACATCAGGCAACAACATTTTTGTGAATGGGTTCTACATACCTTATTTTTATTAGTTTTAGACGTAGAAATAAGACTTAGAAGAAAAAATTGTAATTGTAAAATCAATGGATGTGCTTGTTAAAAATTTGTTTATTTCTCTGTAATATGCAAACCCATACTATCATACACAAAAATAAATGTAAAAAACACTATCCCTGACTCCATTTACTATTTCGACAGCGTTAGCGCGAGAAACCCCGACTTATTTGGGCGCGAAAATCAAAAATCGACAAATCGCTTTCGACAACTTTTTAAAGAAGCAAATATATTTGATTTATAAATACGTATTTTTGGTGAATGGGTTTTATCTCATATTTTACGATTACATAACTATTTAGTTATGTAATCGTAATATGTGAGATAAATCCCATTCACATGAAAAAATATTTGTTTGGTTGTCAAGTGTAATTTGTAAATAATACATTCGATTTTTCGTATATGTAAACGATTTTTTTGCATACAAGTGTATCCGAAGAGTCGCAACACTACGTGCAGTGACCTAACTACGTAACTTTGTAATGAGGTCAAGAATATAACTATTAGAAATTATTTACTGTGTAAATATGTGTTATTTTGCTTTGTTTGAAAGTTTTCAATTAGGTACATTTAGATATTAAGAATTGTACATTTTTAGATACAATAATGAAATCTTTCTAAATTCATGGTTTTATGAAAAAGGTTATCGAAACTGAATAATGTACGTATGAACAAAGTTGTTTCGGTTTGAAAAATATGAAACGTCAAACGGTACCTCTTAGATTTGATGGACTGTAAGTACCTAAATGCATCTGAATAGCCCTCTCGACCTAGGACATAGGATGTGATGCCCACGAACAGATATCCGATGCTATCCGATGATATCCGTGCCCACGAACGTCAATGGAGTTTCCGAACGGACATAAAGTGGCAGAGATATATATTTTCATAGAATTTAATGTGATTTATTTTTCTGTATAATAATAATATGTATAACAATAATATAATATCAATCATTGAAATTCAGTGATGAATTCTTGGAAATCTATAATAAACTAAAAAAACCAACGCTACGCAAATGCAAACATCCGGTCATTCATACTCCATACTTCCATACTGATATTATAAATGCGAAAGTAACTCTGTCTGTCTGTCTGTTTACGCTTTCACGCTTAAACCACTGAACCGATTTTGATGTTTGGTATAGGGGTAGATTAGACCATGAGAAAGGACATAGGCTATGTTTGGCCGCGATAACCGACATCCACGCGGGCGGAGCCGCGGGCAAAAGCTAGTATCCTATATGCTTCATTAACTGATTAATATTTTATATGTTATTCTAAGTAGGTACATTAAATAAAGTAAAAAAACTAAAGAAAAATACGGGCCTGAGGTTAGAACAAAAAAAAACTACGAGTTCGTACCTACCCTAACTAAAGAATAGTGTAAGGTACTTAATATAATTTGGTACTCAAACCCTAATCGGTTTGCAGCCGTTTATTACTCAGTTTCATTTTACAGGGCCTCGATTCTGCTAAAGCCAAACCACAGTGGTGCCACCACTGTACAGTAAAAAACGGCATTAAATAATAGACTATAAAGCGATACGATAATAAGCGATAGGAGTTCAAAATTAAAGACTTTTTGCAGAGTAATTGAAAAAGAGTAATGAAACTGTTTTCGTTTCATTTTGGACTTCAGAGTATAGAAATAAAGTCTAAAATTTAATGTCATTTTTTGCCTAATCGAGGGCCAACAACTTCAAGTTTTACTTAGTTATCTGGATGTGGAATACAAAGTCTGTAAACGACACGACATTCAAAACTTAGTTATTAGTTTACGTACCAATAGTACCTGAAGCGATAGGCAGAGGTGTATTACACCTCAAACGCACCTGTTGTTTTAGGTCTACCGTGATAGTGTACCTATAGGGCCCCACCTACAAGCTGAACACCTGCTAAGATCCACACCATCCGGGACGAAACACTATCTTTTCCTCTCGGGGTTAAGAGTTCAGAACCGTAATAAGTATCAGTTCTCCTTATTTTAGGTCCCAGTCCAGCACTTGTCTAACATGTCTACCAGTTCCATATTTCACTTTCATAAAAAATAGTACCCCACCGGCATACGGCATCGGTACAGGGACCAAGCTACCGGTGGTTAGGGCTCCATGGAGAGGAACCTCCTCACAATATTCTATACAAATTCAGTTTTATCCTGTAAACGCAGAGTGTTTGTGCAGGATAACTAATTTAAAATTAATTAGAGATCCGGTTTTTAGCATTCCATGGATTCACCGTGCGGTCGCCGGGTCCATGGCGTGGTACAGAGAGGAACACTGTGACGGCGCCTGGGACTTGCGACCCAGGTGTAGGTTTAGGGTGGCCACCTTGTGATGCATCAGCGCTCACCTCAACCGTCAGTCGTGTTCCCCCCTCTACCTATCCAAATTTGGTAAGATCCTATCAACGCCGTTTTAGATATTCGTTTGAGTAAAGAGCTTACTGAAGCTCTTGGCAATCCGAGTATATATATATAAGTTATACAGGGATTTAGCTGGAATTCCCCTTGCTCCTACTTCCACGGCGTAGAGTTTAACCACATAGCCATTTTTGGTTAACTCGTTGGTCAGGTCAAAGTATTTGTTTATTTTTATAGCGTGGTCTTTAGGTATGTTAGTTTCCCACGGTACTGTGAGTTCTACTAGTACTGCACGCTTTTGCTGTTTTGAAAATAGGAATATATCGGGTCTGGATGACGAGGCACAAACATCCTCCGGTATTTTATAGTGTTTCTCATACGAATCTGCGAGTAATGTCCAATCAGCGGCTGCTATCAAAATTGAGTACGGCTTTTGATTTGTCTTTTTTGAGCAGCCTTCCTTTACAAACGTGACGTCATTTCTTTGGTTTGTGGTTAGACCCTTTTTCGCTCTAGCTACCGCCAAACTTACCGCCTGACGTATGATTTCTAATACCTTCTCATGTCGGCGCGAGTAATGACCCCAGTCTAATAGCGTCCTACAACCCACCAGTAGGTGCCTAGCAGTACCAATTGCTTCACCACATGAGTTACATGTTTTATCTGTGGCTTTTCCCCATCTGACAAGATTGCTTTGGTCGGGGACGGTCAACTGGAATGCATTGAGATAGAATTTAAGGAGAGCCGGTGACCAGTCGTATATTAAGGTACGCCATTTTAAGGCTATGGGAATACAAAATTCACCTAGTGTCAACCATTCGTTTTGTATTTCCAGGTTCATTGCGTGCACTTTGTAGGTATTATTTTATTTTATGTATATATTGTCTATTTTACTTATGAATACTTATGGATATATATTGGACACTTCTAATCAAAAAATTCTTAACCATTCAGGTAATTGAAAAACTAATAAGATGCATGAAGGCAATTATTATCGAGCATCAAGAATCAAGAACTGATGATTGTAACCTATGCGAAGAAGAAGTGCCTAACGTAGATAGGGGCGCCGCGTCTCCAGTTTACTCTTTACCTGATGAAGACAGGACGCAAATGACACAAGAACTATTAGAACCATCATCAGTAAACTTGTTTGATGAACCAACAACTGTTAATAACAATAATATTAAAGATACTGAAGAAATTGATAGTGTCGCAGATAATGGCAATAAAGTAAATGCAATTATTCACCACTGTGATGCTGCGGACGATATTACTTTGATGGCAACTGATATTACTGAAAGAGATGCAACGTCAAAGGCAACAATAGATGTTGATATACAAAAAGCTCTTTCGAATTTGTCTTTAGAAAATGTAGACCAAGAGGAAGCAACGTTTACTAACATTGAATGTTCACAAAGCATACTAAACAACTTTAATGAGTTAGATAAGCTGCAACAATATCAAACTTCAAACGTTACTGATATTCAGGTAACAGATTATGCTTTAAAAACATGCGTACAAAAAAACTCACAATTTCAAACAATTAATTTACTAGCTAACAAACCTGTGATTATACCTGAAGCCAAAAGAATAGCAAAAGCTATAATCGTTCCATCTCCAAATGTAAATGCGATAGATTTGACAAAAAAATCGACCAAACCTTTGACTATAAATGATGGCAGTAGAACAAAAAAAGCTACCATTGTTCCATATTCAAATGTTAACACGGTAGATTTAACTAAAGAATCGACCAAACTTTTGACTATAAAAAATGATGTCGGTAGAACAATAAAAGCTGCAATTCCGACTTCGAATGTAAATATGGTAGATTTGACTAAAATAAATAACAAACCTTCGACTATGAATGATGGCAGTAGAACCATAAAACCTACAATTGTTCCGTCTTCGAATATAAACACGATAGATTTAACTAAAGAATCAACCAAACCTTTGACTACAAATGATGTCGGTAGAACAATAAAAGCTACAAATATTCCACCTCTAAATGTAGCTACAGCAGATTTGAATAAAAAATCAAACAAACCATTGATTATAACTGATCCGAGCGGAAAATTAAAGTCTAAAATTTTGCCATCTTCCAATATCATGGCTACTGAAAATTTTAATAAACAATTGAAGATAAGAAATCCACCACTGCTTAACGTTCCAAACCCCAAGAAATATTTTAATCCTTCTAAAACATCTGCTCAAAACGTAACTCAACAGTTTGGCAATACCAACACACATCCAATAACATATAATAATAATATTACAAATATAAATACAACATGTAATTCCTATGAAAAATATAATACTGCCAGCACCTATAACAAAAATTTAGATATCAAAAGTAGAGCTCAAGATAATATAGCAAGAAATAATTCTTCTGTGCCTGTTAAAAAGAAGAGAGGTCCGCGTAAAAACAAAGTAATTAAAAAAGCCGATTATTTAGCTGAAAAGCGTACGAATGATGAGATTACCAACAAGATAGTAAAACCGAAAACCAGACGACCGCGTTCAAAGAAAGCAAATACTGAATGTATTATTCCCAAAGATTCTACTGTACCGATATACAACAACTTCATAGAAAATGATCTATCCTGGTTAGAGAATATAAGGTTTGTTAGAGAGATTAGAGATGATGAAATCGACAGTAAGCTTACCTATTTGAGTGAAAACTTTTGGGACAATTATGATTTGCCTCCAAATTTTGACGAAGGAGATTTTCTTTAAAAGTATTATTATTATGTTTCACTTAAGATACAGGTTGATAACAAAGAAACAACATATGCGATTGAAATATTATTTAATAGTTAAAGACATTAAGATTGATGACACAAGTCAAAAATATACAATAAGTACAATAACAATAACACAAAGCTTTAATTACTTCCAACGGTAATATTCATTATATGGCTATACATGTATGAGATATGTGTTTAGAACCATTACATAATAGGCCTGTAGAAATATAAATCCATTCAAACAGTTATACATCATCTTTATTATAATATTCAGGATGTTTTTATGATATACCAAATATAAATATGTTTTTTATTAATCTGTATTTTATTGTGACAATTTCACCTAAACTAGAAATCATTTATATTACCCAAAAAACAAGCCTGACATAGTTCAAAGCATTATAGAGGGTTATCATAGTGTTAAACATATAAATCTCACCTCATACTAAGCAATAAATATCATTTTATTTTAAAATAACAGTAACTAATATCAAGAATGTATAGTAACGCATTGAAGTTAACCACATAGTGTATGAAGCATAATGAGATGATTAAAACATGATAAACATATAAAAATATACACAATCTCTAACATCATTACGAAATTGTTACCTATACACAAAGTTAAAAACCGATGAACAAACGATAGTAAATAATTTATCTAATAAGTACTTCCCCTTATTATAAAACAAAAATAATATTTTTATAATTTCATCAATTAATAAACCGCGACCAAGGCGATCTAAAATGCGTTACCAGATGCGTCAATTAATGAAATACAATTCATATACCATATTTCAATCAATAAACAACTCTGTTTACTTGAACGAATTTTCACTAATGCAGTAAAAATTCGTTCGCAATCTCTTAGTGAACTATCTTACCGATTGAATCGTAATTCCATTATTTATATTCTATTGTAGGGGGATTCACTCGTAGGTTTGTACATTCTACGTTTGTTTGCTAGAATATTTAGATAAGGGGCAGGCTCCTTCTAAATATTACCAGCAGTCAAAGATGACCAAAATTAAAATACTAATTTACTAAAAATAAAATAACTACTGAACTGATGCTATTTCTGTGTTGTCGAAATTAACCAAAATACGCTAAAAATCTCTAAAATGTTATTATACACCTAGATTGTATAGTATTTTCGTAAAAAAAATATTTGGACACAGTTTTGATACTAAAATCATTAGGTGGCATGCTATGTGGGACTCGAACCGACTACAACGACTACTAAGAACAGAAAAACGATTTTCAACGTTAATAACATTTTCTTAATTACATGTCATTTCGCTTATATAGATGCTCGAATTCGTAATTCTATAGAATACTCTGTCCTATGCGATGTCAATAAGGTTGAAAATTGCTTGCATCAGTCGGCCGGCTGGCTGCCTGAAAATTGTGTGTTCATTTGCCTCACGGCTATCGGCCACACACTATAATGATCTTTTTCTACGAAACGATCAACGACTATACAATCTGATCTGGGTGTATTATATCATTTTAGAGATTTTTAACGTATTTTAGTCCGTTTCAGTTTTAACACAGAATTAGCATCACTATACCCCGTCCATCATATTATTGTATTTTAGACAGATGAAAGTAGTGATTGCATGAAAATTTAACATATCGACAAAGTTAAAAACCTCGATAAAAAAAATCGATATATGAAAATATTATAAATATGTTATAAATGATTTCATGTTGAACTATAATCTGTTATTTTTCTAAACATAATAATAAAGTAGTACTTAAATATTTCGTGTCTGTACAGTTTACAAATGTAATAGAAAACAATTGTGGGCCATAACGCATACGCTAATCTCCAAAACAAAACAACTGACTTCTAGAAGAATATTCCAACATGCTGATTTCCTGGTATTTATTGAAGAGTTCCGTGGCCTGTCTCTGAAATCCATCATCAGATCTTTATAAAATTTAAATGGGACCATTTTGGAATAAACCTCTTTCAAACAAAAAAAGAATTTTGACAATCCGTCTACAAATGACGGAGTTACAAAAACCATTTTTCCGTAAAAATCATACAAATATAAATAATTTAAACATCCGAATTGTTGTTTAGAAATTGGTTAAAAATCGCCAGTTATGTAATATTTAAAAAAAAATATTTTCTGTAGTCGATATAAATTGTGACATTTTCAAGTTATTATAATAAAAACATTGTCGATTGACTAACTACATCCCTAAAATTGCTTTTTGGCTGACGTGATGTTGTCAATGAAAAATGACGTATTAGCGCCTAATTTTTGTTAGGATTTTCAGGTGTTGACGCTAGAACAAAGTTATACCGACCACTGTCAGTGAGCTGTCTAAAATACAATAATATAATGGACGGAGTATAACTACCAAATGCTATAATGGTAGTTTGCTGTCATGGAAGACTTCTAATAGTGATCTTGTGTTGTTAAAAGCATTGACACTAATGCATTGGGAATTTTAATGTAACGTCAGTGAACGTTCTCAAGTGAAAATCAAATAATTATAAAAATTAAAAAAAAAAAAGATTCTGTGTAGAAAGTCCTTGAATCGATCTTTCAAATTAATAGCAGTCCCCCTGTAAGGGAAAGGTCGTGAGTTCGAGTCTCACTTGAGCATTTCATTTTTTCCAATGTTTTTCGAACTTAAAAGTTAGCATAATAAATGCTATAAAAAATTCATTCAAAAATTAATACAGGATGTTCGATTTTCTACCTTGAACTTTTCATAACTTCCGACTTTAAAGCTTATTTATTAATATAATGGTAAGTATGTTTTATTTAAAGGTTTAATGAAATAAACAGCATTGTGTGCGATAGTGGAACCAACTTGTACCTAAAGTTGTAATGTTGGAAATAAATGGCACAATAAGGTTTTGGCAGATAGATTTAGAAGATATTGAGTGATGTCTTAATTTATTACCAATGATTTTCATAAAAAATAGGTCTTTTGGCAAAATAAGAGAGCACTGGCTATTTTTTAAAAGTACACACCAAGTGAAGGAACAGGAATGAAATAGTGATGACGTCACAAATTGAGCAACAACGCACAGTGCTCGGACACGAAGAATATTCGTATTCGTAATGTAAACGAGAGAATGGCGCATTGCGATTGGCCGCTTGCCTAACGTAAACCTGTGTGAGCCAATCACAATGTCCCGCACTCTCGATACGTTTACGTTACGAAGACGATTATTTTTCGCGCTCGAACATCAATCTCACCGCTGATCATCAATCCTATACGTTCAGTCGGTGTGTACCCAGCATTACGAATTCCTTTTCGTGTAGCTTTTTTATACAATAACATATTATTAGTAATAATGGAACATGCGACAGTGAAATATCAATGCCGAAAATATTGCATACATAAATTAGGTAATAGTAATAGTACATATTTTAAGAATTAGGAGTAGGTACGTCAATATACTGTTTTGTCACTAGATTGTACTAAAAAAATGCCACAAACCTTATATAACCATTAAATAAACATGCAACATCTAGTCTTCCAAATACCTTCAATATTCAAACAACAAAAATAATATATTTTCTTATAGTCACATATTAGATATAATTTATATTATAGTTTAGATTTATGCAAAAGCTACATTTCACTATTAATTGCCGTTCCCAATAACATACCTACAGTTAACTGTAGATCGCACGTCCAGATAAACAGTCAAGTTTGAAGTATCTGTGACTGCTATCCCAATATTATAATTACAAATCTCTATCTGTTCCATGGGACAGGCCATACAATCGATAGGCAGTAGGATCACAGATCAATGGTACAAATATTGGGACACTAAAATCAGAGATTGATGACGTTTTCTATCCTTAGTATCCCAAAACTGACAGTAGATACGTTATTGGGAATGGCCGTAAGTCAACAACAATATCTCAACTGTTTGAACTAACTACAATGTTAACTACTCAAGTTTAACTGGTATATAATACTTTAGAATTCAAAAGAGCACAATAGTTGCTTAATATATCGAAAATATATAAATGAATATTCATCCTCTATAACATAATTAAAATTAAATAATTACATGATAACAAATCTCACCTCTAAAAATATAATATGTAATAATAACTACTGTAATACCTTTACTACTACTTAATATACTGGGTGATTTTATAGTCCGTGTCTGTATAATGTGTAATAAAAAGTAAAGTTTAAAACTAAAACCCGACTACCGAAAAATCACGCTCTAAAAAGTGACAAACAAGAAAATATCAAGGATAGCCGTGGTCGTATGCCACTTTTCCTTAGAATATTTTGTTTTGTTAGGTTTTAATTTTAAACTTTATTTTTTATTTAAATTATTTTGAGACAAGATACAGCTAATAATTTATACATAAGCACTTTCATTTGATACCAAATACGGCATATTTATCTCAAATTTATTTTTTAGCACAGTACGTTATGAACGCTACAGGGCGCCACACAAGATTGAGTGTCACGTGATATAGCCTATAACCATCGGACGATCAAGCCGCTTGTAACGATACCTCATTTGTCCAGTTCTAATAAGTAGTTGAGGAGCTATGAGGGAACAAATGAACATACATACATACATAGCCTGTCAAAATCATAACCCTCCTTTTGGCTTCGCCGTAGTCGGGTAGTAAAATAAAAGTATAATGAGGTGATTGTATTATAAATTTATACTTACAATAAAAATATCACAATTAAATCACAAAAAACAAACAAATAGCTAATAATATGCCGACTAATAAAATAAATACACGTAATGACATAGAACATCAACACAGCCGAATTTTATTAAGAGTATGCCACTCCATTAACAAGCTAATTTTTATATTTTAAACATTAAAAGTTTATACCGTAATAAGGCTTAGCGCAATAATTATTTTTTTATTATTTAATATTTAAATATAACGCTGGAACTTTGTTCTGTTCATAAGATATAGAGCGATATACATAGCTATACACATATTAACATTTTAAACTCTCGCGTTCCATCTAATATATAAAATTCTCGTGTCACAGTTTTCGCTGCCATACTCCTCCGAAACGGCTTGACCGATTTTGATGAAATTTTGTGAGCATATTGAGTAGGTCTGAGAATCGGCCAACATCTATTTTTCATCCCCCTAAATGGTGCAGCGGGAACGGGATCTAAAAAATTGGCGGTACGAAGTTCGCCGGGACAGCTAGTAATATATAATAATAACAATAACGGGAATTAACGCGATCATTGTATAGGTACATATATACCTACCTTTGATTTGCCTGGTCACAGACTGACCACGGCTGAACCATACGGTACTTATTTACCTATACCATGATCGCGTTAATTACCGTTATTATTATTGTATATATATGCATACCATTTTATACATTAAATCTTTGGAATATCAATCTATCTATCATCTGAAGCTTACAACATAATCAGAACCTTTAACAAATAAATAAATAAATAGAAGCTTTTTCTTTTGACATGTTCATTTCAACGCAACCTCTAGCCATTTTAAGCCAACAAATTATAACATTGAAAATATCAAATTATAACATTTTAGTATGATTATTATACTACTCTAGTTCCTTCACGCTCGAATATCTTATAAACATAACATAGTCCCAGTCCTTTTGTCTATCTATCGCAACACTAAATACTTTACACAACTGAACTAGTCACACACCACGTGCATCTCTTTCTCGCAACAGTCATAATGTTCTGTCACACCGTCATCATCATCGTTTAATTCAGAAAAGAAAACTATATTCGTTTTCGGCTACAATCTATACTTGACACTATCGATATACATACAATGTCAGTGAATTGCGCAGATTATATTCGATTACTCTCGAATTATAAACAGAAAAGGATATCTTTATCACTTGTGTTGCTTATAGCTTATGGGTTGATAAATTTAAATCTTCAGTAATGTTCGAAAAACAGTTCAGTAATGGTTTGTGAAGAACTCTACAAGATAACATGGTAGTACTGGATCACGCTATGCTATGTATATGAGTCAGACATTATAAAACATAAATTATGATTGAATTATTAACTTCTACACTGCAGGTAGAGAGATGTTCACTTTTAGATTTTCCCAGATAGGTTGTTGTTCCAAACATTCTTTTTTAATACCTGACACGTCAAGTTGTCTTCACCTCGCCTCATGTTAATCTAGGGGCAAAGTCCCGGAAAGAGGGTCACCATCGTAAACATGTACCATGGTAACAGTGGTGGCACTCAGCTTGACGGACAGAATTCTCTTTAAGCCGAACTTTGACACAGCGTCAACTCCAAATTGATGAAACATTTCTCCTATATACATCTTAAACCGCCTACAGAAAAAGTTATTTGTTTCAGAACTGATTTCAGATGGCTGAACTAATTCGATAACATCTATTACTATATTTATTAGAAAAGATGCAATTAGTATAAATCTGGATATATTTAAGATCAGCATTGACTCCTTCGTCCTGTTTCGATAGTCAACAATATCCAACATGGCCGAAGTATTAGATTTAAACCTCATTAATATCCGTCTACGATTAGAAGCTGAATTTCCCTCTGACCTTGAAGAATCCCATGCCGGTTTTGTTATGTAGTAGTGACGTCACGCCTACGTAACTCTGTATGACGATGGGTGAATGGTGTATGCAGCAAGCGGATGACGTCATGGATTCTATGGCACGCTGTAGCTTCTGTGCGAAGGTCTCCATGTCGTAGGTAGATTTCTCTTCTACTGGTGTTCCATCTGAAGCTGGTAGTCGTAAATTAATGTTATATGTCTAAAAAGATGGCAAGTATTGGGCAAGGCCTTTGTCCAGCAGTAGACTGCAAATAGACTAATGATATAATTAAAAACTGACTTCAATGTCTTCTTAAAGAATTCTGTAAATTCTCTAGTTAGGATTCATTGTCAGATTAGTAAAACTGACGGATTTACTGAAACTGATCAGTAAGTAAAGTACTGAAATTTTCAAAACTAACTATTTTCTAAACTTATTAACTAAAAGTATCAATCGAATTGAGAACCTTCTCCTTTTTAAATCGGTAAAAATGTAGGTAGGTAAACTATACAGCTAATTTAAATTCAGTAAAAAAAGTTGCCGCTCGGTGCAACAATGCAATAATCATTGTTTTTATTCTTTTTAATTATTTAAAGACGCATTGAGATTATGTAAGTGGCTGTTAATTAATCTTGATAATAATAAATTTGTGTGAGTTACCGTGCGCGGACAGTCCAAATTTTTTGAGAGGATCATATATAAATTATTTAGATTGTCATAATATTTCTCTAGCTGACCCAGCAATTATAATTTAAATGACTTTGTTATGTCCAAAGTGTTTTCAAGACACACCTTTTTATATTTTCTCTAAATAAGTATAATCCGTTGCGTAGTTTAGAAGATCCAAGCCAACCTCGCCTAAAAACTAATATATCTAGTGATTGACGTACGTGGCATTCCGTCAGCGCAAGAGCCATCATAATCTCAGGATTAGGAGCTAAGACAGCAGTCCATAAAAGCCATATAATCCAAACGAAGAGGCGAAGGAATCATCAGACCTGGGGACCCAAAGTCGGGGACAGGAGTCGTGAATGACGAATAAACTTACCTTTATGCCAGAATATAGGATGTGAGGCAAACGTGAGGAATGGCACGTCCTGGCTGAACGGGTTCCATACAGTCTTCAGCGGCAACGGTTCTCCCTTGTTCCACATAATACGCACTCCACGGAGATGTCGTTCTCTGAAAATGATTCGCATTGTCAACAATAACACACAATTTTTCGGCTATTTACTACTATGTACATGATTTAATTTATTTGAGCACTATGCTTATATAAATATACTGTACTCTACTTATATAGATCTACTAAAAGAATGATTCTCATAATATCCAGTCTTAGAACTAGTGAAAAGTGACAATTTGGTAAATGGAAACAGTGAAAAGTGAGAATTTGTTCCATGGAACCAGTGAAAAATGAGAATTTGTTTTATGGGACCAGTGCAAAGTGAGAATTTGTTCCATGGAACCAGTGAAAAGTGAGAATTAGTTCTATGGAACAAGTGAAAAGTGAGAATTCGTTCCATGGAACAAGTGAATAGTGAGAATTTGTTCCATGAAACCAGTGAAAAGTGAGAATGTGTTCCATGGAACCAGTGAAAAGTGAGAATTTGTTTCATGGAACCAGTGAAAAGTGAGAATTTATCCCATGGAACCAGTGAAAAGTGAGAATGTGTTTCATGGAAACAGTGAAAAGTGAGAATTTCTTCCATGGAACCAGTGAAAAGTGAGAATTTCTTCCATGGAACATATGACGAATGGACTGATGAGAATTATCCATACTAAACACTACAATATCTCTAAATTATAAAACTGCACAAAGAGCCGAAATAAAAGGAGATATTTTGTATTTGAAGTAATAATTAATCATCATTATTTTAGCAAATCCTAAGGTACCACCTGTATTAATAGTCAATACTTTATCATCAATACCTAAATGCTACTGACTGATAAGACCCATGATGAAATATTTATTTTGGTGATAATGAACAAAAGCCGTAATTGATGACATTGTACCTAGATTTGAAATACAATGAATTGATAAGGCAACATTAACTATTAGTATGCAAATTACATTGTTTAATATATTTTTTTCTGCGGCTATTTTTACGCTACCTATTGTGTGCAACAATCTATGGTTTGACAGTCAAGTGTTTGAAAGCTTGCTTCAAGAGGTTCGTTTCCCACGCGGTGCAATGTTTTAGCGTATGGATATGTCTGGGCATTTATGATATTAAGTATGTACAACAAAAAAACTACCCGGAATTGATCACAAAGGACTTTCATATAACCGTTCATCGCTTATTTACTGCAAGGCACTGCTCTCTCCAATACAAGACTATTTAGGGCCATATAATTACTTAGTTGGAAAAAAGACGCTAAATACTTAGATCCCATAGTATTATATCATCATATGTATGAGAGGCCAGCTGTGGACTGTGATAGGCTAATTGGATATTATCCTGTAGTTAAATAAATTATCTAACCGATCTTATTAAATTAAAAATGGTAAAAGAGCGGTAAAAATTGCATCGATTCTTATTTTATAGTTATTATTTATTTTTAATCATCCACCTAACCTATAATAGTAACGGATTTGACTATTATATTTTAATAGCTCCGCCCGCGTGGATGTCGGTTATCGCGACCAAACATAGCCTAAGTCCTTTCTCATGATCTAATCTATCCCTATACCAAATTTCATCAAAATCGGTTCAGTACTTTAGGCGTGAAAGCGTAACATACAGACAGACAGACAGTTACTTTCGCATTTATAATATTAAGTATGGATTACGTCACAAAATCTTCTTTCATACAAGTTACCTTATAACTTATAGTTTTGACGTTTAGTAAAAAATAACTAATTATAGTCAGTAGAATACCCAATTGATTGTTTGATATATTCGTTCAGGTCTGGGCCACATTTGACCGATTTTATCTAATACTAGCCGACCCGCCCCAGCTTTGCCTGTGGCATATCTTGTACCCCTTTGGCAATTTTTTTTTATTTTTCTCTGCGTAAAAAACATCCTTGTACTGCAAGGAAAATTTAAAACCAGAATTAGCGAAATCGGTTCAGCTGTTCTCGAAATTTACGCTTCGCAACAATCATTTAGCGATTCATTTTTATAATACACATAGATAAAAATATAACATTCTTGTATCACAGTGTTTGTCTGCTCTTCCGAAATGGCTTGACCTACCTATATGAAAATGGTTTTTTTTTATGGAATACGAAGGCAAACGAGCAGACGGATCGCCTGATGGTAAGCGATCACCGCGGTCCATTGACACACGCAACAGCAGAGGAGTCACAAATCGCAAGTGCGTTGCCTTCCTTTTAAAAGAGAGTACGCTCTTTTCTTGAAGGTTTGAATATTCGGTAATTCTGAGAATCGGTCGTAAACTATTTTCTATCCCGATAATAAGGTTCCTGTGATAGTTATATTGCTGATGAAGGTAATAAAACTATGTACCCGTAGGTACTTACTTTACCGCAACAGTGTTGTTAAGTGACCAAAAATAATGTGGAAAAAAAGCAAGGTCAATATTAATGAAACTATGATGCCTTATCTAATGAATGAGGTAATGAGATTGTAGGGAAACACAATTAGCTTATTGACTGCCATATAGCAGACATAGGAAAAAGCTTTCAAAAATGCATGCATCGGCCCTGTAGCCTGTAGGGATTTGAATGATCTATAGACCGACCGTAAGCGCTGTATCAGGCCTTAGGTATGAGCGCGGCAAAACTTGGGAAGTATCGACGATTCAACCCTCAGATTTGGTCAGTCCACAGCGTGTTCTCGACTCATACTCTTTTTAAACGCTTTTATTAGCTTCACTTGACCCACTTCCCGGTCTTCGATTAGGATGAAATTTTGCACACGCTCTGAGTTCTGATGACAAAACATGACTAGCTGAGAAACGTCATTACGAATCCAATATGGCGGCCTCCCCAAGATGGCGGACTGGCTGTTTGTAATCCACCCTCATGATATGGGTATCAAATGAAAGGGTTTGCTGTCAGGAATACGAAAAAATAGTCATGTGACTTAAATCCAATATGGCGGACAGGCTATTTGTTGTAAGTTTTAGTGCGTGTTCAAAGCGTGTTTTTTAGTTTCTTAAACGATTTTTTCTGCCTAGTCACCCGCCACGCTTTCCTAGGGTGCGGTACAGCGATCGCGGTCATATTACAATATTTAGACAGAACATCTGTCTCAATGGTCAGATCATTTTGATCTATACAGAGTCGATGGATACCCTAAGTAGACAATCCCCAGGGAGTAAAGACTTTCCTAGTGTGGTTAATCCCACTATGGTGATAGCTATAGCATTAGACTGTTTCGCTCGCTCTCATGCGTGGCACAAAGAGTGCGAGCAAAATGTTACTACTTTAATATTACTTAGGAGGCTTCACACGTGAGTTCCATGCATTTATGTTATTTTTTTAGTCTGAGCAAAGATGAATTAACCTATATCTCATTCATAAGGCATTAAATCCAAGCAAAAAGAAACTTATATAGAACAAAGCTAGCAATGTATAATGCGTGTCCTACAGCAACTCAAAGTACCTAGGCTCAAAATACTTGGGATCGAACAGTCTACTGCTCTGGTGGTCCAGCTCTTCAGTGGAGGGCCGGCGGCAGAGGCGGTCTATCACGCAGTCCTTCACCACGGTGGTGACGCCGGACGCGATGCCGTTCAGACGACTGCACATCAAGCGTGTCGTGTGAGGTGGTACAACATTACAATGAATATGAATAGTACAGGACAATACACCACATTTAAAATTATATAAGACGTGTATAATCAGTCGATGTATCGCGATCCAATACCATGATCCGGTGCAAAGTAAGGCCAACGAAGCTAGAGAAAAAAGGTAAACAAAGTTTCAGCGGTTCCAAACATTTTTATTTGAAAATTATTGCGTATCACTTCAAGCGCATTCCAGACTGGAATGAAATTGCTCATAAGATGGCGGATCTGACAGTACAACTGCTGTGCTGACAGCTTTCCTGTACTACGAAAAATGCAACGACAGCTGTCGCTCATCCAATGTCGCGTACGTGTGACATGTGCGACAAGGACAAAGAAAATAATCGCTTGTTATCGCAGCGTAACTCAGTAATGGTCGCTTTTGTTTACCTTTTTTCTCTCGTCTCGTTGGCTTTACTTTAGACACCAATCGTGCTTGTTGCTGCTTGATCTTATTGAGAAACATGATTATTGGATCACCATATTATTAGGATTAGAAGATATATAGAATTTCAATGGATTCAGGCATGGTTCGGTGGCTCAGTGGTCAGAGCATTCTCGTTGTAAGGGAAAGATCTCGGATTCGAATCCCCGCCTGAACCGATTCAAATCAATTTTAATCCATTTAAAAATAGATTTATAAAAATCCAAAAACTCAGTTATCATTTTTTTTGTTGCATCTCATGGAGCTTCTTTAATAATTGGCTACTTACGGTACAAGGGAAGACGGTGGGTACACTAATTCTCCGATAACAATTGTATCCAAGTCATCCAGATAAGTCTTTTTGACGTCAAGTTGTTTCATGGCGATGAAGTCATATTTGATGGTCATCACTAGTCTGGAGGTCAGCAGCACAATCCTCTCTTTCTCATTATCCCATAGTGTTATTCTGAAATATTTGTACAGGTTTTTTAGTTCTGCTAATTTAAAAAAGCTCACGAATTAATAAAATTAGTGTAAATTTGGTTATAGTAGAGAAGAGACATATTATGGTAATTTTTGCTTATAAAGAATATTACTTGTGTAGCATAAAAAAATCAATCACTAACATTTCCCTAGCCCCTCTAGCCAAGCTAAATTGCTTGGGTTTGAACCTGGAACCTCTCAGTCCTAAAGCCAACTCCATAACCTTAAACTAACAACACCAACTAAGACAGGCTTCGTACCATTTAAAGTAAACACCTTACTTAACTGAACGCGGCCATTATGCAGGAGGCACGGGTCGATCCCCGCTCAGTGTAAATAATTTGTAAGCAAGAAACGGGTATTTGCATTGGTCTGGTCATGCCTCAGAGAGATTATTAAGCCTGTTTGTTGTTGTTGTGGTTATAAGGGAATTTAGTGAAATGGCCCCACATAGAAGGGCTGATCACCCTTAGGTCCAACGGCGTCCCCGCTAGCAATAGTGATAACCTATCAACATAATTTAAGCAGAAACAGCCATGTTTTAGGTGATGTAGGAAACTGACTACTAGTCAAAATAAAATAATAAAATAAATATTCCACAACATTCTACACAACGCTATCTAGACCCATGGTAAGCTTTTATAGCTTTTGTTATGGAATCTAGAATGCTGATAAACATACTTATATACTTTTTTTTTTGTAAATACATACATATTATACATAGAAACACCCAGACCAATGCAAATAGCCATATTCATGCATACAAATATTTGCACTGAGCGGGAATCGAACCCGCGCCTCCTGCGTGGCAGTCGCGTGCACTACCGCCACGCCACAGAGGCAAAACAAAAAAGAATCTAAAAAATACACTTACTCTGTAAGCAGCCAAGATCCCAAGTACTCCCCATCTTCAGGAAACAGCAGCACAGTTATGCACTCCTGGATAGCCGTTTCCACTACTCCCTTACGGAATGTGAAAAAGTCCTTTATATTCTCTCTGTCAAATGGCACGTCGTACCGAGGGAACACCTGATTTTCCTCAGGAGGGGCAGCTGCACTGTTTGTTTGTCCTTCTGTTCTTGCATCTAGTTATCACCACAAATCAAGAAATTCAAATATAACCTAAATATGTATTGAATGTAAAACGGTAGGGTTCGAACCATAAGTTAACTCCATTGCATACAGGTATTACCAAAATATCAGGTAATAAATATACAGATACATTCGAAATATATTGGGAAAAAGAAGGACTCAAGTGGGACTTGAACCCACGACCTTTCCCTTACAGGGGGAGCATAATAAATGCTATAAAATTTCATTCAAATATACAGATACATGGTGATTTTGGCTGAGGCTATGAATTGATGCCGGTACCACCAGAAGAAAACCCATACAACTAAACTGGGCTTTCCTGTTACTCATTTCTATACATACAATAAATGAATATGATTTTACAAAAAAATAGTTGTATCTGGATTCTAGATCCTAGAACATTATGAATTTGGAATACTGTCTAGATCTAATATTATGATTGTATCTGTCTCCAAATGCTTGGTCATGGAATGGCAGTAATCTGTAAGCGTACCTTTAACAAATGAATACTTTGTCTAGAGAGAGCCTGTCATAGGAAATGTATTATTAAGCCTATTCATCTGAATCACAGCTCCACTAGAGTTTGAGAGTGGTGGCAAGATAGCATGGTGTACAACAGTCGGATAAAGTGTTATTATAAACAAGGTACCTAATGCCATTTAGTTTGTATTGATCTGTTTCTTTCATTGGTAAAATCCATTATGAATATAATGAATATAATACAAGATAAGAAAAAAATACCCATACAATTTCTTTTTAGCTGTGAATAATTCATATCAACAGATTAAGATATTTCATTGTCAGATAGCATTACTGTCTTATGTACAGACAATATTTTGAATTATAGCATACATAAAATCACGGGTCTTCCCCCATTGTGGTATACAGAGACACTATCTTTATACAATAAAAATTGTAAATTTAAGCAAGCGTTTGATAAGCATAAACGTAACATTAATTAGTTACTGCTAGCTATCAACAAAATAACTATAAAAGGCCTATAGGTACGTATGAACAGCAATATTTAAAAAATACCGGCAAAGGAACACGTAGAAGAAGTCAAGGAATCAGCACCAGATAACACCGAGGGATTAGCAGTACTCGGAGGTATCCTTCTACCTGGAGTATCCGTGATAGTCGTTCGATTAGCTGCACTCTCCGGTAGCAGAGCGTCGGTCGACAGCTGCAAGGTACCACCGCGGAACTCCAAATCTTCGTCTAATAAATCACTCATATTGGACTTATAATAATAAACTATTGTCGAACACTGTTTATAATTCAAATTTTCAATAGCTGTGCGTAAATAAAATAATCGACCGACTGATAAGCTACGTCAGTGTCATTAACGTTTCGTTTTACAGCTGATGTGTGATGAATGGTGAATTTCGAATTTTGTTTTGTCACTATGTCGTTTCATTTCACAGAAGTCCATAAAACATAATAGTTGTATTTCTCAACAGGTTGCCCAAAACACAGCACAATGTACTCTCTTTCCATTATTATAATATTTTTATAAGAGTGAAGGTTTTTCGGTGATTACTGATTACCTATCACTGAACGCAGATGATGATCACGGAATCGAACCGGCTAATACAATGATATTTTATACAAGATATGTTACGTTCATAGTAACTGACTTCTCAAATCTGATCCAGCCTTAGAGTATATCAAGAGGTGCCATACCTACGAAAAAAAACTGCCTACCTAAACTTGGATTTTATGAATGAATGGAAAGCAGTATGGCGGCCTAGTAGGGAATCCAGTAAACTGTCGATAACTGCTTATCGATATAAAAAGGGCACAGACTAAAAATTTATACATTTGAAAGAAAAAATTAAGTGATTAGCTTAAGTGGATGCCGATTATTTGTATTCTCAGGTTGCAGTGTGCTTATGGCTTTCTGTCAGACTTTCCTTGTGATAGCCGGAGTTTCGAATAATTCGCCCAGAAGGACGTAGAATCTACAAAGATTCTTTACAGTCTTTGAGTAACGATATATATATATATATTTAGTAGTACTCCAGGTACATAACACATTGGCACAAAAATAAAATCGATTTGGACAAAAAAAAAATCGAATTTTTATTTAATTTTTTTTTTTCTTTTTGTAAAAAATGTTTTAGTATCTGTTCATCAGTAATACCAGTACCATTATGCGATAGAATAATAAAAAGTCAACGGCATTTCAAAAGTCAGTCATTCACTATGTATGGAAAGTGGTCTTCGTTCTTTAAATATTTGGGAAAATATCGATAATTAAAATTCTATCACCGCATCACTGAATATTGCAACACTGAATATACACCGAAATAACGAGGTCGATACTGCCGCTCAAACGTGTTTTTTTTTCAAGTTTTCCTACTACTAGTAGGTAAAAGATATATGCTTTTGTAGTTAAAATGTTGATTCCTCGATAGTTAAAGACTTTGTTACATTTATAAATTATGATTTTTAATAGATATTTTAAAAAATATACCATGTTTGCCATAAGTGAACGCCATTCCCCCTGCTCACCCTAATAATCCGCAAGATTACTTGGCAAACAACGACTGACAACGACTACGAAAACGTCAAATGTAGGCAGGTACACTGACAACGAACGACAACGTCAATGTCAAACGTACGAAGACGGATCCGAAGCCCGACACGAAACCCTTTCGGGGTAGCTAAATGACAGAAACGTCAACGGATACGAATAGTTTCGTTTTTCGGAGTAAGCCCCCTGCAATCTTTTTCCTATAAGGCATGCATGAAAACTAGCCTATTATGGCACGTGGCCAGAGTCTAGTCAGTGTTGCAATCTGTTGGTTTTTTCAAATTTGGCGCCAACTTTTTACGGCATCTTTCGTTGGCCAGAGTCTATCGCACAGTACGCACCGTTTCCGATCGCAGTGTGTGAGGATGAACGCCCTGTCTGTGACGAGCGGTGCGAAGGTAGAATGTCCCAACTAGCAAAAATATGTCGTGTAGTAGTCGCGGCAACGCAAATTATTCAGCATTTTGGCTCCTAATAGAAGTCGTATAAACGTAATGAAAACGTTTATACAACGCGATTTGGGCCCATTTTATTCAGCAATTCAGTCACATAGACATCGTATAAAGGTAACGGAGTGACTGTTACAAGCTTAAGTTGCGCTATAACTGTAACTTATATGACTTTTATGTTACGTTTGTTTGTTAAATTAAGCAAGTGCGTCGTGTTGTGTTTTAAAAATTATAAAAAATTATAAGTACAATTTATTTAGCAGACATGTTAATTTGTAGGTTGCACCAAATGTAGGTTCGTAAACTCACGCATAGGTTTGCAAAGTATTGCGAAGGTAAGTTTTCTGATGAAATATACTAGGTTTTATCATAAATATTTAACGCCCCCCTTCAATTCTTAGTAATATGAATATAATAACAAATATTTTTTTATATCAACATTCATTTGTACACCATTTTTACTGCTAACAGGTCGTATAATAGCATCTTATACAGCAAATTAGCAGTATAAGCGCCATGATTATATTTTAGGGTTCCTTAGACCTTCCTAAAAAGTTTTCTAAAAAAGATCTTTTGTTTATTTATTTATTCAATCAACCACTTATTGTACACAAGAAAACTAAGACAAGTGATAATTGAGCAGTACAAGCAATTATACGACACTTGGCACTAGGCTTGTAATAGTCGTATGAATGCAACTTATACAACATAATAGCAGTATAAAAGCAACGATGTAGCTTTTATTCGACTGTGTCACAAGAAAGTTATATAATGTGCTTTTACTCGACGAAATAGTAACATAAGGGTCGTATACTAGCGACTTATACAGCAAATCTTATACGACACTTTAGTCATATAAGTATGCAGAGTAAACGTTTACTCAGCATCATTATGTGACCGAAATGCTGAATAACTAAAATGCTATATAAGATGCTTTTATACGACACGTGCTGAATAATTCACACTTACTCGACTTTTATATCACCGAATAGCTGAATAAACTCAACCTTATAAGACTAATTTGCTTGTTGGGGTAGCTGTAGGCATCATGTCAAACAATTCATCTCAGCACAAACCATTGTAGGTATATAGGCAGTAGAACAACATCATAAGTCTTCACGAACTACAAAGCACTTGATAAGAATTTTGGTTACAGATTCAAACCCCAAACTAGTACCTACCTACTCTTAGACTAGTAATGAACTATTACTACTAGGTACTATAGAACTATACCTACAAGGTGATTTTATAGTCGTTTTGGATAAAAAGTTTGGCCACAGTTTCGATAGCAAAATCATCTGGGAGTAGATATTAATTGGCGAAAGAAAAAAACAATATATTGTATGGGTATAATGTTCAGGTGAAAGGAAAAATGTATTGGGGGTTTTAAAAAAAAATTCGCCAAATTAATAGTCCCTGATGATTTGGCTATATAAACTGTGTCCAAATTCTTTTCATTCAAAACGGCTATAAAATCACCTTGTAACTATTATAATTATCTGTGCTACTACCTACTAATAACACCGAGGGAGGGCGAAAACGGGTCAAAAAGCGTGTTAATAAAATCACTTAATCAATATTACGAATATTTTATTTTACAAAATATTTGAAAAGCTTTAAACACATGCTATACCTATTATAAACTATATCTGACCCTTTTTATACATTCATAATAGTTTAAGTAGTGTACAGGCAACAAAGGAGATACGGTAGCACTTTTTCATGCATATAGGTACCTACGTAGGTGCAACCGTATCTCCTTTCGACTATGGGTTTATCGACTGTACCTTGTACCTAGTAAATACCTATGGCATATTTTCTAACGTTATATCTCAGGAATCATTAATTTCAAATTCAGTATAGAAGACAAAATTGCTCTTAAATAATATCCTAAAAAACTGTACAATGTCGTTTATTTATTCCTCAATATATACATAAGTATAGTTAAAATATATACAATAGGATCTGTCGACGAAAACGACATACTTATTGGGTATTTCGTTCTGCATTTAGCATCAAAAATAATGTGAAACAGAACCAAAGAATTGAGAACCTCCTATTTTTTAGGTCGTTCAAAAATAGGACCTGCCTGATGCATTTAAATTAACCCCTATTAAAGTTGTTTCGAAATTTAGTTAGAGCCACGCTCATATTTGTATATTAATTCATTTTAAATCATGGCACCGCGACTTAACCCTCAAATGCGAAAGGAGGGATTAAATGACAACAAGCGTTGTCAATCACTTAGCTGTCAAAATCTGATCTGACAAGTGAGAAATGCAACTTACGATTGAATCTTGTTTATAATAAGGTAATTCTTAATTTTCTAAATTGATTTTAATACTACTACACAATTATTTAAACACACGAACCACTTTCAGAAAGTCGCACACTCATTGAAAAGTAGGTAATTACATACAATAAATTGACCATTGAGCTATATAAGTATAAAATTATATAAGGCTCCTAATGCATCTACCCCTATAAAAAAACTTTTAGTAATCATATCCCTGTCAGAAAGTTTACTGCAATATATTGTACAAAGACCAAATTTCGGATTAATGAAGTAAAATAAGCTCGTTAACGATTAATGCGATCATGGTATAAGCATATATAGGTAGACCTATACCATGGTTAGGTATTTTAACGAGAATTGTTATTGTATACCTATAGTGGAAAGCGAAACTTTAAAAAGTTAGTATTTCTGAAAGTAGTTCGTGATGATGTGGCATTCGTTCTAATAGCATTGGCAGCGGTAAGTGGGGCAGTGTGGCGGGTACACGATGCACTGGTCCATGCAGTATACATCAGCGCCAGGTCGACCTTCGATCTCACCCACAGCATCGCACGTATTCCTGGAATAAGGGAAAAAATTGCACGTTAGTGACAAAAACTCGAGGATAAAAAATTAAAAAATTAAAGAAAATTGTTAGCATGCCTAGAGTGTGACACGAAGAGGTTTTACGAATAAACCCTGTACTCCGTAAATAGAATGCCAGGTAGTAGATTTAGGGTTCTATTTTGTGGGGCTCAAGAAGTCTTTTTTTGCAACAGGAACTTCGCAATGGCGTAACATCTTACTATAGATTATAGACAATTATAAATAAAATGTAAAATACTTACGGGCAAGTGCATACATCATCAGGACAGTTAGGAGGGTATCGCAAACAATTCGTCTGACACCAACTCAGCATACCCGGAATGGCACGGAACTTATTTGTTGGCATACATACTTGATCCCTGGAAAAATCAACGTGAACTTCTTAGATTTATTTCATATTCAGAATTCGGACAGAAATTGTGTTATATACAGACACGTACATTAAAATAATATTAGACACTTTGATTTTGAGTAATTTGTCATGGTTTTGGACTCTGGTCGTATGTTTTGATAGGCTCGTTTCTTGTATGTATTGCCTATTAAATTGCAAACCATTAAGGTATTCGTTTGGTATTGCACTTGCACAGTTTCAAAAAAAGGGCTCAGCTCATATAAAAGTGGTTGCCAGCGAGCAGTGCAGAATATTTCGTAGTACTATTATCTAACAGTAACGTAGTCCAAGCACCAAAGTATCTACTACCTACACACTTGAAAGCGCAAGCTATTACAAAGTTGGGTTTTATTAACAATGAGTTTAAAATCTATATCTACCTCCAAATGTTACGATTAAGATACACAATAGCAACATACAATTTAAGACACAACTATTTAACACAACATACAATAAGGGTCGTTTCAACAGCGTGGCAATGGAGGGTTTGGTTAGTCACATCTAATACTTTATACACTAAGCTTGCATATTAAAAACATACATTTTTACAAAGAACAAGTTTTACAATTGTTAGTTACGACATCGACACATTTGTACAAAGTAGGTAGGTACCTAGTAAGCAACAGTGTAACACGGTGGGATTTTTTTTCCAACCAGTAGGTTACACGAATATTAAGTAGTATTACTGGTTTGAAAAAAAGAGTTGCATCTAGGAACACTGTGACATGATGGGATTTTTCATTTCCATCCGGTAACACCAATAATTTAGTGGTGTTACTGGTTGGGAGTAAAAAGAGGCAACGAGTAACAGTGTAACACGTTGGGATTTTTTCCCCAACCAGTAACACTGCTGCACGTTTAAGTGTAACGGGATGAGAATACACCTTTGTACAAGTTGACCTTAAACACAACATTTACAGTATCAGAAGGGGTTGAAATTTTATTCACAAAGGTACCGCCACGATGACACCCAAAACCTTTTAACAAGGACAGATCAAATTATACCTAATAATCTGTGGAACAATATCCCCCACGGATTCTGTATCTATCTCATTGCTGAAAGAAAATGTTCATTATATAGTACACATTGTTAATAAAAAAAAACATTGAATATATAATACATGACGCGTGTGTAGATTTTACCTAATTACGTAGGATTGCTTTCGTAAATCCTTCAGTTTTGCTCTGAAAATATCAAGCGAGAATACATAGAGTACTTACTTACATAAATAATACAAATATATCACAAGAAAATACAAGTGTGAACAGTAACCAGCTTTTGATTTCGTATATCGAAACGAAGAGTAAGAATCCGGTCGAAAATCGGCTGACTCGGATTTTGTAGAGCGATCCCTCTATCACACATCACATATCAGACAAGTTTCCATCTTTGAATTTATTTTTATAAAAACTAATGGTTTTAACTACTACATAAAGTTATCAAACCGTCAATTCAATAAACGATAAATAAGACGTTCTACAAAAGCGAAGCGGACTAATTTTAGCTGAAAATTATCTTTTCTTTTCATGTGCAAAATCAAAGGCGGTCATAATGTAATCACACAATACATAAAGTGAGAAAATTATAACTATTCTTACCTGACTACGAGTGGGTATACATTCTTGGGCATGTTATAGTCCCTGTAGTACAAGAGGAAGGGATAGTCCCTCCTAAGGTCTCCTGCGAACGCTGGTGGGAGGCCACCAGTGTTGGTTACCACACTGACGTCAGCACAGTTCCTGAACGTCTCCGAGCGACCACAACCAACTGCCTCTGTTCCGTTTGCGCAAATACCCCACATGTTGCCTGAAAAAATACTTGAGTATGGTTCACGACACAAAATTTGTCTTTAGTCCTTAGTCGAAATCTTAGAAAAAATCCTTTATCGGTTGGCAATTGGTATGGAACGACTGTAAAATTTGTATGGCTTAATTGGAAAACCGGTGGTTTTAGTTTTTAGTGGCAACTTTCTACAGAAATCGATTTAACATCCATCTTCAGAGTAGTCTTCAAAAATCAAAGCAAGAGTTTGATTGAAATACTTGGAATGTCTCAATTAGATTAGATAATAAAATTAAAATAAGTAGTTCACATACCAGTATAATATGTCCACTGAAGCACACACTGTGTGCAGGTCACATACGGAGGTAGCCTCACTCTGTACCTGAAGATTTCCTTTTTAGCTGTGTCTAGAGGAATCAGAAACCTGTCTTCTCGTGTCTCGGCAATATACAGCGGATATCTGTAATGTTTTAAGTATAGATGATGAACCCTTCAAATCACAAAACATTCTACTACCCTACTAGGGGTAAACGTAGGGGAGGGTGACGTAAACAAAATCACTCTAACCTGTCAAAGCATTCCTGTGTGGCTTCTTGTTTCGGGTTGTTGTTCGGACACAGCTTCATCACAAATGTCCCAAGATGATTGGCCGTCAGTTCTACTTCAACCTCTATTTCCTGTAAAAGTATATTCAGGATCTCAAGTCAAGATCACAAGATGGATAACAGGATAAAGAACGGCATATATTTTAACTATGGTCAGGAACAATTTACAGTCTACAGATTAGCAAAACATAAAATAGGTAGGTATCTAATATAGGCAATTATTTTGTACTTCGACTGCCAAAAGATTTTCAATCGAACATCTGTCTTTCGTGTAGAACCTGGCGTATAGGACGACATGCGTGTCAATAACATGAATGCCCAAAACTGTGCCAAATAGAGCAGTAAAAGCCAGAAAGCGTAACCTGGACGCCGAGGGCTTGAACGCGTCCAAAGATGATGATGACCTGTCTTTCATGTATTGCATTTATAATAAGAATGTACTATTGCAGCACTAACCTGTCCGACGCTGTAATGGCGGGTGACGATACCCTTACCGTACATACCGCCGGCTTCATGGGGCCGAGGGTCGGTTAGATGGTGAGCGTCACCGCAAACGCCACATTTGCCATCGTTTTGCTCCCATTGAACTGAAATTAAAAGGAGAAAATATTTAGTTTAGTGACAATCTGTTTACGAATATCACTGAAAACAATATTTGGCTCAAAATCTTTTGGTGATTCGTAACACGCAGCGATTTAGGGTTAAAGGTCCGAGAGCTATCAGACATTTTGCTGGTAGGGTATTTGAGGCAATCTGTGTCAACTACCTCTTAATAAGTAAAGAAACGCAGATTTGGTTAGAGAGCCTACCTAGCAGTCATTTTGCATCGCCGATTTAAACTACTCATCAAATATATTAATAAAGAAATTAGCAAAAAAGATATTTGAGACAACTTGTTATTTTTTAAAAGAGAGTAATAAATAGGCGACCATTTGCGAGGGATAATCTTGCTAGATGCTTTCAAAACTATTTTTCAAATATAAGTATAAGATCGGGTGCCAGACCCATTATTATCCTATAGTTAAAATCAATTACCTAACCGAGCTTAATAAATTAAGAATGGTAAAAGAGCGGTAAATATAGAATCGGTTCTTATTTTATTTATTTTTAATCATCCACCCAGCCTATAATAGTAACTGATTTGACTATTATAGTAGGTAAATTTTATAACGTCACTAAATCTTTATATACAAGTACAATTAAGTTACCTTTTATCTTATCGCATATCGTTTTCACGTTTAGTAAAAAGTAGGCAACTAATTGAAGCGTCGGTAGCTTAGTGGTTAAGGAGTCGACCTTACGATCGAGAGGTCCCGGGTTCGATCCTGGCCATTACACTACCGACGTGAACCCACTCCTAACACAAGCAATTTAGCTTAGCTGGAGGGATTAGAGGGAATATTAGTAACTACGGTTCTAATACTCTTTAAAAAAAAAAAAAAAATTTGACTAGTCAGTACAATACCCAATTATAAGTAAATAGCCTGGGCGATGTAAAAGTGGTTGTTTACTACATTTGTACAAAAAAAAAACAATAAGTAATCTATGACGAAAGCGTAGGCAAAAGCATGTTTACGTTACAAACATGTAGATACGGATACCTAAGCATTCAATTATTCTTGAGTCTTTACAAATTAAATGTACCAAATCTAATTCAATACGTGATTCGAATTATATTTCTAAGAGACAACTCCTCTAATAGATTCGAACAACCTTGGGAAAACTATTGATGGTTCGATGAACTTTGTTTTCCGTCCGTACATTGCTCTTACCGTCATTAGTGAAATCAATAGTTAGAAATAAAAAATGTTTACTTATGTCGGAAGGATAATGCCCCGACCGAATGGGACTATGTTTTGTGCTTAATTATATAGCTTAAAAAAATACGAGTAAGTAATAATGAGATTGGATTTGTATTGATTTTTTGCAGATTACAGTTTTTGTATGTATTTTAAGGAGTCATTGCCTTGGGGACAGACCCCATGAGCAATGACTCCGGGTAGGTACATTTTTAAAGATCTGAACCCTTTTATACTGTTAATGCATAAAACCTCTTTATCGTTAGAAGGGTTAGAGGGGATTTTGGTAATTTCGGCTGCTAGTATTCTTAATTATACAAAAAACCTTTAGACAGCCTCTGTGGCGTAGCGGTATTGACCGCCATTCCTATGCGGGTGCGGGTTTGATTTCCGTTTAATGCAAATATTTGTATGCAATGCCTCGCAGAGTAAATTAGGCCGTTGGTCCTTGTAATACGGATATCTATAGCAGGTGTTACGGGTAGTCCAACAACTTACTGCTCCAACTGCAATATTCGATATTGCTAATGCGTTGTGGAGGTCAGATGGTAGTCGCTCTACGGAAATATATAAAAAACGGAAATACGGACCCCATACACCAAGGTGAAGAAGAAGAGGAAGAATGCATCAAATAAGCATGTAACTCTCGGGACTATTGAGTCCCGGTCCTTTGGAAGGCGTGCGTCGGGCCGAAGCCAGGCCCTTTTAAGAGAGTTTAACATGCTAGTGATGTACACACATGGCGGATATCACCCCCGAGCGCACAATATGATACACCCGGGGATGGTCCCCGCCAGGTGCAGAGACTATTGGAATAATGGAAACTAATTATGGGCTATGGGGTTGAGTATTGGATGGACTGGTAAATGGGCTATGGGGGGGGAGACTAACGGACGCCTGCCATGACAATAAGTCTCAACATTGTTAAAAAGGCAGGCCCCATTACAATAGCCACGCGTTGTGCGGCCATGGAGCAACATCCGTTGAGCGGCTAAGGTTTTTTTTTATACAGGACACGTCAATTTGACTTCACCTCGCCTGATGTTAAGCTAAAGGCAAAGTCTCGGAAAGAGGGTTATAAATGCCAAACTGATTTGCTAGATCTTCAGAAAGGCATATTCCCTAATAAACGTACCAGCGTACCCTCCACAGAAGAGCTCGTTGTCGTTGTAGTTGACGGGGTTGGGGAAGCCGAACCTCCACATAGAGTTGCGCGCCGGCGGGTCCATCAGCCGGCCGTGGCCCTCCGCGCCGCGGCGAGCGCTGCCTAGCATCTGGAAAGCGGTTAATAGAACAGCTATACATATAAAACTATAATTGGAAATGCCTATACTGGTATACTTAAATAGTAAGCCTCTTACTATAATGCTTATACTTAAAAAGTAAGCCTCGTGCGCTGACTTTTTAACCTACTTCAAAAAAGGAGGAGGTTCTCAATTCGTTTGTATACATAATTTTTCTTTTATAAGTATGTTCACCGATATTTCCGCCAATTTTAGACGGATTTTATGTTTTTTTCACTTATTTAACTTTAGGCACTAGTAGATATGCACATCAATCAATCAAATTGACTTTTTTGACAGCCTCCGTGGCGTAGTGGTAGTGAACGCGACTGCTACGCAGGAGGCGCGGGTTCGATCCCCGCTCAGTTTAAATGTTTGTATGCATGAATATGGCTATTTGCATTTGTCTGGGTGTTTCTATGTATAGTATGTATGTATTTACAAAAAATACATTAAATAAGTATGTTTATCCACAGTCTAGATTCCATAACACAAGCTAGTTAAGCTATGCTTACCATGGATCTAGATAGCGTTGTGTGGAATGTTGTGGAATATTTTTTTTTAAATTAGCCTATTGCAGCCCACTGCCGGACACAGGCCTATCCCAACGTTGGGAGGCTTTAGCCTATTGTTTCCACCCTGGCCAGACGGGTTGGTACAGGCTTCGGGTATCATCTGCGTATTATTTATGCGTACCTATACATAGGCGGACTTGATGCCGTAGACATTCTCTACCAGTCATTTAAGGGTGGAGCAGAGAAAAAAGAGAAAAAAAAAGAAAATTGATGAACATTATACATAACTAAACCCGCGGTTTCCCGCAAGTTTATTGCCCGCGAGTTGATGAATGACCCAATAAGGATAGTTATAGTACTGTGATGTAGTAATATAATATCATACTCATATTATGTGTAGGTGAAATAAGTATCAGTACCTACGTACACGACAGGAACAAAAATATAAATTAGGTACGATTAAAATAAATCAGTAGGTATTATTTTAGCTATGTATAATTTAAATATCTTCCTGTTCCAACTACTAGGTTCCATTCAGGAAGGTGTAAAATACATTAAAAGTAATACATGAGATAAAAAATTGTATAGAGATATTTATTAGCGGCAGGTAATATGCATGCCAATAATACTAACAAAAAACAAAAGGTCACAAGTACTTCCAAAATCTAATTAGGATCATAATCGCAAATGAAGTTCCGGTTAACATATGAATATCTATGGCAGTCGTTATGGGTACTGCCCAACTGTCAAAATGCATATCCAGCCATTCTAATATTATAAATGCGAAGGTAACTGTCTGTCTGTCTGTCTGTCTGTCTGTGTGTTACGCTTTCATACCCAAACCACTGATTCTGACAACGCATTTTGATGAAATTTGGTATAGGGGTAGATTAGACCTTGAGAAAGGACATAGGCTATGTTTAGTCGCGATAACCGAGATCCACGCGGGCGGAGCCGCAGGCAAAAGCTAGTAAGTATATACTTTGATTGGATCAAACTCTACAGTTAACTAAGATAGGTACAGATTCAATTGCCGTGTTGGTTCCCTGTGGAGTAGAATAGGGCCAGCCCTTTTTTTTTTGTCGTGCGGAAATCCCCTCGGATACCCCGCTGCCGGAGCCGGAAGGGGAGGTTATGTCGGACTCGAACGGACTAAAACCCCACGCCGACTGTGGGTCGTGGTGCTAGGCCAGAGGTGAGGTTGTCATCGACATATATACTGTCCTACAGTTCGGGTATAGTGCCTTCGGCTTGGAAGGAGGCGAATGTCCAGCCGATCCCCAAGAAGGGGGATCGCTCGGACCCAGCCAACTATCGACCCATAGCCGTCACCTCAGTGCTGTGCAAGGTGTTCGAGCACATTATTAACACACAGCTCATGCGCCACCTAGAGGATCACTCCTTGCTTAGTGACCGGCAATACGGTTTTAGACCGAAACGGTCAACGGGTGATCTTCTGGCGTACGTGACCCACCTTTGGGGTGAGGCTATGGAAAAGCACGGCGAGTCACTGGCAATTAGTCTTGACATTGCCAAGGCTTTCGATAGGGTATGCCACAAATCGCTTCTTTCCAAGCTACCAGAATTTGGCCTGCCTCCCAGACTGTGCAACTGGGTTGCAAGCTTCCTGCGGGGGCACCGTATTCGCGTCCTTTGTGATGGACGAGCTTCGGAGTTCTTGCAGGTAAATGCTGGCGTGCCGCAGGGTTCCGTCTTATCTCCCACTCTCTTTCTTCTGCATATCAATGATATGCTCTCTAACGGTAGCATTCATTGCTATGCAGACGACAGCACCTTGCACGGGAGTTATTCCGCAAATCCTGCGGCCAAGCAGTCTGATATCGCGGAAAAAAGGCAGCTTCTTGTCACTGAGCTGGACCGGATTCTGGACCACATTTCTCAATGGGGCGCTAGGAACCTGGTCGAGTTCAATGTCAAGAAGACCCAGGCATGTGCGTTTACGGCAAAATTATCTCCTTTCCTACCCCTTCCCACTCTTCAGAGCACACCACTGCCACTGCAGGATCACCTCAATATCCTCGGTATGGATGTTCGCTGCAAACTGAATAACAAAAACTATATCGAGAGTATCATCAAATCAGCCTCGCGTAAACTCGGAGTCCTGAACAGAATAAGACGTTTTTTCACGCCGGAACAGCGGTGTCTTCTATACAAGACCCAAATTCGTTCCTGCGTGGAATACTGCTCACATCTCTGGGACGGCTCCGCAAAGCACTTACTAGATGCTCTCGACAGGTTGCAGCGACGTGCGGTCCGCATTATTGGGAATCCTGGGGTCACGAACACCCTCGAGCCTTTGCAGATGCGTAGAGATGTTGCGTCTTTGGCAGTTTTCTACCGTCTCTACCATGGTGAATGTTCTGATGAGCTCTTCCAATTAGTCCCACCCTCTCCTTTCCTACACAGGACGACACGTGCAGGGCTAAGATGCCATTCATTTACGGTGCAGAGTATACCTGCTAGAACCAAGCGTTTCAGTGACTCATTCCTATGTCGCACCATTAAGACCTGGAATTCCCTGCCAGCTCACGTGTTTCCCTCTTCCTATAGTCCCGGGTCCTTAAAGCGGGGCGTGAAAAGGCATCTAATGAGGCCGTCAAGCTGAGTGCCACCACTGTTAACATGGAACATGTTTCCGATGGTGACCCTCTTTCCGAGCTTAACATCAAGCGAGGTGAAGTCAAATTGACGTGTCCTATAAAAAAAAAAAACATCCCTCGCACCCTGGCTGACAAGGCCACCCCATCTCTTTCTGCGGGTGTCGTAGAAGGCGACTAAGGGATAGGGTGATAGGGTCCATCAGACAGGGCCTCGATTCCGCAAAGCTAAACCATTGTCGTGCCAACGACACTGCAAAAACGGCATTAAATAATAGACTTTTAAAGCGATGAGTTAAAGTTCAAAATGAAATGCCTTTTTGCAGAGTAATTGAAAATGTGTAATAAAACAGTTTTCATTTCATTTTGGACTTTAGGCGTATAGAAATATAGTCTAAAATTTAATGTCATTCTTTGCGGAGACTGTGACACCACAATGGTTTACTTTTAAAGCAAAGCCAACGAAGCGAGGGAAAAAAGTTAAACAATGTTTCAGCGGTTCTAAACTTTTTTATTTGAAAATGATTACGTATAGCTTCAAACGCGTTCCAGACAGGAATGTAATTGCTCATAAGATGGCGGATCTGACAGTTTAGAACCGCTGTACTGACAGCTTTCCTACGAAACACGCAACGACAGCTGTCGCTCGGCCATTATCGCATACGTGTAATATGTGTGACAAGGACAGAGAAAATAATCGCTAGTTATCGCAACGTAACTCAGTAATGGTTGCTTTGTTTACCTTTTTTCTCTCGTCTCGTTGGCTTTACTTTATGTAGGTAAAGATAAAAATGTTTTGACGACATTACATGGCTTTTTTATTTGATATAGATTGGTCTCACCTGTAGCAGGAATATCCAGAATGTGAGGAATGACGTCCCGCTCGATCTACGCCTCCGCAATTCCATCTGCAAAACAACAAAATTAACTTTTAGTACAATCGTAAACATTTACAACTGTGATATTTATAAAAATACGTACGTTACAATGTATTAGCAGTAACTACTCCACTAGCTTTTGCCCGCGGCTCCACCGGCGTGGATGTCGGTTAATCGACCAAACATTGCCTATGTACTTTCTGATGGTCTAATCTACCCCTACACCATTTTCATCAAAATCTGTTCAGTGGTTTAGGCGTGAAAGCGTAACATACAGACAGACAGACAGAAATACAGACAGAGAGTTACTTTCGCATTTATAATATTAAGTATGGAAGTATGGTTTAACGTATGAAATACTTCTGCTTATTGTGGGTTAGCGTATGACTTATGGGTAAAGGTTCAATAAATAAATAATAAATAATTAATCCACAACATTCTACACAACGCTATCTAGACCCATGGTAAGCTTTTATAGCTTGTTATGGAGTCTAGAATGCGGATAAACATACTTATATTTTTTTCTTGTAATTATATACATATTATATGTACATAGAAACACCCAGACCAATGCAAATAGCCATATTCATGCATACAAATATTTGAACTGAGCGGGAATCGTACCCGCGCCTCCTGCGTGGCAGTCGCGTGCACTACCGCCACGCCACAGTTATTGGGTATTATTGGATAGGTAGATAATAAAACAACACCACTGCCTACTCCTTCGGGTAGACTAAGGCCACGATTCTACTAAAGTCAAACCACAGTCGTGCCAGAGTGACTGCAAAAAACGGCATTCAATAATGAACCATAACGCGATGAAATAAAGTCTAAAATTTAATATCGTTTTCTGTACTGACTGTGGCACCACAGTGGTTTAGCTATAGTAGAATCGAGGAACTTGGCGTAAGTATATAAAAAGTTTATAAGCACTGCGTCCGTGTTCAAGACTGTGGCTGTAATTACCAGTTAGTTACCAAATGATTACGTTCTGTGGGGTAGACAGAACAATAAACACTTGACCAATTTAATGAATGCTGTTTTGTAATTTAGTATTACACCGTGCACCATTCGGGTTGTCAAATATAACTGCCACCATCTGTTTAATAACGTTAAAATGATTGGAGACCGGTTAATTTAGGAAGTTACAGTTTTTAGGGTTCCTTAAGACTTCTAAATGATAAAAATTAAATTAAAGGTTTAAAAACCCCCGTCACAAAAAAAACCTCTAAAAAGTTAAAAATAAATGCAGTTTTATTTACAACTTTTTAGAGGTGTTTTCCATGATGGGGGTTCGAATTTTATACTTTTTATATTGATCTCCTAGTCAAGCTCTTTCATTTGATACCTATATTGAGGGAGTTATGAAGAAATATGTATTCCGACATGTTGTGGCAGCGGCCATCCCGGACCGATTTTTGTCAAACATAGCTAAGAACACTCCCGACCTTACAAACAAAAAAAACGAAATCCAAATCGGTTCATCCGTTTGGGTGCTACGATGCCACAGACATGTATACACACACACAGACACGTCAAACTTATAACATATTATTAACCCTCGTCGTTTTTGCGTCGGGGGTTAAAAAATACTGAATTCATTAGTTTCAGTTGTGAGTAAATCTTTCTGTTTACTACAGCACAGCGCCTTGCATAGCTTATAAGTATAAACTAAGAATTGCTCCAAAAAGATGAGGATTCTACTCCTACAGGAACCATTTTCATTAGGGGTCTTTATTAAGTGAGAAGCATTCGCTAACATCATCATAAGTCGCATCAGCATCTTAAGTAGCTTGGTGAATTTGGTTATAAAGTTTTTTTAGTATATGTCAATTTGACTTCACATCGCCTGATGTTTAGTTTTGTGATGAAGGTTTTGTATCAATAGTGACAATAGTGCTAAATATGTTAGATAGGTACTATTGTTCAAGACCGTCGTCATACGGAACCATCCCCACCCGAGTTCAGCTCGCCTTTAGCCACTTTAAAAACAACATTTTACCGTTTCATCGCGCACAACGGTGCGATCAGGTGGATGCGATTATCTCGAATCATAAAACTAATAGATTATTATAAAAAGGACCTTTTTAAAGAAAATTTGAATAAAGCGAAATATGATAGCGAACATTTTGCATGGGGTTTGGGTGATAAACCCGTCTTTTTTATGCCTTTTTATAAACATTAGCGTCAACCGAATGGGTGTGATAAGTGGTAATTTATTGTTTGCCCGGTAGAGGTCATAGTCCTCGCGTTAATGATGGCGGAATATTTCTAAAAGACGTTATAAACCATGAATGGAAATGTTGATTCTTGTTATTAGAAGCATAGTTTGGTAGGTTTTGTTTTTCTTATCAAATTAGAAAAGTTAACGTGCTTTGTTCTTATCATAAACACTTGTATAGGTATATTTCTTTCATTAGGTACCTTACCATGGTGCCATCATAATTTTAAGACGTCCACTGCTGTGCATAGGATAAAAGAATGACAGGAAGCAAACAATCATCTATACAAATAAATAAAATTGGAGTGTCTGTTTGTAATATTAAAATAACCGCTTTCTACTACATGCATATGAATGTATATACGGTACACATACCAAAATATATATTTTTAAATTTTTTGTCTGTCTGTCTGTCTGTCTGTCTGTCTGTCTGTCTGTTTGTTTTGGCTAATCTCTGGAACGGCTGGACCGATTTGGACGGGACTTTCACTGGCAGATAGCTTATGTAATAAGGAGTAACTTAGGCTAAAAAAAAAAATGCCAAAAACAAAAAAAAATAAACTGATTTTTTTTATTAAGTACATTCCACGCGGACGAAGTCGCGGGCACAGCTAGTTAATTAATAAAGAGGCTTATGGGGACTTTTGAATTTACATCTACAATCTGCGGTAGCCTAGTGGTATGGGTAATGGACTGCTGAGACGAGGTCTCGGGTTCGATCCCAGGTTTACCATGGCACACACCAATGGCTTGTCGATGCTTTTCGAAGTTATGTGTGTATTTATCGCAGGTTTATAAGTGCCCGGTTAATGGCAATAGGCTCGCCACCTATTACATTGGGACCTAAAACATAAACTGGCGAAATGTGGGTGCTAGCTCCTCTGCCTACCCCTTCGGGGAATATAGGCGTGAGTTTATGTTATGTTATGTTATGTTGAATTTACATTATAATGATAGGTACCTTGCAACCGTGATGAATACACCATATAACTTTCTGCTTTTCCAAGGACTTTAATACAAAACATAATGCATTATCGTCGGCCTAATTCGTTAACCTGCCAAATCCATTTTTTGGTAAAATTTAGATTTTATATCCATTCGAAAGTTCAATCCAATATCTACCGTATCATTTAAGAAATAATGGTGATATTAGCCCAAAAACGTGAAAAATCCTATGCCCGAAAAACTGCTTTCTAATCACTAGTCAATCTCCACGTCGTCTTGTTATACACTTGCCGACGGGACACAGCGATGACGACCACAGAGCCCCACTCACGCGCCATTACACCGAAGCGATACCCGATGTCGAACAGTGCGAGATACTAACAGGGGGCTCTCAGGCAACTGAAGAAAAACAGATGCCCTGGTGATGTCTGAATTACAACTGAGCCTGAGCTCCTTAAAGCAGGCTCCAGTCCTGAAATAGCTGGCAAGTGTCTTTAATTCCGTCATCAAACAGGAGCTAACGCCTAGGGCATAGAGTGGGAGGGCTATAATACTGTTCTACGAAAAAGGTGACAATACCTAGCTGAAGAACTGCAGGCCCATCTCACTCCTGAGCCATGTATACAAGTTGTTCTCGAGAGTCATCACAAATCGACTCAAGGGTAAGCTCAACGAGTTCCAGCAACGGGAGCAAGCCGAGTTTTGAAATGACTATAGCACCGTGGACCACATCCATACTGTTCGGCAGATTGTAGAAAAGACTCAAGAATACAGTCAGACACTGTGTATGGCTTCTGTGGACTACGAAAAAGGCTTAGACTCTATCGAAACCTGAGTGGTTCTGGATGCCCTGTGATTGGCGATACATCGAGGTGCTGACATGTCTGTATGACACAGCCACAATGTCCTTCCAGCTGCAAGACCAGCTTCAAGGCCAGAAGACGAAACCCTTTGACTTCCAGCGTGGAGTGAGACAGGGGTACCTATATCATATCCCTCAATCGGAACGCATTGGAGGACGTCTTGCTCTCTGGGTTGGTCTGGGCGGGGTATCAATATAAACGGTGAATACATCTCACATCTTCGGTTCGTTGATGACATCGTCATAGTTGCGGAGTCGCTGGAACAAGTAGGTGAAATGCTGCACAACCTAAATGATGCTTCTTGATGCGTCGGCCTCGGTGTAAACTTTGATAAAACCAAGATAATGTTCAAAGAAAATGTTGCACCGAGTCTAAATTCCCATTGATGGGGCGACGCTCGAAGTTGTCCAAAAATATGTAGGATACCTGGGCTAGGTTATTTAGCTCGGTAAAATCAACTTCGAGAAAGAACTAGCCAGAAGGATCCAACTGGGTTGGGCAGCATTTCGCAAACTACACTGAGTGTTCTCTTCTCCGCAATACCTGAAAACAAAGGTCTTTGACCAGTGCGTCCTAACTGTTTTGACTTACGGCACTGATACGTGGACACTGACGTAGGGCTAGTCCATAACCTAGAAGTCGCGAAGCGGGCTATGAAGCGAGCTATGCTTGGAGTTTCTCTGAAGAATAGAATTCGAAATGAGGTCATCCGACACAGAACCAAAGTTACCGACATAGCTCACAGAATAAGCAAGCTCAAGTGGAAATGGGCTGGCCACGTCCTTCGAAGGATCGATGGCCGTTGGAGCAGACGATTCCTGAAGTGGAGACAGCTAGAAGGCAAACGGAAGGTAGGACACCCCCTAGCCAGATGGACTGACGACCTGAAAAAGGTAGCTGGGACAGACTGGATGCGGAAGGCGGAGTATCGGGTGAAATGGCGCATATTGGGAGAAGCCTATGTTCAGCAGTGAACTGCGGTGTGCTTATTGAAGTTTAAGAACTTACTATGATTGTTTAAGAAATAAGTTTGGTACCTTTGTGATTGTTAATTACTAAGTCAAACTATCTATGTTTGGATATTACCATAAATAAGACTAGTTTTTAAATAAATATTAGAGATTTTTTGTTAATTTTTGTTCGTTTTTGCTATTATTTATGATGCCCAAATATTTTTATGTACTTAGTTTATAACGCAAATTAAATACGAAAGCCTGCTTAATCCCAACCAAAATAAAAATGTCCAAGCGAATACCAGCTATCTCCTTTATTTTCAGATTTTTACCATTTTATTTAGGCTTTTCAAGGAATTTTTTTTAGCGTAGGTAAGCAGGCATTAATTCATTATAACATAAATCTTATAGCAGTTTCCTGAAATTAATTAAATGCGTTTGTGTTTGTCGACGAAATCCAGCCTAAAGCAGTATCGACTGTGCCGATACTGCGTGGAGTTCAAGACACACACCTTCTGTGCAATTTAGCTTAACTGCAATGGAAACAGCTGACCTAAAATCCGCTTTTCAAAATCTTCACAAATTAGGTGAGTTGGTGACCATATAGACTCCTTGACAGTCCTTACAGTGGTGAAGGGTGAACATTTTTTGCAAACGGAAGTGGGTGGAAAAAATCTTCGCTCCATATAGAAAAACCATAGCAATTTTATACGGTAGCTTTTGCCCGCGGCTCCGCCCGCGTGGATGTCGGTTATCGCGACCAAACATAGCCAATGTCCTTTCTCATGGTTTAATCTACCCCTATACCAAATTTCATCAAAATCGGTTCAGTGGTTTTGGCGTAACATACAGACAGACAGACAGACAGACAGAGTTACTTTCGCATTTATAATATTAGTATGGATTCTACAATGGCTTCTCTTTGCAGAGCAAGCCGGCAGGAATCGGGTTATAGGGACACTTCGCCCCCGACTCCTTGGTGTAATGTATAACCTTTCCTCATTTCATCATCGGTTACTTCGAAATCAACCCAAAACAAGTCATGCGCATAAAGAGTTTCAATAACAATTTAAAACCAAATAATGAATCATTCGTCACTTGGGTTTTCTCGTCAAACTCATAAACAGGGCAACCTACCGCGAAACATTTGCATAGAATGAATATTGAACGGTGACCTTAACAATGAAATACCATACATAGATATCGCTATTTTAGAACTAAACCCCTAAAAAATACAGTCGTATTTTATTTGGCAATGGAAGGGAGATGCGAGCAAAAATGTTTGGTGCAAGTGAGAATGAGCGAGCGATTTTATTGAAATCATCTGACTAAATAATTACAGTATTATAACTAAATGTACAACATATACAAAAACGAAAAAAAAAACAGGGGTGGAAGAGACTGTAACTTTATGCAACGTAGAATTCTTCCCCATCGACCTCTACCGGTACCGTGCCCACAAAAAGCTGGCGGCATTACCCCACTGAATAGCGATAGCAATTCGAGAGCGATTAAATTTTTACCGTACAATACTTTATTAATAACTTACGTGTCAATAATCTATGAGCTAACTGTGAAGAGCCCAGTGTAGTATCCGATGTTCCACAAGAGTGGCCCCAACAACGAACCCTGGGGAACACCTCATAACATAATAACGCTAACCTAGACCGGTTACGGTTCTGTAGATGACGGCTATCTACAAGTAAAGACTTAAGCACTCTCACAAACTGTACCAAATGGAGTAGATAATGTAAATAGATACCTATAGATTAGAGAGGATACTTATTCGGGCGAACCTTATTCGTACTTGCAAAAGGCATGACTCTATCAGTTATTCAACAATGTCGAATCATACAACCGCTTATATGGGTGAATTTCAACAGGTCCGTTAAAATCTTCATTTCCGTGGATTTTTTTACCTTAAGTGTTATAATAAAAATAAATCGCGTTAATTAAAGGTTTTGATATTATATGTATTCTCGCTTAATATCTAGCAGATAACTAAAAAGACTAACGAGATATACAAGATTAAAAATTACATGCCACGGCGATGAAACATGTGTGTACGGCAATGAAACAAGCGTCCATGGCAATGAAAGAATTATGCCAAGGGAATGAAAGAATCAATCACAGAAATGAAAATCCATATAAAACATAATACTTTATATACTTACTTACATACAATAAATACTACGTTAAGAATCTGCAAAAGGAGTAGGTACAATTAAACAAATATAATAGAATCAAAGAATTGTCCAATCATTTATTTAAATTCTTTCACACAAAAAAGAAATTAACAATACACTAATATGAATAAAACAAATAATATGGTATACTTTTGTTAATTATGCAAAAGTAAATGCAAACAACATACATAGTACACCACAAGTTTTTAATTTACGCATCAATATTTAATGTGAAGCGAAACCAAAACTATTTTTATAAAATCTAAAGATAAAAAAGTCACACCCCACATCGGTTATGGGTCTTCTTCATAGTCTTGACAAAATAAACAAACCATTATTAAAATCAAACTATTTATAATTGATTGTACAGTAAAAAACTCATCAAATCTTTCATCGTATTGCAGAAAGTTTTCGAATCCTCTAATGTCAGTATTTGGCGCTACCTATAATGTAATGCCTAATCATACTATGGCGATGAAAACATAAGTCACGGAAATGAAACATCAGGCCACAGCAATGAAACTAAATCGTTTTACAATGCATGGCAATGATTTTTTTATCATTGCCGTGTTTTTTTTTTAATTGCCATAGCAAATTTTGACCACGGAAACTACGGCAATGAAAGCACGGCAATGAAAAACAAGACAAAAATATAAAATAACAAAAAATCTAATAATTATTCGAAGTATTAATCACTTCACAAAAATAAACAAGAGAAATGGCGTTCTATTCAATGTTTAATCAAGAGGATAACTTATTAAAATAGAAAGTTATACCTATCCACGGCGATGAAAGAAAAAATGTCCAGTAACATAAAAATGGTATACTTACATCTATGGTGCCAAAACGCAGGTACGTTAGTACGTTCTTCCGCGTCGAGCACTTAGGCGGCACCAATATGCAATGTTTAGCGCATATAAGGGAGGACGCAAGTCGTTAGATAAGACAATATTCTAAAATATGTTTAGAACACGGCGATGACAGGCAGTTCTGGGACAAATGTATTTTTTTTAACCATTCGTTGTATTGTTTAAATATTTGAATAAATGTATTTCCTGACAATACTTTAACTATTCACGTATCAACTAAAAATAGGTATTAATAAAAATAACCAATAGATTTTTATCAATGAGGTATCACGACACAGTAGGTGACGTGTGGACAAACACGGCAATGAAAGATTTCGGTGTATTTTGTTTTTTTTTGGAGTACCTATAATCCTATTTAATAGAATATTTAGTGCCCCACATAGATCACTATTTCACCTATCTAGCAAAAAATGTTAGAGCATTATAACTATGATTTTTAGTACCGATTTCATCGATGCCACGCAATTCTTGGTCCCGGGAAATTCACCCATATAAACGTCTACAGCTCATCACTTACACCACACGCAAAGATCCCGGGCGTTGACAGGCCTGCCATTGTTTGTAGGCGTCTAGGTCAAGATCCTCGCGGCCTTGACTGCTGTGTTAGATGCGCGTGCGCAATTATGCGTGATTTACTCATTATGTCAGCTGGGTGCCTATAACTGATACTGGCACTTATAAATCATGATCATGTATTAGTTTTAATATTAATAGACAGCGAATTAATGAGTTTCTTATAAGTCTGGTTCGGAACTTTTTTCTACCATTAAAGCAACAAGAATAATTTGGCCCACCTGGTGAGAAGTGGTCATCATTATGGTAAGGTATTGAATGGACATTAGGTACCCAATTATTAGCCTTTTATAGCCATTTTTATCAAATTAGGTAACTTGATTTTTAAGTTCCTGTGACCTCTTCATGGGGCAGAGGGCATCCACAGTGCGTCTCCATCCCTGTCGGTGTTGAGCTACACACTTAATTTCGCTCCAGGTCTTCCCGAGGCTCGCCACTTCTGCAACAATAGTCCGCCTCCACGTCTGTTTAGGAAAGCCACGCTTGCGCTTTCCTTGCGGGTTTCAGTCTAGAGCTTGCTTCGGTATGTGACTATTGTTCCTACAAAGCGAATTATGCAAGATGCTAAGATGATATGATAGATGCGACTAGATCACTTCATTATGCAAGCTGAAGTAAGCTTGCATAATGAAATGATCTAGTCGCATCTATCAAATGGACCAATAACCGTTAGAAATGTGACTTAAAATGGATAATAGATATAATGTAAAGTAAACGGAAATCGAGACGCCCCATTCAGATCAGCTGGAGTTTATCAATATTTAGGTAGGTAGCCAATGATAAAGGAGGATGGGCAAAGTGGTCTACCTACTCAATACCGACAAGCTATATGTCAATTTAAAGGATATTTTATGTACTTCATTTTTTGGTATGGCCGCAAATGTGTAGCTCATGGGGTTTCTCTCTTAATTAGAGCAGACTTTATTTTTTTTTCTTAATTGGAACAGAATTTACATCGAATGTTCTATACTTTTGTGGGGGAGACGATCGGGCGTGAGGTTGTTTTGAATTCCCGACGACGCGACGCAAGCGCAGGTACATGTTTGCAGCCTGCCCCCGCAACTCCCGCACCCCGCCTCGCCCGCTCGCACTGTCCTTATCACAGCACCTCGCAGCTTGTGGGGGAGACGATCGGGCGTGAGGTTTTTTTGAATTCCCGACGACGCGACGCAAGCGCAGGTACATGTTTGCAGCCTGCCCCCGCAACTCCCGCACCCCGCCTCGCCCGCTCGCACTGTCCTTATCACAGCACCTCGCAGTTTACCTTCGCTTGTCGTTGTGTATTGTACTGTGCGATTCCTTGTTCTTGTTACGAATTATCTACGACCTTTGCTTGTTTATCGGACTGTTGAATATTGCTATTATTTTGACCTGTGCTTGTTAATTGGACTCCCATATTTTTTTTATAATGGAAGGAAATAGACTTCTATGTGTTGTTTGTGAGCGCTCTGTTTTGCGTCAGCGGCAACGTCATTTAATAACGTATACCCTAATACAATCCAGACCTTTTGTTGAAGTATATATACGAAGACATTCTTCACGCGAGGTAAGTTCTGTTTGTTAATTCTATAGCACTAGGTACCTAAGTACCTTATAATTAATCCTTTTGATTGTGATCTAATACCTCTTGTGAATTTGGTCGCTTCGAGGTCCGAAGCGACTTATGTCATTATTATTAGAGATATCGCGATATTTACAATGGTATTGTTTTGAGTTTCCTTTAAGCATCGTTAGGAATCCAGCTTGTTCGAGTTACTGACCATGATAGTTTAAATACCTAAACTTATAGATTTACTGGACTGAAAATAAAAAGAGTTCCTAAGTAAGATTATGTCATACCCAACCGTTAGTAATTATATAGAATGGAGAAGACCAAATTACACAATACATGTTAAACTAGGCTCAATCCCACGTGCATAATATAAGTTTAAAGGTTGTAATAATAAAATGTCATATTGAGAAATGATGCTATGACCAGGAGGCCAAAAGTAAAAATAACACAACATTAATAAACATTTTCTGTCTTTCTTTCCTATCTGTAGGTATCCTTCGATGAAGGTGAAGTTGTATTCACGTGCCATCGATGTTGGCAACGAATTAACACTGCCGAACGGGCACAGCTGGCTACAGAAGCTCCCAACGAAGATATTGATGTGCCAGTTCCACCAGATACAATTGACACTGCCGAACGGGCACAGCCCGCTACAGGAGCTCCCAACGAAGATATTGATGTGTCAGTTCCACCAGATACAATTGACACTGCCGAACGGGCACAGCCAGCTACAGGAGCTGCCAACGAAGATGTTGATATGCCAGTTCTACCAGCTATGCCAGATATCCAACGAAATCTCGCTAGAGCATCTAATACGGCCCGCCATTGCATATTTAATGGTTGTTTAAACGAGTCACGGCTTCGAATACCTAATAGCATAAAAGCTTACATGTTATCATATTACAATTTCTACATACCAACAAGTGCTCGTGTTTGTAATGAACACATAATGGTGCACGATTGGGACCAGTTGCTCAACGGAAATGTTTCTCATGATTTTAATCAAGACCATATATTGGACATCATTTCAATTTATAGAACAGCTTTAGAGAATCCATCGACTATTTTTGATTTTAATTTGCAAAGAGTAGACGAAAATGAGTTTCGACACTGGACAGGACTTACGGTCGCCGAATTCAATTTGGTACTCGAACAAACTCCATCACTACGACAGCGGTCGAACGCGCCAAATGTGGTTCTAGGTGGATATCTAATGAAACTTCGAACAGGCGAACCTAACATACGCCTAGCATCACTTTTAAAAATATCGCGTCGAACATTCGAACGCCATTTAGTGACGGCGAGAGAGTGCTTACTGGCAGACTTCGTGCCATGTCACTTGGGAATAAATCATTTAAGTAGAAATGAAGCGCTTAACAAGAATTTGTTGATACCAAGTGCCCTTTTTGGAGACCAAAATAATTCCAAATTAATATCAATTTGTGACGGGACGTACATTTACATCCAGAAGAGCAGCAACTTCCTTTTCCAAAGACGTAGTTATAGTCTTCATAAGTATAGGAATTTGCTGAAACCGTTTCTCATTGTATGCAGCAATGGCTATATTATTGATGTAACAGGCCCTTATGCAGCCACTACATCAGATTCCACGATCATGAGCAATCTATTAAATGATCAGGATAGCGCATTTCATTGGTTCTTTGCAAGGAATGACGTGTTCATTTTAGATCGCGGCTTCAGAGATGCTATACCTGACTTTGAAGCATGCGGTTACGAAGCACATATGCCAGCCAGTAAGGATAGAAATAATACACAGCTATCCACAGATCAGGCGAATAAGTCTCGTTTGATTACGATTGTAAGATGGGTAGTAGAAGTAGTGAACGGAAGGTTCAAACGCGACTACAAGTTTCTACGGATAGATAATTTTAATACGTCCGTCCCTCATATGTTCGAGCATTTTCGGATTGCTGCAGCATTGATCAATGCTTTTCACCTGCCAATCCGTGACAATGCTTATGCCGACGCAATAGTTGCAATTATTAATGAACGAATGAATTTAGAAAATTATCTGGCCGAATATGTCATTCAAAAAAACTTAAATATGCGACGGGTTATATTTACCAGCATGGCAGCAAATATGCCTGGTTTTGAAGATATTCCTCGATTAGAAGAGGAACACCTCATTCTAATCGCCCTAGGCACTTACCATATTAAAATAGCCAGTTCTTACTGTGCCGAACATTTAAACGATGGAATGTATATTATCGAATTGTACAGAGACACTGAACTCGATGATATCAATAGATATAACATCGATGTGGGGGAAAGTAGTTTTTTACTACGAGGGCGAATACAATCACGTCATTCCAGGGCCAAGAAACACTACACATATGTGTTAATAAACCCAGAGAATCAAGGAAGAGGTGCCTTTAGCTACTATTATTGTACGTGTTTGACTGGACGTCGTACAATTGGGACATGTGCCCATGTAATAGCAATCTTGTGGTATTTATGCTGGGCACGCCATCAGGAAGCTTTGATACTGCCTGCCGCACACATAAATGATGTAATTTTAGATACAAGCATCATGTAATACTATAAATATAATATTATTGATTAATCACTGGTGTTTTATTTTTATCTATTTGTATTCTCTTTTAAAAAAAATGCCAGCCCCTAGAACTGCTTCATTATGTGTTATTGGTTCGCCAAAATATACTCTATTATTTAGCATAGGTGGCGTTGGTATTGAGTAGGTAGACCAAAGTCCATACATTTTGCCCATCCTCCTTTGGTTGATTATACCAGTATCGAATAACGTAGTAGCAAGAAGCATTATGAATTAACTCCTAAGACACAGGGTACCAGGATCCTAGTTTAGGAGACAGGGCTCATTAAAAATTGTTAACATAATCACGTCACGTTGCCACCTAATAAGATGATGATAACCAATCTTTAACAGCATCGCCAATTTTTTTCCTCTTCCTCGCCCTAGACGGATATAAAGAGAAGGGAAATTTGAAGTGATTCAGGTGTGGCTCAATAGCTCAGTTGGAAGAGCATTCCCCTTGTAAGGGAAAGGTCGTGGGTTCAAGTCCCACTTGAGCGCTTAATATTTCACGATGTATTTCGAAGCATCACCAATACTGATGATGATAACACTTGTGTCACACAAATATTTTGAACCTAGATTTTAATGTCAATTAAGTTTTTATTTATTTGAAGGACTATTAGGTAATTAAGCTCACTTGCCTACAAACTACCTTATGTCAAACATAATAAATGACAAGACGTGTTCGTGACATTATCCTTTTTAATTAGTTAATATCGCAATTATCATGGTTAATGGTTACATTGTTGAATTATAAGAATTTCAATTATGAATGGACGCTCCAAAAATAGCGAGAACCTTTCAATCCCAACAAGAAATTCAAGACAATTGGAGCCTTTCGTCTCCTGACCTTGCCATATAAATCAATTTACTTAAGGAAATATATATGCTCAATCAGTCTCATGTCCCACCAAATTCCTGGTAGTTTTCTTCGAGCGTTGGCACTCGAGCAATTTTACCATATTGGTGCTCGTTGCCACGCAACCGCAAAGTAATGGAATTAATGAAGATCACAATCTGTTAAGCGATTAAATTATAATTGTGATGCGATTATTAATGTGTTGTGATTGGAATGATGGATTAAACAATTATTTTTATGTATTTTTGTTACGGTCTTCTTTATTTAGGTTTCAACATCGGTTGAATTCGAAGCTTGCACTTTGAACGCCTATTTCCGCTCTCTTTCTCCACTTCGGCGATCAGATAGGATAGTTAAGTTTACCTACAGTTTTAAATTCATGCCATAATTTTACCGTTATTCTGCACTGCTGTGACGTGATATTTTAGTTTTTTCTTTTCTTCATTTTAATTTTTTTTCTTTTTGTGTTGTTGTCACTTCATGTAGTGTGCCGAATAAAAATATTTTCTTTCTTTCTTTCTATTTTTCTTCTATTTAACAATAAGCACTTTATTTACCTAAACATGGCTTCTTGTAACTACACAGCAATTGCATCTAAAGCTTTTGAAAGAAGTACAAGGTATAAAGTATATTTCCAGATATGTCAAATTCGTGGGTCATTCATCAACTCGCGGGCATCAAACTCGGGGACGTCCGCGAGTTGGCGCTTTTCAATCTATCTATATATATAAAAATCTATTGCTGTTCGTTAGTCTCGCTAAAACTCGAGAACCGCTGAACGGATTTATCTTATCTTGGTCTTGAAATGTTCGTGGAGGTCTAGGGAAGGTTTAAAAGGTGAGAAAAATTCGAATAATTGCCGGGAACCGACATCCACGCGGGCGGAGCCGCGGGCAAAAGCTAGTCTATATATATAAAAATTAATTGCTGTTCGTTAGTCTCGCAAAAACTCGAGAACGGCTGAACGGATTTATCTTATCTTGGTCTTGAAATGTTCATGGAGGTCTAGGGAAGGTTTAAAAGGTGAGAAAAATTCGAATAATTGCCGGGAACCGACATCCACGCGGGCGGAGCCGCGGGCAAAAGCTAGTCTATATATATAAAAATTAATTGCTGTTCGTTAGTCTCGCTAAAACTCGAGAACGGCTGAACGGATTTATCTTATCTTGGTCTTGAAATGTTCATGGAGGTCTAGGGAAGGTTTAAAAGGAAGGTTTAAAAAAAGACAAGTCGGAAATTCTCCTACTAAAGGGGTAAAATAAGGGATGGAAGTTTGTATGAAAGTTCGTCATTTTCAGAGCTAGATGCACTAAATTTCATAAACCTGTGTCTTTTAAGAAATAAATGAACACGTATATCAGCGTTTTTCAAAATTTAACTACTAATAGGGTAAAATAGGTGATAAACGTTTGTATGGAAAGTTCGTTATTTAGGTCACTATCAAAATTTTCCCGGGCGAAGCGGGGACGAGTTTCGTTTTTGATAATTTTCTTGTCGTCAACTCGCGCGATTGTCAAAATTCCCGTATTTGTGGACACGAACACAGTAGATGACATAGGTTTTAGAAATGTCTCAATAAACAATATGCAAAATGTATCAATTTACATACCTCCTCATTCTAAACCAAAAGATAACTATAACAACTAGTCAAAGGTCATATTTTTGTTATTGTTAAGGTTAGTTGCTCGAGAAGGCCGTGACGAGTGTGCGAGAAGGTGATAATGGAATCATGCATGTCTGTACTGTATTTTTATATTTAGAAACCGCATCACGTTTCTTCGGCGGGCGTTTGTCTTTGACATGCATTTTTAACTAAGTACCTAGTCGTATATTTTCTTTCTGGAACGAAATAAATTCGACTGTGAGCCGCGTAGTGTAGTAACATTGACTATACTATAATAAAGCAGGGCCTCGATTCTACTAAAGTAAAACTATTGTCAAACCACAGAGATTGCAAAAAGCGGCATTAAAGTTTAGACTTTATTTGTATACGCCAAGGTCCAAAATTAAATGACAAAAGTTTCATTACACTCTTTTACTCACTCTGTTAACAGTTATCTAAAATTGAACTTTAAGTACATCGCTTTAAAGTCTATAATGTATTGCCGCTTTTTGCAATCTCTGTGGTTTGACAATAGTTTTGCTTTAGTAGAATCGAGGCCCAGGACCTTACCCTACGAATTCCCGAGGAGGGCCAGACCGTAAGGGATGGCCCTGCGTCAGCCGTGGTGCGAGGGATATGTCGAAGACAACCTCTCCTCCAGCCTAACACTGCGACCCTCAGTCGGCGTGCGGCTTTAGTCGGTTCGAGTACGACATAACCTACCCTCACGGGTCCGGCGGAGGAGGTATCCGTGGGGAATCAAAGAATCAATCAATCATTCTTTTTAGGGTTCCGCACCTCGAGAGGAAAAAACGAAATCCTTATAAGATCACTCCGTTGTCTAGATGGACAACGGAGTGATCTTATAAGGATTCCGTTAGGATGTCTGTCAAGACCTTTTTCTCAGGAATACGTGGAGGTATCAAGTTGAAAATCATACCACATACTTGACCACATAAAAATCAAACTTGTAAGTCAACGCATTTAAAACATATTGTGGTTTATGTAGCATAAGTTGTGGAACCCTAGGTGCGCGAGTGCGACTCGCAGTTGGCCGGCTTTTTTGAGAATCCTTGACTCGCAAAATTATTACATTTTTTATAATTAATTTTCCGTCACTTGTGTCACAACTGAAACTATACATTAAACAAATATAGCTTTACCTTTTCATAGTTTATAATGTTCGGGACTTCACGCAATATATTCTGGAAAAACTTACTTTTGCTGACGTTTCGGGTGCGTTATGGCACCCGTTGTCACGACACGACTTGACTGGCCTGCAAGCGTCGCGCGGTGTGCGGGAAACATTTTTTGTACGCCTACCCTCCATTACTTTCATATTGAATGTAAGGCTGGCGACACATCACACTCAATATGTCAGTTTTAGACGGTATGGCGGCATCGGCACTATGTTTTTGGGTTTCACTATTTTGATCACTGGATTCCAGGCCCCGGATAATTTGAATCCATTTTCCCTATTGAAAATTTTATATTTTTTAATTTCAATAGCTTCACGCACAATCCGTGGATAGTAGTGGCGATCAGTGGAAAGGATTTTGGGTTGATGAAGTTCAATCCAGTGATTGGTACCCGAGGTGTTCTGCAACTGCCGATTTGTTGAACTGACGGTTTTTCACAGCTGCGATATGTTCTTTGACTCTCTCCGCAATGGTACGCTTGGTTTTGACTTTTGACCTATGTAGGAACTACCGCAGCTGCTATATATAACAATATATAACAACTATGAGTAAACGCCGCGATAGTTTAAAAGTTACAGTAGCTTTACTTATTGAAATTTCATAATCAGAAAATCTGCCACGACGGGTACAAACTGACAACATGTTAAAATGTATAAAGTATCAGATAGCACGAGTGTCAAAATGTACAATATATTTATGACAAAATATCCTTTTGTCAGAGTGTACTAATGCTAAAATGGTCAATCGACAATATGTATTTATGACCAAATGAGCAATGGTCAAAATTTAGAGTTGCTGAAATGTTCAATTGACAGTATGTACTTTTCTTGTCTTAACACTAAATTCAAATTATAATCCACAAAACTTACAATACCTAGTTTACTTATATTATTGTTGTTTTTTTATATTTTATTTCATATTTTTGATTGCTTTCTTTGGCCATTGCCTTCTATTTGATGTGAACATTTTACCATTTATTCATTATTACATTTGTGCATTTTGACACTCATGCAATATTACATTTGTAATTTCTAGCATCATTGCATTCGTACATTTGATCGTTACAACACTTCGACGATTCGAAACTATATTACGTTTGTATATTATGACACCAGGTTTATCATGGCACACACCAATATATATATATATATATATATTGAAATTTCTGAAATATCCAATGCAGACATCACGAAATACTTCGGTTGACAGCAAGCAATAACTTCATCAACTTCATTTTGATACATCCCGGTGAGAACCAAGCCGCAATCACTTATAATTACCAGTAATTGAAGAATAATTGCGTGTAAAGTATTAAAACAGTACGACTTAACCCAAAAACGGAGCGAGCGAGAAATTCCTATGGTATTTATCCGATCGTAGAATTTAACGATTCGTATTTATGTAGTTAACAGGCTTGTTATTGAACTGTATCCCGTTGAATAGCTTATTTGCAAAGAATATACGATGACAAGAAGAAAAACCTGCGGTAGCCTAGTAGTATGGTCTCGGGTTCGATCCCAGGTTTACCATGGCACACACCAATGACTTTTCGATGCTTTTCGAAGTTATGTGTGTGTTTATCGCAGGTTTATAAGTGCCCGGTTAATGGCAATAGGCTCGCCACCTATTACATTGGGACCTAAACCTAAACTGGCGAAATGTGGGTGCTAGCACCTCTGCCTACCCCTTCGGGGAATACAGGCGTGAGTTTATGTTATGTTATGTTATAAGATGACATGTGTGCGGGTGTGAAAGTGGAGTATACCTGCTAGAACCAAGCGTTTCCGTGACTCATTCTTAAGCCGCAACTCCAAGACCTGGAACTCCCTGCTAGCTCACGTGTATCCTTCTTCCAACAGTCCCGGGTCCTTTAAGGAGGCGGGAGGCGGGAGGCGGGAGGCGGGAGGCGGGAGGCGGGAGGCGGGAGGCGGGAGGCGGGAGGCGGGAGGCGGGAGGCGGGAGGCGGGAGGCGGGAGGCGGGAGGCGGGAGGCGGGAGGCGGGAGGCGGGAGGCGGGAGACGGGAGGCGGGAGGCGGGAGGCGGGAGACGGGAGGCGGGAGGCGGAGTCGGATTCGGAGTTGGAGTCGAAGTCGAAGAAGAACTCAGACTTACAATATTACGTTTGTTTGATCATAATTGGTTTCTTGACAAGCCATAAAACAAAAGGCAGAACACAATATTTAAATCGAAATATTCTGAAAAGGTTTAGGTTCGACAAAAGTTTTATTCTTATTTCAGGTACTTTTGAAAATTTCTGATATTGCTTTACTTTAGATAGATAGTTTTTTTTGCATTATGAAAATATTAATACAACAAACACTTTTGCGAAGCGATTTTGTCAGACTATTGTGACATATCTTACAATGCATTTCTTTTGGACAATTCAGATACTACGTTACTATTGATGTTGACTGTACATGTATACGATGGTGACCCTCTTTCCGAGACTATGCCTTTAGCTTAACGTCAGGCGAGGTGAAGTCAAATTGACGTGTCCTTTATAAAAAAAAATCAAAGAGATCGGCACGATCAGGAAAATATTATTGTCACTAATATGACCCTGGTCCGGCTGCCGTAAACTCTGTTCTGTCTGTTCTCCTGCAATCTCATGGTAGACAACCATAATACCAATTCCTATTCCAATAATGTATGCATACGTATTTTGAAATATATTACAACGATATATCTATAAAAGGTAAATAAAAAAAATATTACTTTACGTTAAACATGAAAATATTTCAATTAAAACATTGTCTTTTTTTGCACAATTGATTATAGGCCTGCAGTGATTTTCCCACGAAGTCGCCGGTTATTCTTTTATACTGTGAAATTAAAAGCACTGGTAACAACAATTATTACAATGTAAGACGTGAGAGTGAGTAAAAGACATGAACCTACGAGTATATATGCGATATATAGCTCCAACCCTTTTTCTCACTCGGACAATCCCTTTAATACGTTATGGTAAGCCTACAGATTATTAAAAACTAGCTTCCCGCCCGCGGCTTCGCCCGGTTGGATACCTTATCTCCGATTCTACCTAACCGATTGCAATCAAACCTCTGTTCAGTACATTTTGCCTCCATCGCGAACAAATCCACAGGAACCTATACCCGGGATAAAATAAAGGTAGAACGGGATGAAGTATCTTGTCCGTCTCCTGGTTCTAAGGTTCTACACCCTCACCATTTTCAGCCAAATCGGTGCAGCCGTTCTTGAGTTATAAATAGTGTAACTAACATGACTTTCTTTTATATACATAGATGTTCATGTAATATATTCAATACTCATGTTTCACAGATAATGATGACGTTCATGATATTAACTGAGTTAAACAGCTACTTAACCTTTAACTTAACAAGTATGTAATGAAGGTGCCCGCTTAACTCGATTATTACACGAGAAGAATTGAGTCGAACATGTTGGGACGTAATAACTAGGCTGGCCTAACTGAAAACTTCCTATATCTTTATGTCATTATCCATTTACCTACCCATCATTAATTTCTCAGAGGTCTGTAGTAAGTGCAAACCTGATAAACGAAGTTTAGCCCCTAAGATGATATCTTCAAAAGGTGGAAAGACTTGGAAAAATTTGCACCTCTATTACAAAAGGTGGGAAGATTTGGGAAAGGCTGCCCAGTGTATATACCTATAAAAGATAGGCTATTTTTAAAACAAAATCTAACAAATTCGTATCTATTTATTACCACCAATCCTGAAAAGAAAGATTGCCCCAGAACCATGTCTGTCAATCAACGGAGGGTCAGATTGGCCCCTGGGTCAGTCGGCGTGCAAGAGATATGTCGAAGACAACCTCACCTCCAGCACCACGACCCTCAGTCGGCGTGCGGTTTTAGTTGGTTCGAGTCCGATATAACCTCCCCTTCCGGCTCCGGGTGAGGTATCCGAGGGGATTTGCGCATGAAAAAAAAGGAGGGTTATAGTGTAGCGTAAAATCAATATAGAATTTAAAAATCTGGAAAATACTCGTACTTAATTTACCATTTTAATCAAACATTATTTCTATAGGAAACTATCCGAACTTTAGAATATAATGACGTCACAGTACTGTAGACAGGGTAGATAATATTAGCACAGAATAGGTATCACGCGTAGGTATTTAAATCGTCTACAAAAGTTTTTTTTATTTCTGACTGATTGAAACCACTCCAAGCACTTATTGGACAAAATACCTACCATATAGAAATAAATTAATAAAGAATAACCATAAACATCTCATAAAAGACACATAGTACGGCAAAATATATACTACTTTCAATAATCGAAAGAAAAATACATATTAGCGCGAAGACCGATGCCTCAAGCTACAGAACCAAGCCTCGTAACCTGATCTGAAGGGAGGATACGGTGATAAATTTTAAAAGCCATGCTAAATGGCTGCCCATAAACTCTTACCGCCGATACAAACATCTTGTTTCGATCTGACATTTATTGGATCGATATTCAAGATATATCTTTATTATATTCAAAAGGAATGGGTGTCAATATTTATGTTTCTGTATGCGTGCGGATTCGAACTGTGTACCCGCCCCTGTGATCAGTCAAGGCGGCTACTGCGCTTATTTATCTTTATCAATGTGTGATAGCGCAAGTGGATACCGTGTAGTAAGTTTTATAACCCTGGGAGCACCTTAAGGAGAGTTTTTAAACCAGTAGGTACATTGTTATTGTCGATTAACTTGTAGTAAACTTAAAGTATCATAGACGTAGGCTAAAACATTTATATATTGAAGCTGAAAGACTAACTAGTCAGTCAGTCAGTCAACACTACATTATAAGCTTTTATCTTTTTGTCCATCTGCGTATTTACTTACCTACCGCTTGGGTGGAACATGGGAATATTTTTGGTTCATATTTGGACTTCAAAATACTTAAGTTGGGTCGCTAGTACCTACTATTATCTATTCTGTGATTAGGCGCTAATTCGCGGATGATAGATCAACATTAAAAAGCAATCCTAAAAGTTATTTGTAAAGAAATACTTGTTTTGTCTCATAGAAAATTATGTAAACCTAAATAAATATCGGTAAAGGGTATTCCAGCGCTATCTAAATAGCAAGCAGAACTTCTACGGAAGTATCGATTACTCCAGCGCACAATGAAAGTTCTCGCGCTAATTCTACGACCTATTATTTTCAAGTTTGTACAAGGAAAGATCAGATATTAACGTAAACATTAAATCGATTACCTATAAAGATCTTGAAATCATTTTCTAATCAAATCGATTTAAAACCCCGATTCAAGTATAAAACGATTATATACCACGATACAGACAATTATCCGAATTAGGAGACATTCGACCCTGCACACACTACTGTACAAAACTTCCGACTACTCGCAAATTTCAAGGATATTTGGTACATTAAGTACGATAAATCGATGTTCAAGTTTTTGCTCAAGCTGACATAAAAGACTATGTATCAATCATGGTTATTAAATATAAGATAAGAAGGTACAAACTTATGTTATCTTGCATTGAAAACGAAACAGCACAAGCGCCTTTCTTATCTCACAAAACTGTCACTTACGATTATGAATGAGCTAAGTATTAAAAGATAATTTTCATGGCAGTACCTTACACCTTTTTTTAACAATATAATTATGAAGTTGATATGTTTTATAGAGGCTGTATGCGTCTGACAACATAATCAGTTTGGCAGCTGGCTTGCGATTAAGAAGGATAAACTGGCGCCTAAAAAAGCTTGAGGCTTTCTTATTTCGTTGAAACGTTTGTACCGAACGATGACGCAGCCTTGAATACTTGGGTGGCTTATACAAAGTATCAGTAATAGACTACCAAGCCATCGATTTAGAACTTACTGAAAGGGTCCAAAAAGAAGATCACCAGCAATCATATAAGGAACTGAGAAGAATTAAATACTGTTCTTTTTTTTAGTTTTCTTTATATTTTAACTTACGCAATAAGTAAAATTTTCACTAACCTTTAATTTATTATGCATCCTAAATTCATTAATATTAGAAAAGAAACAGAATCTGCAATGCAGGAACATATTCCGGTATTAGGCTGGTTTTACGTACCTATAGATAAAACCGTGGTTAGCACCACCGATATCTGTTTTGGCACCCAAATCCACTTGCGAATACCAAGATATCATGAAGTATGCTTCACATCACAAATTCACTTACACACATCAAAAAAGTTTGCGATCATTGGCATAAGCTCCTAGAATTCTTTAAATTTAACTTTATCAAGAAAAAATCTATGTTGTATGCTTTCTTTAAATAGGAATACCCTGTTTGAAATTAAAATATAAAACTATTGTTTATTATTTATTTTAAAAAATTGAGCCATTAATCATAATGCAATTGTGATAGAAATGTCATAGAAAGAAAAAGACTGTGTAATTAAACTTAAACTACAATTTATTATTAAAAGGTGTAAATTCAATATAAAATAACTCCTCCCCTGGCTCGAACACATGCGGAGATCCTCCTGGGCATGCTGAGGATCATGTTATCCAGCATTTCCTGGGGTAACCTATCCCATTCTTCAATAGTGGCTTCCCTGAGCTCTGGAACTGTCTGGGGATGTGGCTCACGGTTCCATACAGCTCGTTTAAGAGCATCCCACGCGTGCTCTATTGGGTTTAAGTCGGGCGAGCCGGCAGGCCAGTCTAATCGTGTGATATCGTATTCTTGAATTGCAGCATTGACTCGTTGAGCTCGATGTGCGGGCGCATTATCATCGACCAGTACAAATTGGTGCCCATGGTTTACTCGGAATGGTTTGACGATATCATCAATAGCAACCGCTTTGTACATGTCTGCTGTCATGAAGCCCCGATACGGGATCAAAGGCGTTCTAGCTCCAATCATAATGCCACCCCAAAAAGATACCGATTTTCCGCATTGCTGAACTGTTACAGTGGCAGTTCTTTGTCTTTCACGGTCGCCTGGTCTTCTCCAGACACGGACACGTCGGTTATCTGGATGAGTGGAGATTCGGGATTCGTCAACGAAGAGACAGTTTTGCCAAATGTTTTCTTCCTCACCTTCTTCATTTTGCCGAAGTCTAGCCCACTGCAATCTTCGTTGTTGACGTTGCCGGGAATTGGGTGGAGCTCGCCATGACCTCCGTGCTCGTAATTCAGCCTGGTGCAAGCAATTGCGAACGGTCTGCGTGCTAACTTCAAGCCCAGAGGCGGCCCTGACTTCTGCTTTTATTTTAGTGGCGTTGATTGTGGGATCACGGGCTGCCAGCAATCTAATATAGCGCTTTGGGCAGATGTGAAGTCAAATTGACGTGTCCTGTATAAAAAAAAAAAAAAAAAAAAAAAAAAAAATCAAAGTTACTATTTTAGCTCGTAAAACCTCTGATAATACTCTTGGCATTTTTTCAATCACTACTTTCCGCGAAAAATATCTTGAATCGGTTATGGGTGAATTTCAACATTTATGAATTTTTAGCTAATTTTGGTGATTTTTTTTATTTCTAGGTATTTAGGTAATCTCTTTCAATATTTGGCTAGAAATACATATTTTATGCCTATTATGTTTGAATAGTCTAATTAGCCCTGGGAATTACTTGTTTATTTTATACACCTGAATTTTCAATACACCGAAATTGGTGTCTAACACCAAAATTGCATATCAACTTATTTTTATTTTTTATTTATTATTACTTATACTTCTTGGTTTTTTTCTAGAATTTGGCACTTAATAGTTACATATAACCCTTAATTTTTACCATTTTATCACCAACTTCATTTTTATATGGCAAAACCACTTTAGTTGTTAGTAGTATCAGTATAAAAGCAAAACATTTGATTGTTCTATCTATCCTTGATTCTAGCAAGGATTATATTTTACTCTAATGGCGCCAAAATTATCGACGAACTTATTCAAGATTGCTGGGAAAAGATTTAGGCAGTTATTCTCAAAGTGGGAGAGGTGGTACTCGGTATGCCTAAGGGTGGACGGAAGATATGCCATGGACACTTGGTAGTGGCAAGACAAGTTGGTTGTGTGATGTCTATTTCTGAACTTACAGGAGTCCTTCAACTAAGTTTCTCACGCGGTGAGCTGATGGGCATTGCGGTTCAAAAGGGTTCCAGAGGTTTACACCATCCGAGACATGTACCACGATTCTGATTCCGTTGTTCGAACCGCTGTTGGCAATATGAGAATCTTCCTTATCACTGTCTCTGTGATCTGTGATCTGTCCTTAGTCCATTCCCAATCAACGTGGTATTTTGGTCGGATAGCATCAGACAATCACTCCATAACTGCCTATGTATGCTGTTAATATCGGTGGTGGACGGCGATAGATTGGTGCAACATGTGAGGATGTGGATGTAGGAGCTTGAGGACGGTAGAGGTCAGAAGCCTTCTGTGGAGAAGATTGAGTACCTTTTACACGATAGCAAAGTGCTAGCTGCTGGAGCAACATAAGCAGGAGTTGCGTGTCACCTACATCTTCGACTTCATCGCTTTGTTGCGTGGAGTCACGTGCAAAAGATGGCATGAGGCACTCTTGCATCCACGGTAGCTTTCATGTAAGTGAGAAAGCAGAGGAAGAAAAGCCAAATGATGTTGACAGTGGAGAGGAGGGAAGAAGGGTGGGCAGATTTTAACGGCGTAGGCTTAGTAGTAAAGAGTGAGGCCGCCTTTCACGCCAGTAGAAGCAGGTGACGGAAAGAGCGCACGATGCTCCACCACACCGGCCTGTCCCTACTGCGGCATCAGCTGACTTCACCCAACTACTCGCCCGTCTTTGGTATGGGTAGTTCATATGCTAATGGTTAATCTGAGAGAAAATTAGGAAAGCTTCCGAACAACCCTCAACAGCCAACAACCTCTTTCCCACCTAGGGAGAGAGGCGGTGCTTTCTCCATTGCCCAGGGTATACTACGTAGAGGTCACCTGACCTACTAGCCCGTCGGACTACGTAGGAGCTTAATCAAATAACTATGAAAACAAATTTTGGTGTAAATATACAATTTTGATGATTAGTAAAACCCCACCAAATTCACCAAAATTGCTCCACCATAATTAGTTTCACGTCTAAAAAAATTATTTATAAAAATACTATTTAGAATATAGCGGTTACATTACCAAAATTTAATACACATACTGAACCTGTACACTATACTTAAATATTAAAACATACAATGAGAATAAACCGTTTTAAATAATCAACACAAAAATTACAATATTTTTGTCCGATGCTTATGAAACGACCTACTTACGTGTTTGGCAGAAAAACGAAACGGGACTGGGGACAACTGGCACTGGTGCTCATTAACACCCAACTGAACGTTTCCAATGATGATAGTGTCGTCCTTATAGGTACTTTCAATACGACTCCTTCGATGATTTTATAAATCCCACCAAAATTTTACATTTGCCGCGGACGCATCTTATAAATTATTTTTAAGATAAAGTATAGTACTAAATACTACGAATGACAGTATCGAAGATAGCTAAAATAATGCCGAATCGAATTATTATTAAGTATACTCAGTAAACTAATGAAGTTTTGATGAAACTGTGATCATTCCCAAGAAAACAGGTTGTGGACGCGCCACCAAGCTTAGAATTTAGGTGAAAAGACATTTTTTACACACTCACAAAAATAGTTTCAATAATATATTTTATACGTGCATATAGAGAAAAACGATATCTTTCTTACAAAAAATAATCATTACTATATGTTAACTTTAAGGTATGATTTTCAGTCACGCCGCGAAAATTTTACGTTTGAGAAATTCACCCTTATAATTCACTAAATCAGATTTCTGAATGAGCGTAAGCTAGGACTGAAAGCCTTTTTGTAAGAAAAATAATTGAACGGTGTCATTGTTTTGTGTTCTGATTCTTTATTTTTAAATAAAGAATCTAAAAAGAAGAAAACATCATAATATAATCTACAGTAACAAAAAAGATTTCAGTTTTTCAAAGTGATCGCAAACTTTTTTTGATGTGTGTACCTGTGTATACGTTTTCAATAGATTTGTAAATTCTATCATCAGTGTTGTTTTTTTACATGCGGACAATTGCAAAATTTCAGCTATCACTTAGGGGAATACTCTGACCACTGAGCCACCGAACCATGCCTGCATCCATCTAAATTCTAAATCAGTCTTCATTTTCTCTTCCTCCGCCTCTTATATTTCATTTAACTATCACGTCAAACATTTCAGTTATGCGATGCAGATTATGATGCAGATGATGACGTGCGCAGCGCGATGGCAATAGTGGCGTTCAAATGACAGGTTCAGGATTATTCGCTAGGCCGACATTCTTCTAAATACCTAGCATCGAAAACTGTATCTCAACTAAACGACGCTCTCTATCTACCCATCATCTGCCTGTCCTTGTCACACTCACTTATGTGACCTGGCAGGCGTCATCTTCACAGACATGCCTTTCCTTACCGTTTCATTTCATTTCGTGTTTTGTTTTTGGTCTAGTTTTGTGGGTACAGATTGGAAGACGCCAAAATTGCAAAGAGTTGCAACAGGCTGCCTTTTTTAATTCTTAGGCACTTTTAATATTTATTAGCGTGTACCTTATAAGTAGAAGGTTACCCTGTGGTCTTGTCCTCGAACCGCTCACCGATAAATTATCCAACGACTGGTAATATCATCTACAGTTCTTGTAGATTGTTTGTCACTATCACCTGACAAGCAATCTGTCCGTCAGTCCACAAATGGTTAAGCCTTCGTAAGGAATGACATATAATTGACCGTCAAAGCCAAATTGCAACTATCAATCTCTCTGAGATCTTTCTCAACAACCTACCATTATAATCTTATCAATATTTACATTTTGGACATTAACAGCCGTTTTATAGGTTTCTATAATTAGTATAGGTGGTTCAGTAGCTGAGGGCTTAAGGTGTGTGTAAGTCAATAATTAATTGTGTTTATATGGATATGTCGATGTCGATAAACCCGTTAAAGCCCTTGGCATTCAGACTACGACAATTTCTGGGGGCTCGCCTGTCAAACGACATAGAATAACGAATAAGATAGAATAGGCATCTGTTACACTTTGATCTTTTGTTTTTCTAATAAAGTATGATAACTAATGACATTCAGTTCAAATGCAAATTAGTGCAACTCTCTGGGGTAGTAAAGTATCATGATACCGTTGACACACGTCATTGGAACCGTTAGTTTGACTTTGACAAGCCCATTGTTAAGTATTTATAACTCCAATCCTCCAATCGGGTGTTTATTGATTTATTCTTCATCAATTCTGGAGAGTTTATGATATTATTAAGTAGACCGAAAACAACTACAGCAGCTGTTTTTTTTTACAAATAAGTATGTAGAAAGAAACATGATGAGGATGAGAAAGAAACTAAACTACTACTAAACTAAATTACGAATTAAAATTTAAATATGAAACGTCACAGTCAACAATGGCCGTTGGAGCAGACGAGTCCTAGAGTGGAGACCGCGAGAAGGCAAACGCAAGGTAGAGCACCCTCTAGCCAGATGGACTGGACGTCCTGAAAAAGGTGGCTGGGACAGACTGGATGCAGATGGCGGAGGATCGGGTGAAATGACGCACATTGGGAAAGGCCTATGTCCAGCAGTGGACTGCGGTGGGCTAATTGATTGATTGAGAGTCAGAGCAATGCCTTTAGCATGAGTATTTTTATTTATGTTTATATACAACCATAGTGCTTTAACGGACTAACAGAACCTTAGATACTCGATTTTTAGTAGATAACTAAGAAAAATGGTTTAGACTTTTCTTTAAAAAAGTCCAGTTAGATAAACACATCATAAACAAAGACCAATTTCTAAAATAAGATATGTGGCGGTCGCGGTCGAGACCATGGGCAGTTGGGGCATACTTAGAAGCAAAAAAAACTTGTGGCCGATATAGGTCAACAAATAAGGTAAAAACTGGCGACATCTGCTCCGGATCGTAGCCGGTGCAAAGGCTAGCCATTGCGATCCAGCGCGGAAATGCGGCCAGTTTTCTGGGCTCCTTTGCACGAGACACGACCCGAGGCGGGTTATTTACATGATAAAAGCTTGGCTGGCTACTTGACATATAAGTAACAATTTATTAGAAATTTAAAAAAGAAGATATTTTAATTGAGCTTTATTAGATAAGCTAAATTGAAACCTTGACCTGTGAATGTGAGCGTATAATGTTGTTCTCATATTTATTTTTTAAAATCAATTTTGAATTGCTAATTCATATACCTAATAAGGAAGTTCCATGTTTAACAAATAAAAACCATCGGGACTTTTTAATAATACAAATTGGTAACATACAAAAATATTGGCGCCGGTAAACCGGGGTAGGAAGTATGTGTGTAGGCACCCATATCTCTTTTTTTTTTAAAGGAAACGTCAATTTGACTTCATCTCGCCTGATGTTAAGCTAAAGGCAAAGTCTCGGAGGGTGACCATCGTAATCATGTACCATGTAACAGTGGTGGCACTCAGCTTGACGGCCTCATCAGATGGCTTTTAACGCCCCGCTTAAAGGACCCGGGACTGCAGGAAGTTCGCTAAAATTATTGCCGGTCGCACGTAATAGAAAGCCAATTACCGTCGAGCTGGCACTTTGACATGAGCTGTAAAATAACTGTCGGATGAAGAAAATCTCTATCCCCTAGTTGCCTTCTAAGTACTACACCCCGAATAGAGGTTGGGTGGCACTATTCTATTGCACCGAGTACCAACACGGCTACAAATTTAAATAATTTATGGTACATTCGACCCAACACGAGTAAAGCTTATTCCTAGAATAAGCAGGCACTATCACTTACATATTGGCTGTTTATTCTAAGAATAAACTTAATTCGTGTTTGGTCGAACCGGCCCTTAATCATTCAAAATTCTGAAAGACATACAATCTTGTTTTCTCTTTCGGGTGATTTTGTCTTTTTGTAGGTAGAGCATTATATTATAATCATCTGAAAAAGTACGTAAGAAAAATAAATTGAAGTTCGCAATATTTTTTTATGCGAAAATAATTTAAGAGTTATTTATTTACGATGGACGTCTACACATTTTTAGGTCTGCAAAACAAACTGGAGCAGAATGCCGGCATTGCAGTAAAACTGCTAAACTGGATCACTTTGGGCACGCTATTGGTTAATCATTCACACCCCCTCCTTTCCTTCAAGCGTAAGTCTTCCTGGTGCAGCAGTTCCTAGTTATATTTTTTATCGGTTTTATTACTACATTTATGTATCAGTTGATGTACGCGTGTATTTTATTAATGAGCAGTTTTATCGTTTACTGGGTCAATGTCTTTTGAGATTGTTCTTGTATGTAAATATTTATATTTTATTTTTAAAATTTATATCAGGGCTCAAGCCTCGCCCGCTAGCCAGTACAGGGTACTCCTGATGATTAACTGACGTGACTCTAGAACCGGTTTTCGTCTAGGGATTGGGGGTTCAGAAGGTAATCGAATTTAACTTGAAACAATTAGGTTAGTTATTACGTAAATAAAAAATAAAGTTTAAAACTAAAACCCGACTACCTAAAAACCACGCTCTAAAAGGTAACAAACAAGAAAATATCAAGGATAGCCGTGGTCGTATGCCACTTTTCACTAGAATATATTGTTTTGTTACAGTAAGTGGCATACGACCACGGCTATCCTTGATATTTTCTTGTTTGTTACCTTTTAGAGCGTGGTTTTTAGGTAGTCGGGTTTTAGTTTTAAACTTTATTTTTTATTTATATTATTTTGGGGCAAGGTAAAGCTAACAATTTATACATATTTGAAATGTGCTTATTAAGCCCTTTCATTTGATACCAAACACGGCATATTTATCTCAAATTTATTTTTTAACACAGTACCTTATGAGCGCTAGAGGGCGCCACACAAGATTGAGTGACACGTCATATAGCCTATAACCATCGGACGATAAAGACGCTTGTAACGATACCTTCTTTGTCCAGTTCTAATAAGTAGTTGAGGAGCTATGAGGGAACAAATGAACATACATACATACATACATACATACATACATACATACATACATACATACATACATACATAGCCTGTCAAAATCATAACCCTCCTTTTGGCTTCGCCGTAGTCGGGTAAATAGGTATATGTCGTATTAATTACAGGGTAACTGCCCTGTAATTAATACAAAATATTGATATATTTGAGATATTAAAAGTAATATGAAGGATAATACTCTTGCAGATAATAATTCATACTTCCATACTATACTAATATTATATTATAAATGCGAAAGTAACTCTGTCTGTCTGTCTGTCTGTATGTTACGCTTTCACACCTAAACCACTGAACCGATTTCGATGAAGTTTGGAATAAGGGTAGATTAGACCTTGAGAAAGGACATAGGCTATTTATAGTCGCGATAACCGACATCCACGCGGGCGGAGCCGCGGGCAAAAGCTAGAAAAGATATAAATAAAGTAATAAAATGTTATGGAACCAGTCATTAACATTGGCAATTCATTAGTCTTCTTATTAATTCCATCTAAAATGTTAATTTTTGATTTTATTGCGCTTTTATTTTTATTTTTTTTACTAAATTCTCTAATTTTATGCAATATCATGAGGCAAATATTCAATGCAGCTCAATTTGTAATAATTTATACTTTGATCGCTTTTTTTTTTTTTTTCTTCGTGCGGAAATCCCCTCGGATACCCCCCCTGCCGGAGCCGGAAGGGGAGGTTATGTCGGACTCGAACCGACTAAAACCGCACGCCGACTGTGGGTCTTGGTGCTAGGCCAGAGGTGAGGTTGTTATAGACATATCCCTCGCACCCCGGCTGACCCAGGGCCATCCCTTACGGTCTGGCCCTCCCCAGGAGGGGGGACAACGGTGTCCCCAACTCGCCCCCGGAATGGGGAGGCGCGCTATTCAGCGCGCCGCCGCCGTGGCCTGCTTCTGCTGGGGTGACAGGCGGCTCCACCCGTCACCCACAGGCCCGCGCTCATGGGGGACGGAGGTCAGTCAGTGCCCTCCGACGCCCGAGTTGCCTGCGCGCGCGAGCGGCGCGATCCGCGAGTCTTTCTCGCTCGCGCCGCCTCTCCCGCTCCGCCGTCTCCTTCACGACCATTACCTGCTCGCTGAAGGAGACGCCGGCCGCCCACGCGTCCGCGCAGCGGACCATTGCTGTGAGCAGGGTGGCGAGGGTGAAAACTCTCACTCCCAGGGCCGCCACTAGCTCCCGCCTCGGTCCGGCCCATGCCGGACACTCGGTGAGCGTGTGCAGCCCCGTGTCCTCGCTCGCGGCGCAGTGATGGCACTCGGACGTTGGCTCCTTTTCGATCCGACACAGATATCTCCCGAAGCACCCGTGCCCGGTGATAATGTGCGTCAGTCGATACGAGAGGCTGCCATGTGGCCTCTCGAGCCATTCCCCCATGATGGGCCTTACCGCCTCTATGACGGCATGCCCTGCGCGTCGTTGCTCAAGTCGTCGCTCCCACTCCGCCACCATGATCCCGTGGAGCCGGGACCTCTCGGCCCGAATGTCTTCGGGCTCGGGATCGAATCCCCGCTCCCGCGCCTCCTTACGGAACCGATACAGTGCCGCAAGGGATCTCGCTTCCAGGATCCACGGTGGCGATCCGGCTAGGAGACTCGCCGCTTTAAAGGATATCGTGCGGTACCCCCTAATGGCCCTGCAGGCCATCGTCTGCTGCGGAGCATGCAGCAGTTGCACGAACCTGGCCTGCAGGGCGTCCGCCCACACGGGGCACCCGTACAGGGCCATGGACCGCACGACACCTGCGTAGAGTCTCCTGCAGGAGTCCTCTGGGCCCCTCAAGTTGGGCAGCAGCCGCATCAGCGCGTTAGCTGACACCAACAGGCGCAGACTTCGGAAGTGCTCTCCGAAGTCCCACCGACCGTCGAGTACGAGCCCCAGGTATTTCAGCCGGGGCTTGATGTCGATGGGAGTACCTCCTACTATCAAGCTGGATCCCGGGGGTGGCCTGCGCCGAGGACCATGAAAGAACAAGGCCTCGGATTTGTGCAGAGCCACCTCGAGACCCAGCCGCCGGATCCGATCCACGACTTGAGCAACAGCGGTCGTGGCCCTCTGGGTCGCCTCGCGGTGAGTAGCGCCACTCACCGTCACTAGCATGTCGTCCGCGTAGCACGTGACGGTGGCACCGAACGCGAGCTCACCGCGAAGCACCCAGTCGTATCCGATGTTCCACAGGAGCGGCCCCAGGACCGATCCCTGTGGGACACCGCACGACATCTCACGCCTACCGACGCCGGTCGCACTTGGGTAGATGACGGCCCTCTCCGTCAGGTACGCCCCGACTATGCGGCGGAGGTAGAGAGGCACATCGTGGTACACGAGCGCCTCCCTGATGCAACTCCAGGGCAAGGTGTTGAACGCGTTGGAGATGTCCAAGGACACCGCCAACGTCACCTCGCCCCGGGCAACCGCATCCTCCGCCAGAGTCCTCACGCGCATGATGGCATCCACAGTGGAACGCCACCGGCGGAAGCCGTACTGAGTGTCCGCTAGGTCCGGCCCCACTCTAGAGAGGTGCTCGACGAGGCGCTTGGCAATCACTCTTTCGAAGAGCTTGCCCACCTCGTCGAGCAACACTATGGGCCGGTACCCGGACGGCTCGTCCGCCGGGTATACTTTGATCGCAGTGAGGACATTGATCTTATGTAATGATGACTTACCGATATTTAGCAGAATTAGCTTCCCACACATCTTATAATAGGTATATTAGCGTAGGTATATTAGTTGTATGCAATGTATTTTATTATAGTAGCTATAAACAATGTATCGAAGTGAGATGACTATCGGTAAAATCGGTAAGTGAGATGACAGTGGAACTAAGGGATAGGGGTGTTCTCCACAAGCGGTCCAAAAAGTTGGGCCGCGAGGAGCTGATAGAGACTCTGGAGCGCAACCCGTGGGGGCGCCCGTACCTTATGGTAAGGGGCAAATTACGCGCTAAGGCGCCCCCACTGACCCGGAGTCTCCAGCCGGAGCAGCTGGAGGTGGTCCTGAACTCCTTGTTTCCATCAAGAGCGGAGGAACACATTCCTCCGCGCATGGCTCCGTCTCAGGCGCCCAGCGCGGAAGGCAGTGAGAACAACGTGCCCGTAGTCACGGAGGGTGAGCTAGGGGCGGCTGTACTACGGCTTAAATCCCGCAGAACACCGCCCCTGGACCCGACGGCATTCCAGGCCGAGCGTGGGTCCTGGCTCTTGAGGAGCTTGGGCCTCGACTTATAGGGCTCTTTAGCGCATGCCTCGAAAAAGGCCAGTTTCCCAAGGTCTGGAAGGCAGGAAAACTGGTCTTGATCCGAAAGGCGGGGCGGCCGGCAAATTCTCCATCAGGGTACCGGCCGATCGTGTTGCTTGACGAGGTGTGCAAGCTCTTTGAGCGCATTATTGCACAACGCCTCGTCAGGCATCTCACACGCGTGGGGCCAGATAGCCAGATAGCCAGTTTGGCTTCCGTCAGGGGCGCTCCACGGTGGATGCGATCATGCGCATTAGAGGCCTGACGCAGGAAGCAGTCTCACAGGGTGAGGTGATAGTGGCAGTGTCTCTTGACATCGCCAACGCCTTCAACACCTTGCCCTGGAGCTGCGTTAGGGAGACGCTTATCTACCATGGAGTGCCTCCCTACCTCCGTCGAATTGTCGGGGCCTATCTCTCCGAGAGGGCCATTACTTACCCGAGTTGGCTAGGGCCGGTACGGCGGGATGTGTCGTGCGGTGTTCCACAGGGATCGGTATTAGGGCCACTCCTGTGGAACATCGGTTACGATTGGGTGCGGCGTGGTCCGTTGCTCAGGGGGGTGGACGTAACGTGTTACGCCGACGACACCCTCGTTACGGCGCGGGGAGCAACGCACCGAGACGCAGCACTAAAGGCCACGGCAGGGGTTGCTCACGTCGTGGGTCGGATACGGCGGCTGGGTCTCGAGGTCGCCCTTCACAAGTCCGAGGCTCTGTGCTTCCACGGACCTCGGATGGGGCCACCTGCGGGATCCAGCCCACAGGTAGGGGGCGTCAGCATCGGCATTGAGCCCTCGATGAAGTATCTGGGGCTCGTACTCGATGGCCGGTGGAACTTCGGACATCACTTCCGAAGTTTGGTCCCAAAACTGAGGGGGTGTCAGCTGCACTCGCACGGCTGATGCCCAACATCAGGGAACCCAACGCTCCCTGCAGGAGACTGTACCTGGGGATCGTGCGAAGTATGGCCCTATACGGGGCCCCCGTATGGGCGGAGACCCTGACGGCCAGTAATGTGGCTAGATTACTGAGCCCACAGAGGGCGATGGCCGTCAGGGTGATAAGGGGATACCGCACGATCTCAGGTGAGGCGGCATGTCTCCTAGCCGGGACCCCTCCATGGGACCTGGAAGCGAGAGCCCTTGCGTCTCTATTTAAATGGCGCAAGGAGGCGCTGGAGCGGGGCCAATGGCCTGCGTCTCGAGAAATCGAGGCCCAGCGGTCCCAGCTCCACCAGGAAACCGTGGAGACATGGAAGGTGCGACTTGAGCAACCAAAGGGGGGATTCGCCACAATCGCGGCCGTCAGACCGGTCATGGACGAGTGGCTGGAGAGGAGACATGGTGCTCTCTCCTACCGGTTGTCACAGATGCTTACCGGGCACGGTAGCTTCGGTAGGTATCTGTGGCGAAGACACCGGGAAGCCACGGCCGGTTGTCAGCACTGCGGGGACCGCGGCGATGACACAGCGCTCCACACGCTGGTGAAGTGCACGGCGTGGGCGCAACAGCGCCAGGTCCTCGTGGTGGGTTTGGGCGTGAACACTCTCTAGCTCGAGACCATGGTGGGAGCCATGGTCTCCACCGGGAGTAAGTGGGACTGCGCCGCCTCTTTCTGCGAGCAGGTCATGCTCGTGAAGGAGGCGGCGGGGCGGGAGCGGGAGAGAACTCTCCCACCCGAGTTCCGCAGTCGGCGGCTTGGGCGCCGCCGACGTGTCTTCGCCGAAGACCATCGGCCTCCATGACCAGGGGCCTGAGGACGGTGAGTTGGCTGCTCATCATCCTTACAGAAGCAGGCCCATGACGGCAGCGTGACCTGACGGACTCACGCACGCCTCCCCCCTCCTATGAAGCGGGATGATACCCGAAAACCCCCCATAGATGCGGGATAGCACCCGAACCACCCCCCTAGACGAGGCCGCATTGAAGCCGTGGGTCTGTTGGGAGCCCTGGGACATCCTTCCGAGGGCTTACCCAGGGCTCCCAACTATAGGCTGCTGGGCGATACCGTGGGGGTTTTAGTCGGTAGGAGTCCGGCATAACATCCATGAAGGATTTCCCCACGGTCAAAAAAAAAAAAAAAAGGGTGTTCTCCATCCGACAGCCAAAGACAAAGGGCCCGCTAGACGGCAATAGACTTGCCCCCTAATAAGTCGTGGGACTGGAAATCATAATGGCGAAAAGTGGGTACTAATACACCTCTGCCTACCCCTTCGGCGATGTACAAACGTGAGTATATGGATGGACATCGATAAGTCGGCATTTGCAACGATACCCAAATACCTATAAAAGGTATTCTTTACGTTGTCATGTATGTAAATAAACTCTTCTCAATAAAAAAATCAAGTCTTTATGAACTCAATTTTTCGATCATTTTGGACTTTAAAAGCCCCCTTCAGGTGATACAGTCAGCATTTTTATTTGCTCCTAATACGAGAGCTTTGAGATCATTTTGAGACTTCGTTGTAAAGATATTTATGGTACTGACTGTAACTACTGTACCTCAACGGTTAGTTAGAGAAATAAAACGTATATTATATGATGTCATATTGGGAGGGAAGCTAAGCCAACCACAGATGTTGCTAATCATTATCATCACCATCTTTGCATTAGCTCCGGTCGCATGCGATCACGATTTTCTCCTCTTTGGTAAGGAATTCCAAATTCAAATTTGTACAGCTATTTACTCATGTATTTGTGCTTCGATGACCTTCATTCATTTGTTTTTTTTCTTCTGTTTTTTTCTGTTTGCGTCACTCATTTTACAAAATGGAAAACTTAAAATATCGCATTATTTACGAATACGAGTTCCGCCGTGGCACTAGTGCTGCGGAAACGACTCGAAGGGTGAATGATGTTTATGGCGGTCATGTTGCAAAAGAAAACACAGTTCGTTTTTGGTTCCAACGTTTTCGTTCTGGAAATTTCGACCTGCAGAACAAGCCCCGTGGACGGCCTGAGACCCAAGTTGATAATGAAGTATTGCAGGCTATTGTGGAAGCGGATCCATCGCAAACCACGTCCGAGTTAGCTGCAGGCTGCGGTGTTAGTGATAAAACTGTTTTAATTCACTTGAAGCAAATTGGGAAGATTAAAAAGCTTGAAAGGTGGGTACCTCACGAATTGACTAAAGCAAACCGGCAAACGCGCGTCGACTGCTGCGTTACATTACTGAACCGGCACAATAATGAAGGTATTTTAAACCGAATCATTACCTGTGATGAAAAATTGATTATTTATGATAATCGGAAGTGCTCAGCGCAATGGTTGGATCCTGGCCAGCCAGCCAAATCCTGCCCCAAGCGAAAATGAACCCCAAAAAAGTTACTTGTGAGCGTTTGGTGGACTAGTGCCGGTATTGTTCATTACAGTTTTCTCAAATCTGGCCAGACTATTACGGCTGATGTCTATTGTCAGCAATTGCAAACAATGATGGAAAAGCTAGCAGCTAAACAACCTAGGCTGGTCAATCGCTCCACGCCACTGCTGCTTCACGACAACGCTAGACCACACACCGCACAACAGACGGCTACCAAATTAGAAGAGCTTCAATTTGTAATGTCTAAGACATCCTCCGTACCCCCCGGACCTTGCTCCAACAGATTACCATTTTTTTCGAAATTTGGACAACTTCTTGCAAGGGAAAAATATCGACTCTGATGGGGCAGTCCAAATCACCTTAACAGATTTTATTGATTCCCGTCCGACTGGTCTTTTTAGTAAAGGGATCAATGAACTACCTATGAGATGGCAAAAGTGCATAGAAAACAATGGTTCATACCGAATACATAGGGAAAAGAATCTTCCCGGGCGGGACTCGAACCCGCAGTCTTTCCCTTACAGGGGGAATGCCGAATGCCTGACCAATTCGGCTACCGAGACTCGGTAGCGGAATAGTTAGCATACTTAATGCTGTAAAAATTCCTTCAATGGTTCATACTTTGATTAATTAAATATATTATATTTAAAAATATTCGACTTTTTGTTCCTCCCATACAAAACGCCAATTTCATATGTAAGGACCTAATATATCACAAGTGATCCTCGATTAAATCCATACTAATATTATAAATGCGAAAGTAACTCTGTCTGTCTGTCTGTATGTTACGCTTTCACGCCTAAACCACTGAACCGATGTTGATGAAATTTGGTATAGGGGTAGATTAGACCTTGAAAAAGGACATAGGCTATGTTTAATCGCGAAAAAGGGGGGTTAAAGGGGGACAATAGCGGTTGAAAATTTGTATGAAAGTTCGTCATTTTCAAAGTTAGAAGCATGAAACCGACATCCATGCGGGCGAAGCCACGGGCAAAAGCTATTGTTGCATATGTTTTGTTCAATATATATCACAAGTGATCCTCGATTAAATCACCGATAAATTTATCGCAAGGAATCTCATAAAGTTTCGGTTCGCTATGCAAATTGGCAAAAAACTATTGTTCCCTGATCTGATGTTAACAGATATTTATCGATGTCGAAATGTTCGAAAACATATAAATTCTCGATAAAAATCATGTATTTTGTATCTTTTTTGCAAAATAACACGCTTCGATGTTAAAGAAAACGACATCTTTTGGCAAAAAATAAGGTCTTTATTGTTACTTTACACCGTGTGTATGTTTATTGTATGTTGCAGTCAAAAGTACCGAGTGACGATTTACTTGACAGCTACTATTATCGAGAAAATAGTACAGTCAGCGTCATTAATATCTTGACGAGGCAGTCTCAAAATGATCTTAAAACTCTCGTATTGAGAGCAAATCAAACTGTTCTATAATTTAAATGGTATTATTATCCAAATAGAACAATCAGTCAACTGGAAGGGGGTTAAAAACGAAATTAAGATCATTTTGAGTAAGTACTTTGTACGTCAACATCTTTCTGATGCTGACTGTACTTACCCACTACTGAATGTACCTAATTACTGTAAAACTTTGCCCCAATAAAGCTAGTTAAAATTAGTTTTGCCTGAATAATTTGTGCTTGACTCAAATGAATTCTTCTTTGTACCGTTATAAATACCCTGACAGGGGGGACATTTTTGCCTGAATAATTTGTGCTTGACTCAAATGAATTCTTCTTTGTACCGTTATAAATACCCTGACAGGGGGGACATGACACTATTCATGATGCCACGATACCCTTGTAGCCAAATCTATCAATCAGTTGGTGGTGAATGTTCTGATAAGGACTTCCAATTAGTCCCACCCTCTCCTTTCCTTCACAGGACGACACGTGCAGGGCTAAGATGCCATCCATATACGGTGCAGCGTATACCTGCTAGAACCAAGCGTTTCAGTGACTCATTTCTATGCCGCACCACTAAGACCTGGAACACCCTGCCAGCTCACGTGTTTCCTTCTTCCTAAAATCCCGGGTCCTTTAAGCGGGGCGTGAAAAGACATCAAATGAGGCCGTCAAGCTGAGTGCCACCACTGTTATGGTACATGTTTACGATGGTGACCCTCTTTCCCAGACTTTGCCTTTAGCTTAGCATCAGGCGAGGTGAAGTCTAATTGTCGTGTCCTTTATTAAAAAAAATCAGGGCACATGTGGTTTGGACTAATGCTGTAGTGGTTAAAAAGCTAGGACCATTAATTAAAATCATCAATAATTTACCAATAGTTTTCGGACACCACCACAATTATATTAGGTCCTTACATATGAAATTGGCGTTTTGTATGGGAGGAACAAAAAGTCGAATATTTTTAAATATAATATATTTAATTAATCAAAGTATGGACCATTGTTTTCTATGCACTTTTGCCATCTCATAGGTAGTTCATTGATCCCTTTACCAAAAAAACCAGTCGGACGGGAATCAATAAAATCTGTGAAGGCGATTTGGACTGCCCCATCAGAGTTGAATTTTTTCCCTTGCAAGAAGTTGTCCAAATTTCGAAAAAAATGGTAATCTGTTGGAGCAAGGTCCGGGGAGTACGGAGGATGTCTTAGACATTCCAATTGAAGCTCTTCTAATTTGGTAGCCGTCTGTTGTGCGGTGTGTGGTCTAGCGTTGTCGTGAAGCAGCAGTGGCGTGGAGCGATTGACCAGCCTAGGTTGTTTAGCCGCTAGCTTTTCCCTCATTGTTTGCAATTGCTGACAATAGACATCAGCCGTAATAGTCTGGCCAGATTTGAGAAAACTGTAATGAACAATACCGGCACTAGTCCACCAAACGCTCACAAGTAACCTTTTTGGGGTTAATTTTCGCTTGGGGCAGGATTTGGCTGGCTGGCCAGGAACCAACCATTGCGCTGAGCGCTTCCGATTATCGTAAAGAATCCATTTTTCATCACGGGTAATGATTCGGTTTAAAATGCCTTCATTATTGTGCCGGTTCAGTAATGTAACGCAGCAGTCGACGCGCGTTTGCCGGTTTGCTTCAGTCAATTCGTGAGGTACCCACCTTTCAAGCTTTTTAACCTTCCCAATTTGCTTCAAGTGAATTAAAACAGTTTTATCACTAGCACCGCAGCCTGCAGCTAACTCGGACGTGGTTTGTGATGGATCCGCTTCCACAATAGCCTTCAATACTTCATTATCAACTTGGGTCTCAGGCCGTCCACGGGGCTTGTTCTGCAGGTCGAAATTTCCAGAACGAAAACGTTGGAACCAAAAACGAACTGTGTTTTCTTTTGCAACATGACCGCCATAAACATCATTCACCCTTCGAGTCGTTTCCGCAGCACAAGTGCCACGGCGGAACTCGTATTCGTAAATAATGCGATATTTTAAGTTTACCATTTTGTAAAATGAGTGACGCAAACAGAAAAAAACAGAAGAAAAAAAACAAATGAATGACGGTCATCGAAGCACAAATACATGAGTAAGTAAATAGCTGTACAAATTTGAATTTGGAATTCCTTACCAAAGAGGAGAAAATCGTGATTAAAGTGGCCAGTACGAAAAACGCCAATTTCATATGTAAGGACCTAATATATTGGTTTTTAATCAGCAACACTCACCCGAACCCCCCCCCCCCCCCCCCATAGACGCCGAATAGCACCCAAACCACCCCCTAGGCGAGGCCGCATTGTAGCCGTAGGTCTGATGGGAGTCCTGGGACATCCTTCCGAGGGTTTACCCGGGGCTCCCAACCATAGGCTGTTGGGCGTTACCGTGGGGGTTTTTACTCGGTAGGAGTCCGGCATAGCATCCATGAAGGATTTTCCCTCAAGGTAAAAAAAAGTCAGCAACACTTTTAACGGATAAAAAGTTTTGACTGTAACTTAACAGATATCTACATAAATGAAAAGCGGTGTTAATTTTTTATCGAAATATTAAAATGAGACAGTGTTGCTGTTGTGCAGTTGTACCATTTGTGGCACCCCGTGGCTGCATACAATGGCGAATTACAATACATGTTGAAACCATGATAACATCGATCTCATAACTTGCATGAGTTGTAAAATGTCAATATTACTATTTACCTAGACGGTTTACCATGTTATGGGAGTTTAATATCTATATGCTCAGGATAACTCGAATACATCGGGAAAAATGAAATGCTCAAGTGGGACTTGAACCCACGACCTTTCCCTTACAGGGGGAATGATCTTCCAACTGAGCTATTGAGTCTGCCGGGGTGCGAGAGATTATGTTCCCTGCATTCTCACCTCCGGTAACCAAAGACCCAAAGACGGCATGCGTTATGGTCAGTTCGAGCCCGACATAACCACCTCCACCGGCTCCGGTTGGGGGTAGTATCCTTGGGGATATTAGAAGGAATCGGCCTTACGATCGAGAGGTCCCGGGTTCAAACCCTGGCCATTACACTACCGACGTGAACCTACTCCTAACACAAGCATTTTAGTTGGAGGGGTTGGAGGGAATATTAATAATTCTAATATTCTTTTAAAAATATAAAGAAAATAAGGTAATAAGTCCTATAATGCTTCTAGTGTTCAACTTTGCTAATGGATTATAATTTCAAGCGTCGTGAGTTCGTGGTTTGTACAGTTATAATATCCACATCTGAGTTTGTTAAAAACTTTGAATATAAATCAGAAATATTTTTTTTAGACATGCTATTTTTATAACAAGTCAATCATCTCTGACTATATCGTCATGAGGAAATATTTTTAGAGCAATAAATCGCCCCCTAACAGTAAACTAAAGCCTTAATAAACAGTTTCGTGTATCTTAGTACTAATTTGCATAAGTTATCCGCTTATGTACATAATACGTGACAAATGGTCTGTCTATTATAAAATATGTACATAGACGAACTTGAAATTATTAATTCATGGTGAGGTCGATAACCCAGTTGACAATGTAAACATTTAAACATGGTCTGTATTTAAATTCACATTTAAATTTGATTTATTTTAAATTGACATAAAACCAAAACATATTCAAACTTTTTGCTCGAAATGCCATTCGCACTGTTTAGATTGCAATTCATTTAAATAAATTCAAATTTAGAATTTACATTTTTAAACATGGCAATCTTATTTTTATGTAGATTTGATTCAATTCAATTTTGGTTTTGAATTTATTGTTTGGCTCAATATTGTATTGTATGAAGTGTATATTTCACAGGAATTGTTTTTTAATAAGTATAAGAATGTGTAGGGACATAAATGCAATAATACTGATTTATTATACTTAATTATTCTTAATGCCTTTTATTTTTTGGCTTTGGAACCTTTTTTCTGGAATAATTTTGGTACCCAAAATCAGTAGGTATAGACACGTGCTGTTTGATTGGAAACCCACATTCACCTATGCTATTTTTTGTTCTATATTGATAACATTCAATAAACAAAGCGTGCTAACAGACATACAAATGTTATTTGAATGTTAAAATAACTGGAGCCTGGTGTTTCTGGTACAATCAGCTACAGAAATATCTGGACAAAAAAGTGGCAAAATGATCTTAAAAAAAACAAATCTGTTAACGCCATCTATTAGCAAAATTGAACATTACGCAACACTCAACAACCAATCAACGCCGGCGACGATCTCACGCGACGAGCGCCGGAGCGGAGGTGGGGAGTCAAAAACGAACAGACCTTTTTCAAATTAGAAGAACTCTTACCTGTGCATTACTTTCTAAACCTTTGTACTCGAATATTGTAAAATCGTAATAAACTCATATATAGAAAATTCTAAATAAAATATTCATTTTCAAACCCAATTCGAATCAAGTCCTAAACATATGGTCCTTCGAGCCGGATCTACACTTCAGCGGAAAAAGTACCAGCGAAGAAATCAACGGGAGAAAATAAAGGTCAGAGCCTCCATTCCTATCTTATCCTTCCCTTATATTTAATGTGTGTTAACAGTGCTTAATTTCTAATTTACAGTTCAATTTGATTTTATTATTCCCTGATAGTTGAGAAACGAGCTTTTCTAGCTTTAAAAATAACTAGTGCGTAGCTGGGGGTAGACAAGCTTTATCGTTTCCCAAAATGACTAACCCAGATGCTAATAGTGCAAGCACGGGTATAAGTACAGATAAGCACGTTATTTCTCAGGACGTACTTAAAATTACTGAGCTAAAAAAGCTTAGGGGTACGTTAAAGGGTCGATTAACGCTATTTGACAAATATTTTAGTAAATTTGAATCGGTGACAATAAGCGAGACGCAAGTTACCGAAATAAATCTACGTATTCAATCAGCTGAATCATGTTTCGATAAATTTTCTAATGTTCAAAGTCAAATAGAAGTACTGGTTAATAGTTCAGATTTGGAGCAGCAGTTAGAATACCGGGAACTAATAGAAGAACAGTATTATAAGTCTATTGCTATCGCTAAAAATCTCATTAAAGGAAACGAAGATATTAATTCTAAGTGTTCGCATTCTCAAAGTCAAAAGGTCGTGTCCGTTAAGCTACCTGTTATTAAGTTACCCTCCTTTGACGGCTCCTATGATAAGTGGTTAGAATTTAGGAATTCGTACCTAACCATGATACACGAGCGTACTGACTTAGATGCTATTCAAAAGTTTCATTATTTGAAATCAGCTCTCACTGATTGCGCACTACAAGTAATCAGTGCATTAGAATTTACAGCAATTAATTATATTCACGCATGGGAATTACTCGAGGGCAGATTTCATAATAATAGATTACTAGTATATAACCATGTGAGATCATTGTTTTCCGCGCCAGCTGTTACCAAAGAATCCCCGTTGCAAATACGAACATTAATCGACGCAATATTAAAAAACTTACGCGCCCTACACACTTTAAATGAACCAACCAAGTCGTGGGACACGTTAGTTATCTATTTAATTACAACTAAATTAGATATAGCCACTGAAAAGGAATGGGAAACCCACAAAGGTATAATTTCGAATGCACACGTAGATTCTAACTATAAATTAAAATTAGACGATTTATTAACCTTTTTAAGGAATAGGGCCGATATGTTGGAGGTCACCTTTAATAATCATAAAGCTCCACATAACAAACAAGGTCTTGAACGCAAATCGATATCCGAGCTTAAAAAGCAATCAAATAATTCACTACAAAAAACTCACAGTCATGTTTCTACCCACACAAGTGCAAATAACAAGAAAATTTTTAAGCGCACCTTTGTGTGTAATTTGTGCAAGGATAATCATGCACTTTATACGTGTATTACTTTTTTAAATATGTCTATCACAGACAGATTGAAATTCGTTAAGGAAAATAATTTATGCGGTAATTGTTTGCGCGCCGGACATACGATAAACGAATGTTCGTTCGGACCGTGTAAGCAATGTCAACAAAAACATAATAGTTTGTTACACATAAATAATTCCAACCCGAGCGACGGATCAGCTGGCCGTGCGCATAATTCACCGTTAGCTGATAAGCCGCAGGACTCGCTAAACGCCTTCCATTCGCAGACAGACTATGCGAGTAACCTAAAGTCGAACTTAATGCCGTTGCAACAAGTTCTATTATGTACTGCACTTATTGATGTCATTGATAGCAAAGGTAAAAGTATTACTATACGCGCTTTGTTAGACAACGGAAGTCAACATTGCTTTATTACGAACAAATTATTTGCAAAGTTAAACGTTCCATTTATACAGTCCACTATGCAAATATCGGGGGTAGGACAAGTCGTCACACAGTCTAGTTCATTATGCGAAATTACTATACGCTCTAAGATATACAATTATAAGACAGTAGTCAAGTGTATGGTTTTACCGTGTGTCACTTCAACTCTGCCCACAAAACCTATCGAATTTAATTCATTACGTGTTCCCAACGGTATTGAACTCGCAGATCCTTCCTTTAATAAACCGTCCGAGATCGATTTGTTAATAGGAGCGGACCTTTATTGGGACTTATTACAAAATAATAGAATAAGATTACCGAGCGGACCATACCTACAGAGTTCGAAATTAGGATGGTTAGTATCGGGACCGGTTACTTCAGACACGCGTAGTGTTAACCGACTTCAGTGTAACCTTTCACAAACTTTAGATTGTCAATTAAAACAGTTTTGGGAACTGGAACACGTCAATCATACTAGTGCTATATTAACGGAAGAGGAACATATATGTGAAAGGTTATTTACCGAGACTACCAAACGCGATCCCGTTACCGGTAGATTTTCAGTGCGCATTCCATTACGGGAATCAGCTGATAGCCTCGGTGACTCATACGAGTTAGCCAAGTCGCGGTTTTTCGCATTAGAACGTAAGTTTAAACGCTTACCTCATTTCAAAAAAATGTACACAGATTTTATTCGTGAATATTGTGACATGGGTCATATGGAAAAAATAGATAGATACGAAACTCCGAATTATTTTTTACCCCATCATGGAGTTTATCGAGAGCACAGCACCACTACTAAATTACGGGTCGTGTTTGACGCTAGTGCTGTGACTACTTCAAATAAATCCCTGAATGACATTCAGTTAGTGGGACCAACTCTTCACAATGACATCTTCGCCATACTACTTCGTTTTAGACAGTACACTTATGTAGCTACTGCTGACGTGGAGAAGATGTTTAGACAATGTAGTTTGCAAGACGATCAAAGAAATCTGCAACTCATAGTTTGGAGGGAGGACCCAACTGCGCCATTGTCAATTTATAGATTAAACACGGTCACGTATGGCATGTCTTCTGCGCCTTACCTAAGCATGCGCTGTCTAAGACAACTGGCCCTTGACTCTGATGATGAGTTAGTAGCTAAAGTTATTAAGGAGGATATATTTGTTGACGATTTAATTGTAGGCCAGGACTCTAAGGAGGCCCTGTTAAGTATTTGCGAAAGAGTGTCTCAAGTATTGTCATCGGGTTGCTTTCCGTTACGTAAATGGACCTTTAACCATGATATTAACTTCAGCACATCAAGGGAATTGTGTGTGGGTGATCATTGTCAAAATAAAACTCTGGGAATAGGTTGGTACAACACTAGTGATGAACTGCATTTCACCACCGCGCTTACGAAATCGTGTCACTCAGCTACAACTAAAAGAACTATGTTATCAATTATAGCTCAAATATATGATCCACTAGGATTGTTAGCTCCCGTTACTATAACCGCAAAAATTCTGTTACAGAAATTGTGGTTGTGTAAAATTGGTTGGGATGATGAGGTTTCCACCACCATTAGATCAGAGTGGATTAAGTTTGTTGACACCCTACAATATTTACACACCCTTCGTATTCCGAGACACGTAATCAATAGTCAAAACATAATAAAAGAATTGCATATTTTCACAGACGCTTCGCAGAATGCCTATGGCGCGTGTGCCTATATACGTACTTATAATGCAGATGATGATTCCCTAGTTACGGTTCGGTTGTTATGCGCGAAAAGTAAAGTAGCACCGATAAAGGTAATTACCATTCCCAGACTGGAGTTGTGCGGTGCCCTATTAGGTGCTAAATTATATCAGAAGATCATGGAATCTCTCCGATTAACATTCGATAAGGTATATTTCTGGACCGACTCAACTATAGTCATGGGATGGATACGTATGTCTCCTCATGTATTAAAAACCTTTGTACAACATCGGGTAACAGAAATTAATGAACTGACTGGTGATTCGGCGTGGCTACACGTAAGTGGCAAGGAGAATCCGGCCGATTTGGTGTCTAGGGGAGAATATTTAGATGCACTCGTTCACTGTACGTTGTGGTGGGACGGCCCTGACTTTTTACGTAATAAAAATATTAGTTTCGAAGTTATACGTAGTACTTATGATGACGCTAACTTGCCGGAATTAAAATCCCAAGCAGTATGTGCAGCTACTAAAATAATTACTTCACAACCCTTTATTGAATTTACACGGTTTTCGTCATTCCAGCGACTTATACGTAGCGGTGCTTATGTATTACGCTTTATAACTAATACGCGCGCTAAGGCTACGAATCAAAACAAAAAAACCGGTTCGTTATCTGTTGACGAGTTAGACGCGTCAGTGGCTATGATGGTTCGCATTGTGCAGCGACAATCATTTCGGAATGAATATAATCGTTTAGTAAAACAATTACCTATAGACAATAAAGGTATTTTTAATAAAGTAGCCGGTCTTAATTTATTTTTAGATGAAAAGGGATTAATTAGAGTCGGGGGGAGAATCTCTAACGCGCCTGCCTTCGATTATAATAAAAAACATCCCATATTGTTGTGCAGTAAACATTATTTTGTCCTGCTTTTGTTTAGAAATGAGCATTTAAAATTATTTCATGCTGGGCCACAGTCCCTTTTGTATACAATCCGGGAGACGTGGTGGCCGCTGGCTGGTAGAAACTTAGCAAGAAACGTAGTACGTCAGTGTATTGTGTGTACACGCATGAAAGGAAAGGTCTTAACACCAATAATGGGTAATTTACCTACAGAGCGCTTGGCGCCTGGTCACCCTTTTATGCGTTGCGGAGTTGACTATGCCGGCCCTGTTATGATAGCGAGCCGCCGGGGGAGGGGAGCTAGACTTACCAAGTGTTATATATGCTTATTTGTTTGTTTCCTTACGCGTGCGGTTCACTTGGAATTGGTATCAAGTCTTTCTACGAATGATTATTTACTTGCTCTTAAGCGTTTCATATCACGTCGTGGTAAACCTACAGAGATATTTAGCGATAATGGTAGACTTTTTGTAGGCTCCGAGAAGGAGTTATCTGTATTTTTAAATGACAATAGTGAGGAACTAGTAAGTTATGCTGCTAATAACGGTATTAAATTAAAGTTTATCCCAACATATGCGCCTCATTTTGGAGGATTATGGGAATCGGGAATCCGACTTTGCAAGGGTCACCTCAAACGTATTTTAGGGAATCGAAATTTAACTTTTGAGGAATTCAGCACTGTTCTCATACAAGTAGAAGCTATTCTAAATTCTCGTCCTATGTGCCCTTTATCCTCTGATCCTACTGACTTCCTTCCACTCACTCCAGCTCATTTCCTTATTGGGCGGCCTCTGACCGCTCCACCTTGCAGAGATTTGACTACTACTGCAACATCCCGTCTGATGAGATACGAACTCATAGAACAAATGAGGCAGCATTTCTGGCAGCGCTGGTCAAAAGAGTACGTGTCCGAGCTACAAACCCGTACGAAGTGGAAGTTTCACCAAGCTGACATCGAGGAAAACACTCTGGTCCTCATAAAGGAAGACAATTTACCACCCTTGAAATGGCGGTTGGGCCGAGTTGTAAAAGTCTACCGAGGCAAGGATGGAGTGGCAAGAGTCGCAGATATTCGAACGGCATCGGGCGTAGTACAGAGGGCTACTTCTAAGATATGCCCTCTCCCAAGGCAGCCTACCGAAGAAGACGCTTAATCGAAGACATTTTGAAAGCCTGCTGCTTCCAAAGGCGGGGGCATGTTAACGCCATCTATTAGCAAAATTGAACATTACGCAACACTCAACAACCAATCAACGCCGGCGACGATCTCACGCGACGAGCGCCGGAGCGGAGGTGGGGAGTCAAAAACGAACAGACCTTTTTCAAATTAGAAGAACTCTTACCTGTGCATTACTTTCTAAACCTTTGTACTCGAATATTGTAAAATCGTAATAAACTCATATATAGAAAATTCTAAATAAAATATTCATTTTCAAACCCAATTCGAATCAAGTCCTAAACAACCTAACTGTTTTATTGATTAAAATTGTATTGTCTGAACTAAAGGTGTGTACCAAAATATCAGAACAATCAGTCGAAACAAGGCATTAAATTCATTTTGAGTCTACCTACCTACTTTGTTCATCAATATATACAAATATACTCTTGTCAGGAAATCCCCGAAGGGGCAGACAGAGGTGTATTAGCAGTAGCACCCACGTTTCGCTAATTATGATTTTCGTTCCCACGACGTAATAGGGAGCGATATTACCCGCTGTAATGCAAATTTGGCAAAATGGGGCTATATAGAACACTCACAAGCACCCTGCGACTGCGGGGCCCCATCTCAGTCCATGCCACACTTGCTCTCTTGCCCACTGTGTCCTTCCTCAAGTACCATCGCAGACCTGTGCAGGGCAACAGACAATGCTGTGGCTGTGGCCAGGTATTGGGCCGACAAAATTTAAGAAATTGATGAGCCATTGACACGAAGAAGAAGAAGGGCCCTTTGTCTGGTTTGTCCTTAGTTGGACTATAACTGGTATCAATCACCCCAAAAGGCCTCTCTCCGGTGAATCGGTTGACAAGTCACGACTCTTCCGTTACCTTGTCCGTTTGTCCGTTGAAGGTGTTCTGCACTATACGCTAAAGGAATAATTCGTCAATGTATGTTGTAATACATACCTACTATGCAAATTAATCGAGCGTAACATTAGGTTCGGTCCGCTCTTTTGTCCGACGAGGACATTCAAGTTCCTTAATCTAAAATATTTAGCTGATTTTTAGACTTAATTATTTACACAGTTCCCGACATATCAGTTGTTTTTCAGCTGCCATGGTTAAGGAAAGATTAAGGTGATGGTCGCACCGTGAAAGAATCGGCTTACCTTTTAAATTTGAATCGCTTACCTGAAACAATATACAAAAACGTTATTTAAATGGCGACTAATTAATTTATTTATAGATTGATTTATTTATTCATTGACACAAAATCCTATCTAGGTACGTGATGGATACGTTTTTATTGCTTTTTGTTTTAGCAATGTGAAAGGGACTTCAATTAGTTTGTGCATATATTTACTTAATATGCATTATAAGTGCTTACGTTTCATTGTTTTAAGGTCCACCAATAGCCGAATAATTGGACGTGGGCGAAAGTGCACTAAGTACCACTTTCGCCCACGTTCAAGAATCTATTTCAATACTATCACGATGTCGGTGTCACGGTTTCGACCTTCAAAAGCGATACAAACGCGATTCAGTAGCGATAAGAACGCGTTCTATGCAGTGATAAAAACGCACTTCAGTAGCCATCAGACAGTATCATTGTGCGTTTATATATATAAACAATACTGCAAAAAACGTAATTAAATAATATACTATAGAGCAATGCGCTTAAAGTTAAAAATTAAATAGCTTTTTGCAGAGTAATTGAAAAAGTGTAATGTAACTGTTTTCATTTTATTTTGAACTTTATTGGTAAAGAAATAAAGTCTAAAATTTAATGTCATTATTTGCAGTGACTGCGGCACCACAGTTTAACTTTAGTAGAATCGAATGCTTGTCGAGTGGCCCTTAGTTACCGGTAAAATATAGATAAAACAAATACTATTATGGATATTCTTGACCTTCTTAAAACTAATTATCATCTTACTTCTTTCTTCGATTCCTCAGGTATACCATCTCAGCAGGTCCATAATGGCCAAACATAATAATTTGTGATTAATTTTAATACTATGATAATATATTTATATTATTTCCTAACCCATTATATTGTGACTTATGGATTTTATTACCTGTTTGACATTTTACATTGCATTTTGATATCGCGATAAGTTCATATTAAAATAAAAAATAAATAAAAATAAATATGGTCAGAATTGTTTATTTGATTTATTTCGAATATCAGTAAAAATATTATATTACATTGTTTACAATATAGGAATATACTTTAGGAAAGCAATGAAGGTTGAAATCTCTTCATTTTCAGTTAACTTTAAAAACTAGTACTTAAGCAAATTGATTTTTTTTTATTTTGAATTCTTGGGTATGCTTTTTCAGAAAAATAATAGTCATTTTATAAAAAGCTAATAAATAATTCTAGAAATTACAAGATTAAAACATAAAATTTGAATTAAATTTGTATAATATCACCATATCGAGGATGAAAACATATTTATTGATTCATAAAATATACTTAAGGATGTATTGTATCGCAAAATAATGATCTGTTGGGGTTTGGGGAACAGTTTATTTGTTGCGAGTTTTTAAATCTGACAACATTGGCTAAATTATGAGAAATTAATGCTTGTCGTCATTATTATTAGTCAGTACAACTGGGTCTTTATTCTACTTGACAACGAGTACCAAACGCAGTCGTAACTTGTGTACATTGGTTAAAATAAAACTATAGCTGACCCGGCGGACTTCGTACCGCATATTTTTTCCACCCGCCTGGCGTCTGATTCCGTTCCCACTGCACCCTCTACTATACTAAGCATGTTTTATACATATAAACCTTCTTCTTGAACTACTCTATCTATTAAAAGAAACCGCATCAAAATCTGTAGCGTAGTTTTGAAGATATATGCGTACATAGGGAACGCGGAAAGCGACTTAGCTTTATACTATGTAGTAATGAAGCACTGGCATGAAACTAAATCAACTTATTATAAACTGTCATCATCATCATCATCCACATAAAGACGTTAGACCTGATTGCATCCGAGGCCACGGTGCCCTCGGAGCTCAGGGTCCGCCTTCCAGCTGTAGCTGTACGGCTCTTCCTCCTCCACTTCGCACGATCTTGGGCGTCCAAGGTAGTGAGACCGTTTTCACGCATGTCACCCTCCACGACGCCAAGCCAGCACTTCTTGGGCCTACCCCTTCTACCTGGACCGGGTGGGGGCGCCATTGCCAGGCATTTGTTACCCACGTAGCTGGGCGGTTTCCGCAAGACGTGGCCGCACCAGCGGAGGCGGCTCTCTTGCATTTTATCTGCGATGTCACGGACATGAAGGCTTATTATAAACTGTAATTACTGTATGGTTGGTCAAGCCTAGTCAGGAAACTATTGCAATTTTATGATCTCCAAGGGGAACTCAAAAGCTGTGCTTGCATTATCCTTTGTGACTCACCAGAGAATGACAGCACAGTATTTTTCCCACATTTCCTATAAGTGAACCATCTTTTTTTCAGGCAAGTCTTTTCTGCTTGACGGACATTTCTACTTCGGGTAAGGTTTCATCACATTTTGTAGTTCCAAGTGATAGATCGTGACGTCACTCATTCCAATTCATAACTCGCTATATCCTGTGGTCATGTGGTCAATATCAAGGCCCTTCATATCATGTTTAAGCTCGAGTCATTGAACCTGAGAATGACGACCCACAAGTTTGTAAACGTCAGTGATCTATACAATGATGACTTCACGTGGCAAGTATAAAGTCAAGAAGAAGTTTTCTGAACCTAGCAATCGGCCTTTCGGTACATAGCACCACTCCGCTCATCTCAAACTTAATGGAAATGCAGCCCAAGTGAGAGGGTGACACATTTTCGGCAGAGCCGGCTCTTTTATGCTGAGCCAAAATTACTACACTCACATTTTTCCATGAAATAAAGGAAGTTGAGAAAAATCTGTCTACTCTGAAGCTTTCAGTATCAATAAAAAATTAAATGACTTATTTACGTAGGTACTAGCTGTTGCCCGCGCCAAACATAGGCTATGTCCTTTCTCTAGGTCTAACTCTAATTTATGCCTGTACCTTTCATAAAAATAAGTTCAGTGGTTTAGACATGAAAGCGTAACAGACAGACAGAGTTACTTTCGCATTTATAGTAAGTACGGATACGGGTCCTTATAATGTTAAGCCATGTCGCCATTACGATACTATCAAATAGAACATCAAAGTTCTTAGATCGATACCCACTGGTCCAAATATCTCTTTGTATTAGCACCTCGCGGAACCGAACCAGCGATGGTAATGTCACGGCCACGCTAACTGGTCCAGTTGACATTTCTACCAGCCGCTTCGTTCCGTAGTTGTCACTCAAAGATACATAAATCAATTCAGGAATGCTGCTCTGATTAGAGGGCATTACTTGGTTGTCAAGTACTTTTTTGGTGGTAAACAAAAATTACAACAATTTCCGATGGTTTTTTTTGCCAAAAAAAAATTTAAAAAAAATTGTAAAAAATACAGATTGATCTTAAAATGCATATAGCATTTTAAGATCAAATCTGTATTTTTTACAAATGTATATGGTTAATATATATCCCAAACTCTTATAAAAGAAATGCTCTTACCAAATGTAAGGAAAATGGTCCAAAATGAGACCTTCATCGCTTTCACAAATCAAGCAAAATACCGTTTTCTGTTACTTATAGCCCAATAGGCCCATTTTTCCTAAATCATACGACACCGGATGTTCTAACCGCTTATCAACCGGAGAGTAACATTTTTACTATAACGCCTTGTATCAAAAATATAATGGACAAGAAATTAACACTACACTTCACCAAACCATTTTAAGTGGCAATATATCACACTGTTGATATATATCATTCTGAGATACTGAATTATTTACGAAATATAGTTTTATTTTTAAATGTCCATTGATCAACACAAGAGAATGTCTGATTATTTATTTCTTGATCACAATGGAACAATCGCTCGTCGCCATCAATATTGACTTTTTATTCTATTTACTCAAAATGCCTTTAATGGAAATATTCTGAGCATTAAAGCTGAATGGCTAGCTCCCTGTAATTAATCATTGCAGTTCGGAAATTCACTTAAAGGGACTGTTAGGATCGAATTTATTGGCAAATTAAAAAAGAAGTTTTTAATTAAATTTTCAAACAGGTTCGCAACTATTTTTTGTTTGGAGCTGTTTGGATTCGTTCTTCTATTGGTTTGTTTTGACGTTTACATGTGTTACTGTTTATCTGCGATCCCAAGACGCACTGTTGTCCCCCCTCCCGAGGAGGGTCAGACCGTAAGGGATGGCCCTGAGTCCGCCGCACCGGGGTGCGAGGTATATGTCGAAGATAACCTCACCTCCGGCCTAGCACCACGACCCTCAGTCACCGTGCGGTTTTAGTCGGTTCGAGACCGACATAACCTTCCCTTCCGGCTTCGGCGGGGGAGGTATCCGAGGGGATTTTCGCAGGAAAAAAAATGGCGCTCCGAAGACGAAAGCTTACACCAGAAAATAGATTTCTTAAAACATAATTCTGACCGGGATACTTTTATGAGTTTATCAGTTTACGATTATTATTACAAAGTTATGATAAGTCTTTTTTTAATGGAGAGTAACTAGTTGATTTCTCCTAAATATTATATAGGAAGGGTTCATCAGTAATCGAACCGCCAGTTTGAAATAATTTTCACAGAAAAAAAAATCATCTCTCCGCATAGCCCATGCTTAAATAGACAGATAAATATTATTCTAGACTCGAAGACACTAGACACAGAGGAGTTAAAGGATGGTTGAACAAATCACAAGTTTTTGCAAGGTAACAATAAGGTTATGTGAAAACTGGATGAACTAGGGAACTCTGTATGGCTCTAACATCATAAACACCTTAGATGTATAATTTAATATGTAACATGTTTCAGCAATAAAATTATTTGATTTGATTTGATCTGTCTCTAAGGGAAGGGATGGGAAAATATCTGAAGTGGCTTGCAGACGTAACGGGTGGATCGTCCGTCCGGCTACTGGTGACACCATTTTGAAATAATATTAACTGGCTTACACAGAGACATTCAGTACGTCAAACTTATTGATATTCTTGTAACGGAAGATACAGGTTGACGGTCTATACGTCATTGTTTGATACGTTCAACGACTCCATAATATTTAAGTTTTATAGCTTTGGATTTCGTAGAGGACACAAGAGAATCGCGTTCTGAGTGACGAGGTCATTACACTTCCAAATTTACAAGTCTAATTTATTTATGTTTAACCGAATTTTGAAAGCAGATCCACAAGTCAACCTGTTTTCTGTTTAGCCATAAATCCCGTTCTTCTGATTGACACGAGTCTTGTTTTGTTAAAGGTACTTAAATGTAGAAAAGCAAAACTAATCTTTGTTTCTACCACTACTGTCAACAGTCTAAAAATTTAGCCAATATAGAAGAACCTGGACTTGAGTGCACCGACTGAATGCAAAGAAAATCGTCTGGCTCTAAATGTCATAATACATCATTCTGACGTAACTTATAATTCTTAATAAGAGCTAGCGAGAGAAGACGAAAATAGAATAAGCCTCCGATGATAACGGCCCCACTATAGAACACTGAGTCACTTTTCTATCAATATTTTGAGTTTTTATTGCTGTCTTTGACTATAAAACCTGAGAGGCCAGCTCGCCTAAGCTTTATCTGATAATCAGCAGGTATTCCAGCTAGCTGTTCCATCCCCTCGGATACATCCCCGCCGGAGCCGGAAGGGGAGGTTATGTCGGACTCGAGCCGACTAAAACCGCACGCTGACTGAGGGTCGTGGTGCTAGGCCGGAGGTGAGGTTGTCTTCAACATGTCCCTCGCACCCCGGCTGACCCAGAGCCCATACCCTCTCTCAGTGTACTCTCTTCTTCTCTAAATCTCTACTATCTGTTATAGGTTCAGTTACTTAAAATAATTGTTAAGTACAAATAAATCAATATCAAAGGACACTGCTACAAGTATGAGCATCACTGAGAACAACAACATTACATAAGTGGTTCGGTAACCATCATTGTTACACAGACAGGCAGCAGGCAGCGCGGTGCGCGAGCGCATTGCCAATTACCGACACCAATACATGAAGAGTTAGGGCTGGCACAAATAGGAAACGGTTATAATTCAGTTTGCGAAATTGGACCTTCACAAACGAGCTTCCAATCAAGTTATCTACCTTAAGAGAGTTACTGTGGAACGCCCTGTGAGCTACGGGTCCAAAAAAGTTACTGTGGAACATCTCGGAGAACCGCAGATATGAAAAAGTTCCCGTGGAATGCTTGTGATCTAATAGGTGTTCCACGTGACCAATACCAATTTATGAACAACTAGCTTTTGCCCGCGGCTCCGCTCGCGTGGATGTCGGTTCCCGGCAATTATTCGAATTTTTCTCAACGTACAAACCTTCCCTGGATTTCCACAAATAATTCAAGACCAAAATTAGCCAAATCGGTTCATGCGTTCTGGAGTTATAGCGTCAGGAAGGAAAACCCGACTTATTTTTAAAAAGTAGACTAGCTTTTGCCCGCGGCTCCGCCCGCGTGGATGTCGGTTCTCGGCAATTATTCGAATTTTTCTCGCCGTAAAAACCTTCCCTGGACTTCCACGAATAATTCAAGACCAAAATTAGCCAAATCGGTTAAGGCGTTCTGGAGTTATATCGTCAGGAAGGAATTTATATAGTAGTAGAAAGTTTATTTTTATACACCTAGTAGATGAACTTTTTATCCTATCTGATAGAGCAACTTTTACGACACAACCTTAAATAAGGAAACTGATCATGATTAATTTCAGAGTTACGAAATACTTGCCTTTAGGACATTGCATTATACTGTCGAAGTCATGACGAGTAGGTACATGAATTAATAATAAAAAGAAAGAAGTGGTTGTCTTCATAAATCCAATACCGAAGTTCTTTAATAAGTAGAATAGTGGTTGGAAGGTGCGACTTGAGCAACCAAAGGGGGGATTCGCCACAATTGCGGCCGTCAGACCGGTCATGGACGAGTGGCTGGAGAGGAGACACGGTGCTCTCTCCTACCGGTTGTCACAGATACTTACCGGGCATGGTAGCTTCGGTAGGTATCTGTGGCGAAGACACCGGGAAACCACGGCCGAGTGTCAGCACTGCGAGGAGCGCAGCGACGACACAGCGCTCCACACGCTGGTGGAGTGCACGGCGTGGGCGCAACAGCGCCAGGTCCTCGTGGTGGGTCTGGGCGTGGGCACTCTCTCGCTCGATACCATGGTGCGAGCCATGGTCTCCAGCGGGAGTAAGTGGGACTGCGCCGCCTCTTTCTGTGAGCACGTCATGCTCGTGAAAGAGGCGGCGGGGCGAGAGCGGGAGAAAACTCTCCCACCCGAGTTCCGCAGTCGGCGGCTTGGGCGCCGCCGACGTGTCTTCGCCGAAGACCATCGGCCTCCATGACCGGGAGCCTGAGGACGGTGAGTTGGCTGCTCATCGTCCTTACAGAAGCAGGCCCATGACGGCAGCGTGACGTGAGGGATTCACGCACGCCCCCCCCCTCCTTAAGAAGCGGGATAACACCCGAAAACCCCCCATAGACGCGGGATAGCACCCGAACCACCCCCAAGGCGAGGCCGCAATTGTAGCCGTAGGTCTGATGGGAATCCTGGGACATCCTTCCGAGGGCTTACCCGGGGCTTCCATCCATAGGCTTCTGGGCGTTACCGTGGGGGTTTTTAGTCGGTAGGAGTCCGGCATAACATCCATGAAGGATTTTCCCCCACGGTTATAAAAAAAAAAAAAAAAAGTAGAATAGTGGTTTTGGGCTTAGTTGGTCTGTGTGTTGTAATGTTGGGGGACCTTAGATCGTTCCGATAACATGACGGAATGCTTTACCAGTACCTAGGGGTCCCCCGATATGACAACGCTTGAATGTAAATATTGCTAGGTACCTCTATATCAAAGTTAAAGGGCTAACCAACACAATTTATTTTCAACTTTTGGAGGCATTTTTTGTGAAGGGGGTTTTTAAATTTTTAAATTTAATTGTTTATCACCTCAAAACTAAAACTGATTTTGAAAATAATCAGATAGTGTCCAGTTATCCAGTATCATAACGAACAACACGAAAATTAAATGAATAATAAATGAACTGAGAGGTCAATTCCATTAGATATTACTTTTTATTGGTATTTGGTATTAAGTTTGACTTTTTCAAATAGCTCCATTTAAATATCTGGAGGTCATTGAGTCTGTAAAACGTTAATTAAAATGAACTTTAACTGAAGAATTAAGAATAATCTGAATATTTCAAACGATAACACTATTTGCAAGACCATTTAGCAATTTTCTTTGAATAATCAATATCGCCTTGTCCCAATGATCTCATGAGAATGTGCCCACGACTTCATTTGCGCACGAACTTAGACCTGTGTATTTTTTTTTTCGTGGATGGCAGAGCAATTGCTATTATTTTTCTGAAATCACAGTAGTCCCGTCCCATCCCGTCCCAGCCGTCCCGACTCATTCCGTCCCGACCCATCCAGTCCCGTTAAAACCAGCCCAGCCGTTTCGAATATTAGCCAAGTCAAACAAACGAAAGTTCTTCCGATTTATATTCTCTTTGGAGTGCGTGTCTTGTTCATGTTGCATGCAAATTATCCCATTTTGAGAGACCGTTTTTATGCACCATACTATTACCACATCTATAATATCTCTCTTTAATATATATAATATATACAATATAATAATACAAGATTGTTGCTTTATCCCGTTTTCTGTATAATGGTAGCGAATTAAAAGCAAAACAACCGTTATATTAACTGTAAACTTTAAAAATATGTTGAATTAAAAGCTTACCGTGAATTTGGTTCGATGTTTTTCCACATATGCCTATCAGATGGGGATAAATATACAAAGATAATAATCTAATGCAGGTACTTATATGTACTTATAAATGCGTTGAAACTTTCAAGGTTTGTATACATAATAAGTATAATTAGAACAAATATTTACAATAAGGTAAGTAAAGAATTTTCCGTCATCTTCGCTGAGGGTCACAATATTTGAATTTGTATGCGCAAAGACATTTTTTAAATTTAAATTTGGAGCACTTATTTGCAATAAACAAACAGATTACAACTGAACATGGTTTAAGATGTTTTCTTCGAATTCTACCGTAAGAACTTGTCATTTCGAATCGTAAAATTAGAATCACAAATTACAAACGCAATTTAGACAGATATTCTTATTTCATGGCATATAAAGACAGAGCTTTCTCATGAAAGATCTTTAATAGTGTCTTTATCAATATCAAGGTATCTTTTTTACACAATTTGCTTTTGAAAACCTCGTGTCATGTCCTGAGTCCCGATACTTTGCCTTTAGGTAGAAGGTAAAGTAAAATTCACGTGTCCTTTTATTTAAAAAAATGTGTCTTTCTTATATCGTTTTAAATTAGCCATATTAATAATCTATGAGATTAGCATAATTAATGGAGTTAATGACTTTTATCAATATAACTTTAAAGCCGATTAACAAGGTATAGGTTTTTAATGGCACCATACGTATGGCACTCAAGCTCCAGAAGCTTTAGCGATACATTAAGTTATGTTAAATTAATTGTATGTATTCTGATAATTGAATAAAAAATAAAAAACCAAAACTGTTATCAATTAAGCTAATTATTAGCTAATTTTTGCTTGCGAATCCATCTATGGAAGTGGAGCAAACTACTTATCTGTCAGAAACTATTTTCAATATATTGAAGTATGATTTGTTTTAGGTTTGCTTAAATATTTCCAAAAGATAAGATCATCCGTACTTTGTGTAGGGATGTATAAGATGTACAATTCTATCATAATGGTGTCCTGATTACAACACAATTATTCTTCTTCTTCTTAATGGCTTCTGCAGCAAATCGCTACAATTTGCCAATGTCAAGTGAAATGTATTTATAAAATCATTAATGGCGAAACGCCAGTGTCAAGTGTTATTTGGGTGACAAAATTACGTCATCCGTCAAAAAGCTGTCTCAAACTAGCATATTAGGTATGTTTAAAAGAACTATATTATTTGCTAAGGCATAGGGACCCAACAATTGCCTACATCTTGGCCTACGTGAGAACAATTTATCACGGAAAAAGGTTATTTTCCAGAATAAAAAGCATGCAACTGTGTGTGAAAAGGTAACAGACAGACTGATTTATTTATTGGACCTTAATTATAACATTTCACGCTTTGATTGATAGGAACAGCTTCCGCCATAATTACAGCATTCTGTGCTCTTTTTATTTAAGTATTACTTTATAATTTGTCCAGGATTTACGATAACAATAAATATTATAATGTCCGATGATTATTCCATTAGTCATGGTGAATGTAAGGGCAGCCATGATTTCGGGGCAAGGACCACACGCGCACAGATCAACAATTCTTCACGCGTTTAAAAAATGGCCGATGACCACGTGGTTATTATAAATTAATGATATGGTGTTAAACTAAAAGGGTAAGTGGATGTGGGGAGACAATTTCTGGAACTAAATTGAACAACAGTAAGTAATTGCAGGAGATAATTGTCTGAATTATCGGGCTATATTATTACTTAATAATTTTGTTGTTTTTTTTTTTCATACAGAAGATTTTGATCTAACCTGGAGGGAAAATACTCTAGACATAGTGAATTACACTCAAAGCACGTTCCTTTATTTTTAAAAGAAACAAAACTGTATTCTTTGATTTTACGAAGAATCGCTCACCCAGAACCGGTAATTAAGTTTTTGTTTCTTTTTAAAAATAAGAAAATATTTAATTTGTATGAAATTCGCCAGTATTTAGAGCATTTTCCCTATATATACGAGAAGGCAAACGGAAGGTAGGACGCTTCCTAGCCAGATGGAATGTAGACCTCAAACATTTAAATGAGACAGACTGGATGTGAAAGGCGTAAAATTGGAAGCAATGGCACACATTGGGAGAGTCCTAAGACCAGCAGCAGGGGATGGCAATAGGCACTGTTAGTACTATATGTAAGTCGGAATTATCTTCTGCTGATATTTTATATATTTACATAGTCTGTCAATTGACTACTCACCGCTATATGGTTAGAAGCTAGATGAAATCTAGAAGATACGTGCCATAATTCCAGATGATGGCGATCTTATTAATGGTCGTCCCTTTGACATAACATATAACATAAACTCACACCTGTATTCCCCGAAGGGGTAGGCAGAGGTGCTAGCACCCACATTTCGCCAGTTTATGTTTAGGTCCCAATGTAATAGGTGGCGAGCCTATTGCCATTAACCGGGCACTTATAAACCTGCGATAAATACACACATAACTTCGAAAAGCATCGATATGCCATGGTAAACCTAGGATCGAACCCGAGACCTCGTCTCAGCAGTCCATTACCCATACCACTAGGCTACCGCAGATACTTTCCCTCCCTTTGACAGCCTCGATAAATGCTTCTATATATTTTTTTTTTATTTATTTATCAAAAAAAAATACAAATAGCTTATAAAGTATTTACAAAATAATACCACAAAAACTCATTAGAGTTTTACTGGGCATTATAGCCGTCAGTGGTTACTTATATAAAAGTAGGTTAGTAACACAAGTCATCACATCGTTATTACAAACAATATAATAGGACAATACAATCAGTGATAAATACTTATAATAGAGGGTAGACTACAATAAAGAACAAGTGCGCATCGGCGGCTGCACCGATCCTACGCAACGCAATCTAGGTGACATACAGGCTGCTCCACGGAACACATGAAAAAGATTTACTCGTTAACTTTATTTTGTAAGAAATTATTTTTAAAATTTTGTTCGGTTATTACGTTCTTTAAAGCTTTGGGTAATTTATTTACCCCTGGTATACGTTCCAAAGGTGTTCATAATTCAATTTTAATAATAAACATCATCCAATGTTCATTTAAAGTTATAACCATTTCTCTTTCACCTGTCCAGGCAGCGATAATAAACTCACATTAACGAAAAAGCAATCTCACCGCAAATTTTATTTATACCGAGTGATTTGCTACTCTGTGACAGTAAGTGTTATTTATACTGCGTTTCAGGTTAAGATATCACAATGATACTGGGGTCTGATACTGCTATTTTTTTTGTAAAGGACACATCAATTTGACTTCACCTCCCCTGATAGTAAGCTAAAGGCAAAGTCTCGGAAAGAGGTGTAGTAGGTATAGGTAAATGTAACTAGAGTATAAGTATCAGGTATCAGCTTGTTGGTACCATATTAGGAAAGGTACCCCAAATACGGGATAAGGTCTCATATGTACATCAATAACAACCATCTCATATAACAGGTCGTCATAAGACACCTTACACGTGTGGACCTCCCCACCTAGCCTCATTATAGTTAAGACTATATATTACCCATGTATTAACAAAAAATATACAATTCTTATTTAACAGTCAGATAGCGTGTTTCACTTTACCCGTCTCTCCTCCAACATCGCATGGCGACCCTGCCAGCGGCATATATGGAGTCGGTACCGATACCGCCCATATAGGGTATCAACCTGAGATCCCGATCTCATGTTATTAGATAAACAAAGGCGAATAGTTATTTGTATAAAATTCGACATGGGACACCAAGTCAGTACGACACAGGCGCCACCGGGAATCAAACGCGAAGAAATTTATACGCAAATTGGAAAGACTAACCAGATCGAACAGCATACTATTATCGCGCAGGGTATTTCAAACATTAACCTGTATTTTAGCATTTTCGTCGTAGTCGGACTATTGATAATAGCCGTGTTAGCCCTACGATATTTGAACATCTGTCTGAATAAAAAGATCGAGCGACGAGCCCAAGGCGAGGTCATCAAAACCAGGGGAGTGCAAGTATAAAATGCGTACTTATTTAGAAGCTGTGAGGCAGAGGATGTCGATTTTCTGCGAAGCGAACTCCGTTACATGTCAATCAACTAGGATATATAGAATACAAGGGAGGACCGGCATTGTTTCATTTATAGAAGGACCGAAAGGACACCCACTTTCTCCAGAGAGGATCACTAACACAAAGCGTTGCATGTTGGAGAATACGCTTGATGTTGACTTCAGGGATGGAACAGTTGGAGTAGCGAAAATACAGCTGATATACGGAGGACTCACCGTCTGGATATGGACTGGATCATCGTATGGGAACGTGACACCACTTATCCAGAGTGGTAGGAATGCAGTCTAAAAAGAGACACAGTGCAGTGTAGTGTAGTGCAAGTGATATCGTCGTACGAGGCAAACGGGACAAACCAAGCGGGTGAATATTATAACTATAAGGTTTTATTAATAATGTAATAAGTTTATCAGTTTAAAACATTATAATCATAGTTATTAGCTAGACAAACGCAAAGTATAAATGACGGATATAATAGAAAATTTAAATAAATCCCTTACAGAAATAAGAACATATTTAATAAAACTAGGCCCAAGTAGACGAAAAGGGGAAATATTACAAAAAAAATTAGATGAAGCTAAGGCTATACAAGTAGATTTTCAAAAAACGATACAGATTGTCAGTGATCAAGTAGTAAAAGGGAAATTGCAAGAAGAAGCAACGACAATTAGTACATTGAGCATAAAGTTTACAGAGTTATTTGGGGAAATTGAAGTATTGTGTAAAGAACAAAATCCAAGTGAAACAAAAAACATGGGTTCTTTTGATTTAAAAACGGCTTTACACCTGTTACCGGTGATGACCGATGGTGGAAATGTAACACAACAGTTAATAGACAATATAGAATATTATAGTTCGACATTACAATCTAGTAGCTGCAAGGATAAGTTAATTAATTTCGTTTTAAAGAGTAGACTGTCACAAACAGCAAAATTAAGGTTAAATGAAAAATATGACAATATACAAGAATTAATAAGCGACATGAGATGTAAATTACTGGCACAGGAAGCTGCTACAACCATACAAACTAAATTACAGCAGATTCGCCAGAATGATACTTCTATAGAGGAATACGGCCAAGAATTAACTAAACTATTCGTTAACCTAACTATAGCACAGGCCAAGGGTGACACCAATAGTTACACAGTACTCAAACCTTTAAATGAAAAGATGGCGATAAAACGGTTTGCTGATGGTCTGCGGAATCGTAGATTAAGTACAATCGTGGCAGCAAGGAACTTCGAATCTTTAAAAGATGCAGTGCAAGCGGCGTTAGATGAGCAGCCCACAAGCATAACACCAGGATCAGAAGTTATAGGTATGTATAGCAACGTCAACAGAGGAAAATATAGTGCACGCGGAGGACATCAACAGAGACGAGGGTACAGAAGAGGATACAAGGGTACCGCGACTAACCGACCAAATAGTAGTCGACAAAATTACTACGAGGTACGTAACTCTCAAAGAGGACACCAGTCAGAAAACAGGTCTCCGAGAGGAAGAGGACACTACCGCGGAAGACAAGCAGGTAGATTTCAAAATAACAACCAAAGATACAAAGGACGGCAGGAACAACCAAATGTCCATGTATTAACTGAACAAACCGAAGATAATAGCAACGAGTTTTTTCGTGACTAACCACAATTTATTTTCTAGTGGAAATTCAATAACTATTCAATTAAAGTCTGACAAATGGATGTGTTCATGGTTAATCGACTCAGGTGCTACAATATCAGCGATAAAAAATGAATATATTAAACAACAGGGAATAGAAATAATAAAAAAATAAATAATGATAAATGGTATTGGAGGTAGTATCGAAGCTATGGGATACGTCAAGTTAAATTTAGAAATAGGGAGTGACCCTATAACACATACATTTTTCGTATTTAACAAATTACCTTGTTCAACAACTGGAATTTTGGGAGACGATTTTCTTAATAAATATAAAGCTATATTGAATTATAATAACAAAACCATATCGTTTTCAACGGAGAGATGCAAAGTAACAACTATAAAATATAAGGACAGTAGGCATAAATCGTGTATCACTTTGTCACCACGAACTGAGTCAATACATTATGTAGAAACGAGTCAAACCGGGGAAGGAATAATTCATGCGCAAGAAATTTGTGAAGGAGTTTTAATCGCAGGGACTTTAGTACAACCAATTAAGGGAAAAATACCACTACTTATTCTTAATACAACTAATACAGAAATACAACTGAAGGAATTTGTACCCGAAATACATAAACTAGAAGACTACAACTGTTGTAACATCGAAAAAAAAACTAAGGATGCCAGTAGAGTAAAACGTGTGTTCTCGCAATTAAACTTAAACCATCTAAATCAAGAAGAAAAAATAGAAATTGAAAAGATATGTGCTAGATATGCTGATGTTTTCCAATTACCAGAAGATAGATTAACTGTAACGAATCTATACAAGCAAACTATCCATTTAAAACCCAATGCAGATCCATGTTTTGTAAAAAACTATAGAATACCCCATGCACAAAAGGAAGAAATGAATAACCAAATAGATAAAATGTTACAGGACGGAATAATAGAACCAACGCGAAGCGAGTGGTCTAGTCCAATATTACTAGTCCCAAAGAAAGCTGATGCGGCAGGTAATAAAAAATGGAGACTTGTAATTGATTATAGAAAATTGAATGACAGAATACAAGACGACAAGTTTCCACTCCCAAATATAACAGAAATACTTGACTCGTTATCAGGATCCATCTATTTTACACACTTAGATTTGTTTTCTGGATACTACCAGCAAGAGCTAGAAGAAGAATCAAGGAAATATACAGCGTTCTGCTCTGGACAATATCGGATGACGCGACTACCCATGGGATTGAAAATTAGCCCGAGTGCGTTTAGTAGAATGATAACATTAGCTATGTCCGGGTTAAGTTACGAAAAGTGTTTTGTCTATTTAGATGACATTGTTGTTTTCGGTAGAAACTTACAAGTCCATAACAAGAATCTTATAGATGTACTACAAAGACTCCAACAAGTAAACCTCAAGTTAAACCCACAAAAATGCAATTTCTTAAAGAAAGAAGTATTATATCTAGGCCATGTAGTGTCCAAAGAGGGTATCTCACCGGATCCAGAAAAAATTAAATCTATTAAAAATTATCCAACCCCAAGTAATGAAAAAGAGGTAAAAAGTTTCGTAGCTATGGCAAACTATTACAGAAAATTTATTCCAAACTTTGCAGACAAAGCATATTATTTAAATAAACTAAGTAAAAAGAATACCAAATTCCATTGGGACAGTAACTGTCAGAAGTCGTTTGAGGATTTAAAAAACGCCATGATATCACCACCAGTTTTACAATACCCAAATTTTAACCCAGACAACGAGTTTGTGCTGCATACAGATGCATCAGGATACGGGTTGGGTGCCGTATTATCGAACGGTGATGGTAGACCAGTAGCATATACCAGTAGGAGTTTAAATAAAGCTGAAAGTAATTACGCAACAATTGAGAAAGAATTGCTGGCTATTGTATGGGCCACAAAATATTTCAGGCCGTACCTTTATGGTAGACATTTTAAAATAAAAACAGACCATAGGCCATTAGTTTACTTATTCAGCATGAAAGACCCATCAAGCAGGTTAACCAAATTTAGACTTGCGTTAGAAGAGTATAACTTTACTGTCGAGTACGTAAAAGGAGTAGAAAACACAGCTGCAGATATGTTATCTAGAATAAAAATAACATCAGAAGAATTTAAGGAACTAAGCGAATGCATACGCGTAACGACAAGAGGAATGAAAAGGAGACAAATATATAAAGACAGTAAAACTGATGATAAAAATAATACTATTAACCACAGTCGGTCTGATCAACCGCAGGTTGTAGAGATAAATACAAGGACGAAGGAATCTGTAGAACTTACATTTATAGGAGAGTGCGAGCTCGATAAAATAAAGAGAGATAATAAAATATATTATAAAGAATCTAAGACAATGATATACGTAAAGGAACAAAGAACGATATATATTAAACTCTTTTCTCCATCGCAAATGACGCGACGCGCCTTTGTGCGAGAACTAGGAGTAAAATGTAAAGAGTGGGAAATAAATGAAGTTATTATAATAAAGAATATAAATAATAACATATTTGTAGAAAAGCTAGCGAGTGAAATAAAGAATACTGACGGGTGGACCGGTCCACGATTATGTATACTGAATGACGTCATGAGAATTAACGATAAAGACGAGCAAAAAGTTATTTTAAACGATTTTCATATCTTACCCACGAGTGGCCATGCAGGCTTAAAGAAAATGTATCATAATATTAAAAGAAGATACTTTTGGATAGGTTTAGAAGAAGACATAAAAAAGTACGTAAATAGGTGCACTAAATGTCAGAAAGAGAAACACTCTTCCCAAACCATAGAACCAATGACGATAACTACAACCGCTGAAACAGCATTTCAAAAAATATATATGGATATTGTAGGACCTATAGACAGGGATAACGATGATTTTTCATACATACTAACTTTACAATGTGAACTCACTAAATACGTAGAGGCTTACCCACTGAGAACAAAAACTTCTAAGGAAGTTGCGGAGGCATTTGTAAGTAATTTTGTACTGCGCTACGGGTTACCCAACGTTATCGCTACGGACAGGGGAACGGAATTCATTTCAACAACTTTCGAAGAGGTATGTAAGTTACTTCATATAGAAAAACTCACATCAACGGCTTACCACCATCAGAGTATTGGCGCTTTGGAGAATGCTCACAAAGTTTTGGGAGTATTCCTACGTATACAGACAGATAACAATGCGGAACATTGGAGTAAATGGCTTCCATATTGGTGTTTTGCTTATAACACATCAGTTCACACAAGTACGAAATACACACCCTTTGAGTTAGTTTTTGGGAAAAAATGCAACCTTCCCAGTAATTTGTCATCTTATGTCGAACCACTGTACAATCATGACAGTTATCCACTACAATTAAAGTATAGGCTTCAGACTTCGCAAAAAGAAGCGAGAGAAAATTTGTTAAAAACTAAGCATGACATGTTAACAGTGGTGGCACTTGACGGCCTCATCTGATGCTCTTTCACGCCCCGCTTAAAATACCCGGGACTATAGGAAGAAGGAAACACGTGAGCTGGCATTGAGTTTCAGGTCTTAATGGTGCGGCATAGGAATGAGTCACTGGTACACTATAAGGTTAAAATTTCGTTTCGATTCCACCTCTTACTTCCTAGTGTCAAAAACTGTATTGTCGTAATACAATTCACTAGGAAGAACATTGAAATTGTAACCGTTTCCAACATTATCAGTCAATTAGCCCACTGCGAACCGGACGTCGGAGGTCGCAGAACGACCTCCGTCCTCCATGAGCGCTGGCCTGGGGGTGACCGGTGGAGCCGCCTGTCACACTAGCAGAAGCAGGCCGCGGCGGCGGCGCAAAGTGCGCCTCCCCGTAACCGGGGTTAGATGGGGACACTGTGGTCCCCACAACCCGAAGGGGGCCATCTCGAAAGAGATGGGCCTGGGTCTGCCGGGGTGCGAGAGATATGCTTTTGGCAATCTCACCTCCGGCAACCAAGGACCCAAGACGGCGTGTGTTTTAGTCGATTCGAGTCCGACATAACCACCTCCACCGGCTCCGTGGGGGTGGTATCCGTGGGGATTTATCGCACGATAAAAAAAGCCCACTGGACTCCACTGCTGGACATATACCTCTCCCAATGTGCGCCATTTCTGCTGACCCTCCGCCTTCACCTTTATATCCATCATTAAATCGAGAAAGAATTAATGAAAAAAAAAATTATTACGAGAATTGGCTCTCTTTGCATTGAAATCGGGATCGATTCTGACATTTAATTTGATTTTGACAGACCATCGAATTGAAATCGATTCTTTATAAATTAGCAGATGTGGCCCCTGGTTTTCTGTTCACGCTACTGTGATTCTTATGAAAGTTCATTAGACTGTGGATACACTATGGACTAAGTATAACATCTTAGGAATACGTAAACACTCAGTTCATTGATCTGGTTATCGTGTGTTTTATCTTTAACTTGTTTTAATATATAATTTAGACAAATATGCAAAATAGTGGAGACGAAATTTTATTATTTTTATACGATGTTGATTTAGTTGTTGTAAATCTATAGACATTTAGCGTTAAAAATCAACTTGGTTAGGTCATTTTGAATGTAAATGAAATCGTATTTGGGTATAAGTTAAAGAGCACACGGGTATTAAGCAGAAAGTGGTAGGATCATTTATTTTTCCTAGTTTTTCTTATTTGAAACCTCTTACTAAGTACTTAAATTGAAATTAGACACCGGTTGGCCTTTTTTTATGGAGAATACTCAACTTTTTTTGTGTAGAAGCCCCTTCGGATATGTCAAACGCACACCGCGCACTGTTTCGGATCTCCAGGCAAGGGTGTAAGATTGCCTAAGCCCCTAAGATATATCCCTGGCATTCCAGTTACTGCTTAGCTAACTGCACCTGAACCAGGTTGCTATTTTGTCTGAATATCAATCCGACAAAAAGAAACACAGGTTTATTTTCATGTTCTCCTAAATACCTACAAATAAATGGTCAATTCCAACATATTATGATGATGATATGTCAGCTTTATAAAAGCTTGCAACATCCTCTTATTTCCGAAGAAGCATTATTTAAAATATATTTGCACGAATATTGTACATCGCCCTGTCACACGTGTAAAGAACCAGCTCTCTATGCCATTCGTTTAAAATTAAGTAGGTGCTTCAAAAAACCTGCTTTCTGTATGTAAATATAACTACGTTATAAATTTCTCGAAAAAATATACTTTTCCTTACAAAGTGATGACTTGATACGTCGATGTGCGATGATCGATGGTCCTTTGCGAGCGTCAATGTCGTTCTTAAACCAATTATTATATGAACGGTTGGTGTTATGTTATGATATACGACGTATTGTAATTTTAAAACAGACTCGTGATTAAAGTGTGAATGTAATCAATTTTGTCCGCTATGTCCTTTAACAATTTTAATTATGGATTGTTTCTGATCTCTTTTATTGTTTCTTGTTTCTCTCTCTCTAATCTACGATAACGTATTATTATGAATGGTAATAGAAGTGTCGAAGCGCATGGAAATACAATTATGGGTGTTACCTATATGAGACAATGTATATAATCTTTAACCCTATTTTTGGGTAGCAAGCACTTATCTCACATGAAGTTCTAAGAATACCTGGTTATTGATATATAGACTTATTTATACATGAGCGTTGGTAACAATGGCGCATATTTTTTTGGAAAACAATCATTTCACCAATAAGGTTTAACTAATGTCAAAGACCAAAACTCTTTTATTTCCTTTGTTCCTCTTACTTCACAATACATATGGTTCTCCATGATACGTCTCACAACAACAGAACTGTCGGTATCGGCATTGTTTGCCTTAATCGAAATACTGAATTGAAGCCAATGGATATTCTCACTGGCATTTATTTCTTGCCTGTCAATGATACAAGGCATCATCAAGTCGTCAAAACGTATCCTCGTAATCATTACAAGCCAATTTGTCAATCGTAAACAGATGCGCGTTTTACGATGCACAAAAATTAAGATGTTTCTTTTGTTGACTAAATAATGAGTTAATAATATACATATATGAATGTCGGTGGGTTTTTCTGTTCTGACATCAACACTTTGGATGTTTTCTTTGATTACCCTTTCGATCACTCATGTTTAATACGTTACTAAAGTAATCATTATTAAGCATACGGTTCTCTTACTGGTAAGCGATTATCATGACCTATAATCGATGAAAAGTTCAACTGCAGCTCTTATGTTGACACCTGCAGAACGGATGGGGAAAAGTCGAAACCAATACTTTGAATATGCATTCTTACTTCGATACATTCAGAAAGCCATTCCATGGCCAAAAATATACCAAAAATTCAGTGACAAAAATGGTTTTTTCGTGGTTCCCGATAAAGTAGAATTTGGGCCACCTACTCCATATTCCACAAGGTGACTAAGGGATAGGGCTGTTTAACATCAGACAGATATATACAGCCCAAATGCAGCCTCAGATATAGACCCAAATCAACAATAGTGCCCGAAATATGGTAATAGGCTCACCCCCTATTACGTGGGACCGAATACAATTATTGGTGTAATGTTGTTAATTCAAGTATGTCTAACCCATGTAATTTTCAAGAAATAAATTGACATCGAGATGAAAGCTTCGGATCTAACTGGGATTAACGCTAAGATGAACAAGATGAAGAAAAACAAGGCTACCTTGATTACAAACTTACCATGACTTTTAATTAAGTATTTTTAAGTAGCGATATAAAATGAAAATAAAATGTTTTTTTAAGAATATTTGAACCGAAGTTACTAATATTCTCTCTAACCCCTCCAACTAAGCTAAATAAATGCTTGTGCTAGGAGTGGCTTCACGTCGGTAGTGTAAAGTCCAGGATTCGAACCTAGGACCTCTCGATCGTAAGGTCGACCCCTTAACCACTAAGCCACCGACGCTTGTTTAAAATTATGTAGCACTACTATGTACAACTTTTTGACGTCAAACTCTGCTTAAAACTAAGTTAACCGCCGCTTCCTAGGCACTAGTCGAGAAGAAACAGCGCAACAAACTTCACTGTGGCAGTAACTTATGATACGAGATAATTAATTAATTGAAAACGAGTGAAGAATTTTCAAATTCCATTAAAGTACTATAACTGGGTTTGCAACTTCATTGAATGACTCCACATCCACTTAACTTTCAACTACTTCATTAACCTACACTACACCAAAGAAAAATCCAACAAAAGTACCTATAAAATTCTCTGGTTGAACAAAAAATATGCTAAAATACGCAGTCATTAGCATTGTTTACATTTTCTTCACAAAATTATATCCACAGCTTCTGTACTCGCCAAGATCACAATTATGATAGCAATTTTAATTAACCACACTTGGACCCGTGGATTATACTGTAAATAAGCACTTAGCATGTACTTAAGTACAGACGTGTTTAATTTTACATTAATACTCTCTTCACTAGCGTAAAGTGTTTTTTTTATAAAGGACACGTTAATTTGACTTCACCTCGCCTGATGGTAAGCTAAAGGCAAAGTCTCGGTAAGAAGGTCACCATCGTAAGCATGTGCCATGTTAACAGTGATGGCACTCAGCTTGACGGCCTTCCATCATCCCGGGTCCTTTAGCCGGGACTGTAGGAAGAAGGAAAGACGTGAGCTGGCAGGGAGTTCCAGGTCTTAATGGTGTATTCTTGATGTAAATAAATTACATAAATAAATAAGTCTTGCGTAAATTTGATAGTAGAAATACTTGGGCATTCCATCAAGGATTTTGACAAATTATGTACTGCCAATACTGTACGCTTATGGAATGCATTCTCATTAGATTTTCGGTTCTATGTAATATGTTCCCGCTTGACAGCCGCAGGCCCCCTATTGCCATCAAGTGGGCACTTTGCCATGGACTGTTTATTTACTGACGGATGGAGAACAGCCCTATACTTTAGGTGGGTGAATTTCAACATCTATGAATTTTTAGCTAATTTTGGTGATTTTTTTTATTTCTAGGTATTTAGGTAATCTCTTTCAATATTTAGCTAGAAATACATATTTTATGCCTATTATGTTTGAATAGTCTAATTAGCCCTGGGAATTACTTATTTATTTTATACACCTGAATTTTCAATACACCGAAATTGGTGTCTAACACCAAAATTGCATATCAACTTATTTTTATTTTTTATTTATTATTACTTATGCTATTTCTTTGTTTTTTTTTTCTAGAATTTGGCACTTAATAGTTACATATAACCCTTAATTTTTACCCTTTTATCACCAACTTCATTTTTATATGGCAAAACCACTTTAGTTGTTAGTAGTATCAGTATAAAAGCAAAACATTTGATTGTTCTATCTATCCTTGCTTCTAGCAAGGATTATATTTTACTCTAATGGCGCCAATATTATCGACGAACTTATTCAAGATTGCTGGGAAAAGATTTAGGCAGTTATTCTCAAAGTGGGAGAGGTGGTACTCGGTATGCCTAAGGGTGGACGGAAGATATGCCATGGACACTTGGTAGTGGCAAGACAAGTTGGTAGTGTGATGTCTATTTCTGAACTTACAGGAGTCCTTCAACTAAGTTTCTCACGCGGTGAGCTGATGGGCATTGCGGTTCAAAAGGGTTCCAGAGGTTTACACCATCCGAGACATGTACCACGATTCTGATTCCGTTGTTTGAACCGCTGTTGGCAATATGAGAATCTTCCTTATCACTGTCTCTGTGATCTGTGATCTGTCCTTAGTTCATTCCCAATCAGCGTGGTATTTTGGTCGGATAGCATCAGACAATCACTCCATAACTGCCCATGTATGCTGTTAATATCGGTGGTGGACGCCGATAGATTCGTGCAACATGTGAGGATGTGGATGTAGGAGCTTGAGGACGGTAGAGGTCAGAAGCCTTCTGTGGAGAAGATTGAGTACCTTTTACACGATAGCAAAGTGCTAGCTGCTGGAGCAACATAATATGGTACTCGGTATGCCTAAGGGTGGACGGAAGATATGCCATGGACACTTGGTAGTGGCAAGACAAGTTGGTAGTGTGATGTCTATTTCTGAACTTACAGGAGTCCTTCAACTAAGTTTCTCACGCGGTGAGCTGATGGGCATTGCGGTTCAAAAGGGTTCCAGAGGTTTACACCATCCGAGACATGTACCACGATTCTGATTCCGTTGTTCGAACCGCTGTTGGCACTATGAGAATCTTCCTTATCACTGTCTCTGTGATCTGTCCTTAATCCATTCCCAATCAGCGTGGTATTTTGGTCGGATAGCATCAGACAATCACTCCATAACTGCCCATGTATGCTGTTAATATCGGTGGTGGACGCCGATAGATTGGTGCAACATGTGAGGATGTGGATGTAGGAGTTTGAGGACGGTAGAGGTCAGAAGCCTTCTGTGGAGAAGATTGAGTACCTTTTACACGATAGCAAAGTGCTAGCTGCTGGAGCAACATAAGCAGGAGTTGCGTGTCACCTACATCTTCGACTTCATCGCTTTGTTGCGTGGAGTCACGTGCATATGCTAATGGTTAATCTGAGAGAAAATTAGGAAAGCTTCCGAACAACCCTCAACAGCCAACAACCTCTTTCCCACCTAGGGAGAGAGGCGGTGCTTTCTCCATTGCCCAGGGTATACTACGTAGAGGTCACCTGACCTAGTAGCCCGTCGGACTACATAGGAGCTTAATCAAATAACTATGAAAACAAATTTTGGTGTAAATATACAATCTTGATGATTAGTAAAACCCCACCAAATTCACCAAAATTGCTCCACCAAAATTAGTTTCACGTCTAAAAAAATTATTTATAAAAATACTATTTAGAATATAGTGGTTACATTACCAAAATTTAATACACATACTGAACCTGTACACTATACTTAAATATTAAAACATACAATGAGAATAAACCGTTTTAAATAATCAACACAAAAATTACAATATTTTTGTCCGATGCTTATGAAACGACCTACTTACGTGTTTGGCAGAAAAACGAAACGGGACTGGGGACAACTGGCACTGGTGCTCATTAACACCCCACTGAACGTTTCCAATGATGATAGTGTCGTCCTTATAGGTACTTTCAATACGACTCCTTCGATGATTTTATAAATCCCACCAAAATTTTACATTTGCCGCGGACGCATCTTATAAATTATTTTTAAGATAAAGTATAGTACTAAATACTACGAATGACCGTATGGAAGATAGCTAAAATAATGCCGAATCGAATTATTATTAAGTATACTCAGTAAACTAATGAAGTTTTGATTAAACTGTGATCATTCCCAAGAAAACAGGTTGTGGACGCGCCACCAAGCTTAGAATTTAGGTGAAAAGACATTTTTTACACACTCACAAGAATAGTTTCAATAATATAATTTATACGTGCATATAGAGAAAAACGATATCTTTCTTACAAAAAATAATCATTACTATATGTTAACTTTAAGGTATGATTTTCAGTCACGCCGCAAAAATTTTACGTTTGAGAAATTCACCCAGGTGCCTTTTATGATACCCACAGGAAAAATTGGGGTGGCCCTATTTGACTCCTTTTTTTTACGTGCGGTAAACCCACGCGGATAGCCCTCCTCGCCCACGCCTGAGCTGGCGGGAGACGTTATGTCGGACTCGAACCGGCTAAAACGCACGCAGTGTGTGGGGCAAAGTGCAAAGCTTCTACAAAAAAAAAAAGACGCCAAAGGTGAGGTTGTTGGACATATCCCTCGCCCCCTATTCGACTCCACACCGGTTACCAACATGGCAATAATTGCACTGATTTTTGATAATGGGTAAGTATTTGGGCGCAGTCATCAAAATTCAATGTTTAAAAATGGTTGAAAAATCATTCATTGTTTCCAACAGTTCGTAAGAATGTTGGTAGATGGCTGCACCGTCGCCCTTATAGACGGATATAAAAAGAAGGAAAATTTGCAATGATTCAGGTGGTGCTCAATAGCTCAGTTGGCAGAGCAGTCGCCCTGTAAGCGAAAGGTCGTGAGTTCGAGTCTCACTTGAGCATTTCATTTTTTCCAATGTTTTTCGAACTTAACAGTTAGCATAATAAATGCTATAAAAAAAATTCATTCAAATGGGTAAGTACTTAACAAAGCCCCCACTTTAAGCTGTCCCCATTTGGCCGACTTGTCAAAATATGACACTTATAAATAACGATCGAAAATTGTTCCATTTAAAGGTTACTATGAATAAAATATGAGTTATCCTTCAACCATAATTCATAAAAGACATCCATCCATGTGGGAAAAAGTGAACGTTAATTTCGGTATTAATCCAGCTATAACAGATTTTAGGGTTCCTTACGTTAGATCATCATCATCATTTCGTATGGCCTCTGCTCGAGTCCTCATATGTCGACGTCCAGTTGGCGAAGCCAGTCTATTGCTGCCGGTGTGAGGTCATGAAGCTCACGCATTCCTCCAGGGAAACGACGGAGTGGACACTCCTCTGCTATATGCATCGTTGTCTGCTTTGGAGCTCCACAATCACAGTCCGGCGCATCTTTAAGTCTCCACTTGTGAAGATGGTAGTTGCATCTTCCGTGGCCAGTTCTGAACCGGTTGACCCTTACATTAGATAAAGACTGAACGGCCCTGACTGATACGGCCGTTCCCAATAACGTATCTACTGTCAGTTTTGGGATACTAAAGATAGAAAACGTCATCAATCTCCGATTTTAATGTCCCAATATTTGTACCATTGATCTGTGATCCTACTGCCTATCGATTGTAGGGCCTGTCTCATGGAACAGATAGAGATTTGTAATTATAATATTGGGACAGCAGTCGCAGATACTTCAAACTTGACTGTTTATCTGGAGGTGCGATACATTTACCTGTAGGAATGTTATTGGGAACGGCAATTAGATGATGGTTGTTGCTTTTGTGTCTATCAGTTTATTATTTTTTAGCCCTGTAACCTCTTCCGCAATTTCCCCTTCAGGTTTAGCGAGTATAGATGAAAAGGCTTCCTTGCTAGGTAAATTATGTTCGTTTGGCACAGCATGTTCTTTCCAACCAAAAATAATATAACATTTTTCATACAATACCAATACGTACTTAGCCGTAGCTCTCGGTTCCTATACGAACATCTATGGCAGTCATTACGGGTAGTTGGAGCCCACAAAAGTCTGACAAGTCTAACTACGGAGCTTTGATATCGTCCGTCAAGTGGTTGTTGGAGGTCAGTCGCTTAGAAATAAAATATCGATGAACATACATACAGACATAACAAATAGATACAAATGATTGACGATTATTATACCTTCTCCTTTGTTAAGTTGGTTAAAAAAAGCTTGTACAATATATAATGAAATTTCATTTTTATCATGCCGTGTAGGTTCCCGGTGGTGTAGAGTAGGACCACCCCAGCTCTTCCTTCCTGTGGGTTTTGTAAAAGACGACCAAGGGATAGGGCTATTCTCCATCCGACAGTAAACATACAGCCCAAGACAAAGAACCCGCTAGACGGCAATAAGCTAATCATAATTGTTGAAACGTGGGTGCTATACACCTCTGCCTACCCCTTCGGGGATTTACAGACGTGGGTATATGGATGGATGGAATTTTAATCATACGGAACCGTCTCCACGCTAGCACACTCAGCACTTAACCGTTTAATTTCGTATTTACTCGACGATATGAGGCAGTTTGTTTTAATTTCCCCATTGACTTAAAAAGGTTATCATATTTCATACGGATCGACCGCTTTTTAGTGCTGTGGGTAGTGTCCATAATCAATGAAGGAAACCATTACCGGAGATATATCGTACAAGTATGTTTAATGCTTTGACTGAAGAAATAATGTTTATTGAAAACTAGCGTGGCCCGCGGCTCCGCTTGCGAGAAATACTGGTCCCGTTGCCGAAATCGGTAGGAACACCGATAGGATTCACGGGATAAAAGTACTTCTTCTACTTCTTATTTATCCCAGCTTTTTTTTTGTTTTTATGGAATAGGGAGGCAAACGAGCAGACGGATCGCCTCATGATAAGTGATCACCACCGGCCATGAACACTCGCAACACCAGAGGAGTCACTAGAAGGTCGCAGAACGACTTCCGTCCTCCATGAGCGCTGATCTGGGGGAGATCGGTGGAGCAGCCTGTCACCCTAGCAGAAACAGGTCGCGGCGGCGGCGCAAAGTGCGCCTCCCTGTATCCGGGGCTAATTGGGGACACTATGATCCCCACGCTGGTGGAGAATGGAGGAGGACAGCCGAAGACCGGGCTAAGTGGCGTGTCATGGGAGAGGCCTATGTCCAGCAGTGGACTGCCGCGGGCTGATGATGATCCCCACAACCCGAAGGGAGGCCTCTGATGGTCCTGGGTCTGCTGGGGTGCGAAAGATATGCCTCCGGCAACCAAAGACCCAAGACAGCGTGCGTTTTAGTCGGTTCGCCTCCCCGTAACCGGGGCTAGATGGGGACCCTACGGTTCCCCACAACCCGAAGGGGGCCATCTCGAAAGAGATTTGCGAAGGGGTGCGAGAGATATGCTTTTGGCCCAAGACGGCGTGCGTTTTAGTCGGTTCGAGTCCGACATAACCACCTCCACCGGCTCCGTGGAGGTGGTATCCGTGGGGATTCATCGCACGATAAAAACAAAAACAAAAAATCCAATAGGGAACATGGAGATGTCTCCGGTTGAAGGCATTACGCTCGCCCCTTGTTACGTAGATGGAATACACCAGTCCCTAGATTCTACTAAAGCTAAACCACTGTGGTGCCACAATCACCGCAAAAAATGACATTAAATTTTAGACTTTATTTCTATATGCTTAAAGTCCAAAATGAAATGAAAACAGTTTTATTACAGTTTTTCAATTACTCTGCAAAAGTCATATAATTTTGAGCTTTAAACGCATCGTTTTATAGTCTATTATCGAATGCCGTTTTTCGTAGTGATTATGGCACCACTGTGGTTTGGCTTTTGTAGAATCAAAGCTCAGGTCAATCAGTAATTTTACTGGCTTGAGGATGAGTTTGTTTTGATGCGGTAGGTCTTTTTGGAGTCTCATACACCCAAAAACCACATAACTATTAAAGAAATAACAATGAAAGTGAACTATGAATAAGTTCGTTTGGTTTTCACAAATAGTCCTTGGACAACGCCGTACAGCGGGTTTTGTAAGATATACGATATACTTTTACTACCTATTCCAGTAGAGTCAGCAAAAAAGATCAAACAGAATTATTTGTCATAAGGAAACAAAACAAGTAGGTACCTACCACCTAGAAAATATTAAAAGGTACGGACTGGAGAAGAAGCTTTTAAATTTAGGCATTGTGTGTGAAAAAAAATTTAGAGGATCAGAAAGAAGACTTGAAAAAATTGAGTTTGACTTGTGAAGCGGTTTTTTTTTTATAAAGGACACGTCAATTTGACATTACCTCGCCTGATGATAAGCTATAAGGTAAGATACATGATATTATTGAATTAATTGAAAATCCAAAAAAAATGGATTACTTCACCAAATTGATCAGAAGTCACCATATTAATCAACAATTTGGAATAGTCAGAGTTGATCAACTATTATAGTCGACCGTAGCAACTATTTGTAGCTTATACAATGTCAATAAATGGTATTTCAAAAACGTTAAATGTTGTAAAACAAGAACTTAAAGACAAATTATTGCAAAAGTGCATCAATTTGTCAAGAGAATCGCCACTTAAAGGCAGACATCGTAAATCTTCGGTACAAAAGTAGTAGTAAGTGCCAGATTTCTCACTGTTTATCAGCTTCAATTAAGCCACCTTTCCACGACTTGTGATTTCACGGACACGTACGCGTCAGCGCGGATTACGCACCGTGGACCTTGGACTTAATATATATTCTACATTTCTACAACATTCTACACAACGCTATCTAGACCCACGGTAAGGCATAGCTTAACTAGCTTGTGTTATGGATTCTAGAATGCGGATACATACTCAGATACTTTTTTTGTAAATACATACATATTAGACATAGAAACACCCAGACCAATGCAAATAGCCTTATTCATTCATACAAATATTTGCACTGAGCGGGGATCGAACCCGCGCCTCCTGCATAGCGTTCACTGCCACCACACCACAGAGGCTGTGGAATATGTGGTCTATATGCGTTGCACACGTTTCTTGTATGTCTTTTGAGGATAGCATGGGGTGGACGAGCTCAAATTCATCAAACGTAGATTATTACAAACAATCCGGGCGCTTCAGGGCCTCGTTTGCCTCGCAACATATATGATTGTGTTCCGATTCTCAAGGTGTGAGTAATTTTTTTTTATACCCCTAGCCTACCTGATATAAAGTGCATTATGTCGTGCGGTGTCCCACAGGGATCGGTCCTGGGGCCGCTCCTGTGGAACATCGGATACGACTGGGTGCTTCGAGGTGAGCTCGCGTTCGGGGCCACCGTCACGTGCTACGCGGACGACACGCTAGTGACGGTGAGTGGCGCTACACACCGCGAGGCGACCCAGAGGGCCACGACCGCTGTTGCTCAAGTCGTGGATCGGATCCGGCGGCTGGGTCTCGAGGTGGCTCTGCACAAATCCGAGGCCTTGTTCTTTTATGGTCCTCGGCGCAGGCCACCCCTGGGATCCAGCTTGACAGTAGGAGGTACTCCCATCGACATCAAGCCCCGGTTGAAATACCTGGGGCTCGTACTCGACGGTCGGTGGGACTTCGGAGAGCACTTCCGAAGTCTGCGCCCCAAACTGTTGGTGTCAGCTAACGCGCTGATGCGGCTGCTGCCCAACTTGAGGGGCCCAGAGGACTCCTGCAGGAGACTCTACGCGGGTGTCGTGCGGTCCATGGCCCTGTACGGGTGCCCCGTGTGGGCGGACGCCCTGCAGGCCAGGTTCGTGCAACTGCTGCATGCGCCGCAGCAGACGATGGCCTGCAGGGCCATTAGGGGGTACCGCATGATATCCTTTGAAGCGGCGAGTCTCCTAGCCGGATCGCCACCGTGGATCCTGGAAGCGAGATCCCTTGCGGCACTGTATCGGTTCCGTAAGGAGGCGCGGGAGCGGGGATACGATCCCAAGCCCGAAGACATTCGGGCCGAGAGGTCCCGGCTCCACAGGATCGTGGTGGCGGAGTGGGAGCGACGACTTGAGCAACGACGCGCAGGGCATGCCGTCATAGAGGCGGTAAGGCCCATCATGGGGGAATGGCTCGAGAGGCCACATGGCAGCCTCTCGTATCGACTGACGCAGATTATCACCGGGCACGGGTGCTTCGGGAGATATCTGTGTCGGATCGAAAAGGAGCCAACGTCCGAGTGCCATCACTGCGACGCGAGCGAGGACACGGGGCTGCACACGCTCACCGAGTGTCCGGCATGGGCCGGACCGAGGCGGGAGCTAGTGGCGGCCCTGGGAGTGAGAGTTCTCACCCTCGCCACCCTGCTCACAGCAATGGTCCGCTGCGCGGACGCGTGGGTGGCCGGCGTCTCCTTCAGCGAGCAGGTAATGGTCGTGAAGGAGACGGCGGAGCGGAAGAGGCGGCGCGAGCGAGAAAGACTCGCGGATCGCGCCGCCCGCGCGCGCAGGCTACTCGGGCGTCGGAGGGCACTGACTGACCTCCGTCCCCCATGAGCGCGGGCCTGGGGGTGACAGGTGGAGCCGCCTGTCACCCCAGCAGAAGCAGGCCACGGCGGCGGTGGGCTAAATAGCGCGCCTCCCCATTCCGGGGGCGAGTTGGGGACACCGTTGTCCCCCCTCCTGAGGAGGGCCAGACCGTAAGGGATGGCCCTGGGTCAGCCGGGGTGCGAGGGATATGTCTATGACAACCTCACCTCCGGCCTAGCACCAAGACCCACAGTCGGCGTGCGGTTTTAGTCGGTTCGAGTCCGACATAACCTCCCCTTCCGGCTCCGGCAGGGGGGTATCCGAGGGGATTTCCGCACGAAAAAAAAAAGATATAAAGTGCATTTGTCGTTATATAGTGCAGACACGTTTATCATAGTAGATGCGAATACATCGGTAAAAATCAAAATGCTCAAGTAGAACCCGAACCCACGACCTTTCCCGTACAGGGGAAATGCTCTTCCAATTGAGCTATTCAGCCAAACCTGAATCACTTCAAATTTCCCTTCTCTTTATATCCGTCTTATAAGGGTGACGGTGGAGCCATCTCCCATCTCCCTTTCTGACGAACTGTTGGAACCAATGAATGATTTTTCAACCATTTTTATTATTGATTTTTGAGGACTCTGCCCAAATATTCGAATTATAAAGTTAGCATAATAAATGCTATAAAAAATCATTCAATTAGTTGATGCGTCCGTGAAACCTCGCACCGTGGAAAGCCGATATTCGAGGCAGTAATTTAATATTCCTCAGCTAGGAATCGAAGCGTGTTCACCTTTTGAAGATAAAATCTGGACCGTGGCGCGTTTTATGAGGTGATAAGTAATTCTTAAATGGCCGAAGTTTTTTGGTCGATTAATTCTCCTTGAATGGGTAAAGGGCGGAGTAACGCGATGTAATAAAAGATTGCTCCTATGGGCGGTGTGGTACGAAGAAATTGTTAATAAGTTGAACATTTTTTATTAAAGTATTGATAGTAATAAGTACTACCAACAGTGTTATAAGTTTTTATTTAAGTTGCAATATTTGTTGCAGTATTTGATATCTGTGGTAGCCTAGTGGTATGGGTAATGGACTGCTGAGATGAGGTCTCGGGTTCGATCCCAGGTTTACCATGGCACACACCAATGACTTTTCGATGCTTTTCGAAGTTATGTGTGTATTTATCGCAGGTTTATAAGTCCCCGGTTAATGGCAATAGGCTCGCCACCTATTACGTTGGGACCTAAACATAAACTGGCGAAATGTGGGTGCGCTAGCAGCCTACCCCTTCGGGAAATACAGGCGTGAGTTTATGTTATGTTATGCAATATTTGTATGCTAGTTTGTAAAGAACTTACAAGTTCCTTTTATCTTACGGAGTTAAATTTTTAGAGATATTTTTGTGTATTTTTGTAAACTTTTAGAGCACACGAGATGAACTAATTTCATGTGGAATTAAAATGTTTATTACGAATATTGAGCCTATTTGTTTTATATTACATAACATGCATACTTATTATTATGCATATAAAGATTTGTATGTTATATAAGTACCATAAAAATATCCTACTACACTTCGATACGGGAAAACTGCACCTACGTTTGTTCTATAGTGTAAAAGAGTTCAACGCGCTCGACGTAACGTTAAAATGATATAATTTAAAAATAACTTATACTTATAGTTTAGCAAGTTTTACGCAATTAGGGACATTGGATATAGTATAAATTGGTTTTTTATATTTTTTTTATATTTGGTCCGTCAATTGACTGCACCCTGCTAGATGGCAATAAAGCTGACGTGCAGTCCAGAAGATACAGACCACCATTCCCGGCGCGATTGGACGTAAAATCGTGGTTCCTAACTTGACGGCCTTGATAGATACCTTATCACGCCCCGCTTGATGAACCCGGGACTGTAAGAGGAGGGAAACACGTATGCGGGCAGAGCATTCCAGCTCTTTATCGTGCGGCAGAGGAAAGAGCCCCCAAAGTAGTACCTATATATAATTGTTAATTTAGATATTTTGAGTAAAATCCACCAGAGGTATATTTACTAGCCTATTATCGTCAATCGGGTACTTTTTCTGACAGACAGTCCCATACGACCTTGAAATCTATTCTAACTTATTGTACACGGAAGCACTTGGTACCACTGTCCCACTGAGCCAAGTTTAATAACTTTAAATAACAAGAAGTTCCCAAGTATGACAAAAACTCGTTTCTGGTCATCGTTAGCATAAGTACACTGCACATTCAGTCAGCCATTACTTAAGGCTAAAATAATAATAATAGACTTAAAGATAGACATGAAGGCATCATTCTTGTTATAATATTGGCAAATGATCTTGGAGCAGTAGGTAGGTACAGTCAGCATCAGAAAGATGTTGACGAACAAAGTGCTTAAAATGATTTTAATTTCGTTTTTTGACCCCCTTCCAGTTGACCGATTGTTCTGATATTTGGCACACACCTTTTGTTCTGACAATAATACCATTTAAATCAATAAAACAGTTTGATTTGCTCTTAATACGAGAGTTGTAAGATCATTTTGAGACTTCGTCGTCAAGATATTTATGATACTGACTGTACACTAGGCACTGTGGCACCTTTTGATACATAAAAAAACACACGATTACTTTCTTAAATTTCTTAATATTCAATAGCTTTACTTTTGATTTTAGTTCGATCACTTTTTAATTTCTTATGTTAGTTTAGTTTAGTTTGTCTGGGCTGTTCCGCACTTAGCCTCTTGATTGGGCCAATGTCCGTACCGTCTTACCTCTCATTCCAACGAACCCAGATCCTCCCAAAAAGCCAGGTTTCAATTTCTTCAGGTCAATTTATTATGTCTTGTTTTATTCTTTGGCAATTGGCATCAATTTTCAAATCGTATAAGCCTACTTACATATTTTTAAATACAGCATGAACCAATCCTTCATGTTTCTCTTGATGATGAAGATGAATAAAGAAATCGAAAGAGTAATTATCCTGGGAACGCTGACCCCTCGACAAATGCTTGGAGACGTGTGGGTAACGGTAAAATTTTCCAGTTGTCACCGTATGTCAAAAGAAGGAAAGTAGCACTACAGATGCAGTGAACATTTACGCGCATAGGCACACGATATTTGAATTTTTTACCATCGCTTTTAAAAAAATATATCAGACGAATTCAAAATCTCGTCTTATTTACGTGAAAAACACAACCGAATCTCAAATTTTCTCTGAAATATCAATTATCGAAATACCACCAGCCCAGCAGTCGTTACCAATAATGATTCTGACACCGTGGGTGGCTAACTCTTGTCAGAGATAAACACATGGCTTCGACTGGACATAATTACATGGCGTGATAAAAACTACGGAAATGTTTAAGTTTTTCAAAAGTGGCGCTTAATTATATCAATATATCAACGGTTAGTTACGAGTTGGGCTTTTGGAAGCGAGTTCCGTACACAAGCGATTATTCACACGTTTTAATAGATTTATTTATTGTATTATCTGCGGTGACCTAGTGATATGGGTAATGGACTGCTAAGACGAGGTCTCGGGTTCGATCCCAGGTTTACCATGGCACGCACCAATGAGTTTTCGATGCTTTTCGAAGTTATGTGTGTATTTACCGCGGGTTTATAAGTGCCCGGTTAATGGCAATAGGCTCGCCACCTATTAGATTGGGACCTAAATATAAACTGGCGAAATGTGGGTGTTAGCACCTCTGCCTACACCTTCGGGGAATATAGGCGTGAGGTTATGTATTGTATTATTATTATGGAAACAGATTTTTTACTGATTTATACTTGAAGGAGTGAAATCAAATCACATGTTTTTAATAGATTCAAATCTATTTTTAAAAAAGGCTAGGCTAGGCTAGCGTAGGCCGTGAGCCTACTAATTATTGCTGATTGCTTGTATTAAGAGTCGTGCATTATATTAATTTATTTGCATTTGTATCTTACATTTTGAAATAAAACCACTGTTACGTGTTTTCATTTATAATAAAAAATAGTTTTACTAACTTTTAAACTTTTAAACAATAATGATGAACGGGAATGAACGAGATCATGGGATAGGTACATACGTACCTTCGATTTGCCAGACGTCTCGACCAGGTTACACCGGCCTGTGTGTGTGACCACGGCTAAATTATTTACTAAATAGTTTTAATAACAGTAGAAGCTCTTAAATTATGTAACGACAAAATCAGATGGGCTGTAGCGATGAGTCTAACCCGGTGGAAAAAGTCTTGATTAATAGAAAGTTTTTTTTTTTTTTTTGTGTTGTAAAGTAATGTTTGCCGATTAAGAGCCGGCGCCTAGTGCAGGCATCGGCAAGCATGAGGATTTGTATGTGTCGTATAACAATAGATCTTATTGTTATAGATATAAGGTTGAACTTTAATTGTTGTTAAAACAGAATGCCGATCTATGCCGACGGTAGTCGACGATGGTCATTGAAATTTAAATTTTATGATGATAGTGATAAGATCTATTGTTATACGACAAATACAAATCCTCATGCTTGCCGACGCCGGCACTGGGCACCGGCCCTAATTGATTGAGAGTTTGAGAAAACGACAAGGTAAGGTGAGAAAAATCTAACCTGCGTTTTGACATAGCTGACAGGAACCCTAATTGGACATATTTTCGTAGCACAAGAGCGACACAAATGAAATACCGAATTCAATATTTCGCCTTGAAACAAAAAAACATTGAACTTGTAATAAGTGGTAAGACAGGCTCCAATTCCACATACCTATGCATTTTTTACAAGCCCGCTCAAACTTGCTCCATATTCCAATTCTAGTTTGACCTTTCCATTAATAACAGAAAAAACTGGTACCTACTGAATGTATTAAGTATGCATACTATATTTATTTATGTAATTAAAAACAACTAATAAAATGATAACATTCTTTAAACAAGTTAGTGATTGGTAGATAAGATAAAACGTTTGGAAACTCGAGAGCTGACCAAGATCAGGCCCTAGATTCTACTAAAGCCAATCCACTGTGGTACCGCAGTGACGGCAAAAAATGACATTACATTTTAGACTTTATTTCTATAACGATAAAGTTCAACATTAAATGAAAGTCGTTTAATTTTGAACTTTAACTGCATCGGTTTAAAGTCTATTATTTAATACCGTTTTTTGCAGTGTCGGTGGCAGCTCTGTGTGTTAGCTTTAGTAGAATCGAGGGTCAGTTAGGTTACCTGCTAAGAACCGTAAAGCATTTTCATAACTAAAGTTTCGTTTAGTGAGACCTATCCCAGACAAAGTTCAGGAGAGTCGTCTGAGGTGGTACTGACACGTAATGAACACATGACCAGGAAAGTGCTTGACATTGAGACCAACCCCCGAGGACGAGGAAAACCCCAAATCACATGAATGTCCGTAGTACTGGAATCTCGATGATTCCAATACCGAAGATTATCCAAAACTTTAATCTTCGATATTGGAATCATCGAAATTCCAGTACCGAAGATTATCCGAAACTTTAATCTTCTTCTTTTGCCTGGCCCTTTCTCATTTTATTTGGGGTCGGACCTCCGTATCATATTCCTACGGGCTGCTCGGTCCTGGGTCGTCTCTTTGTTGATTTGGACTTCTTTGAGATTCTTATTTACTACGGACATCCATGTGATTTGGGGTTTTGCTCGTCTTCGGGGTTTGGTCTCTATATCAGGCGGGAGAGGTTATGACGGACTCGAATCAACTAAACCGCAAGCCATCTCGGGTCCACAAATTGCCGAAGGTGATACAGTCATTGACATATCTGCCACCTATTTCTGACCTAGGCCATCTACGGTTTCGAATGGTCCCCTCGGAACACTGAAAAGTAACTCTTCAAAATTCAAAAATCGACTCTTTCAAAATTTCAATATAAAAATAAATAGTAAATACTAGTTTAGCAAATGGACCACCGCACCGGTTCGAAACGCGGCCCAAACTTGAGAAGACTCCGACAAGAAACTCAGTGGGCATTTTCAATAATTACTGTTTCCAGTGTTTCATTCGGACCTGAAATTTCGGCTGTACCTACATTTCAAGGTTTTTTTCAATAGTATTGTCAGTTAAAAGTGCTTTTAACGAATATACTAAGATATCTTTTTAAAGTAATTAAGCTTAATTGGCCTGTATACTGACCATACAAAATACAAAGTAGCCGCGGTTGGCTTGTAGCGAAAACTTGAAATGACAGTGCACTTATGACGATGAATCTAAATTAATATGGTTATTATGTTCCGGCATAAAATGCAGCAAATATAAATGTCAGTTTTCGCAAAGTCAGCTTTTATGTAAAAACCTATTTAATGTTCTCATATCCAGCCGATTTCCTACTACTGTAATTCTCTACAAATTATTCAATCTTACAATGATTTTTGGAATAAAATAAAGCCAACATTAATTCAGAATCCACGTTGTCTAAAGAGTTCTATAAACATCACAGAAAAGCTTCAAAATACATGTGTATATTCACGCTTGTAAATCCTCAAAGGGATAGGCAGAGGTAGCTGTATTAACACTCACGTTACGAAATTAGAGATAAGTACTGTTTATCGTTTCGCTCGACTCTTGCCGAATTGCCTATTGACCACTAAGCTACCGGTGCATCTAACATGTTTACTTATGAGATGAACTTGGGCCCTGAAGGTGTTTTTTCATTATATTAGTCAGTGCTGCGGTAGCCTAGTAGTATGAGTAATGGACTGCTGAGACGAGGTCTCAGGTTCGATCCCAGGTTTACCGTGGCACACACCAATGGCTTTTCGATGCTTTTCGAAGTTATGTGTGTATTTATTGCAGGTTTATAAGTGCCCAGTTAATGGCAATAAGCTCGCCACCTACTACCTACTCGGGACCTAAACATAAACTGGCGAAATGTGGGTGCTAGCACCTCAGCCCTATCCCTTCGGGGAATACAGGCGTGAGTTTATGTTATGTTATGTAGTCAGTGCTGTATTGCAACGTCAGCCCCGTCCATTCAATTGCATTGCCTTGTGCAATGTCCCCTTATAAATAAATAAATAAATAAAAATAAAAAGTAACAATTTTTATTAATAAATAATAATTGTCAATAAGTGCTTATGTAGTTACAATCATGTTTATATAGAACTAGCTGACCCATCCCGGAAAAAATTCGTATTGCATATTTGATGGTGACCTAAATTATCCTATCCTATTTTACCCTCTTAGTAGTTAAATTTTGAAAAAAAACGCTAATACGCGTGTTCATTTATTACTTAAAAGACACAGGTTTATGAAATTTAGTACATCTAGCTCTGAAAATGACGGACTTTCATACAAACTGTCATACCTTATTTTACCTCTTTGGTAGCAGAATTTCCAAAAATCCTTTCTTAGTGGATGCTTACATAATACAATTATCTGTCATAATTTCAAGTTTGTAGGTCCAGCGGTTCAGGCTCTGCGTGAATGAATCAGTCAGTCAGTCAGACGGGACAAGTAATTTTGTATATGTATAGATTGATTCGTTAATTAATTAATTACAAATAGTGACAGTTAAGATCACTCTTATAATAATATTAATTATTAAATATGTGTAAAATTAGAAATTGAATTCAAGTGTTTTAATAATTGTATAAATAAAGAGAATGTTTTCAATAAAAAACATGTATGAACCCCTCAAGCTGTGAAGGCCTCCAGAGAACGCCAGTGTTGTCGGTCAATGGCTTCTGTCTGCCAGTTATTTTCCTTTAAATCCACTTAATGAAGCGAAATTAAACGAAAATTGCTGTATAGGTTTGTAGGGGTTTCATCATTCATTCATTCATATTATTAATGTTAAATCAGCCCCCTTTTGTTGTATAAAAAAATATTCTATTCTATTTTAGGGTATAGCAGCCATAATCGACTTTTATAAAAAAAAATGTATGAGATTGATACGTGTTTTGACGTTTATGACAGTTGTTAACGTATGTGTCATTCACATGTGTTTCACAGTATATTTGTATTTGTATATTGAGTCATAAAATTTTTTTACACATACACGTACATATTTTACAAAACGTATTGCCACTTGTTTAGAGCGGCAGATTACCTAACTTTCTGTTAGTCAGCTAACGAATAAGTCGAATAACTAGTCAGTAACTTACAATATCAAGAAAGTCTACACAGTTTAAAAATAAGCGGCTTACCTTTCTCAAAATAATTTGTAGCTATTGTATGTAAATTATTTTACGCACTCAATGAACCCTAATGACCTTCAAACCTCCTTGTATGCCAACTACCCACTAACCGTTCGGAAACGCGTTCTAATTTCAATATAATTAATTTTATACATGACACACTTCTAAACGATAATATTATTTATTTTAATACATTATATATATGCTAATAAAGGTGTCTATCTCGGCATACTTATAAAAGAAAACGGTCAATTCTATTTTCAAATAACTAAGTATTCGGTTTTAACGATAACGTATTAATAAAAGGAGTGCCTATAATTTATTATGGTTAATAATGATATAATGCAACACCACTCCTTAGATATAACCTTATTCAGTATTTTTTTTATTTGGCTTATGGTACATTCGACCAAACGCGAGTAAAGTTTATTCCTAGAATAAACGTTCAGTCGTGTATGGTCAAATTCGCAATCGTTCAAGTGACTGACAAACTGTCCAAATCGCATTAGGTCAAAATAGCGATTGGTCCATAACGCGAATGGTCATATTTGCATTTTTTCTAATCGCAAATGGTCAAGTTCGCAAACAGTCAAAATCGCAAACAGTCAAGATCGCAATCGGTCGAATATTTTATTTAACAAGTATACTACCAATCCATCTAAACTACAGTCAAATACAAAAGATAGTAAAGAAGAGAAATAATTACATCAACTGAAAACCTCTGAAAAGCTCCTCATAAATTAGTTCCGGTCGACAGCCTCTGTGGCGTGGCGGTAGTAAACGCGACTGCTACGCAGGGAACGCGGTTCGATTATCGCTCAATGTAAATATTTATATGCATGAAGTGGACTGCGGTGGGCTAATTGATTGATTGATTGATAATATGTATCAATATGTATATTTGCATAGATATGGATATTTCTGTGCCTCCTAAGAAAGAGTAATGGAAGGAAGAGGGTTTAGAGCTATAGAAAGAGCTGTTTTCATCCCTTTTTCTCGTCTAGAACATGATCGCTAAGCCTTATCGCATTGATGCATAGTAAGTTATTGTACCTACGTCATAATAACAAGCGTAATTAAGACTACGTAAAAGTCTGGAACCGAAATCGTAGGGCATAATATCTATACGACGACTTCACAATCATAATACGCAAATATACACATAAATGTACCTATGTCATGCCACTGAACAAACGGGACGGACTACTTTCGCAAATATCGTTTTATTATCTACTAGCTTTTGCCCGCGGCTCTGCCCGCGTGGATGTCGGTTATCGCGACCAAACATAGCCTATGTCCTTTCTCATGGTCGAATCTACTCCTTTTTATCAAATTCGGTTCAGTGGTTTAGGCGGGAAAGCGTAACATACAGACAGACAGACAGAGTTACTTTCGCATTTATAATATTAGTATGGACTCATAAAAAGACAATTTCTTTTAAGATATTTAACTTATTCTTATTATTAATAATGCTGACTATTGAAAAATGAATTTGAGGCGAGGATAGGTATACTTATAGAGTCGACCTTACGATCGATATATTTATACGACGTCCCGAGTTCGAATCCTGACCATTACCCTACCGACGTGAACCCATCCTAGCACAAGAAATTTAGCTTAGTTGGAGGGGTTAGAGGGAATATTAGTAATTTCAGTTGCTGACATTCTTAAAAAAAACATCGGACGAAACCTCCTTGCCGCTCTTTTTAGAATGCTAGCGGTAAGTTAAAATACTTAAAAAGATAAACTAAGTATTTCCTTTTATCTTTACTCAGTCGCAAAATCCGATGATCTATTATCATAACCTGTCATCGGCACTACCGTTACGAAATTGATTAACTACACACATTAATCAAAATATTTAATGAAAAATCGTCTTAAAACTGTTAATTCTAATGTAAAATCTACATTAAGTATAAATTATTGCTTTTCGTATTAATAAATAACAACGAAAAGGTCAGCTAATAAAATAAAACATCTAGATTTAGATAAAAAACGAAAGAATAATAAAACACAGATAACTAATGTTATACCTACGTACGAAAATATGGCGGGAAACGAGACTGACAAAGATGGCGAACCAAATTTACATTAAAAAGCGTAAATTTACCATCTGCCATTCTCTTTGGTCTTTCTCAAACTCAGGGCTGACAAGTGAAAACATTCTGAAGTGTAATTTAAGTACTTAGCCGAGTAATTGGTTGTCTAAAAAAAGCTTTCGACGAATCACACGTTTCAATTATTTATTACTAGCTTTTGCCCGCGGCTCCGCCCGCGTGGATATCGGTTATCGCAACCAAACATAGCCTATGTCCTTTCTCAAGGTCTAATCTACCCCTATACCAAATTTCAACAAAATCGGTTCAGTAGTTTAGGACAGACAGACAGACAGACAGAGATACTTTCGTTTTGCTATACTTATACCTAATTGCTTTTATGGAAACGAATGTTCTTATGGAAAGCCCTCATCTGTCAACCAGTAGTTGCCAGGCTTTCAGTACCCCGAGCACGAAAACCTAACGTAAGTGTATTGACAGAACGGAGCTTTGCGATTGGCCGCCTGCCTACCGTGAACCTGTATGTGTGTGAAGCCAGCCAATCGCAATGCTCCATTCTCTCAATACGCTTACTATACCATTACGATATTTGTTCGTTCTAGGGTTACTGGTGAAGTTGACTGGGCCCCAAAAGTCCTAGTGAGGCCCTGTACCCAACTAACCTTTTATTAGCATATTTACACATGACTCGACATAACTGTTATATGAAAGCAAAAATTCAATAGTCGTCAACCTTCTGTCAAGGATCTAAGGTGAACTCTAAACGCAATGATCTATTCTATTTAGAATCGTTCAAGTGAAATTACAAAATCATTGAGTGCGTGGGACAAGGCCCAGACGGTACGTGACAGCCCTACTTGATAGGTATCACATCACACGAAACGGCGACAGATCGTCCTTTTTTAAAAACGAAAATGTCAGCCACTATAAGTTGTTTTAATATTGTTGCCAGTCCAAGTTTATTCGTCAATTCTATTATGTTTTGTTTTGTTTATTAGCTGTTAATATACTTGGTTTCCGATATTTTAATCCCAGCTTTATATACATTTTTAATTATTTACGGTAAACTTACAAAATTATTTTTTTGTAAAAGCAGTTATTTAAAACAATTTCGAAAGTCGTAAAAAATTAGATTAGTCTAGGTATTTAAAAAAAACTGAACTTTCGAACTTAAAAGTTAGCCTAATAAATGCTATAAAAAATTCATTCACAAAAAAAAACCTAAAGGTTAAAAACGAGTCGATTTTTATTTAAAAAAATCCTCTGATTTATGTAAGTAGACATAATTATGTTTTGCATTCTAAGTGATACCCCATAAAATAAGTAAGAGATAATAGTCGACGCGCCTTTAAATGCCCGGAGCTCACCGCTCACCATGGTGCATTTAAATTAATTTTCGAGCACATAAAATATGTAACTGGATATAGTTTAGCATCTTTAAGTTTCATTGTGTCACGGTAGCACTAATATTTATTTATTAAACATGATAATATATCTTAATCTAAACTCACCTTAATAGAAAATCTCCAAGGCAACAAATCACACAGATAAAATAAAATCACAATCCCGATCGCAGTGCACGTGGTACTAACACAATATTATCCAAAACACAGAATTGTAAAAAAAACAAATGCAGAACTATTCTAAATTCAAACGGCGCGCGCAGAAATGTGTCAGTGGCGCGTCGCGGCGGACGGCCTAGGCACTAAACGTGTGTGGAATAGCAATGGGAGGACCGAAATCGAATTTTTCGAAATTTTTGAGAACGGTAGTGTCGTATCGGTGGCAGGGTTTTGAATGGCGCGGCGTGCCGCTGTACATCCGAGACTGGCTAACAAGGCATCAGGACATCGACTTTATAAATTGATTTTGTCCAAACACGATGTAACTGTACCTCTGCGTAAGTAGAAGATTCGACTAGAAGATTTTTTCGATGACCTCAGTAGAAAGAAAATATTAACACTGATATCTACATATGCGCACCTAATAAACGCTTACAATTTTTGAATTGATTATTAGAATCACTCAACATAAATTTTAAATAACAAATGTTGCAAAAAATAGTTTGGATTTATATTTAACTGTAGGTTTTTTTTATACCAGTTAGGTGGCAAACAAGCACACGGCCCACCTGATGGAAAGTGGTTACCGCGGCCTATGGACGTATGCAACACCAGGGGTGTTACACTCGTGCTGCTTACCCTGTGAAGAAACCTTATAATACCCTAGGTATAAAACTTTAAATGATTTAGAGCGAAAACAGGAAGTTCAATACCTGAATCACCACACAGGATATCCATTTAACTAATTTATATCCCGGTGAAAGATATTTTTCATTTCTCTCTGAACGCCATTACTTATTATAAGTAATTGACACGGCATGAAGGAACGTCGTAAAAACCTCAAATGAATAGTTGTGAAATTTCGAAAAAAAAAACAGGCAGCAGTTATCTAAATAATCTAAATGCCAGGTCATCGATACAAAGGGTAGATAATTATTTATCTACTTTCAATCCCGATGAAAAATATTTTTTTATGTCCCTCTGGAGCACTGGAGCTGGACCCAATAAAGTCGACGCAGTCGGATTCGCAGGCTGAAGCTATAAATAAATAATTATAAAATCGAAGATTAAACATGATCAGTTATTTAAATTAGGTATTGTTTATCCATTAAACCTGACTTGACTGGTTTTCGTTTGCTTAAGATTCAAAAATGTTATCGTCTATGTAAATAATGTGCTTAATATATAGAATAACTAGCTTTTGCCCGCGGCTCCGCCCGCGCGAATGTCGGTTATCGCGACCAAATATAGCCTATGGCCTTTCTCAAGGTCTAACCTATCCCTATACCAAATTTCATCAAAATCGGTTCAGTGGTTTAGGCGTGAAAGCGTAACATACAGACAGAATTACTTTCGCATTTATAATATTAATATGGATAAAATACCTAGGTAATGCTTATCTATCTCTTCATTCCTTTTTTTTTTTATTTCCAAATAATTGACTGTCCTACAGTCCTCAGGTCAGGAAAAAAAATTGTCAGGCATTTCAAATGTCTGTCTAATGCTTCTATACTCCGTCCATTATATTATTGTATTTTAGACAGCTCACTGACAGTGGTCGGTATAACTTTGTTCTAGCGTCAACACCTGAAAATCCTAACAAAAATTAGGCGCCAATACGTCATTTTTCATTGACATCGTCACGTCAGCCAGAAAGCAATTTTAGGGATGTAGTTAGTCAATCGACAGTGTTTTTATCATAATAACTTGAAAATGTCACAATCGATATCGACTACAGAAAATATATTTTTTTAAATATTACATAACTGGCGATTTTTAACCGATTTCTAAACAAAAATTCGGATGTTTATAATTATTTATATTTGTATGATTTTTACGGAAAAATGTTTTTTGTAACTCCGTCATTTGTAGACGGATTGTCAAAATTCTTTTTTTGTTTGAAAGAGGTTTATTCCAAAATGGTCCCATTTAAATTTCATAAAGATCTGATGATGGTTTTCAGACAAAGGCCACGGAACTCTTCAATAAATACCAGGAAATCAGCATGCTGGAATATTCTTCTAGAAGTCAGTTTTTTTTTTTTTTACTACGGACACGTCAATTTGACTTCACCTCGCCTGATGTTAAGCTAAAGGCAAAGTCCCGGAAAGAGGGTCACCATCGTAAACATTTACCATGTTAACAGTGGTGGCACTCAGCTTGACGGCCTCATTAGATGCCTTTTCACGCCCCGCTTAAAGGACCCGGGACTGTAGGAAGAAGGAAACACGTGAGCTGGCAGGGAATTCCAGGTCTTAGTGGTGCGGCATAGGAATGAATCACTGAAACGCTTGGTTCTAGCAGGTATACTCTGCACCGTAAATGGATGACATCTTAGCCCTGCACATGTCGTCCTGTGAAGGAAAGGGGAGGGTGGGACTAATTGGAAGAGCTCGTCAGAACATTCACCATGGTAGAGACGGTAGAAAACTGCCAAAGACGCAACATCTCTACGCATCTGCAAAGGCTCGAGGGTGTTCGTGACCTTAGGATCCCCAATAATGCGGACCGCACGTCGCTGCAACCTGTCGAGAGCATCTAATAAGTTTTGTTTTGGAGATTAGCGTATGCGTTATGGCCCACAATCGTTTTCTATTACATTTTTGTAAACTGTACAGACACGAAATATCTAAGTACTACTTTATTATTATGTTTAGAAAGATAAAAGATTTTAGTTCCACATGAAATCATTTATAACATTTATCATAATATTTTCATCTATCGATTTTTTTTATCGAGGTTCTTAACTTTTGTCGATATTTGAAATTTTCATGCAATCACTACTTTTATCTGTCTAAAATACAATAATATGATGGACGGGGTATAGTCCATTTAATTCTTACATTAAGGGGCCAGATCGTGAAAATCACCGAAAAGAGTGTTACAATTTTTCATATTTAACCTATTTAGATATGATTGATATCAATGATACTTTGTATATATTACAATCAAAGACCAAAAATTATGGTATGCTTATATTAAACTCTTAAAAGCTAATAGTTGTTATATAATAAACGTCAATAAACGCACAAAATTGAGAAAAAAATGCAAAAACATGCCTTCGTATTTTTCAGATTTAACCCAATAAATCAACACAAATTGATAAAAAGAAACACTTTTTGAACACTGAAGAAACCAATAAAATATAGCGTGTACGTTTTTTGTACCTTTACAAACAAGGACTTCCTCTTTTAAAGCCCTAAAATCTAAATATGTTTTACGTGAATTCTCCATACAGGCTAAGTGAAATAGGCTCCAGTTTTTGAGTAAATTCATATTGAAAATGAGTGATTTTAGCAATGAACCGGTATACATTTGAAAGTCAAAAACTTCTTGATAGGGAAGACAAAACTTATTTGATGATACATTTAGTAATCAATCTAAAAAATCACTTCAAAGTTACTGAAAAACGCGTAAAATAGTGTCTTTTTTCTGCCATATTTTTTCTTATCGCCCGTCAGTCGCCCACGGGCCTTCGAAGCAGGAGCACGTCTCTTTGGCGCGTGATGACAGTTCATGCATACACAAATAGGCCTATCAAGAAATATATGAAATGAAAAATGGCGCCACCGTCTTCATTAATCATTTGGACGGCAATAAAATAGTATGCATTTTACAGTGACAACCATAGTTCCGATTTTTGCCATTTCACACTTTCGTTGGTACATTTATAGCATAATGTTTCAGATTTTGACATACTTGCTTTAAGGTTTGAACTGTAAAGTTGGGGATATACCTAGTTAAAATATTTTTTGTAGAAACAATATTTTTAGGTTCTGTTGTAATGAAATTATAATTAGATACTAACTTCATGGTCTATTTTATATGATTGTATATGTAAGTAGGTATATATGTATATTGTAAAGTAGCTGTTTCCGTACATATTAGTAATAAAAAAAGTTTCGTTGGCTTATGTTATATTAAAGATACTGATTCATATTTAGCAGCATCACTAGAGTCGCAGGAGTCGCGGGTATCAGTTAGTGCGACTGTGGCGCCTGCGGTGCCTACTTAAACGTTAGGTAGTTTTATTAATCGCGCAACAAGCGAGTCGTACGAGTAGGAGGCCGCGCAACGCGCATGCGCAACACGCATGCGCAGTGCTGGGCGGCCGAAGGCGCGGACGCCGCCGCCGGCCACTGCTCGTACGACCAGTCAGCCACGGTCTCTGAAAGCGAATCCACGCTCGCTCGTTGTCGCACACGCAGTCCTAATATTACGTTTTCCAGTATTAAGATTATTTTAAAGTCCGCGTCCAAGTACATTATATCACAATAAGTCTGTTTGTAGTTCTGTACTGAGATAATAATAAGTTAAAGTGTAAAGTAATAAGCTTGTTTATAAAGTAAAGTTATAATAGTGAATTAAAATCAACCTTGTATTTACCTATCTATTTCATTTAACGAAGCCTACCTATTGCCTACCAGTCACTTACTAGTTCCCACAGTGGTGACCCCGACGATCAAAACCAACGAGATGGACTCGGAAGAAAAGTCAGTTAAAAAAATGAAAACGGGAGCTAGTGTTGGTGGCAGTAAGACGGAGGGACCGCACGAGTCCTTTCGCGTCGGCGTTCGCGTACCACCGTTCTACGCTGAAAAACCTGCGCTTTGGTTCGCACAGATGGAGGCTCAATTCGCTATAGCCGCAATCAAAACGGACGACACGAAGTACTACTACGTAGTTGGAAACTTAGACACCCAGTACGCGGCCGAAGTGGAGGACATCATCGCTAACCCTCCCCCAACAAATAAATATGAGAGGCTCAAAGCGGAGTTAATCGGGCGATTATCTGCATCGCGTGAGAATAAAATTAAACAACTGCTGATGCACGAGGAGCTAGGCGACCGAAAGCCCTCACAATTTCACCGCCATCTGCTTAACCTGGCAGGGCCAGGCGTCCCGGAGGAATTCCTACGCACTATTTGGACCACACGCCTGCCCCGCAGTACCCAAGCCATCGTCGCTTCACAAAAAAATGCCAGCCTAGCCGAGTTGGCAGAGCTTGCGGACGCCATTCATGACGTAGCAGGGCCGCAAGTAGCGTACACATCAGCTGTGAGTACCTCACCTTCAAATAGCAGCTCGGATCCAATGGCGGTGCAAATTTCAGAGCTAACCAAGCAGGTACAGGCCCTAGCCGCTAACGTAAACAGGATGTCTCGTGATAGAGGCGGTGACCACGCTCGTAACCGGAACCGAAGCCTCTCACGAGACCGAGCGCCTACCACGCGGTCGGAGTTAAATTATCGCCAGTTCCCGGTTTGCTGGTACCACTATAGGTTCGGCGACCAAGCAACCCAATGCAGAAAACCGTGTGACTTCTCGGGAAAAGCGACCGGCAGTCAGTGATGGCGACCAATGACTGTCGGGCAACAGGTCGCCTGTTCGTGACGGATCGGGAGACTAGAACCAGATTCCTCGTAGACACCGGAAGTGATGTATGTGTTTTTCCTAAATCGCTCGTGAAATTCAATAACAGTAAAAGTGATTACGAGTTGTGTGCGGCTAATGGCAGTGTTATAAATACCTACGGGTATGTACATTTAAAATTAAACATAGGTTTACGCAGAGACTTTAAGTGGAGGTTTATCGTTGCTGATGTAACAAAGGCGATAATAGGGGTGGATTTTTTATCGTGGTATAACTTAATCGTGGACGTACGAGGTCAACGCCTTATTGATGGCGGTACATCGCTCGCGACTCCGGCTTCGCCTGCCCTTTCTTCTGACATCGTCTCTTCAGTTAAGGTAAGAATTGGTGATTCTACATATCATGATATACTGCGCGAGTATCCTGACATTACACGCCCGTCGGGTATTCATAAGACACCTACACACAACACTAGACACTATATACGCACTACACCTGGGCCACCCGTATCGTGTACACCGCGACGGTTGGCACCAGACAAATTAAAAATCGCTAAGGCGGAGTTTGAAACTATGCTTGCAAACGGTATAGCGATACCCTCCGATTCACCTTGGGCGTCCCCCTTACACCTGGTACCCAAGAAAGATAATGGTTGGCGACCTTGCGGGGATTACCGAATGCTGAACGCGAGAACGATCCCCGATAGCTACCCTATACGTCACATTCATGACTTTGCACACAATCTCGCCGGTTGCCAGGTGTTCTCAACTATTGATCTAGTTCGCGCTTATAACCAGATTGCTGTCAATCCTGATGATGTTCCTAAGACCGCTATCACCACCCCCTTCGGCCTGTATTCGTTTCCGTACATGGGGTTTGGGATGCGGAACGCGGGGGCGACGTTTCAGCGTTTTGTAGACGAGATGTTGAGGGGACTAGATTTTTGTTATGGGTACTTAGATGATTTTTTAGTTTTCTCCCCAAATAAAAAAATACACGAAGATCATTTACGCGAGGTGTTTACTAGGTTGCAAACGTATGGGATGGTAATTAACCCATCCAAATGCGTGTTTGGAGCGTCAGAGGTAACGTTTTTAGGTTACAGCATCTCTGCAAAAGGTACCAAACCATTACCAGAAAAGGTTGACGCTATCGCTAACTTTACACCACCGAAAAACGTTCGTGAACTCCGGAGGTTCCTAGGGATGATAAACTTTTACAGGCGTTTCATCCCAGGTGCCGCAGATCACCAAGCCCCTCTTAACGCGCTCCTAGCGGGGTCTGTGAAAGGTTCTCACCCCGTGAGCTTTACACCCAAAGAGACTGAAGCGTTCGAGGCTTGCAAGCGCGGTCTTTGCCAGGCACACCCGGACATAGATGCTAAACTCGCCATTGTGACGGACGCCTCAGATACCGCATTAGGGGCAGTTCTGCAGCAACTGAAGAGTGATGCTTGGGAGCCCTTAGCTTTTTTCTCGCGCAAGCTGAGCCCTGCACAACAGAAATACTCGCCGTACGATCGAGAATTACTGGCAGTATATGAAGCTATCAAGTATTTCAGGCATATGGTCGAAGCTAGAGAGTTTGTAATTTACACAGATCACAAACCCCTCTGTTACGCGTACCACACGCGTAAGGAAAATTGCTCACCAAGACAATTCAGACATCTGGATTTCATCTCACAGTTTACCACGGACATCAGGCATATTTCAGGCAAGGACAACATCGTAGCTGACGCCTTGTCCCGAATTGAGGAGATCGTCCAGCCTGTCAACTTGAACGAGTTAGCAAACTCGCAGAGTACCGACCTGGAACTCAAACAGTTGCTGGACGGTAGTACCTCACTGCACCTAAAAAAAATTCTACTGCCGGGATCGAGGTCTGAATTGTACTGCGATGAGAGCGGCAAGACACCGAGACCATATGTCACGAGAACATTTCGACGACAAGTCTTCGATAGCCTGCATTCTCTCAGCCATCCTGGGGCGAACGCTAGTGCCAAGCTCGTTGCTGAGCGGTACGTCTGGCCTGAAATGAGGAAAGACTGCAGAGAATGGGCGAAAAATTGCATAGCGTGTCAACAGTCCAAAATAACACGGCACGTCTCAGCACCTCTGAGTACATATAAACTGCCACGCTCTCGGTTTATGCACATCCACATTGACCTAATCGGCCCCCTTCCGTTGTCCCAAGGATATCGGTATTGTCTAACCGCTATCGATCGTTTCACGCGATGGCCAGAGGCAATACCTATTAAGGACATCATGGCTGAAACGGTAGCAAGAGCCCTCCTATATGGATGGATTGCGCGTTTCGGTTGTCCTACACAAATTGTGACAGATCGTGGGGGGCAATTCGAGTCTGCGCTCTTCAAAAAGTTGTCCGAGATAGCCGGCTTCGAACACAGAAAAACTACCGCATACCATCCCGCAGCAAACGGCATGATCGAAAGGTTCCACAGGCAGCTAAAGGCAGCTATAACTTGTCACGGGAACGACAGTTGGGTGGATGCTCTCCCACTGGTACTCCTGGGTATACGCAATGCCTACAAAGACGACATTCAGGCGACAGCTGCAGAAGTAGTATACGGTCAGACATTGAGACTACCAGGGGATTTCTTACAACCCGAACCACATGACACTACGGACATAACAGAGTTTGTGGATAGGTTACGCATGATCGCAAGGAACTTGCAACCATCACAAGCATCGCGTCACTGTAACCGCGCCATATTTATATTTAAGGACCTCGCGACGGCATCTCACGTGTTCTTAAGGGATAACGCGTCATGCGGGTCATTCAAACCGTCTTACACCGGACCACATAAGGTCCTCGAACGGGGGGAGAAAACTTTCAAACTCCTCCTAAGGGATAAAACAGTCACAGTATCAATAGACAGACTTAAGCCGGCCTACATACTCCGTGACTCGCATACTAACCAGACTACACTAGACAATAACACTCGTACTCAGACAACACAAAATAGCACATCTACACCACTCTACCGTTCACACGTCACCAATTATACACCTGAAGCTGAGGATCCCAGCGGCGTTAGAAGAACGCGATCAGGCCGTACGGTACGCTTCCCTGACCATTATGGCCCTTATTATCGCCCGTAGCCCGGGCTCAAGGGGGGGGTGATGTGGCGCCTGCGGTGCCTACTTAAACGTTAGGTAGTTTTATTAATCGCGCAACAAGCGAGTCGTACGAGTAGGAGGCCGCGCAACGCGCATGCGCAACACGCATGCGCAGTGCTGGGCGGCCGAAGGCGCGGACGCCGCCGCCGGCCACTGCTCGTACGACCAGTCAGCCACGGTCTCTGAAAGCGAATCCACGCTCGCTCGTTGTCGCACACGCAGTCCTAATATTACGTTTTCCAGTATTAAGATTATTTTAAAGTCCGCGTCCAAGTACATTATATCACAATAAGTCTGTTTGTAGTTCTGTACTGAGATAATAATAAGTTAAAGTGTAAAGTAATAAGCTTGTTTATAAAGTAAAGTTATAATAGTGAATTAAAATCAACCTTGTATTTACCTATCTATTTCATTTAACGAAGCCTACCTATTGCCTACCAGTCTAGTTCCCACACGACCACCAGTAGACCTGGTGCACTGTATTAGAAGCCTTATGTATCGCAATGTCGCAGATACGCAAGAGAGCCGCCTTCGTCGGTACGATCACGTCAATCTGCGTCTGATCGATAAGGAGCGAACGTCCGAGTGCCATCACTGCGACGCGAGCGACGTCACGGGACTGCACACGCTCACTGAGTGGCCGGCAAGGTGGGAGCTCGTGGCGGCCCTGGGAGTGAGAGTTCTCATCCTCGCCACCTTGCTCACGGCGATGGTCCGCTGTGCGGACGCGTGGGTGGCCAGCGTCTCCTTCTGCGTCCTCCTTTTTTTCTTCTTTCTAATGGTCGTGAAGGAAACGGTGGAACGGGAGTGGCGGCGTAAGAGAGAGAGACTTACAGATCACACCACCCGCGTGCGCAGGCAACTGGGGCGTCGGAGGGTACAGACTGACCTCCGTCCCTCATGAGCGCGGGCCTGGGGCTGACGGATAGAGCCGCCTGTCACCCCAGCAGAAGCAGGCCACGGCGGCGGCGTGGTTAGAAGCGCGCCTCCCCACTCTAGGGCGAGTCCTGGTTGTCCTCCTCCCGAAGAGGGCCAGACCGCAAGGGATGGCCCTGATGGTTAGCCGGGGTGCGAGGAATATGTCTAAGACAACCTCACCTCCGGCCTAGCACCACGACCCTCAGTTGGCGTGCGGTTTTAGTCGGTTCAAGTCCGACATAACCTCCCCACCCGGCTCCAGCCGGGGAGGAAATGTAGGAAGAAGAGCTACAAGACGGACCCTGAAACTGTGCAATTGGGTTGCTAGGTGCCTGCAGGAGCGCCGTATTCGTGTCCTCTCTCCCCATGACTCTCTTTCTTCAGCTTTCATTGCTATGCAGATGATAGCACCTTACACGAGAGTTATCACGGAAATCCTGCGGCTACACAGTCTGATATCGATGAAAAAGGGTAGCTTCTTGTCATTGAGATTGTCCGGATCGTGGATCACATTTTGCAATGGCGCTCTGAGAACTTGGTGGAGTACAATGCTAAGAAGACGCAGGCACAGCAAAGGTATTTTCTTTTCTTACACCATTCCACTCTTCAGAGCACGCCACTACCACTAAACGACAATCGGATCGGCATCTACTCGTAGTAAGGTACTAAGTACGTGTTTGTAATGGTGGCCTTTTCTTGACACTTTGCCTTTATCTTACCGTCAGGCGACGAGAAGTCAAATTGTCGTGCTCGGCTCCTATACATTTAGATTAATATGCGCGCTCTATACATCTATATATATAAAAATGAACCCCTATTTCCCTTGGTCACGACATCACGCCTGAAGGGCTGAACCGATTTCGCTAATTTTTTTTTTTGATGTGTTCGTTATTGTTAGGAGAAGGTTCTTATGAAAAAAAAAAAGAAAATTGCGCGGAAAATTAGAAAATTTAAGAATACATAACCACCATATAAAATAGCTAATCCGACATACAATAGGTACGCCATGTTTAAATTTTGAATTTGGAATACGAATTGGAAAAAATGTGTTTATTATTCTAATACTGCTGTATGATATTCTTCTATGTTATCTGACGTTTGATATAGAATTGATATTATGCGTGCAAATATCGTCAGAGGGTGATTAGTAGACATTCTTCTGAATGAACAAAATGCCCGTTGAATGGGCCGCGAAAATATTTATGGTGGCTATTTTTTTATTTAGGTCGAAAAATTTATGGTTTATGGTAGTATGAACGCCCTTGAGCTTAGAGATATATAGTTGTATGGGTCCCATAGGTATATAGGCTCCGTAGTTGTAAGTATGGGCCCCGGTGACCTATTAGTGTCGGGAGCTCCGTGGGCGTATGGGGCCCGAATCGAAATGCTTTCCGTTGTCAAAATAATTAGGATAATTTGATACAGCTAATTGATTCTAATTTCTAAGGCGAAACGAAGTTTGCCGGGACAGCTAGTAAAATATAAACTAATGTGATCTTCGGTATCTCGTAGTTTGATATTTCGTACAGGTTTGAACTTCGAAATTTTGTAATTAGGGCTTTTAAATATCGTTTCTTTTGTACGTAACTGGCAGGTATGGTCTGTCTACGCGCGGTGGGCATTTTAATTTTATGAGTATTTTCAGTATCCTCAGATATCAACAATTAGGTGTAGGTATGTCCCCAGCCTTATTTTGTTCGAAATCTCATAATCTCTGTAAAAAGTTTAACATGCTATGTATGACACTGAAACAAAAGACATGCCAATGACGTCACGTAACATAATATGACAGGGATGAATGTATAAGAAGAAAAGAGATACGAAATGTAATTGACAGACGTAATACGTCACAATAAATCATATTACTCAAAAATGCACTCTAACCACAAGGCTTACAATAGTTTTTTCATCATTGGTAAGACAATTTTCACCATTATTTTGACTGGTAAAGAGCGTCTTGCAGCCCACTGTGCATCTCGGTGATGTGTGCGTGCACGGCTGCGTCTGTATTTTGACAGATTTTGAGTCGTGCGCTCCGCGGACTCGGTCCTTAAGGTTGCAATTCTCAAAGCACAGAGCCATTCAACAAGAAAAAAGGAGGTTGCATTTGTCAGAGGATGCAATTTTCTTTTTTATGAGGGGTTAAACCCACTTAAAAAAGACAGCGGTCGTGGCACAAGGGTTGCAACCCCATACCTACTTGAATTTAACTTTGATATCTACAAAATAAAATTGCATCCTCTGACAAAAGCACGCTAAGTCCGAAAAATTTAAGATTTCAATGGACTAAAAGTACAGAGAATTCCACTATGAAGTTCTGTGAATGTCAGATGTTACTCCGTTGGTGGGGTAAGCAGAGACCAAACACGTAAAAATATCGTTTATTCCGAACCTGACCCGAAAACTTGACCCGGTCGCGGGATAGGATAAAAATTTGAATAATTTGTTCCCAACCATATCTCCCGATTGCAAATTCGTCAAATTACCTACTGTTAACCCGATATTTTGATAAAAAGAAAGGTACACAGATATTAAAATATCAATGAAAATATTATATGCGTTGTGGCGTCGACGCGGCGCGCCGCGTCGCGCTCGACGCCTCTACGGAGCTAATTTTGTATAGAAAAACGTGGGGTCCCACTGACAACGCAATCACGCGCGTTGCTGCAGAATACGCGGGTACAAGCAGAAAACGCGAGGTATGGCACACTGAAATCTGCCATCACGCGCGTGTTTTTCGAGGGATTTTTAGTCCGAGAGCTGTTAGAAATTTCTGCGTAGGTAATTGAGACGAATTTTAAATTAATATTATTGCAATGCAACATGACTATTTAACGGCAAATTTGGAGCGCTTTCACATCAACTGACGTCCGATATCCAATATCCGATATCCGAGATCGGAGGAAGTCAAATATCGATGCCCAATATCGTGTATTGGAGCCGACACCACTGTTTTGGCTCGTTATCGGAACACGCAGAGACTGCAAGCGACTTTCAACCTAAATGGCATTTTCTTAGTTACGTCTCTTTTCGCTTTAATAGATGACGCTGATCACGAATATAAGAAAAAAAAATAGTTACTATGTCATGTCAATAAGTCGAAAATAGCTTGCACTTCTAATCATTTTCTTTTCATCTCTAGCGTTCTTAATATAGTCTGGGCTATCGAGCTAATGGTCGGATGGCTTTACTTTACTTTCCTCAAAATTTTAGATTACTTCACACACCTACCTACTAAAAAAATTCTAATATCTCTCGGACTATTACTAGCTCTCTCGCGTCCACGCGCGTCGACGAACGACGCCGCGTCGAGCGTTGCAGTGTGCCAATCGCCTAAAACGCGAGGTATGGCACACTGAAATCTGCCATCACGCGCGTGATTTTCGAGGGATTTTTAGTCCGAGAGCTGTTAGAAATTTCTGTGTAGATATTTGAGACGAATTTTAAATTAATATTATTGCCATGTAACATGACTATTTAACGTCAAATTTAGAGCGCTTTCACATCAACTGACGTCCGATATCCAATATCCGACATCCGAGATCGGAGGAAGTCAAATATCGATGCCCAATATCGGGTATTGGAGCCGACACCACTGTTTTAGCTCGTTATCGGAACACGCAGAGACTGCAAGCGACTTTCAACCTAAATGGCATTTTCTTAGTTACGTCTCTTTTTGCGTTAACAGATGACGCTGATCACGAATATAAGAAAAAAAATTAGCTACTATGTCATGTCAATAAGGTCGAAAATAGCTTGCACTTCTAATCATTTTCTTTTCATCTCTAGCGTTCTTAATATAGTCTGGGCTATCGAGCTAATGGTCGGATGGCTTTATCCATATCCATATTAATTAATATTATAAATGCGAAAGTAACTCTGTCTGTCTGTCTGTCTGTCAGTATGTTACGCTTTCACGCCTAAACCACTGAACCGATTTTGATGAAATTTGGTATAGGGGTAGATTAGACCATAAGTAAGGACATAGGCTATGTTTGGTCGCGATAAACGATATCCACATGGGTAGAGCCGCGGGCTAAAGCTAGTCAAATATATACTATAGTTAAAATAAATTATCTAACCGAGCTTATTAAATTAAAAGGTAGGAATGGTAAAAGAGCGGTAAAATTGCGTCGGTTCTTATTTTATCATCATCATCATCAACATATCAGCCACACATAGTCCACTGCTGAACATAGGCCTCTCCCATAGACCTCCAGAATGACCGATCTGAAGCAGCACGCATCCAGCGCTTCCCGGCGACCTTGATGAGGTCGTCCTTCCACCTGGCGTTGGGCGTCCTACACTACGTTTGCCCGTACGCGGTCACCATTCCAGAACTTTTTTGCTTCATCGGCCATCTGTTCTGCGCGCTATGTGTCTCGCCCACTGCCACTTCAACGAGCTAATCCGCTGGGCTACGTCGGTTACTTTTGTTCTCCTACGGATATGATCATTTCTGACGCGATCACGTAGAGAAATACCGAGCATAGCCCTCTCCATAGCTCGTTGAGCGACTTTGAGCTTTTGTAGGAGACCTATAGTGAGGGACCACGTTTCACATCCGTAAGTCATCACTGGTAACACACATTGGTTAAAGACTTTCGTCTTTAGGCACTGAGGTATGTTATTATATAGTTTTTATTTATTTTTAATCATCCACCCAATCTATAATAAATTGATTTGACTATTAAATTGTATGACGTCTCTAAATCTTTTTTCATACTAGTTACATATCGTTTTGAGGTTTAGTAAAAAGTGTCTAATTTGACTAGTCAGTAGAACACCCAATTCTTCATAGAAAGATCAATGACAAATGTAGCCTCGCATCATTATGTATTGAGATCAAGTATAGCTTTGTACATTATAACAATCCGGTAACCTATTATGCGGCAAATGTTGGCACAAGTGCAGATTTCCATTGCGTAATGAAACAATCGGCCTTTGCATACAACATAACTCCGTATTTATTGTGTTTTCCAGCTAACATCTGGGCCCTAATTCGGCTTGACCGACCGTAACGTAGATACTGTATAACTCCATTCATATATCATAAGAAAAACACAGCAGAGAGTTCTTTCAACAACTTGAGCGGGATGAAGTTTTTTTCATACTGCACAAAACAGAGCGCACCGTTTACACTTTCCGGTCGCTATCTGTGAGGATTAACTCCCTGCCTATGGTTATGCCTGCGATGATATAATTAATTACTTATCAGTGAGCGCTATAGGATTCCAAAGCTCGTATTATTTACATCTTACTGATCCTTATTATCATTCCAGTGTATGAACAGAAACCAAGCGAGGGGGATCGCTAACTTGTCTCTAGTAACTTCATAAATCAGATTTTTCTCGCTGCCAATAGATGTCGTTTATCGATTTAAAAGTAAGCTATCGTTGTCAATAAGGGTTGTGTACAAATACTACGTGTCGCAGACATAAGGCCATGCATGAGGGAATGTTGGTACCCGATGGATAAATGTTTTGAATTTTTGAAGGTTACTATTTACTTTATGCATTGTAAAGTAATACAGTAACCGGTATTCCTAATTCCTACGTAAGGGATATCGAAAGTGAAAAAAAAATTGATTTAACGATATTTATAAAAATAACAATATCGACGTGGATTATATTCGAGAAAAAAATATCAATATATATTTTCAAATAACTGGCGTGTCATTGCCATTATGCCATACCGGTAGGTACCTACTATTGTACCAATAGTAGGTAATTTGTATAAAAAAATGTATAGAAGTGTAACACTCATCGGGATATTTATCATGGTTTTTTTTTTTCATATTGAGTAGGTAACCGATATTTCGGTGCTGTTATAGTAGTTACAGGCGCAATGATCATGGTGTACTGACCATAAGTGGCAAATTGCGCCTAACGTACTAGTGCGCCTACCACAAATATACTTGGATATGTCATTAAATACTTTGCCTTCACTATACTTGTATCTAAATAAATTTAAAAATGTACCTAATTAAGATTTCCGCTGAACATCTTGCCGGATTCTTTTCAGGCCGGAGGGCGGCGTTTCGAACCGAGGTGGTACATTTAAATTTTACTAGCTTTTGACCGCGGCTCCGCCCGCGTGGATGCCGGTTATCGCGACCAAACATAGCCTATGTCCTTTCTTATGGTCTAATCTACCCCTATAACTACCAAATTTCATTAAAATCGCGTAACATACAGACAGACAGACAAAATTACTTTCGCATTTATAATAATGGATATTATTATTTCTGACGTTTTGTATGTTCCGTTTTAAGGATCTATAAAGGATAAATGATTTTTGACTTTGACTTCGACACCGATCCGCAGCGGAGGCAACTCAGACAACTCAGACTTCAGAGAATTTATGAGATGCACATTGTAAGGAAAGGAACGTACCTAAATAAAATAGGTAATATATCTTTCTTTCTTTCTTACTTCTGAAGTCATTCAACGACCTCCATCCGTAGTCTCACACCATGCGAAATGCCTCATGGGCGACACCGTGCGGTTTTAATCGGTTCGAGTCCGACATACCATCCCGTATCTGTGAAGACGAAAAAAAAATATAGGTACACCCTTACTAATGAATCTATCAACGGACGCACACCGCCCTTTCCTTGGACATTTGACATTGTATGTAAAACAGAAAGATTACGATAAATGAGAGCTTGGACATGCCATTTATTTGTAGTTTTACACAATTAAGAAGTGCGGGTTTTAAATGTGTCTTTTTGCTGTCGTGCGTGACATGTTTGTTATCGAAAGGTGACAGCTCTAAGAAATCGCGGCGAGACACATCAATGAGGAAAACGGACTACCTACCAAGATTTATTTTGGGGAATTACCTGCCTGTAATAATTCCTACAAAAATTCATGTTATAATTACCTACCTGTAAGGCGTAAGAGAACTCATTTTCCTTAAATTGATAGCTATATTGTAGTCAGCTTCAAAAGTTAATGAACATTTTCAGATTTAAAACTCAAAAGCTGTATCTCAACTATTTTTGATTAATATGTTGTTTATAATCATTGTTTTAGCTATTGGAATGTACCTAATTATTATTTTTCATCCCTTCTATTCGAAAAATGACACTTTATTGTCACTAGTGGGCAGCAAAAAAGCTCTTTTCTGTTCAGAGCTAAGCAGTGGGCCGGCAAAGTGATTTGAATTTGGATAAGATTCATAGAAATCGAACGAAAATTGCACGGATTACTGGCTGGTTCGTGTTGGCTGCACAGCCCGGGGTGACCTGTACTAACTAAAAAAAAACAAAGAGCGCCAATTACCTATCTTAGTACGAGTACATACCTACATATTTAAGTTGTATTTTGCAAATATGAGTTCTACGTCGAGTTATGAAAGTGACAATGCATTAACTCCTGATACAATTAGGTATTATAGAAGCTAACAACGCCGTACAAAACATGTTACCCACGAAATCTCGGTAGAAATATTTTCCCATAGAACGGTGATGAAAAGTGGAGTCGTAGTCCGAGTCGTATCCTAAACTTCTCAAGAAAGAAGATTACTATGGCAGATACAAGAGGATGAATAAAACAAAACATTACTTATAGTACATCATGTATTTAAAAGATCTTTCTCAATATCATTTACATACGTAAAAACGTCCCTTACTATTTACAACATCCAATTCACAACTCATTTACAATAATAAAATAAATCACAAAAAAGTATAAAAAAAATCAAATAAAGGGATCATACCAAAATTCCTTCATTTACATATAAACTCATTTGATCATATACTACACGACATATACACTATATACAATATCAATACTGTATTTTGAGTCGTAGACAATATACAAGGATTTTCTTTTACATAAATAATTAATATTGCGAATTTTAGTAGTTAACTAAATATATAACTCCTTAGGAGGATATATGATGCTGAAGATATACAAAATATTCATTTATATCACCAATATTAGAAAAAAAATGAAGTGTGGGTAATTTTTCTACTTGACATGCGAGTTTCAAACGTAGTCATAAAGTTAACAGACAATTTCAATTAGTACCTATACACATAAGTAGAACTGACAGAAAAATACACCGTGTGTTGGCTAATATGAAGCCGGTCAGTCAAGCCTAATAAGGTCCTAGCTGTCTATACTTCATTTAGGATACCTATAGATTATAAAACTCTAAGAGGGTGTAGCGAAGATTTACAAGTTCCTAGACATCTACTAAGATGAGCGTTTGCAATGGTGAACCACACAAACTGATGGGTCTCAGTGACCATAGAGATCTAATAGAAACTGAAAAATTTTCACTGAAAGAGCGGCCAGTAATATGTTTCTAGTAATAGTAGCGAGAAGGTTCGTGCAGTCGAACTGACCATCTGGCTGGTTTTATCGTTACGCGTTTCGGCAGCGCCGTTGGAGCGCGCGCGTTCAGAGATATATGGGAGTAGAAGTTGCGTTTTTGTGTCGCGCGCTTGGGCAGCGCCGTTTAATAAACGCGCGATGTTCGACAGCGCTGTCCAAACGCGCGCTGCTCATTCGCTTCTACGGCCAGTGTGCGTTTTAGTGTGACGCTGTTGAGACGCGCCGTAGGTATAATTGTGTGAGAAATGAATTACATCGATACGGGCCGAGTAATCGAGGTAGTTCTATCCAGAAGTTGTTTATGGGACCCGGCCGATGAATTATACCAAAATAAGGATGCAAAAAATTAAGCCTGGGAAGAAATTGGAAAGGAATTGGAACTACTCTTTTTAGCCTTCCCTGCCTTCTTTTCCATAAAAAGTAAATAGCCAGTACTCGACTCGCATTAGCCTTCATAATATTGTACACGACTGTCTCACAGCAGCGGAACGCGTGCTACTAATCTCGTTTTATAGTGCACCGCTGTTCAAACGCGTGCTGTTAACAGCGCGCTGCTCAACAGCGCGCCTAGCGGCGTGACGATAAAACCAGCCTCTGGCTATGAACTTTTTTCTCCCGTAAATAAGATTCAAAATCGTTTGTTATTTTTTGCCTTAAATAGCCACCACCGGCGGCTGCTCGTTCAGTGTAAATAAGTCCTAATGAATACAATATTAGTATCAGTCAAATAACTTCATTTACAAAAATGAGCGAACCTCATAATATTCTTTGTTTTAACACAACTCATAATATAAATTGCTTTGACACAACTCATAATATTCATTGTTTTGACACAAATCATAATATTAATTGCTCTGACGCAACTCATAATATTAATTGTTTCGATACAACTCATAAGAACAAAACATTACACGCTTACATCTCGAAATATTATATTAGATGAGATCTTTATACATGTAACTATTTTAAGAATAATAATCTTGTCTTGGAGTGTGTAATTCAATTTAAAAAATACAACACTTAAAATTACGTAAACAATTTTATACCAGTGGTCTATCAGTGCCCAGATTAACATCATGCTAATTATCCGAACAAATTCTGTTCATAATTCAGCGATTTGATATTAGCGAGATAATTCAATCTCTATAATACCAAAAAATATCTCGATTTACTAGAATACCGTGATATTTGGTAGATTTATTTTAGGCCGAAACTGATTTTTGAACAGATGTTTATCACGTGAATAGACACCCTGAGGGAGGTGAATAGGGTAGATGAATAATTTTCTAACCTTTTAAGCTCGTTACCACTATGTCGAACAATATTTTCGTTGGAAACTGTAGTCAGGCTTTATTTTTAATAATATTCAGGCCTGACAGTTGCTACTGACCTGCAATTGCAAATTTTCAGCCTTGTCTAAATGGAATAAGGTTGATATTTAATTAACACTTAAAAGGCGCTCCAGCATTCTGCCTGAACAAAATTAAACCTGAACCATTCTATAAAGGAAGGGGACTCTTTTGTCCGCATTTAGCCTCCAATGTTTAGGAGCCATTTACTGTTATAGTAAGATACATAATATTGTGAATTATCGGCTAAAATAGTGGGAATGAGGTCTTAAATGCTTCAAGTAGTTTCATACCCGCTAGGAGTGGGTCCATATCCTTAGGGTAATAAATTCTAGATAATTGATCTATTATTAAGTATCAAGGGGTTTTTAAACGATATTATAAATAAAATACGTTATTACGTAGGTAATTACTAGACAATAAAGTGCTTTAAAAAAAACAATTTTTACCGTATTGTATAGCGATTTATTTAATATTACTTTTATATTTACAGTTTATAGTATATTCATTCTGTGCTATAGTAGCCATTAGCTCATTGGAAGACTAAAACAGTGACTATGTCGTGTCTTGAAATATAGAAAAAAAAGGCAATATACTTGCATACAAATATTTGCACTAGGCAGAAATCCAAACCCTCAATATCCAAACCATCATTATTACATATATCTTAACAATGATCCTGTTTTTTTATACAACTTAGGTGGCAGACAAGCACATGGCCCCACCTGATGAAAAGTGGTTACCGCGGCCTATGGACGAATGCAACACCAGGGGCGTTACACTCGTGTTGCCTACCCTAACTCGTGCCCAGGTGATTGCATCATTGGCTTTTACTTTAGAAACAGGGGTCCATTTTTTTTCATATATTTTGGTTATTACGGACACGACTGCCCTCTGACCTTTCAATCTCGAGAGGATACTTGCACCAGAGTCTTGTCCATTGTTTAGTAGGTGCTCCCACTAGCAGTTAAGGTTGGCTTGAGCCTCAAGTGTTAATTAAACACACTCAATAGAGTTTGTAAATTAAATAGGTATATCAATTCGAATACATCAGGAATTAAAACTAAAACCCGACTACCGAAAAATCACGCTCTTAAAAGTGACCAACAAGAAAATATCAAGGAAAGCCGTGGTCGTAAGCCACTTACTCAAAAAACAATACATTCTAGGGAAAAGTCGGGTTTTAGTTTTAAACTTTATTTTTTATTTAAATTATTTTGGGGCAAGATAAAGCTAATAATTTATACATATTTGAAATGTGTTCATTAAGCAATTTCATTTGATACCAAACACGGCATTTTTATCTCAAATTTATTTTTTAACACAGTACCTTATGAGCGCTAGAGGGCGCCACACAAGATTGAGTGAATAACCATCGGATTATAAAGCCGCTTGTAACGATACCTCATTTCTCCCGTTCTAATAAGTAGTTGAGGAGCTATGAGGGAACAAATGAACATACATACATACATAGTCTGTCAAAATCATAACCCTCCTTTTGGCTTCGCCGTAGTCGGGTAAAAAGTGAATCGCTCGGGCGGGACTAGAACCCGCGATCTTTCCCTTCCCATTAGACCACTGAGCCGCGAGAAAATAATAATTAAAGATATTATTTACATTATTTTTTTGCTTGAGCATTGTCGTATCAAATCATTTGTATACACTGTACAATAATGTATGAAGGAATGTAGAATTCATTGAATATATTTCATTTACGAACTACATTTATTGCAAAAGAAAATATATTTTAATTTTCAATAAATTACACATTGTATAGTATTTTTTAGACCCGAAAATTTAGATTTAGGCAAGAATATATTCATACAGGAATTAATTAATTAAATAATTGTGTCTTGACTTGACCCTTATTTTACTCTTGGTGTAAGACATCTACTTCTACTACATGGGATACAACTAGACCCATTCCTAGAAGACATTTATATCTTTAGAAGTGTAAAGTCACATTTAAATCATATTCGAGATCGAATATATAGGGAAAAATTAAACTTCTCGGGCGGGACTCAAACCCGTGATCTTTCCCTTACAGGAGGAAAGCCTTGACCAACTTAGCTACGAGACACACACACACGAGACAACGAATCACATTGGTCGTGTCGCTGAGCTGAGTTGGTCAAGGCTTTCCCCCTGTAAGGGAAATATCGCGGGTTCGAGTCCCTTCCGAGAAGATTAATAATTTTTCCCTATGTATTCGATTTGTATAGTTAGCATACTTAATGCTGTAAAATTCATTCAAACATATTCGAGATAGAATCAAAGCAGGGTGCTTTCGTGAAAAAAAAATTGATGCATCAGAACATTAAACAAACAATTTTTGAAATTTCAAACTTTATTCTACAGATATTGTTTCTTACTTTCCAAATTCGCGGTTTTGGTAGGTTTATTTTTATAAAATATTTCATTAATTCCTTTCTAAACCGATTTGAATAATTAGCATACTACATGCTATAAAATTTCATTCAAATATTTCATTTACAAATAGATGTCGCATTCTGATTGACAATTTGAGCTTAGGGTCAATCCCTGCTGATTAATTAGCAGTGGTGGCCAGAGTATGTCACTAGAAATGATTATTTTTCTCCCATAGATAAGATTCTAAATCGTGTGTAATATTTTGCCCTAAAAAGCCGATCCTGGCCGCTGGTCTTCGAATGGGGATTAACACTAAAGGTGCCCTCAAAATAGACGCGTGAAATGACACGCTGCGTGCCACTCCTAATTCAAGGCTATCAGTACGCTAGTGGCGCCTCTAAAATTTGTATGAAAATTTTCGGAGTAGGTAACGCGCCACTTAACGCGTTAATTTGAAGGCACTCTAAGAGAATTGCCCTACAAGTACAGTATAAAAGCAAGCACGTAACCAAGGTCCATGTTATGCTAACTACGATAAATTTAAAAACCCCTTACTAAATAAATGAGACCTTTGTCAAAATACTCAGGTTTGGTGACTCATTCCTATGCCGCACGTAGTGTTTCCTTCTTCCTACAGTCCCCGTCATTTAAACGGGGCGGGGAAAAGCATCTGATGAGGCCGTCAAGCTGAGTGCTGCCATTGTAACAATGTTGAATGTTATAGTGATTGCATTTAAACCTCGGAATACTTTTATATCTTGGACCTAAACCGCGAAACAATGAAGGCACGCGCGAATTGCTTTTTAATAATATATGCTTGGTGAATTTGAGCTCGTCCACCGCAGTAGCACCCCATGCTATCCTCAAAATACACCCAAGAAAAGTGTACTACGCGTATAGAACACATTTTAGGTCCAAGATATATGCCTCGAGGGTATACTACCCACAAGTGACCAGGGCCTCGATTCGGCTAAAGCAAAACTATTGTCAAACCACAGAGATTGCAAAAAGCGGCAATAAAGTTTAGACTTTATTTCTATACGCTTAGGTCCAAAATTAAATGACAAAAGTTTCTTTACACTCTTTTATTCACACCGCTAACAGTTATTTAATATTGGACTTTAAAGGCATCGCTTTAAAGTCTATAATGTATTGCTTTTTGCAATCTCTGTGGTTTGACAATAGTTTTACTTTAGTAGAATCGAGGCCCAGTGATACAGCATGTTTACAACCCTAAACAAATTACATAATAATATGATACTATTCACTCCCTATTACGTTGAGGGACCGAAAATCATAATTGGCGAAACGTGGGTGCTAATGAACCTCTGCCTACCCCTTTGGATATTTACAGGCGTGGTGAGTGTATGGATGGATACTATTCACGTAATAAATAAACTGTCCAATGACATGGTTGTTTTTTTTTATTAATTCATACTTAGGGCGTTTAATAAATTCTCAGTATAATGGTTGTAACCTGGTTGTAGATATGAATACTTACCACAATATATTCATTAATTTAAATAATCAAAAAATCAAATGCAATAGTCAAAATAACAGCCACTACATAGTTTAAAGCAAAGTCGTTTTCCGCGTCTGTCCGTCCCTATGTATGCTTATATCTACAAAACTACGCTACAGATTTTGATGCGATTTCTGTTATAGATATAGTAGTTCAAGAAGAAGGTTTGTATGTATAATACATGCTTAATATAGTAGAGGGTGCAGCGGGAACGGAATCGGACGTGACGCGGGCGGAAAAAATTGGCGACACGAAGTTCGCCGGGTCAGATAGTAATATTATATTACATTTTACACAATGATATCTAGAAACCAGACTAATGTAGCATTGGTTCTCGAATACGTAAACATACTTATATACATATTTTTATAAATATAAACATTTTAAACATGACAACACCCTGTCTAACGCGAAGAAGATGAAACTGTTATCAAGCTCTATGGCGTGGTGTGGAAATAGTGCCTTCTGTGCTACGCAGGGGGCGCGAGTTTGACTCCCGCTCCGTGCAAATATTTGTATGCATGAAAATGTCTATTTGAATTGGCCTCATATTGCTGTGCCTCAGCGAGAGTGTTAAGCCGTCGGTCCCAGTTGTCATACTAATATCTATGCCAGTCGTTATATAGGGAAATAGACCTAGAAGACATTGGAAATCTGAAGGTGGAACAGATCATAAGTTTTTGCAAGGAAACAGGTAGGTTCGACAAAACGCCGTGATTGCCGGACATCCCACATTCCACCATAGGATAAAGGGGAAATGGGTGTAATGGCCCTACGCAAGAGGATGGATCCCCTGCTGGCAGTAAATAAGTAAATAGGGAAATGGGTTCACATAAGGGCTGATCACCTCTCCAGTCAAGTGTTTCCTGCTGATATTAGCAGCCGTAGAAGTGGGTTTATCATCATGACTCCAAGAGCAGGCAAGATTCGACACAGCAGTATAGTAAGGTCATCCCAAGAAATTCATTTTTTTTTCTTTTATATGTCATACTTATGTAGAACAATATTCTATGGTCATGGACAGAAGCCATTGAAGAAAAATCCCGGTCAAGTGCGAGTCCTACTGGCACACTGAGGTTTCCATACAAAACTGGATTGAAGGAAGAATTTATGCCAAAAATATATCTTTTAACAGTGTTGAATTTGGCAGCTTCAAGAGGTTACAGACTTGTTGTGTGTGCTATAAATTTCAACTTGATAAATACAGGCATTCCTGAGAAAAATGTCTTTACTCACTGACAGACAGCAAAGTTTAACCACAATTTTTAACCTGGAAATATGTTCCAGAGGGCACTGTGCAAATGATGTAGCCCTATAGAAAACATAAATAAATAAATAAATATTCCACAACACTCTACACAACGATATCTAGACCGATGGTAAGCTTAATTAGCTTGTGTTAAGGAATCTAGAATGCGGATAAAAATACTTGATACTTTTTTTTTGTAAATACATACATTTTATACATAGAAACACCCAGACCAATGCAAATAGCCATATATGAATAAATAATATATTTTACTAATATGTTTTAACTTTGATAACCAAAATGAAACTACTTTCATAGATTCAGAGCTAATAAATGCGTAAGGATTAGAGGGATTTGGAAAGTAATCATAAATGATATATACATAACTTTATTTTTCTATGAATAGAACTTATTGAACGCCCCTCACAAATATAGGTCTGGAGATACGAGTTTGAAGCATACAGCAGCAACAGAATAACAGGTTGCTGTGACATATTGCAGACAATACTGCCTTCTAGAGCAAGTGGCAATAGATTGACGAATGTATAGAATTGACACGTAGTTTAACGAATACATCAGGAAAAATTAGTATCTCGGACAAGACTCGAACCTCGAAACTTTCCCTTAAAGGGGAAATGCCTTACCAACAGGCTACCGAGAAACGCCCGGTGTGTCAAATTTTTCTTCTATTTTTTTTATCTATCTTTAAGGCGACGGTGGAGTCATCTATCGATGTTTCGTACGAACTATTTGATTTTTATAGTAGACAATACTGCCAACCTTGTAACTTTTTCACACTGGCAACACTAAACCATACTTCAGTGTCAAATTGACATTTACCGCCGTTCCCTATTGGGACTTTATCCGTAGATGCAATCTATCTTTAACTGTTAGTATGGTATTCCATACTAACAGTTAAAGATAGATCGTATCTACGGATAAAGTGCTCGGCTGTTGAAATTCAAAACATAGTAACTCCTATTTCACACCAATTTCGGAAAAAAAAAAGAATGCCACGATGCTCTTTTCCGCAAAAAACTCAGTTACCATGTTTTGAATTTAAACAGCCGATACGTCAAATTTGACTGTTGCGATCAATCTTTAACTGTGAGTATGTTATTGGGAACGGCCGTTAATGTGTTGTCAATGCAGAAAAAAGTTTATTTTAACGAGAAATCTATAGCTGGTACGATTTAGAAGTCGGTAAAATATACTTGTCTCTCTCTTACCATGAAAAAAAATGATAACTTACTGACATGTCGTCTGAACGTATACCAATATGGTCCATACAAATAGAAGAGTATAAAAACGCTTGAATGATTTTTTACAGCATTAAGTATGCTAAATATACAAATCGAATACATAGGGAAAAAGAAGAATCATCCGTCGCCTTAAAGACGTATAAGATGGGAAATTTGCATCACATCGGGCGTGTCTCGGTAGCCGAAGGTGTCAAGGCATTCCCCCTGTAAGGGAAAGACTGCGGGTTCGAGTCCCGCCCGAGATGATTCTTCTTTTTCCCTATGTATTCGATTTATAAAAACGCTATTAGTATTACGACGACGTTGCGGTCATCTACTGCTGCTGTATGCAGTCGACTACAAACTCACACCCTAAGAAATGTTACCTAAGCTTCAAATCGAATATTTCATCAAAGTAAACTTCATTATTGCTTGTCTTAATGCTAATAGTTGTCACTTAATACAACAGTATTACCGACACGACACTGGAGCAGCCCTCTGTTTTCCAACAGCCAACACACTTGAGCACTGGGCGCACAATCACACTCTAGCGCGGACTAGCCGTGGCACACTTCGACACACTAATACCTATGTACAATAGTTTAGGATGCTCGTCTCTTTAAAGTCACTTTACCGCGAGCTAGCTGCGATATATATATCCGTACTCGTTCTAGGTTTGTTTTCTTAACCCATATCTGTAACAAGAATAATTACAATTTAAATAAAAAAGGCAAAAAATAAAAAATACTGGCGAAATGTGGGTGCTAGCACCTCTGCCTACCCCTTCGGGGAATACAGGCGTGAGTTTATGTTATGTTATGTAAATAAAAAAGGTATGGGTAATGGACTGCTGAGACGAGGTCTTGGGTTCGATTCCAGGTTCACCATGGCACACACCAATGACTTTTCGATGCTTTTCGAAGTTATGTGTGTATTTATCGCAGGTTTATACGTGCCCGGTTAGTGGCAATAGGCCACCTATTACATTGGGACCTAAACATAAACTGGCAAAATGTGGGTGCTAGCACCTCTGCCTACCCCTGTGAGTTTATGTTAATATGTTATGTTAAATAAAAATATGCCGTGTTGGTTCCGAGTGGAGTAGAATAGGACCACCCCAGCTCTTTCTGTGGGTGTCGTAAAAAGCGGCTAAGGGTTATGGCTGTTCTCCATCCGATAGTAAACATACAGCCCAAGAAAAATGGCCCGCTAGACGGCTACAGGCTCGGCCCCTATTACGTCGTGGGACTGAAAATCATAACTGGCGAAATGTGGGTGCTAATACACTTCTGCCTACCCCTTTCGGGGATTCACAGACGTGAGTATATGTATGTGTGTATGTAGCTATATAATTCTACTTATTCATCCTAACGGTAGTCATAGTTGCATCTGAAGCTTACTCCGGGTACAAACTGTCAACATGTTAAAATGTATAAAGTATCAGATAGCACGAGTGTCAAAATGTACAAACGTAAAATAGTTTCAAATCGTCAAAGTGTTGTAACAATCAAATGTAGGAATGTAGTGATGCTAGAAATTACAAATGTAATATTGCATGAGTGTCAAAATCCATACTAATATTATAAATGCGAACGTAACTCTGTCTGTCTGTCTGTATGTTACGCTTTCACGCCTAAACCACTGAACCGATTTTGATGAAATTTGGTATAGGGGTAGATTAGACCTTGAGAAAGGACATAGGCTATGTTTGGTCGCGATAACCGACATCCACGCGGGCGGAGCCGCGGGCAAAAGCTAGTGCACAAATATAATAAAGAATAAATGGTAAAATGATTACATCAAACAGATAATTGATATAAAATAAAATAAATATGAAATAAAATATAAAAAAAAAAACAACAATAATAAGTAAATTATTGTAAGTTTTGTGGATTTTAATCTGAATTTAGTGTTAAAACAAGAAAAGTACATACTGTAAATTGAACATTTCAGCAACTGTATATTTTGACCATTGCTCATTAGGTCATAAATACATATTGTCGATTGAACATTTCAGCATTAGTACATTCTGACAAAAGGATATTTTGTCATAAACATTTTGACACTTGTGCTATCTGATACTTCATACATTTTAACATGTTATCAGTTTGTACCCGGCGTGTTCTAATGTAACAGCGGGTTTGGCTAATCTTGAAAAAGTTTGCCATCAGACTTCCACAAGGCGATATCGAAATACTGCTGCTAGACCAGTTGTTGGACACCATAAGGCTCCAACTGTCATTAATATCGGTATGGCAACCGGGATATTCGTTCATACAAATATTTGCACTCAGCGGGAATCGAACCCGCATTCCCTGCATAGCGTTTACTACCGCCACGTCAATAAGGCTGTCCACTAATTATACTAGTAAAATACTTCCACAGCTAGTACGTACCGCCTCATCGGTGATGGCGTGTATGTGGCCGGGAAACTTGGGAAGGTCCCGGCCCTCGACGGACACGCTCTGGCCGCGGTGGTACCAGCGCCGCTCGTACAGGAGCTTCCCGTCCTCCACGCGGGTGTCCGTCGTCTCACCCGTGTCCCTCTCCCGCACCGGGGATTCACCTGTATAATACCGTTAAATTAGTATAAAATAATGGCACTTTTATATGTCTATTTCTCCAGTTTCTTTCATTAAACCGCAGTTCTTCTATTACACACCAGATTTTGATATAGTGTTTGAGATCATTCAGCCAGGGATATGTCGAAGACAACGTCACCTCCGGTCTAACACCTAGACCCTCAGTCGGCGTGCGGTTGTAGTCGGTCCGAGTTCGACATAACCTCTCCTTCCGGCTCCGGCGGGGGAGGTATCCGAGGGTGATTTCCACACAAAAAAAAGAGTTCATTATCATCACTTTAGTAATGTTTACGGTCTCATCCGAGGCCTTCCCCTTGGCTTGGAGTCCAATTATTCCTCTTTTGGTTTAACTTAGTATGAGTTTTATGGGAGTTACTGCCGTTTGATCTGCCTCCTCGAGCTTCGTTTGTTGATGTACTAGATTGTAGGTGAGTTCGGCTTGAGCCCAGAGGTATATGTTAGAAATCTGTAGTACAAGCACTCACAGCTACCAGAGTTAAGGTGCTTCCTACCTTTCCAGGGGAAGAGCAGGGGAATTGGGTGAATTGGCCCATGCAAAAGGGCAGATCAGTCATCGGGTCAACGGCGTTCCCTGTTGGAAGTAATGCGGGATGCGGATGCTAGTCGGCCTCGATGTCTTGCTCGTCAGTACACTATATCTGCTGCACACACACTCACAGTTGAGGAGCTTCCTGGGCGGCGGGTTGGCGGGGTGCGGCGGGCGCGGCTCATGGTCGCCTCGCTGTCTCGCTCGTCAGTACACTATATCTGCGGCACACACACTCACAGTTGAGGAGCTTCCTGGGCGGCGGGTTGGCGGGGTGCGGCGGGCGCGGCTCGTGGTCGCCTCGCTGTCTCGCTCGTCAGTACACTATATCTGCGGCACACACACTCACAGTTGAGGAGCTTCCTGGGCGGCGGGTTGGCGGGGTGCGGCGGGCGCGGCTCGTGGTCGCCTCGCTGTCTCGCTCGTCAGTACACTATATCTGCGGCACACACACTCACAGTTGAGGAGCTTCCTGGGCGGCGGGTTGGCGGGGTGCGGCGGGCGCGGCTCGTGGTCGCCTCGCTGTCTCGCTCGTCAGTACACTATATCTGCGGCACACACACTCACAGTTGAGGAGCTTCCTGGGCGGCGGGTTGGCGGGGTGCGGAGGGCGCGGCTCGTGGTCGCCTCGCTGTCTCGCTCGTCAGTACACTATATCTGCGGCACACACACTCACAGTTGAGGAGCTTCCTGGGCGGCGGGTTGGCGGGGTGCGGAGGGCGCGGCTCGTGGTCGCCTCGCTGTCTCGCTCGTCAGTACACTATATCTGCGGCACACACACTCACAGTTGAGGAGCTTCCTGGGCGGCGGGTTGGCGGGGTGCGGCGGGCGCGGCTCGTGGTCGCCTCGCTGTCTCGCTCGTCAGTACACTATATCTGCGGCACACACACTCACAGTTGAGGAGCTTCCTGGGCGGCGGGTTGGCGGGGTGCGGCGGGCGCGGCTCGTGGTCGCCTCGCTGTCTCGCTCGTCAGTACACTATATCTGCGGCACACACACTCACAGTTGAGGAGCTTCCTGGGCGGCGGGTTGGCGGGGTGCGGCGGGCGCGGCTCGTGGTCGCCTCGCTGTCTCGCTCGTCAGTACACTATATCTGCGGCACACACACTCACAGTTGAGGAGCTTCCTGGGCGGCGGGTTGGCGGGGTGCGGCGGGCGCGGCTCGTGGTCGCCTCGCTGTCTCGCTCGTCAGTACACTATATCTGCGGCACACACACTCACAGTTGAGGAGCTTCCTGGGCGGCGGGTTGGCGGCGGGGTGTGGAGGGCGAGGCTCGTGGCGCGCGATGGCCCGCAGGTCGGCCTCGATGTCGCGCTCGTCCAGCTGGAACGTCAGCGTGTTGGAGATGGGCTTGCGTCGCTTCTCGGGCGCCGGCGCCGGCTCGTTGGCGCGCCGCCGCAGGATGCGCTTCATCACCGGCTTCACCTGCGAGGGGGGAAGATAAATAAGTGGTGTAGAAGGTGAGCAACCAAGCAAACAGGACACCAGGAGGCTACCATGACGCAACATTTAGTCATGTGGGCCTGAGGATGACGGGTGGAGCCGCCTTTCACTCTAGCAGAGGCAAGCCGAAGCAACACGCGCCTTCCCATACCCAGAGGGCGAGTATGATTGGCGTGTGTTACAGTCAGCTCGAGTCTGATATAACGATATCGAATTTTCACACGATTAAAAAAAACCATGAAGTCGCTTCAGGTTTTTTATGGTAGGATTAAGTTGTGCTTCCTTACCTCCATAGAATCTCCATTGAGCTCCATATGCTGTCTCTCATTTTCAATCAACTTCCTTTTGTCCTCAAAATCAGTCAATAAGTTCTCCCTTAACTCTAGTTTCTTGTCTTCAAACTCTTTCGCCGCAGCTTTCTTCTCTGCAATGTATTCTCTCTCTACTACATCATACATGTGTTCCCTGTAAAATTGAATAAGCCATTTTAATAATAATAACTTACTGACAGCAGAACTAGTGATCTGTCATTCTGTGTGAGCCTTTTCACCCATTCCCTTTTGACTGCAGAACAAAGTTAAAGCTTTAGGAATGTATGCTCTTCAAGAAAATTTACTTATTTGGAAGGGGGTTTTCAAAGATGTCTAGCAAATTGAATAAAATCAAACCAAGCCCCAGTGCATCATACACTGTTAAATTTTATCATTCTATGAATACAGTAATATATTACCTATATATTTTGTTTATCCTGAGCCTCTCGTTGAGTTGATGTTCTAGCCTCTTCACCCTCCGCAGAAACTCTGGGTGTATGCCATCTTCTAACTGCTGTAATTGCTTCTTCAAACTCGCTAGTTTGTCTTGATATAACCTACAACGTAAATAAGAAGCTATTATGGAGGTCTTCCAGGGTGTATAATATAATAATAGTTCATTGCATAGTTCGAAATACATCTGGAAAAAGATGCGCTCAATTGGGACTTGAAACCATGACCTTCTTGTTTTTCCCAATGTAAAAAAAGTTAGCATAATAAATGCTATAAAAATTTCATTAAAAAAAATACATTTGCAGCATGCACAGGACATATGATTTTTTATTAATTCTTTATAGCACACAAATAGTACAGAGGTATTACTTAAAAGATAATTTCAAGAACATGTATAAGGACGAGCTTAACTCTAAATGAATTCTCTTCCAGCAAACCTTTGAGTAGCAGAGAAGTAGTTAGGTAATGAATTGATGTGAAGTGTACAGTGTACAAAAAAGAATCTGATTGTTAAAGGACTTCTTCCATTCTCTTAGGTGACATCTCTGGTGATGGCATAGTAAGTGTGATGTTGTTTAAAAAAACATAAAGAAGCTAAATAATTTTCTTTATTTCTTCCATATTTTTTCTTACTGTGTTATATTTTTATGCTGATGGTTATGGAGGCAAAACTGAACACTATTGATCACTTGCTTACATAGTGTAAATTGACTGACCTGATTGAAAATTTTCTATTTTTGTGACATAGTCACAAATATTAGAACATAACAATTAATTACTTACTGTTCTTTAACCTCTACTGGTTCGTCAGTGTTGGGTATATCCGTCTCACTGGCTTCCTCAGTATCTGAAAATATTTAAAGAATCATTTTAATAGGAGTTACTCCACAGATCATGGTCTATCTGCTAAATGCTCATACACATGAACACCGCAGGACCTATGCACAGTGTGTTATAGAAGCCGACTTGCGGTCATGTGTGTTTTATATGTCTATTTGATGGGCACCATCGTGATGAAGAATTGGCAGAAATTCCGATACGATAATCTTCTCTAGTTTTAGAGATATTAATTTTTCTATGAGAGGTCAATGACCTTAAGAAAATCTTTATTTATTTTTATTGGGAAAATTATGACCCCATTACACTTTATAAGCACTCAGAGTAGTGTAACTGTATGCTATATATTTATATTAAAAAGTAGAAGACAGTAGCTTTAGTAGTCTGAGAAATATTAAATATTTTCTGTTTTTCACAATTATATTTTTGATAAAACAATTATCAAAAATATAATTGTAAAATAAAATTAGCGTTGTAGCATTTTGTTTTTGGTTATTACTATGCACAATAGTGTCTTCTACAATATCCTAAAATTTCACAAGCTACAAACGTACGTTAAAGGAGAAAAAGCGTTTCTAAGTTTTTTAGAAATTTCTATGGAAATAGGGTTGTCAACATTTAATTAATTACAAATATTAAAATCAACGTTTTTAGGGATTAAGGTTGAGAAGAGATTAAGGAAGGAGAGACGTTTATGTAGATTGTTGCACCAACTCTTTGTTGACGTGGTAAATAATTCCAAAAGTAAATAAAGACTAATAATAAGTTTTCTGTTTTTCATTTTTCGGACTCCTCATCGGAGTGTATTAATACTTCTTCTGATGACAAAGAAAGTGTCTCATCAAGTCTATGAAGCGTAACATTTTCTGTCGAGGGTTAACAGAGAAAGGACTCTCGGGTAGGGCTGTGCGTTTATTTTTATTCTTTCGCAAGTCAAAGGACACGGTTGTTATGTTTGGATCTGAGGATTCCAAAGCTCGGAGAAATAAATCGAGAATGGTAGTTTCGCGATTTAATTTTCGCGTATGATGCTCGCGATCATAACGCCAAAACTTATTTCTCGATTCACCGGCTTGTTCTGAAAACATACCAATCGGCAAGGAAATCGATTCTATAATGTTTTCACCATGTATCAGTATTTTATGCAAGGTGACTGACATATAAAACCACTTATAGTGTTCCACATATCTAGTGGCGAGATCATAGCAAAATACTTTAAACTTTTTAGAATCTATTTCCAAACCGCTTCTCCAGTCATCGTGTACTGATATTGGGTTTTAGCATATGCCTAACGAGGGCGGTACCCTTCCCAATACCAGGAGATGACCTTCATAAAAGAAAATTGCCAGGTAGCATATCTTTTGCCATGAGAATAGTATATTTACAATAAGTACATAATATTTAAATATAACGTCAATTATGAGTCATCAGTAAGAACTTTCTGGATCATAAATGGTACATTTCACACAATAACTTAATTTTTGACAACCCTAAGCAAGATTTAAAAAAAATCATATCTTACGAAACGCGTGTTTTTCGCGTCTGGTTTTTTTTGTGGCAATACATATTAACATTATACATATAATTCAATTTGAAACAAATGCTACAATGCAATAGTTTTCGAATAAAAAAATATTAAGTTATCATAGAAAATATTTTTTTTCTTTTTTTTAGTACTCCAGTCATCAATTATTTATGTGTACATTTGTTCTTTAGGTCAACATTCATCATGTTTATAAAATAATTATGGTTAAAAATCATAAAGAAATCAGCTATAAGGTTTTTCTGATTTCTATGGATTTTTCTCGATTTTTTTAATTTCTCAAAAAGTATGAGACGTACATCAACGAAAGTTTTTTTAAGTAGTTTGTCTTAAAATTCTCTTTACGAAGAGTTTATAAAACGGAGATGACCGCAAATCGGCTTCTATAACACACAATGCTATGTGCGCCTCTGAGAGCGCCATACAGGTGGCAGCACACTAGTAGAAGATAATTTGAGGACCGTGGTTCCATCGCCACAATTAAAGCAGAAGATAGATTTGAACAAGTAGCTAGCAATCATCGACATAGCTAGACTAGCTAAAGAAGGATATTGAAGTTACATGGTTCATCCCCAATGGGTTGGTGAAGTCAGAGGACAGTCTAAATGCTACAGGAAAAATATTGAAGTTCAGCCATGTCCAGCCAAGCTTTGGATGTGTCCGGGATTAATGCAAGAGTAATGTTATTAGGTCATAAATACCAACACAAATTAATTACAATACTAGTCATACAATGACACACCAGCAAGCTATTTGTCTTGAATTAAAGTTGAGATAGGAAGATTAAATTCCTATATTGTAACAATGTCCAATCTTTCATCAATATGGTTGAAATATACATTGAGTCCTGAATACATGGCATAGTATACTAAACACTTGTGAAAACTAAGATTATTTTAATATTAATGTCACTGTAATTCATAATTTATTTGTTACTATAAAAAGTACAAAATTATCCTTAAGACAACTGTGTATAAGTAATAACATTAATGGTAGGTAGTAGGTACTAGGTACATGTCCAAGGAGAGCTGCGGTACTCATACTAGGTGTCCCTGTGTCACAAACACATGAGCTTCTGTTGTGATTTGGTAATCATTTCTTACTAAGCTTGTACAATTTATCAAACCCAAGTGTTCATTTTGGTATAAAATCTGAGCAGTCAGCCTAATTACATAAGTATGTTGATTAACTCTATGCTAAAAGATTATGTCAATATAACTTCACCTATGCCAGATGGTAAGCTGAAGGTCGTCACAGGAGAGCGGGCAGATTGTAATTGCGAATTATTCATATTCATATCACTATGTTCAACATAAATACAGACATATAATCATGCATCTATCCCCGGAGGGTTGGGTAGAGGTGAATTAATACCCACATTTCATTAATAATTTTTATATGTCCCACATATGAGGGGTTGACCCTATTGCCATAATCCAGGCAGGATTTTGACTCGTGCCATGCATCTAAGGCTGAGTCTGGGCTGTATATATGTCTGATGTCAAACAGACCTATCCCTTAGTCACCTTGTACAACACCATTGGCCCAAATTCTACTCTGCCTGCTGTAAACATAATACATGCAGAGTGATAAAGTGACCTTGATATGCATCAGCAGATAAACATAACCAACAATTTCAAATAACTTGTTAATTGAATAAAATTAGCCATTGTTATGGAAATTGAGTGTCATTATAAGCATAAACAAAACAGTCTTTAGTCCTTTTTTGTTTGCACATTTTTGTAGACCACAAATTTTGAGTGTTTCCATGGCAAAAGATTTTTTTTTTGTCATATTATTACTACTTTTGATGTATTTCAGTGGGTGTTTTCACTATCCAGGTGAGATAAGCAAGTTGGTCACATAAAAACTACACGTAAAGACGTGATATTTGTGGAGAAAGTGACATCAAATAGAAGAAATTACGTCACCAAACAGGTTGGTCAAAAATAGGCGGGAATACAACATTATTGTTGATTTGTGTGTAAATAACCCTGTTGTAATTACATAATCAATGTTTACTTGTCGTTCAAGACGGGATAGGCTTACTTACATGAAGAAATAGTGACCTTTCATACAAAGAGATGCCAAAACAGGGTTAGACAATAGTAGTAAACAAAACATACCCTCATCACTGTCTTCGACTGGGGGTTGCGTTGGTAACACATCTTCTCTATCCCTATATTCGTCCAGGTCGTCATACCCGTCGTCCTCGAAGTCATACTCGTCCCCGGGGCCCGAATATGGTGATCCTTGGTAAGACATAGTAGAGGCGACGCGTAATAGTTGCATACAGATTAAATGCGAACACCGTCTCAGAAATAAACCCGGACAACAAATACTCTTGATATTGACACGAGTAACAAATGGCCAGTGTCAGTTATGTCACTCATGTAAAGAATTTAACACAAATCCACTTGTACGAAAAATTAAATTGGAACAAATTGAAGCTGTTTTACGTCAAATTGGACAAAAAGCATCATGCAACCCTATCGAATATCAATGATCAACAATAAGCCACGCGCGGCGCTAGTGACATAGCAAACAAAACATGAGTGACAGAGAGATTCGATAGTGTTATCTTCCAACCACATAATTTATTTTGAGCGTGTTATATCCATAGATATTTAGACTTTTCACTACTTTCATGAATCATGATTAAAACTTTAGTCGATTACTTAAGTACTAACTTCCGTAATCGCCTTGGAATTATTATTATAATCAGACGAATAACACAAATTATAAAAATAAAGTAAAAATAAAACTCTAAAGTAGGTATGGGAGTTACAGTTCTTGACCTAAATTTTAATATAATCAAAAAAACCTTTAAAAAGTATAACTTCAATATTCAATATATTTCAAGGTAATTACTAGTACCCAATTTAAAGTAATAAAAGTATAAAATTAATGATTGTTAGCTAAATAGCAGTTGCGTAATTAAAAGCGCACGACAAAGATTTATATTTATTATCTTTGTGTATACGTATTAACATACATCTCATATCTCATATTTATTATAAACTAACTTTTGCCCGCGGCTCCGCACGCGTGGATGTCGGTTATCGCGACTAAACATAGCCTATGTCCTTTCTTATGGTTTAATCTACCCTTAAACCAAATTTCATCAAAATCGGTTGAGTGGTATAAGCATGAAAGTAAAAAAATACACCCATGGAAAGCATAGTTTATCTAGCTTGCGTTATGTAATCTAGAATGCGGATAAACATACATAATATACTTTTTTTGTAAATACATATTTATACATAGAAACATCTAGACCAAAGCAAATATACCTACAATGCATATTAATAATTGCACTAAGTGGGAATCGTACCCACGCCCCCTGCTTAGCAGTCGAGTATACTACCGCTACGCCACACAGGTCACAATTTTATTTCTGTAAGTATTTGTCTTTCATCCATCATTTGAAGATGTCTTAAACACGTTTTTCTATAGATGATGCAGTAACCGAGATTGCTTACTGCATCATCACATTCATCAATCACACTGCTTCTCACATAAGTCCTAATCCACCATCGTCTTACTAGTATACCTTCTACTCAGTCAGCTTCAGTTTAATTCCATGCAGATGGACTGCCCCACATTCCCAACCATAGCATACTAAGTAATGTGGGGACGAGCTCTCTTTTAGGTAGGTACAACTAAATAGGAAAACATTCACTGTTATTAGTGGTTTTTAGGACACCGTGCATGTAATATTTATCATCGCTTACAGCTCCTGCTCCAGGTGATGGCAATATTATTTCATTATTTTGATCATTAATTAATTACTTAGTGGATAGGAGGACTGCAGGACTTGTTTAATAAAGATCATTCTGAGATCTTGAAGTGATATACTTAATTAGTAGTGTTTGTCATCTCGTAGTGTTAGTACTAACCTACCTATTTAAATTACTATGGTTTCCATTAGGAATAAATTTTCATAAACGCATTCAATATAGGTACTTCTATTGAATGGTTTTTATAGCATTTATTATGCTATCTTTAAAATTCGAATACAATAGCTCAATTGGAAGAGCATTCCCCCTCTAAGGGAAAGCTCGTGGGTTCAAGTCCCACTTGAGCATTTCTTTTTTCTAGATGTATTATAATACTTACTCCTAATTATTTCATTATTTCTTTTTCTAGCAAAGTGCATAATCGGCGGTAATAGGGTCATTCGTGATATTGTGGGATGCCTTCCAGGGTGACATGAATACCTACTATTGTGTTATGAATCATAACGTAACTTTCACATTTACGACAATAGTAGGTTATCATAACTTATGATAACCTACTATTGTCGTAAATGTGAAAGTTTATGAAGATGCTTGCCTGTTTGTTTACTCAATCACGTTGTAATGGTCGAAATTTTGTACAGTACGGCGATAAATGAGATTGATTATATTCTAGCACTCTTGATATTCACGGAATAGGTGAGATTTCTTTCGACGGATCCGCAATAAGTAAGCTAAAATATAGTTTTGGTTAACTAGATTTACATAATTCGGCCCTGTATACTGCTCTGCCCTGTAAGTTCAAAGTGTGTGTGTGTTTTTGCCATTCATTTTTATTGCAAAGTTATTTTATTACTAAATGTTGGTTTTAATAAGTAGGCAACGAGTTCAAAAATAGGCGATCTTTTGTAACAATGATTATGATTAGTAATTTAGTAATATGTATATGAGTTCCTTATCTGTGGACTCCGACTCCGATACAGAAAATTTAAAAATACATGATTGTCTATTGTTATGATTTGACGTCACGGAGGTGGACGTCATCTTGAATGAAAAATTCCTATTTTATTATTTATTTTGCAAAATTAAACACGTAACACGAGTTTCTATTTAGTGTTTATCGAATAAATCAAACAAACTTGCTTGTGATGTATTCTGTAGAAATCAGTTCTGTGTGATTTTTGCTTGTGAAGGTGACGCTATTTTCTATTGTGTCGGTGATGTAATTTAGGTGATTGGGTGGCTTCCTAGTCCTAAGTACCACAATGGAAGAGTCCTCATTCACAATCCCGGCCGACGACAATGGTGATACTGAGCTCGACCCTAGAATACAGGTCAGTGAGTGAAAAATAATGTACTGAGTATATCGTAAGGTAGGCCCTTGTAACTGCAAAGATGAGTGTCAATTTTGTCGATTATTTCGCCAACGAGCACAATGGATATGATATATTATATCAAAACATGAAATACGGACTCATTGCCAGCAAAGAGCTCTCAGAGTATCTTAGGGAGAGGTCTAATATAGAAGAAACTAATTCGAAGTCTTTAGCTAAACTAGCAAAACAGGCTAACAGTAATTGCGCGCAGGGTACTTTCGCTCCCTTTTGGGGCGTTCTGAAATGTTCCGCCGAAAAGTTATCTAATTTACATCAGCATATGTTTCAAAAGCTGAGTGAGCTAGTAAAAGATGTAGCCAGGTATGCTGAAGAGCTTCACAAGAAGCATAAAGCTGTGAAGGACTCTGAATCGAATACTCTAGAAGTAGTATTGCTAATCCAGAACACTAAGCAGGCACTGCAGAAAGCTAAAGATGTCTACACATCTAAGTCAGCTGAATTAGAGAAGCTACGCAAAGATAACGCCTCTGCTAAGGATGTTGAGAAGGCCGAGGTTAAGCTGAAGAAGCTTCATGAGGATTATAGACAATTAGCTGAGAAGTACAACCTGGTGAAACAGGATTTTGAAAAGAAAATGACTCAAACATGCAAACACTTCCAAGATGTAGAGGAAGCTCATCTGAAACAGATGAAACAGTTTGTAAACTCATATGCTGATATTATACAGAACAACCATGATTTAATGGGACAGGTGCATAGGGATTTCAAACACCAGTGTCTTGAGTTAACAGCTGAAAAACTACTAGAGCAGTTCTTGATTGAGAAATACAATGCAATAGAAAAAGCAATTATTGATCTCCCACCCTCTTTACCCAAACCAGGGTCAGCAAATAATTCAATATCTGAAGCTGATCAAATATCTACAGTCTCAAATGGCTCACATAAACCGGCCCAGCCAGCTAAAGCACCTAAGAAAGAGGCTTCATTTGCCACCAAAACTTCTAGAAGAACTACTTCACTTCTAAATTTGTTTACACCAAACTTTCAAAGCAAAGAAGAGCCTAGTGGCAGTGTTGAAGGAGCAGCCCCATGTTCTGCACCTTCCAGCCCTAGTGGCACTCCAGCCACACCAGTAGCTCCAGACAAAGATGATAACATAGGACGCACAACACTTCGGGAATCCAAGTGGTTTATGCGAAGCAGGAGACCTAAGCTGAAAAAACCAAAAAAGAAAAAAGATGAAATTTCAGAAAACTCTAATCCTGGAGAAAAGTCTGACTTAGAAGAGAAAGAGGAGGAAGTACCAACGAAAGAAGACTTGATTAATTCACCAGAGGTTGATGATGAAGGCTACTGTATTAGGCCCAAAGATGAGAAAGGCAGTGTTTACTCCTCCACAGATTCTGACTCAGAAGAGGAAAGGGAACAAAAGATTCATGTAGAAATAAAACCTATAAGCAATGGTAATCCTATATCAGCTAGTGTAGATGAACTGAGAGCTACCGTGGAGAATATCTCCTTGTACAAAATTGGTACAATTTCTGGTCGAAGAGGGTCTAATGCCAACACAAGCAAAGCCAGCAGTGACTTACTAGATTTGAACTTCTTTCAAAGCCCTGCAGTCAGCAACCCTGCATCACCACACGGAAATGCCTCTAACCCTTATGCACCTTTACAAGGCAATCAGTCCCATTTATTGGAAAGTCCTACTCCTATATCCAATGCTGATGTAGGTGATCTATTCTCTGAAGTTGGCGAAATGAATCAATCAAATGTAAGAACTTCCACACCTACAATATCTACATCTATTTCGTTACCACGGCCACCATCGCGGCGATCTGAAGATAACTTCCGCACAGCTGGCTCCTCAGGCTCAAGAGGGCCTTCACCTCTTACAATAGGCATGGCGGATACTATACCGTTAGCTGTAGCATTTCATGAGATTATACATTCATACTTCCGTGGATCGGAAGAGTCTAAGTGCCAAGTGAAGATGTCAGGAGACATGATGCTATCTTTTCCCACTGGTATAGTTGGTGTACTAGCCAACAATCCTAATCCAGCTAAACTATGTTTTAGACTTAAAAACATACATAGATTGGATAATGTCCTTCCAAACAAGCAATTAATTACAATCAACACAATGATGTCTACTCGCGATAATACAGTCGTCGAGTTTAATATGCCCGCTTTAACCTCGCTCTTAAAGAGACAGTCAGAAAAGAATCCAACTGCACAATATTTCAATGTGGATATCCTCAAATACCAAATACGACCAAAAACAGGCGCTGCCTCTTGCCCATTCCAAATGGTTTCTTATTTTAAATGTGAGAAAGACCATACCGATTTGAAAGTAGATTATAAGTATAATCTACATGCCATGAGCCCCCCGTCACCTTTACTGAACGTTTCAGTATGCGTACCAATTACTGGGCCTGTTCGAAACGTAATCGCAATGCCGAAGAACACATGGAATGGGGAGACAGAGCAAGCAATGTGGCGCTTTACAGAACTCTCGCAGCACTCAGAAGATAGGGGCGTAGGCTCGTTGAAAGCTCGTTTCGAGCTTGCTAAAGGGCCGTCTAATAAATCTACTATTTCAGCGCAGTTCAACTGCGAGGGCGCGACCCTCTCCGGCATTGAGTTCGAACTTATAGGTAGCGGTTACCGGCTATCTCTTGTCAAGCGTCGGTTCGTCTCCGGCAAATACATTTGTGATAGTGATTTGAACTAATTGGTCCAAAATACACATGGTTACATGTTTGTATATAGATGTTATTGTCGTATATTCAGTGTGTATGGGATGCATTGGTTTCTATACTATATGTTTTGATGTGTATGTTTTGGTACCTTATATAGGACTGTTTCCTGTCCACAAAAAATAAGTTAAATTTAATGTATCACAACATAGTTTGTCAATTTTCGAGTTGAAATTGTTAGTTATTAATTTGTAATTGTATTACTTATTATAGATTATGTTTCACAACTACTAACTTATTTTTCTGAATAGTTAATGTGCCATTTTATACTGTATTTTGTAATATACACTTGAGTACTTGATTGTACGCTAGTACACCTGCATACAAAAACACAAATTTTTGTTCACATTTATTTTGTCAATACTCATCTTATGTATGTATATAATGAGATGCATCACATAATCTCCTAAGATTATCCAACAAAACTAAATATAATCAATTTTTTTAATACTAAATATTTTAGATTTTAATTGCTTTACTACTTTGCAAAGTGCAAATAGTTAAGTTTGTTAATTCATATAATATAACCCCAGAATACACACAGCTTTAAAGCTACTTTATTACCTGTAACTTTAAATGTGTTGTTTAGTAGTTAAAATTATCTCATAATAATGTTTTGAATTATTTTGAGGTCATTAAATGATGATGTTACTCTTCTGAACACATAAACAACATATGTTTAAAAAAAACATGGCTTTGTTTATATATCTTATTTTAGATGTATCTTCTGTTATATACATATTTAGGCCTAATTAGTAGAACTATAAAAAAGGCCACAAATGCTTTGTAATTTTTGAGATTTGACATTTATTTATGTTCTACCTACCAAAAAAGTTAAACCACCATGTATCAATATTAACTATTTGAATTAAATAAAATATAAATGTAAGTCTACTGTCTTTTGTAATATACAGTGTGTTTTCTCCAATAAATTCAATAAGGAAATAATAATCTTGATACATTACAGAAACTATCACAGATTTATTTGAATATTAAATTAAACTTGCCTTCAAATTGTCTGTATTCACAAACACAAACACACCTATTATCTCAATAAATATTCATAAACACAAAAATTGTCAAAACTCACAATAAAACATAAATTGATGAATACAATGTATGTTCAATTTTTTCTAATAAGATTCTTTGAATCTCCAACAGTAGTATAGGTAAATCATCTCATTGATTTTTCTAATTATTATTTCCATATAAAAATTCATAATTTTTGTTGTATTTTTATAGTCTGAATTTAGATTTCGACTGTGGGAAATGTTATTTTGTTTTTTATTATTTTTGGTACTATGAAAAGGTATCATATTTTATCATTAATTTTTGTATAATCTCATTATTGTAATGTATAATGTGATCCTTTATATCCCAGGGGCCTAATGAGTTACAAAAATAGCTAAGTTACTAACTTTACCAAAAGTTGAGTGTTCACACAATATATTATGTATAAATATTATATTAAATATAATAGCTAAAGGTCAAACCATTTAATAATAGTACCTACAACTGAACCATTCCATTAATATACCATGATAACTCATAAACTAATTATTTTATTTTATATTACAAATTATTTTTGTTTTTGATTTAGATTCGGCTGACTAACTAAAAACGTATTAAATAAAAAATCTCTTTCGTTTATAAAGATTAGATAAAAACAAATTGCAAATTGCGTAATAAAATATTTTTATAATGTAAAATTTATCGCATGTATGATTCTAATATGTATAGTACTGTAACTATTATGTTAATTTTAAATAAAATGTAATTTAGCATTTAAATAGTTATTTTATTCAACTGTTTGTAAACCACAAAAGTAAATAAAAATGGACACAGTTCACACTATGTAAGTAGTACTTTTTAGTTCGCTTTTTTTTAGGGGCAGGAAACGTTCGTTATAAGGTACAGTTAGATAAAATGATGAATAGTCTTTTATCTAGACACATAGTGATAAATATTTGTTTGTGATAAAACCTGTTGAAACTATAGTTATGTCGCGGATGTTTCCCGTCCCTACATGTTGCTTGCTGTTGCCTTATGTGTGGGAGTACAAAGTGCGTGTGCCGTGCGACTGTCTCAAGTTCTTCAAAAATTTCCAGGTGGAATTGGAGAAGCTGAATGCCGCTACTGATGAGATCAACAAATTGGAACTTGAATTAGACGTAAGTCCGTTTTTTTACTTTATGATTTAGCGCCAGAGTAATTTAAAAATTATTTTCGATTTTTTTACTGCACTTGAAAGAAAAACATAATTTTCTAACCAGAAAACCTTATGATAATAATTATGTGTAATATTTTTAAATGTGCATTGAGATTTATTTAATTATTCTGGACGTTGCAGTGTTTAAAATATCGACTTAATAGTAATTTCTTTTAGACATGCAAAATATACACTTAAAATATTACATTATTTATTAAAATTCCTAAAATTGACTATAATACATTCATTATGCTAAAGAAAAATTAGGTCAAGTGCCAGATGCATACTTGCCAATTTTCAACTTGGAATTTTTCGAATGGTAACCTAGATTTTTAACTACAACGTCCTCATTTAACATTCTTACTGTGTTACTTGTGTTCATTATAATCCACGTATACTGTCGAAAATATAAAAAAAGACTTACCCATAAGGTATTCAAGTATCAAAAACTCATGTCACTTCTACACCAAATGTCAATCCACTCATAGTCACTCTCACTCATACTGCGTTTATTCCTTACGTCTGAGATTTACAATTTGAACTGGATTTCTAGACTAGAAATTGTAAAGAAATTCAGTGGAAAGTTGAGCAATCAGTTTATTTTGGAGAGTTCGGTTACGGTTAACGAACATGAAATTATATATGCACGGACGTTTTAAAATCATTTAACTAAAATAATTTATTTAAGAAATCTCTACATGGCTTCATTTTCGAATAATATACTGCTGCATAGCAGTATTCGTATTTTATCCATACAAAATAACTGGTAATATTTACCAATACGCTTCTATAATCCCTGTTTCTTTAAAGGGGTCCGAAAATGCATCTTTCGAGGCTTAACAGCATTTATATTAGCTGCTTCTTTCATCTGCAGAAAATAACTCAAAATTCTATACAAATTTTTCGTACAATTACGAAGCCAGGTCTCTTGGGGGTCTTCATGCAGAAGACCATTTTTTGTTATATTCCATCAGTCAGTCCATCAATAGACTGCATCGTGCTGGAATAGTAAAAAGTAAAAAGCATTTTTTTTTCCAAAACACAAACAATGATACATTATGTTATATTCTACATACCGCACCTACCATCTAGGGTTTAACAGCGGTATGGTGACACCCATCTCGCTACAAAATAATTAAAAGAAGGCAATGACTAGGTAAGCAGATAATATTTCTTTAGGACACGTTGAAGGGTGAAGTCCCGAAGATAAGGGTTACACAAACCGATACTCAGGCTTTACGAGATGCTACTCTCCTTTGCATCTTTCATGCGGCGAGATCCCAATAGTACCAGTGTCTAGTTCCATTAAGGAACTACTGGGATATTTTTCTCTCAGTAGTACCATGGAACTGGCTATATTCCTGTAATACCATAGTTCCATTGTAAACTTGGTCCTATAGAAGTATTAACTTCCACAGTTCGCTTGCAAATTTATTTTTTGTACAATATAATAGGGAGAGCATATTGTCTAATAGGAATTAGGACTTAGGGAAGAGAATAAAAAGTTAACTAAATGGAAGTATGTTCTGTTTGTAACACGCAGGCGTATACGTAGAATATCGTTGTTTTTACCAAAGAAATATTAATCTTGGATTAATCCTCGAACCGATTCTCAAAAAGATCTAATCTAAATGATTTTCTTCCTTTGTTTGCGAAGAATTAAACTGAACAATTTAGTTAAGTATTGTGTTTTCATACTTCAAACATAAGTCTTTATTGGTACAGTTAATATGTCTTTCTATGTTTGTTTAAATTATCCAAATCAGATTAGTTCAGCATTCTTAAGTTGCGCATGACTAAATATCTGAGAATATTCATGTACGAGAAATTTATATCACCTGCATAGGAACGGCCATCTTGACAATAAACACATGTAACCGGTTTGATAGCTCCTTCTACCTGACTGCGGCGAAACAAAAAATAAAGTTTTTTTTTCAACCTGTACTTGTGCATACATTGTCCCTATTATTCCCGTAACTATTTTAACAGGTGCATTGAATTTGATAGATGATATATTATGTCGTTAGACTCGTCTTTAATACATTAATAGCACTGATGTATTAATTTTCTACGAAATCAAAATGGCGAGCTTTTGGCGCTAAAATGAATGTTTTCAAAAGACAACAACAAAGATTGACTCACGCAATGAAATCTGCTGTTTATATAGTTAGATGTAAACATTTACAGAAACGAAACTACATATAAACAGTTCGTAAAACTAAAAATAGTTAGTGACGGAATAGACTGCTTCATAATTGTATTGATTGATGTGGCCCCGATCCCCGGCCCCTACCACCCTTAATAACCCATTAATTGACCTACAAATCGCAAACAGCATGAAGGAAAAATACTGTAACAATGTCACCCTAAAATATATCAGTCAATTAGCCAGCTCCAATGTGCGCCATTGCATCCGATACTTCACCAAATTCGGCAAATAGTCGATAAAAAAAACGTTCGTTCAGTCAATCAAATTAGCCTATTGCAGTCCACTGCTGGACATAGACTGGCCTGAAATGTATGTGAGAATTTCAGCTTAGCAGAATCTCGGGCCTTTTTGAGGCCGTTAAACTGAAGACCACTATTTTCACATTGTTGGCATCCATACTGGTGGCCTTCATTCTGTAGTCTGTACCTAATGACAGCTCCTGCCAACTGGATGACGTCACATTAAGCCTGAAGGCCTTATTTAAAATTTAGTATCGATAGTAATCGCCCAAATGCTAAAAATCTCATAGCAGTCATAGCACAATTCACACAGATTCGATCCAATTTCAATTCAATTCGATCTAATCGAGACTGAATTTTGAACAGATTTTTATTACGAGAATTGACCCTCTGTTGTGTGATCGTTTTTGATGTTTGCGAGATTCCCGAGGAGGGCCAGACCGTAAGGGATGGCCCTGGGTCAGCCGGGGTGCGATGGATATGTCGATGACAACCTCATCTCCGGCCTAGCACCACGACCTCCAGTCGTCGTGTGGTTTTAGTTGGTTCGAGTCCGACATAACCTCCCCTTCCGACTCCGGCGGGGGAGGTATCCGAGGGGATCTCCGCACGAAAAAAAATATGTTTGTGAGATTGAGAATTTTGAACAGATTTATGTTTGGAGAATTGGCCTTCTGGTTTCGTGTCGTCATGACATCCATGACTACGCAAGCTATTGCATATTCCGAATGAGGCCAAGTCTGATAAAGTGATGGATTGCGGTAATGATGTACTTACTATCTCACCTCTTAAAATACTGTTACACTCTTATCAGTAAGTTTTATCGGCTTTAAGAAAATTGGATGATATGATCATCGCACGGGAGTGTATCGGTTTCAATATATAAATAAATAATAATAATAAATATTCCACAACATTCTACACAACGCTGTCTAGACCCATGGTAAGCTTTTATAGCTTGTGTTATGGAATCTAGAATGCGGATAAACATACTTATATACTTTTTTTTTTTGTAAATACATACATAATATACATAGAAACACCCAGACCAATGCAAATAGCCATATTCATGCATACAAATATTTGCACTGAGCGGGAATCGAACCCACGCCTCCTGCGTGGCAGTCGCGTGCACTACCGCCACGCCACAGAGGCTGTCATCATCATCCACATAGAGACGTTAGTCCTGATTGCATCCGAGGCCACGGTGCCCTCGGAGCTCAGGGTCCGCCTTCCGGCTCTTCCTCCTCCACTTCGCACGATCTTGGGCGTCCAAGGTAGTGAGACCGTTTTCACGCATGTCACCCTCCACGACGCCAAGCCAGCACTTCTTGGGCCTACCCCTTCTACCTGGACCGGGTGGGGGCGCCATTGCCAGGCATTTGTTACCCACGTAGCTGGGCGGTTTCCGCAAGACGTGGCCGCACCAGCGGAGGCGGCTCTCTTGCATTTTATCTGCGATGTCACGGACATGAAGGCTGCCGCGGATGCGCGAGTTCCTCACGCGATCTTTACGCGTGACTCCACACATCCACCGCAGCATTTTCATCTTCGTGACACGCAGCATCTGCTTGTGTCGCTCCAACAGCGGCCACGCCTCACAGCCGTGTAAGAGGACAGGTCTAATGATTGTTTTATAGACCTGCCCCTTCAGCCTGACTGGCATTTTAGTGTCGCAAGTGACGCCAATAATTTCCCGCCACTTAGCCCACGCGGCGGCAATACGTGCCTTGACGTCGTGGTCGATGTCACCAGTAACGTGAAGTACAGATCCCAGGTACTTAACCTGATCCGTGCGCTCGACCAAGTCATCGCCTATGCGAACGGGTGTGGGATCTGTTGAGTTTAACGCCAAGTACTCTGTCTTCGCCACATTTAGCTTCAGACCGCCGTTCTCAAGCGCCTCCTTCCACACTTTCACACGTCGCACCAACGTCTGCACCGCTTTGGCCCTGGAGCGCGCCAACTTGTAGATGAGCTTTTGCCCCTCAGACGATTCCAACTTGCTGTATAGCATTTCAATATAAGTAATACATTTTAAACATTTGTCAAAGAATTCTTAGTTTCAATCTCAAAAAAATGCTATTCCATGCTGCGCTTAAAAGACCCGAGATTCTGCTATGTTGAAATTCTCACGTGTCATAGGTTTTAGGACAAAAACAATGCTGGGCAATACTATTTGCATAAGGTGAAGGAGCCGATGCAATGGCGCACATTGAACGATAATTGATTGAAAAGTTTGTAAATGACTTTATAAATTACTATCTTGAAAATAGCTCTAATGATTTAATCCAACAGATCTTGAGGGGAAGTACGATCAGTACCACGTTCATCATCATTATTGCATTAATCCTGGACGCTGGAGGCCTTCACCTCAGAGTCTGACTGGGGTACGCTTCTCCAGTCTAACCGCGACGCGGCTTAACTTCGCTAGTTTAACCAGTAGCACGTTAACCATCAGCCAGTCTTATTCCTCGTTTTTCCTTTTTTACCACAGTCTTTTTTCCATCCCCTTTTCACTATGCAAGCAGACGTACAGTGACCTTGGTGTTCCAAGCGGTCGTAGGTCTCTGCAATCACTTACCGTCAACTCAGCCAAATGCTTGTTAGCCAGCATTGTAAACACCAATAATATTATCCAGGTGACTATTATACCTCATACAATTAACGTGCTTTATCACCAGGATACGTACCTAGTACCTACGTGTTGATGTAAATTGCTTGTCAGTGCCATGTTGAAAGCACTTGGATATAATTAAACATTAATATAATTGGACATGGTTATCGTACTAGCTATCTGTACTAGGGCGAGTTCAGTAGTTGATGGATTAAATGGTAATATACCTACTTTATCAGTAGAAATTCAAATTTAGGCTGAGCCCCTAGCCCCTACAAAATATAGGGTAAGGGCAGGAGATGATAATATTTTGTTAATGCTACATCCTGTAACTAAAAGCGGTCATACCATTTGATTGAAGGATGCGTTGTTTCTTCCAACTAAACCGAGGAGTTTCCGATTTTGGTCTCTCCTCATATCTTGGTACGTGCTTTCTTTGCTAGCAAGACTGCAAGGAACAAACCTCTTTATAAAATCATTATGATCAAAATGAAATCAGAAATATTGATCGATTCCCGCTCAGTGCAAATATTTGTATGCATGAATATGGCTATTTGCATTGGTCTGGGTGTTTCTATGTATAATATGTACCTATGTATTTACAAAAAAAAAATATCTAGATTCCATAACACAAGCTATAAAAGCTTACCATGGGTCTAGATAGCGTTGTGTAGATGTTGTGGAATATATAAAATAAAAATCGCAATCGGTGACGAAATTAGGTATCGATGGTGACCGGAGCTCAGAGATCAAGCAAGAACTATTTTTTCAAGGGAGGCATGAAAGTGATTAGTACATTAGTGATGCGACATTCTTATCAAAATCATTATCATGTAACTTCCAATTAAAAAGACAATAGCATCATGTTAAACAAAGAGGTGACGGAAGGAACCTTACGTTGACAAGGTCGCGCTGGAAAAGGTTGACAGCTTTGAATTGAACAAGATAAGGGATGTTGCTTTTCCTGAACTGTGACGTCACATTAATGTAAAAACAATTTTATACATTTACCATCGGTTTAGTAGGGGCAGAAAACGCCGTATTGCCGATACGGCATTGGGGGTCAATGAAGATAAAGTTAAGGATGACAGATTTATTTCACAGTTCTTTCTTTTATCGTAGAACTTTAGTTTACTTCAATGTTATAAATTACAAAATCCAAGACGATGTTTTGGGTAATCGAAATCATGCAATCAGACAGCCCGAAGATGGTATGTTAATTTCGTTTGGTTTAAAACCCTACCAAAAAAAATCCGTTATAACTGCATGGTATGTCCTCAATGCGTCTTAAATTCGTGTTTCTTACGGGCTCGAAGGACCATTCGTTTGGTATATACATTTCATTTCAACCTTTCTGACTTTTTTAAGAGTACGGGGTATGTTGGTCCAAGTGACAGAATGTCCAAGAAGGCTTAACGTCCAGTTGTTAGAAAGACCATAAGCTAAAACGTACAAGTGTCATAATGACCAAGAAGGCATAGCGTCCAGATGTTATAAAGACCGTGAGTCAAAACATACAAGACTCTGAATGGCCAAGACGTCATAACGTCCTGATGTTAAAAGGCCGTATTTCAAAACGTCCAGCTGTTATAAAGACTATTGCAAGCGTTTTTAGGTACTCGTAGTCTTAAGGTTCCTTAACCAAAATTTTGTCATATCAGTTCATATTGGTTGGTAGGATGGTTTTATTCAATAAACTTTATAATGAAAAATTAAAAGACATAATAGAAGAAAAAATTACGCCGTTGCAGTTTCTTAAAGACTGTATAAAATTACGGAAACAATGTAACTCGGCCTAACATGCCCTTTACTAGTATATACTATTATATAATGTGTGTCGTGATCGTGTCCGTACATTGCAGGTATCTAAAAAAATATTTAGGTTATGTTATATTCATGATTCTGAACACATTATGCTCGTGTTCGGTTTCGTGAATATAATATAATTCAAGTATTTTTATAATTCTTGTCTGTTTGTCCGCGATGGACGCAAAAACTACTGAACGGAATTCGATGCCGGTTTTGTTTGATCGCAATCGGTTGAGTAGAACCGACCTACACGCGGGCGGAGCTAAGGGCAAAAGCTATTAGGCAATAAGTGCCAGCATAAGTTAATTAAGTATGTATACTTATAACATTCTCTGCCTATCAGATAATGTAAAATTAGGCTTTATGGCGAAGTGGCCATTTTTTGTTATATTTTCTGTTGAAAAGCAATACATTTGTTTTAACAATTAATTTGTGGTTTTCATAAGTCATTTTAGCTAATAGACGTTTTGGCAATTTGTTGTTTTGACACCTGGATATTATGACAACTGGGCCTTTTGACAATTGGACATCGTTTTCAATTAGAAGTTTTAGCAATTGGTCGTTTTGGCACCTGGATATTATAACAAAAGGGCGTTTTGACAGTCAGACATTGCTTCCTTGTCATTTTAATACACTGGACATTATGACATTTGGTCTAACATACCCCGTACTCTTTTTTAATGCCCATTAGGTTTCTTTCACCCTTTTATTTCTCTTCACCTAATTATCAGTTGCGGTTATTGACCGCCAGAATTAAAAATAACCATACCTAGTGCAAACACGACACGGTAGGAAAATAATGAAACTCACGCCGCAGAGTACTTATGGACAATTATAATATGGCTAGGCATGCAAGGGTTCGGTGACATTTCGATTATTCCCATTTGACTCATGGTGTTTCCAAGAACACTCTTGGTAGTGTGTAATAATCGATGCTAGATAGTTTATGAATGTCTCGTTCCACCTTTCGTTTACCGAATCGAAGTCTCCACTTTAATCCTTCAGCAGATGTGCCCGGTCCATCGTCATTTCATGCTTTTGCATTGCTTATTCTGCTGGCTGCTAACTGTAATTCTTTGTCAGATGACTTCGTTTCGAATTATATAGGTACTTCAAAGCGACTCCAAGCATAGCTAACTTTTAAACTCTCGCGTTCCATGATATACAATAATATCAACGGGAATTAAAGCTATCATGGTATCAAGTGCATACATAACTTTGATTTGCCTGACGTTTGGACCAGGTTACATCGGACGTGACCATGATCGAGTTTGTGGACTAACCTTACTATCAGTGTACACGTTTCGGTGCTTAAGTCATAACAGGCAGGTCGCACTGATGGTAGAAATCACTTATTTGCAGTAACAGACCGTAACCTAGGTCTATAACAAATTCAAGAGCAACCAAAGCTTCTCCCTGATCCATTAGTGCGTGAGCTCTCTTTACCTTATCGTTACTATATCTCTAGTAACATCACCACCATGACTGACCTGTGTGAAACAATAATGAACAATGGGTAAGTGAAAAGAGTGAGCGAGAAAAAATATCGAAAGAACAATGCGGGTAACCTGTCAGCTCACTCCCGCTTTCATCCATACGAGTAAACTATAGTTGCGGCATGTTATGATGGCCGTTTTGATACGACTTGTTTCGCTCGTTTGCTCTTTTTTGGTGCGTGAAGTTTATATTCTTTTCTGCCAATCTCGCTGTATTTTTCTTTAGTTCTTCGTCTAACAGTTCGTTGTCCAATATTAAGCGCACCAAAAAAGAGAAAACAAGCAAGCCAGTCGGGTCAAAACGGCCATCATAACGTGCCGCTACTATAACTTAAGTATACTAAAAACACCGCACTGACTCGTACCCATAACTTTACATATTGAGACAATTGCATTACTTACCGCTTCAAGCCGGGACATGTCTCGGTGTACTTAACGGAACTTATAGCGTTTGTTTGATGTAGTTTGTTCAATTGAAACTCATGCACGTAATTTATTGGAATCGATCGCTGGAACCAGTTATATCTCACTAAACTACTGCTCGGACATCGTGTTATTTCACTGATTTCGTTTAGTTTATCGTTTTTTTTAATAATAAATATTCCACAACATTCTACACAATGCTATCTAGACCCATGGTAAGCTTAATTAGCTTGTGTTATGGAATCTAAAATGCGGATAAACATACTTAGATACTTTTTCTATGTTGTAAATACATACCTACATATTATACAGAAACTATTTGCTGTCTACATCTGTACCATAATTCATTCAGAACCATCTTGCCGTATTTTTTGCGCATAAGAGTCTGCCATTCATCCATCCACAGAAACTTGCACATGTTCATATACCAAGATGTTTCTCAGGTAATCATAAATAGATAGAAATCAGGATGTCAAGCAGTTATTCGATCGCGAAATGATGGAGGAGGTGAACGGAACCCAGACTTCAAAGTGTAAGCTTTGAACTTAACCAAGATTGACAATTGGATGTCGATAAGTTTGATAAAAAGTCGCCAACCTACCCCATATAGTGACCTATCACGTCAATATAGCCATATTGGTTAAACTAAAACCAAGCGTAAACTAAATCTTTGCAGTCAATCGCATTGTGCAATATGGCGAACATCTTTATAGCTGCGGGGCACTTCATACCTCCATATTCCGTGGTAAAGATCATAACATTCATAACAAAAGCTGGTCAAGGTAATACGAAAACAAAACTGCAATATCTAGCGAATTGCCAAATAATTTTGATTCTATAGTCTGCAGTTTTAATTTTATTTTCCGCATTGATAAAGAGAACTTGAGAATTTTAGTAATTCACTTTTGTATTTCCCTTGGGTCAACAATCAACATTAAATGATGACGTAATTAATTACATAATGGAGGTTCGAGGTTAATATTTATAAGGGAATGTTTTGTGGCAAGTTTTTGGCAGTATGATATTGCTTTTTTTTTTTACTAGCTTTTGCTCTGCCCGCGTGGATTTCGGTTATCGCGACAAACATAGCCTATGTCATCTTCTCATGGTCTAATCTACCCCTATACCAATTTTCATTAAAATCCGTTCAGTGGTTTAGGCGTGAAAGCATAACATACAGACAGAAAGACAAGACAGGCAGAGTTACTTTCGCATTTATAATACTAGTATGGATTACTATGGATCTACCTCACCCTTACTTAATTTACAATAGTCGATCGTCCGAACTGCTTAGCTAAATGTAAGATAATCTACCAACTTAAATATTGTTCTAACCACCTAATCAATACATAAGGCTTCTGCTGACCCACCCATATCGATATATTTCACGAGCAAGTCACCGAAGCCCTCTAAATCCGGCCCTTTACGTCAACTGTAAGTTCGTAACCTTGTTGCAAAGTACTTGCGAATACCTTCGATAAATTGTTCGAGTTTCTTAAGAAATCGCTATGGAAATATGAGGCTAGCGTGTTGTGAACGTTTACGTCTGTGTATTGAGTAACTTTAATTTTCTATACGAAGTATAGTGGTTCTAGATGAAGTAGAATACCTTGGTGTATATGGCTTGTTTGCATGAGACCTGTTTGCCACCTGACCTGGCAATCTCGAGACGAACGCCTGCTTCAAAGCCCTGGCCGTCAGTCAGCAGGTGTAATGCTTTGCAGAGGCTCTATATCCATATTAAAGTAATATATCATACAGCCCATGAAGAACGGATACATACAGCCGGACTCAACCTCGGATATAGGTTCGAGTCACCCCCTATTACGTGGGACCGAATACTATGATTAGTGAAATGTGGGTGTTAATTCACCTCTGCCTAACCCTCCAGGGATAAATGTACGTATGTATGAAGAAGATGATTCTGGTTGATGACAATAGGTTTGACCTTAATTGGCACGGAAGAACTTAGTATCCAAAATATGGATGTTCAGACCTCATCTGACTATGTAAAAGAGGAAAACCTCCGGCAACCAAGGACCCAAGACGGCGTGCGTTTTAGTCGGTTCGAGTCCGACATAAGCACCTCCACCGGCTCCGTGGGGGTGGTATCCGTGGGGATTTATCGCACGATAAAAAAAATGTAAAAGAGGAAAGACCGACCAAATCTATTCCCCATAATCAACTAGCAAAAAATAAATTGTTGCACTTTGCGGACTAGGTTACGTGGCATACAATCAATTAATTAGCTTATCCACTGCTGGACATAAAACTCTCCCAATGTGCGCCATTTCCGCTGGTCCTCCGTCTTCCGCATCCGGTCTGTCCCAGCCACCTCTTTCAGGTCGTCAGTCCATCTGGCTACGGGGCGTCCCTACCTTCCGTTTACTTTCTTAAGGTCTGCACTCTAGGACTCATTGGTCCTCGTCACTCTCCACTCTAGGTGGTATACACGCTATTCGCCTGAGTTCTAAATGGACTACACCAATCTAAGACGCGGAAAGCAATAAACTTGTCTTATCAACAAATACGTAATACAAATATCCAATTTTCCAGTTTTACCTTGCTCAGAGATGTGTGTTTGTAATCGTAAAGGCGTCACCTAGTTATAACTAGTAGTTAAACCTTGTAAAAACAATAGCCTATAACGGGTCAGTCACAGTGTTCAAGTAAGTGGAGCGAGCGTAACAGGATTTACTTCATCTTATTTGTTACACAATGTGACTGCAGACAGTGTCGACTATTCGCTCGAGAACTCGAGAGTCGACACTCGGGACTGTATGGAAGAATGCAATTATGACACAGGTTGAAACATGGATTTATTCTGACAATGCTTTTAGCGAGCTTGTTGGCTTATCGGTAACTTGGTTACGTGACTTTAGTTTATTTTTCTTTAGTGGAACGCCATTTTTAGTCCCCCTTTTTTTCAATCTGCGGTAGCCTAGTTGTTTGGGTAATGGACTGCTGAGACGAGGTCTCGGGTTCGATCCCAGGTATACCATGGCACACACCAATGATTTTCTATGCTTTTCGAAGTTATATGTGTATTTATCGCAGGTTTATAAGTGCCCGGTTAATGGCAACAGGCTCGCCACCCATTGGGACCTAAACATAAACTGGCGAAATGTGGGTGCTAGCACCTCTGCCTACCCCTTCGGGGAATACAGGCGTGAGTTTGTTATGTCTTTTTTTCAAATCAAAATCATTTATTGCTGACCAAAGCATTGTCCTCTTCGGCGTAGCTTGTTGACATGCAAGAATAGGCGCACTGTTTTTTCTAATGAATCAGTCATCGCTAATGAATGAGTACAATAAATTAAATTACCCAATGCGTATAGAAATCAAAAAGAAAGAAGCCAATTCAGTATAAAAATGACAATCATAAGTGTCAATAAAGATGTTCACTATAAACAATAACTAATTTAACCCTCTAAACTTAGTTACTACTAACACGATCATAGTTACCCCATAAATACCTAGATACCTCTTTAAACGATTAAGCCTACTCTCCACCTTGTGGTTGGTAGAATCATCGGTACCCTTATAACCGATGCAAGGCGCCATTTCATTAAAAAAAATGTCTAAGAAAAGTCATTCAACTTGTAAAGTTATTCTGTAATGGTCGTAATGTTGACTACATCTCTTGTTACATCCATAAAGCACACAAATCTCTTTTTCAATCAAGCAATTAGCCTATTGCAGTCCACCGCTGGACATAGGCCTTTGCATTGCGAGTTCCAAGGGTATCGGGTGCTATGGCGCATATTGGGCACTCAATTCTTCGTGTCCATTACAATGGCGGGACCAAGTCCTGAATTCTGTCAATTCATATTACAGTGTTTAGTACTAAATTGGTACTATTTGCTACCTTTGGTAAAAAAATTAGTACCTCTTCTATTTCAAAGTTATATTTAAAACAGTCTGGTCCCGCCATTATAACGTTATAATGGCGGGACCAGACTGTACCACTGGTGTCGGCCATTATTAGCTGTGATTAGTTTTATGAATATTTAGTACCTAAATAGTACTCTTGAAAAATGTGTAAAAAGTGTGGCTGGGTACAGCTTGTACTGGGCTTTTGTATTAAAACACTGATCCCGCCATTATAATGTTTGGTCCTATTGTAAATAAACATGTAACGGTCTATTATTTATAAACTTTATTAATATAGATATTTAGTACCTATTTGCTACCTTTTTAAGACATGGTTCACAAGAGTCGGTCTGTCATTAACATTAAGTAATTAATATTTTAATGTATGTACTGAGTACAAATTACCCCCCGGAAATAAACTAGTAAAGAAAAATTTTTAAATGTGCTGGTATTACTAATTAAATCAAAATAAATCGGAAATAATGGAAATAATGAAATCACAATTACTAATTGAAAACAATATGAAATCATCAAATTACTAAAATTCGTTGGTTTTCATTTTCATATAAATAATATAATGTGGACCAAACATAATGGCGGGATCAGTGTTTTAATACAACAGCCCAGTACATGCTGTACCCAGCCACACTTTTTACACATTTTTCAAGAGTACTATTTAGGTACTAAATATTCATAAAACTAATCACAGCTAATAATGGCCGACACCAGTGGTACAGTCTGGTCCCGCCATTATAACGTTATAATGGCGGGACCAGACTGTTTTAAATATAACTTTGAAATAGAAGAGGTACTAATTTTTTTACCAAAGGTAGCAAATAGTACCAATTTAGTACTAAACACTGTAATATGAATTGACAGAATTCAGGACTTGGTCCCGCCATTGTAATGGACACCAATTCTTCGCCTTGCACGTCCCAGCCACTTTTTCAGGTCGTCTGACAATCTTGCTCTTAAAATTTCTTTAAACATCTAGTGAATCTAATATTACGTATTATTACAATTATTATTATCATAAGAACGAAGTGGTCGGTTTATCCATGCACTCGAAATAGCATCATTGGGCCGAGTCTTCAGCAGAAGCCGATAAAAGTACTTTAGGTGAATGAGATAACAAACGCAAGCACTTTAGGCAAATGACTCTTACTCCAACACACTTATGATACATACGTAATACTTCTATATTAATATAAGTATTTACCCCTAAATAGGTTAAAATTGCATCGCAACAACAAATGCAAAAGTAGCACTAACAATCAAAGCTCAATAATTATAAAATAATTGAATTGGTCCCCATTCGGATATTTTATGTACGAGTATTTAATTAATTTATTTTGGACGCCATGAATTCCATGTGTAATTTTCAGTCCAATCATTTGGTATAGAACTTCTGGAACATTCAAAAATCCAAAATTGGACTTCCTGTCCTACTGATCTAAAATGGATCTGATAGATACTGCAAACCTACCGCAAATAATACGATATTCTTCTTCTTTTTTTTTTTTTTTTTTTTTTATACCGGACACGTCAATTTGACGTCACCTCGCCTGATGTTAAGCTAAAGGCAAAGTCTCGGAAAGAGGGTCACCATCGTAAACATTTACCATGTTAACAGTGGTGGCACTCAGCTTGACGGCCTCATTAGATGCCTTTTCACGCCCCGCTTAAAGGACCCGGGACTGTAGTTCGAATCATTTCTTATATGTTATCGGTCCGAGTCTATACTGACCTTTCCTCCTACCACAATGGCTTGATTATGTTTTGGTAATAGTCAATAATACACAATAAAAGGGCTGTTATAAACTTTTGGTAGTATCTGCTTTGCGCTGAACCATGTATGCACTCGCTTCAATACGTTTGACACTTTCAATCAATTTTATTTATAGCAATTAATGCCTATTGTTTAACACCATAGGAGTTTTTAATATCGTCTTATTGTGTTATTTTAAAATACGCGCAAAAAAATCACGCGTCATGGTATTATCGTTTCCGTGGGTTTGCCATTGTGTATTGTGACCCAACCTGTGACACTTATATCATTAAATGACTGTTTAAATTTTTTGTAGAATATTGGCTTACCTAATTCAGACCACAGTTGACTTTAACCTGGTAAAACTACAGTAATTCTGACGTCATACTTATTGGAAACTGAGCTGGTTAAAATTGAAACGATGTGAAAAATAAGTGGCAATAGAATGCCAATATAAGTTTTCATATAAACCATGTCCTTCTTCTTCTGGTCCACTCACGAATATTGCCCAACCGCGACTTTCTCCGAAAGAAACCATGTTCTGATAGTCAAGAATACAACAAAAAATATATAATCAAAATAGGTGGAGCCGTTCTCATGTATCGAACTCAGTAACTAACTCAATATCGTTTGCATTCATACAGATAAATGGTTGTCAGCTCCGTTACATTCCAGATTCGACCTTGTATTCAAAACCTATATCAGGCCATAATAGTTGATAGCTATTAGCACTCATAATAGGCAATACTGCAGATCATATTGCACCATCATTTGGTCACAGAAACGACGGCTGCGAGCGTATGCAGTTCATTGTGAGGTTGACAACTAAACGAACGGTTTTTACCGAGTATTATTCCAATCTAACTGACCCGACGAACTTCGTACTGCTAATTTTTTCCACCCGCGAGGCGTCTGATTCCGTTCCCACTGCACCCTCTACTCTATTAAGCGTGTATTATACATATAAACCTTCCTATTGAATCACTCTATCTATACAGAAAACCGCTTCAAAATCCGTTGCGTAGTTTTAAAGATTTAAGCATACTTACGGTTTGATAGAGAGAGTGATATTGTCTGTTATATGTATTACTAGGCCACAACAGAATACAGAACATAACTCTTTTCAATGTTAAACAATGAGACACAAAGCAAACAAGTGAAACATTCTAATAGCTCAAACCTACTTTGAAGAAATAATTCTTTACTCGATCGCGTATGTCCCCCGCTGCAGGAATTAATGATATTCGTATTAACATAACTAGGCGTTGCAAGTTTACATTGATTCTGACCTATTCTTCATCAATTCATCACCAATTTGACGAAATATATTCTGTGAGAATAAAATTGATCTAAAATATGACAGACAGAATGTAAATCAGATGATATTTTCTAAAGCAATTCTAATAATACATTCTCTGACATTATCAGTCACTAATGTTAAACCGTTGTTCTACGTCTTTGGAATTTTAAACTTAACGACAGGAAATATAATGAAGTGAATAAATTCGAGGCACACATCTCCGAAATGCCATCACGTAGTTACCATTAATAGCTGGTTTTAGATGCTTGAAAATTAGTATTACGATGCACTAACTGTTTTAGGACTCATAGCTAATGTTAGTTTGTACCTTTGCACAACTGCTGCTCACATTTTTAAAGTATCATAAATATTTTATTATTTGAAGTCAAATTGACGCGTCCTTTTATAAAAACATTACCCTCTTTCTTTCGGCAGTCGGGTAAAAAAATATTATTTGAAGTCAAATTGACGCGTCCTTTAATAAAAACATTACCCTCTTTCTTTCGGCAGTCGGGTAAAAAAAAAGAAATGATCTACTTCAGGCACGTACGTATGACACCTGTAAACTCATTGTTTCAAAGATTATTCACAACTTTCAGTGGGGGTAGAAACTATTAATTACATATGGAAAGGGTTGGGTATGGGTATGTAATGTATCTACTGCTTACTCGCGATTTAAAGTTGATACAAATTTCTGCCGGTAGTATTTTGCATAGTATGTATATTATTGTCTAAACCTCGGAGATCACGTAAAGCCGTCGTCGGTCCCGACTGCCAACAGAATATATCGTTACGGGTAGTTGGAATCCTAATAATGCTGAACTAAACAACTTCGATAGCAGTCGCTTCTCGGAAAATAGCGAAGTTCCGCCGCATTACAATTAAGCAGACTCCAACTGGGAAAAAAGGTCTGGAAAAAAATCTGCACTGTCCAAAGCTGTGATGTTTCGAACATTCACCAAAAGGAGAACCATGAGTAAGTGGACCTTGTGCAGTTTCAAGGTGAAGGCCTCGGACGCTAGAAATAATACTGACTTCTTCGGTACTACTTCAATTTGTTTTTGATAAATTCTGTTTACCGTTTAAAGGAGAGTTTATCATACGGTTTATTCCATTCAAATCTAAGGATTCTAGGAACTGAGTCATACATAGTAAATATATCTATCTTTCGTGGTCATACTGAGTGGCTATCTCGCTGAGTACATCGTTATTATTGCTCTAAATTCTGTCTGCTCGTGGTATAAGTACCTACATATTCAAATACACGTAACGATAAACAAACAGCGCTTCAAATTTTCCATTAGTTATAGCAAATATGTAATTGTACACACTAAATGTACCTCTACACAAATTACACATGTACAATATACATGTTACACATTATTTGCCGTTGTGACTATTATTTAACCAAATATTTTTGTCATCTCAGAAGACCGAGTCTCTCTCTTGTTACATCAAGAGTTCTAACTACATGACGCCCTTTTGCGAGCTAGACATTATGCCGTGACGCCAATTAAGATTTTTCCACGTGATGAAAAGTGTTTAATCGTGGCCTAAGGACGTGTGCAAGGTTATTACACAGGAGGCGTCACACATATGCTAACGATCCTGTAGGAACATCCTTTTGTATCTGTTAGGCATCCTGTGACGGCTATAATTTTTATCATACTTTTAAAAACAGAACTGTACTCCATCGCCAGAAATGAGAGAAGGTGCGTCATGGCGATAGCGCGAGGTCGGCGCGGGCGCAAGTGGCGCATAGATTGGGTCAATTACAGCGGCTCAGCGGCCCCGCGTATCATATACATGTTAGGTTAGCAACGTGACGTAATAGAGGCGAGAATGTTATTATTGAATGAGATTACACCGTTTTATTATATTGTAAAGCTTTCCTATCTTTTTCGAGTTACGTTATCAATGAAACATTGCTCAGCGTGGAGCTGGAAGACCAGAATAGGTCCCCTTTTAGTTATTACGCATAGATTTTTTTCCAACTATACGTACTCGTCGGTATACGACCTGATATTATTTTGTTATAGTAAGTATGTCAATTGGGAAGCGACTGTCAGTCGCTTAACAGAAAATATCCACAACCAACCAATCAGTCCTGTCGGATAGTGGCAAAGAATTTACCACTTCCAACGTCCATCAGAAGTATATTCAAAATTAACCCGAACCCTCTATTCCAGGAGTCTATGAAAACGTTCCACCTGCTGTTGAACGAGACTTCTCGTCGGCTGCAGGCGTGGACGAAACGTCTTGGTACGTGTGTGGATAAGTCCAGGCCGTACTATGACGCTGTGGCGGTAGCGGTGTCAGCCAGGCAAGAGTGTCAGAAGGCTGCTGTGCAGTTTCAGCGAGCTAGCGGTAAGTGGGCGATCAGGATTTTAACCCATTTTTTTCAAGCTCGAAAAACATCGGAAAAAATTAAACGCTCAAGTGAGACTTGAACTCACGACCTTTCCCTTACAGGGGGAATGCTCTTCCAACTGAGCTATTGAGCTATTTCTTTCAGCTGAATTTTTCATCTGTTCTGTTCCCTCAGAAGTTCCTAAGAAGGACAACTTCCTTAGGTGAAAACTTCCGACAGAGACAACTTCCTGAAACGTCTATTTTAAAATAGGCAAATTTTGAAAATGACAAGATCTGAAAACGATTAATACCGGAAACTAAAATTCTGAAAAAGAAAAATTCCGATAATTTCGAATTCCGAAGTTTGAGGACGATTTGACTTTAGGGGCTTAGGGGTAAATATTTGAACATGGGACACCTAAAATATTTGGACACAACTTCTTAATTTGTTTACTCGAATAGAAGTCAGATCTGTCTGATGTGCATTAAGTAGCATGAAAACCGCGCGTTAATTTTTTTCGCCATGGATGATGTAACACTAGACATTTAGTTAGGTTGGTTATGTGATTACCGTAAACAGAAATAGCATTCAAACGTAACGCGTCAGTCGTCACGATTTGGCATTTTAGGTCTATTCTGACGGCAATAGACTGGCTAGGTTGAAGGTCGATTAAAGCAGGAGCAGGGGGAACGCCTCACCCGAAACCCCCCATAGACGCGGGATAGCACCCGAATCACCCCCTAGGCGAGGCCGCATTGTAGCCGTAGGTCTGATGGGAGCCCTGGGACATCCTTTCGAGGGCTTACCCGGGGCTCCCAACCATACGCTGCTGGGCGTTACCGTGGGGGCTTATAGTCGGTAGGAGTCCATTTTCCCCCACGGTAAAAAAGAGGGAACGCCTGGAAAGCTTGTTGTTTACTGCACCAGTTTGAAGCTGCCACAAACAGTTAGTGATAGGTAGCCTCCTCCAAATCTGTGTCATACTTTATGCAAATTCTTAACTGCTACTGTCACAACTGGAGCTGTATACTGTATAGCCTGTTTCACAAGTGTCATAACTGTGACAATTACTCGGTGTTAAATGTCAAGTGGTATCATAAGTGTCGCGTCGTTGGCTGTGTCACTGCGGCAGGTATTATACTTAATACGTAACTGTTTGGTATTTTATTCTTTATATTTACTGTTAACGAACGTCTCTAAGCAGAGTCGAATCTCTCTGTGTAGGTAGACGTTTAGGTATAATTTGTTCGTTGAACAAGATCTGTTGGACAGCTTCACGACTGAAATTTTTGGATATATCCATCCAGTTACGCTCAAGTGGTTAAACGGATCTAGCTGATATTTGCTACAGGGCTTTATTATACTCTGGAATGAGGCATTGGTTACTTTTGTGCTTGGAGGCCTAACCCATGAGTTGTGGAAACCTGCTATATGCTTTTCTGTCCTCACAACTTCCAGAGCTTACTCTACTTTTATTAAACATGTCATGGAAATGCAAGCCCGCCGGTTTGGAGTGCTTTTTGACTTGGCCTTACCGACAATAACCTACAATAAACCTAATAATAGTTTCGACACAAGCCTCAGTCGTCGGGTCTGGCTGGACAATCAGCAATCACGCAACGCCTTATCGGTCACGACTGCAGTGGAGACATCGATTTATTTATTATTCATTGTTCCTTCAATGTCATTGCCAATGACTCATTGCGTAAGTTTCAATCGGTTGTCATTTTTGTCGCATTAAATTTTTATCGCAATTTCTCCGTGTAATTGTGAATTAAACACTAATTTATTTAATTATTTAGTTCAAATGAATCGCCTTAGTTTTATATTTTCGCGTTCTATGATAGATAGGGAAGAGACAAACAGACTATATAGTTCACACGTAACGATGACCGGTGTAACCTGGTCGAAACGTCAGGCAAATCAAAGGTACCTATATTATGTATCTATACCATGATTGCGTTAATTCCCGTTAACATTATTGTGTAATAATCCATACTTAATATTATAAATACGAAAGTAACTCTGTCTGTCTGTCTGTCTGTATGTTACGCTATCATGCCTAAATCACTGAACTGATTTTGATGAAATTTGGTAAGTATAGGTTTGGTCGCGATAACCGACATCCATGCGGGCGGAGCCGCTGACAAAAGCTAGTAATTAATATCGTTTGTAAAACATTTAAAGCCACTTCTAAGACCGACTGTACATACAAAAACATGGTGCATATCTTTCAGACTTCCTGGCGCCGCTTCGACTGGTAGGTACAGTACAATCTGTAGGTACGTAGGGTATATTGTATTATATCAGCTTACAATTTGGCAACGATGCCAAACTTAGACAATGATAAATACGAAACTCAAAAGAAAAGATCCGGCCAATTTATTTTTTTGGAATCTTATATTGTAGTTTGACCTTCAGATGAGTCAATGTTGCGTATTAAAAGTCATTTTAAAAAATGCCTGACCAAAGAAGATTCGAAAAAAAAAATGGCTCAGCCGTTTAGTGGAAATTCAGACATGTATGTATATTTTTTTATTATACCCATGTCATCATTTTAATTAGAATGTGTACTTCAACCTATAGTGGTCTTTCGAACCGGCTCGAAGGACCACAAACCACGGTTAAGTTTAATATGAATACGTCACGGCAGTTTTATTACGATTCACTACAACGCATTACTTCTATGATGGTTGGATTTAAACTCATGCGGCGCTGTAGTACCCCGGGCTATCACTTAGATACAATTTGTGACGTCACTGGGGTATTTTTTTAAGTAGAAATAATCAGTGAATGTTTTATTTAATCAATTGAATCCATACTATGCATACTGTATAGGTATTTAAATATTAACTTCCTGCATTTCTCCTCCATTATAAACTTCAACTATTTCCACCGTACACCCAAGTAGCACAGATAGCTGTATAACTACTCACTTTAAGACTTATTTGAAACTCTGTGCGTATTAAGACGCTTCTAAGAGTACACTGGTGATGCTACAGCTGTATAATAGCGGTCAGTGATATTTAAACAGCTTTAGCTAATTAAAAGCTGTATTAAGGCTGATTAAGACCGACAAAACCACCATTAATACGCTAAGAGTGCTATAAAGGTATGTTTTTAATGACTCTATTCAGTTTCTAACCTTTTCTATTGCCTAAACCGTAGTAAGGCCTGTTTAATGCATAAAATTACGCCAAATGCTGTTTAAGAAGATATTTGTGAACTCCTATTACACTGACTTATTAAAGGGGCACGTGTGAACTATTTTAAAGTGAATAGCTGTATAATGGACGATATGTGGCCCATATTACAGCTTATACCTGAATATGTCTACCGCTAATCAGCCTTTATACTGCAATTGATAGTATTTGCATAATGGCTATTTAAACATTCACTAGATGCCTCGCAGCTGCTTAGAGACTCACTAGTATATAGAATTAACGGCTTCTACTTTATAATGGTTCACATAAGTACCTTAAATTCGACGTTATCTGAATAAAAGTAACATATGTGGTACTGTAATCAGTCAGTGGAACTAAGTTGAGACCATATCCAACGTATTTTTATTTGCTATATATTAAAATGAATTCGCTTAATTCGTGGAAATTGAAAGCAAGAACAGGAGGCATTAGAAGAAAGAAAAATAGCGCTTTGACAATTTTGTAATGGAAGTCCATGCGGTGGTTTTAGATTTAATACTAGGGACCCCTAAAGATTCGTTATAATAACTGTTTAATTGTTCACATCATGGCTAAAGGTAGAGCTTGTGAATAATTAAAAGTGAAGAAAACAGCTTATAGCTGTATACAGTTCACATGTGTAATATTATTCAGTTTTTTAGTAGAATAACAGTGCACTAGTGAACTATTAGACAGCCTGTTGTAGAATATAAGAGTTTTAACTATTCACGTTACTGTTTAACATAAATCCACCATTTTATTTTATAACCTAAACATATTCTGACTGAATTTTCAACCTTTACGATGTTTTGTGCAAGAAATAAAATGTATTGCATTAGTTTTTACTTCCTAATATCATAATAATAACTTTTTATCTTATAATTCTTTTCAAAGCACTACAAATTATTTAGTCATAGTGTACATCACAGCTTATTTATATCACAAAACTAATTTAAAACAAAATATTTTCATGGCGCACTAAAATTTTCTTAGATAATATATATGTATAATGTCAGTAAAATTAAATTCCCAATCATTTTTCCTTTATTAATATGTAAATCAATGTACTTAACAGGGATATGAATATATTATCCACCATTAATTTCGTTTCCAATATTCACTTCACGTAACAAAGTGCAATATTGCATGTTCATTAATACACAGGCCGCAATTAAGTAGCGTTTCGCGGTTTAAAATATGTATAGAGCGCGCATTACAGACATATTTTCTGAATAAAGAGTAACTTGTGATCTCTTAGTCAGTCGGATTTCAGCGCAAAGTACTGTCGATACCCTTTATAACACTGTTACATTTCTGCTACACAGCTCATAAGCAGCTATGTGAACTTGAGGCTATATAATTTGTGCTGTTACCCTTTATAACACTGTTAAGTTGCTGCTACACAGCTCTTAAGCAGCTATGTGAACCCAAGGCTGAATAATTTTGTGCCCATTTAAGAGGTATAAGAGCTGTGTAAGGTCGTATACAGACTTAATGCAGCTTCCATATTCGGCTTTAAGCGTTTTGGAAATCTGTTATTCGGCTATTAAGCAGCCTCGTGTGCTACTTGGGCACTCCCCCGTCCGCAATATTCTAGGTAGAGTAATTAACTATCATCAATTTTGTTCCGCCCTTTCCTTGTTCCCGGCCAAATTAATGCAGTGACTTGTAATTTTCTTGGTTTGGTTCCAGTATCTGAAATCCGAATTTTCTTAATAACTTTAATGGAAGCTTCGACCTATACCAATAAGGTCAATATTTTTTTAATATTCTTTATATTTTTTTATAAAGGACACGTCAATTTGACTTCACCCCGTCTGATGGTAAGCTAAAGGCAAAGTCTCGGAAAGAGGTAAAGTAACGAGGTAAGAGTTACTTTACTAAACTTGTACCATGTTAACAGTGGTGGCACTCAGCTTGACGGCCTCATCAGATGCCTTTTTTTTTAAAGGACCCGGGACTGTAGGAAGAAGGGAACACTGATAAACCCTTGGTACGTGTAGCATAGGGACAATAGGTGGTAACTGGTAAGCACACATATGAACATTTTTAGCATTCGTTATATACATACAGTCACGCCTTTTTCGCAGTGGGGTAGGCAGAGACTACACTTTTCCACTTACTACGATCCTGGCATAGATCTTCCGCTTCTTCTACTTTCATAATTGGGTATTGATGAAAGCGTAACATACAGACAGACAGACAGAGTTACTTTCGCATTTATAATATTAGTGTGGAGCTTTTGCCCGCGGCTCCGCCCGAGTGGATGTCGGTTATCGCGACCAAACATAGCCTAATGTATGTCCTTTCTCATGGTCTAATTTACCCCTATACCAAATTTCATCAAAATCCGTTCAGTGGTTCAGGCGTGAAAGCGTAACATACAGACAGACAGACAGAGTTACTTTCGCATTTATAATATTAGTATGGATTTTTAATCAACTTCATGTAATAGGCAATCATGCCATAACCTCATGTGTAAACCACATGACGCACAAAATCAAAACCGCGGTTGTGATTAGTAAATACAAAATCCTTTGCGAGCTGACCCGGCTATAGAATTTTTAAGCACAATGCCCAAAACGAAATCGGCGGCCAGCACACAACCAGAAGGTGATGAAACTACAAACGACTCTGCTGATTCAGAGTTCTCCAACATGGCAAAACGTAGCAAACGCAGGCATGTGTGCTGCTCCCCGAAAAGCAATTTTGTGCAATTTAAGGAAGAAATTTCAGGTATGTTTAAGTCGTGGAAAAAAGAGCAAGATGCAACCCTCTCAAAACTAGTCAGTGAGGTGGGCGCCTTAAAGTCACAGCTTTTGGAAGTACAAAAGACTAATTTAGATATCGAAAAATCTATTGAGTACATTAGCAATAAATATGATGAAATGTCTAATAAAGTAGATAGATTAGAAAAAGAATGCAACACATATCGAGGATATATCACATCACTGGAAATACAACTAAACGACCAGAGACTGAGCTCCCGTCCCACAAGTATTGAGATAAGAAACATTCCTGTTGCGAAAAAAGAATCCCATGAAGATTTAAAAGATATTTTATTGAACGTTAGCCAAGCAATCGGCACTACCATTATTACATCAGAAATTCGAGACGTCTACCGTATTCCAAGTAAAACCGGTAGCAACGGACCAATAGTAGCAGAATTTACGACTGTCTGCGCTAAAGACCGTATAATATCATCAGCACGAAACTTTAACTCGACTAAGTCGACTCAAGAGAAACTACACACTGAACACCTAGGTATAAATGGCAAGCGACTACCAGTCTACGTAGCGGAATATCTCCCTCCTAATGTAAAAAAACTTTTCTTCTTAACGCGCGAATTTGCTAGAGAACATAGATATAAATTCTGTTGGTCCAGAGGTGGTAAGATATATCTACGCAAAGAGACGGAAACACCACAACTACTAATAAGATCAGAACATTGTTTAGCCAAATTGAAACAAACCACATGACTATCCGTAATGTGTATATATGTCTTGCATTTATATGTCTTTTTGAATTTCTGTTCCATAGGTTTTAAAAATAAGTTACATTTAACTGAATTATTTTTGCATGTTGTAATACTAATAAACTCAAAACAGTACATAAACAAACATGTTATAATATACAAACCTCAAGTTGCTAATGGCATCCATGCACAAAGTATACTATTTTACACCACACAATTCACTTACGAGTATATCCACAGCACAACCAAAACACAGTTCACTACATTATTAACTACAAAATTACTTTTTCACTCCATTTATAACCGATGTATGAAGGTCATGTCTAAAAGCAGCTATCACTGTAAACAAGCATACGTCAGGCATATATTATATTTTCTGACTACCGTCATTGTCAAAAAAAAAAAAAAAAAAAATTGTGTAAAGTGTCTACCAGATTACCTACATATTTATAAAAATGATGGACCTAAATAGAATCATTACAACGGATATTGACACGATAAATAATGCCTGTGCGTATAGATGCAAGCCCGAAAATTGTAAACATTACTTTGAAAATTATAAAAATAGCTTAAAAGTAATCCACATGAACATAAGAAGTATAAACAAAAACTTAAATCAATTCCAAATACTCTTGAGCCGCACTAAGCTAGACTATGACGTCATTTTGCTTTCGGAATGTTGGCTAAACGAAGACTGTAACATTCCAGTTTTGGATGGTTTCACTTCATACACCAGCAAAGTTTTGAGAAACCAAAATGACGGTCTCACCTTCTACATTAGGAATAGTTTGTCATGCACCGTACGCGAACCCACATTCATAGACGCGAACTGCCTTACGTGCGATCTAAATAATGGCACTATAATCGTAGGAATATATAGATCACCATCTTACCAAAACATTAACAACTTTCTAATTAGCCTTGACAGTATACTAACGTCTGTGAGTCGATATGAGGACATAATTTTACTTGGAGATTTGAATATTAACATAGTAACTGAATGTAATAATAGTAACTCAAATGAATATTTGAGTCTTGTTGCTTCGCACTCCCTCCTGCCTACATATACGTTTCCGACAAGAGATGAACGTTGTTTAGATCACATATGTTTAAAAACAAAAGGTACCGCTACAGCAATCCTAATCGAGACAAGCATAACCGATCATTACCCGACAATGTTGTGTCTGTGTAAAGATGCACCACTTAAGGAAAAACCGAGTCCCCAAAAGGTCTTATATGATTATAAGGAAATTGAAAATGCAATTAAACACAGCGATTTCACTAGTATACTCACAACTGAAAATGCCGATTATGCATGCAATTACTTTATATCAAGCATATCACAAATTGTTACCCTTTATACGCGCTTAGTAACAGTCCCTTCTAAAAACCGCATACTAAAACCCTGGATGTCAGCCGGACTGCTACGTTGTATTAAAAATCGGGATCGCATGCATGATAAACTACGAAAGATGCCAGAAAATCTTACATTAAAAACGACGTATGTGAGATATCGAAACTTTTGTAATGACCTGCTGCGTAAATTAAAAATACAATATGAAAAATCCGAACTCGCTAAGGCCAAAAATAACCCAAAAGCGACCTGGGAGATAATACGTAAAATAACAAATACCCATAGGAATAAGCAACCCTGTATTGAGCTCCTTAAATTAAAAACAACCCCGACCGAATCAGTTAATTGTATTAACTCCTATTTCGCGAGTATCGGAAAGAACCTAGCAGATAGAATAACACCACAAAATACTCAAAACACGTCAGATTCACCCAAACAAAGCAGCTTACGTTCCCCGCGTGACTCGCTGGTGTTGCTTGAGGTAGAGGAGTTGGAAATTAAAAGCATCCTAATGAATATGCGTAGTGATTGTGCAGCGGGATGGGATGGAATCTCGGCAAAGATACTGAAAACCTCACATCTGACTTTAGTACCTATAATTACTCACATATGCAACCTGTGTATAAAATCTGGCGTTTTCCCTTCTGCTCTTAAGAGGGCTTTGGTTACTCCTGTCTACAAAAGTGGAGGCAGAGGCAGTGTCACTAACTATAGACCAATATCAGTACTCCCGACGCTGTCTAAAATACTGGAAAAGGTACTAAACAATTATTTAACACTATTCTTAAATAAACACAATATTATTGCCGGAAATCAGTACGGCTTTCGCTCAGGCGTATCTACAGAAGATGCGGTGCACAGCCTTACTGACTCAATTACAAAGAAAATGGATAAAGGACGCAAAGCTATTGGAATTTTCCTGGACCTTTCTAAAGCATTCGACACTGTCTCTGTACCCTTTCTCCTATCAAAGTTGGAGAGTGCTGGGGTAAGGGGTCTGCCCTACAAACTATTTAAGGACTATCTGACAAATCGTATGCAGTGCGTCAAGGTTGGACAATATATAAGTGAGGAAAAACCTGTAACATATGGTATCCCTCAAGGTAGCGTTTTATCCGCAACACTCTTCCAAATCTACGTCAATCAACTTTGTCTGCTCAAAATCCCCCACTGCGAAATATTCGTATACGCTGATGATACCGCCTTAGTAATATCTGGTGCAAACTGGCTAGAGGCAAAATTAAACGCGGATTGCGCGCTGAAGGTTGTAATGGGTTGGCTTTCTTCGAATTTACTCACTGTCAACCTATTAAAAACAAATTACATAATGTTTTCAAACAGAGTAAACCTACTGCCACAAAACTTCACAATTACGGCCCATAATTGCAATAATAACACCTCTGGCGAGAACTGCAACTGTACCCCCCTGTCACAGGTGAAGGTAGTCAGATACCTTGGGATAGAGATTGACCAACGTTTAAGCTGGCAGCCTCATTTGAGCGTGCTAACAAATAGAGTTAGAAAACTAATTTACGTTTTCAAACTATTGCGTGGTTCCGCTGATGATGACACTGTGAAACTTGTATACCGGAGTCTTTGTCAGTGCCTGCTCACATATTGTATTGTGGTGTGGGGAGGAGCCAATAAAACAGCATTTCTTGACTTGGAAAGAGCTCAGAGGGCAGTTTTAAAGGTGATGACCTCTAAACCATTTAGATACCCTACCTACAAACTATATGAAGACTGTCAATGCCTTACCGTAAGACAACTCTTTGTGCTGCGCACAATCATAAAGAAACATAAAAAGATAGCTTACACGCCCCAACTCTACGCTAAAAAGCGTAAAAACCATCCAGTGTGCAGTCCCGTACCCCACAGAACCACAAACTCAAGCCACCAATACCATGTATTAAGTTCACGTATCTATAATAAAATTAACAAAACACTTAACATCGTACCCCTCCCTATAAGCAGGGTGAAGCGCAGAGTCACGGAATGGCTTCATACATTAAACTATACTGACACAGAATCACTGCTCAATCCTCTTATCTAAACATACACACACTCACACTCACACTCACACGCCCACACACCCACACTTTAATACAAATACACATACATATTCCTCTCCCCCACACACATACAACTCCCCACTAGAAAAACTAACATACCTACCCTAACCATACCCATACCTAACATAATTAAAAAAAAATTCTACATAAGTCACACAAATTTTTGGTACAAATAATTATACATATATAGTAGTAACGATGTAAAACCATCGCACTTAACAATACATTCACGGAGGATCACTGGCTCCCATAATACAGGAATACCTAGTATGGGAGACAGGGGCTATATTGTAAGAGACAAAAACCTCAGTGCATGAAGATTACCTTAAACCTATTAGTATAAAACAAAGTCACCGTCGCTGTCTGTCCGTCGCTGTGTATGTTTAAATCTTTAAAACAGCGCAACGGATTTTGAAGCTGTTTTTTGAATAGATAGAGTGATTCGAGAGGAACTTTTATGTGTAATACACGCTTAATATAGTAGAGGGTGCAGTGGGAACGGGATCAGACGCCACGCGGGCGGAACAAAATGACGGTACAAAGTTCACCGGTTCAGCTGGTTAAATATAAAACGAGTAACAAAACAAACATCCATACAAACGTTATGATATATGTATCATGGAGTCGTCCAACTTCTTATCAGAACCACTTCCCGTGTCTACCCAAGGGCATTCGGTCACGGTCCTGAATTTTACATTATATCTCCGAAGGTCATGACCACATTGATTAGCTGTGAAGGGCTCGAGCGATAGATATTCAGGTTAATTTTGTTATTGGACTAGAAGGCCTTTCTATTTGTGGATCGACATTCGGTTGTAATCGATATTTAGGTAATGAAAAATTGAGGTAAACACATATGAATTTTTTCAAAACGCTAGCTAGACCCATGGTAAGCTTAACTAGCTTGTGTTATGGAATCTAAAATGCGGATAAACATACTTAGAGACCTTTTTTTTGTTAGTACATACATATTATACATAGAAACACTCAGACCAATGCAAATAGCCATATTCATGCATACAAATATTTGCACTGAACGGGGATCGAACCGGCGGGCGGCGGTGTCTCCTGCGTAGCAGTCGCGTTCACTACCGTCCAGAGGCTGCCATATCAAGGTCCCTACCTTGGAATGGAATATGAGAATAACTATTTCCATTGAAATAAAACCACTTTTTACGGATTCTATCGCGATATATTTGTTATTATTACTTTTTAAAAAGAATCCGTAAAAAGTGGTTTTATTTCAATGAGTGACATTCGCGTAAACTTCAGAAAATATCAACTATTTCCATTTTTTTTTGCTCTTGAATTTAAGTAACTGAAGAAGAAAAGAAATAAAAAATCGGGCGACTGAGGAAGGAGAAAAGATTCTTGAATTTTAATCTTAAGGTAATGAGTCGGGGCGTGAACGTTCAGACGGTTTAGTGAAAAACGTTTTATATTTTGTTCGGTGTTAATTCCACAGGATAATTCCTTAGCAAGTTGTTTATTAAAAATATTTTTAGGGTTCCATGTAAATTTTATAAAAGCCTGATGTTGGACATCATCAGTTCAAAGTTCTCTACCATTTCGCCTCTGTTATCAGCATCGTGCAAGTAACATCTCTGATGTTGCAAGCATTCATAGTACCCAGTAATTGCTTACCTTATTGAATACAAAAGGTAAAATCGTGCAATTTCCTGTAACTCGAAATCATTTCATATTATATCATTAAACTTCTTGCATATTTATATTTAAATATTGTAGCAATCAATGAAAATATGCAGACACTTTGCATATCAGTTGAGCAAGCCACAAAATAAATAATAGATAAGGGCTAAAGCACATAGGCTACTTATCGCGTCCAATGATTTAGTTGCACGGAATATAAATTAAATGCACCTACATTTCATGCGTGCCGACTTTTTCACTGTAAATAATAATCGCGGGATATAAGAAATGCCTCTATTTTTCAAATGTACGCCTCCATTTTTATTCTAGAGTTGGAAATAGCACAAAACGGCATATTGACGTTATTTTTAATCATGTTATTACAAGCTAGTCTTAAAAGTACAGAGTAAGCGTTCAAATGTTCATGTCTCATAGAACAGGAATTGTATTAAAAGTTGGCACGCATTTTCCGCTCACATGGCCGTTCATCCTAATAATATTTCTGTAGCTACAACACTAACACCAACTAAAACTTAAACATTAATGAAACACACTTACAATAACACTTTTGTGGATCCGACTGATTTTCCTATTGAAAATGGCAGAGAATTACGTCACAGCCTTGTGTCAAAATTTGGCGGCCGTTCAGTAATTATCCTGTTCTCATCTTGTTTTGATATTCTGTATTTAGTTTCGTTCTGAAAGCTGGATAGTACGTTTGGGAGCACATACAAACCCCGGTCAAGCTAAAGTTCTAAAAGGAAACGTAGCTATTTCAGATGCTATCAAATTATAAATGGTGGCCGTTAAATAGCTTTTACACAGTTCGCTTGAACGCTTGCACAAAGAAAGGAAAAGTACTAAACTGTTTCGTGACGGTATTGTTTGCACGCCGTATAAGGGCGACATCATAGTCTTGTTCTGGACAGGGAGGGAGTGTTGAGGTTTATTGGAACAGACAGTCGTAAAACTGCCGATAGCCTGTTAAAATAGCTTGTGCGCTTTAGCCGTAAAGAAAACTGACTACATTTAACCTTCTTTAGATACCTTCGTTCTACCAGTAATAATGCAGCACCTATATTATTAAGTAAATATTGCAATTGTAGTAGTGGTATTCCGTAAAATTCTCAACATTTTTTTGCCTGTAATTTATTACAACAGTACTATTTGGGTTCGCACAATACAATCATTATGATTGTCGCGGGTATTTGACCTGACTTTGTATATAACATAGGCATGTAGGTGTACGGCCATTGTATTAGCTTGTCGTATTAAACCATAAACCAAGTTTCTCGACTTACTTACCTACTAAATCCATACTAATATTAAAAATGCGAAAGTAACTCTATCTGAGGTTGAGTCTGGGCTGTATGTATCTGTCTGATGTTAAACAGCCATATCCCTCAATCGCCTTATACGACACCGCATGGGGAGATATGGGGTGGCCCAAATTCTACCCTGCCGGGAACCACGCGGACATTGTAGAAGGGAAATTATAACATAACATAACATAAACTCACGCCTGTATTCCCCGAAGGGGTAGGCAGAGGTGTTAGCACCCACATTTCGCCAGTTTATGTTTAGGTCCCAATGTAATAGGTGGCGAGCCTATTGCCATTAACCGGGCACTTATAAACCTGCGATAAATACACACATAACTTCGAAAAGCATCGAAAAGTCATTGGTGTGTGCCATGGTAAACCTGGGATCGAACCCGAGACCTCGTCTCAGCAGTCCATTACCCATACCACTAGGCTACCGCAGAAATTATATGAGCTTATTTATGACCGGCCAACGATAAAAACATCGGCCTCAAAAATAAGAATATCCGGTAGAAACGGGATGAAAAGGACAGATTTATATATACCCGGGGTGCGGAAATCCGCGCCCCTACCGTTAGGACGCGACCTTTTTTAATAAAACTGTTTTAGAAACGTCTATATTGAAAGTGGCTAAATAAAGCCCTGTAAAGACTCTAAATGCCGCGGTCTGCAACATGGCCTATAGCATTTTTGTCTAAACCTGAAAATTTGAATAAAATTTTATAGCATAAAGAGAGATGCTTGTGGAAATACGATGCGTAGTCACCCCAGGCGTGTTTATTTTCGTGGATTAAGTAAGCTGATGTCGGCTTGCAGATGAGGTTGGCTTCTCCCGAGATGTTTATAGGGATCGAATACATAGGGAAACATGAATTTTCTCGGGCGGGACTCAAACCCGCGATCTTACCCTTACAGGGGGAGTGCCTTGACCAACGGTGGACTCCACTGTGTCGCCTTGAGGATGGATAAAAATAGAAGAGAAATTTGAATCACACCGGGTGTGTCTCGGTAACCGAGTTTGTCAAAGCATTCCTCCTGTACTGGAAAGATTGCGGGTTCGAGTCCCGCCCGAGAACATTCATTTTTCCCTATGTATTCGATCCCTATAAACATCTCGGGAGAAGCCAACCTCATCTGCAAGCCGACATCAGCTTACTTAATCCACGAAAATAAACACGCCTGGGGTGACTACGCATCGTATTTCCACAAGCATCTCTCTTTAAGGACAAGGAGGGATTTGATCTCCAATTATTCCAAGAACACTCCCAGGCATTGGAAGCAATGCTGATATTGCTAAGGTCTGTTAGGGCCAAGCCATAACAATATGTTGCTACAACGCATCACAAAACGACGGTACTGAACGAGCACTAAACTTTTTACGACGCGACGCCGGCGCTGCACCGCGGTATGGCGGAGCCCACAGGTCTGCATTAGCACAGAATAGATAATAGTAATAGTAGTAGCATACAGAACGGAAGCTCACACCCCCGCGCAGATTTCATTACCTCACCCCGCACGTTCGAATCATAGGTACGATCAATGGCACATAATACAAGGGATGTGTATTTCAAAGGTGCTTAGTACGATACGTCGAGGAGAAGAGTGAGAAGATCGGCTTCCTTCGATTTTGTAAAGCTTCCTCTCCATCGCACAACTCATAGTTTGATTTAACCCTGAAAGGCAAGGTCACATGGATTTTCTATCAGGGCCTTAACTGCTTTCTCGAGAACACATGTTAATTTGACGAATCGTTGATCTATTTTAGTCAGTCCGAGTCATCGTTAGCTTCGGTAAGGTGAAACCCGAAGGGTCTTTGAATATAATTTCTGGATGTGAAAATTACCAAATAAACCAAATATTCTAACTGTTGTGTGGCCTGGCACAGATATATCCGTATCTGCCGTATCTATTACTAATTGTACTAACGAACACGCCCGGCCGCTCCGCCGTACAGTCAGCAACAGAAAGATGTTGACGTACAAAGTACTCAAAATGATCTTAATTTCGTTTTATTACCGACGACGGGACGGAGATGGGGTGAGAGAATGTTTGTGTGTTTGTTTGTTTGTTTGTTTGTTTGTTTGTGCAAATCCATGTTGCCATTTTCGCCGAAACTACCAATCCAATTTTGATGCAGTTTTCAGTTATGGGTTTGGCTTGAATTGGAGCATGTTCTTAGATAGGTGTTACAATGACAACAAGCATTTTTAATGCAAATCAATGTTGCCAATTTTCTCCAAAAATACTGGTCTAATTTTGATGCAGTTTTCAATTATTGGTTTGGGTTGGATGGGTGCATGTTCTTAGATAGGTGTTACGGTAACAACCCACTAGGGGGCGCTGCAGTAAACATTTTTTTAAATAACTTTTTATACCTACGTCGTGACTTTTTTAATTTTTTTAAATTTTTTGCTTGTTACCCCTTTCCAGTTGACTGATTGTTCTGATATTTGCTAGTTTGGACAATAATAAATAAAATAAATAAATAAGCCTTTATTGCTGTTTAAATTACAGTGTTTCCAAAGTAAAATAATTAAATAAGTTGACAATCGGTTTGGTTTTCACTCTACAGCTTGACCTTCGACAAAGGCCTCCTCTAAAGACTTCCATCTATCTCTATCTCTCGCTATCCTCATCCACTCTGGGCCAACAACTCTTTTAATGTCATCTTCCCAGCGTTTCTTTTGTCGCCCTTTGCTTCTTTTGCCGTCCCTTGGATACCACTCTGATATTATTCGAGTCCATTTTTCCTTCTGCTCTCTTGAAATGTGTCCTGCCCATCGCCATTTTAATGTTTTACATATATTTTTCGCATCTTTAAATTTAGTGATACTTTTTATGTTTTTTAGTCTTATTCTATCCTTTCTCTTAACCCCAATTACACTCCTCTCCATTCCGTTTTGACATACCTTTATTTTTTTCATTAGTTGTTCTGATAATGCCCATGTTTGACAACCATATGTTAAACATGGTAATATGCACGTGTTAAAAACTTTTCTTTTTTCTTTGATAGGCATATCTTGGTTTTTCATGATTTCACTCAGCGACCAGTACCTTTTCCAGGTGTTAGCGATCCTTCGGTCAATTTCTTTAGGCATGGTGTCATTTGTTGCTATTAACTGTCCTAAGTATACATATTCTTCCACATAGTCGATGTTCTTCAAATCTACTATAATTTTGTATGACTGTGATGCATTAGTCATAATTTTTGTCTTAGTTGTGTTCATTGAGAGGCCTGCTTTCTTACTTTCATCTGATAACTCTTGTAGCATACGTTCTAGCTTTTTAGGACATTCGGAAAATACAATCAGATCGTCTGCGAAACGAAGGTTACTGAGGTTTTCACCATTTATGTTGAGTCCATATCCACCCCAATCCAAATTCCTGAAAATCATCTCCAGAGCCGCTGTAAACAACTTGGGTGAAATAGGGTCGCCTTGGCGTACTCCTCGATCTATAGGGAACTCCTCTCCCAATGTCTCCAGTCTGATTTGGGCTGTGCATTTTGAGTAGATGGTCTTAAGTATTCTTATATATTTTTCCTGTACTCCCTGAAAATGCAGTGCCTCCCATATATATTCGTGTTCCAAGGAGTCAAAGGCTTTATTGTAGTCAACAAAGCCCAGGTAATAGGCTTTGTTGTATTCTTCATATTTTTGAAGAACTTGTCTAAGAACATGTATATGATCAACAGTTGAGTATTTGCTACGGAAACCTGCCTGTTCTTTCGGTTGATTTTCATCAAGTATGGGCGTAATTCGAGATAAGATAATTTTTGAAAAAACTTTGTAGATATTTGACATCAAACTAATTGGTCGATAGTTTCCTATTTCTCCTTTGTCTCCCTTTTTGTGCAGCAATATTATAGTAGATTTGGTCCAGTCTGTTGGGATGTTTTCAGTTTCTATGATTTCATTAAATATATCTGTCAATATAGGAGCAATTGCCGGTGTAATAGACTTGAGTAGTTCATTTGTTATTTGGTCAGTTCCTGGTGCCTTGTCTCTTTTTTGCGTATTAATTGCTCTTATTGTTTCTTTCGTTAATATTTTGGGTATTGATTCAGAATCTGTTTCATTTCCTTCTTTTGTCGCTACTTTAGGATTCCTACTTTGGTACAGATTTCGATAATATTCTGAAGCTACTTTAAGTATTTCTGGTCTTTTATTTGTATATCTTCCACCTTCAGTCCTCACTCCCAGCATCCAATCCTTTTTATCATTTAATTCCTTAATTGCCTTTTTTATTCCTCCAGTTCTTTCGATATGTTTTTTCAAGGTATTAAGTCTTTTTACTTTTTTATCCTTTCTGACGCTTTCATTTATCTTTTTACTAATTTCTGATATGTTGAGGCGATTAGCTTGGGTTTTCTTTCCTTGTAATAACTCTTTCCTATCTTGTAAAAGCTTTAGTGTCTCATTAGAAATTACGCTTTTGCTCTCTGTATTTATTTTTCTTGTTTCTGTTACTACTATGTTTAAGAAGTTATCATATTTTTCCTGAATAGTTATGATTTTTTTCTCATCTTTCTCTATTAACGCCTGTAAATTAATCGTAAGTTGATTGCTATTGCCTGTGCATACCACGCCAAAGTTATTATAGTGAAATCTTCTGTTTCTCTTTATAGGTGAACCCGTTAGTTTTGCACGCACCATTTTATGGTCTGAATTAAAATTTAGGTGGTGTAAGATTGCTACATCCTGAATGATATTGGCATTGTTAGACATAATGTAATCAATTTCATTTTTGTGAAGTCCGTTTGGGGAAAGCCATGTCCATTTCTTTGTTTTCTTTTTCTTGAAAAAACTATTCAGTATCCTTAGATTGTTTTCTAAAGCAAAGGTGACTAGTCTGCTTCCATTTTTACTTCTTTTACCATGTCCATATTTGCCCACTGTATATTTTTCACCAATGTTCTTACACATTCCTACTCGACCATTAAAATCGCCCATTACTATAATATTTTTGTGTGCGTTTTGAATTGTTGTTCGTAGATCTTCGTAAAAATTTTCGATTTTTGTTACATCTTCTTCTTTATCTGATTCTGTTGGTGAGTATGCTTGTATAATAGACCATTTTTCATTTTTATTTAAGGGTAGCATTATGTTTAACATAGTTATTCTTTCAGATATTCCTTTTATTTCTTCAATCTCGTGTGCAAGTCCCTTTTTGATTAGAAATCCCACCCCATACAGTCCTGGTGTCTCACCTTTGTAGTATAGGATGTAGTTCCTGTAATCTTCTATTCCTTCTCCATATTTTCTTACTTCACTGAGGCCTATTATATCCCACTTTATATCTGCTATGGCTAGTTCGAGTTCAAGACGCTTCTCAGTAGTTCGTAATGATTTTGTATTAAAAGTGGCTATGTATATATCCGAGCTGCATTTGTCTGTCTTTAGAGGGTCGTGGTCTTTCTCCCCCACGAGGACCAGTCGGCTTGGGGGAAGGTGTTTATTTTTTATTATTTTGTTGCTGTGTTTCTTGTTTGTTTTTTGTTTCCGATCGCCAGTATCTAGTTGCTATTGTTTCTTTGCAGGCGGGGTGGATGAAAGAGAGTGAGACCGAACTCTCATAACCTCGAATGCATTAATAGTACCATTTAAATCAATAAAACAGTTTGATTTTCTCTTTATACGAGAGTTTTAAGTTCATTTTGACACTTCGTCAAGATATTTATGGCGCTGACTGTACCTAAACGCAGCACTCGGCTGTAGACCGCTGATATTGTGCGCTCAATTTGTTAATCAGTGGGAATGCGAGTGCGAATTAGAAATAATTGGCGTATCGCTTTACTGTAGCTAATGTTATGTTGGATTCTATAGTTTTAAAAACGTAAGTAACTTAAAATTATAGCTAACTCGCTTTTGCTTTGGTTCCGCCCGCGTGGATGTCGGTTATCGGGACAAACATAGCTTATGTCCTTTCTCAAGGTCTAATCCACCTCTATACCTAATTTCATCAAAATCGGTTCAATGGTTTAGGCTGTATCATACACGCTTATCTACCATGGAGTGCCTCCTTACCTCCGTCGAATTGTCGGGGCCTATCTCTCAGAGAGGGCCATTACTTACCCGAGTTGGCTAGGGCCGGGTCGGCGGGATGTGTCGTGCGGTGTTCCACAGGGATCGGTATTAGGGCCACTCCTGTGGAACATCGGCTACGATTGGGTGCTGCGTGGTCCGTTGCTCAGAGGGGTCACCGTAACGTGTTACGCCGATGACACCCTCGTTACGGCGCGGGGAGCAACGCACCGAGACGCAGCACTAAAGGCCACGGCAGGGGTTGCTCAAGTCGTGGGTCGGATACGGCAGCTGGGTCTCAAGGTCGCCCTTCACAAGTCCGAGGCTCTGTGCTTCCACGGACCTCGGATGGGGCCACCTGCGGGATCCAGTCTACAGGTAGGGGGCGTCAGCATCGGCATCGAGCCCTCGATGAAGTATCTGGGGCTGGTACTCGATGGCCGGTGGAACTTCGGACATCACTTCCGAAGTTTGGTCCCAAAACTGAGAGGGGCGTCAGCCGCACTCGCGCGGCTGATGCCCAATATCAGGGGACCCAACGCCCCCTGCAGGAGACTGTACCTGGGGATCGTGCGAAGTATGGCCCTATACGGGGCCCCCGTATGGGCAGAGAACCTGACGGCCAGTAATGTGGCTAGATTGCTGAGCCCACAGAGGGCGATGGCCGTCAGGGTGATAAGGGGATACCGCACGATCTCAGGTGAGGCGGCATGCCTCCTAGCCGGGACCCCTCCATGGGACCTGGAAGCGAGAGCCCTTGCGTCTCTATTTATATGGCGCAAGGAGGCGCTGGAGCGGGGGCAATGGCCTGCGTCTCGAGAAATCGAGGCCCAGCGGTCCCAGCTCTACCAGGAAGCCGTGGAGACATGGAAGGTGCGACTTGAGCAACCAAAGGGGGGATTCGCCACAATTGCGGCCGTCAGACCGGTCATGGACGAGTGGCTGGAGAGGAGACACGGTGCTCTCTCCTACCGGTTGTCACAGATACTTACCGGGCATGGTAACTTCGGTAGGTATCTGTGGCGAAGACACCGGGAAACCACGGCCGAGTGTCAGCACTGCGAGGAGCGCAGCGACGACACAGCGCTCCACACGCTGGTGGAGTGCACGGCGTGGGCGCAACAGCGCCAGGTCCTCGTGGTGGGTCTGGGCGTGGGCACTCTCTCGCTCGATACCATGGTGCGAGCCATGGTCTCCAGCGGGAGTAAGTGGGACTGCGCCGCCTCTTTCGGTGAGCAGGTCATGCTCGTGAAAGGAAAGAGGCGGCGGGGCGAGAGCGGGAGAAAACTCTCCCACCCGGCTTGGGCGCCGCCGACGTGTCTTCGCCGAAGACCATCGGCCTCCATGACCGGGGGCCTGAGGACGGTGAGTTGCTCACCGTCTTTACAGAAGCAGGCCCATGACGGCAGCGTGACGTGAGGGATTCACGCCCCCCCCCCCCCCCTTAAGAAGCGGGATAACACCCGAAAACCCCCCCATAGACGCGGGATAGCACCCGAACCACCCCCAAGGCGAGGCCGCAATTGTAGCCGTAGGTCTGATGGGAGTCCTGGGACATCCTTCCGAGGGCTTACCCGGGGCTTCCATCCATAGGCTTCTGGGCGTTACCGTGGGGGTTTTTAGTCGGTAGGAGTCCGGCATAACATCCATGAAGGATTTTCCCCCACGGTAATAAAAAAAAAAAAAAAAAAAGGCTGTATCATACAGATAGACAGAGTTACTTTCGCATTTATAATATTAGTATAGATTTTATTTTTAATCTACTTACTCTAGCAATCAAGATAACCCCATGTGTAAACCCTCCAAAGAAATTTCTTAAGGGTTTTGGAGGTCAAACGGCCAAAATAAATCAATTAATAAAGTTGTAGTAGCAGACCTTGGGCTTCATCTGTTCTTGGGTCAATCTGGATTGGCGCTCTGTTGAGGTAGAGATGAACTCGGTTAAAGGAAAATGTGTATTTCCTTGTCTAGATAGCCCACATCTGCAACCTTGTTAAATAATTTTCTTTACAAAGTTAACCCTAAGAGGATGGACGGATCTTCATCTTAGGGTTAATCTCAGTCGCATCCGAAGCTTCCATCCAGCTTGGAGTCTGGGGTCTGCTTTACCAGTCTAACTGCGGGTTTGGCTAAACTACGATATTTTCTGTTAACCGACTGCCATCTATCCTCCACAAACCAACGGCGATATCGAAGCATTGCAGCTAGACCAGTTGTTGGACTTTTGAGGGCTCCAACTACCCGTAACGACTGCTATAGATGTTCGTATGCAACATTTCTATGTATTTTATGTATGTATTTACAACAAAAAAAGTATATAAATATTTGAATGAATTTTTTATAGCATTTATTATGCTAACTTTTAAGTTAGAAAAACATTGAAAAAAATGAAATGCTCAAGTGAGACTCGAACTCACGACCGGGGAACTGCTCTTCCAACTGAGCTATTGAGCCACACTTGAATCATTCCAAATTTTCCTTCTCTTTATATCCGTCTATAAGGGCGACGGTGCAGCCATCTACCAACATTCTTACGAACTGTTGGAAAGGTCGTGAGTTCGAGTCTCACTTGAGCATTTCATTTTTTCCAATGTTTTTCGAGTATATAAATATGTTTATCCGCATTCTAGATTCCATAACACAAGCTATAAAAGCTTACCATGGGTCTAGATAGCGTTGTGTAGAATGTTGTGGAATATTTTATTTATACATACATACATACATATAATCACGCCTTTATACCCGAAGGGTTAGGCAGAGGTGAATTAACACCCACATTTCACCAATCATTCGGTCCCACGTAATAGGGGGTGAGCCTATCGCCGTATTTCGGGAACTATTGTTGACTCGAGCCTATATCTGAGGCTGAGCCTGGGCTGTATGTATATCCGTCTGATGTTAAACAGCGCTATCCCTTAGTCGCCTTGTACGACACCGCATGGGAAGAGATGGGGTGGCCCAAATTCTACTCTGCCGGGAACCATTGTAAATCAGATTTCTTCAAAGAAACCGGCGGGCTTGCATAACAGGGTTATTGACAGAAGAGGAAACTTGAGAACTGTGTAAAGACAGAAACAGCTAGCGGACTGTTGTCCCTACCTACCCCAGAGGAGTAAAGACATAAGTATTATGTACTAGCAGCCCGTCCCGGCTTCGCACGGGGTAGACAATTATTTATAGTTTCGGCAGCGCATTCGACGAAAGACATTTTAAGACACATTTTTCTAATTTTAAAATTTTACCAAGGATCCCTAATTTTTTTCAAAATGAAATGTAGCCTATGTCAAATTGGAAGAATGTAGCATTCTATTGGTGAAAGAATGTTTTAAATCGGCCCAGTACTTTTTGAGCCTATTCATTACAAACATACAAACATACAAAAATAGGTACAAATCTTTCCTCTTTATAATATTAGTGTAGATATGCTAGTTTATTTCAGATATAAAACGATCAGTATGCATAGTTTCTGTTTTACATTGTATCTCATTGACCTACATTTGAAATCTGACGCGTCATGTCTGCCTGAAAGTGAAGTGGCCATTATTTTTCGGAGTACCCACGTCTTGTAGCCACTTCTGCTAATCATGACACTGAAAAATGGCTGTGAATACTTAATAGATTTTATTACGTCAATAACTTACGAGATAAATAATTTAGTGGATGACTAATGTTTTGTAGCGTAATGGGAGAGGTATTAGTAGATTCGACTGCTTTGGTTCTAATCTGGCGGAGCAGTCGAATGTCGTGGGTTTGATTCCCGTTTAATGCAATTATTTGTATGTATAATAATAGTAAGTAACATATTAAACGTTATCGCCTATAATAGGCCGTGCCAGATCGATTTAGAATAAAGTTTGCTGTAAATATCATTCATATTTTAAGGAGAGTTTCGCTACAGTGTGAAAAATGTTTACAACCCCTAAGTAACCTGTTCAAAATGGTCGCAAGGTCAACAAACTTTATTCTCAATCCATTTGGCACGAGGTATAGTGTGATTAAGCCTTTCAATGAAGAGAGAAAAAACATATTAAATTCACTCCGTTTTTTACCATTTCTCGTGTAAAATCCATACTAATATCATAAATGCAAAGTTAACTTTGTCTGTCTGTCTGTTTGTTAGCTTTCACGCCTAAACCGCTGAACCGATTTTGATGAAATTTGGTACATGGGTAGATTAGATCTTGAGAAAGGACATAGGCTATGTTTGGTCGCGATAACCGACATCCACGCGGGCAGAGCCGAGGGCAAAAGCTGATGATAAAATAATTATTCAGTAAACAAAAATGCACCCTCAAATTCATATCAGTACCACGCAACGAACCGAATACCACGCCACGAAATTTAGACTGCCAGTTCCCTCCCTTAATGAATTCAGATAAAAAATTGCTACAAGGTAGGTATTTTTACAATGTTACCCTCTGTTTTGAGCTAATCTCTTAGGCTAATATAAAAAAAGTCGTTACATTATATCTGTGTAAGCAAATACAGTCCTGAATTATGTAACATGTCTGCGTCGCGATACCGAATACGATTGGAACTAGTTGAATCACTTAAATATCAATGAAGCATAATGTTAATATGTTATGTACGTTGAAAGCTAACATGTGCGGCAGATGTGAACGACAGGAAGTCGGTTATCAGTGTGTTATACCTACCGGCTAATACTTGCGTGACTTTTACATAGGTTTTGTTACCTAATGTGACCACCTTTACATGTTTTGAACACCAAACTGAAACTTCCCTTCGGCCAGATTCCTGGATTTAATTAGATTACTATCGTCAAATGTATAGGATTGCAAAATCAATTAGCCTATCCTAGATCTTTAAGAATGCTGTGAGGTAAGACCGGTCAGGTTCAGCCTATTTTAGTCCACTACTGGACATAGGTTTCTCTCTCCCAATAAGCAATATTGGTCCCGATCTTACACCTCCAGTCAATTCCATCCACCTTTATTGTGTTGTCAGTCCACCTGATTGGGGGTGTCCCACCTTCCGTTTGCCTTCTGTATTCTCCAAGGACACATTTGCTCCAACGGCAATCTATCCTTCGACAGCTGTGGCCAGCGCAATGTCACTTCAACTTGCTTATTCTGCACTCTATATTGGTTCTCTGTCGGATAACCTCATTATAAATTGATAGAGACTCCAAGAATTCAAGCATTGGATTGTATAATAGCTAATAAATGGGTAGTGTTTACACAAACAAAGACATACTCAAGATCTATGTTCAAAGACATTAGCTTGAATAATGCAAATAATTAATTGGAATGTGTTACAACGCCCCATTGCAGGTGTTATTTTGCGTTATTTTTTGTTGACACGATCTGTTTTCTGTTCTGTTAGTTAACTATAGGCCGTGCCAGATCAATTAAGAATAAAGTATGCCGTAAATATCGTATGATAAGTTTTGATTGTTGTGTAACAAAAATATAGCCGGATGCGGGCGCCACGTGGCGCTGCAGTTGGTTTCGCTACAGTGTGAAAAATGTTTTCAACCCCTAACTTACCGGTCCGAACTAGTCGCAAGGTCAACAAACTTTATTCTCAAACCATTTGGCACGAGGTATAATCATCTGGCAATTTATCTCGTTAATAGTTATATGGTAATTTCAATTTATTTCATGGTGGGAACCAGCGCATATGAATGCAAACGTCGCTACGTCTATCATACTCTAAACATTTTTTTTTTAAATTATAAGTAGGATCAGTATATAGAGCTTGTGATCGTAGACAGACCAGTTTCGAACCTGTCAAAGAAATTGTCGTGAGACATGACGCTCAGATATAACAATGGTTGGTTTTATTCACAGAGCTCCACGCGGCGGCTAAAGAGACCGTGACCCTCGCCGAGCAGAGGTTTGTGAGCAAGCAGGACGAGTGGCAGTTCGACAGCAACTGGCAGGAAGTGCTCAACCATGCCATCATCAAGGTACGACATAACATTGTCCCAAAAATAGAAATTTCTGGCCCTCGGTTTTAATACGCGTCAATCGCGTTTGGTCTGACTGCGATGCTTCGATATCGCTTTTGGGTTGTGGATGTGGAGGTGTCGCTTCACAGAAAATATCGAAGTTCAGCCAAATCTGCAGTCAACTGGTAAAGTGTGGACCTCAGACTCCAAGCTGAAAAGCTTCGGATGTGACTGGGATAACCGCTAAGATGAATACAAAGAATCTCGGTTGCACTTGGAGCTTGCTCAAGGATCTGTGGTCAGTTCTCTTTCTTTCTAAGATTTGGTATATCTTGGATTTTTACGAGCGAGTTCTAATCAGCAGGTATACTGGCTTGGCCAAGTCAAACCAGAGTCCCTACATACCAATGGGTCAAAAAGGGCATGGTTGAAAACCAGCGCCAGGCACCAGTCTGGCATAATGCTGAACCAGGCCCTATTCAGCATGCCTGCGAGGTATAATATGCCTGTCAATGAATGCCGATGAGCCGGGCTCATAGTCCGAGAGCCTTCGGCAGCTTATATCAGTAGAATAATACTTTATGTTGTGTGTGTGTGTGTTTTGTCTTTTCTTTTTTCTTTTGTTTCTGTATCTCGTAGGTTCATGTTTGAATAAATAAATATTTTCTTTCTTTCTTTCTTTCTTACTTTCAATAATTATTTGAGATATGTATGTTAATAGAAGCTATGTTTCTATCTTAGGTCATGGATGCTGAAAAGCGGAAGGCGGAAAGTGGAAGGGAACATCAGAAAAAAGCAGTTGCTTACATCGCCGCTGAGAAGAAGGTAGGCACATTGAATATTTGATATACATCTATCGGGGATTTTCACCAATTGATAAAAGCAGCCTTTTCCCTGAATTGGATCGGAGGTACCCAGGACCGACTTGATAGTTGTTTCGATAATATCGATATAGAATTTAACAGTTTCATTATCACAACAAGCCTCCCTAGCTGCTCCCATACTACTAAGATATTTTATACTAAACGTTGAAAAAAGAGATCTAAAAATTTAACTATGCCTTTCAGGTGACACAACTAGAAGAGAGCTTAAAACGTAATATCATCAAATCCCGCGGTTACTTCGAGGAGAAAAAACTTTGCGATGAACAGATGCAAACACAAAACGAAAAGATTGAGAAACTGCAACGTCTCATCGCCGACGCTAAGTTCCGGTACTCGAAATCTCTCAAAGCCCTGGAAAATATCTCCGAAGATATTCATAGAAGGCGTGGAGAATACCCACCAGGCAAAGATACTATACCTGTAGGACCAAGAGAACCTGGTGTGGGTGCAGAAAGGGACGCAATACATGATGAGGATACAGCTAAAGCTGAGCACGAAAAAGATGAAGAATCTAGTCTACAAGAACTGCGAATGCGGGTCAGAGAATTAGCTTCTAAACCAATAGAAAAGGATGTAGAAACAGACGAAGCATGGGCTTTGGAACTGAATGAAACGATAAACAAACTAGACCAGCTATTGATGATGAAGGAAACCAACCAACAGAAAAGGTCAAAATTCACGGCAAGTAGCCCAAGAAATTCTAGCGCTCCTTCAACTAGTACTAACTCTGGTAAATACAGTCAACCGCCAAGTGATGCTTGGAAAGCAGAAACTAATCTTACAAGGACTAAATCTGCAAGCAAGGATGTTGTTTATGAACATGTAAACCCACCGATAAGTAAAACTGAGAAATCAAAATCTATGATGTCTTTAGATGTACTCGCGTTAGCCCGAGACACGACTATTATGGACAGGGAATCTTATCTAAAAGCAGTTATTGAAGACAAGTCTCCAACAGAGACGTATACTGAAAGTAATTCAGACAGAAATGATACTCCTGATGAAATTCTGATGGTCGAATGCGATTCTAGTGACTCCAATCAGAATCCTGTTATACGAATGACCAGTTCAACTGTCTCCGATAGTGATAATAGCTAGATTTCAGAAGATGAAGTCACATGGCCGTTTTCAATAGGGGATAATACTGCAATATTCTGGCGCCAGAGTGCAGCACTAGCGTAAACAGTTTTTTGACGCAAAGCGCAATTTGCCGCCATTTTTGCCAATGTCAAGTAAATGACAAGTGACAGGACAAAGTTTTCATTTTTTTCAGTTTTATGACCTGGTAACTAAGACCTTTCGGTTACAGTTTGTGATACCAGTTTACTGTATTTGCTAGTGGCGCCCTCTGAGCCTACCTTTGTGTAATATCTCCTATTACAAAGTTGTGATTTTCTTTTATGGTTGTGTTCTTTCGGTTCGAATTGAAATTTTTTGTTGTGAAGTATTGCTGTCTCAAATGTCTCAATGAAGATTAATTTTAATTATTTTTTGTGTGAAATATGTATACTATAATTTGATATTATTGCGGCCGTGTGAATGTATTTTTTGATTCATACAATCCATACATTACAAGTTTGAGTGATTAGTTTTGAAAAAATAGGTGAATAAAAATGGTAAAATTTCATTTTCGTGTTGATTGTTAAATTAGTATTGTTTTAGAACTAATTAGGTCGTCCGTTGCCTCATGCGAATGTATTTATTTGCATGACTTTTTGAAAAATATTTGCACGAAATTAGCCCGATATTGTTTGCACGAAACTACCTCGCATTTCGCACGAGGCATCGGGTGTCCTTTGGATGAGTTGGTCCACATAGCAATGTGTATGTTGTATCGATGAGTCCTCTCCGCATGGCATGGTAAAAATGATCAGCATATTATGTATAATGATATAGAGCTGATAATACCTACTCTTTTATTTAGATACACAATACCGGTTGCCATTGAACATTTCTTGCTCTGAGGACTTCCTGATCGTATTATTTTAGAACGGCAATGCTAGTATTTAATATAGAAACGAAAATTTCTAATGGCTGGTATCATCTTAAGGAGTGGTGAATAAAATCAATGTAGATCCAACATGATTAAAATTGGTAAACCGTAATAAATCAATTATCATCTATGTCTACAGTAATAAATTTAATTACGGGTTTATTTCTAGACGTATACGCAAAATATATGTGATAATATATGTGACAGCACCTTTGTAAATCAATCGATATTATTTTTGGAATTTGAATGCATTGAAGAATTTAATTTTATAATTCAAATTGTTTTGAAAGCTATTTAAAAAAAATAGCATTCATAAAATTGCTTTATTAACCAATAATTTTACTAACATTTCTTTTTCGAGTATGCCTGCTTATTAACCATCGTAAGTAATTTAGAATTATAGACAGTAATTGGTTATTTCTAAACATGTTTAGATAGCCAATTTGTTGTCAAAACCACCTTCTGATGGCAGCGTGCACTAACATATTATTATTATCCATTGAACTTCTAAATCTGTTCAATTTAATAACATTTAATGATAAACTACTGAATGTTCTAACAAAATGCTAGCATTGTTGAATTTAATAGATGTTTGTATACAACGGGGCATATACCGGGTGTAAGGGGAACACTCCCGAAGCCAGAAACCCCTAGTAGTACTCAATGAGACTCCAGAACTCACTAAAAAAAAAAGATGTTTGTATTTGTAATTTTTTTTTTGTAATGGTGTTTTTTATGAAATTACCTTTTTTAACCCCCGACGCAAAAACGACGGGGTGTTATAAGTTTGACGTGTCTGTGTGTGTGTGTGTCTGTCTGTGGCATCGTAGCACCCAAACGGCTGAACCGATTTGGATGTAGTTTTTTTTGTTTGAAAGGTATATTAGTCGAGAGTGTTCTATGTTTGAAAAAAATCGGCCCAAGATGGCCGCCGCCACAACATTTTGGAATACATATTTCTTCATAACTCCCTCAATATGGGTATCAAATGAAAGAGCTTGACTAGTAGATCAATTTAAAAAGTATAAAATAAAAATTAAATTAAAAATTTAAAATACACGGGGTATTTTAAATTTTTTTTCACAAAAAACACCTCCAAAAAGTTGAAAATAAATTGTGTTTGCCTTTTAACTTTTGATATACCTAGTAATATTTTGATTCATAGGTTGCCATGTCGGGGGGACCTTGAATCGTTCCGATAATAGAACGGAGTGCTTAACCAGTTAGAGTCCCCCGACATGGCAACCGTTGAATCAAAATATTACTAGGTATATCAAAAGTTAAAAGGCAAACACAATTTATTTTCAACTTCTTGGAGGTGTTTTTGTATTTAGCTTTATTAACACCTTAGAGAGTGAATAATCAAAAACAAAAATTTTTTTTGTCCAAATCAATTTTATTTTTATGCCATTGTCTTCGGGAGCGTTCCCCTTACACCCGGTATATCTTAGACTTAAAGTGTGTTCTATACGCGCCGTACACGTATCTTGGCTGTCTCTTGAGAACAGCACGGGGTGGATGATCTCAAATTCATCTAGCGTAGATACAAAATAATCCGCTTGTGACTTATGTCCAAAATATATGTCCGGAGGTATAGGAGTTTATGTTTATGTCACGAATACTCACGGAAGTTTGTTTCTGCATGTTTGTGTCTAAAATTTACGACAAAATATCGACGTGTCGACACTGTCAGCTATCTTACTCGTTACTGCTAGCCATAATACTCCACCGACTTAGATCACAGAACTAGTAAATACGTTATAGCAATATTCACTTGTGTTCTTGTGCGCTTGGATCACGTTTTGATATAGTGATTGGTCGTGTGTAGTGTAGGTACATCTCTTGTACCAGTTACATTAGTAAATGTTTAGGTGTGTTTATGGGTGCAGAGGACTTGACTTTATATTGAGCACGTTGGCAATAAAAGCAAGATTTCGGCGAAGATCGGCTCGCTTCGGTAGTGTAATGACCGGTGTTAAAAACCACGAAGTTTTGATTGCAAGTTCGTCTTTTTAGCCACAGGGCTATCGCTGATTAATAGACATTTATCAAGCCATGCAATCAGTCAGTCATTTATGTCTTTCTTTTATAAGTATACTTAATATTTGAATTCTAATTTGAGAAAAAAAAAATTACATGATAGGTATATCATTACGTAATTGCTATTGATATTAATCAACCAATGGTTTTTAAAGAACTTTGTTGCTATTGGTTGCTAAATGTTGAAGAAATGAAAGAATGTGAATACGATATTATATACTCGGGAGTTAACGCGAATATCACAAATCGAAATAAAACTATTTTTAACTGATTCTATCTATTATTTACACTGCAACTTTGGCTGCTAAAAAGTAATCTTAACGTCGGATCATACATATATTATATTGAAGACTGTAAATCCCTGAAGAATCTACTCCAAAGGTGTATTGTACTCCCACTTTTCGCCATCTATGATTTTTAATCATCAACGTACTTAGTGACGTGAAAACCAGAGACAATGGCTACTGAAAAGCGACCGAAACGTCGGGATAGTGTGCCAAAATAATAACACCAAGTAAATTACGATACATAATTAAAAATGGTTTTATTTCAAAGTCGAACTTATTGAAGGAAGGTTGTATTGCTAGTTTTAAAAGTAACTTTGATGATATTATCTTCTATTTTTAAATACACGATTATATAAATGTAATGTCACGGTGTACTTTTTTGAAAATTTAATGTCTTAATGTACAGTTTGATAATTGAATCTAGAGATCCATTCGTTTGGTTGGTTGTGGGTTGCAAATTGAAATTCATACTTATGTAGTTTACCCACTGTGTAAAGTGTACACCCTGTACACACAATGTAAAGAACCCTGTGCCACTGTTTGTTTTTTTCTGGGTTACCTCTGTACTGTGCTAAGTAGTAGGGGGCTCGCGTTCGACTGTTAAATTATGATTTATCAGAATTATCAGTCACGTGTTCTGTGCCCGCTCTGTGCAATATTACGCCTACGAAAGCTGGCGCAAAAAAGGCCCCAAATTTGAAAAACTAACGCCATTTTTAGGGTTTTTGCACCAGGTTTCGTTGGCCAGACTCTATAAAAAAACATTTCGATTTGCAACTTGCACGACCATATTTGAGTTTTGTGTGAAAAGTTTACTTATTTGGGTAAAATATTAGATATATTATAATCTATTTCATTAAACTATATATCTAACTACATGTCATTTCACAATCACACACTTAGAAAGTGCCTTCATTTCACTCGAATATTTTTTTAAGTCGGCTCAAGAAGACTGGAGGTGGTTGGTAGGTACTTAATATGGTTGTAGAACTAATATTAACTTTTATATATGATTTAAAATAATAAATAATATAATATAAATCAACGCGATGAGGGTACACTAACATACTCATAAGTTTAAGAAAAAATAAAAATATTTTTTCAACATCGGTATATTGGTTTTAAAATTTAAATTTATGCATTTATTGAGGGAGTTAGAGTTTTTACTCAGACTCTACAAACTATTAAAGGTACTGCAACAACAACTCAAAGCTTATTTTCGTATGAATGGAGTAACTTTTTCATTTATGAAAGCGTTGTATTGCTAAAACTCTTCATAGGCGTTGGCGACTCATTTTATTGGTTAGTACAATATCTACAGTGACCAATGAAATGAGTTGCTTCGGATCCATAGCAAAAAAAATCTGCTATTCCATTGATCGAAGAGACTCGAAAACTCTAGCTTCTCTAGGGACAAGCAAGTCCACAAGATTTGTTAACTCCATGTTAGACAAAGAGAATTTGCAGTGCCCAATAGTGTTGTGATGGTAGATTCCACACAAAAATCTATAGAAGCTAAACATATTGTACACAATTTGGTAGTAGCTAATTGTTTCATTATGTATAAAATACACACAGCATATTTATTTCATAATCATACAACATACATACATAGACTGAATATTAATAAATACTAACATAATTATAATTTATTAAGGGAATGTTTTTTTTTTGAGAACAGATTATGTACGTTTTTATTGAAGTCAATATTTTTTAATATCTGTGGTCTTGCTAAGAATATTGTCTTTGTATTCACTACACTACTATGGTAGTCACACTGACGTGTTGCACATTTGAAAGTTTCTCACACACAAGTCTAGTGTTATAAATAGTTCTGTACTTATTCGTATGCAATTTAAACTGTTCTACGTGTTTTCAATAAAATGAATGTTCCAATTATGGTGTTTTATTTATTATTTAACTAGGAAATGTCCCCGCGGTTGACATCGGGCTTCGATTCTGCAATTTTTTCTTTTGCTAGTCTATGACCTAGCTCCTTAGGTATCAGCGGCGAACGGTGATGTGATCCATACTATTATTATAAATGCGAAAGTAACTCTGTCTGTCTGTATGTTACGCTTTCACGCCTTAACCACTGAACCGATTTTGATGAAATTTGGTATAGGGGTAGATTAGACCTTGAGAAAGGACATAGGCTATGTTTTGTCGCGATAACCGACATCCACGCGGGCAAAAACTAGTAAGTGATAATTCTTAGAACGGAACCCGGTGAAAAAAACTTACCTTGATACTAGTTTGTCATCCACCATGTGACCCATTGGGAATTCTGCAGGAATTGTGTTATAGGGACCCATTGCATGCCTAGCTCCACGGCAAAAGCAATGGTAGGTCAGGTTATAAAAATAAAATCCAAATATAATTTGTTACTCCATTTATAATTTACATTTTATCAACGGTCCCATACAACAATAGCTTACATCTATAACATCACGAAGGTATATTACACATAGGAAGGCACTTCTAGGGAGTGATACAGTTCGTAAAACACGTCTAAGTATGTCAAAACGACTGAAATGGCCGCTATTAATTTTCGTCGATAATTTCTATAAGATCTACTCTACTTAGATAAAGGACACGAGAATGCTACCCAACATTTTTTTAAATTTCAAATAAAAAATTTCATGTAACTATTAAATCTCAACGGAAATAGGTTTGAATAAAATTATGAGAACAGCATTTTATGGGGAAAATTGTCACACTAGTATGACCACATACATATATGACTACGAGTAACAGGTATTATATCATGGACACACTAGTGTGTTAAAATGGTGCGGACACGAGTCTGAAGGGAAAATTTCTAGGGTTACTGGGTAAAAAAATCCCCGTAGAAACCTGAGCGATGGAAGTGGCAACACTTTTTGGGTCTACCAGAGATAATAAACATATTACCCTCCTTCGCGTTGCGCTGTCGGGTAAAAAGAGGATGCACGCCATCGACCAGGGGATCAATTATTTATCAACAGTGATCTTCTAAAAGCTCGGTTATCAGATCTAAAAAAAGTCAACATGTCTTGGTGCGCTATAGTGAAGAGACAAATCTAGTCACAAGTCTATTTGACTTTTTTTTAAATTTCTACCCTATAGTCAAAATAATTCCGTGAACTGAAGGATGGAACCACTGTGAAAGAACAGCGCATCTGTTAAGCAGTTCTGTGACAACGCAGTAACATAAGGACGGACATTCATACTCTTTAATATCCATTCTTTTTAGGTTCCACCGCAGTCGGGTAATAACAAGTTATTTGTACTGTTAGTATTAAAAATTCAACACTTCTCTATAGATAGTAGTAGTATAGTCAATAAAATATTCTCTATGACTTAAAAAAGCGTTGTAGAAAGATGCGATGCTGTAATTAAACTACTTAAAATATGTTTGGTATTTCCCTGAGGTATACTTATAATTGATATAAGAAATTTGGAAAATAACCGAACATCTATCACTCCAATATGTATTGGAAGTAACAAAACCTATTCAACGTATAGTTCCCGGCACATATGTTGACCCCAGCTCACGAGATATAGCATATCGTCTGGAAGTACAAGGCCCGTATTCTTGATTAACACTCAGCCTGAATCGCGATTTATATGAGGAAAGCTTGTATAGACAGATTAATAAATTTGACATATTGCCTATACAATCTGTCCTCAGAAAAATCCCGATTCAGCATGATTGTCATTCTAGAATGCGGGCCTTAATTTGGTAAAAAGTTTTTTTTTAAATAATGTATTGAAATAATGTTCCGGTCAAAGGAATACTTGAAGGAATTTTTTTTTTTTTTTTACAGCATTAAGTATGCTAACTATACAAATCGAATACATAGGGAAAAAGAATCTTCTCGGGCGGAATCGGAAATCGGTAGATGACGCCACGTCGCCTTAAAGACGTATGAGATGGGAAATTTGAATCATATCGGGCGTGTCTCGGTAGCCGAATTGGTCAGGCATTCCCCCTGTAAGGGAAAGACTGCGGGTTCGAGTCCCGCCCGAGAAGATTCTTTTTCCCTATGTATCCAAAGGAATACTGTATGGGAATTGTAAAAAAAAATGTTCTTACCCCAATTTAATACTTCCAAATGATTTTGCTATCGACACTGCACTCAAATTCTTTTTATCCGAAACGGCTATAAAAACACTCAGTATATAAATCAATGACTGGTGCATTTGAGGTCATCTGGTCCGTAGCACCCCGTGCCTTCATCAAGACTCCCAAAAAAAACGTACATTGAATTTTGTGACGTATTTGGAGTCATTATATATGCCGTTAACTATAGAACCAGCAGTACTAACCCACGATGACGTCACAGAAATGTCAAAATATTTAACAAACAAACAAAAAGTTGAAAAGAGAAAAATCCCACTATTAAGTGAAGATAAAGGAAAATGGCCTATCTTAGAAAACTCTAATAACAACAATATGCCCGAGCCGGTAAACGAACCTCGGACTTGCTAACACAACAGTAGTGTTTATACAGTAAATAACAATATCATCGTGCTTTAATAGTAAATAAATTATCTATTCATTCCCTATTTGAAGTATGAAATAGTAAAGTTCTCAGTGCCGAACTGTGTACATTAATAAAAAAATAAATAGAACAATCGCTCTAAATTATTAAAAATAATATTCGATAGTAAAATAATTATTAAGTATATTAAAAAATAAAAATGTATAAACCAATATTATATACGATTGTGATTAAAAATATAATAATTGTTATATCTTAAATTATAAATGTCGGATCAGAAGACAGGATTTGGTATAGTCATTAAGTTTTATTGACCAGCGTGGTTCCCAGTAGAATTCGGGCCGTCCTATCCCATTCGAAAATTGAATTGCACAGGTGGGGCTTGAACTCACGACCTTTCCTGCTCATGCTTCCAACTGAGCTACTGAGCCACGCCTGAATCAATTCAAATTTCCCTTCTCTATATATACGTCTATAGAACCAAGGTGAACTCATCTACTAACTCTCCTGAGCAATTCATTTTTCGTAATGTAATAGAATTGTAAAGTTCGCATAACGCATGCTATAAAATTTCTTTCAAATACGTACAGAATTGTTTATTTAGAGTAAAGTTAATTGAAATAAATGAATGTACCAAATCATAAACGTACACAGTGAATTTGTATAAGCAATATTGGTTTAAAATAGCATACACAACTAAAAGCATTGGGCAGTGTTTAAAATATTAATACTTAGTAAAAAGGTAACATTATTTCTCAAACATATAACACATATTTCTCTCGATTTAGGAAAATATAACGTCCAAGCTGAAACTTGAACCGCGACTGGTCCACAGACGCACTAATATACCACAGACACTGCAAAAAGCACTGCAAATAATTTTAGATATTGAATAACACACTTGTACTTTTCCACTGAATTTATTTATAGACCTGACCGGTTTCGCCTTACGGCATTCTCAAAGGTTCACATTGATGTTCTAAAAATTACAATTCGGATTAATTTTTAGAACATCAATGTGAACCTTTGAGAATGCCGTAAGGCGAAACCGGTCAGGTCTATAAATAAATTCAGTGGAAAAGTACAAGTGTGTTATTCAATATGTGTAGCAGATTCCACCAAGCGCCATCAATCTACAGTATAAACAAATAATTTTAGACTTTACTGTCATGCTGATAAAGTTTAAAATTAAATGGCATCTTGTATAGGACACGAAAAAATGTTCTGAACTGTTTATTCATTTCATTTTGGACTTTAATCTATATCAATGAAGTCTACAATTGGGTGATATTTATTGCAGTGGTTGACAATTTTGCAAAATCCGGTGCCAGGGGTAATGAACCAACTGAGTTATTGCTCGAACCATAAATTATATTGGACCTAAATTGCTGGATATAAAAGGCCCTGGCACACGCGAATTATCCATACTAATATTATACTGCGAAAGTAACTCTGTCTGTCTGTATGTTACGCTTTCACGCCTAAACCACTGAACCGATTTTGATGAAATTTGGTATAGGGTTAGACCATGAGAAAGAATATAGGCTATGTTTGGTCGCGATAACCGACATCCACACGGGTGGAGCCGCGGGCAAAAGCTAGTTTTGTAATAATCTATGCATAGTATGCTTGGATTTAAGCTCGTCCAAGATAATGGTTCAAGCTATACATAGACACGTCTTGGATATTCGAAATTCTCCTACTACTAATAGCATTTCTCTATAAAATAGTCTGGATGTCCAGTGTTTAGATTAACTATAAATCACATTCATTTTGAAATTCAGATACACGATCACATTAAAATATTCAATATAATAAAAATAAAATTACATATACAAGTAAATCTGATAATCTCTAAATATAAAATACAAAATGGTCGCATCATATAAATAAAACGATTTTTTAAAAATTGAATTTAGAACCTTCATGTTATTTGGCCTACAATTGAATTTAGACTAAAGAGACAGAATTAAATGTGAATTTAGAAGTACTATTGCGACGTTTTAAATGTATTTTGAACTTGTCCTGCAAGCAACCATATTTTTATATGTCCATAAAAATGTAAATTTAATGAAAATACATAATTAATACAATTCAAATACCATAGATTCTAGATTTGCTACGCTATGACTCCTTTCGGGGCGTACAGGCGTACTCAATAAAACTTGTCGCTGGGTGAAATAGATTATAAATAGTAGTGTACATTATTATATATAAAGGAGACGGGTATACCGATAGTACCCCATCTAGTATTAAATGTAGACGGAGTGCTTGCATGCCGTCCATTTTGAAATAGCAAACAGATCAATTTACAAAGATCAAAATCTTATTGTAATCGGTCAGTATAGTTATCTTATTCTGCCATTTTGACGGTGCGCGTAAGTGTGAAAGAGAATTGAGTTTCTTGCGCTCCGTCTACGAAAATATAGGAATACGATAAACGCAAATAAATGCATCGGTGAGGTAATAAAACAAAATACTTCAATAAGTATAACAAATAAATCCAGACTTGAAAATTATTTCGACTAATAAATTTGCCGCCATTTTTAACTTTCAATTTTTCATTCATTCAAATATTCAAATTGTTACGAATTCCATTTTCAAAAACATTAGACTCGCGATATATGTACTATTTTTTTAAATATAACATTGACTGATGAGTGAAGACACATTATTGAAATACAAACTACTTCATTATTTTTTCTTTTTTTTAACGCAAGTTTTAAAAATAACCATTCTATTTAATTTATAACTACCCTCACGTTACTTGAGTCCATTTCATCAATGAAACGAGTAGTTTCAATGAAGTCACAGACGTTTCTGCTACCTCATTGGTCGAGGAGACTCAAGAGACTCTTTTTGCCGTGTTGCGGGTACTGGATTCATGTACAATTCTTCAACAATGCTTTTAAATAATCTAGTGTCATTGGTGGTCTAGGCTAGCGATAGTCAAGTACAGTCTAAAGCTTGGACTGTGGAATATTTGCTACTTCGCGCCACCAGCGTGCTCGCTCGAACGCGCCGGGGTGACTGAAGAATGCTTTTTGGAGGTTCTGGTATAGCTGAAATAAACATACAATAAATTATAAAAATGTTACATGGCTTTTAGGGATGAATTTGAGATTGCAAAACAGTAATACGAAAATTAGATTTATAATCCCCCGGTGTTTAATTCACTGGCTAAGTAAGTTCTGTAAGTTATAGCGCGTTTCTACAGCTCGATATATTTTTAGAGTAGTTAAAACCGAGCTTAATATTTTATAAACAAAAACCGTTTCATCTACTCTATAAAGTTACCAAATTAGAATCTTTTTTTAAATCAATCAAAGTATACGTTCGCATTTAAATCTTTAGAAGTTGTTAGTTATTATTTGTTTTAAAATTTAATTAAATCAAAGTATAGGTTAAGTACGACATAGAGAATGTTCTACAAAACTGAAACAAACCAAACATGGCTGAACTCTCACTTTTCTTCTCGATGTTACAAATCACGTTAGTACATTTTATGTACGATGACAGTACAAAACGTCAAAGCAATTTATACTCTAAGCTTCCAGACATAAGAGTCATAATAGCTCGCAATATTACTTACATTTCCATCGCTCTTCCCGAGTACGGAGTTGAGTACGAAGTCCGTGGGTGCGAGTGCGTCGGCCACGGATACTGCCTCGTGTTTCAGTTCGTCACACAGCTCTAGAACTGCCTCGCGGAGCAACCGGGCTAGAGCCTCGCCCTGGAATGAGGCAGAATACCCTATTAATCATCGTTTTAGGTTTATACTGTCGGAAGTTGACGCGATTATCCGTTCGACCTCGGAGCTGCGGTTATAGGACTTTGGAATGTTACGAATTAGAAGTAGCGAGTTAAATATTATTATGTATAATTGTAAATTGGAAATGTTTGTTCGAGATGAACGCAAAAACTACTGAACGTATTTTAATGCGGTTTTTTTACTAGAAAGGTTTTGATCAGACTTAAAATCTTACGTTTGTTTGATTGTAATCAAACAAACGTAGGATATCGGTTGCTGTGGGTCGTGGTCACGGGATTAGTATTTCGGTGACCATGGGCCATTGGTATGAAGTACCAAGCTCACAGAAATTTTAAGGAACTTTATCTGGGCCGCGCGAACAGGTGCCGTGTGTCCCAAACCTTTCAATCTCGAACTTAACGCGGACGAAGTTGCGGGCAATAGCTAGTAGTGCAATAATTCATATGAACATTTCTGTGGCGTAATAGTAAAGTATTCGACAGCTATGTCAGATGTCTTAGGATCTTTATCAGCTCAGTATACTTCGAACCGAGCTTAATGCCCGCTCAGAAGTTCGTACGTGTGGTTCAGGGGCAATCGGCATTTGACTCGCTCTCTTTTCTCAAACGCCATTGGCCTGAACCCGCGTTCATACGAACTTCTGGGCCGCCATTATGTATGCTTCGAGGTATATCAATATTTGTATTATGAATTTGCATTAGTCTGGGTATTTCTATGTATAGTATGTACTTCTCAAATATAATATTTTAAAAATAAGAAAAATAATTATTTTATTAGTATGTACTATGTATTTTTTTTATGTATCTAAGTTTATCCACATTCTTGTGATCCTGGTACATTTACATGATGTACCAGGCTCACAGAAACTTTATGGAACTTTAAATGGGTCGCTGGAACAGGATTAGTGTATCCTATACCTTCATATTCTGAACTTAACGAGGACAAAGTCACGGGCAAAACCTAGTTTTTAATAAAAGTCATTGAAAAACTCACATGCGCATAACCTCCTTGATACAACTCAACCAAATGTTGGTCCAACGACCAGAGTCCGTATAAACAGAACAGCTTCATCAGCACAGGCTTCAGAGATTCCTCCTTCTTATCCAGGTTCTCTAGAGAGAATATCAGGGTGCAGTACTCTGCGTACGTCTTCGTCAGCTCTTTCCACCTGTACACCTGGGACCTGGCTCTCGCTTCGAATTTAGACAGGCCCTTGGCAATCTCAGATTCGTATTTTTCGTCAGTTTTTTTTAATAGATAGCATAGTAACCATTTGTATGTTGTTGTTATGACTGGAATAGATTAAAAACATGTGTTATGAAAGGAGAAAGTGTTTGAATGATTTTTTTATAGAATTTATTATGCTTAGTTTATGATTAAAAAATAAAAAAAACCGACTGCCAATTTGCCAATCATAAACCGAAAGAAAATTAATGGGTACCTACCGCCTGCTATCAAACTTATTTCGATTTTTTCAGTGGCAGTCGGGTTTTTTATTTTTTTTATCATTTGTTTTATTTTATACTTTTCAGTTGTGACATGACATGTATATCTTTTTGTAATCTCCTTCTAATTTCCTTCATTTTGATTTTTTTTTTCTATATATTTTTTATTTAAACTTTTATGTACATAATTTAAGTAATATAATAATTATTATAAATAAAAATATAAAGGTATGTGCAAAACTGTAGGTTCAGGCGTCAAAGAATTCCTCCCCATCGACGTCAACCGGGAGGGTGGCCAGTAGGCTGGCGGCATTGCCACGTTGAATGGCAATGCCAATCCTTTGCGCAAGGAATAAACCAGCCCTCTGGTCACGGGTAGTGTCTATTAAACGTTTAGATATTTCTTTGTATAATAGACGTGCACTTGGACCCCATGATCCCAGCGTCTCGACCCCAAACGGCTCAAATATGTAATTATCACTTAAACTACTATATTTGCGCCGTTTGAGGGTCTCTGCCGAGGCAGCAGCAGCGCAGGCACAGTCCGCAGTACCTGAAAGATGAGAAGGCGCAAGGGTGTCAACACATGTTGCATCCCACACCAAATGCCTTCCCATCTTCCAAGGCACCGATGACATTCCATCTGGTCTCTTGCCATCGTCGCGCACCAAACCAGAAGGCTCTAATACGGATGGAACGCCGGCGGTGACAAGAGCCCGACGGATTATGTCATTAATGTACGCGTGCCGCGAAAGCCGACCCGCGCTCCTGCTGCATGAGAGACCATGATGTCCAAGGCTACCAACTTCTTCTCCACAGCGACAACGATGTGGAGAAACGCATGGAGCACCTAAACGAAGGCAAGCAGCGATACGGAAGGTGTTGTCGTCCAACATGGTACCAATGTTGGGCGATGGTAGTGCTTGAAGCCAAACACCAGATTCCCATTCCCCCACAGCCAAAAGGCGAGCACGCTCCGCATCATTGGTGGAAGTAGAAATGAGATGTTTTCTTACCATGTTGCAGAGCGGCACGTCCCATTGTCTCTGGGAAAATGGGTTGGCTGGCAAATTAATGTTTGGGCAAAACATTTTCCAAGCATTTAAGGCTTCGGCTTTGCCTGGCACTTCCGAATTAGTTAGGCTAGGAGTTAAAATTTTTCTAACTAATTCATCCGTGCCATGCACCGAAGACAAAAAAGCTGGTAGACTTACGTCGGTAATTTTGCGAACGCCGAGCCCGCCTAGACGCACAGGCATGGACGCCTGAAGCCAGACTCGGTCGTTCATATCCACATTTAGAATTTTACAAAGTGTGTTTTGAATCACACTATCCATTTTGCCTAAAAGAGCCAAATAATTAAAAAGTTGAGTTGAACGGAGGACATGTGTAAATTTAGGAACAAAAAGACAATATCGGATTATAGTGAAAGCAGAATGGATATTAATTTGTTGCAACCGGTCCGAAACTTCACAATTTTTTCATTTTGATAGATAAGTTTGAGTCAAAAATATCCTTCGGCATTATGAAATGTAAGGGAAAGGTCGTGGGTTCAAGTCCCACTTGAGCATTTCATTTTTCCCGATGTCTTCGATGGAAAAAGTGTTTGATTAAATTCAGTAGGGAGGGTAGGCAGAGGTATTAAGTTCTACTTATTTAGCACTTTAATAGAGGCGATGATCCCTATCGCCTACATCAGTCCAGCAGCAGTTACTTACAAGCGATAGCGAGTAGCTGGCGGTTAAAAAAAAAGGCTCCAGTCAACAATAGTGCTCGGAATATTATGGCAATAGGCTTACCCCCTATTACATGGGACCGACTACAATTATTAATAATTTTTTTATAAAGGACACGTCAATTTGAGTTCACCTCGCCTGATGTTAAGCTAAAGGCAAAGTCTCGGAGAGACCATCGTATACATGTACCATGTTAACAGTGGTGGCACTCAGCTTGACGGCCTCATTACATGCCTTTTCACGCCCCGCTTAAAGGACCCGGGACTGTAGGAAGAAGGAAACACGTAAGCTGGGTAGTGAAATGTGGGTGTTAATTCACCTCTGCCTAACTCTCCGGGGATAAAGGCGTGATTATATGTATGTATACAATTCAAGACTCACATTCCCTAGTCTTCAACTCCTCCGTTTTGCTACATTTAAACCTGACTGCATAACACCTCTCCCAGTTCTTCAAGAAGGTGACAGTATTCAGCGGAGAGTCCACTGTCCCACTCCTGGCCAGTTGGAACTGCCTCAGTAACCAGTTGCCGGTCTGTTGTGAGAGGACATTGTTGTCGCCTTCGTACGTCACCGTGACTTCGTGGTTGCTTCGGATGTCGCCTAGATTTGCGCACTGGAAGTAATACAATATTATGGCAAGGTAATAATATATTTGACTAATTTTCGAAAACTATCTTAAATGATTCCTTAGTACAGTATAAACATATCACATTAATATTTCTGTAAAAAGGATTCATTATGTTAAAATTTCAATGATACAGTTTTAATTTTCAAAAGTGCGCGAAAAACGCTATACTTAACAATGGCGATGCGTGTGACGTCATTAACTACAAAATAAACAAATCGGCAGCAGCTATCAAATTTTCGTGAACATTTTAGTGCGAAAAATGGCATATAAATCTTGTGTAGTGCCACAGTGCAACCCATAAAAAATATTTGTGTCTTTTCCCCTGTAAGTAGGTACTATGACAAAATATAAAAACTGACTATTTTTAAGTTTATGTCAATATAACCTGAAATTAGATTTTATGATTTTTTTATGATATCAGATTATCATTTCTAAACGAATACGTATATACTATATAGGTACTAAGTGATACTTTGCTGTTTTCACATTTTTAAGTACAGCAGCATCTGCATAAAAATCAGCGTTGTTTTTGAAGGCAAGTGCGATCATGAAGGCGTCTATTGTAGGTAAGTTGCTGTTATACATATATCTGCTCGCACAACACATAAAGGCTTCCCTCACTTACCGATCATTGGGAAAAGAGAAAGTTTAATAAATTAAATATACTCCAACAGCTAATTAGAGAGAGGAAAATGACAGCAGTTTTTATCATAGATTAAGTAAAAAAAAGTTTTTTTTTCTTTTTTTTTTTACTTAATCTATGATAAAAGAACTGCCATTTTCCTCTCTCTAATTAGCTGTTGGAGTATAAATATGTATATAAGAAGTACTGATGACTGATAAGATAATATTATTTTTATTTATTCTATACTTTTTTAGTCTTTTACATTATTAATTTTAAAGATCAATCATCAAAAAGTCCTGGTTTTCCCTGACTTTTCCAGATAGAGAAGTCATTTCCCTGACTTTCCCTGACCCACAATAGCTTCCCTGACTTTTCCCTGACTTTCCCTGACCTTCCAGGTCCGTGGACACCCTGAGCATAAAAATCAGCGTTGTTTTTGAAGGAAAGTGCGATCATGAAGGCGTCTATTGTAGGTAAGTTGCTGTTATACATATATCTGCTCGCACAACACATGTCCATAAAACTCGCGATAATCTACGCCGAAACAAACAATGGCTCATATATAGAGATGGAGATGTCGTAAATATTTTGTAGTTAATATCGTCACCAGAGCTCTGACCAATCACGAGCGTTTTTTTCATAGACAATTAATCAACAAAATATAACATTTTTATAATTGAAATTCTCATAAAATACACTTATTTAAGAGTAAATTGTAGTCTCGTAGGTCTTTTTACGTTATTTTCTGATAGGATGACCATAATTTGTAGTATATTTTTAATGTTGTCAAATAGCCTATTATAAGTATAGTAGTGTAGTGTGTCTTTATTGTATATCAAGAACAAAACAAGTGTTATTAATTGGTATATTGCGGGTATTTACAATTACCTAGAATCTGTACAAGTGACTAAACCATTTATAATGCAGTATAGAAATCTGTATGCATGAATTTGGTATTTTCTTTGGTCTAGTCGTGCCTCGGATAGTAAAGCCATCGGTCTCAGTGTCATAGGAGCAACTATGGCAGTCGTTACAGGTAGTCGGGTTACAGTACTTCACGTAAAATATCGAAGATTAACCTTATCACAGTTAGAAAGCATTAGAAAGTCATTACACTACCGACGTGAACCCACTCCTAGCACAAGCAATTTAGCTTAGTTGGAGGGGTTAGTGGGAATATTAGTAACTTCGGTTCTAGTACTCTTTAAAAAAAAAAAACCCTACTCTGGAGCTGGGAAAAGGCTCAGAAAATGATGATGATGATGATAAATATATAGTATGCACAAATCACTGACCTTGAGATATCCATGTCCCCCGCAGGCTTCCCGACACTGCTGTGCGGCGGCCAGTACTGTCCACGATAACAGAGGCTTGCTACACGATACTATGGCATGAATCTCCGACACTGCCTCGCTCTGCAATAATCACAAACATCTTATCTACAAAAATATATCAAATGGCTTTATAAAATACTAGCTTTTGCCCGCGGCTCCGCCCGCGTTGATGTCGGTTATCGCGACCAAACATAGTCTATGGTCTTTCTCATGAGAAAGGATATTATATTATATTATAGGGGTAGATTAGACATGGTTTGATGAAATTTGGTATATTTCATCAAACCATATCTAAAAAGGTTCAGTGGTTTAGGCGTGAAAGCGTAAGAGACAGACAGACAGAGTTACTTTCGCATTTATAATATTAGTATGGATATGACCGTCACCGGTAGCTTCGTGGTTAAGGAGTCGGTCTTACAACCTTCGAATCCGGGTCATTACACTGCTGACGTGAACCCGCTCCTAACACAAGCAGTTTAGCTTGGAAGGGTTAGAGGGAATATTACTAATTTCGGTTGTTAATATTCTTTAAAAAATATAAAACAAAATATATATTTTTTCTACTTATCTAAATTGGAGAGAGTCGGGAGTCAAACCCGCGTTCAGTACCTTACAAAGGGGACGCTTTGACAACTGAGCTACTGAGCAATTTTCTATAATTGACGTAAACTTTTTGTTCTGTTATTTTTGTGTACTAACAATAAGATAAGATTTAGATAACTAACACTATAAATACCATTGGGCTGAAGTAATATAAAAGTTCTTCAGAAAAAAGTATCCTCAATAATTTCAAATAAATAAATATGAATAATATACACTCACCAGATTGTCGACTTTCATGCCCGCGTTTGATTTTTCAACTATGTTCAGGTATACTTTGCTGAAATTCTCCACGTACAGTTTAAACATCACCGCCGCAGCCACATAGCCGAATAAACGCCATTGCTGTAACCATTGAAATCAGTTTTTAAGGAAATTTCTAAGAAAATAATTATAAAAGCAGATAGACACACCAATAGGACAAAAACATAGGATAGTTCTTCAATACAATGGGCGACCATAGCGCAGTCTGCGATTTCTTCCAGACAATCTTTGAATGGACTATATTACTAGATTCAAGGTGATTTTATTGTGTACATTAATAGAAGTAAATAGATGAAGAAAAACTCAAAGAGTTATAATGGAGACCATAAACTTGTAATTTTTAGGTCTCCAATAAATTGTTTTAAATAAGCTTCTGAAGAAAGGGGTGTTAGAACTTAAAAGTATTAAAGACTCGTCCCGGATTCGGAAGGGCGATAAACTCGGGGCGACTTGCTAATAATTTCACTAGTAAATAATTACTAACGACTTATTAAATTTGAAATACATCGGGAAAAAGAAGCGCTCAAGTGGGACTCGAACCCACGACCTTTCCCTTACAGGGGGAATGCTCTTCCAACTGAGCTATTGAGCCACACCTGAATCACTTCAAATTTCCGTACGTACACAGTTCGTAAGAAAGTTGGCAGATGGCACCCTTAAAGACGGATATAAAGAGAAGGGAGCTCCCACTTGAGCGCTGCTTTTTCCCGATTTATTTCGAACTTAAAAAGTTAGCATGATAAATGCTATACAAAAATTAATTCAAAGACTTAGAGATTGGAGAGGGGCTCACCGAGGCGACCGATGACTCTTGTTCCGGATCGTTCCCGGTGCAAAAGTGCCCACCAGTCTGGGCACTTTTACACCGGGAACGATCAGGGGCGGGTTGTTTGATTAGCACAGGTTAACTGTGCCCTGTGTTATTTTATTTGACTTAATGTATACTTTTATATTTAATTAAATGACGATTGAACAAGAATTCAAAAACTTATTAAATTATAAATTAGTATACTAACATGTAACTGGTATTCTATGAGCGGTATCTCGTTGTCTTTGTTGCCGAATTGTTTGCGCGTGGCCGCGTACCGGATCGCGATGGCCACTGCACTTGCCATCGAATGGCAACTCTCCTGCATTATACCGATACGACCTGGAAACCAACATTATTTACAATAATTATATTATTCATAAACAAAAACTAAAACTATTCGTACACAAATAATAAATTGTTAACGGAAAATTATATTGAGAAATCTAGTTGGGTATTATCCTATAGTTAAAATAAATTATCTAACCGAGCTTATTAAATTAAGAATGGTAAAAGAGCGGTAAAACTTGCGTCGGTTCTTATTTTATAGTTTTTATTTATTTATAATCATCCACCCAACCTATAATAGTAACTGATTGTACTACTAAATTTTATGACGTCACTAAATCTTTTTTCATACAAGTTGCCTTATAACTTATCGTTTTGACGTTTAGTAAAAAGTAATTAATCTGACTAGTCAGTAGAATACCCAATTGTTGCCTGTGGCTCTAACTGGTGAGCAAACTTTCTTAATGGGGGCCAGAATGGTATAGAAATTTCAGAGGAGGGCCAGAATTATCACGAATTAAATGCCTTCGGATTAAATGCCTCCGCGGATCAGAGTTGGCCCGCGGGCCATACTTTGCCCATCACTGCTCTAAGCTATAACTTTTAAAAGCCAATAGCACTTCATCATGCTTGATGGTATGGTATGGTATGGCATGGTATGGTATGGTATCACGGGCTGTTGTCCGCAACTCCACGACAAGGCGCGGTTTTTGCGTGAGGGTTGGATTTTATTCGATCCACCCCAACTCGTTGAAGAACCCCAGCAGGCTATTCACGCTACTGGTGATCTCCCGGAGATGCTAAACATGCTTGATGGTAAACTGAAAGCATAGTCTCAGGAAAGAGGGTCACCATTACAGACATCAATACTGTTACAATGGTAGACCTCAGATTGACGACCTCATCAGATGCTTTTTTGATGCCCTGCTTATAGGACCCGGGAATGTAGGAAGAAGGATACACGTGAGCTAGTAAAGAATGCAAAGAGTTTATGGTGCGGTAAAAAAGAGCTACAGAACCGCTTGGTTCCTGTTGGAATTATTTGCACCATATGCGGGTGAATTTTTTTTTATTTTTTATAAAGTACACTTCAATTTGACTTCACCTCGCCTAATGTTAAGCTAAAGGCAAAGTCTCGGAAAGAGGGTCACCATCGTAAACATGTACCATGTTAACAGTGGTGGCACTCAGCTTGACGGCCTCATTAGATGCCTTTTCACGCCCCGCTTAAAGGATCCGGGACTGTAGGAAGATGGGTTCTTGTTGGAATTATTTGCACCAATTGCGGGTGACATAAGTCTTGCGTGTGTTGTTTTGTATTCAAAAGGGGAGGGTAGGAGTCTAACATCACCTGCTGATAAGTTCTCTAGCGCCGCCCCCAATATTCTAGAAGGATCTGAGAACGAAGACTCGTAGACTCCATCCTCTGTGACGTCAGCTGTCCTGTTGAGCAAGTTCTCGCGAGGTATCCTGTACTGGTTGAACATTATGAAACTGAAACAAGAGAAGGGTTATTTTTTAATAAATAGTTCTACAAAAAACACATATATACATAATATAATCACGCCTTTATCCCCAAAGGGTTGGGCAGAGGGGAATTAACAGCCACATTTCACCTATAATTGTATTAGGTCCCGCGTGATAACCTATTGCTATATTCCGGGCACTATTGTTGACTCGAGCCTATATCTGAGGCTGAGTCTTGGCTGTATATATCTGTCGGATGGTAAACAGTCCTATCCCTTATTCGCCTTGTACGTATACGCGTATAGAGTACACGCTAGATCCAAGATATAAGTCCCGAAGTAAACAGTTCTCAGAAAGAGCAAACCGTTCAGTTACTGTTTACGATAATAACAATGTTGTAATGTAGCGATCTTGTGAAAATTACGTAGCGCTGATAAGAAAACTGAAGTATCGATAAAGTAAATATTTGCCATCATAAGGTTAAGTTTGCAATGATAATGTTTTAAAAAATTTCTTTATTGAAATAAAAATACTATTTAACGGGTTCTATCTCGATTGAGACGGCTTGGTATTCGGGACAAGAAGAGCAGCGGACATAGTTTTTACGTTCGAAACCCTCTGTGGAGTGACGGTAGTGAATGCGACCGCTATGCTGGAGGCGCGGGTTCAATCCCCACTCAGTGCAAATATTTGTATGCATGAATATGGATATTTGCATTTGTCTGGGTGTTTCTATGTATAATATGTACGTATTTACAAAAAAAAAAGTTTCGAAGTATGTTTCGATAGAACAAGCTAGTTAAGTTATGCTTGCCATGGGTCTAGACAGCGTTGTGTAGAATATTGTAGACTATTTAAAATTAATTTATTTTTTTATTTTCGTCAATTTATAACAAATACATTGTTTCAGAGATGCTGTGGTTTTTTTTTGTAAGATTCTATTGAACCATAACACTTACCCATTGTCAATTCCATTGACGCCAATCTTCTCGCCCATATCTCCCACTATTAGCCCAGGGTATGTCTCCAGGGTCTCAGGGTCTCTGATAGGCACCACGAAACCGTGCAGTCCATGGTTCGTGCCATCCGGTGTGATCAGTTGTGCGAATAACAATGTGTGAGTGGCTGTCCTGCCTGCAAATAAATAAACAAACGGTTCTAGGTTTGTTTATAGATATATGTGGAGAAGCGGGAGTAAAAGCTTCGGATACGACCGGGATTAACGGTGGGATGAAGAAGAAGATATACTTGGTAGTGTGGGTAACTGAGTACTAATAAAGTTAAGTAAATACTAGCCAGATGTTTCTTAGGACAAGAAAGAAAGGAAGAATCTCCAATTTTAGGGTTCCGCTTACTGCCAAATGGCAAAAAACGGAACCCTTATAGATTCGTCATATCTGTCTGTCTGTCTGTCTGTCCGTCCGTATGTCACAGCCACTTTTCTCCGAAATTATAAGGCCTATTCTGTTGAAACTTAAAAGTAGATGTATTCTGTGAACCGCATTAAGAATTTTATACAAAATTAGAAAAAAAGCAATAAATTTTGGGGGTCCCCATACTTGGAACCGAAAGTCAAAAAATGTTTTTTCACCCAATCCCTACGTGGGGGGGTATCTATAGATAGGTCTTCAAAAATGCTATTGAGGTTTCTAACACCATTTTTTTTTTCTAATTTGAATAGTTTGCGCGAGAGACACTTAGAAAGTAGAATGGGGGTGTCCCCCCCCCCCCCCCCCCTCTAACTTCTAAAGTAAGAGAATGATAAATCTAAAAAAATATATGATATACATTGCCATGCAAACTTTCAACGAAAATTGGTTTGAACGAGATCTAGTAAGTAGTATTTTTAATACGTCATAAACCGCAATTTTCGCATAACATTCAATTAACTCAGAAATAATAAAAACTTTTATGTTATGTTACTTGCTGCTACGGAATCCTTCATGGGCTTTTTTTTTTTTATCGTTCGAAATATCCCCACGGATACCACCCCCACGGAGCCGGTGGAGGCGGTTATGTCGGACTCGAACCGACCAAAACGCACGCCGTCTTGGGTCCTTGGTTGCTGGAGGTGAGATTGCCGAAAGCATATCTCTCGCAAGATAAAGAAAAGGCTATGGCGCGGATTGTTTTATAATAATCTATGCTTGGTGAATTTAAGTTCATCCACTGCAGTAACACCCCGTGTTGTCTTTAAAATACATCCAAGAAACGCGTATTGCGCGTATGGAGCACATATTAGGTCCAAGATATGTAGTTCCAGTTATGTAGTTTATGATATATATATATGTTTGTATTCATAGATAATACTATTAAATTGTTTGTTATTTTACACAAAATTTATTATTTGTACCAAATTAGGTCAAGCTGTCACGATACTTTGTGCATCTACCTTGGACATAAATATCTCTTCATTACCCTAAGGTTGATTGGTAGAAAATATCCATGGCATTAAGTCCGCCTTTGTACATTTATTTTGTATCTGTGCAAAAAGTTTGAATAAATAAAAAAAACACTATGACCACAGAGGTGGGATCCGGGAGCTCGTAGCTAATTAGATGTACGAGCTCCCGGATCCCACCTCTGTGGTCGTGCGGTGACCTTGGACGAGTCATACACACTAGCAAGTTGGATAGATTACATGCTACACGGCTAAGTGAGTACCCATACCCAGCTTATCGGATCCAAAATTATAGGGCCAATTTTGAGGTGATTTTTACTATAAATAGCTAATTGTATAACCTAGGTTACGTAAGTTTTGTCGTCTTAACTTATGCAAAATTTATTGTACAAAAAAATATTAGGGTTCCTGGCAAAAACAATAGGCACCCACAGGCACTTTACATGCCGGCTTATTTAGCGGAAGTAAGAAGCGCGTGTCTGAAGATATTTGACATATGCCTTATCAAGACATGTAATGTAGACATAACCACTTGAACTAATCAAATAATCGCACTATCTTACACGTAATAGGCCGACTTTATTCATTGCAAAAAAAAGATAAGATTGTTACAGTTTTCTGTATTTGAGTCCGGCCTATGTGGCATTCGGTTCGATTCCCGCTCAGTGCAAATATTTGTATGCATGAAAATTTATATTTGCTTTGGTCTGAGTGTTTCCATCATATTGTATGTATTTACATTAAGAAATAGTTCGAAGTTTGTTTATCCGTATTCTAGATCCCATAATACAAGCTATGCTTACTCATCCATACTATAATATTATAAATGCGAAAGTAACTCTGTCTATCTGTCTGTCTGTATGTTACGCTTTCACGCCTAAACCACTGAACTGATTTTGATGAAATTTGGTATAGGGGTAGGAAATAGAAATAGACCTTGAGAAAGGACGTAGGCTATGTTTGGTCGCGATAACCGACATCCACGCTTGCGGAGCCGCGTGCAACCGTTAGTTAATACATAATTATTATTTTGTTCTGACTGTCATTATTTGCACTAATTCTATTCCTGGAAACCTATAAATGGCTTATTTTTTTTCGTGCGGAAATCCCCTCGGATACCCCCCTGCCGGAGCTGGAAGGGGAGGTTATGTCGGACTCGAACCAACTAAAACCGCACGCCGACTGTGGGTCGTGGTGCTAGGCCGGAGGTGAGGTTGTCATCGACATATCCCTCGAACCCCGGCTGACCTAGCCTATAAATGGCTGTCCGTGACGTATTTTATGTGTATTAACTAAAGTTATACTATTAGCTGAAGCCGTATTGGTACCCGGTGGAGTAGAATAGGACCACCCCAGCTCTTCCTGTGGGTGTCGTAGAAGGCGACTAAGGGATATGGCTGTTCTCAATAGGACCACCCCAGCTCTTCCTGTGGGTGTCGTAGAAGGCGACTAAGGGATATGGCTGTTCTCAATAGGACCACCCCAGCTCTTCCTGTGGGTGTCGTAGAAGGCGACTAAGGGATATGGCTGTTCTCAATAGGACCACCCCAGCTCTTCCTGTGGGTGTCGTAGAAGGCGACTAAGGGATATGGCTGTTCTCAATAGGACCACCCCAGCTCTTCCTGTGGGTGTCGTAGAAGGCGACTAAGGGATATGGCTGTTCTCAATAGGCCCACCCCAGCTCTTCCTGTGGGTGTCGTAGAAGGCGACTAAGGGATATGGCTGTTCTCAATAGGACCACCCCAGCTCTTCCTGTGGGTGTCGTAGAAGGCGACTAAGGGATATGGCTGTTCTCAATAGGACCACCCCAGCTCTTCCTGTGGGTGTCGTAGAAGGCGACTAAGGGATATGGCTGTTCTCAATAGGACCACCCCAGCTCTTCCTGTGGGTGTCGTAGAAGGCGACTAAGGGATATGGCTGTTCTCAATAGGACCACCCCAGCTCTTCCTGTGGGTGTCGTAGAAGGCGACTAAGGGATATGGCTGTTCTCAATAGGACCACCCCAGCTCTTCCTGTGGGTGTCGTAGAAGGCGACTAAGGGATATGGCTGTTCTCAATAGGACCACCCCAGCTCTTCCTGTGGGTGTCGTAGAAGGCGACTAAGGGATATGGCTGTTCTCAATAGGACCACCCCAGCTCTTCCTGTGGGTGTCGTAGAAGGCGACTAAGGGATATGGCTGTTCTCAATAGGACCACCCCAGCTCTTCCTGTGGGTGTCGTAGAAGGCGACTAAGGGATATGGCTGTTCTCAATAGGACCACCCCAGCTCTTCCTGTGGGTGTCGTAGAAGGCGACTAAGGGATATGGCTGTTCTCAATAGGACCACCCCAGCTCTTCCTGTGGGTGTCGTAGAAGGCGACTAAGGGATATGGCTGTTCTCAATAGGACCACCCCAGCTCTTCCTGTGGGTGTCGTAAAGGCAACTAAGGGATAGGGCTATTCTCCTCAGTAAACATACAGCGCAAGATGCCCGCTATACGGCAATAGGCTCGCTCCCAATAACGTCATGGGACCGAAAACAATTAGCGAAACGTGGGTGCGAATACACCACTGCCTATGCCTTCGGAGATTTGGAGACGTGAGTATATGGATGGATGGACCTGTTATGGGTAAAAAAAGATAAGATTGTGCGAGTTTTTAGCATTATCAAATCAATCAAAAGAATTGGCTGAAGCTAGTAATGTTCTCGTGATTGAATACACTCTGTTTTGATAATGCTACTTTACTATCTCGGTAATCGAAGCTCTCGTGGCTAAAACCCACTCCTCAGTAAGCCATCAACGCTATTGCCATTTGGACTGATGAACATCATCTTCACTATAACGTCTATCTTGATTGCATTCGAGGCTAAGATGCCCTCGGAGGTAAGGGTCCGCCTTCCGGCTCTCCTTCCTCCAATTCACACAATCATGTGTAAAATGTACATAATACATTAAGTTTGGTTCGAGGTTATATACTTAGGTATATATTAAGAAAAAAATAAGAAAATGTTCGAGTATTTTCTAAGTACCTACCTTATTCAGCGAGATAATTGTGGTAGACAAATGAATAGGGCAAACAAAAAATCTGTGAATGTTTTGTTGGGCATTAATTTTTTTGTAACAATATTTTAAAGGTATTCGTAATTACTAGTCTTCGTTATAATCCCTCCAGCTAAGCTTCATTTTTGAGTTAGGAGTAGGTTCATGTCGATAGTGCCATAGGAACTCGAACTTGATAGTGAACCCGGGACCACTCGTAAGGTCGACTCCTTAACCTCTGAGCTACCGAATACTTGTCCTAATCAGAAAATAAGTAAAAAGAAGAAAAACGAAGATGTCGTCAGGATTGTCGTAATGAAAAGTGGAAACAAGCGTGCCGTCACGTATATATATATATATTTTGAGTCCGAAAAACTTGTGTATATAGTAAATTATGTTTTCACACCATTTTGGACTTGTTTACCTAAGCAGTAAGCGAAGACTGAACTTCAGATAATGTGGTGAAATAGAGACATTGAATGAATATGTGGTTACAAAACCATTTCGGTAACGAATATAAAGAGAAGGAAAATTTGAAGTGTATCAGGTGTGGCTCAATAGCTCAGTTGGAAGAGCATTTCCCCTGTAAGGGAAAGGTCGGGAGTTCGAGTCTCACTTGAGCATTTCATTTTTTCCGATGTTTTTCGAACTTTAAAGTTAGCATAATAAATGCTATAAAAAATTCATTCAAATATTATAATATTTATTTATCTTTAAACTTTATGCACAGTTGTACAAAGGCGGACTTAATGCCAAAGACATTATCTGCCAGTCTACCTTAGGGTGATGTAGAGAATATGGTCCGTATGAAGTGGTTCGTGGCTAAGTGCTAACCAGGTAACACATTGCAAGGTTAAGCAACACTGGCCAGGTCGGTATTAGGATGGGTGAACTTTTTAAGACATTGAGACCCTCCGTGCCTCGGAAAGTAGTCGTTGGGTGCTCTTAAAAGTCTTAACTACAAAACTTCGATATCACCAATAGGTTAAGAGGTCAGGTGGCAGTCACTTCATGGGAAATATCAAGTTCAATCGCATCTTAGACTCTGGCCAACGAAAGATGGCAAAGTTGCAACGTGTTGATTTTCTAAATTTGGCGCCAACTTAAAACCAAGCCAAGTTAAGACCTGTAAAAGGTATACTAGAAAACATCAGAAAAAGTGAATCGCTCGGGTGGGTCTCGAACCCGCAATCTTTTCCCTTATAGGAAATGCCTTAACCAACTAAACCACCGAGACACATCCGATATGATTCAAATTTCCCATATACATTTATACATATTTAAGGCGACGGTGGTCTCATCTACCGATGTTCTTACGAACTATTGGACCCAATGACCGTAAAAGGTAGCTGGATGGCCTAGAGGCGTAAGGCGGAGCATTGGGTGCTATGGCACGGAATGGTAGAGACCTATGTCCAGCAGTGGAATGCGATAGGCTTTTTTTATATCACTTAGGTGGAAGACAAGCACACAGCCCACCTGATGGAAAGTGTTTCCTGCGGCCTATGGACGTATGCAACACCAGGGGCGTTACACTCGTGCTGCTCACCCTGAAGAAACCTTCTAATGCCCTCTTGAAGAACCCCATATTGTAGTCGCTTGGGAAAACCACGGCAGGGAATTCATTCCACAGCTTGAGCGTGCGTGGGATGAAGTTCCTTTCATACCGCACGGTGCGCACCGTTTTCGGATGCAGTGTGTGGGGATGAATTCCCTGCCTATTTTTTATTGATTGATTGATTGACACAGTTAAAACCTATATTCTGAGAGTAGGTTTTTAAGTATTTGCTTCTGAATAGGCCGATAAACACTTATTAAACAAAAAAATTGTCAAACATAGTTTGATTTCAATAATTTAATAATTTGCCTAAAAACAGTGTTACGTATTCAAATAGAACCGTCGCCATAGCAACTCTTTATTTTATTAAGTAAACTAAAGCCTTATCAAAAAAATAGTCTATTTTAAATGTGAACATTTGATGACCAATAAAACTATGTATGTACCCCCGGTCATAAATTGTGTAACAAAACGTATTATTTTATGAAGTTCTTAATAAAAGTTATATGTACACATATTAATGGAATTCGCAGTAATAAATAAGCATTAATTGTATTGGAAAGGGCCATAAAATCATCGGTACCGGTTCTAATCTATAGGTCATTATTCTATGGGTCGTTGGTCGTTGCACTGTTACCCAGGATATTTAGCTACTGTTTGCCCTATTTCAGGTCCATTTTGTGTATGATATAACATGCAATCGTTCACACTTAATTGATAATGCGTTAGTGCGTGACGTTCGCTCACGACTTACGCTCGACGAGATGTGCACCGACCCTTCGTACTTTTTTTTAACGTGCCCAAAATCCTTTTTTTTTTGCTGTTTCCTTGGAGCTGGAACTCATCGGGTGTAGGGACCATGGAGTCAAACAACATTTAACATTCGGAGCTCAAATCCTCACCTACTATACCTAGTCGGTGCATAGGCTATACGGACGATACTAATGCGCATTATTAAGTCATAATTGTCAAAGTAAAATGTCACACAAAATTTTACCTAGATTACCAACCCAGCATTTAGCAGCTTCGAAGTCGGGCGTGTGTATCACGAACTCCTTGTGTTGAGGGTCGTACGTCGCGGTTGTACGCATGAGGCGCGCGTCCGACCCGTGCGCGATCTCCGTTAGAGCGAAACTGGCCAGTATCTGGAAGAAAGACGGACCGTTATTTTTAAAACCGACTTTTAAAAATGAAGAGATTTATAAGAGAAGAGATTATATATTTCCCTCTGAACGATTTCGTCCACTTTCCTAAACTCGTCCACTTCCTAAGTTGACCACTTTCCTAACTCACCCCCTTCCTAAGTTGACCACTTTCCTAACTCGGCCACTTCCTATGTTGACCACTTTCCTAATTCGTCCACTCCCAAAGGTGACCACTTTCCTCACTCGTCCACTGCCTAAGTTATCCACTTTCCTAATTCGTCCACTTTCAAAGGTGATCACTTTCCTAATTCGTCCACTTCCAAAGGTGACCACTTTCCTAACTCGGCCACTTTCTAAGTTGACCACTTTCGTAAACTTCCACAAAGGAAGGTAGTTTTTTTATCGTGCGAAAAATCCCCACGGATACCACCCCCACGAAGCCGGTGGAGGCTGTTATGTCGGACTCGAACCGACCAAAACACACGCCGTCTTGGGTCCTTGGTTGCCGGAGGTGAGATTGGCGAAAGCATGTCTCTCGCACCCCGGCAGACATAGGAAGGTGGATGGAGTCGTTCAGTAGTCATGTTACGCTAGTACTATTATCTATTCTGTGGTCATGTAAGTAGGTCCAGTGGGACCTAAAAGTGAGGTCCAGTGGGTACTTTTGTGAGAGGGTAGAATCTTGGAGGTCGAGCGGGTACGTAGCCGTACACGGCTGTACACGGCTTTTTATGTTGTGATGCGGCTATAGTGTACAATGGCTTTACAATCTTGGCTAATACAACGTTTACCCAAGAGGTATGTTCCTCGATTTCTCCTTTATTTGTGAAGTGTTTTTAAGTCACGTTCATTAATTTGTAGGGTAGGGTAATTAATATTATTCTCTTTGAATATTGACTACTCGTGGTGACAAGAGGTCACCATTAGGTACTGTATGAACTATTACACGAAGAACAAAAAACATCGAAAAAAATTAAATGCTCAAGTGAGACTTGAACTCACGACCTTTCCCTTACAGAATCACTCTCTAAAGAATATAAGAACCGAAATAATGAATATTCCCTCTACCTCCAGCTAAGCTAAATTGCTTGTGTTAGGAGTGGGTTCACATCACACCAAGAAGACTGTACCCAGGGTGCTGACCAGCACTCGTGTAGCCTTCTTCCTACATTCCAACATTTAAGCGGGACGAGAAAAAGCTTCCGATGAGGCCGTCAAGGTCAGGACCAATATTGAAAACATATAATCATAGGTATAAGGCTTATCAGTATTTTTTAAGACTATTATTCCTGACACGTTACCTTTAGCTTACTATGAGGCGAAATTATTAAATCAAATGTGGCTCACGAGCATTTCGTTCTGATAGTCGTATCAGTTCACGGTCTGATTGCCAAAAACCTCGACCAACATCTCGAGATGCTTGCGTTAGTCGGCTGGGTCAAGGTCATAATGAATACGGCAGTTCAATGGAGAGATTGACGCTAATTTTATGTTGTCAAAACTAACTCCAATACGCAAAAAAAATCTAAAATGGCAGGTATTATACAACCAGATGTACAATCTGGGCCGTTTCGTAGAAAAAGATTATTTCGGTGTGGCCGATTCCGGTCAGCGCCGACAGATTTTAGTCGGACAGTCTATGGCCGCGAGGCAAATGAACACACAATTAGCAGGCAGCCGGCCGGCCGACTAGTGCAAGCAATTTTCAACCCTATTGACATCACATAGAAAGGATCGTTCGCATATTCGTGATCAGCGACATCTATTTATGCGAAATTACATATAATTAAGAAAATGTAATTAACGTCGTTTTTCTGTTCTCAGTAGTCCTTGTAGCCGGTTCGAGTCCCACATAGCAACCTAACAATTTTGCTATCGAAACTATGTCCAGAATCTTCTTGTACGAAACGACTATACAATCTGAGTGTATAATACCATAGAGATTTAGTTTTAACAACACAGAATTAGTATCATTGTTCTCTTTGGATCCTAAAATTAGCTTTTTTTTATCGTGCGATAAATCCCCACGGATACCACCCCCACGGAGCCGGTGGAGGTGGTTATGTCGGACTCGAACCGACTAAAACGCACGCCGTCTTGGGTCCTTGGTTGCCGGAGGTGAGATTACCAAAAGGATATCTCTCGCACCCCGGCAGACCCAGGACCATCTCTTACGAGATGGCCCCCTTCGGGTTGTGGGGACCAGTGTCCCCATCTAGCCCCGGTTACCCCAGGTTGACAGGCGGCTCCACCGGTCATCCCCAGGCCAGCGCTCATGGAGGACGGAGGTCGTTCTGCGACCTCCGACGTCCAGTTCACCTTCGCTCTGCGCGGGCTTCCATCCTAAAATGAGCTAGGCCCCTACCGATTCCGTAGTTGCTTGTATTAGGAGTTTGTCACGTCGGTAGTTAATGACCAGGCTTCGAACCCTTGATCGTAAGGCCGATTCCTTGACTTGACTTTGGAATTTGTGCAAAATATTTAATTGATAAATATTTTTAGTATTGTTTTTACGATAAAGATACGTCAGTGTTAATGTTTATGGCACATAATGATGGTTTTATTAAGAAAATTAAATTTTTAGTATCTGCCTAGGTATATCCTGTAGTAAAAGTTATTGGTAATTATTTAAGTTATGTATATTTTAGTAGTTTTCACGTTTCATGTTTAACGAGGTGCCAAGTATAATGAATAATATGCCTAAAAACAGCGACATTTAAAAACAGATATCTTGGATCACATACAGGCATAATAACATCTTAAAATATATATATATATATATTTTACCGGCAATTTGTATAATGCAGGCATTCTATAAAATGCCTAGGAAGTATGTTTTCAGATAACATTTCATACTTTGCCGGGTGCTCACTCGGTATCGTTAAAATGCCTAGGGAAGGCTTCAAATAAATTATATTTCATACATTGTCTACACGTTTTAAACATTCTAACATTGCCTAGGCATTGTATAGAATACCGGATTATACACATTGCCTGAAACACATACACATTTGATCAGCTATATTTATTGTCCAGCAGTTTTTAGGTAAATTCTCCCTTTGGAACAAATATTTTAGACTTACATGAATTACTTATCGCATATAATGAAGATACGTAGTTACAGTAACAATCCTAAAAGTACAAAAACTCACCTCTCTATTAACAAACGTGGCTCTGTAGAACTTCAGATGCCTCTCAGTACCGAGGGACAGCAGTGCGTTCGAGGGCAGGTATATGCCAATACCTATCTTCACTGATAGACTAGGGTTTAACGACTGGATAGCCTCGTTTATTGTCATTATTGAGCGCGTCTGAAACAAAACGTTTAATATTTTATTGTGGCAAATCATGGGACATATATCTTGGACCTAAAATTTTATGTCTCTTGGGTGTCTTTGGAGGATAACATGGGTGCTATGCAGGGTGGACGAGCTAAATATTACCAAGTATAGATGGTTCCGTTTGTATCGCAACTAAGGTCCAAGATATATGTGAGGTGATGTAGATCCATAATGTGATGTCAGACTGATGCAAATGCGGATCCAATATACTCATAATAGCTACTATACTAATATAACCCATGATTAGCCATTTCAGTCAACATGATAAAAAGTTAAGAATAAACACTAATGACTTAGAATAGGCGGTAGAATAAACTATTGATAATAGTAACTATCATCGCGATATAACTTTTAAACTATCGCGGCGTTTACTCATCCATACTATCCATACTAATATTATAAATGCGAAAGTAACTCTGTCTGTCTGTCCGTCTGTCTGTCTGTCTGTCTGTCTGTATGTTACGCTTTCACGCCTAAACCACTGAACCGATTTTGATGAAATTTGATATAGGGGTAGATTAGACCATGAGAAAGGACATAGGCTATGTATAGTCGCGATAACCGACATCCACGCGGGCGGAGCCGCGAGCAAAGGCTAGTATTATAAATGCGTAAGTAACTCTGTCTGTCCCTCTGTCTGTCTGTCTGTCTGTCTGTCTGTATCTTACGCTTTCACGCCTTAACCACTGAACCGATTTTGATGAAATTTGGTATAGGGGTAGATTAGACCATGAGAAAGGGCATAGGCTATGTTTGGTCGCTATAACCGACATCCACGCGGGCGGAGCCGCGGGCAAAAGCTAGTAATATTATAAATGCGAAAGTAACTCTGTCAGTCTGTCTGTATGTTACGCTTTCACGCCTAAACCACTGAACCAATTTTGATGAAATTTGGTATAGGGGTAGATTAGACCATGAGAAAGGATATAGGCTATGTTTGGTCGCGATAACCAACATCCACGCGGGAGGAGCCGCGGGCAAAAGCTAGTAGTTTATAATGTTCGGGACTTCACGCGATATAATTACATTCAATATGAAAGTAATGGAGGGTAGGCGCACAAAAAATGTTTCCTGCACACCGCGCGACGCTCGCAGGCCAGTCAAGTCGTGACCACGGGTGCTGCAACGCACCCGAAACGTCGGCAAAAGTAAGTTTTTCAAAATTATATCGCGGGAAGTCCCGAACATTATAAACTATCATCACGATAGTACGGAAAGCGAACAAAGCAATGGACAAGAAAATTACAAAGGTAATTAAGGAAATTCACAATGTATAAAGGGAAACGACCTACAAGTGCCAAGTAAGCAAAATGCAAGAAGAACTATGTGCAACTCAGCGGCGGTACTCGCAGACAATGTCGACGCAGCACCACGACGTCACTACAATCAACAAGAGACATAGTCAAGTCCAACAGTTCGTAAGAATGTTGGTAGATGGCACCACCGTCGCCCTTAAAGACGGATATAGAGAGAAGGAAAATTTGAAATGTTTCAGGTGTGGCTCAATAGCTCAGTTGGAAGAGGATTCACCCCAAAATTCCTTCAAAGGATTCACCCTGTAGGGAAAGGTCGTGAGTTCAAGTCTCACTTGAGCGTTTCATTTTTTCCGATGTTTTTCGAGATATAGTCAAGTTCAACATCATGCACCACAACACAATTGGAATAATGGGGATTGCTCTTTTTTTTTTATTGTAAATCAAAAACTAGAAACTTAGAAAAATTAGAAAATAATCAAGGTTTATTTAGATTTTAGGAGAAATGTAAGTGACTTTTATTTAACCTTCAAATGACGTCATCTTAGGCATTACGGCATTGATGCCTTTGTCTAGTCCACGAACGTTAAAAAGGCTGATTTGACATTATACGATAGTAAACAATACTCATTATCAACAAGGAGTTCTGGCGGGAAAGCGTAGAGGACGCATCGCGGTAATATTTTATTTTCCGAAATTGGTGTGAGTTCGAGTTTTTATGTATAAAAATGGTGGATTTTTAGCCATAACGCCTTAGATAACGCACACGCGTGTAGGAAAATGGCCTAATACAGTGAATTGTGACTATACGTGTTCAATCCAAATCTCCCCAGGAAGCTTTTAGTATAGTCCCCACAACTTTACTAAGACATCAATCATCATTCATCGTTATCATCTTCATCATCATCATCATTAACGTCACCAACTCTTCATTATTATTATCGTCAACAATAATTTCTAAGAAAATAAATAAAACTGATGACAAGGCAGCATGGTCATAGTACCTTAGCCTGTTCCGAAAGGAACTAAAAGAACAAAAAAAAATCAAGAAAAACTCAATCTTCAATACTTTTGATACGTTCGGTTTTATCGTAATTAATAATATCGAAACGGCTTAGCAATGGAATATTATAGGAAATGCTTTGTTCCTACTTGCAATAACGACACGAACAATAGTCACAACAAAATTTTTGTTCGTGTTCGAGAAGACTTGCGAGAAAAGTGTCGTCAAGTAAAGGCGGAATATTTAAAGGTGTACACAATGTATTGTAGCGAAGATCATTTAGAGGTAATGATTTTGGGTTTCTTTTATCTCTATGTTGGTGTTTTTTGTTCATTTTACTTTATTTGAATGATTTTTTTATAGCATTTATTTAAGTTCGAAAAACATTGGAAAAAATGAAACGCTCAAGTGAGACTTGAACTCACGACCTTTCCCTTACAGGGGGAATGCTCTTCCTAGCTACTATTCATAGAATCTATCAACATATCAAGAATGTTTAGTTTGGTAGAAGAATCACAAAAATGAACTTTTTACTATTGTAAACAAGTAACAAGTAGTATTGGAAACAAGAGGAACAAGACAAGCTGAAACGACCTTTACTGGAAATTTTGAGTGCTCAAAAACCGCAGATTTAGAGACCTTTTACTCTGTGGTGTAAATAGCTTCCTAGTACACAAGACTAAATATTCTAGACCCACTTGAAAAACCGCTTCATGAATCGATCTCTTGGACATGCCTCAATAAAAACTGAGCAATATAATCGTAACAGTTATGCAATGAATGCCAGCAACTACGTATCGTTAATCAGTCGCCCCAAAACGTGGACGAGTCGCCTATTAGTAAATTTAAGACATACCCGTAATTATTGTGATGGCATGCGGGCAGTTGCTACTACTTTATTGAGTGAAATTCTACTATACTCGTAGTTTCTTAAGATGTTTGGTTGTTTGAATGAATTTTTACAGCATTAAGTATGCTAACTATACAAATCGAATACATAGGGAAAAAGAAGAATCATCTCGGGTGGGACTCGAACCCGCAGTCTTTCCCTTACAGGGCGAATGCCTTGACCAATTCGGCTACCGAGACACGCCCGATGTGATTCTAATTTCCCATCTTATACGTCTTTAATTCTTCTTTTTCCCTATGTATTCGGTTTGGATATTTGTTCTTCAATGAAGTTCTAATGACTGTTATTTGATAAAGGGTTTGATTAGTTAATCGCAGACAAAACAGAGAAAGAACTTCCTCGATATAAGCTTCTGAAATCAGCACAACCCTTGCATAAAATTATTATTTTCATTTTAAAACAAAAGATTATTTAAAGAAGGTGTTTTTATTAATAATTTTATATAAATCTATGCTGTTAATCTACGATAACGGAGTGTGGACTCTGGAGAATGAGTGGACCCCCAGACGAATGGAATTACAAGCTGAAAAGGCAGCTGGGATATGGATGTATCACATACTATCTACTGGGATTGAACGATTAGGTATAACAGATAAGACCATTCCCTACAAAAGACCCGACATAGCAGTATTAGCTAATAATAAATCCGATTTCATTATAAATATTGCAGTTTATAACACGCATTAAGAAAAAATGGCTAACTAATTTAGCTACACAAATTGCAGGTAGAAATAATGAAAATTGTACCCATCAATCCACTACTGGGGTCAGTTAGACCCTAAAAACCAATCTCAACACACTACAACACCAAATCTACCCTATAATCGTACAGAAAGCCGCCCTACCCAACACAAGCCGCTGGATCCGTAAAGATGCTTCACCCACATCTTGCAAACATCCTTTATTTCTTGTTCGGACTGACATACTTGATTAAGACCAGTGTGCTTGGTACTACCCTAAAAACCAACAATAATAATGATAGCGGCAGTAGCTAGGTCACAGATTACCTCGGCCAGGTACGCTCACTGTGTCCCTAAGTCGGCTGTGTGAGGAGATTATGTATTAGACAATTTCATCTCCGGCTGTCTACGACCTACGACCCACCGACAATGCGTGCGTAGTAGTCGGTTTAAGTACTTCTAACTGCTAACTTTGAAAATGACGAACTTTCCATACAAACGTTTATCACCTATTTTACCCTCTTAGTAGTCAAATTTTATTTTTTGATATACTTGTTAATTTATTTCTTAAAAGACACAGGTTTATGAAATTTAGTGCATCTAGCTCTGAAAATGACGGACTTTCATCCCTTAGTTTACCCCTTTAGTAGCAGAATTAACAAAATCCTTTCTTAGTGGATGCTTACACCATAAAATGCATCTACTGTCAAAATTTTCAGTTTGTAGGTCCAGCGGTTTAGGCTCTGCGTTGATGAATCAGTCAGTCAGTCAGTCAGTCGGGACAAGTAACTTTATATGTATAGATATCGCGATATTTTCCATATATCGTTTCGAGTTTCCGATATTTCAGCACTGTTGCAAGTACCATGATCACGGAGGAATTGTAGTATTGGCGGTAAGCAGTAAAACTCCGAACAATATATGGTAAATATCCCGATATCGCTAATAGAGAAGTCAATGACCATGATGGTTTAAATATCTACTGCCAGAGTTGTTCAGGTAGCCCATATAAGCCCATCATTGACTACAAACCACAACTCAGTATTGTAGGTCAGACGGCAATTGCTCCCAATCCATATTAATATTATAAATACGATAGTCGGTCTAAACCACTGAACCGATAGATCAGACCTTGAGAAAGGACATAAACTATGTTTGGTCGCCATATCCGACCCGACACCCACGCGGACGGAGCCGCGGGTAAAAGCTAGTATTTTAAATACAAAAGTAAGAATGTCCGTCTGTTACGGTTTCACGTCTAAACCGCTTAACAGATTTTTATGTAATTAGGTACAGAGATAGATTAGACTTTGGGAAAGGACATAAGGCTATGTTTGGTCACGATAACTGATATAATATATTATGCTGGCGAAGCCGCGGACAACAGTTACTAGCTAATAAAAGGATGAAGGAAAATTGAAATGATATAATATGAAATGGTATTCAAATTACTTACCTTTACACTATAACTGGAATTAGAATCTTTAGCGTGGAATTTGTACTCGTTAATTTTCTTCAGCTGAAGTTGTGTGAGGCGTTTCTGTTCCTCCACTGGGGGTGTCACTGTGTTGTGTGCGAACAGGGGGTCCTTCTCTAGGATGTGCCATATTTTGTACTGTAACAAGAGAGATAACAATAAATTAGCAAGGTCTTAAATATTCTGTGGCGTAGTGGTAGACCATTTTGTTTTTTAGAGGTCACGAGTTCGAAACCCGATCAGCAATAATATTAGGATCAATCCCCACTGAAAGAGCATCAGTAAAAAAAAACTTGTCCAGCTTAGTATAGTTTGTTCGTTAAAAACAAACCAATCTTTCCTATTTATAATTACCCGTACCGTGTTGGTACCCGGTGGAGTAAAATAGGGCCACCCCACCTCTTCCGGTGGGTGTCGTAGATGGCGACTAAGGGATGGGACTGTTTTCGTTTTCCATCCTACAGTAAATATACAGCCCATAACTAAGTGCCCAATTTTTTTTTTATACCGGGCACGTCAATTTTGAGTTTCAGGTCTTAGTGGTGCGGCATTGGAATGAGTCACTGAAACGCTTGGTTCTAGCAGGTATACTCTGCACCGTATATCGATGGCATCTTAGCCCTGCACGTGTCGTCCTGTGAAGGAAAGGAGAGGGTGGGACTAATTGGAAGAGCTCGTCAGAACATTCACCATGGTAGAGACGGTAGAATACTGCCAAAGACGCAACATCTCTACGCATCTGCAAAGACTCGAGGGTGTTCGTGACCTCAGGATTCCCAATAATGCGGACCGCACGTCCTCGCTGCAACCTGTCGAGAGCATCTAGTAAGTACTTTGCGGAGCCGTCCCAGAGATGTGAGGAACGAATTTGGGTCTTGTATAGAAGACACCGCTGCTCCGGCGTGAAAAAACGTCTCACTCTGTTCAGGACTCCGAGTTTACGCGAGGCTGATTTGATGATGCTCTCGATATAGTTTTTGTAATTCAGTTTGCAGCGAACATCCATACCGAGGATATTGATGTGATCCTGCAGTGGCAGTGGTGTGCTCTGAAGAGTGGGAAATTGACGGCAATAGGCTTGCCCCCTATTACGTGGGACCGAAAATAAGTTGGCGAAATGTGAGTGTTAATACATCCGTGCTACCCCTTCAGGGATTACGGACGTGAGTATTTGTATGTAGATAATTAGTAAGTATGACGTCATTATTAAAAAATTCACGCTTGATTTTCCTACTATGCTCACGCGGTATCTACAAACGCCTACTCAAAAGCTACGCTTCGACCTACCAACACACTAACACGAAAACCAGATCACCGCGTATAAAATCGCACATAAATTTTATACATCGCGAGTTCAGGGTCATTAGCGGCCTGGTAACCGATCACGTGGTTACTCATGCAAGAATTATACCAACTATTTATTGATAAAAAGCTTTTGTAGTGTTCATTCTGACACTATTCGTTTAGTGAACATGAACATACATCATGGACCTGACTCGCAAGATATATAAGGCCTGGCGCGCGCATATTGTTTTGTAATAATCTATGCTTGCTTGGTGAATTTAAACTTGCCCACCGCAGTAGTATCCGTGCTATCTTCAAAACAGACTCCGTGGCGTGGCGGTAGTGCATGCGACTGCCACGAAGGAAGCGCGGGTTCGATTCCCGCTCAGTGCAAATATATATATATATATATATATTTTTTTTTTTTTTACACAACGCTATCTAGACCCATGGTAAGCTTTTATAGCTTGTGTTACGGAATCTAGAATGCGGATAAACATACTTATATACTTTTTTTTTGTAAATACATACATATTATACATAGAATATTTGTATGCATGAATATGGCTATTTGCATTGGTCTGGGTGTTTCTATGTATAATATGTATGTAGGTATATAAGTATGTTTATTCGCATTCTAGATTCCATAACACAAGCTATAAAAGCTTACCATGGGTCTAGATAGCGTTGTGTGGAATATTGTGGAATATTTATTATTTATTATTATTATTAAAATACATCCAAGAAACGTGTACTGCGCGTATAGAGCACATAGGTCCAAGATATGTGGTTCGATCTTTATGTATAGTAGCATGGGGTACGAACGCTAAAGAAAATATCTTTAGTATATCACAAAAACTAATAGATGGCACTAAAAGTCATTTTAAGAAATAAAAAAGTTAAAACGCTTGTTTCCCCATTTAGAATCACATAAATTATTTCAGAACCTTAAAACATGATGATGTAAAAAGTTTAAGCACTAAAAGCATTAAAACATTATATAAATGTAATAGTCTATATAATATATAAAAATCAATTGCTGTTCGTTAGTCTCGCTTAAACTCGAGAACGGCTGAACGGATTTATCTTATCTTGGTCTTGAAATGTTCGTGGAGGTCTAGGGAAGGTTTAAAAGGTGAGAAAAATTCGAATAATTGCCGGGAACCGACATCCACGCGGGCGGAGCCGCGGGCAAAAGCTAGTAATAAATAAAGATTTCGTGACAAAAGTGATAATTTAGGAAACCGCAATCTAGCGATCTCCATCTACCAATTTTTTCCGTCTGCCCATGTTGTTTATAACTATCCAAATTACTGCAGAATCAATTTGAATTAGAATATTTATGGTTTCATTTGACTGAATAATGTTTTTCGAATATATAAGTAGCCTAAGCCACAAGTCTTATAATATCGGTTAGGTACTTAGGTATGTAACTACAGTAAAAATTCCGGTAATCAGCTCAGCCACCCTGGTTGGAGATAACCCGTTACAAACTGACAAATAAAATAAGTTTTGTTATAAGTATCTTATATTTGTTCCAACAGATAGACATAGAAAATAAAAGAACACATTTTCAGCGTATTCTAGTCTATAATGATGACGATCGGTATTAAGGAATCGTCCGGGGGCGAGTTGGGGACACCGTTGTCCCCCCTCCTGAGGAGGGCCAGATCGTAAGGGATGGCCCTGGGTCAGCCGGGGTGCGAGGGATATGTCTATGGCAACCTCACCTCCGGCCTAGCACCAAGACCCACAGTCGGCGTGCGGTTTTAGTCGGTTCGAGTCCGACATAACCTCCCCTACCGGCTCCGGCAGGGGGGGTATCCGAGGGGATTTCCGCACGAAAAAAAAAAAAAAACGTATTAAGGAATCTTAAAATCCCTCTGTAGCGAAAATTGACGAAAATAGTGGTTAAGATTTTAGGCAACCACTGGCACTAAACATCGCGCCATACAATTTAAAGGGTTAAATGTCAATTACTACCTATTACCCTAAGCATAGTCAGCGTCAGAAATATCTTGACGACGAAGTCTCAAAATGATCTTAAAACTCTTTTATTAAGAGCAAATCAAACTGTTTCATTGATTTAAATGGCATTATTGTCTAAACTAAAGGTGTGTACCCAATATCAGAACAATCAGTCAACTGAAAGGGGTAAAATACGAAATTACGAGTAAGATCATTTTAAGGGGTCCGGTCGAGTACAACCTATTCCCAAAATGCCTGATCGCACTATAAACGAATGTCAAACCGTCTGTTTCCCAAGATGTCTGAATTCATTATGACTTAGGCCCGATTCGCCTGAATCCTAAAATGTCTTATTCCCACTATGCCTGAAATTCATAATGCCTTATTCCTTCAAAAATGTAGTATATTATCAAAATGTATGTTCAAATTAAACTTAATGCTTGAACAGACTATAAATTAGAAATGTCAGCGGCTGCCAAATTCAGTCATGTTGCTATTCGGTTATTTTGGGATTCAGTCCATTTGGGATTTGATCATTTTGGGATTAAGTTTATTCGAAAATCCGGCAATTTGGTTCTCTGACGATTTGGGCTTCAGACGTTTTGGCATGAAGACGATTTGAATTTCAGGCGTATTGACGTCTCAGGCATTTTGGGAATAGGCTGTACATGACCGGACCCATTTTAAGCACCTTGTGCGTCAACATCTTCCTGATGCTGACTGTACCTATATCGGGCCTATCTGTGCATTTTCTAGTTGTTCTTTGTGAAGGTCTAAAAGCAGATTATACTTATGTAAAACTTTAGACATACCTACTCAGTAACTTACGATTATTATTCAATAAAAAAATGTTCGGGGTTCGGTCATAAAAATTGATATAAAAAAAACAATTAGGTACATAGCCGCATTTAATACTTTCGGCCATTCGTACGCATGAAATATATTTTGCAATAAACAGTTTTTATATGATTTTTATCGTGTTATATGACGATTTATTAGGTAACAAGTAGGTACCAATAAATAAATGTATTTTTAATTTCAAATTTTGCGATGCTTTTCAAAATATATTTACTGACGCCTGACTGCCGCACCATTAAGACCTGGAACTCCCTGCCAGCTCACGTGTTTCCTTCTTCCTACAGTCCCGGGTCCTTTAAGCGGGGCGTGAAAAGGCATCTAACGAGGCCGTCAAGCTGAGTGCCACCACTGTTAACATGGTACATGTTTCCGATGGTGACCCTCTTTCCGAGACTTTGCCTTTAGCTTAACATCAGGCGAGGTGAAGTCAAATTGTCGTGTCCCATATAAAAAAAAACTGACGTTCTTTGAAATCTGAATTGAATTATAGCGTTGTGTAGAATGTTATGGAATATTTATTCACCTCACCACCCAATCTCATCCGGAGGGTGTCATAAGAGGCGGCTAACGGAAAAATACGCAGACCATAATATAAGGAAAACTCGAATTAAAACCCTGTACCAACCCGTCTGGCCAGCGAGGAAACAGTAGACCAAATGCCAAAACATTGACTGCGATAGGCTAATTAGTCTATACAATATAAAAATGAACCCCTATTTCCCTTGGTCACGACATCACGCCTGAACGGCTGAACCGATTTCGCTAATTCTTTTTTTGTTGTGTTCTTTATTGTTAGGAGAAGGTTCTTATGAAAGAAAAAATGAAGAAAATTGCGCGAAAAATTAGAAAATTTAAGAATACATAACCACCATATAAAATAGCTGATCCGACATACGCCATATCTAAATTTTGAATTTGGAATACGAATTGGAAAAAAATGTGTTTATTATTCTAATACTGCTGTATGATATTCTTCTATGTTATCTGACGTTTGATATAGAATTGACATAATGAGTGCAAATATCGTCAGAGGGTGATTAGTAGACATTCTTCTGAATTAACAAAATGCCAGTTGCTTGGGCCGCGAAAATATTTATGGTGGCTATTTTTTTATTTATGAACGCCCTTGAGCGTAGAGGTATATGGTTGTATGGGTCCCATAGGTATATAGGCTCCGTAGGTGTAAGTATGGGCCCCCGTGACCTATTAGTGTCGGGAGCTCCGTGGGCGTGTAGGGCCCGAATCGAAATGCTTTCCGTTCTCAAAATAAATAGGGAGAATTCGATACAGCTATTTGATTCTAATTTCTAAGGCGAAACGAAGTTTGCCGGGACAGCTAGTTGATTGATAAATAAACTACATGCTACATAAACGGCTGTATCTTTTGAAGGCATTGACTTGGAAGTCTACTTCTTGCACAGTTTTGCGCATTGTGCTGACTTAACATTGATTGTGTGCCTTTTCATAAATACATTGTAACTTCGCAAATCTATGTCAAGTCGATAAAACAAAGTTTAAAATGTTTACTTTATAATGTTTTTGTAAGCGTCTGCATTAAAGGTATTGCAAAATTTACTGTTCTATTTTGCTGTAGTGTTTTTATAATACAACTTTAAATATCGAAGTATTTATCGAAAGAAGTATGAGCGATATCATCTTGAGTTCATTACTGTTTTATCTACTCCTGTACCGCTTTTGAAGATCTTAATAAGGCGACAATTGTCTCTAAGTATGTCAAACGCAACAATGATAATGGTCGTTGGTCAAAACACTCAAAACATAGTGTGTTGTTTGTAAAAAAAAAATTAAAGAAGGGAAGATGGAAGGAAGGAGGAGGTAGGCCAAAAGGGCTTATTCCACTTTTCCCCGTTGACGATCCCCGTTGATAGGGATTATTGACCTTTTTGTTCACTATTTTCCGTTGACGCAAAATTTTTAAATAATGGGGATTAGTGAACTAAAAAGTTCACTAATCCCCATCATGATAAATTCAATTAGAACTAAAAAGTTCAATAATCCCCGTAAAAAAATAATTAATAATGATTAATTTGCTTTTGTTAAAAACAAGTTTGTAATGATTTACGAATTATTCGGTAAATATTTAGTAAAATTGCTCTTGTACTTGAACTCAATTATTTATACACGCGGTTATAACCTTATCAGTACAGAACTATACACTAAACATATAGTACGAGCAGATATAAATACTCTATACTAGGTATGGTTCAACGGCTGATGACGTAATTACAAGTACATACATATTACGTAAACTATTATAGTATTTACTAGAAATCGTGTGACAACGTAAATTGAAGATGAATCACTACTTACTATACAGGAGTGATAAGCTTGGAGAGCTGGTATCTTTGAAGCGGATATTCTCAGAAAGTATAGATAGGAAAATACCTTGTTTGTTGATAGAAAGTGAGTCACAGGACTTAAAAAGTTGCCCTATTATCTGGAACAGTAAGTGACTCACAGGGGACAAAAGAGGCAATTATTTACAATGCGGCAAGAGGACCACGTACGTCCAGAACCTACACTTACAGGACCGTCGTGGGAAGAAAGTTTAAATTTAAACCTAACTGACAAACTATGGATAAAACGTACTCGTAGATGAAACTGCGGGGCATCTTTAGCACACTAATTTGAATAACACCAAAATTTGTTCCATAATAGTACCTACCTAATTTTGGTGCTAAAATTGATGGGGATCAAGGCAACCTCAGTAATCACTACACCTGGTAAACAACAGACGAGGCTCTAGCGTTGGCATTTTCTCAGAGTTGGGAAATCAGTGTCAGTTGGCAGACGCTGAAATATAGCCGACATACCAATAAAAATAATAAGAAGACCGAGGCTCTAAAGTCCATAATTTTAGGAAATCGACATGAAGATAAAATGGAATACATAGGGAAAAATAAATCTTCTCGGGCGGGACTCGAACCCGCAGTCTTTATCTTACAGGGGGAATGCCTTGACCAATACGGCTACCGGGACACGCCAGATGTAATTCAAATTTCCCTTCTTATACGTCTTTAAGGCGATAAAATGAGTAAATATAATAATAATAATAATAAAGCATCTGTATCCTGGTTACGCTTCGGTGATCTCTTTGGAGAAACCGAAGGTTTTGTCTGTGCAATTACTGATGAAGTTGTAATGACGAACAACTATCGGAGATATATCCTTAAGGATGGTACGGTTGATATTTGTCGGGCATGTCATCGTCCCGGAGAATCCCTCAGGCAGATAATCTCTGGTTGTTCTCGTCTAGCCAACGGCGAGTATTTGCATAGACACAACCAAGTAGCCAGGATTGTCCATCAGCAACTTGCTCTTAAATATAAACTTGTAGATTCGGAGGTGCCGTATTACAGGTACGTGCCCGACCCAGTTCTTGACGATGGTCGTGTCACATTGTACTGGGATCGATCTATAATCACTGACAGGACTATTGTAGCCAATAAGCCTGATATAGTGGTGATAGATCGATTAGAGCGCCGCGCAATAATTATCGATGTCACCATTCCGCATGATGAGAATCTCGTGAAAGCCGAAAAAGATAAGCAAATAAAATATTTGGACCTGGCTCACGAGGTTGTCGACATGTGGAATGTGGATTCGGCGATTATTGTTCCGATAGTCGTGTCGGTTCACGGACTGATTGCCAAGAGCCTCGACCAACACCTCAAGAGGCTCGCGTTAGACAGTTGGGTCAGGGGCCTGATGCAGAAGGCGGTAATCCTCGACACGGCACGCATTGTGAGGAGGTTCCTCTCCTTGGAGCCCTAACCACCGGCAGCTTGGTCCCTGTACCCGATGCCGGTGGGGTACTATTTTTTATATTTTTAAATAGATGTTTTTTTTTATATGTATTTAAAAATATAAATTATAAGTTTGTTAAAGTTGAATAAAGAGGAAATAATAATAATAATAAAGATTTTATTTCAGGCAAGCCCATATTTTGTTAGTAACATTGCTCTTATGACCTAGTGTTAGTAAAACATAATTTTATTTATTTAATTAGTGTGGAGTTTCATCCAGTGTCGCAGCATCGGAGACTCCCACTTATCTGCGAATACAGATAAGATACTGTTAGTGCTGCCGCGCAAGCGAGCAAGCTGCGAGGCACTTCTTTTACGCATGATGGCATGAAAACCACAGAACAGTTAAAGGAGGTTAGAAGGGCCTTGTGGGCGGGGAAGGCGCGCCGCACATATGAGCAATGCTCATATTCCACCGAAATTTAAACACAGTCGCGCTCTTATTGTGACAACGCAAGAAGCTCCTCGAAAAAAAAGAATTATGCCGTCTTGCGCTATAATGACGTGTCGGAAAAGAAGCCAAATATGTAGTGTAGCCCGAGAAGGGATTTCTTTACATCGGTAAGGCCAAAAACCTTAAAATACAAGTAATATTTGTAATTATTACAAAAGTATTATGTAGTTTGTAGACAAAAACGACATAATCGGAAACTGATACAAAATTATACATTGCTTGCAATACATGAGTGCCATCGTGTACTACGTGAGCGATCGCGCAGTGTATTGCGTTCTTTGCGATAGTCGCGTGTGCCGAGCCAACGCTTGCAATGCCGCGATATCCATGCGTATCGATAGTGTTGGCCAAATGCTCCGTTATAAACAGTGTCGATATTAAGTACGTACACAAATTGTTATTATCAGTAATATTTTAATCAGAATACATTTGCTTATTACAGTCCATAATAATTGTTAAATTTTGTTTGATATCAGTCGTTTTTATTGAGAACACGTTTATAATTTAATTTTAGGTTTCCAACAAATCCAGATATTTAAAAAATGTGGGTTTGGCTGAACTTCGATATTTTCAGTGAAGCGACTGCCCTCTGACCTTCACAACTTATTGGCGATATCGAAGCATTGCAATCAGACAGACAGAGTTGTTCGACATTTTAGGGCTCCTGACTACCCGTAATAACTGCCATAGATTTTCGTATGGCAATCAGGACCGACGGTATAGCGTGTTCTCCGAGGCACGACCAGATCAATGCAATTACCCATATTCATGCATAGGTATAAATATTTCCATTAACGCAGAATGAGCTTACTCTATAAAGTACGCGACTTGTGTACCAAAACTTCAGATAGTATCAAAATTACGGAAGTTTTATCGATATCGAAAATCGACTTTTGGTCACCGTAACATTTATGAGATATTGTTATTGCTTTTGTGCGTGTGTGAGTACACGTCCAGTGCAGTATTTGCATTAGTGTGACAACTAATAGCAAACTCGTGATTTAAGTGTGCTGATTTATTTGTGTGCGTAAACCACGTCGTATTGGTCTATTTTTTAAAGTGGAGTTAAAGAGTGGGAGACAAGCGGCGACACGCGTCCTAATACAAATTAGGAACTATTTCCTTTCTAACCTCCTTTAACTGTTCTGTGATGAAAACCATCTATGCGTCTTTCAGCGAACATCGCCGACGCGCTGCACCTCCACGGCAGCCCCAACAGTACCCTGAGCGCATTATTGTACATGACTCGTAGATCGCTGTATATGCGCCCACGATATCTTGTCCACAGACTGCACGTGTAGAATGACTGACAGTAAGCCTTGAACAAAGTAATTTTAACTGACTCTGTACATCGTGCAAATCTGCGGGCCAACATGTTACAGCGCACAGACAGCGACCTACGTTCCCTGTCGATGTTCAGGTTATCTTTAAGGTCTTCAGTGACCCAATGACCCAGGTACTTAAAGCTAGCCACCCTTTGAAGAGGTCACGTCTGGTATGCTTTGGTACGCTTCAATACCCGGTGCCTTAAAAAGCATAATCTGACTCTTCTTAACATTGTACCTGAGTCCTTGGGCACCCACATATGCCTCGCAGACTGATAACAGCCGTCTCATGGCACTGATTGATGGGCTCAACAACACCATGTCATCTGCATAGCTAATATTGTTAATACACAGTCCATCGATATGACAACCGACACCAGTGTTGTTAAGCTCACCAATCAGCCGGTTGATGTACAAGTTAAAGAGCCGAGGCGAGCTCAACCCTCCTTGCCTCACCCCGCACTCCAACCTGTACACATCTGAGAGTGACCCCGCCCACTTCACACTGTTACATTGCTTGCTATACCAGTATTTATACAATGAAATAACCTCATGTGGCACAGTCGTTTCGTGCTGTAATTTATGCCATAGAATGGTATAATCCACTAGATCAAAGCCCGTGACAGGTCCAGAAAACTGGCAAAAACAGGCGTCTTTCTGTCAGTATAGTACTGAACAGTCTGCTTGAGGCATAGAATAGCACTCTCGGTGGAGAGGCCCGGTCTAAATCCGAACTGATTATCGTTTATTTTAATATGCTTAGATAGCAGTTTATCAAGCAGACCATCCAGCACCTTGGCTACGACAGTCGCCAGCGATATAGGCCTATAGTTAGACATGTCAGAGGTATCGCCAGTTTTATTTTTTACTATTGGCACTACCGTAGTAAACATGAGGTCATAGGGTAAATAAGAATGGCTAATACAGAGATTGAAAAACATAGCCAATACTCTCGGTAAGTGTACACCTGCGTATTTCAAGTGTTCGATGCTGAGGCCGTCATGACCTGGTGACTTGCCTCTCTTCATACCAGTTATTACAGATTTCACATCTTTGGCGGTGAATCTTACCGCAATATCACTTGTCCCACCCCCAGCATCGATCACCTGACCCGACCGTGTAAGGTGTGAGTCTACTTTAAAATATTGTTTAAAGCAATTGGCTATGTTTGTCGATCCATGTACGCCCGAGACGCTCACAGGGCGAGACGACCGTGGACTCAAACTGTTCGTGGTTTTCCAAAAGGTACCAAACTGTTTTTCAGTGTGTGATCTTACTAATATATCCATTCGTATTTGTTTTTCATTATCTTGACAATATTTTAACTTGCTTTTAAATATATTCCTATGTTTACGCATATTATCATAGATATAGCCTGTCGTTGGCTTGTTATGCGAGAGCCAAGTTTGATACCATAGCCGAGACTCCCCGTGAGCGTCGCGTACATATTTATTCCAAAATATAGGATACCTTCCTAATAATTTTTGGTACGACTGGACTTGTTGCACTACCGCCGTTCCCAATAACATACTGACAGTTAAAGATAGATCGCATCTACGGATAAAGTGCTCGGCTGATTAAATTCAAAACATAGTAGCTCCTATTTCATACCAATTTCGGAAAATTAAATTATACCGCGATGCGCTTTCCCGCAAAAAAATCAATTACCTTGTTTTGAATTTAAACAGCCGATACGTCAAATTTGACTGTTGCGATCTATCTTTAACTGTAAGTATGTTATTGGGAACGGCCGGAAATGTTTCTATTATTACTCCGAAACGGCTAGGACAACCACAATTGAATATATGATTACATTATATTATAATATACGAATTTTCCTTAATGTCCAAGTTCCTGTGAACCATTTTTTTAGCTTTATGGTTTCATTTGAAAACATAGCAAATTGATTATTTATTAATGTGTGATGTTTTCAATTAAAAGGGGAATGATAGAAACGTGGGAAATAGATAAGATGTACTGAGGCAACTACAGTACATGACTGCATCTTACTTTAACATAAAAATAATTTCTGTAATTAATTTTTTGAAGGATTAACAATAGTTACATAAACAAGTACTATGTAAATTAAATTATTCGAATATAACTTTTAAATTCCTGTTAATATTTTATATTTTGAAAAGCCTTTACATAATCATTGAATAAATATACGACTGCTTAATTATTCGAAACAGTCACATTATGTTCTGTGAGTTTGAGCTACTGAGAATTTATTGCAATTTTTTCCGTACTATAGTTAAAATCAGATAAACTACACTGCGGGTTCAGTTTTTAAGCTGGATTTGACTAATGAAAATCCGTTTAAATAAAACTTAGTTTTCACGTTTAAATTATTATTTTTTTTCACAATATTCTACACAACGCTACCTAGACCCATGGTAAGCTTTTATAGCTTGTGTAATGGAATCTAGAATGCGGATAAATATACTTATATACTTTTTTTTTTGTAAATACATACATATTATACATAGAAACACCCAAACCAATGCAAATAGCCATATTCATGCATACAAATATTTGCACTGAGCGGGAATCGAACCCGCACCTCCTGCGTGGCAGTCGCGTGCACTACCGCTACGCCACAGAGGCTGTCCGTGGTGCACGCGTGGTCCAACGTCATATTCTTTTTAGAGTTCCATGCCTCATGAAGAAAAAACGGAACTTCCTTTTTCTCAGGAATGCGTGGAGGTATCAAGTTGAAATTCATACCACATAATCAGGTCTATAACGTCTTGGAGCTGGGCAAAAATCAAACTTCTAAGTCAACACAATCAAAATATACTGTGGTCTATGTAGCTTATTTTTTTGACGGCGTCAACATTGACCGCTCTTTGCAGGTGTATGTAGGGTCACAGCGGGCTCATTGGTCCATTAATTGCAGAGGTGCACTATCCAGGTAACGACATATTACTCGGTGCGCCCTACAGCAGCCGTCCTAAGACACCGTGAACTTCATTAAAATAATGGGATAAAAGCAGTTAAAATTTCATTAAACGTATGTCTATTTATCGGTAATAAATGATTTTAAAAAAATTGAACCGACTTCAAAACCAAATAGGAAAAAAATGTTTAAAATAACAAAATTTACAGAGGGAATTGAGAGATTTTCGATCTGTTAGAAGTCGGTGCCAACTTTGTTAAAATGTAGCCTGCACCGCACTGGCCTTTGCCGACAGACTATGGCCTTATTAACTAGCCATATTCCACCGAGTAATGATGTCTAAATGACAGTTTGATGGATACTTTTACGTTTTGTTTTGGTTTACTATTTTTAACGTGATTTGCAAATTATTCTTTTTACTTTTTTTTGTTAACGTGCGGAAAATACACACTTATCTTAATGAGGACGATTATGGGGATGGATAAACCACTTGTTCTATCGACTTATCCACCACATTATCGTCAGGTGACTATTTTTTCTAGTTTTTTTTTTCTTTGTCTCATTGAAAACATTGCCATGAGCCCAAACACGCTACTGCTGTTAGTAGGTGAGGAATAGGGGATTCCGCAGATACCTTGATGCTGCAGTGACCAAGTCAAGATTACGAAACTTGCTTGGTGTAAAGTGCATGTAAGCAGTCCCTTATAAGTCTGATGCAGAAGAGAATTGCTGATTAAGTGCTTGGATGTTAATCAGGGGCGGATCCATCATTCAAGTCAGGGGGGTCATGTTGTAGCCAAGGCTTTGTGTCCGGAGGAGGGGTCCTATTGACGGGTCAAGGAAAGAATACAATTAAAATGCGTATGAAATTATGAGTATGAGGCAAGTTGTTCATGCCTAACCTACCTTAGGTGGATGATAATTTTTTTTTTTCACTGACCAGATGACGTGATAATCTTACTTAAATAGTTATCCAAATAAATAATTACCGGTTAATGTACGGCTCTCCAAAACGTTAGCGCTAACGGCCTAGCTGTTTATTAAATAAAATGGCAATATAAGCTAAATTAAAACTTATCACTGTTTCTTAAAAGCTATAATTGAAAGAAACACTAATAAGATACCAATTTGGTTGAATTTATACATGCACTGGCTAAAGGTGTATTGCACTTGCAACCATATTTAAAACACGCATAGTCTATTGTTGCGTGTAGGTTCATAATAACGGTAAAGTGTATAAATTAGGAATGACAGGATATTATATTCAGCTAGGAAATACAGACCAGTGTAGAATGTATAAAACAATGATTTGTATAAATCTATAAAAGTATTATTACGTGAAACAATCTTTATAACACTTGTGCATAAAAATTACGCGGGGGAGTATGAAATTTGGCCCACTTTAAAGTTTATATAGAAGTGCAGAAAGACTATATTTTTGTTTAAAAATAGCCTATGCCGTGCCGCTTCAAAACCTGTTCAGTAGTTTTTGCGTCTGTTCACGGACGAAACTTTGGCGCACTCTCGTGGTAGCCAAAAATTGCACGTAGACTGGACCAGGCTTCGCAGTACATTTTTCCGATGTAACGAAACAGCGTAGTACCAAGATGTCGAAGGAACAAAGCTTCGCAGTAAAATCGTTCGCAGTAGGGTTTTTCGATGTAACGAACCATCGCAGTAACAAGACATCGACTTAACGAGGCGTCGCAGTAAGGTGATATCGGTGAAAGGTTTTCGAAGTACCAAAATTCGATGATACGGCTTTCGCACTAAAGTAGGAGATGGTAATCTGAAAAAAGATGACGGCCAAGTGCGAGTCGGACTCGCGTACCGAGGGTTCCGTAACTTAGACTACATAAAGCACAATATATTTTAAATGCGTTGACTTAGAACTTTGATTTTTGCACAGCTTCAAGACGTTATAGACCTGACCACGTGGTATGAGTTTCAACTTGATACCTCCACGCATTCCTGAGAAAAAGGTCTTGATATACAGATTGACTGACAGACGGACAGACTGACAGACGGACAGACTGACAGACGGACAGACTGACAGACGGACAGACTGACAACGAAGTTATCATTTATAAGGGTTCAGATTTTCCTCTTCAGATATGGAATCCTAAAAAGCAGTGGTGCTCTAGGCAGCGAGATAAGGTTTTTGGCTCGACATAACGGGACTCGACATAAAGGCCCAGCGCACACCGGTGGAAGCGCGGCGCGCAGTTTAAAACAGCAATTTAATATAAACCTTAAGAACCTTGATATACGATAACACTAACGGGAATTAACGCGATCATGGTATAGGTACATACATACCTTTGATTTGCCTGACGTTTCGACCAGGTTACACCGGCCGTGGTCACAGGCTGACTGGCGCAGTAGTGCACGCCCGCCGTCTTCGAGTCCGTGAGGTAGTAGGTTCTTCATCTACCCGCACATTCTCGATATTTTGTTTTCGCCATGTACCGTCACATACCACACTCACAGTGTCCCTATTCTGTAAGCAAACTGTCCGGTGTTTATCCGACTGCACAGAAAAGCGAGGCTGCATGTTTTTTAGCACTGGATTCCATGTTGCAGATAATTTAAATCTTCCCGATTGAAATTTTTATGTTTCTTGATAATCAAGAAACTTCCCGATTGAAATTTTTATGTTTCTTGATAATCAAGAAACATAAAAATTTCAATCGGGAAGATTTAAATTATCTGCAACATGGAATCCAGTGCTAAAAAACATGCAGCCTCGCTTTTCTGTGCAGTCGGATAAACACCGGACAGTTTGCTTCCCGATTGAAATTATCTGCAACATGGAATCCAGTGCTAAAAAACATGCAGCCTCGCTTTTCTGTGCAGTCGGATAAACACCGGACAGTTTGCTTACAGAATAGGGACACTGTGAGTGTGGTATGTGACGGTACATGGCGAAAACAAAATATCGAGAATGTGCGGGTAGATGAAGAACCTACTACCTCACGGACTCGAAGACGGCGGGCGTGCACTACTGCGCCAGTCAGCCTGTGACCACGGCCGGTGTAACCTGGTCGAAACGTCAGGCAAATCAAAGGTATGTATGTACCTATACCATGATCGCGTTAATTCCCGTTAGTGTTATTGTATATCATGGAACGCGAGAGTTTAAAAGTTAACCTTGATATACGATCGAAAACTGTATATCAAGGATAAGTGTGCGCGCGGCGCAAGGAGCGACCGCGAGAGAATGCGCGCGACTGTAATTTCGACCGTATATCAAGGTTATTTAGGATTATATTAAATTGCTGTCTTAAAGTACGCGCCGCCGCGCTTCCACCGGTGTGCGCTGGGCCAAAGGGAACCATTCAGGAGTGCTGACAGGAGTGAAAATTTGAAAAATATGCTCAGTTAATATACTTATTATGTTCAGTTATTCTTTTAGTCTGAGATAATATGTGGATTGATATGTATTATGTAATATTATGTATACAGACGTGTCACAAGTGAATTATCACCATTGGTGTATTGTCACAATCTGTCACCGGTGTTGTAACGGTGTAGCGGGTTAAACGGTTTTCCCATCTCCAAAAGAATCTACAAAAATATTAGGAAAACTTTAGGTGCCTAAAAAAACTTACTGTAACAAAACAATATATTCTAGTGAAAAGTGGCATACGACCACGGCTATCCTTGATATTTTTCTTGTTTGTTACCTTTTAGAGCGTGGTTTTTCGATAGTCGGGTTTTAGTTTTAAGCTTTATTTTTTTGAGAAATGTTTTGTCGCGATAACCGCATCCACGCGGGCGAAGCCGCGAGCGAAAACTAGTCCAAATAAATCAATAGAGTTTGAAGGAAAAATGTGGATAAAACCATTAAATACATGTGTTACCTCATGGGATTTTTACTAGGATATTTATCCGTAATCCAGTTTATATGTTAATCTACAGAAAATAAAATTAAGAACACATGCCCACTAATACAATATGTTGCCATGTGTGTCTTACCTTTCCTTGCTTGACAGGTTAAGGGACAAATTGGTGGCTTTTTTTCAGTCAGCCACAGCCTGTGTAACCTGCTCGAAACGTCAGGCAAGTCAAAGGGATGTATGTACCTATACCATGATTGTGTTAATTCATATTATCATTATTGTAAATTGGTGGCACTTCTTTTCTAGGAGAATTTCTTTGCCAACTGAGCCACGAAAGGCTTGGATGCTACCAACAACTTAATCATAAATCATTATCTTTCCAACTATGCTGTAGTGCTACTTTGGTCCTTGAAATAGGTACATCCATATTAATATTATAAATCCATACTAATATTAAAAATGCAAAAGTAAATCTGTTTGTCTGTATGTTACGCTTTCACAGCTAAACCTCTGAACAGATTTTGATAAAATTTGGTATAGGGGTAGATTAGACCATGAGAAAGAACATAGGCTATGTTTGGTTGCGATAAACAACATCCACACAGGTAGAGCCGCAGGCAAAAGCTAGTATCTACTTATGTAAGTACAAGAATTTTATTCAGGGAAATTCTTATGTAGCAAATTCTTTTAAATCAATTTATAGTGTCCTTGTGACCTATAAAGATACTTGTTTTCCAAGCAGGTTCAAGTATTATTAAAGATATATTCTGCAAGAACAAGTTTTCTATTGATATTAGTAAGTTATACAATTTTTAATGATTACAATAACCTGTCGAGTGTAGTAAAGTGAGCATACTCCTTTTCTTGAGAATCAGAATCCTACATTGTTTAAATGGTAAAATAAAAGGTTATTATTTATGTACCACAATGCTGGGAAGATGTTCAACACAATTTGCATGTTTCAAATAATGTTGATTTATTTGACTTTATTTCATTTATTTTTAGACTTGATCTCCATTGTAATTTATGAAAATGATGTTTTATGATGTGATGGGTCTTTTATTTATTCATTATTTATTTATTCATTATTGTATTATTAGCGATATGCGCTCACAGTTTGCACCAGTAAGCATCATAATGATGTCAATGTATAATCTAAACATAACAAACTCACACCTGTATTCCCCCAAGGGGTAGGCAGAGGTGCTAGCACCCACATTTCGCCACATATAATCTTCCCATACATAAATTCATCAGGAACACCATCAATGTCAAGTGACCTTGATAGTTAAATAAAGACTAATATTAGCATAAATATTCTGACTTAACACATGTCATCTATAAAAACATTAGCTAGCAGGGGCTGTCATAAGTTCTGTATCTATCAAAATTAAAATTCTTAGAACATTGTCAATGGTGATACCTAGATGTTATCATTTTTTCTGAATAAAAAAACGAAAGGCAGATTATTTTCAAATTCAGCTAGCTTATTTTAATTTCTTGGTTCGATTCTATATTCAAAAAAATTGGCGCGAGATTTTTATCGTGAAATTACATAGTGTAAAGGATATTATGAAAAAGGGATGTCACAGTTTCTTAGCTTACCTTAAGTTTCAGCAACTCTATATCACCCTCCAACGCCAATTTGAGCCGCTTCCAGTCGAAAGTCGAGCATTTTCTGTACACATCCAAAGGCCCACTGGGAAGATCGGGAACGAAACTCAAGTCTTCCATACTAAAACACAATATCTTTAATTTAGATTTCCTACACCAATAATGGGTATGAGCGCGTAACTATTTTATTAGATCGGATGACTAACGACACAGGGACATTTCAAATTCCCTCGCGAACATAAATTCAAGGTCTACGGCGAATCGTGTGGTATCCAACAGAACTAGTCGGGCGTGATGTGATTCTGCCGAACTCTCACCTTGAATATGAATGGGGGAGTTCGAAAAACTCGGAAGAACTGTTAAGGCGTCCGTTACCTGAGTGTTACAGACAATACTGATAAATTCCGTGTAGGTTTTAAAGAGGGAAAGCGTCTGATAACGTTAACGCGGCGCACGATGTTTTATTGGGCGCACCGCTCAGACCACACACGTCACATCGAATGATTATGGCCCGGCCCGGGCCTCTGACAGCTGTCATTTTGTTGTCGTCAAACAATTGTCAGTTTCTAAACCTACCGTTCGATAATAATTAATTTACAGAAGTAAAAGTTTTGAAGAAACAAAATCTAAGATAAAAGATACTAAAAATTACTAGGACAATGCTTACAAGTGACAAATGTCAAAAAGAGCTGGTTTAGTTTAGATAATTAATACACTGAATAATTAACAACTTTCCTGCGCTGTTTATCATTATCAATATAAAATACGAATTATTTCATAACTGTGTATTTTAATTTATGACAAGCATACATGTTACATAATTTAAAATTAGTCTATTATGAAATTAACAATAAATTCATCGAAGAGATTTGAACGCGTATGTGCTGCCATCTATGCAGAGATTCCAGAACTATGCTATGAAATAAGTTGCTCAGGAGTTTTTTCCGTGTGATCCGTAACTTCAGTATTATAGTTGTTCCAAGAGATGGCAGCACTAAAACTAGTGTAATTAATGAAAGTGTGATGGAGACGGACACATAGCAAGTACATGGTACTGAATGAGACAACACTAGCCTCCCACACTAACGTAAGTTTCACACATAGGTATTTTAAGTTATAGACGATAAACAAGAAAAGAGAAGTTGTAAAACAACAAACTGTGTTCGCTGCTTTTCTATCAGATGTAAAATGGACGGGCGGTCGTGTTGTTGCGCGCTCGCGAACTCCGCGTGTTCGTTGTAATATCGATGTTTATTGTTTTATATTTTGACGTGAAAACGAATTTTGTTTACGCGATTATACGACTACTTCGGTGTTCGGTTGCCGAAGGAGATTGTGTTTAGTGCATGTGTTTTCTGTATGACGTTAGCGCTCACTTCACTTGCAGTGATTTCGCTGATAGCTCACTCACCGGTGGGTGCGCGCGTGATAAACTACGTGTTCAGTACGAGAAGAGGCGATTAATCGTCTAGTGTGGGTGTTTTACAGTAGCATCATGCTGTGTACGGTGACATAGTGAACGTTGTATAGTCCCTGACCTCTGGCAATCATGTCTGGGCGATCGGATTGCAGGAAATTTGCACCAAACATCTTCAATAAGAGCAAATGCACTAATTGCTTCAGACAGAAGGAGGAGCATAGTGCTGAGGCTTTGGAATCGAATCGGGTGAGTGTGTTTACCACCACAAATCTTTCCAATACAAGTTTAAAACACCGTTTATTTCTAATCAACAAGACGAAATATTTGCGTGTAGGTGTGCTCGTTTACTAACGTAGCATGTACAGTCAATACATGTGTGCGTAGGCTGAGCACTCTTCAGGTGTTGATCTAACGGACTTCATCGAGTTATTAAAATGGTATTGAGAAGTAGTACCTACCTACCTATATCATAAAAAACAGCTTTGGGTCTTTTAGAAACTGAATTTTACTATTCGTGATATTTACGACCTGGTCAAACAGGTGATTTAATTAGGTTAGTAGGTACACTAGGTATCCAGTTAGAATTGTATCCTTAAAAAATCCTACCCACTCTTCAATTTTATCTATGAATCCAGTTTGTCACACCTATCTTCAATTTCTTTATTCAAATTCTATTAACTTTGTAGGTAGATGTAGAAATGACTATAGACTAGACTGTAACTCAATAAGTTGCCATTATGAAAAATAATACATACGCAAAATAAAGTGGGTAATTCTACAACAAGGATGTCTACCTACCTACTTACTATTAAAATTAAAATGAGGAAAGGTTACCACTATAAGTGCGTATTTAATTATATTTTATCAATTATCTGTTATAGGCATGTAGGTACCTAAATCGCTTTATATTATTATTATGTTAAGTGCCCATAAAATATACAATACTTAACCATAAAAAATCAAAACTATTTACGTGATAGGACTGTATACTCAGACTTGAGACTGTATATGACACATAGTAAAGTAATTACCTACCTACTAACTCGTAATAGTACCTACATAATGTCTACTATTTAAATATATTTTAATTTACTGTCATTCGCCGTTACATTGAACGTAAACAGATATTTACAAGACAAGCTGATGGTAAAATAAGGTGCCAGCAGCTTTTTTTGAAGATTTTTGGCTTGGTTACAAGACCTTTAAGCCATGTACTTATGGTGCCAGGTATTACATCAATAAATTACATAATTACTGTTCTATATTATTGAAGAAAAGATACCTATCACATACCTACCTTCTTCCCCACGGATTCTCTATAAGACTTCTAAAGGTTCTAATTTATTCCTAGATCCCGTTGCGTGAGAGCGACAGACAGGATGCAAGACATGTTCAGAATAAAATCTCTGGTTGTTTGTGGAGATGTATAGTCTGTGCTCAGCTTGTTGTACGTTTTGTTGTTAACTTTATAGACCTATAGGCAAAAGTTTATACCGCATTTCATGCAAAAACCGGTTTTGGACCGTTTACGGTTTTTAAAATCTAAATAACGTGGTGATTCATATTGTGACACTTTAGACGAAAATCACATTGAAATCGTTAAGGAAGTGATAAATAAAATACAGAGAGAGATAGGAACTACTTACGCTTGTATATTGTGATTGAATTTCAAATATACCTTCAAACTGATATTTTGATAGAATTTTAATGATTATCGATGATGATGATGAATCGGTAACTATCTCGGTAAAGTAATGGAGACTTTGTAGTTCTAAGGAATTTTGGAATCAACAAGAAAAATCACAATTCACGGTAATATGGTAATATTTCCTACTCTTGTTTGCGTTTCTAACACGATGTATCTAAAAATCCACCATAAAAATCTAATTTACACCAATTTCAGAAAATAAATGCCCTTTGCGCGTTGGCGCCAAAGTCACAGATTACTTACGCTAAAACTAACGCGCAAAGTCACAGATTACTTACGCTAAAACTACAATATTCCGTTCAGGAATCGATTTGACTTTTTCTTCTAACTATTAGGTAATCTGTGCGTTTGCCTCAAAATATTACTGACTAACTTATATTCAGAGAGCATTCTATCAATCAGCACTCACTCTCAATTAATTAACCAATGCCCCTCTGAACTAGCTCATAGCAGAAGCTTGGTGTTACTTTCGAACTTCCACTTACAAATATGTTAAGTGTCGTCGTATCTTCTTGTCACGCCAGTTAACTTTATATCGCAAGTCGCAACATTCTTTCTCGTTTTCTCTGCACACTTTCATCGGTTGCGCGCGTCTATTTTTGACAGTATAGTTACCGCCAGTATCTTGACCCCAGTGACGTCATAAAATGTACCTACTCTAATATGTACACTACGCGTTTTTGGGTGTCTTTTGAGGATAGCTCAGGGCGATACGGCAGCGGAATAGCTCAAAACCACTACTTAGTCAAAGATATAATATTACTAGCTTTTGCCCGCGGCTCCGCCCACGTGGATGTCGGTTATCGCGACCAAACATAGCCTATGTCCTTTCTCAAGGTCTAACCTATCCCTGTACCAAATTACATTAAAATCGGTTCAGTGGTTTAGGCGTGAAAGCATAACATACAGACAGACAGACAGACAGACCGAGTTACTTTCGCATTTATAATATTAGTATGGATACCAGTATTAAAACAATTCGCGCGCGTCAGGGCTTCGTTTTTAGGATCAGGACAAAGCCTTTATTATTGATATACGTAAACCTAATCTAATCAAGTTTTATCGACTTACCTTATTGTGAAATTGAGCGTATAATTCAAACTATTCAATAAATCGTAATTTATACCTAAATAATACTACAGATAGATATAAAATATTGAGATAACCTCAAAAATCTTGGCGTATCGTACGTGTATCAGATAAATGTTAAGTCTAGTGGAATTATTCACAATTTTTTATGAAGTGATAGCTGGATTTTCTTTCTTTTTAATGTTTAGGTGAACTTTTCACATTTCTCCGACTGGAAAGAGTTGGTAGATTATGATGATGTTCTCTCCCCTCTGATTATCATCGCGAATAATGTGTTGGGTCCACAGATCTTGTAAAACCCTAAACTAATGTGTAGAATCAACAGCTTCCCTAGACAAGTGGCAATTAGTTGGCTGGCGTATTTTTTTTTAAAGATGATGAATCTATATGGGATTGACGCGTAATTTGACGTTTATGACAGTTGTCCACGTATATCAAGATCATGCTTAAATCAGTCTATTCTACAGACGTATGTCTAGAAGCGCTGCCCGCCCAAGCAGAAGAAAAATATGTTTTCCCATCGATCCTTCTAAGAATCTTGTAACGGAGATATTCTGGATGTTGGAGGTACTTCATCAGTTAAGTGACTAGTTCTTCCCTTTCAGGGTTCCGTATTACTAAGTCTTACCTGCGTATTTATCACCAGGCTTTATCACTTTAACCGCGATAGCTAGACCAATGAAATTTTCACAGATGATATATTTCTGCTGCAATAAATTACCCTCCTTCCTTCGGCAGTCGGGTAAAAATACTGAATGGTTACTTTCGTGCACGAGTTCGACTCGCAATTGACTGGTTTTTAATACATTTCTCTTCTATGAAACCGTTTTTGAGATTCCCAATGTGATTTCGAAGTCAAATTTACTTGCTTACTACCATAACAAGAAGATAATTATATACATTATACACGCAGTCGTTGGATCTTATAGCTTCACAGTATATAAAATAAATAGCGTTATATAACTGTACATAGACTTACTTACATAACACTATTCGAATTAAATTATTCATGAGTCTGTTACAGTCATAAAATTTGGAATTTGTAGGTACATTACTATTTTTTTCGTATTCCAAATGAAGTAATTACTGAATTTTTCCGTTACGTTGAATCCCCACTTATACATCTTTGGTTATTACTCTCTAGTTATTTATTCAAAATATTTGACCCACGGTATCAATCTCTTAGTTTAAAATTTGCACTGTGTGATTAGTATTAATTTGTTTTTTAATTATATCGGCATAATTAAACAGGGGCAACAACATTGTGTCATCAAAGTTTTTAGCGGGAACATCGGAATTGCCAGACTAAAAAAACCGCTATAAAATGTAGACTTTTTACCCGACTACGACAAAGCAGGGTTGTTATCAAAATAATTGTGCGAGCTTCATATTCAAATTTATTTTCTTTAGATGCTCGAATTTATACATATTTATTTGAAAACAAAATTCCAATGAAGGAGAAAAAAAATCGAAGCTGAACTCAAAGAGTCAGCATTCATACTGAATTAGGTACATTTTGATGGCTATATCTTTTATTGTTTACCTAGTAGCATACCTATTTTATACTCCATAATCTAAAGTTAAACTAGTACTTACTATGTACTACTAAGTTAGTACTTAACTAAAGTTAAACAATCTTGTAGCGACAGATAAACACCTGTTTATTGTACTTTTATTACTCAATAGCGTTTATTACAAGACAAAATACACAACTGGTTATAACATACATATAATACAAAACTATACCAATTAATTTTCTAACTATGCAATCATCACCATCATCCACATAAAGACGTTAGTCCTGATTCCATCCGAGGCCATGGTGCCCTCGGAGCTCAGGGTCCCTTCTAACTATGCAATATATATATAAAAAAAAAACGAGGGAGAGACTTGAGGCATCATAGAATTCCTTCCCATCGACCTCTACTGGTACCGTACCCAAAATGCTGGCGGCAACAAATACACTAGGCTAGGTTAACTAACTAGTAGTTCAATTTCGGTTTTTAGTTATTAAATTTTATTCTAACGTTAATTAATTACTTAAGGCAAATTATTAAACACAATATATCATTTGGAGGTCATTTGGCTAAAATATTTAATTAAAATATTTCATAACAATAAAATTTACATGAAGGTTAAACTTAAATAAAGCATATCTAATTTAATAAATAATTCTTAGGAAATAATTTTCAAAAAATGTTAGTTTTTATGATAAATATATTTTATTATTTAGACTACCAACCCTGAATTAAAATTCCTAGACGAAATGCTAATGACGGAAAAATGCGCTCCAATTTTGACAGCAGTTTTCTACGAAACCGATTGCTTTCACTAAATATTTCACTGTTTGGTGCAATAACAACAATTGAACAATATTGAGGTCACTTTTACGCATGCATGAGCATGATTCATTTTAATAACTATCCTAGTTGTAACATTACGACTGAGCATACTCAATAGTAGTAGGTAACTGGGTAGGTACTACCGTAGCTTTAACTACGCAGAAAAATTATACAAGTTATTGTAATTATTGAATTGTCTAGTGTTGCAAGTTATCAAATGTTATACCTAAGTGCCTCAAACTAATTCGTAATATTTCGTATCTGTTTTGAAACTCATGTCCATGTCATTACCCGTTACACTATGCATATCTATCGCTATTATCAAACCAAACCATTCACCAAAAAACAATGCTTAGAATGTCGTTATTCATATTTATTAGAACGTGACAGATATATATATATACTACTATCCATATGGGAGAGTGAGATAGAAAACTAAACCGGGTCTATAATCAGATAATAAGTCTACCATAGACATTAGCGATAATTTTCGGTTTAAACAAACAGATTGTGAGTGCTACGGAACACCACCTGTGACAACATTGTTCTGATGATAAGTAACCCTGTTGAGGCCCGTACTCATGGTGTTTTTATTTTACCGTAAACAATGTTAGGGCCGATCAACTTTGCCATTTATTTGTTTATGTACAGACAGATGCTAATTCTGTATTAAACTAACTTTTGAACTCTCGCGTTCCATGATATATAATAATTATAACAGGAATTAAAGCGATCATGGTATAGATACATACTTACCCATACCTTTGATTTGTCTGACGTTTCTACTAGGTTACACCGGTCGTGGTCGTATACCATGATCGCGTTAATTCCCGTTATAATTATTGTATCATTCTGTATTGTCAACACTAACCAAAATACGCTAAAATTCTCTAAAATGGTATTATACACCCAGATTGTATAGTTGTTTCGTAAAAAAAATATCAAACAAATAATACATTAGTGGAAAAAGTAATCTAGTCTAGAAAACTTCTTACAGCAAACGAGAAGAGAGTGAAAAGTAGAGACCTATTATAATACGTCTTATTTATTTACCTTTTACATAAGATGTTTTCTTAGCTGGAAGGCGAAGGCGAACTCAGAGTTCAGGGTCCGGCCTCGGTCGGATGGATGCATTAAAAAAAAACGTAGATGAGTATGGTGACTTTCTTGGGTACGTTCGCGTTTGGACCCACGGCCGCGTACGACTCGCTATTAAACTTGGTGTTTCGTACGACCCGATTTTTAAATCTATGAAAAGCTAAAAAAGTCTCCTTTCCTATCAAGAAAAACTCGAGGTGTATGGGGTCTTATTAAATATTTTTGGGGTTCAAACTAACCTCTAATGTAAGCCGGCACAAGTTCACCTGCTGATTCATTGACGAGGGTCTGGCGCAAGCATTTCTCTCAGAGTTGGGGATCAGACGGAAGCCAATCATATACCTAATGAAAAGCCGATCAGGTGTTCCTAGGCACCCAAAGATGTTGGTAACCGATAAAAATGGCTGAAAACTAAAAGGAATTTAAATAAATATTAAACTAGCAATGGTTTCAGAGCTATTGTGATCTATAAATTTAAATGTGTTGAGCTACTTTTTCACAGTACCCGCTTACCGCCAATAACCCGTGTGCTCGTTTTCTTACCTTCTCAAAACCGTAAACAAAACATGTAGAAATGTTTTTAGACTAATGACGTATAATACCCAGTTTCCAACTACCTACATAATTGAACACAAAACAACCAAATTTAGCTGTATTACATGACACAATGTCAAAGCCAAGGCTATACATAACAACACAAAACCATTCTAATAAAGCCGTCCAAAAACTAATTTCTATTCAAATATATCTCTTAACACCATTGAAATAAGGATGAACAGTAGGATATCAAAGGACTCGCGAACTGTCCGTAATAATCAGGAAATGTCAAAACTTTAAATGGTACTGTTCGGACAATTATCTTGACAAATGCTCGGCTAACGAAGCGGACTGACGCGCGCCATGTTTGTACGATGCGCGTGCGCAAGGTGACGCGGAGCGAATAGGAAGTTAATGATCAATACAATAAAAGCTAACTTTACATGATTATACACTAAATAGATGTTTATTTAGTTGGCAGTCATGCTTTTCATAGCACAAGTAGGCTTGTCCGACCGGGGACGTGTCTTCTAACATAACGATCTTATGTAACCAGTACCTATGCTTAGTTGGTCTTCTGAATGCCTTTTTTTTCTGCACAAGAACGATCATATAAATACATTAGTAGAAGTAGTAGCACAGAAGCTCTGCTTATTACTGTAAGAAATCTCTTTCAGCAGACCTGGGAGAGAATTATATTTCTTATTCTATTGCCCAGGGTAACCGCTTACCTGCAAATGGCAATTAGAGGAGGCAATTTGATGCAAATAAAAAAATCCAAAAAATCCGCCTGATCTTGTCCTCTTCCAAATTATTTGGAACTAAAAATATTTTTCTATATTTCCCTAGTTCCCTGTCATAATTATAACCACTGTTGGTAATTTCACCCCAAAAGGGATAAAATAAGTAATGTTTCCCGTAAAAAACCGTTACGTACCGTTAGTATCATGATAAATATTCATTTTTGTGTGCAATATTGTAATTTTAGTAGCAAAATGTGCCGTTATCTACAGAATCTTACGTTTAGAAAGTGTTTATCGGTACCCTGTTTATGACTGGAGTATCTTATTCGGTTTAACTGCAGGGCACTCAATTCCCGTGTCCTGTAGCAGATTTCCTGACCATAACACGTCTGTTAGTGGTCGTTATGGTTCTTCATTCTTACCACAGTTTTCTGCAGCTGTGTTGGGTTAGACACTTAAACCGCAGATAGATATAGGTGCCGCATACCTGAGCATACATTCCAGCGGTCAAACCTGATAGGCGTTTAGCTATAGACTTGGTAGAAAACATTATCTCGATCTTTGGTTATTAGCATTTATGCCCTACTGCTTTTCCGGGTATAGTTTTTATTCAAGTTGGAAAAAGTAGCAATATCCTGTGCCAGATAATTCAGTTGTTAGAGTGAATTTGGACCCGTGATTTTGCCTAGAAAGAGGCTACCGCGCTTTTAAATACACGCTCGAAATGTAGACATTTTTCAATTTTAATTTAGGTATTAAGTTCCAAATGCCGTTCTAAATATCTACCATTGGTGTGTTATCGCTATCTGAGTAATATAAAGGGCCTTGTCGCCTGGCCATCCTAGTTATGAATGAGATCAGTATCTTTATACGGCTAAAGAACGCAAGGTACTTTTAGAATAGGCGACCGGAAATTATGCGACTGCAGCGCGATTTGATGACATTTGTGGATAGTGCTGCAAGACTTGTAGTAACTATATCGATAGACTCCCTTAACACAAATTTTCTGCAGTCGCTCGCTTCATCTTTAAGGTGTATTTTTTTCTTTCATTATAAAGCTTTTTACCAGTTATTAATATTAAATATAAATTCTAGATCAGAGTATGATCCCTTAACATAGCTTGAAATATATGCGTCGTCATTGATGGGATTCGCACTACATTGCGCGATTTCGTCGTATTGATACTGCATAGCATTTTATCGATGGATGCGTTTTAGCGACTGCTTCAATAATGCATCAGCCCGTAAAGAGGCGCTAACTACGACTGGCATCTGAATGTACGCAGCGCAGCATTCAGTCGTTATATCGAGCTTATTATAAAGCGATTTGTTCGTGGGGTTAGTATGCATGCCCGACGCCGAATTAGCCGGCATCCGGCTTCCGAAAAAAAATTGTTCAATGGATTTCCAATTTTCTTTTTGTTTGGATATGTCAACATGACTTCACGATTATATTGAATATACAGAAACTGTAAATAAATTATTCAGATTTACGACTAAAATGGTGGTCCTCAGTTTGACGGCCTATTGATGGATTAAGATTGGATGGCCCGTAGATGAGTCATAGTGCGCTGCCATCAGTGTGATTCTTGAGTTTCGTTCTTGAGTCTTTCCTTGGCTTACCACTTCTGCAATAGTACTTTTGCAGGTTGGTTTGGAACGGCCTCGATAGATGCTTTTTCTCGTCCTGCTTAAAGGACCCCGAAGGGTTCTAGGAAGACTGAAATGTGAAACACCGCTTAGTTTGATTAGATCGTCAGCTACCGGTCGCAAATGCATGTGTGCTCTGGCACTTACTACGAGTATGTACTCAATAAAGTCTTAAACACATATTTGCACGTGTATTACAACCAGGCAAATATTCTCCATCTTGTTTAAGGCTTCATCTAATCGTTGAACAATCACTGACATAATGTTTGCTCTGCGATAACGTTATCAGTCCATTTATAAAAACATTAGCTATTACGCGTGTTAGTCGATATGAGGCGTTATTTTTTTCCGGGTTTTGATTTTTATAAGTACTCATGCTTTATATTTACCAAGGAATGTAATGCCTCTGCCGGCCAGAGTCATATCAATCAAATTTTAGGTGCTTAAGAAGATATTGTCGCCAGAACGCGTGGATTAGATAGGTGTACCGTGTAATGCTTTCAATCGGCTTATGGGATACTCCGTGACATTCATTCTATAAAAGACAATGCTCCAAGATCTTCAGAGTACTAGCCAACCCCACCTGTAAGCTGGAACATCTGCAGTAACTGAGGGACAGACGAGGCTCCAGCGTAGGCTCTCCTCAGGTTAGAAGGTCAACGGTCGCTCCTATAAAACTGCCTTCGTGGCTCAGTGGGCGTAGTGCGCGCCGGCTGTGCACGAGGTTATGGGTTCGATCCCCACACAGGACAAAAAATTGTGTGATCCACAAATAGTTGTTCTGAGTCTGGGTGTACTTTGTATCCGTTAGTTGTATGTTTGTTAAGTCCCCCGCGATACAGGGCGTGTTCCCTAGTGCGGGAGTTGTCTTAAAAAAAAACACGGAGAGTGAACCCCAGGCCTCTAAATAAAAAGTTTTGCATGCACCGATCAGATGATGACTTCTAGTACTGCAACATACAGACCATGGTAACCTCTTGGTCTAAACACTAATTACTAATTAGTAAAATGTAGTTAGCCGATAACTTTATAACCTTACAGCTCAGTGAAACAACAGTCTAGAATGTTTATCGTCCACACAGCTGGATGTTATCAGCGATAGGTCAAAGTGTCTTGCACCAGCCCTCTGATATGCCTCAGATCATATATATTGGACTTAAGTCCGGAGACAGACGAGGCCCTGACGCGCGATTGTTTTGTAATCATCTATACTTGGTTTTGAGCTCTTCCAACGCTGTAGCACCACCATCTCCAAAGTTACTCGCAATAGGGTATTTGACTATATTTTTTTTTACTTTTGAAAAATTACCACATTCTTATAATATAATGACCTGTAAAAGTAAAATTTTCGTACGACAAATAATTTTGAAGATATTTGATTTTGAAATATTCAATTTGTCGCGCCGCCCGAAAACGCTCCATACAAAATCGTACGAAATTGTGACGTCACGGTTCTGTAGCGCGTAGTGCAAATGTATGGAGCGCAAGAGAATACCTATCGCATTTGTCTAGGTCTACGTTACGTTTACACGTATATAGTTCATAATAAAAGTTATTTAAAATTTAATAAGGAATCTGAAAAGTTATATATTTGAATTGAATTTGATTGTTCATATTTTGACTTTTTTTGGGAATTTCAACTAATGAAAAGTCATAGTTTCAGATTAGATATGCAATATTTTATTTTGCAAGGCATATTTTTTCAGACCAAGCTATCATATTAAGCAGTATAGGGAAGAATAGACGACTTAGTCAAATAGCCTATTCCTCAGTTGGACCATGGATAGTCTACGCATCATATCGATCTTGATGGCCAAAGTGCTCAAAAATTATCCCAATTCCTTAGTTTTCCACGCTTCCTGTTGACGGATTTTTCTGATATTTGACACATCTTAATCCATACTAATATTATAAATGCGAAAGTAACTCTGTCTGTCTGTCTGTCGTCTGTCGTCTATCTGTGTGTTACGCTTTCACGCCAAAACCACTGAACAGATATTGATAAATTTAGTTTAGGGGTAGATTAGAAAGGACATAGGCTATATTTGGTCGTCATCATCAACGCGGGCGGAGCCGCGGGCAAAAGCTAGTAAAATAAAAAATCAACAAAACAGTTTGATTTGCTCTTAATACCTTAGTTTTAAAATCATTTTGAGACTTTGTAGTGAAGATATTTCTGACGCTAACTGTCCAACCAGTTGGACATAGCGGTTGGACCATGGGAGCACATTTTAGCTCCAATATATATGTCCCGATGTATACCTAGACACGTTCTGCATATTCTTGAATGGAGGATCTTATCATGCACTGTTTGTTAGAAGGTGTCAGCCCGAAAATTATGACTGATAAGATATTAACCATTTCTATTTTCATGTACGTATTTACTTGGAAGTGATGCTTACATTAGTCAGACTATATTTTTACGACTTGAGAACGTAACCTTATTAGGTTAGAAATATTACGATAGCTTTGTTTTTCAGTTCTGATTAGTAGTTCCGTTCTACTATAATCATATTATGCGAAAGATTGCGAGTATGGATTAATGTTTTTTACTTTTTACATAAAACAGCTGAACGGATCTGGATGATATTTGACATAGAGATAAAGTATACTTTAGCACAAACTTTTAGTCCAGCGGGTAACTTCAGGTTAGAACGAGTTTAATATTTGATGCAGAACCACAGGCTAACCAGTAACTTCTTTTTCTTTTTAAAGAATATTAGAACCGAAATTACTAATATTCCCTCTAACCCCTCCAACTAAGCTATATTGCTTGTGCTAGGAGTGGGTTCACGTCGGTAGTGTAACTAGTCAAAGATGAATGATAGATAAGTAGATATCTGATTATGGGGACTCCATCCTCTGAAGTCGATGCTTCTAAAATGTTTTGAAAGCTAATTCATATGAACAAAAGAACTGTTGTATACCGTTCTAACGATTTTAATCAGAGGATATTAAGGACACACGTATACCTATGTTAAGTATATTAAATAACCAGTCGGAAATTCTTTTTTCTTACGAGAAATAAGTGTGTCAAAGTACTAAACACGCTCACGGGTTGCGCTCGCGCATTAACCGCAAAACTGCGGGCAGTTGTGGCGCCACCGCTCTCAAACATTACGAACCTGTTTGGTAAAAACGTTTAATTTTTGGTTTAAAAACAAACACAAGACTTCGACCTACAAACCTGTGTTAAATCTCGCCGTGAAAGCGAGAAAAGCTAAATTATTTTCACTCAAACGTTTATGGTTAAAACTGACTGGCTGTTGCTCGTGGCTCTGTCGTCGTGGATGTCGGTTATTGCGACTAAACATAGCTTATGTGATTTCCTAAGTTCTAGTTCGTTTTCGTACCAAATTTTATAAAAATCTGTCCAGTAAAACCCACGACATGTAGTCGCAATCTAGGGGGGTGGGGCCACGGGCAACAACTAGTAAACAAATTAAAGGAAGAACTATGTGAATTCTTAAATACTATGTTATCATAACTAAGCATTAAAACTCATAGAGCCAATGGGGACAGGTGAATTATGTTGCTATAGGCATTAAAAAAAAACATCACGATACAGGTGAATATTATCCACGGTTGAGTTCTTATGTGACATTGAATGTTCAGGAGGAAAAGATCACTAAGGACATCGTAAATACTTTCCTGAAAAGCGATTTTGATGTGAACTATGACTGTCGCTTACATCATTTAGTTTTTCAACTGTCGCGCGCCGATATGTGTATTTGAAAAGGGAAACCAGAAATAGTGGTGTGCCACTGATAAAGATGTTGGGTTAGATTTATCGATTAGTATTCGGAGATCCATAGATAATGTTCGTCTTTTCCTCCTACGTAACTAAGAGATTTTAGGTAATGAGTATTCGTGTGATCATTTACTAAACGCCCACAGTCTACATATTGTTGTGTTGTGACTGCTACTCATTGATAGGAGTAATGTTCTATAAGTTATGACAACACTTTTTGTACAATTAATGCCCAATTTGGTTCAAAAATATTTTTAGTGAAATTCAGTCTAATATAATAATGATAGTATTCGATTTCAAATATAGATAAAATATGTTGTATTACGTATTTGGAATCGAAGCGTAACAGCCTCAACTAACAGAAGTAGTAGATCAGTCAGTTTGAAATGTAACGTTCCAATTAAAAGTTCAACAATTCGTGTGTGCTCGCTAATACGTTAGGTCAAAAACCAACTGTTCTCCTAACCCGTCATAAATCCATTCACCCAAACACACAACTCATGGTAAATATTTGTTCTTAAGTTTGTGTACAATGTGACTCGTTGTCTCCACTAAACTTTTGATCCAAATGACCGAACAACAAAGACGTAGATGGAATAGTTAAATTAAAAAAAAATAGGAGATGTTGCGTTCCGTTCCTGCAACTGTGTCCATTGTAAACGGAGACGCGCACAAGAGCCGCAGTAACCTATCCAAGTTAGTTATTCTTCCGCAGAGAGCGGAGAAGCAGTCCAGATTAGAATGGTGGGGCTAAACTTGTAGTGTAGCATAAAAAGGAGTGCGTGAGGAATGCGCCGGCGCGATCGCCAGGTGCAACGGCCGCGCGCCCCGCCCCCGGCTGGCATTTTTGTGTACGCGCACGCCTAATGTGTGAGACCAAAATGATTTGGAAATCAAACGTGGCGCCAATTAACTCCGGATTATAAATAGAAAACTTTATCGAAACCTTTTAACACAGTCACGATTACTTCTATAATAGTGACCCTGATATTTTTTATGCATTCATATTTTATTTTCATCTATCGCCGATCGGAAAATATTACACACCAGACGAATTTAAATTTGGAATGGTATCTACGAACCGTTAACAATACAATGGGTTGCCAGCGCTAAATAACAATAATATGTGGGTCGCATCGCGAACTCGACACCGGATAAGGCGAACAATTAAAGTCAACATTAACACCTATTTGACAATGCGGAATGAGTTCGCATCGTAACTTGATAGTGTATCATATTTACGTCTTCATTGTAAACCATCAAATTAAAAATTCACGCGTAAGGTTTGCCGGTGGGAGCGGACCGGTACTCCGTAATTTGATAGCGTAGGAATGTGTTGCCAGTCTCCAATGAGGTTTTATCTATGTAGGTTGCAAATGAAAACGTGTTATTCAACTATTGTTTGGGTGGGTAATAATTTTTGCGATCATTGTTTAGCTTAAGGATTAATTAACATACTCCCGCCTGCCCTAAATGCCCCATTAAGGCCTTCAGGGCCAAGCCAACCTCACTTGCAAGCCTGCAGATTGATCAAACTTAATTATAATTATGACAATTTAATCAGATTAGCTAATTCTCGTAAGACTTCTAAATAACAAAACAATTTTAGCTTTATCTACGAGTATAATAAAAGCGTTTGACCTTTGATATCCTTTCGATAGGATAATAAACGCTACTTTTGGCTGACGTCATTATTCAGTTAAAGTGCTTGATAAGGATCACACGCGGGATTAAACTACCTACTTACTACCGACGCGTGAGCTATTACGATACAATTATAAATAGCAAACATAATCTTGTTACTCCTTTCCTTATTACAAAAAAAAACCGAGTAGGTAAAAAAAAACAAAAACTCCACAGACAAGCGACTTAATGTCGCCCGAATCTTTCCCCTGACTGACATGACGCATATTTCCTTCTAAATAGTATCAATCAACAATCAAAAGTCGTTGCGTGGGCCATTAAATCTAGTAACCGTGATTATAAATAAGGCAGGGTTATACAGAGAGACAATAAAAAATCTCCGACGACAGACACATTAGTAGAAAAGAAAAAAGGTGTTATAAAGACAACGTATAACGAAATGCGTTCCATTTCATTGTCCGGACGCGAGCATCAAACAAGCCCGGAGAATCATAGCGGCTAATGACTGTCCTTTATTCAGCCTTTGAACCAAGCTGTATTGCGTTACTCGATGGTAAATCTCTACAAAGGTAATTTATGCTTCGAATTAAAGTTTACGAGCCACTCTGTCTACGATCGGAGAGATGTCACATATCAAATTCATATAGAAACTCGTTCTCACGGGTGCACCCGTCAGTTTGAATTCTGGCTACGCGTCGTGAAGCGAACGTAAACATTTTTATGGAACGAGAATAAAATATTAAACAGACCACATTTAGTATCTTTTATACATCGATAAGCCCATTGCATTTGTATCGGCTCTATTTAGTGTCTCTTCATCGCCATAGTGCGGGTTACACGACTCGTTAAATACTTTTATTTAAGATAGGTACTTGCAGTTGGTACTTACATTATCTCGATAATGTTTCAGCGGTCACGATGCGTTTTCATATTAACATATTCACCGATAGCGGCACCGGTAAAGCGAATCTCTAATTAAAACATTAAAAACGCAATTTGTTTCATTTTCCGTGCCCAACCGTAAAAAGTCAATATGGCGGCATTTGCATACACAAATGAGCGCATTGCGCGACGTGCGTGCTTTTAATTGCCAGCTATTTTTATCATTTTATTTAGTCGGGATTGCTCTGTCGATATCTCGGACGAGTCCACGTTAAATGGACGCTATTCCTAGATAGTGTTGTTTTTGTGTTTATCGGTTGTGTTCCCATCTGAAAACACGTTCCGGTTTGATGCTGCGGTACCATCCAAAAGCGTACCGTTAAGTACACGTCCAATAAAATACTAGTCGGCCGCATATGGTAATTTCGTAATTGCGTGTTTATCCGTGTCTACGGCTATATTTAATAGCAAAATGCTCACCTACGAAACCTCCTTTAACTAAATAATTATATATCGATTACACATACATCTTTTATTGAAATGAGTAGCTAGCTACTCGATGCTATTAAAATTGCATCCATTGCATTGGAATATCGATATTAATTCAATTTGTAGACAGTTGTAATGAAACGTTTAGTACGATCGATTAGATGGATTCATCAACCGAGTGTAAATCGATAAGTCAGTGACATAAAGGTCTGCAATTATATGTTAGGCAATGGTGGTGACGCAAACGGAACGCAACATTGTACCTCATCGATTATCAAAGTCGTGGAATCAAATTCGGAGAAAGGTTACGTGTTTATAACATAAAAGCCTAAACCGATATCGGTAGAGCCGATATAAAGCCTAAATTATCTTCTAAGGAATCTAGGGTTTCCACTTTATAACATTTATAATTACTACTTAGTGTAATTCAATTGATATTAATTACTTAATCTAATAGATATTTTAATTTACTATGCAGAAAATTAATGGCAAAATACTGTCGTAGATTATATCTACTGTAATCTACTGTAATTAGTTTTACTAGCCAGAAGCTTGGTCATAAAAGCGCCATATCAAAATGTGTGTGTCGTCGCCATGTTAGGCACCCCGGAAGTGTTAGACACACGGTAAATATGTAATACCTGTTCTACAAAAGCTCTATAATTTACATGCGTTATAAAGTAATATTTTCATAATTAATTTGACGAAGATTTTATATTGGCAGCGTAAAATGAATCTAGGAACTTGTATGTGGCCTATACGAATGTTGTATTATGAAATAAATTGCTACCTGATATATTGAATGGAGTTAGTTTGCTTTATTTCTCTACTGGGCCAGAGGAGTGCGGCCATGAAACCGCTACTCACTTAATCTTAGGTTTAGAGTGATGGATGTAGATCTATTACACTGTGTATATATTAATTTACTTCTGCTTATTGTTGCTCCAAAGTGAATTCGTTAGTTCACTAATGGATGTAGTATCACTAAATATTGTTATACTTTTTGCGTCATTCCTTATTTGAATTTTTTTTCATAACACACCATGCCAGTTAATACATCCATAGAGTTTATAAACACTAAGACTAAGAAACAATAAGTTCTCAACTATTGTATCTGCTAAATTTAATAACAAATCTAAATAGTGTAAAGCATTAGGACGAACATCAACTAACTGTTGTCATATAGCAAATAAATAACATATGCAGTGAAATTTACAAGCCATTAGCAATTTAAATACAAAATGATCTAACATTACCAGCTGACAATGCTATACGGCCATAGTGTTGCAGCATCAATTCTCGCGAGGGGATTTTACAATCTAACCACTTAGCAACCACAAAGAACGGAAAACTTCTTTTTTTGCTCTTCAATAAATATATCACTAGGCTCGCGCTAATTAATTTACTAATTATTACAATATGCCTAATATTAATTGTAGTACAGCTAATTCTAATTAAATATAGTTATTAACATTCATAAACGACCTGATAAAGCAATGACCCAAGGATCATTACACTCTCCAACGTCCGAATGAGCAACAAATTCCAGAAGTCATCTTAATATTTCAATGCAATTAAAATACAGTAAATATCTTCAGAGATCCCATAAACCTACTAGCCTTACAGTTATTGTTGTTAACGAAAATGTATGTAGTCATACGAGCTATGCATTTTCACATTTGCGATCAAAAGTGAGTTATTACATACTACAGGTGGGTTTACTTGTTGCTTATGCCAAGACGCATAATTAATGTATGTGTAGGTATTCAAGCAACATTGTTGTAAAATCGATAATGGAATATAATGGTTAACAAACGGGATGTTGAGTTATATAGCCTTAAGTCACAAGTTTTGTTGTTTGCCTGTTTTAAACAAACCTGACGACAACAATATGATGAGATATTACAACTTTCCAAAGTAACAGTCTGCTGTATTATTATTTATTTAAGACAGTACCTTTATACACACAGTACATACTTACATACTGGAAAACAAGACGACCACATTTCTCAATGGAGCGCTAGGAACCTGGTCGAGTTCAATGCCAAGAAGACCCAGGCATGTGCGTTTACAGCAAAGGTATCTCCTTTCCTTCCCCTTCCCACTCTTCAGAGCACACCACTGCCACTGCAGGACCACCTCACTATCCTCGGTATGGATGTTCGCTGCAAACTGAATAACAAAAACTATATCGAGAGTATCATCAAATCAGCCTCGCGTAAACTCGGAGTCCTGAACAGAGTGAGACGTTTTTTCACGCCGGAGCAGCGGTGTCTTCTATATAAGACCCAAATTCGTTCCTGCGTGGAATACTGCTCACATCTCTGGGACGGCTCCGCAAAGTACTTATTAGATGCTCTCGACAGGTTGCAGCGACGTGCGGTCCGCATTATTGGGGATCCTGAGGTCACGAACACCCTCGAGCCTTTGCAGATGCGTAGAGATGTTGCGTCTTTGGCAGTTTTCTACCGTCTCTACCATGGTGAATGTTCTGACGAGCTCTTCCAATTAGTCCCACCCTCCCCTTTCCTTCACAGGACGACACGTGCAGGGCTAAGATGTCATCCATTTACGGTGCAGAGTATACCTGCTAGAACCAAGCGTTTCAGTGATTCATTCCTATGCCGCACCACTAAGGCCTGGAATTCCCTGCCAGTTCACGTGTTTCCTTCTTCCTACAGTCCTGGGTCCTTTAAGCGGGGCGTGAAAAGGCATCTAATGAGGCCGTCAAGCTGAGTGCCACCACTGTTAACATGGTAAATGTTTACGATGGTGACCCTCTTTCCGAGACTTTGCCTTTAGCTTAACATCAGGCGAGGCGAAGTCAAATTGACGAGTCCTGTATAAAAAAAAAAAAAAAAAAAAGATATTATTTTTATTTTCTTTAAAGTATAAAATGTGGCGCTTAAGTGGCCCGTCTGCAATGGCGTAGTGATTTAAAAAAAGAATTTTATGCTATAACAGGTCAATATCTTACTAACTTATTAAATATTAAATAATAATACTAAATGATAATAACTTGTATCGATTTACGTATCTTTCGGGATGCAGAGTTCAAAATGAAAAAAATCTTGTATGTGATAATTTATAATCATTATCTAATGTTATTAAATTAAACAATTTAGACACCAATAGATTTTCCGTTTAAAATTCCTAAACGAACATTACTTACCTACATGGCAAGGAAAATTCGTGTTATAGGTTAAACATGAGTTCATAATTTAATATTGGAATCGATTGGAATACGTTTCGACAATTTTTATATGGCACTCTATAAACTTTAAACATTAGATGTACGTATGAACTTTGAATCATGATAATAAAATGTTATTCGATACTTATCGGAGATACATCGATTTAACTTGAGTAATTCCAAAATGAAAGCAAAATTATTCGTTTCTATATCGGTAGGTGCGAATCTGTATTGCAAAACATGACAGCTATGTTGTCGATTGTTCGCGCGCTGTCAATTTCGCGCGGGAACCCGAATCCGCCATTGTTTAAAAACGTTTGGATGCACCGGGATCGAATTTCGTCACATAACCCGTCACGACCATTGTTTCTGCATATTTCCAGACGAATGTTATGTCAACATCAACGCGGTTGTTCATTGTTCCTCATTGTTTTGGCAACATATTTGTATTTACTGTTGGGAAGATGATCTGCTATTGTTGAATTCTTGATAATGAGACGGACAGAGATGTAAACACTGGCTTACCTTGTTCAATGATTCGTAGCAACGTATACCGTTAATTAGGTTAGCATGGTATTTGCAATGATAATGCGAGTTGCGAATTCCAAATTGCGCAATCGGCCTTCAGACATTGACTGGTTTTTTACATTCATTGAAATTGACGACCATTTGTGGAACTTTTAACGCGTTACGTGACCGGAAAATATAAACTTTGTCATCGATTAAATGCCTTTTTAGCGACTATCTCCTTCAACAGCATGAAGCAGACTATTTTCTTGATAATATTTCTCTAAATGTCACCGGTTTCCATGTTCGATGCAAGTCTGTTAACCTATTATTTTAGTCATAAACTTACATCCTGTGGACTTCTTAGATTTCTGAGAGAAATTATTTCAAACCCCGGCATAATGAAGTATTCCGCATTTAGTACTTGCATGACATAATGCTATACAGTTCATCTTAACTCGCAAGGCGATTGGCTATTAACTGACATTTACTTTTGGACGTGTTCACTATTTGAAATTAAAATCAATCACGTCACTGTCTTGGTGCCGCGTTTGGTCATAAATATGTCAAAATTATTGACACTTACTATAAATTAGCGGGTATAAGATAATGCGGCCCACAGCCCAAGCCAATCTTATTTGCAAAGTGGAACACCTGCTGATTGGCAAACGTAGCTCCAGTGCAGGCTCTTGGGGTTGTATGCTAACCACAAAACCCGAAGACGAGTACTTACAACTCCTGTAAAACCAAATAATGAGGTCATTTAAGCCGTGTTGATTGGTAGAGTAGAATAGGGCTACCGCCACCCGCGCGCGCAGGCAACTCGAGCGTCGGATGCACTGACTGACCTCCGTCCCCCATGAGCGCGGGCCTAGGGGTGACGGGTGGAGCCGCCTGTCACCCCAGCAGAAGCAGGCCACGTCGGTGGCGCGCTGAGAAACGCGACTCGTTGTCTCCCCTCCCTAGGAGGGCCAGACCGTAAGGGAGGGCCCTGGGTCAGCCGGGATGCGAGGGATATGTCGAAGACAACCTCACCTCCGGCCTAGCACCACGACCCACACTCCGATTTCCGCACGAAAAAAAAGGGCTACCCCCATCTCTCTGTGGGCGTCGTAGAAGACGACTCAGGGATAGGACTGTTCTCCATCCAATAGTAAACATATTACGCCTCTTATTACGTGGAACCGAAAATTATAGTTGGCCAGATCTCTACCTACCCCTTCGGGATTAACTGACATGAATAGAAGGCTATGTAGAGACCTGCTCCAAAGTGCAATATTATTACATGCAACCGGGTTTAACGCTCAGATACGAACGAAAAGGTTTTATACTAAAGAGGTCTCGATTTGATATTCCGTGGTCTCAAAGGTTTAATATTCGTGTCTTAGGCAGTGGGATAACAGAGCGTGTCGCAACTCGAGTACGCATGTCCCACGACGAACAATCGAACACTATACCGAGGTACCAACCACGTAACCTCCGTCGTGTAGCATGCAAAGAATTAGCATACTTGCAGAACGCCATGCCCACGCGCAACACCGCCAATCCATCATATTCGCTGCTGTGTGCGTGAACGAAGCCATTTTAGGTACTGATGTAAATTTTGCAGTGTTTGAAATTGTCGTTTAAGTTCTAACACTACATAATGACCACCATAGACGTTTACTTGAAACGATTTGGTTCAAATAGTTTGATCAAATCGACAATGATCTTTCTACGCATTTTAACTACGTGATCAACTGTTTAAACCAGCCTACCACCAGCAAAGAATTTGCAACTAAGGTTGGATTTCATTTCATGAGTTAAAATAACTGCATTACATCATAGTCATAAAATAACGTCTAATCATTTAACCCGCTTCTCACCATACCCGGGCCAAAAATGTGCTCATCACACTGGCAGCATTGCCACGTTGGATAGCAATGCCCCACTTTTGCCCCAGGTATAAGGCAGAGCGAGAGTCGCCTGTTTTATCCCTCAATCTGCGCCCCAATTTTCTGGCAAAAATTTTGGCGTATATAAATAAAGTAAAAAAGTCTATTTGTATGAATTATTCTTATTATAATCTAGGTTTGTATTTCACTAGGGTATGGGCCCCTTCTCGGAAGGCCTCTCCAGTTGCTTGAAGTTATCTCTATCATTTGCTATGTTTTGCCAATCATCTCCTGCATTATCGGTTATAACATGATAAAGCAATTTAATTTCAATTGATCTCAGCCTATGGCGATATCCACTACATCTTCTTGAATGTTTTCTCGAACTAAGCGTTTGCTATTAGTGTCTGACAAGCGAATCATCGTTAATTACAAGCACTATATACCTCACTGTGGCGGATAATTACGAAGTACCTTTATACCATCATCAGCAAGATATTTACATATAAAGCGACACAGAGAATGGTCATTAATCAATGATCGTGTTGACTCGTGACCGCTTTAATGGGGATACCTTGTACGGAATAATTTAACCTTAGATTATGAAATTTATTTAGGTAAAGCGTACAGGTAGCGTCAAAAGTAGATGATCTATTTCGGAGTTTTGAAAAAATGGGTGTTTTAAGTGGAAGTGCTGTGCGCTTTAGTTAAAATAATTTTAAATTTCAATTACTGCCATGACAGATTGTTTAATTTTTTCTTTTTAATCGAATTGTATAGGTCCACGGATTTTGAAAGTAAGGATGGAAAAGATACTCCCTTATCTATTTTTATTTATTTATTTTATTTAGCTTACATCTATCATTACAGGCATAGGTACTCAATGCAATAGTGCCATATAAGAAAATCATATAAAAAAAATGTTGTGATGACCCCTGAAAAAATTACATTCCTTTTTAAGCAGTCATGTAAATTTTCATCATAGCGTAATATCCATTCACTTCATTGATGATTTTTTCTAATAAAGGTCATGAATCGCACCGAAGAATTTCTATAATGTTTAACATGTCAACTATTTGCAATCAGTGCACCTGGAACGCTGCACCACCTGTACGAGCCTAGCGTTCTTTACCTAGTACAGGATAACATACCAGATGTTGTTATAAATTACTTCCGCTATGCATATTAAATCATTGGTTTCCTGATACATAATTATTTGCTTAAGTACCTACGTACTAGGCAGTAATTTCTTGACTGGTCCAGTACCACTTAAAAGGATTGAACCAAGGATTTATAGGTTTACGCCTGTGCTTAATTAACATTCCATCGAGCATTTAAGTATTGTAATTAAAAAAAAGGGAGACTTATCTACACGATGAAAAAATTTCACATGTTTTCTTAGGCCTCACATAATGCCGCGGCCACTACTATATGTATAGTAAAAACTAATAGTCTTTACACATATGCCACTACTCTATTCCAACTTATTTTTTTCTCTTGGTCTCATAACTATATTATATTTTCTTCAAATATCATGGCTATTCTTGGAATTCCACAATGCATTCACTATCACATTTAAAATCTTATCCATTCTTGTCACTCAATACACCAATGTCTATAATTATGATATCTATTTCGGGTAGAGCCCTTATTTACCGTTTCAGTAATGTAACCCCAAAAAAATCTTAAAGAATGACTGCTTCATACAAGAAGTGAAAACACAGGCTCACTCATCACTGGTATATTTTTTTAGCCAAAAGGCACGCACCTGGAATTGCTGGAGGCCGAAAGGAACTGTATGCATATACTGAGATCCCCGTGAATAGATAATAATGCGTCACGTGTGCGGGCGTTTTCGGTTATTGTTCTACAACAGCTTTCATCATTCAGACATTCAGATTCATAAATAACAACAGGTCTTCAGTCTACCGTTTAAAGCTATCAGTATAATTTCTTCACGGCTCTGAATTCGAAAGAATAAGCCCGTTATCCCAGCAAAAAGTATAGTTTATTTAAATGCTCAGAATTGATGAAGCTCGCCTACTCACAATCGTACGTAATTAAGGTAATTCAAACAGTCATACATTATTAATAGTATAATTCGTCATTCATTGATTGTTTGCGAACAGTGCTGGCGTGTGCGGCCTCGCCTCCCACGCGTCGAGCCGACAACTGTGCCAATACGTACCGGCTGAAGGAGGCTCTACCGTTTAGTGATGGAATTTGATAAAAGGCTTAAAGGTTGTATGGTTGGATGTATTTGATTACAATGTAATGTGTATAGGATTTGATAATGGATCGATGGCCTAGTGAAGGAGGCAGCGCGAGAAATATACTCATTGTGAAGGTCTTAAACTCTTAACAGTGAATGTCATAGTGACAGCGATGAGTAATCATTATCTTAGTGGGAATTCTGGTTGTATCTGTAATTTTCACTTGCTACGAAGTGGTTCCGCTAGGTTCTAGGTTCCACTTTCTAACATTTCTTCCTCCTATATTTCATTCGATCTGCTGCCTCCTTGGCGGAGAGACAATTCAATATTGCTTGGATCTACCCACTCATCAGACCCTGATGGTAATAGCAGGGTCCGACGTTTGTTACTCATGTAAAATTGAAGCGTAATAAAGACATGCTGTGAAAAAATCACATAAAATATACATTTTAACGTCTCATTTACGGATACTCAATTTCTCCACACGATTCGGCAGAAACTAATTTAAGTGGAATTTCACACGCTAATGTTTTTTCTTAATGAAGTGGCGACTACTTTTTAAGTTAAAAATGTTATATATTTTTGTTAAGCACTTCCGTTCTTAAGTATACGTTACATAAAAACTGAAGAGGTAATGTTTCGATGCCAAAAGGGCACAAGCACAAAATAATACTATTATAACGTTATGTCAGTTGTTTATACTGGAGATTGATGGCGCTTGGTGGAATCTGCTACACATATTGAATAACACACTTGTACTTTTCCACTGACTTTATTTCTAGACCTGACCGGTAGAACTATTGACTACAATTGCTATCTTTAAAACAATGCAAATAAATTTTCTCCCATAACTTTATTCTTCTTAATTTTCCAATAAATAATGATTATGGCCTAATTTTGATCACTAACAAGAAGCGGATACTAGTAAACCTAAATTGTACCAAAATAACTCACACATTATACTTAAGTCTGAGAACAAATCAAAATATTATTACTCAATAATTATCATTTCTTCCTCATGATAAAATAACCTTTTTTTAATATAAGGGCATTGATATACAACCGACAGTAATGTTATGCCATATTGGCCTTTTACTTACTTTAAATTTTCATCCAATAAATTGAGAACTTAATGCCCGTTGCAATTTGAAATGCTTTTTACTCATTGTTTTTTTTTTCTTTTTCTTTCACAGGTAAGTTAAGCGGTCTGACATTCCCAAACGAGTAATTGGAGTTGATCTGATTGCGTTTTTGCACTCATTAAAATGGTGAGTTCATGTTTAATGTCTATTTTAGCGACAATGTTCACAAAGAATTTAAATAATGCTTTAATGAACATGAACATAACCTAGAATGTGACGTTATTAAACTTCTGAAAGTAAATAATTCCACCATGGAGAGAAACAGGATATTTAAACACCATGGCCAGAAAGTAATTGGTTTCTTTTCTACTAATTGGATACAACACGACACCTGTTATGTTGTAATGTAATTTCATAACGTGTAGTAGCAAGGTCCAGATAGCACTGTTTAATTAACACTTTGACATTGGGTGCGCGCGCGCAGCGTCGGCGGCTAATCCGTGCGCAGGCGTTCTTATGTCACCAGCTAACAAGACAGGAAAATATGTAACGGTTTATGGATTTAGTTAAGTTATTACTGTTAGATTTTATTTGGAACAAAATATCAATAAATAATACGGATAACAGTCAGATAGACCATCTGAGTCGCATTAGAGATGTGACAGTTATAAATATACATTAAGATTGATTCATTTTTTTGCTCTGGTGTATTGTTTAGTTGGAGCATGTGGCTACTGGTTGTCATATGGTGCGATTAGATATATTTACGGTTGCTGCATTTAAGAGGTATCTTTCTGTGTGTCGTTTTAACGGAATCTACTGCAGCAGAGCAGCAGTCCAGTTAGTCAATTTTTTTTACGATTTTTAATACGATATTCTCGTACTGCTTGCAGCACAAGTTTCAGCGTGCATAAATTTCTTCATTCGCTCATATTTTGTTTCTTTTCCGCCATTAAAAACATCAACTATCATCAATATTAGTGATAGTGTTTAGAATTGCGAATAATTTGTATGTCTCCAAAAAATATCTAGTCTGGATATATTTTGGTGTTTTGTATTTATTGTGTTTCAGTATTGTGTTGCAGTTTCCCTGTATAAATCTTTTTCTTTTTACTTTCTTAAATATTTTTGAAGCAGCAATGTTAAGAGTCCATCCTAAAGGGTCTAAATCCCTATATTCTTCCCTGTCTGCATGAAATTGGTTGTTCAACCAAGGTAATGCCGATTATTATTTCAATACTATGATTACTTACAACAATATAGGCTTCCTCCCGTTTAAAATTCCTTCGTCAAGGGCTAAATAAGTCTCACATTTCGCCATAGTGTTTGTCTCAACATATTTCCTTAACTGCTTGAGTTAAATCACTAGTAGGCTACAAATTCAGCCTACCTACTTAACCGACTACTAATTTAAATTGAATGTAATCATTATTCATTCAAAATTGCATAAACTTTATAGTACCTACCGGTGAAACGACAATGTCGTGGTCAGTAAAAATTAAACGCGCCATGTCTATGGTACAAAGCTTGTTATAATAAAACTTTGAACCATTTCGAAATTTTTTCCTGTCCTTTTACAGAACAGTAGACAATTTTATAACTCGAGGTGTTGATGGTATGTGTAAACACTTAACACTTCTATTCTATTTATGGTGTGAAACTGGCTGAAAGCAAATAAAAAGTTTATCTGTCAAGTTAAGCGCCCTGTCAACGTGACATTTGATTTCCCGCCAACATGTCGCCCAAGTTTTATATGTTTTCGTGCTTTCTATTTTAACAGGATGGCTGTTGCAGGTTGCTGCATTTGCGTTATGTAAATATACAAACTGTCGTAACATCCATAGAAAATTTAATAAATAATCCGTTTTTATCTGATTGTAGAGAATTAATGCTATCGTAGATTTTAATATCTCTAGTCGATAAAACACTGACTGAATATGTTTTACAATTATATTATTATCAGATGTGTAAACGGAAGCTATTTATATAAAAAAAATCATCAAAGCGGAATCTGATCTATTAAAAAACTTAAATTATGTAAGTTAATCCGTCGTGGTTAGTATGGGTGGGTAGTACCAACTTGAGCGTAATAATAAATCAAGTCCGATGGCTTGATTAGATACGTCTCCTTGGCGTGATGTAAATTGTTGCAAATAAAATGCATCTGTAGGCAGTGTACGACCAAAAACAGATGTTCTTTTTATATCTATGCTGTAGGTCAATGCAATCTCGTCTTTTAAGGGTAATTTCATCAGAGTCTAGTTCATTCGTTTTAAAATCCAAGTGAGTCAAATCATTTCAGCTCCCTAAATTAAGAAGTACGAGATCAAAGTGACAAGGATTTATTAGCAGCACCTGGTTTCTATGCGAAATACTATGAGCTGCTAGCTCTTAGTATCATCTCAATTACCAAGATAAACATAAACAGTGTAAAAACTTTATATTTCTTTCTTTTATTGCAATATTTCTGCCAGTAATGCGGCGCCAAAATATAACGTGCAGTAAATCAGTCTTGAACAAACACATAATATGACGGGAGGACATAAAGTACGCCTCCAAAGCCACTCGTGTATGAGTTAAGACACCGCGATCTACCTAAAAAGGCGGTTCAGGAAATTACCCCATCGTAAATAATTCAAGCATTATTACTCAATCATTCCTGTGCAACGGTGAACATTTCAGCGGGACCTTTTTTTCTCCCGGGTCCCGTTTATGCCGAAGCCGTTTTTCTGTACACATTGTCCTGTCTGTCGCGACGCTCGCGCAACCACAGATTCAGATGAGTCATGCGCACTGGCCACTACACCGTTGACAGATTCAGTTTTGTTCGGAAACCTCTGCTCATATTTTTTAAAAAGAATAAATATTTCGTAAGCATCGTATTCCATTTTTAAAATTAACGGTACTGCTAAGCGTCACAGTGACCCGCCGAAAAAGCGCAGATCGTCGACGACCGGTCACGGTGAAGCGTCACAGGTGCGCCTACGTTCACTTTCAATCGAGGTGCTTCGATTTATTTTTATAGTTTTATGCCACTCTCAGGTTTTTTTATACGGCCAGTTCCCATGCTACTTAACTGATTAGCGACTAAAAAAGAAATTATTTGTGTCAGTCGGATAGGCCCTGTTTTGTTAATTCAGTAACCAGGTTTATGCTTCATTAATCTATCACATTTAGCATTTCATTATCTCGGACCGCTACAGTACCAGTTTTGTAATTAAAATAGTAATCTGACAGAGTTCGTGCTAAGATGCCACGTTGAATGGCGGTCACGGCCTCTCTAGAAAATTAAGAAGTAAACGTTGGGATTTTGTTAGTTTGAAACCTTGTCAAATCAGATATAATTTTAATGAAAATCGTTTTCGTTTAACTCACAACTGTGATGTAGGTATGCGAAATGCATACGTCATGATACGTCCTAGTTTTTTCTTCTGCGAATGTGGTATTAACATAAAAAATACAGCCCACATATTCACATATTTATATCAAGGGTAGCTAACCGTATATTCTTGTTTAAAATGCATATACCGGTACAAATATCATAAGTTTTTATACCGGTTCTTGTGGAATATAGGGTGGGCCGTTTGTATGTAAATATGGGTTTATTTAAATATTCTAGATTGTTATTATTAAAAAATAATATCAAAGTGTGGCATACCGGTGCAATAAAAATATGATTTTAATTGGTAAACGTCTTTGTTTAATGTGAACTTATTTGTATAGTAATTAACTTATTAATCATTTTTTGTTTCTTGCCTGAGGATCATTTTTCGCTACATCTAAATGTTTGTTCGCGATGGACGCAAAAACTACTGAACAGATTTTGATGCGGTTTTTTATTAGAAAGGTCTTGATCAGACTTAAAATCTTATGATTGCAATCAAACAAACGTAAAATATAGGTTGCTGCGGGTCGAGGTCACGGGATCAATATTTCTGTGACCCTGGAACATTGGCATGAAGTAAATTACTCACAGAAATTTTAAGGAGCTTTATCTGGGTCGCCGGAACAGGAGCAGTGTGTCCTAAACCTTTCTATTTCAAACTTAACACGGACGAAGTCGCGGGCAAAAGCTAGTTTTGGAATACAAGCAAACGACTCACCTCATGGAAAATGGTTACTCTGGCCTATGGACCTGCGCAACACCAGGGTAACCTGCTAATGCCTTTCTTAAAGAACCCTTGCATTCAAAACCTCTATCTACTATTTGTTTCTTTAGGGCTTTTAAGGGCGCGTGTTCTATCTAACCTTCCAACTCCTAGAGGAACAATACGTTAGATCCTCATAGATCAACAACCCTACCTCTGTTATCTATATACCTCTGTTTATCCCATTCTGAGCTCTCTCAGATCATTCGTATTTACAGTCATCCATTTTGTAACTGTTTAACTAAACCTATTATGCCATAAACGGCATCGCAAGTGGCACTAAGCGAAACAAGTCATAAAAGCCCATATCAGGAGTTAGTCTATGAGACTAAACACTATGTGCTCAATAGACTCACTAATAAACTAATTAGTTGTTTGACTAAACCGCGTTTAGAAAGTTGTTTAGCGATAGAAGTTAAAATTTAACGATGTCTTCTTCGTGTCAATAATAAATTGGGTTTAAAACTATATTGTGACAGAAAACGTCCGAAAATTTCTACTTGATTGTTCGGACCAGGCGTATGCCTTGATCACACACGCACAGAAGAATGGTGAGATAGTGCACTTGCTCAGTGCGTGTGAAACTGTGAACATAGCGCCGATTTTGGTATATTTATGAGTATTTTTTCAATTTATAGTTCCATTCATACATTTTGGACCTGAATTGCGAGATATAAAAGGTCCTGGCGTGGGCCGATTGTTTTGTAGTAATCTATGCTTGGTGAATGTGAGCTCGTCCACTGCTGTAGCACCCCGTGCTATCTTCCAAATACATCCAAGAAAAGTGTATTGCGCGTATACAGCACATTTTGAGTACATGTTACCACAGTAACGATTTAAAATACTTAGATGCGCCCAGCCCAAAACTCCTCGAGACATTGACAGTAAAAGTACTAAACATAACATAAACTCACGCCTATATTCCCCGAAGGGGTAGGCAGAGGTGCTAGCACCCACATTCGGCCAGTTTATGTTTAGGTCCCAATGTAATAGGTGGCGAGCCTATTGCCATTAACCGGACACTTATAAACCTGCGATAAATACACACATAACTTCGAAAAGCCTCGAAAAGTCATTGGTGTGTGCCATAGTAAACCTGGGATCGAACCCGAGACCTCGTCTCAGCAGTCCATTACCCATACCACTAGGCACCGCAGAAAAGTACTAAAACATGTTACATTCACGTTTGCATAACATCCAGTCTGCTAACAAACAAAATTCAACTAATATCACTAAAAGCATCTCTTCAAAGTAAGTTCCCACTGCCATCAATACTATACCTATATTTAAAACTTCTCTTAACAACGTATAAAGTGTAAGAGCACCGGTTTACAACTGGATACGCATCAATATTTAGTTTTTAATTATCCGGTCCGTGTCTGGCGCTTATGATACGGGAAATTGCCAATACACTTTGGCTCCGACTGTAATGTGCAAAGGTCTTAGTACACACAAGCTACGCTAATTTTAACTTGCTTTGTTTTAAAGGAAGAAGGAATGAAAGAAAGAAAGAATTAAGAAAAATAAATTGTTATTTGTGTGACTCTTTTATGGTCGTTTGGTGTAGCAAAGGAAAGAGAGAGATGTAGCATAGGAAGGAAAGATTATGTAGGATGCCTTTGCCTTTACCCAGTTAATTCATAAGCTTACTACATGTTTTCACGGGTAGTTTTCCTTAATGATATCTTCATAAAATTCAATAGCTGTCATTGCTGTCAAGTTGACACAATAAAATTTAAATATGGAAATCATTTTTATTACTGCATCCCTAATTTTCACATAAAGTAAACAACCTTCTTGATACGTACGAGTACGTTATGAACGCTGACAACCCTGAATACTTGTTTCGGTGTCATTTACCAGTGTTTATAGTTATTTTTACTTAAATAGCACTTTTGAAGGTACATTCTGATATTACTGGTATCAGGGTTTGCCATCAGAGCGTCAGTTTACATGCAAATAGAACGAAGTGGACATTTTGTTTTGTATTGTATTTATAACTCATAATAAACTTTGTTAAATGTCAATTTGTTTATTTTTTATTATCTGCATTTATCGTAAGTGTCAATAACCGTACCAAATTTTTAATTTCAAATTAAGAACTAGATTTTAATTTCTTTCTTTTTTTGTTTTTTTTTTTCTAAATAGAAGTTGAAGGTTTGTATACAAATTATAAATCCTATTAAGACTCTGGCGAATACGAAAATAAATACACATAATTTTTAAGTGCCTGTTCCTGGCACTATCAATGTCATACAACTAATAAAATCCGACACACGATTCCGGGGGGACATCAAAGCGAGCCTTAGAAATTTTGTCGTCTATTCCCATCTGAGCTATCAATCTGCGTCAACGTCTCCCCCCTTCACTCCCCTCCCCCTTAGGCGCGCGCTGCACCTGCGACTGCGCTTGCCCATCTTTATTATTAGACGTCGCGACGCGTCGGTCGTTGACCCCGCCGACCTGCTTACCGAAATAAGTCGTGCACACGTGCCAGTTGGAACTTTTGTCAAGCTTGCAGAATCTTAGGGTTGCTTAAATTGCACTACGGTCTTGTGGCTTACCGGTTGAGTAATATTGGTCAATTTTATTTTTATTAATAAAAGCTTGTGGTATAACAGAAGGTTGTTTTAAGTGAAATATTTCACAATTTCTAACACAGAGTAAATAGAAAAGTTGTTATTTTGTGTTATTTCGATCACTCCGATTGATTCGAAGAAAACTGACTTTTTATCATTTACTTCTTTCCCTTTCCCATTTTCCTCTTTGATTTATTTTCACTCTGTGGTAATATGCACAAAATATTAGGATGGGTTACTTATCTACTTATCCTAAACAAAACGTTGCAGTATTATTCACGATCTCCAAAAAAGGAGGATTATTTTTTTAAATAATAATGATCATGTCTTTAGGAGATGTATTAGCAAAGTGAGTTCAAGTCCCGTTTCATTCAAACAAAGAGTTATTTGCTTTTAAATTTAAATGTTTTATGCTTACCTCATAAGTCATAACGTTTTACATATTTTGGTATTATGTACTTAGTGTAAAAGTGATGACCGTTGATTTTAACACAATCAATACACAACATTTTCGTCTGAACAGTGAAGTGATTCCTGTGCACAAAAAAAAACTACAAGTAATGTCATCCATGAACTAATTCCTGAACACACTTATTTAAAAAACGCAAACAATATAAAGGTAACCAGTCATTCACAAAAAGTAAAGCGTCCATTCCAGCCGAGTAGCCCAGACGCAAATATCCGATAAGTATGGAGCAGACAGAGAGGTAAAACAAAACCGTCGCGTCGAGATCCAGACTACCGGTATTGATCTGTCTGAACTCAGGACGTAGGTCTGCCAGACGACAGGCGTATAGGCCGCATATATGTTGGTTATGCAACCGAATGAGCGCTTGCACTTACAAATTTAAATTGAGAATACAATAATAAAATTAATCAGAAGGTTAATTTTTTTAATAAAAGTCTGTTCAAAGTTCAGTCTTGATCTTGATCTTGATGATGAATATCATTCTCTCAAATATAAAAACCGATGAAAAAAAAATTGTGTAACCAAAATTATTTTTTGACGTTTCGAGACAAAAATTTATTAGGAGAATTGGCGCTTAAAAATTCAAATTTAGAACTACTAAATCCTAATTTAAATTTAGCTGATAGCAGCGGTAACTTCTGGCTATACCTTCCTAATAAACACTTTTCCTGATGTAATCGTTTCGTACATAAACTATTCGAACTTTTATCTCTTGTTTTATAAAACTACGAGTGCCTACTTTATTAATCTAAATTGATTCTGAAAATTTATCGGCGGGAAATCTCTGGCCGACGACGCGACGACGGTTCGTTGTTGAAAATTAACTGCTTCCAATTTTTAGTCATACATAAAAAAGAGTTTCGAAAAAGAACTCTTTTTTCTTTCGTATTACATTTCTAACAGTACTATGCAATCTGTTTCTTAAAATTAAATCTCCTTACGAATTTCCTGCGCGTTCATCCAATATGCAACTAAAATCAATATCAGCATCCACTCATTTATAACAGTTATCCACTGCTACAGTTAGAATCAGGAGTCTAAAAAATCCATTAAAGCAAACAATTGTAAAATATCGACTGTTCCAAAACTAATCAAGTTTCTTTTTTATCCGGTTCAGATAAGCAAACGGTAGCCATATGAAATCACTGTTAAATAACAGGAAATTTTTGCACGTTTTTTTGCATGTTTAAAAATTTTAATGCATTAAATTGAACATGGAACAATAAATAACATATACATACACATCGCAAATTGCCTGAATATTGATGAAAATAAGATGCATCGTCAGTGATTCATCTCAATTTGTAGGTCGGAAGCCTCTGCTTGTTGACGGTACTTCTAATTCTCGGGTGGACTATCAATGAGAGCTATGGAGAGTTGGATTAACTCCATCCAGATATCCAGGCCAGAAATGTATGTTGGACATTTCTGCGCTGTGCTTGCTAGTACAATACAAAACTGCAGCTCTACTCAATAGGTAGGTCCTATGGCGAGCTTATCGTTTTATTTTACTCGCTTGAGCTCTGTCATACACTCAAAAACACCATAATCTTGATGCACTTTTAGTTTGTGGATATTCTATCTATATATATATATATTCTATGCTGTAAATGTTTTTTTTTAATTTCACTGTGCAAAAAGTTTCAAGACATTTATTGCATTGTAACTATATGTAGAAGACCTTACACGAATTCGTATTGCAAAATGAAAAATAACAACAAGCAACAAGTACAACAAAATTGACTAACACTCGCGTGTCCCGCCATAAAATCACAGATCTGAGAATCGTTTTACAATAAAGTCAGGTGATGACATAAAAGGTCAGTGTGGTCGTAGTTTTATTAGAGCGAGTTCAGCAAAATGCGTTCCTCATTCTCGGGACAATCAATATGTCGTCTTTGCTAACCTTTAGAACAAAAGGTTAATGACATTCGTGTGATCCGTGTAGAAATTGCTAAAGTTGAACGGAACTAACTGAGCGAAGTTTTTAAACTGAAATGATCTTATAATCGTACGTACGTAGGTAGATGTATCAGAACCAACATTAAGCTCGGTCCACACAACGATTCTGATCGACGGCGACTCGCTAGCGATATTTGACTTTTGTATCTTTCAGTATTCCTTTCGTACCAGACGCGTATACCGGTGTCTGTAGTTACTTGTATTCGATGTTATCGGTAAATCGAAATATTTTCCGTAAGTCCGTCAAGGTTACCCAGCGACAATGTCGCTATTGATTAGCGACATCAGATTCATAGCGATTTCACCACCGCATCAGCAGCGACATATTCACACAATAATTTTGACGTCACTGCGAATCACTATCGATTTAAGTCGCTGCTGTGTGGACCGAGCTTTAAAGATAGCAATAGACAAAAAAAAAGAATTTAAATTACAGTCATCACTCATCAGTTGATAGTATAATAGAAAGAGACAAATTCACTCACACGTTTGTAGTTGAGTAACTTTTGCCATTACTTTTTTAGAGTTCAGTGTAGCCAGAGAAAAAATGTTGATGTAATTCGTAATTTTTTATAAGCAACGGAACGTCAGCGTGGAGATTCGTTCAGAAATAGAAATAAAAGTATTAAAATTGTATGGCAATGGTATCGAGGAGTTGACAACGCTGTCGTTGCATTAACGATCTATTGTCTCTGTGTAACAACCTACACAATTTCTTTTTATTGTTATTTTATTGACTAATCTCTATCTATATTGCTGTACTGTCATCGGGTGAAATATGTTTTATACCATTGAGAAAACATTTTCTTCATGAACGAAAAAAATAAGTTATGTATTTAATTATGTATATTAAATGTTTTAATAATATTGGTCATTGTATATAATGTATTACAAAATGGTTATGGGTGTCTAGCAGTTAATAATTAGATTGAAATTGCACGAAACTGTTGATTCCGACATGTTTTCTTTGAACCTTGCGTAACATAGAATAAAACGTCTTTACAAGTAGGACAGGAATCAAACAGGTCGTTTTTTACGGTTCGCAGTAGTCCATATGTTACGTTTTCTTAGAATAACCGTATTGCCATTGCTGCCATATGGTTTGAAATGTTCTATCTTGATCCTGTTTTGTGTCAATCTTTCGTTCATAGATAAAAAATCCAGAGGATATTTGCAATTTAACTCAGTAATTTTTACAGAAGTCCTAGTTAAGTACTTCACAGAAAAAAAAAACGGTTAATACTTATAATAAGTCAACTTACTGCGCGGAAAAAAAACAAATTATCGACAATAAAATAGTTGGCACGTTAAAAATCAAAATGGCGGTCTTTTGAAAATAGATTTACAAAATAAAAGGATGATTTTCGATCGCTGCCGTTGCTGCACAATGGTCACTAATTAGAATTTGCTGCAGTAATGTTCCGCTCCACTATAAGCGGTATATGCTACAGTTATTACTGTAAGTAATTAGCGATAATTAACACCGCCGATTGTGCATTAAACATTGCAGGCTTCAATTTTCCATTTCATTTGAATGGAAATGGCGCGCGTTTTGATTGAGTTGCACGCAAAATGGTGGAATGCTGATAGAATACGGATTGTAAGTACAAAATAATCATCATTAAAGCTGGTAATAGTATTAATTTGTTATCTTACTCTTAAAGTTTGTAATTTTGTGAAGTTTAAGACGGATTTAGTTAAGGAAATTAATTGAGATCAAGTTCAACTAAACTGCGTTCCAACAGTTCGTAAGAATGTTGGTAGGTGGCACCACCGTCGCCCTTAATGAGATATAAAGAGAAGGAAAATTTGAAATTATTCAGGTGTGGCTCAATAGCTCAGTTGGAAGAGCATTCCCCCTGTAAGGGAAAGGTCGTGAGTTCAAGTCTCACTTGAGCATTTAATTTTTTCGGATGTTTTTCGAACTTAAAAGTTAGCATAATAAATGTTATAAAAAATTCATTCAAATAAACTGCGTTATCTAAACTTGTTTTTTTTTTTAATCTTTGAGCATCGTACTTAGTATCTATTGCTCAACAATCTCCTTACATATAGCTAGATAACCATCAAGAAAGTGCTAATTACTTTTTCTATCGTATCATGAACGAGAAGTGTCTATGCGCGTACGCATATCAATAAGCTCTATTTATTTTACCGATACAGCGTCATCGTCTGCTAGCTTTGTTGGCCGATGTCTTAATATGTGGTATTTGTGCATAGGGTGGGCAGCGACGCGAAAACTGTGTCAGTTCCGTGTCGAGATATTTACATACACTTGCGAACGTATGGACATGCTTCATTTGTTATTAGTTTGAATCACCATAATCATCATCTAATCAATTGCCCTATGTTTTATACAGGGTATATTTTTCAGATGGGTCAGTAAGGGCAGGTGCTTCAACCGTTATAGAACCAGCAAAACGTTCGGGGACACCGTTGTCCCCCCCCCTAAGAGGGCCAGAACGTAAGGGATGGTCCTGGGTCAGCCGGGGTGCGAGGGATATATCGAAGATAACCTCACTTTCAGCCTAGCACCACGACCCTCAGTCGGCGTGCAGTTTTAGTCGGTTCGAGTCCGACATAACCTCCCCTTCCGACTCCGATATCCGAGGGGATTTCCGCACGAAAAAAACCAGCAAAACGTTCTTAGGAGACTATCCATAACTTTTTGAGATATTTTGAGCACATTACGTACAAGCGTGTCAATTGACCTGGTTGGTTAGAAGCTAGAGTGAAGTCCAGATGATAAGGGTCATGATTCCAGAAGCTGAGATACCCAAGCGCCGGTATTGTATGTAAGTAGTCCTTGTTCCAATTATTTGTGGACTTTGATTTATTTATTTATTTAGAAACTTAACAGCATATTTAACATAATACATGAGTAAAGTTAAAATGACATAGGACACTTAGCCAATAAAAAAGTTTCCCGACAAGTAAAAATTGCGTTCACCACTTAATACATAATTGTGTAAACAAATTTTATACAAATTTTATACATCTAATCACAGGCAGGATGTCGGCATATCTGAGTTATGATCTCATCCGTTAATACTTTCTTTATGATGGCTTCTTTCAGGCAATCCATAAATTCTTTCTTGGGCCTAACTCTGTTTTTAGGGCCTAAGTATTTTTTTCAACTGAAAAACAGACGTTATACCGAAATGAACTCTTTAAAACAAATCAAATACTTCCCAATTCGCGGAGAACGCTTAATACACAACTCCTACGCAATTCTGGGTGCCATTCTATGCAGGTGATCATAACCGGCTTAGATGCAGCCTAGCTAAAGCAACAAATATCCTTATAAAGGATAGCAACACCGGCGACGTTCCAACGGTCCGACATATACATATAACAAGCATGATATTGAATTCAAGTTAGAAAAACAAGCCAGTAAACACCAACGTCTAAGACCGGACCTAAGTATGTATAACTCGGGGAATATATCTTGGACTGAAAATGTGTTCCAAATACGCGCAGTAAACGTTTTTTAGTTGTCTTTGAAGGATATCACGGGGTGCTACGGCGGTGGGCGAGCTCAATTTCACGCATAAAGGAAAGCCAACGAAGCGAGAGAAAAAAGGTAATGTTTCAGCGGTTCCAAACTTTTACTTTATTTGAAAATGATTACGTATCACTTCAAGCGCGTTCCAGACAGGAATGAAATAGCTCATAAGATGGCGGATCTGACAGTTTAGAACCGCTGTGCTTTCCTGTACTACGAAACACGCAACGACAGCTGTCATTGTCGCGTACGTGTGATATGTGCGACAAGGACAGAGAAAATAATCGCTAGTTATCGCAACGTAACTCAGTAATGGTCGCTTTGTTTACCTTTTTTCTCTAGTCTCGTTGGCTTTACTTTAGTTAGATTATTACAAAACAATGCGCATGCGCCAGGTCCCGTTTCTCTCGCAATTTAGGTCCACAATATGTGTCCCGAAGTATAACAAGGCGATTTATTGTAACGATCTCTGCAAGATCTTCTAATTACGAGATGTGCTATCAATAAATGCGTTTTTTTTTGCAATAAATACAAGGAGCACACAGATAATGCTACGGTTGTAATGGTCGATTTATTACCAGTTGATCTATTTAATATTGTGGGTTTAATACTTATGAATATCAAAACTATTTTGTACTTTCGAAATACATCGGGAAAAAGAAGCGCTCAAGTGGGACTTGAACCCACTACCTTTTCCGTACAGGGGGTATGCTCTTCGAAATGGGCTATTGAGCCACACCTGAATAACTTCAAATTTCTCTTCTCCTTATATCCGTCTTTAAAGGCGACATCTTAAAAATTTAGCATAATAAATATTATAAAAAATTCATTTAAATATTTTTTTGCTTTTTTTTACATTTGCTGATAGATTAGCTTTTAAAGCAATTACCTGGTAATAAAAACTCATGGCCGCTATTTTCTGATCGCCAGTTCTTAATTAGAGCGGTTTTGTTTACAAAATATATCATCAAGTAAGATGCAACTAGTTACAGCATCATAGTCTGTGATACAGAACCTGTGAAGGTAGGGTTAAAAATGACTTCGATTTGACCGTCTGCCAGCCTAAAATAAAACTGAATTCGCTGCAAAATAAGTATGCAATTTTACCAACTATATGGCTACTGACTAGTCAAATTAGTTTCTTTTTACTAAACGTCAAATGTTTTAAGGTAACTTGTATGAAAAAAGATTTAGTGACGTCATAAAATGTAATATTCAACTCAGTTACTATTATAGGTTGGGTAGATGATTAAAATAAATAAAACCTATAAAATAAGAACAGATACAACTTTTACCGCTCCTTTACCATTCTTAATTTACCATTCTAACGGAAGCTCCGTTAGATAATTTATTTTAAATATAGAATAATACCCAATTACACGATTAAAGTGACTAAACAAAGTAACCATGAAATGACATTCATATCACTGCAGAAAACGGCAGGATTCTTTATAACAATTATAATGCTGTTCCTGAACGACTAAAAATCGAGAAAATCTACGTCCAAGAGGGCGGAATTGTGGGTACCTAACAGCTATTTAGTAATATACCTATTTAGTTTCAAAAATAGAAACAGTCATAAACCAATAGAACTAAATAATAAAATACGTCTCTTTTAAGGTCATTAAGGATATATAAAATATCCACGGCCTTTATTCTCCGAGAACCTTGAAGGATAAATTTTATTATTGCATTTATAAAACTTATGACCAAACTTTACGATTTGTTTCCCTTTCATCAATCTATTCCTGATGAAAATTGGGAATTATATATTTATTGTAGTCCATTATGTCTTTTCATTACAATCAGCATCTTAATATGCTGAGGATACTATCTTAATAATTATTCAGTACTTTTATCTGATTGGCAAGGTCCAGGGTACTGATGAAAACAGGTTTCGAAGGATATTATTTTTGTATACGTATTGGGGAATTAATTTTAACGCCAGTGTAACGATCGCATCGAACCGTTTTCCTACAGCCCCAAGCTTGTTCCAGAGTGGGTATTAGATCTAATCCTTGTAATGCCACTTACACTTCATTACTATAATTCCTGTACAGCAGGATTAGCCATTCCCACAGAGATTTCCTGGGAAATTAAAATTTTCTTTGGATCTGGAATTAATTCAATCAGAAGTAAATTGCAGGATTGGTTATATCAGAAATCTAATTCCTTGCCTCGGTAGTAAAGCAGGAGTTATAAAAATCAAAAATAGACTGATCTAAGTGAACAGGGTAAACAACACCACGGCCTCAAGACTAAGTGGAGCCATACTTGATTTCAGAAGCATCTTGCGAATCTTCATCACGTGACATATTCAATTCTGCCATGATAATATTTTTACCTTGCTAATAAAAAGTCACCCAAATACCACAGCTATTATGTAAATATTGTTGAGAACCCCCTAGTAGACTTAGATTGTACAATCACATATATGAGTTAGGAACAGAAAATATGTAAAAATATGCCGTTCGATCAATCGAAATGAGTTCACAAATTTTGAAACGATATGAGTTTTAGGGAGACGAATACGGAACAACCCTACAATCAGCTGGCCTCCTTTATGAAATCCTATCTTAGCGGTCCTTATAAAATAAGAAAAAACTAAGAAGTATTTATTATCATAATTGGCTAAGTCACCCTAAGACGTAACTCAACAACTACATAAAATAAAAATAGTCTAGAAAATTCCCTAGAAACTGGAAGTCCCGATGGAGACCTGAACGGTAATTAATAGAAGGTCGCGTAGCCGTTAGATGCGCTTACCAGCTCATCTCGACATATACAGCGAGCGGTCGGTGTCCGGCCTCTCTTTATATAGTTAGCCCTTTTTAGATGCGCATGCGCGCGAGTTTGTCCGGCGCAGTACGCAGCGTACACGCATTGCTAAAGTACGTTTGCGGTTTTTTTTTACTGGAGTATTATGTTGTTCTTTCATAACGTGATTAATTAATAAAGGTTGATTTTCTCTTTGAATTGTATTCAGGTAAAAATGCCCTTTATTAGATGTATGGGACATCAAGAATGAATAAATAAATAAATGTAGATCTTGGGAGCTCAAACCAACCTTTTCTGCGGTAGACCAGTTGATTGGCGGAGAAGACTCTGGTGCAAGATATTCTAAGACATCGCGGAATATCGCGGAATATCTAGACCGAGATTGATTTCTAAAAGCAGTTAACCAATTTTTTATAACATTTTGCTTTACGTGGGAATTATCCCGCGATCGCAAACTTAACCCACGAATGCTGTACCTATACACACATCTACAATGTTAGGTCTAACGTAACAAAACGAGCACATTACCGCTTAATAGCCTTTTGATAACACGCAGGAGTAATTTACCGAGGTCGCGCTACAGGGTTAAGATGGGCCCGCCGATATCCTATCGGCGACAGGCAAGGTGTCGATAGTACCCAGGAGACCGTTACCTCACTAATTAGATGTATTACGTGTCATGGACATTGATGGATGCTGATATCAATCAATTGCTTTGACAATTTTTTTTCTGTTGTAATCTGACGTTTCAATGACGTTTGTGAATTTCATCCCAGTTGCATTTAAACCTTGCTGTTTGAAGCCCTTGACCTGATTTCTTACTCTTTCATATTGTTCATGTTGACTTTTACAGGAGCTTCAAGAAGGGCATCGTAAGGTTTTTACAGGGTCGGCAACACGAGTGTGACGCCCTTTTTGTTACTCATGTTCAGTTGTTCATATACCACGGTAACTACTTCCCATCAGTAACCCTAGCACGAAAAACCATTGTACCTACACGTAAACGTACTAAGAGAATGGAGCATTGCGATTGGCCGCCTGCCTACTGTGAACCTGTATGTGTGTGAAGCCGACCAATCGCAATGCTTCCACTATCTCAATACGTTTACGATAGATTTCCGTGTGGGGTACAGGTGTACCGTATGTTTATCTGCCACCTTAGTGGTAAAAAAAATATAGGCTTCCTCTCAATCCCGCTTGAAAAGCTTACGCCAGACCCCCGTCTGTTAGCAGATGAGGTAGTCCAATCCAACAGGAAAATCTTATTGGTGCCTCATATCCATAAAAGTTAGTAATAGCTACTGAATGAATACGTTTTATTACCAGAATATTAAATCTAAAGTCATTTGTACGCACGCGATGACCCGCGCGGATCCTCGGAATCCGATAATATAATCCCAGGGAATTAATAAAATACGTTTAACTTTACTTTAATACCGGATAAGTACTCGTTTAGTATAGTATGAATCAAGTCCTATATTTATTAGTAGATAGTGTATGGAAATCTTTTATGAAAGTTCAGCATCATCTAGGGGTGGTGCGAGATACCTATTAAGAAGCTGTTTTATGTAAACTATTCACGTATCTCTTTATTTTTTCATATAAATTGTTAACATACAGTTACAATTGCGAAATAGTTTTCTAATAACGTAAAGGAATTTGCCGGATTAATTGTCATTTATGCTTCGCTTCTTTAAGTAGTCGTGTGATAATAAGCCTATATAGCCTTCCTCGATAAACGGACTATTCAACACAAAAATATTTTGAATACCAACCAGTATTTCCTGAGATCGCGCGTTCAGCCAGCCAAAGAAATAAAGAAACTTTTCAGCTTCGTAATATTAGCGTAGATATACTAAATAACAGAAGCATTATAAAGAAGTAACATGCTGGAAAAATGTATCTTTAACATAATGTATGATTCCAACGGTGGCCGCATAATTATAGCGCCGCGTAATTCATTGCGGCTTCTCAATGGTCCCTTATAATTGTATCAAAATTAAACAAGTAATGTATCAGCTAAATGCGTCGGCAGTTGTCGTGCGCGGTCGACTTTCAAATCACGTATTTAGTTTTTCAAAACAACTGACAAGCTGTTTTCTCTATTCAAAATTATTCAATAAATCATAGATAAAGCACGTAACTTACCAGAAACCTTGCATGTCTGACAGTTTCAATCTCTTTGCCGCAATAGCAAGTGATCGGGTTACTTAATAGAGACTTGTCTAGTATTGGACAAGCGACACACGGAGTACAGAGTAGCGGTTATTTAAGGAATTTTAACTGATATGAACGTGCGTGACCTAAGTTGAATTTATTGAATCTTTACGGTGTTTTCTGTCCTTGCAACTGGTTTACAGTTATAAAATAAATTTATGTGACGTGTTACTATATTAGGGGTGTGTTGCCAAACTGTAGGGTTTATGCAAAATTTTTGGGAAAGAAAAGATAAATTTGAAAAAGGTTGGATACTTTCTTTCAATTTGTATCATTAGACATTATATCCTAAATAGCCTTTACCCGCGATTCCGCACGCGTGAATGTCGGTTATCTCGACCAAACATTACCTATGTCCTTTCTCAAGGTCTAATCTACCTCTATACCAAATTCAATAAAAAAGGGTTCAGTGGTTTAGGCTGGGAAGCGTAACATATAGACAGACAGATAGATAGACAGACATACATACAGAGTTACTTTCGCATTATAATTTTAGTATGGACAAATTTAATTTTTCTTTTTTTTTTGTTAAAACCTGGCATTTTATCCCTTTTTTTACTCCTATTTCCTTAAGAGCTCAGGGGCCTTTGGTTCAGTGAGTAGGTATGTCGGAATCGAACCATACCTCGCTCATATTCATTGTTTTAGAGGGAAATGGGTCAGGGGACCAAGTCAGCCTCTTAACTCTCTCCACTTATGCGCAATTGTTCTCAAACCTAACATTAACGGACATATATAACATCACGCCTAATATTCAGATAAGGTATAGGTAGGTGTTGTAAATAAATTTGGTTTTAGTTTCGACACCGCAACTAGATGGTGTTGCTCGAAATAAATTCGAGCTATCGTTTGTCTCACGAGAACTAGATATAAGGCATTGGCATTTTGTTCGTTTTGTACAAATTTTATCTAAAGTATAGTTCTAAGACCTTTTTTTTCGTTATGTTTGGCATTTTTGGGACTTGTCCAGTAGAGTATATTTGACCATTGTTGATTCGTTCTTAATTCGCTCGTTCATTTCAATTCGTTTTTAAGCGTTTTAATTCCAAATTTAAGAAAAATTGGTAGCGAGGGAAATGGCATACATTGAGAGAGACCTATGTCCAGCAGTGGACTGCAGTGGGCTAATTGATTTATTGGTAGCGAGGATAGAAAAACTGTCTTGTTTTTTAAATTATGTATAGTTTAGTCTATCCTGTGGTTTAGTCCCGCATATGTACCGAACCCACGGGAATATCGTATTAAAAAGTAGCATAATTATCCTAAAAATGTCGAAATCCGTCCGGTAAAAATTCTATTTTTAGTGTAAGTATTCGTATAAAAATGCAAATTTTACCTGTTCAAGTTTATAATATTTATTGATATGCTGACTCTACTACTACTAATTAATGACTAAAATTTATGACTACAATTAAAAACCAAAAAGAAATATTACTGTATACATATCCTTTAGTTTAAAAAATAACTAGGTCAAGATAACAAAATCCATACTAATATTATAAATGTGAAAGTAACTATGTCTGTTTGTATGTTACGCTTTCACGCCTAAACCACTGAACCGATTTTAATGAAATTTGGGGTAGATTAGACCTTGAGAAAGGACATTATGCTATACCTATTTGGTCGCGATAACCGACATGAATATGGGCAGAGCCGCGGGCATAAGCTTGTAGATAACAAAAAAAGTCACTTAAACAAACAAACAAACAATACAACAACTTCATCATACGAGGCCGATCCCGGTTCCATCTAAAGTTTCCACAATAAAGACTCAGGGTGCTCCTCCTGGCTCCCCCACATTTAACCCGAAACCCGAGAGGAAAACCACGTGACGGAACCTTATGATCATTCAGCAAGTAAGATTATCTTGGGTACCATAACCTAAAAACACACACATTGACGTATATACTAACAAAATCTCAGCACAGTTCAGTCTCCTCACCAATAGAGAGTGTCTGCGCTTCATCATTACATAGTAGAAAGTGAAGTAGCTTTCCGCTTCTGTCCGTCCCTATGTATGCTTATATGTTCAAAACTACGCAACAGATTTTGAAGCGGTTTATTTTAATAGATAGAGTAATTCAAGAAGAAGGTTTATATGTATAATACATGCTTAATATAGTAGAGGGTGCAGCGGGAATCAGACGCCACACTGGTGGAAAAAGTTGGTGGTACGAAGTGGCTGTATGTGGCTATAATAATGAATACGTGTGAGTAAACAAACATTTTTGCTTGCTAGTCAGTACCGGCCTTCAATAACTATTTATTTTGCAGTAAAAAGGAGTAATTAGCGATACTACTAACCTTCAAGTACCGGACGAACACCTACCGATGGCAACACTGACCTTATTTCACTTTTGAATAATTCATTCTTGATTATATTTATTTATTTACGTTACTATTAACCCAATTTGGAGTGTTCATTAACCTCTAAATAATTAACACATAAGGCAATGCCGGCATAAACTGGTAGTTAAATATTTTATAAGTTTCTTTGGCACCTGGGTTTTTGGTTACTATGTTAGTTGTAAACCAATTATGGTATATGGACTGTGGCTCGCGAATTTGTCCTTCGATTTTTAAATTTATGTTTTCTCTTAATTTATTTTTTACAGATGGGCCATTGTCTGTGGAGTAACTCCACATTCACATTGCAGGTCCGCCCCCTCCGAGAAATCCCATCTAGTTTTCCATTTCTTGCGTCGGCCGACCCGAGTCCGGAGTCTCTTTAATGACTTCCATCTTGTCCAGGGCAGATCATGTCATCAGAATAGTAAAGTAACGGTTGTGGACTCTCAAACTGTCAATCTTAGCCTCTTTTATTATAGGTCCTTTAAGGGGCAGGGACGTCTTTGCGTTCACTTAACAAGTACTTCTACTTCACAAGTCCCTACCGTCCCCTTGCACAGACCACCTGGGTGAACCGTGGTAATTTTTTTAACGAAGTTTCTCATTTCTCCACCTAAATGTACCGTGGGAAATTCAATTTCTTATACATAAGTAGCACACTTAATTATGTCTGCATTATACGTATAGGGGCGTTAATTTATTTAAGTAGCACAAACCATTTCCGGAAAGGGTATCAGCAGACTTGTTAATTTTCTCTATTCCTACTTAAATCTAGCTTTTCTTGTTTTTGGTACTAGAAAGGCTAGAAATAATTCCTAGTCTTAAGTACTACATGCTTTACAAGTTTCTGAGATATAACTCAAAACCAGTCGGTTCACAGGTCGAAATTTCCCCACGTGTCAAAGTGCAGGTGCGAGTGGAAAGCGCGTTTCGCTGCGCACGCGCATCCGTTAACAAAGTTACGATAATCTACAAGGTTGTTATGTGTATATGTTTGAAATGATATATGTATTCTTTCTTTGGTGTTCCGGTTAGATTTTTAATTAACGGAAGTGATCTTCATTTAGTTCCGTCTTTGTTAGATTAGGTACTCTGAAAAAAATTATGATAATTGCATGTTGAAAGGAATTAATTATGAGTTTTTTGAAGATCGCGTTTCGGAAAATTCAGGGTGTTTGTTTAATCTAAAGATTAGAATGAATTTTATAGCATTAAGTAGCTATGCTAACTATAAATATCGAATACATATAGGGAAAAATTAATCTTCTAGAGCAGGACCCACGATCTTTTTTTAAAGGGGAAATGCCTTTACTAACTAGACTACCGAGACTCTCGGTTCTCGGGAAAGATCGAGGGTTCGAGACCCGCATGAGAAGATTCATTTTTCTCTATGTATTCGATAATCTAAAGATAGTGTTTATTCTAATGTTTAGGTATTAATTATTGTATGAAGAGTAAAAAATTATTATCCATATTCCATATCCATACTAATATTATAAATGTGAAAGTAACTCTGTCTTCTGTATGTTACGCTTTCACGCCTAAACCACTGAACCGATTTTGACGAAATTTGGTATAGGGGTAGATTAGACCTTGAAAAAGGATATAGGCTATGTTTGGTCGCGATAACCGACATCCACGCGGGCGGAGCCACGGGGAATAGCTAGTCTTTTATATGGCGCACAGGGTCGTAGGTACTGGTTGTGTGGACTTCTTTATTTCAGAATGTAAAGGATAGATTTACTTTAAGATTACGGGTGTTACGGGTTCGAATACCGACCATTACATTACCCTTGTCACCATTAGTAATCACGATAACTACCATTCTTTACAAAAAGAAATAAAAACATATTTGCACATTGGAAATATTCCAACAAAATATCAATAGGTGTTCATATGAGACGTGAATTACAAATGAAAAATAGAACAGTAGGTTTACAAGTCAGACGAGTATTGTGTGCTGGCTCCTTTACCTCACGCGTGATGTTTACAAAACCCTTTAGTTCTTGACGATAACATTATAAGCATGTGTTGAATATAAACATCACACTCGTTAGGCCCAGCGCACACCGGTGGAAGCGCGGCGGCGCGCAATCTTACGTAACAATTTAATATAAACCTTAAGAATCTTGTAATAAAAATAATAAATTCGCACGGGCAAAAAAAATAAAAAAATAAAAAGTGCAGTACCTACTTACGAAGGAACATGCAGACGGACGAAGCATTTTACATAGGTATAAGTTAAACACATAGTTCTCCTTCATTGGATTCCATACAATCCAGTAAAAAGAAAGCATTCTTAGATGCTAATTTATGAGCACATAAAAATAAACTGTTATTTAAAAGAAGCTATAGACAAAGAAACGCCATTTAAGGGAAAATCCTAAAGCGTATCTTACGCTTTTAGCCCCGAGCCTGCGCAGAACAAATCGACAAACAAACAAACACGCACGGACGCAAAACAGCCAGTAGTGCGTATGCAAAAGTAAACTTAACACAACTCCGTTTGCCTATATGCTATTTGCTTAAAGACTAAATAAATTGTCAGGAGGTAGGCAGGATTCTTTGAACAGACCTTTTACTGGTGCCAAATTAGGTAGAGCTTTATGGCGTTCGAAGTAATGGAATTAGTCAGTGTGGCTGTTGAAAAGACTTATATAACTTTAAGTGCTTTGTGCTAAGCAACTAATCTACTAGAATGGTCTTTGGTATTTAGGACTTAGTATTTTTGTTATTTGAAATACTTACGTGTTTTTGAAATGGTGGTGGTAATTGAATTTAGCAGAGAACTTAACTGTAATATTATCGTTGACAGGACATAATACGCCACTTGTGAAAGACACGGCTTTTATTGCTGCACTGCTAGTTATTTGATTTGTGATTTACGATAATGTCAACGGGCATTTGCGGTTATGGTATAGGTACATACATACCTTTGATTTGCCTGACGTTTCGACGTTACACTGGCCGTGGTCACAAGCTGACTAACATAAGATAACATTATTGTATATTATGGAACTCGATAGTTCAAAAGTTATGATTTACGATCTCCAAACTTTCAATCTAAGCGCTGCGCACTGAGAAGTTGGCTTACCCTTTCCCATCTTCCTGATTAAGTTAAGCAGCTTAGCTTCCTGCATAAGTTATCCCTGCTGATCAGCTCCGTAGCCTCCTTCAATGATATATTTTCTTTGCTAAAGTATTACTTTACCTGGAGTGCGTGTAAAATAAGAAAAGTCCACAAATATTCTGTTGCTGATAAGGAAACAAAATATTACTCTCCAGGCCAACGACCGCCTGACAGTAAATCACAAATCCAATAAAATAACTCCAGCAATATCTCCTGCATCGGCCATTTTTCAAACAGCTATCGGGTAAGTTTCGATTAGATCTTTTTATCTCAATAATGGCCATAATGGCGGACCTACAAATAAGTTAAAGTAATTATCTACAAAAAGGGACACAATAGGTCGACGGTCCGTAAATGGCAAATAACATTTATCTAACGATTGATGTTAGCATTTTCTACGTTTACATCTGGTGGTTATGGTCTGTTTAAGGCCTTGATGTGCCAGTTCTGTTAAGGTTCTTCTATATTTTGTTTATATTGGAAAGTTAAGCTGCGCCCGTCACGCGATCTAGCGAATTTTATGTCGATATGTTTATTGAACTGTCGGAATGGAGTTTATTCGTTTTTATTCTTGAAATATTGTTACGTTTTGAATTTGGATGAAAAAAAAATGTTTCCAATACAACGCTAAAACAAGCTTGTTATCAAATGTTTGGAACTCCTTAAAATAAATACCTAAAAACGCTCCAATTTCAGGGATTGTTTAATAAGCGTTGAAAAGTTTCACTTTCTGCTTTCTGCAGATTGTAAAAAATAATATTTGAAGCCATCTAACTGACGTCACAGTCTTACAAAATCTACAATGGATACGACAGATAGAATTTGATTGTTTTCGAGTAAATAAAAGCTAAGAAAATCTTGTAAAATGTAAGAATTTTCTTTTGTTATGAAGTATTATTACATAAAATCTATGTTGCACATAAAATATTATCTTTATCTCGGTAAGTTACGCCAGGAGAGAGTAAGAAATCCACGTAAATCGTTATCAGTTCCCAAACGAACGTGTCTCGGGGCGTACCATCAACTTCTCTGACACGAATTGTCGCAATTACTATTACAATATCAGATTCAAGTTAATAAAACTATGGAGAAATTTTCGCTAACCTTGCCTTAGGGTGTGAATTGAACGACTTTCTTTGCATATTGAGAGAAACCATTGACATTAGGCCCTGAGGTGAATGATTGTTCATCATGTAGAAGCGTTGTATGTTTTTCGATTAGCACTTTCATACTCGGAGACAGATTCTACCTGTGAGGCTTATTTCTGCACCACCACTGTTAACATGGTACATGTTTACGTTGGTGGCCCTCTTTCCGAGACTTTGCCTTTGCTTAACATCAGGCGAGGTGAAGTCTAATTGACGTGTCCTAAAAAAAACGGTAAATGTATTTCGATACTTGGATCTGTATTACATATCCATAACTATTTGGTGGTAGTTAGGACACTTGTACATGGACAATTTAGAATTTGGCCATCTTGAGATGTACATTGTGGGATGTGGATATTATGTACCCTTTTTTTTTCCTTTTTAAAGAGAATTTATGTACCTTTTTTTTCTTTTTTTAAAGAGAATATTAGCAACCGAAATTACTAATATTCCCTCTAACCCCTCCAACTAAGCTAAATTGCTTGTGATAGGAGTGGGTTCACGTTGGTAGTGTAATGGCCAGGATCGAACCCGGGACCTGTCGATCGTAAGGGCGACTCCTTAACCACTAAGCTACCGACCCTCTGGACATTTTGGTATTTGGTCACTCTGTAGATACTTGAGCCCTTTCAGCGTCGTTTTTTAAAAGCAATTTAAAAATAAACTCCTAACTCGAGATTTTTTTTAAGTTTGTTAGATTCTACAAGCTTATTCCAAAACACCAACGATGCATATCTTTTTTTTATCAGTTATCTGCTTTGCATTTTTGATTTTATCTACATAATCTTAATGTACTCTTTATGTATATAAAGACCGTTATGTCGGTAAAACAGCTGATGTAGACTTTTTAAAACACTCATGTTTATAATTATAAAATTAAAAATTGAAAAATACATTAAAAAATAAACATTCCACAACATTCTACACAACGCTATCTAGACCCATGCTAACTTAACTAGCTTGTGTAATTGAATCTGCGGTTAAACATACTTAGATACTTTTTTTTTGTAAATACATACAAATTATTTATAGAAACACCCAGATCAATGCAAATAGCCATTATTCATGCATACAAATATTTGCACTGTGCGGGAATCGAACCTGCTGCGCCTGCTGCGTGGCAGTCGCGTTCACTACCGCCACGCCACAGCCGACGCTCCCGACATTCCCCATCCCCACTTTAACCCCCATAAACGGCTCAACCGATTTTCTTCATGTCTAAGAACACTCGCACATATATGTCACTTTTAATAAAAAAAAACAAATTTAAATCGCTTCATCCGTTCGGGAGCTATGATGCCACAGACAGACACGTTAAACTTATAACATTTAATAAACAGATGGTATTGTAGTTATTCAACCTGATTTGTATCTAGGACCTTGAATACGCACCCAATAGATCCAACACCAGAACGACGACATTTCAATCTATTACGACACCAAGATTCTTGCAAAATGGTACAGTCAACCAACGCATAATTTAATACAAAACAACTTTTATTTTCAAAGTACTAGAGTTGAAAATCTATAAATATGACAAACGATTGTTTTTGTAACAAAATATTTTGATTAGTCGATTTTCTAAGAACATTAGTTCTTTTTGACGTAATCGATTTAAAGTTGAGGCTGTCATGGAGTTCTTATCGCGAATAAAATTATGCTAACAACATGCTATTTGCATACATTAGTTGCATTCTGGATATAATATCATTCAGGAATAGGTAAGTGTGTTTGAAGATATATATTTTTGCATTAATTCACACTGATTGGTATCATTATAACGGTTTATATATCAGCATAATAACTCTTAGTATTCTATTCTTTTAGCAATTATTTTTCTAACATTAAAGACTAGATATTATTTATAATATAAAAATGAATCGCTAAATGTGTTGGTAAGCGCATAACTCAACAACGCCGGGGCCAATTTGGCCAATTCTCTTTTAAAATGTTCATTGAAGTTCAAGGATGGTTTTTTACGGCGAGAAAAATTCGAATAATTGCCGGGAACCGACATCCACGCGGGCGGAGCCGCTGGTAAAAGCTAGTTTATAATAAAAAGGAAATAATTCGATGCTTTCATTTTAATATCTTATATGGTATACCTATTTGTATATTTTGACATACATTTCCTAAAATATTTGACATCCAATTAAAACTGACTGAATCAGGCTTATCGAATTAAAAAGACGATTAAATGCCAAACATATTTGGATTTCAAACCATAAATTGGGATGAAAGAAAGTAGAAATTCCTTCAGATGTACGTTAATTAACCATCGATATATAGATAAAAGCGCAGCTATTTCAACAAGAGAAATCTGTCTAATTGATATAGCACAAACTATGCATATTAATTAAAAATATTAAAAAAAAACTAACATAGTTTTAAAAATGGAAACTAACGTTGTATTAGTGATGGTTATCGGTATGTCGAAATATTTGTAAACGGTATCGATATTGCTGACATGAAAAGTCACGATATCGTAGTGAGAAAGCCGCGCTATTGTCGATAAGTGGGCCACGATGAGCGCTAAGTATCAGATAACTCAACCGCTCAATTCAACTAATTGACAACGACCACCAACGATAAACATGGACAATTTCATCTGTGCTTTACGGAACCTGACTATTAATAGTTCTATAAATATTCATAGATTTTAAAAGACAACGGAATCGGCAATTAATTTAAATAGCTTCCCGATTATAATATGACCGTTGACAGACGAGACTGGTTGTTTTATTAAACTGTTATTTCTTCACGGTATATTATATTAGTCGAGTAAAAAATCGATTGTTTACGAAGGACATTACAGTACATGACCTGTCAACGAGACAGTCATACGTGACTAGTGTTGTGAAAACGTATCGATATTCACTCGAAGCTGTGTGCAATATGGTTTCTTAGAATTAATGAGTAGCTGTATAACAGATGGTTTTATTGCTTCATATTATAGTCGTTATGAATTTAAAGAGTGGTAGTTTATACGGAGGTCTTGTAAATATACTTCAAGCTTTTATCTATATAATACGGCATGTCTGAAAATTAAACACGGAGAATTCTTGCTTTTACAGCTTTGGGTCGCGACCTAATGAAGTTTTAAACCTTATCTTTTACGATAGGAAGTCATTTTTACACGTTAAAATCTTACGATTGGTGTGGATTGGAACTTACACAATAGATAAGTGAGATTTTATCTGCTCCTGTTAAGATTATTTCCCTTTATCAAGTTTTTACAATCACTGTGTGAAAGTCATACACCATTCTACGTTAATACGGTGTTTATTGTATAGTATGTGTTTATTGGTTGATGGCTTACACAGTACGGCCGTAAAAATTACTCAGAAGCAATCAATTCAACAATTTAATTACCATAGCGTCATTTTTCATTAACATAATCGTTATAATTAACTCAAAGTAGTCAAGTAAAACTCGTAAACGATGCTAAAGTTGACAGCTCAATTTTCTCGCGCACAATACTATTTAACGGTTTTTACCAGTTCTAACCAAGGTGGACTGTGTAAATTCCTCTTATTTGTGTCCGTAGTATGTAGGCCAATTTGTTACTTTTCAACAGTGACAGGTTTTGAAACGTAGGTATTAAAAAGCGGCGCCGACACCGTTGTATTAATTTGTTGATACGTTATTTGCGATTTTTATCGATATTTTTTGTATAGATTACAACACTAGTTCCTTTTTTGAAATGGCGCGCGTTTGAAATATTATATGCGATTATTTGATGTTTATTACAATTAAACTGCAATATGATTCAATTTGTGCGTCATTTCAATCTTCGTGGAGTATTTAAACGATATTTTACAGTTCAAATTGGAAAATCGGCACTCAAATCTAGGCATTTTTGTTTGTGAATGGGTTGACCGCCTGCGGGCATCGTCTATTTACTGTTTTGATGCATATTTTTATCTGTGAAACGGCATTTTATGCGATTTGGTAGATTTATAATTAGCTATGAAAATGGACGATGCTGAACTTTGCTATCTCCGGGGGTCACGAGTATCCTTCCTTGTTAAACTGCCTACCAGATGTCACCATAATAAAACAATAAAAATTTCGCAATTTACTCTCATCAATTGACCTCACCGAATTCGGAGATCGTGCATTATCTTACCGAATGACACTTAGTGCAATTAAGGGCCGTACCAGACATGCTATCCTCGCAAAAAAATGTGTTTCCGCGGTATATCCATATCGAGATAATGTTACCTTGCGTACACCTTGCATGTGTCGATACATGTAAGAGGACACGCCGGCCTCACGGTGTGTAAAGAAAATAAAATATGATAAGTGGGTTCGTAAAACAAAGGTCGTTACTTTCAATAAGGACGTTTTGGAAGCAGAAATGTGGTTGTAAATCATATGTCATTGTAGGGATCGGTTACCGCGATGAAAACTTGTTGATACATGAGTGGATCAAGTTCCCAAAAATTCTGGCATTAACCTCGAGATTCGAGATGCGAATTATATTATTGATCACCAGTACAAGGCTGACAAATGCCACTGGGTTTTGTTTTTATTACTGATTGCAAGCTGCGGTTTGTTTTTTTGATTTAAAGGTAGGTTTTTTATGGCTGTTTATGGTGTTTGACAGTTATCTCAGCTGTTGGTAAGTGAAGATGTGGCCAACGGTGAAGCACGCTTGCCTAGAAGTAACCTATTCACTTTATTAAAATTGAAATTATTATGAAAAATTCACTTTAGTTTTGAAGACATCCAGTTATAGCTATCCGGACATTCCATTTCTTGGCGGTACGCATGATAAACGTGTCACCGAAACATTAGTAGTGTAACACTCACGGGATATTTATACTGTTGTGTATTTGTTTTGAGTAATTGCATGAGACTGCGGTTCCCCTGTGCAGTCCATGGTGCATTTGGTCTCGTGTCCCTTATGTCCTATTTTCTGTACTAAAGACGATCTGAATAGAGCCACTGACAGCGCGATTAAGATGGCAGAATTCTATTTCCGAGTAGTGTAATTATTTATGAAAGCGAATCGTTGACGCAAGAAGAAGAGGAAGAAGATGTTTTGAGTAATCAATATTTTGGCGCTGTTTCAAGTTTCAAGAAACATCGAATTGTTTAATACGTATAGGTCATAGTCTACAGACAAAATGGGGCGTATGGATTTTCCATTTTAGTTTCTCAACGCTTTGTTATAAGCATTAAGCTTATTTTTCGTTCGGATATTCAAGAATTTTTCCCTAAATAGTGATACGTGTTCATTGCAATAAGGAACAGGTATTTAATATTACACTTTATGTCGGCTCATGTCGTAAACGGGAACTTGGTTTTATTAGCGTTTTGTGCTTGCTTATAAACTTGCGTTTATATGGGAGTAAGTAAATATTCAGATGGGTAATACACTTTGATAGCTTATAACCAAGTCTTTGCTCGAATTAATGCACGGCTGTTTAAAAGTATTTCTTTACAATATGAAATCCTGTAAAAGATTTAAGTATGACAGATTTTTTTTTATACCACTAATAATGCACCTACTGAGACTTCCTCGCACCACCTTTGGTTGACTGGTAGAGAATGCCTATAATATTAAGTTCGCCTATGTACTTGTGCATGAACTTTTATAAATAATAAAAAAAAGGTGGCCATTTAAGTTTGAATATTGCGTATTTTCATTCATTGAATGAAAAAGCTTGAAGTCAAGGTTACAAGCAAGGGGCTGTGATGTAGCCATTGCTACCATACCTACCATAACACTACCATTGCAACACCGTAAACCAGTGAAAACCGAGCCCAAGACATTACTACTATACATAAACGTAAGCGCAAACTCATGCGCTATTTTACGACCATTAACGCAGTCTGCATAATAATCTACAAATTTGATTATAAACCATACATATTCCTGATTTTAATTAAATTTCCTTATTTGCGAACCGTTTACAACTGCAGCGGAATATAAATTAAATAATGATTAAATAGAACATATATTAAGTTTAATTAATTAACATAAGGAAACAATATACGTCATGTCCTCAGGTATAAATAGATCCATATATTATAATATTTTATTATTAGTTGCGTATGCGCATAGTAATCAATCTTATGTGACTAATAAAATAATACTTATAAGAACATGAGAAATGGTGTCTCGTCATCAGTCGCACATATCTCGCATGCATAATTTACACTTCTTACACAATGGCATAGACTGAGTCCAATTCCTACGATCCTGGCCCTCGCTGCTTCTATTTTTTTAATTGGTTTCATACTTTAACATCTCGTCCTTTGTCGCAGTTGGTTAAAAATGAAAAGACTGTTACAATTTGTTAAATGATTGCTCAAGCAACCAAGACGTCGGAATCTTCGTAAATAATAAAATGACGCAAAATAAATCGCGACTAAAACCGTTAAAAGAATTTTATTTGAATTACACATACATACGTACATTAGGATTCTGAACGCGCGTAAACGTGTTTCATAGACAAGCAGAATGAGTGAATGCTATCAAAATATTGAAAGGAACTATTGCACTATTTTCAACTGTAAGCATATTATTATAAGGTCAAAACTTGTATGACGTGTGTAAGTCAGTTGACAACCAATTTTCAAATTAACGGTATTAACCACTGAATTGACTTCTTAATGTAATTTCCTTGCGAGACCTTGATAAATTCGTTCAAGGTTCTTCATCGGATGTCGTCTGAAAATTTGTTCGGTATGGACGACAATTGACGATATTATTTGAAGGTAATTTAGTCTTCAGTTGATGATTAAGCAGTAAGTATAGGGAAAATAAATATTAAGATAGTATGTTTTTAAAACAGTGGCGAATGTACTACTCAATTTACATAACGGACGAGTCTTTTAGCATACAGCCAGGAAAACTGTCGAAGATCAAACCGTAAGCCATTAATTTCCATTTAAATATTTACAAAAAGACACCTGACAAAATAACACATAATTTTAATGGATGACGCCAGACGCTTGACAGACATTTTTGTTTAGAATATAAATTTGAAAGCACGTGTCTTCAAGATTAGATTGGTCTAGCTAGACGTTGAAGAAAAAATCCGTGCATAATTTCATGCAAATTATTATTTTGTAGAGGCTAAACGTCCGGTCTAATGTTATATAAAGTCTGTCACAGACTATACGACAAGAATGAAACAAAAACGACAATAAGTGATGGACTGATGAGACATCTTGAACCTTGGATTGTAGAACGTATTGGCTGTGGGGACAGAGTAAAGCGAATTTTAACTTTATCGATCGGGAGCCGGTATATCGGATGTACCGGATCTGTGTGTACGGTTAATTGAAAAAAGATGTTGTCATTATAACACTTTTATGGACTAAAACTATTTTTAACGAAAACAATTGCCATTTATCGATTGCGATCATGTCTGCTGAAAAGTAGCCGAAACATCGGGTTAAGTGTAAATTTATAATAAAATAATAACGGATAAATCGCGATAGAATCCATTGGAAAGTGGTTTTATTTAAATAAGCTATATTCGCGTAAACTTCCAACAACGTTTATGGAATCTTCACTCAACACTGGTATTCTTGGATTGATTAAAATAAACTCTTCTGTATCTTCATGGAAAGTGTGCATACTTCGCGTGTGACCATTCAGATTGCACACACTTAATCTTGCGTATCTTTGTATCAAGAGAACACATTCACCGCTATAACCAACAAAAACTATAGATCCATTGGCAATCATATACATAAATCAAATTAAAAAGAAACATACAAATACTTGATATTGATATATGATTTAAAAGTGTAGGCGTCCAAAGGAAAAACATAAACAACACCAATGTTCTGAAATACAAAGTTGTATGCTAAGCTAATAATACCGCAGGACTTATTTTCATTATTCACTGATGACATACCGCGTATGTGGAGCCACCTTTACAATTTATTGCATTGAATATCTGTGTATATAGGCCAGTGGGTTTGTGCATTGCATACATTGCTTGATGAATTGTAAACAAGTTCGGTTATTATACACCTGATTTATTATACCAAATTGGCGGTTTCTTTAGTCGCTAGTCTACCGATGAAACTCTTATTTATGTCTATAATAAAGACATATAGACGGCAGCGTATCATTATAGCCTTGTTTCAAATAATATTGATAATACGAGCTGAAATTAGCGGTATGCAAGTACTGATTTGCAAGCCAGTAATGTATTGCATTGCGATAGGATTACGGTGGTCGATAGCGGTTGCTAAATCGAAAGGAAGTTAGTTTTAACAGGGTCTGTAAGGTGCTGTAAGTGTCGTATTTTACGAAACAGTAATCAGTAGCATGTGGAAATATCGAAGGAAATCGAAAGCGTAGTGCGAATAACAGACTTAAATCATTTCCCGGCTTCCATAACTTACCCGGAATGAAATTAAATTTAGCATAATGTAGAAGCTGGCCATTCTGGAAACGCAGTAAGCGTGATGGGTAATATACACCGGAAATGATCAGGGGCGACAGAAGCGATCGTTATGTCTCAACTTTATATACTAATTTTGACAGAGATGTTACGTCTTTAGCAGTATTCTACCGTCTCCCTACCATGGTGAATGTTCTGATGAGCTCTTCCAATTAGTCCCACCCTCTCCTTTCCTTCATAGAAAGACACGTGCAGGGCTAAGATGCCTACCGTATACGGTGAAGAGTATACCTGCTAGAACTAAGCGTTTCAGTGACTCATTCCTATGCCGCACAACTAAGACCTGGAACTCCCTGCCAGCTGACGTGTTTCCTTCTTCCTACAGTCCCGGTTACTTTAAGCGGGGCGTGAAAAGGCATCGGATAAGGCCGTCAAGCTGAGTGCCACCACTGTTAACATGGTACATGTTTACGATGGTGACCCTCTTTCCAAGACTTTGCATTTAGCTTAACATCAGGCATCAGGTGAAGTCCTTTATAAAAAAAGATTATTGTGAACTTGTCATTAATAAAATAAAAATTAAAAATAAAGAATACCCGTGCTTTTTTCTATAGGTCCATATCCGTGCTCCTCTGAAGCGTTGCCCAAAATTGTACCAAACTTCAACTCGAGTAACTGTCACTTTCGTATCCCTCAATGCGCCTGCCCGCCAAAGCACTGTCAAGTCTGTCAACTGTCAGTTACCGTTTTGGCGGGTTACTTTATACCAAAACGTGACAACCAATGATAAATGTTAACACATTCATGTTTTAAATAAGTCAGAACTTATAACTTAGGTATCTATTGCTACGTTAGCTTAAATTAGTACTATACTTGGAATATTATTTATTTAGTAAGTATTATGTATATCTATCTATACCAGCGGTTCCTATGTCATATTACTGACTAGCTTCACGGAGTCAACTTGACCAGTAAGAATGCGCGCCTTTTGACATTACAAATAAGTAATATAATGCCAATATAAGTGTCAGAATGCATTATTATCTCATCTATCCAGTTTCTAAGACCCATTCAAAATTCGAATTTCAAAATTGATTCCCGCCTTAACCCAGGCAGGAACTGTCACACGATTTTTTTTTCGTGAACACTCACATGAATACCGACACTTTGAAAGTCCATTGCATAGAGTGGTAAGTGGATACATAAAAATATTTGTGTAGCCCTGAATAGTACAGTAAAGCAACATAGTGTAACCTGATTTGAAGTTCTCAGTACTATTTGAGTAATACAATAGTTTGTATCTTTATACGCATGACGCCATGACACTTACAGTAAACAACTTTTGTTAGTAAAAATATTTGTTTATTTAAACTCTTCCAAGAAATACAATGAGGTCAACTATTATTTACAGTATGTTTAGATTCGTATTCTACATATAAACACCCTTTACTAGGTATTTTTTATTCAAAACGAGCTGTTGCCTATGGCTCCGCCCGCGTGAATGTCGGTTATCGCAATCAAACATAGCTTATATTTTTTTTTGTATGGTTTATATGATTTCTGGATGTAAATATGGAGGATGTTGTATGGCGAAACCGATAAGGTTCAATAATAAATACTGTGGAATAAATAAATACAAGTGTGTTGTTAATATGTAAGTATAGCCTGTATTCTGTTTCAAGCAAGCCCTCCATATCGGTCTGTACCAAATTTCATAAAAATCAGTTCAGTGGTTTAGGCGTGAAAGCGTGACAAACAGACAGAGTTACTTCCGCATTTAATAATAGTGTTATGGATTAGAATTAAAACTGACCATTATCCGATGAATGCTTAATTTATTCAATATTTTTATTGCAGCGGCTCGGCCATGATTGACAGACAGACATTTGAATTATGTCAATGACAGCTGTCAAGTATTTACGAGTGATACATTAATAAGTGATACATGCCCATAAATAACTGTTTTTATGACCTTGGTGACCCTTTGACATAATTACTTTAGATTTTAATGATTCTTGACAACGTGGTTCCCGCCAGAATATAATTTGGACCACCCTATCTCTTCCCATGCGGTGTCGTACAAGGCGACTAAGGGCTGTTTAACATCAGATAAATATATACAGCCCAGAATCAGCCTCAGATATAGGCTCGAGTCAACAGTAGTACCCGGAATATGACATTAGGCTCATGTATTACATGGGATAGATTACAATTATTCGTAAAATATGGATCGGTCGTACAGAGGCGAATTACTCTGTCCAACCCTCCGGGGATAAAGGCGTGATTATATGTATGTATGTTGACCCCTTCTGAAAAAGAAAAAAATTTTAAACACATTTTTTTGTTACTGATATCATTGACTGATATGAAAAATAAACTTGACACATTAACTATTAATATTAAAATTTTCTACATAAATTCTTATGATAGATTTTAATTATTCCTAATTGTGTGACCTTCAGTAACCTTAGTCAAATCTATTACATACAAAACACTCCTCAATAAACAAATTAGAACAGAATCAATAAAAAATCTTGAAAAGGAGGTTTCAGACTAACAGAGAGGTAAGGGAGCCATTTCTCAATCATTCTGATGCAGACATTGAGAAATGATTTACTATGATTAGACTATTAACCATCAGTACCGGTTTGCTTTTAGTCATTATGCATGCCTGCAATTGACATGGCATAAAGTAGAACATGCGGCTACTTAACGATTAATATTTTTTTCGCCGCCATTTTTATTTCTCGCTTGAATGCTTTGATATCTTACTAGTGTTGTGTTGGTTCAAAGGTGTTGCTTACGCGGAAATGTTCGTTGGAATTACGTTTTGCGTGTCAAATGTAGTGTGCCTACAAATTGTTTAATTAATGAGACATGTATCTAATTTGCACAGGACTTAGGTTTTATTGCCTTCGGTTCTATTAAGCGTACGGCGACTGATTATAAAGTGAATTATGTCCTACATGAGCATAGATCTAGGATCGATGGGTCGGGCTAACCGTCACAATAGCCCTAGCAGGCATAGATCTAAGATGATGATGCATAGCGCACACCTCTCTTTAGGGAAGTATTTCAAGTCTAACAATAAGTAAAGGTCGTCTCAAGGTCCATTGGAGTCACTAGAATAATATCACTACAAATTAACTTTCTGCATCTGTCTGTCCCTATGCTACAGATTTTGATGCGGCTTCTGTTAATAGATAGAGTAATTCAAAAGGAAGGTTTTCATGTAAATTCATTCTTAATATAGTAGTGGTTACAGCTAAATGAGATCTGTACCAACGCGGGCGGAAAAAAAAAATTGGCGGTATGAAGTTCGCCGGGTGAGCTAGTAGGTACTACATAAGGCGTACCTAGTTCCCCAATTACTTCTACACGCGTGAAGGAATATCATGCGCTTTTTGTTTATTCGAGTCCGATATACGCAACTAACCTTCAGCTTCTGTAATATGAGGCCTGGGGGAATGCCCGCAAGTAAAAAATTGGCCTGCCTGATGGTAAATTCGTCCCATAGTTCATAAATGCTTGTGGCACTAGAGATGCCATTGTAAGTTCGTTATCTGTTCAAGATATCAGCTTCTGAAAATATATCTGGCACAGGAATTCACGCTAGTAAATTATAACCTTACAATGTTGCCAATGATAAAAGCTAGCACCCAGCGAGTTCTTAATTTAAATGGTCAGCAATATTATACCGTGGACAGAATGATCCATACTTTTCATTACGCAGGGTGTTTTTAAATACACTTTATGAACCACGACGAAGTGCCCTTTAGCTATTGCTCATTTGCTACAATATTGTAAAGATATTCAATACAATTTGCAATGCGATTGGCTATTAATTGTCAGCCTGTGACCACGGCCGGTGTAACCTGGTCGAAACGTCAGGCAAATCAAAGGTACGTATGTACTTATACCAATTAAATGAATTGTGATTGATCATAATTTGTGACAGTTGGGAGACACTATTAGCCCATAGCATCGAGGTTTAAGGGCTGATTGACTGTTTTTTTTTTGGATACAGAGTCGGTTACATCCGTTTCGAATATTAGCTAGTAAGGTAAGTGATTGCTTGCAATTGCTCGATTGATTATATGATTAGCTAGATCTCATCTTCAGAATCTATTGCGGCTAGTATAGATTTAAACCCATGCGTCATCAACACTAGATTAATACTAACGGTTGCTATTGTACCACTCATCACGATACCAACTCCACCATAGTCCATAACGTTGTGTAACATAGCTGTTTACGAACAAAAAACATACCAGTTTCTATTTTAATAATCTCATTCCTCCGTACCCGAATAAGGCAACCATTTTGAGCTGAACCGAAAACTTTAATTGAAAAAATATCGGTCAGTCGAAAATAAAAGATAAAAACTATTTATATTAAGTACGTGACAACCGCATGGTCACCGTAGCGATGGTGTGCGCGTGCGCCGTTCCGTCGCGGCTTTTTGTGAATGAACCGAAAGCGGACAGGTTCTGTTAGAACACATTTAACGGGACTTACCTTCTCTTGTAATATTTTTTTTATTTGTGGTACGAAGTAAGAGCTCCCATTTTGAACAGGTGGTGACCTCAAAAGGTTGATATGCCCATGGTAAGAGAATGGGGTGATAATGGTGCCACTTCTCTGTAACCGTATTATAATTGTTGAAATGTAAATGAGGGATTTTGACAGACTCAGCGTTTTTTTGTTTGATGACCGGTAAGTACAGTCAAATCTAGCAAACAGTTTGATTTGCCCTTAATACGAGAGCTTTAAGATCATTTTGAGACCACGTCTTCAAGATATTTCTGACGATGACTGTACTTATACAACCATTCTTCTAGCCTATTGATAAGCTGTTATCACAACGGTTCGCCACACCAGTCATATCAAATAAAAATTTTTTTTAGTAAATAAGTCACTTGCTTTCCAATTTTTAAGCCTTTTTAGTAATCAATATATGTATAATGTAGGTACATGTACGAAGAAAATAGTAATATTATGACATCATAATCTACAATGAGATTGTGTCGTAAATATAGATAAAACACTTTCAATCTTTGATAGCTCGGAGATTTATCACTAATAATGTTTTGCAAGATTCGTATCATAATTGATGTTGTTTTTGCAAAATACATTGATATCTAGTTTAGCAATCATTATGTTAATATTTCTAAGAACGTACATAATATTATCACAACTGTATTTCTATCTCTGTAGGGGTAAACAGAGGTCTATTTTACGTGGGTAATTGCAGTCTTCTCTGACTGATTCCTCCTGCCTCTGGCGTGGCGGTAGAGAAAGCGACCGCTACGCAGAAGGCACGGGTTCGATCCCCGGTTAGTACAAATATTTCTATGCATCAAGAATTTGCATTGCTAGTGAAGCTATGCTTACCATGGGTCAAGATAACGTTGTGTAGAAGTCTTTCGGTCAAAAAACTGGAGAAGAAGGCCTTTGAAGATCTCGTCCTTCAATAAGCAGTCTTACTAATATAAGAGGGGAGAACACTAAACCCAGTTCGATTATATTACCAGATGATACTACGTAATTTAATTGGGTATTATCCTATAGTTGAAATAAATTATCTAACCGAGATTATTAAATTAAGAATGGTAAAAGAGCGGTAAACATTACGTCGGTTCTTATTTAATAGTTTTTATTTATTTTTAATCATCCACCCAGCCCATAATAGTAACTGATTTGACTATTAAATTTTCTGACGTCACTAAATCTTTTTTCATACAAGTTACCTTATAACTTATCGTTTTGATTTTTAATAAAAAGTAGGTAACAAATTTGACTAGTCAGTAGTATACCCAATTGGAGAACACGAAATCCCTATTGTTATTTTCATATCAAGTCGTGACCACGGGTGCTGCAATGTACCCGAAACCGCAAAAGTATGTTTTTTCTAAAAAAAAAACTATCACGTGAAGTCCCGAACTTTTATAAAAAAAAACTACGAAATGGCTATACTGCAAGACTGATAGTAATACTGTATTTACATAACGATCTATAAGAGGCCCCATATGGATTCTGCCACCACGCTATATGTATATTCATTACTAATATTTAATTCGTAGTACCAGAATACTCACAAATAACTGTTAAATTGCAATTATTAAGCACAATTTTCCTGTTTTTCAGCACTAAATCTTATTACTAAGAATATCTGAGAACGATTTATTTTGGTTGTCCTCAGAAATTGTAACTTTTTGAGCACTATCCGTGCGGTTAGCGGTCGGTGACGTAACTGAAACGTTATTGCTCTGACCTACTGAGTCGTAACTTATTGTAGTAACCAATTGTTTTTTTTTGTTTGCAGGTACGTTTGCTGGACTTACGTATACACCACGGAGGACAGAATATGATTAAGTAATTTCCTTCTAAAGTAAAGCCAACGAAGCGAGAGAAAAAAGGTAACTTCAAGCGCATTCCAGACAGGAATGAAATTGCTCATATGATGGCGGATCTGACAGAGAACCACTGTGCTTTCCTGTACTACGAAACACGCAACGACAGCTGTCGCTCTGCCATTGTCGCCTACGTGTGATATGTGCGACAAGGACAGAGAAATAATCGCTAGTTATCGCAACATAACTCAGTAATGGTCGCTTTGTTTACCTTTTTACTCTCGTCTCGTTGGCTTTGCTTTACATGGCATAGAGACGTACCTACTGTGGTCTGAGTAGTTCGAGTCGTTAAGTATGAAGTCTTCTTCTTTTCCTGTCAATGTCTTATAAAATGTATTAAATTTTTTCGGCTCAGCATATTCCGCGATAGTACAGGTATCATTAGGCCCGCCGCACATGACCACACTTTTACACGGCAGGTTTTAAAACCTGCCGTGTAGTAAAGTAGTAGTAAATAGTACCGAACTCCGCATTTACTTTTACGCGTCAACGCATGACGCGTAAAAGTAAATGCGCATGACGTTTATGATGGTATGGTGTCAATGTGACAATTAGCGGTGTAGTGCTTAATCTTAAGCTTATGAGAGCTCCTGTGAGTTTTCTTCGAACTAGTTGCCAGTTGATATAGGTTTCCAGTATAACTACGCGTAATTTGATGTTTTTCGTGAAGCAACTATCATCAGATCTAGTCTCTGGAACTCCTGTACTCATCCAGTGTACTTAAGAGCAACTCCAAGAACGCAATCCAAGTAACAGAACAGCACACTCTGGGAAAACAGAATTTCAAAATAGAAGTGGCTTGGATTCGACAAAAGAAGATAAATTTAAATAATGACGATCTTGTTACTATCACGACATACGAGTTTATTTCATAATCAAAAACTTACTTATAATGCGTGTAACCAATAAAATATTAATCTGTCTATAGTATAACGACCTGAATGTGCAATCTATAGGGTCTATAAGTTAACAACATAACGCTCTCATACAATTCGTCACGATTGTGCAATTACGAGTACGTAATCTGATCTTTTTTTAGCAAAAAACCGAGATTTACAAATCTAAATATCTAATGGTTTTGGTTATATTTCGTTATACGTAAATGCTATTGCATTATTTGATAATTTTTGTACGAAGGCTTTTGGGGTCAAGGCAACCTTACTTACAGCCATAAAACCCCCAAGTCCGAATAGAAAACCTTCACCAAAATATCTGTCAAACAGTAGATTTACCAGCTTATAGTTGAGCTTTGGACACCGGAGATTACTCATGATAATGTACGTCGTCGATGTTGCTCAAACCCTAATATTTTGACAACAGCTTAAATCATACCTACATAAAATCACGTCTGTACATCCCCGAGGCGTTAGGCAGAGTGTTTCGTCAACTATAATTTTTCGGTACCCCGTAATAAGAGAGTCTATTGTCGTCAAGTAGGCTATATGTTTACTGTCGGATGAAAAACAGCCTATAGCTTAAATCACATCCATTTAAATATCATTAGTGTAAAATCTATTGAAATGAAACTATAGTACCAACAAACTAAAGTAACAAGATAACAAACATCTGAATCTTGGCAACATGAAGCCGCTATATAAACAACTACACAGTTACCGAGTTTCCGCGAATCAACAAGAAACAACATTATCAGTTCAAATAAATTCAAAGTAAATGTAACGAAATTGCCAAGTACCACAATACACCTGTCAACGAAGCACAATCAAAGGCCTAGGGCACACCGTTGCGGATACCGCTACAGTCGCTAAAACTGATACAGTTGGGACTCCGCGGCGGCCACATCGATTATATTAAACTATTTGTTTGCGGCTAGATGTGCTATTCTGATTGTCATTGTTATTGGTATTAAAATTTGGTTACTGTACTTTATTCAATATCAACCAGCAGTTCTGTAGGTATATGTTTTACGAGTCTCTTTGATCAATGATATATCCTTTTGACAATGTGACAAAATTTCGGTGCTATTCAATGGGCGTGAGAAAAGAGAAAAATATTGAGTATTCCGTGTTGAGGTTAGAATTTCAAGATTTTATTTTTGTACTCTAATTAAAAAAAAATCATATGTAAATTGCTAGTAAATAATGTCAATTAATTCCATTTTATTCTGCAGTATTGTATCAGTTATACTTTTTGTGCCTAGAATATTTAAACACAACAATAACCTGGGCCTTCACACGTTCTGATTACCTACTACAATAAGTACTTTAATAAGGAAGAGATATGCAACCTTGAATTTCTAAATTGAATGCAATCAATCTTTTACGGGGTCATTTGTGCATCTAAAAAGAGCCTTAAGTAAATAAATTATAGTTTTCAATTCAAGGAATTTTAACCTAATAAGCAACAAAGACTAACTTCTTTGTTTATCGCGTGAACTTCCTCGTAAAAAAAAAAACAAATTTCATTAACACTTTATCAAATTATCACTTCGTTTTTCATTAAACTGATTGATCTAGATTACAATCTGTAACTGTTAAAACTTATATAATAGTAAAAGCATTGTAATCGCCCATGTTCGTCGATACGGCCCTATATCTCGGTAAATCGATAAGATGTCCGGCAATGTCAGTAAATTGACGTGTATTTACCGATAATATCCGCCGACCCATACCTTGCAAGCGCAATAAATTTGAAGACGGTTAATTCGGTAACATTAAGAGGTCGTTGCAACGTTGTACTCCGGGCCTTAGATCGTAGATGCAACGGGATGATTTTGTACTGCAGGAGTAATGTCCAACTTACAGTTATTTTAGATTGTATACGAATATAACAATTTTGTTAGGCAATAACTTGTCTCCTGCAGTCGCCCTTTGAGGTTGTTTAATACATTCCAAGTTATAATCTTATCTTTTAAACCTATCATATTGCCATCACAATAAATGTTTGCAGTTTGGATCACGGGATATGATCTTCTACTTTTTAATTTTTTACGGGATTGATTATCGTCTGTGCTCCTCCTCCCGATTCAAAGAGAAGAGGTATTCCTCGAAGCGCCACCGTATTTACTCATATATTTTTTCTCTACTTCGGTCATTACATCTTCTACCAAACAACACATCCTTCATCCAGATCCAGCGATTTCAAAGCTAAATAGAAACTGACAATTGATAAATTATTATTATTCCAACCATTAACATTTCTACACTTTATAAACTTAAAAACAGTACCTAAATATAACAAATAAACATTATGTGAAATCGATCATAAACATTTCACGATGCACACAAATGAAATCGCGGCTCACACGTAATTGTTTCATACATCGAACGAACCGATGTCGGCTTGAATCGAATAAATCATTCGCTCCGATTGACGGCTAGAAAATCGATTCGGTCGTGATCGCATGCCGACATTCCACACCACTGTTTTTATGTACCTTATTTGAATAAAATTTCTTATTTAATATTCCTTATGCGTTATTCGAGTGGTGAGCGGATATGGTCCGTGTATGTTGGTATTAATTACATAGTGCGGGTTGGTACTGTCATGGCCGTCTATTGCCGACAACCTCGGTGCATGGTTCTAATTACTGATTTTAAAAGTAAAGTTCTGACAGCATGGGGTACCTTACCTTAATGAATATTTTGGAACATGGTCAATTTTAATTGTAACTGCCGCTAATGCGCCGCCATAATGCTGTGAAGATGTCTTACATCATTTGCAACTGGCTACTAATAAAAATTACATTTATGCTTCTTCTCTGATAAAATTTATAACCAATAAAGTCACTATTTTCTGTGTGGCGATAGTTTGGTGATAGATATTCCGTACTGACGAAGTTTCGGGGCACTTTGTGATCATCTAATGCCTATATAATTAGTGAAACTGATCCTTTCCCAACTGAGTTCTTACGATTTGTACTGGAATGGTAGATACCTTTACCGATCTCATTAACTCAATGCTGAGCGACTTACGGAGTGACTTACCAGTGATGACAGAACCCCTCATAGCACAAATTTGTGCCTAGGCCGTTCATTTGACGCCAGACGTAGCATTTGTTAGAGGACCATCAAACCTCGTTCCCCCACATAGGTGACCCTGACGCGTGATCTAGTCTTACAAACATGTGAGATGAGTGTTCACGGTTTTAGGATATACAATGTTCCGTTCCATTCATGTACCAAGATGAAAGGAACATTCTACTTCTCAAGGAACCTATTTAGAGTTTATCCTCAGTGCAAATGTTTTAAGCAATACTTACTTTGGGTCTTGCGTCTCATTGAGGACTCAATCTCAGTCTGCCACCAGTGATGACCGTTTCTCTAAAGATACCAAAGCTATGATGCAGCAGTGTAGTGTCGAAATCCGTCCAGAACTTGCCGGTGATAAAATAAAATGATAATTGCTTAAGTTCTCGTAATGTAATTCAGTCGGAATTGTGTCAATAACCTCTTTGTAATGGTTATTTTTATGTTTACGAGTATACGTGTTGATGTATTCGGTGATCTCTCTTTATAAAGCTGTTTTGGTTTAACATTTGTACATTACAGTGTTCGATTTCGGATAAATATTGTGTGGTTACTGGTGAAGTAGTGTACAAATGCCGCTCTACCATTGCGTGGGTGTCGTATGAGCTGATTGGAGCATAGGACTGTTCTCCAACCGATAGTGATCATTAGAAAAGTGTGCGGTGGTCTCTGATATGTGGGTAAAAACAGCAAAGTAGGCGAGGAACTGCATAATTATTCATTTCAGTGCAATCATCACTGGGCACATAGGCCTCTTCTACTGTTAGGAGGCTTTACTACTGTTTCCACGCTGGCCAGATGGATTGGAGAGGGTTTTATTTTGATTTTTCCTACTCTCGCAGTAATATCGTCTGCGTACTTTTCTGTTACTCGCCTCTTACGCCACTCTTCGGGTGAGAGTGGGTGGTGATACTTGTATTCTTTCTCCGTCATCACATGCATCAGTGCAACCATGAGAAATGGCTATTATAGACATGAATAATTTGTGAAGGGAACTTAATTCGGGTTTTTGGGCTTCTTTTGTGGATAGTACAGGATGCTCCTAAATTATATCAAGGGCCAGAGCCTCGTTTCTCTCGCGACTTCACTTCAAGATATATACCTTTTTTTTACGAACTGACTAAAACCGCACTCTGACTGAGGGTCGTGGTGCTAACCCGGAATTGAGGTTGTCTTCGACATATCCTTCGCACCCCGTCTGATCCAGGGCCATCTCTTACGGTCTGGCCCTCTTCGGGAGGGGGAACAACGGTGTACCCGAATCGCCCCCGGAATGGGATGGGTAGGTAGTTATGTACCGGTAACTGTAACAAACTTTTTGTTTCGTGCATTCTAGTAGTCCGCATTCTGCATTAAATTCATTGTGTGTATAGTGTCATGCACATAATCCGGACATAGTAGAGTAACAACTATGAAAAAAGAATACTTGCACAATTATTGTTGTTCGTTATGCAATGCGGTTTGTTAATAGGGTTTATTAAATTGTGCCGCATAGGCACATACGAGTTCGCACTCACGTACATATTTCAGTTTATAGTATCAGGTATGATTGTACATTGTTGCATACCATTTTAATTTTTTTATAAAATATTGCGGAGAATTTCCGAGAAATATGTACAGCCAACGATAAAAGTGTAATCATTGAAGGAGAATATAATACAATAATAAACGTGTATAAGAAAATTTGTAAAAAATGGCGGTGAACAATGATATTACAAAACAATGATATTACAAACTATATATAAACCTATTTTTTGCGCCGTTTCTGATTGTCTTAATGTTCCTAGATTAATATAAAACGTCATTGGTGTTAAATAATGAAATTTTACATTTTGAGTTTGATGCATTATAAGGTTAATAAAACAGAATTTTACTTGGGTTAAATCAAGATATATAGTGAAAAGAAAATTCACTCACTGCTTGACATTTAATTATGTTACTTTCTTAAATAGTTTTTACAGCACATATGTACATTTGTGACCCCTCTATACATAGAGCTAGCTCAGTTGTCAAAGTAAGCTACCTGGAAAGTTACTGTTCGCACGTTCAAATTCCGTCTTGAATGTTGTCTTTTTCGATCTAGTTAGCATATGAATGGCTTCAAAATTCCATTAATATGGCCCAGTGAGTCACAATAACACATTTAATCACAATATTTGCATTGAAATTCGTCAATAAATAATATGATACACTTTTTTCGGTGGCGGTTATTTTTTTGATTTAGCTTTGATCTTAAATGCAAAATATATTCATTGATTCAAAACATTCTTTATAATCAACTAGATGACTCGCCCTGGCATCGCCCGTGATATATTTTGAAACCCCAAAGTCACTCCTTTAACTATAAAGTAAGCCTGCAATTTATTAATTTCAAATAATATACATGAATCTACTGGACTTGTTGACATTTAAGATTACTGTTCCGCCCCCTTGAGTAGTATCGTGATGATATAATAGCCTATGACCTTTCTCGATAAACGGTCCATTCATCACAAAAGAGTTTCAGGGAGGAAAAAGGGAAGAACGGTACAATGGAGAAACAGATGCTAGGAAGTTCTCTTAAGATGATTTTGAGGACTTTGCTAGTCAACGATTCGATGCTGACTGTACCTTATAATTGCTGAATTTAATTATTTTATATTGATGTCGGTCAAATGGTCAAAGTTTATGGCCAAGACCCACATAGATTTTAGATAATTTCGTTAATATTTTATGTAAATTCAGATCTTTATAACTTTTTTTACAACTTTTATTGGAAGTTTTTTACTTAACTACTGTATGTTAGGTATAAGTTTTTTAAATATGACCGTTAGATATGTGGAATTCGGGTTAGAAATTTTACACAAAAACTGGTACAAACTTTTCCTTAATTTGACAGATAGACAGTTGCTATGCGACTGTTAAGATAAGAAAAAGGTCTTAATTAAATATTCTCATTAATAAATTTTTCTGTCATTAGTGTCAATTGAAATTAAATTTAAGTATATAGTTTTCTAAATTATTAATTGGTTTTAATAATTATAAATACCGAGTAAAAATTATTTAACGACGATTGAGAGGTACCGGGTTCGAGATTTGGCCATTACACTACCAACGAGAACATACTCTTAACACAAGCAATTTAGCTTAGCTGGGTTTCCCTAGTTAAGCTAAATCATTAATTAATAACTCGAAGTGCATTAATAAATTTCGATTACAGGTAATTTTGGTCAATTAATTTGATAGTTAAAAACCTAAGTTTATTTTTTATAGTTCTAAATCACATCGATGACATGAAAGTCTTTAATTTATCAGGTAATTACATAATTATGTATCAAACGCACGCGTTAATAAATTAATTGTGTGGATAGAAAGCCGGCTGACGACGGCGGCGTGGGAAGCCGCAAGCCGCCCGTTGACAGAACATTATCAAGTTATAATGCGTGTGGGCATTATTACGCGTAACTTGAACAAATTTATTGTTTTTGAAAGCCATTTAGCCTAAATAGTTGGTTGATTTCTTTCGAGATATATTCTGATTGGCTTACTCTTCGTTTCATTGCTGATTTTATTATATAAATAAAAATATTTTTAGGTTATCAGCATCTTATCTGTATTTTTAGTAAAGTTAATGTCTGTTTGTATTGCTTAGATAGAATAACATCAGATTGGTCAGTTTTGATATGGTAATCTAATATATAAAATTCTCGTGTCACAGTTTTCGTTGCCATACTCCTCCGAAACGGTTTGACCGATTTTGATGAAATTTTTTGTGCTTATCCGGTATCTATGAGATTCGGCTAACATCTATTTTTCATCCCCCTAAATGGTGCAGCGGGATCTGACGCCACGGGTGCAGGAAAAAATTGGCGGTACGAAGTTCGCCGGGACAGCTAGTAATTAAATAAAAATAACATATGTTACTTTTTTAGTTTTTCTGTTTAACTTGACTAATCACAATTTAGAGGAGCCTTTCTCTGGCTGATGTTTTCAGGCGTAACCTAGGGGATAGGCAGTCAATTATTATCACGATCTAACTTTTTTATACAACGTCGTGATCCGGTGTTAAGATGCGGATGAACATCAGTCAACCAATAACCATCGCGGTCTTCTGTTGGACATAGGTCACGCCTAATGTTGGGATAGTTTAGCCTTTATTCCACACTAGCCAGACGCCCGAGGAGGGCCAGACTATAAGGGATGGCCCTGGGTCAGCCGGGGTGCGAGGGATATGTCAAAGACAACCTCACCTCCGGCTTAGCACCACGACCCACAGTCAGCGTGCGGTTTTAGACGGTTCGAGTCCGCATAACCTCTCCTTCCGGCTCCGGCCTGCGAGGTATCCGTGGGGATTTCCGCACGAAAAAAAGGCCGGACGAGTTAGTACAGGGTTTTATTTCTCGCATAAACATACATAAATATAGCTATTGTATTTGGCAAATTTTATATTTATAAAGGTGTTATGTTGTTGTGTTACATTTTTCGTTTCGCGGCACTGGTTACGTGGGAATTTGTCCTTTTTTATTTCATTATTCTTTTTTTTTTATTCAGTGTGTGGAATTTTATTTAAACAATAGAGGTGTTTAAAGTCTTATGACCTGTCAAGACGTTTTTGTGCAGCCTTCAACCACGATTACTCACTGTAATCCAATGTAATCAGTGTACACATACTGTGGGCAGTCAACGACAAAAGTTGATGAACAAATATTTGCAATTCGAATACATAGGGAAAAAGACGTATAAGATAGGAAATTTGAATCACATCGGGCGTGTCTCGGTAGCCCAATTGGTCAAGGCACTCCCCCCTGTAAGGGAAAGACTGCGGGTTCGAGTCCCGCCCGAGAAGATTCTTTTTCCTTATGTATTCTAATTGTATAGTTCGCATACTTCATGCTGTAAAAAATCATTGAAATATTTGCAATCTTTTGTTATTGCCATCCAGTATGGTGATCCAATAATATAGACACGAATCGTGTTTGCATATGAATATTATGTCAATGGTATCAGGATATTGAGGGGATCGTGACTGTCTATACACGCCTTTAGATTGGAATATCTTTTATCAATTTGATTTTCATTTAAAATTATTAAGTATATTTCATTGCAACACTCATCGGGATATTTTATCATTATTTTTATTTGGTAACCGATATTTCGGTTCAAGCGCCATGATCACGGTGTACCTACTTGGAACAGCGCCGAAATATCGGTTACCAACTAAAAATAATGAACATGGTAAATATCCCGGTGAGTGTTACACTATTAATGTTAATGACCATGTCAATCTCAAATTATACATTATTATATTTCATGTTTTATTTATTATGTTATGAAAAAATCAAGCCTTAATATGTACTTACTTGAATATTTCAAAAAATAATAAACAACATATTTAAAAAAATGCACCTTAAGCTTATTCAATCATGAGCCTCCTCCAGTCCACCGCTGGAAATAGGCCTCTACCAATATGCGCTATTGCTTTAAATAAATAATAGGGTTATTAATAAATTAGATTTCCCTAAACCACTTCTGTCATTGACTGTACGATAAAAAAAATAAAAGACACAATATAAAAACAATTTCGCATAATATTTTGCAAACATTACGACAGTTGCAAAACGTTGCAGGTGCTTCTTCGCCCATTGTCTGCGCAAATAAAAAGGAATTATTTTTTTTGTTATTGAATCAAAACCGCAATATTTATGTAAGTTATATGTTAATTTGGAGTTGTGAAGGGTATGCACGTGCTTTTGATCTGTGTAGGTGTTTGAAATTTAAAACTGATCAAGTATGAGAGTAGCTTGTATTTAAAGGGTTCCGCATAACTATAGGATACTAGCTTTTGCCCACAGCTCCGCCCACGTGGATGTCGGTTATCGCGACAAAACATAGCCTATGTCCTTTCTCATGGTCTAATCTACCCCTATACCAAATTTCATCAAAATCGGTTCAGTGGTTTAGGCGAGAAAGCGTAACATACAGACAGACAGACAGACAGACAGACAGAGTTACTTTCGCATTTATAATATTAGTTCTGATAATATGAAACACTGTGTACTGTACTCAAGAAGGGTTATGTTTTTCGCGCGTATCTTGTAAGTATGTATGTTTATAATATTATTTATTACTTATTTATTACTAGCTTTTGCTCGCGACTCCACCCGCTCGGATGTCGGTTATCGCGACCAAACATAGCCTATGTCCTTTCTCATGGTCTAATCTACCGCTATACCAAATTTCATCAAAATCGGTTCAGTGGTTTAGGCGAGAAAGCGTAACATACAGACAGACAGACAGACAGAGTTACTTTCGCATTTATAATATTAGTATGGTATGGATATGGATTTATCTTCTGAACCACAACACGGATTTCAATTATTGATGTCTGAAATTAAAGGTATTCATATCCCAAGTGTTCTTTGGTACATAAAATGTGAATAAAAGACTCGATAAGTTTGAGTAGGGTGTGAAAATGAAGGAAATTGAAAGACGATAACCGCGGTAGCCTAGTGGTATGGGTTATGGACTGCTGCGACGAGGTCTCGGGTTCGATCCCAGGTTTACCATGGCACACACCAATGACTTTTCGATGCTTTTCGAAGTTATGTGTGTATTTATCGCAGGTTTATAAGTGCCCGGTTAATGGCAATCGGCTCGCCACCTATTACATTGGGACCTAAACATAAACTGGCGAAATGTGGGTGCTAGCACCTCTGCCTACCCCTTCAGGGAATACAGGCGTGAGTTTATCTTATGTTATGTATAAAAAAGAAAGAATTGCTTTTTGAAAGTTTATAGCGGGTTGTATCCGCTAACCAACAGAGGGACGATCACAGAGGTCTTGGAACTGATTTCATCAAATATATTAACTAAGATCAAGTCGATGAATGAATTCCAATTAGTAAAACATCGGACCTCCTTTTACGGAATTCATAGGGACGATCCAGTTTCAGTAAAAAGGTCCTCATTTCGCATACGGATACGGAACCCCAAGAATCTTAATGATTAGGCCGTTGTAAATTATGTTTTGATGGTCAGTTAAAACATCGTTTTAGTAGAGTTTTCTAAATTAGTGGACGTTATTAATTGTGGACATTTACATATAAAAGAGGTCCGACTTCGGTCAGTGCCGCTGCGCCCGCGCAACACTCTCTCTTTCAACGAAAGTGTTTGATATTTGATACTACCGAACACCAAAATGTTTTTTTAAATTAATGTAAAATGACAAGCAGGGGCACGGTTACATAGAATTATGTGTTTAAAACTCACGGAATACGGAATTTCACTTACGTATAGAATTAAATTCCCAAAATAAATGAAAACACAACCAACCTATGACTGGTACATTCGTTTTTGGACTATGATTAGGTTCTATATAGGCTCTATAAAGGTTATCTGTAAGAAATCTCTTTTAGCGACAAGGCCACATTTTGTAGATATTATTTATCCATACTAATATTATAATTATAATGCGAAAGTAACTCTGTCTGTCTGTATGTTACGCTTTCACGTCTAAACCATTGAACCGATATTGATGAAATTTGGTATAGGGGTAGATTAGACCATGAGAAAGGACAAAGGCTATGTTAACCGACATCCACGCGGGCGGAGCCGCGGGAAAAGCTAGTTTTATTTATATTTTATAAATATACATGCATATTGTTTTAGTGTACAACAATATAGACTTTTGCCCGCGGCTCCGCCCGCGTGGATGACGGATTACGCGACCAAACTTAGCCTATGTCCTTTCTCATGATCTAATCTACCTCTATACTAAATTTAATCAAAATCGGTTTAGTGGTTTAGTCGTGAAAGCGTAACATACAGACAGACAGACAGAGTTACTTTCGCATTTATAATATTAGTATGGATTCCTGATTAAGTCCAAATTCCTGGCCCAAAAACTATATCTACACCGAAACTTGCTCCTTCAAATTAATAGTAGGTACATTCCTATCATAATATCTTTCTCCAACCCACTAGAAATCATCTCAAGCAATATATTTTTAAATCACCGATGATAATAAAGGAAGCTAAGGAACGCTCCATAACTGTCGGTACAAAATAGATCATTGATAAAAACAGGCCTCTGATTGGTCGGTATCGGGCTCGCTTAATTGTGGAGTGCGCTTACGCCGGCATTCTATCTAATGCTGATACTGATGATAAGCTTATGAAATAATACGTTGGAACACGCTGAAAAGTTAGTTGGCTACTAGTGAGGTGGATGGAAGGAGGGGGGAGGGGGTATGTGTAGATTTCCGTAGGAAAAAGGTTTGGTGTTGAACTATAACTTGAATTTTAAAGTACATTAGTTAAGTCCTTTGTGGCATAGCGGTCGAAAGTTCGACTGTTACTCCCGAGGAAGGCCAGGCCGTTAGGGATGGTCCTGGGTCAGCCGGGGTGCGAGGGATATGTCGATGACAACCTCACCTCCGGCCTACTCCGACATAACCTCCCCTTCCGGCTCTGGCGGGGGAGGTATCTGTGGAGATTTCCGCACGAAAAAAAAGGGTCCGATTCCCACTCAGTACAAATGTAATTGTATTTACAAAAAATATATGTATGTTTGTCGATTTCTAGGTACATTAACACAAGCTAATTAACTTATGCTTGCTTTGTGTATAATATTGTAGAATATTTATTTAATTATTCCTAGGCAAATAAAGCGTCTTCTAGTATAACCTACCTATAATTTGCGGTATCAACTTGGGTATACTTGCAGGGAGGTACCAAGTCTATTCTCGATGAAACGCGGAAGCTAAAACACGCCAAGATATAAATAAATACAAATCGCGCGCACTTGCACCCAGCAATTAAACCTATACCAGGACTTGCGCGCGCGCATATCTCCGCACAAATCATAATCAGCGCCACCTGTAGGCGTTTGACAGAAGACCATAGCTCATATCCTTTAATACAATTAATCTGTTAGGCTATAATAGTTCTTATTTCTTGAGTAATAATAGTTTATTTCTATTGATCGATAGATCTTGTGAATTTTCTTGTGTTTTATTGAAACAACGATCAGATTTGAAGCGTTTAATAAAATACATGGTTGTGTAAGATGTGGTGTAGCGCATGCGCATCGGGTTCCTATATGATACTGATATGAGATATAGAATTTTGTTTATGGCTTCTGGAAATCTTATAATAATAAATAAGCGCGGTACTTTGACAGCCTCCGTGGCGTGGTGGTAGTGAACGCGACTGCTACGCAGGAGGCGCGGATTCGATCCCTGCTCTGTGTAAATATTTATATGCATAAATATGGCTATTTGCATTGGTTTGGGTGTTTCTATGTATAGTATGTAGGGATGTATTTATAAAAGTTAGGCTATGCTTACATGGGTTACTTATGGTCTTTGGAGCAAACGAGTCCTAGAGTGGAGACCGCGAGAAGGTAAACGGAAGGTTCACACCCCCGAGCCTTTTTCTATTGCAAGATATAGGCCTCTCCCAATGTCAGGAGGCTTTGTCCTACCGTTTCCAGCTGACCAGATGGGTTGGTACAGGGTTTTATTTTGAGGTTTCCTACTCTCGCAGTGGTATCGTCTGCATATTTTCCGTTACTCGCCTCATAATAATTGAGGTGGAGACCGTGGAGATTCTCGTTCCTCCTATATTATGGATTACCGCTGCAAATAACACACTGTGTGTTCATGAATACCTACATTATTTTTCTTTTGCAGTAAGTATTCGCGTGAAACACGAGTATTTAGGTATCAGACCGTGGAGTGAGGTGTGGTACAAGTTACGAAATTCGGGCAAAAATAATTTCCACTTTCTTTTGAAGTCCTTCCTCTTCCTATCAAAGTTTTGACCATACATTGCCACATTCCTCTTTGTTGCAAGACCAGATAATTCAAGGATTTGTGTAATAATATCTGCATAAAATTGTATGGAAGGAAGAGGAGATGGAATTAATTAAAATTTTTCTATTTTGGATAATCTTTTGAATTAAACATTTTCCTCTTCGTAAAATATTTTACCGACACATGTAACAATGATGGTTTTTGAGTAACCACGATCAAAGTAAACATCAATTATTTTCTTTAATTCGGTCTAAGTCATCTCCTCGTGTTATCGTTGACTTATAGTTGCTAGTTGCAAATAAGATTAGGAAGCAACTGGTAAGTAATAATTTAATCGCAAATATATTATTCTGGCTTACTTCGTTACTTAAATAATTTATTATCTGATTGAAACTGTAAGTAATTAATGCAAAACTCTTTTATGAATCATTATCTGAACTGATTAATATCAGATTTGGGCGGCGTAATATGATTACGAACTCGTTACATAAACACATTGACATTGTGTATATTTGAAATAGCACTATAATTATTGAATTATAATACCATTTCTTTAGGAAACATAGGATTAGACTGCTACGACTTAAATCTCTGATTCCATTCCGGAGCGGATAAGATAGGTACTCCGAAATGCAAACTCTGGATATATCTAGTAAGTAGATTTTTTGAAATATTCTAAGGTTATATAGATTAAGGTTAGGTGTATGAGGCGAGTGTGGATGGTACCGTCGGAAGAGGAAGACCTAGGCGCACATACCTGGACCAAATCGGGGAAGGTTTTCAAAAGGGGCAGGTCAGGAGTACCCTAAACCGACGAGCATGCATGAAGAATGTAATGAGAGTGAATGAAGCGAGAGTAGTATGTCAGGATCGTAGCAAATGGAGATCCGTGATCTCTACCTGCCGGATGGGAAACAGGCGTGATTTTATGTATGCATGTATGTATGTTTAAGGTTATTCAGCTGTTAAATTCTCATCAATCAATAAGCCTATTGCATTCCACTGCTAGACATAAGCATTTCCCAATGTGCGCTATTGCCCCCAGTCTCCGCCTTCCACATCCAGTCTGTCCCAGCCACCTTTTTCAGGTCGTCAGTCCATCTGGCTAAGGGACTTCCCACCTTCCGTTTGCCTTCTCGAGCATCTTGTAACTTGTGCCACAAAGAAAATCTTATTCCGACTGAATCCATATTGCATTAAGGAAAAACTTATTACAGTTATTGAATGAAGCTGTATGGAACAATGCAGTTACTACAAAAACTTTGTACAGATTCGGTATATAGTGTTGCTATTTAAATAGTCGATTAACAGCTTCTCGTTTGCTTTGTTACGTTACGTTATTCATGAAAAAATATGGCGGGCGATACGCTTCTTCTGTGTTAATATAGTCAATCTAACATTCATGAGGTATCAAATGGATAGCTAGATATATTGTAGTGTGTATGAACTGGTATGAACCAACGATTCCGTGTAGCGGAAAAAAATCGGAATAGGGACGTCAGTGTCAAATGCATACTGTAATTAAAGACAATTTACCATAAACACATAGAAACCTCTATAAACAATTAAACCTACTCTCCACCTTAAAGTTGGCAGAATCATCGGTACCCATATATTATAACCGATGCAAGGCGCCATTTGAATAACAAAAAAAATTAGCACGATTTGACAATATTGCCGGCCGGTGGCGACCACGAAATTGTTGGGTTTACTATATATGGGTAGTATGAGTTAACCTGGTTTAAAAAAAGGCATTCGAACGAAGAAATATAATGAACTTAGGTACCTATATATTATTTCTTTAATTAACCAAACCCTAAACTACCCATAGGTATTATTTTTTCAACATTCTTGGGTGGGCTTTTGCTTTAGTTAAAAACCCCAGCTAATATGCGTTACTAATATGCCTTAATCGTTGGATTCGACTGATTTACCTGGATAAATTGAACCTACAATTTGTGCATATTTAAGGCTCGGTGTCATCAACCTTTTTAATAAGTACTTATTATAATAATGGTACAGTTTTCTTTCGAAAAACCCGTTCGAAAATTGTTTGTGGCGGGTTGGTGATTACACCAATTACCTTGCCCGTTTTGATATCTACCAAACACGCGATGTTTTCAAAAAATACTAAAGTCTTAAATAAAAAACTCATTCCGTTCGCAATTATTTAAATAAACAGTTGTATGCATTCCTTGAGACGACGTTGTAATAAACATTATTATATATTTTTATTGGGACTGATTTCAACAGCCGCTGCTGTCAGTCCTGTACACCAGAATCAATAATTATCGTGTCTCAAGAAAACGTTGGGCTTTTGACACCTGAATTAAAGTTATACACGTGAACTGGGAAGAATTTATATTGTTAAAACTTGAAAATCTTAAACCGATAATGTGTGTAATAAAACAAAATATTTGTCGGTCTTGTACTGAAGAATATTGTCTGAAGTTTAAGTGTATAAAATACCCTGTATTGATGAAAAGATCAGGTATTTGCTAGTGAAAATCCTGTGAAATTCGTGGAGTTATGTAGAACGAACAGATTGCAAGATTAAATTTAAAGATAACGTTCCTTTTCATTAATAAGTACTCATTCATTAAGAGGCTGTTATTTTAATATTATGAACAGACTACTTATTTGTATAGGTTAAACGTAGAGGAAAATTATTTTTATTTCAATATTTGTAAATTACGTCACGACTTTACTAATTGAAGAACTCCATTAAGAAATTATGAATATTAAATATGTACAGTACATTATGTGGACATTACATAAAGGTGTACATATAGAAATAATGACATTAATGACGTAACCGAGGGCTTGACAACACTATTGAATTCACGCAATCTAATCAATGCTGCAACGTTCGGAAACTTATATTGAATAATTATAATAACTGGTTATTAATAATAGCGGTTAAAATTGCATATTCATAAGTACTAAGCGTAGTGTGTTATTAAAGAGATTATTTTATTATTTATTGTGAATAATTACGTGATTATTACGAGTTGGATATTAAGATTATGACATTTGTCAACTATTATTCCATAAACAATCGTGATTGTACTTTAATTGACGGTTATGATTGTTTGTGTAGGTGGCTGTCATAATATCAAATGAATATTATTATGTAAGTTTGGTGACCAATACACCATGGTAAATGCTGTCGATCAAAGAAATGTATTGATTTGGGGCAAAGAAAATAGGCGAAGAACCGTTTGAATTTAGATGGAATTGGGTTATACACTATGTCGTCATCAGCATCATCCTTGTATTAGACCTGGTCGCATTCGAGGCCTCGGAGTCCAGCGTCCGCTTGAATATGACATGGCTTGTTTTTTTTCAGCTATTTAGGGAGCGACTACCGTTTGACCTCCTCAGTTGTGGTTAGTGGCCAACCACTGTGAGTTGTTCTATGTTTAGGTCGCTAATACAGGTGTCCGACTTGCCTTAACGACTAGTGACCCTCCGTAATAACAGAATAACTAACAAAATACCACAGCAAAAAATACTAATCCAACTTAATGGTATTTGTCAGTGGTGTCAAAATTCTAAATTTAAACTTCGCTATTTTCCCGTAATCAGGTGCCCCTATTGCATGTTGTCCTTGGCAAAATTATGTCGTCACTGGCATTGCTTGCCATAGAGAAAAATTAGAATTGGAACACGAAAGCGCTCAGATGAAATATAACTATGACATCATACGTTGTTATTTTCTACATATATTTTCCATTGAACTTATACCTAAAAATTATCTAAGTATATTAAAATTGACATTCCCGTAAATTGAAAGAAGCCACCATTTTCCTTCCAAGAATGTCAAGTCAAATAGTACTGACTTGTTTTTGATTTGCAATAAAATAGTATGCACTTGGCAGTGACCACCATAGTTCATATTTTCGGAATTTCACAGAATCGTTGGTTTTACTGGAATTTGATTTGACAGTCTATAGTGCAAACAATTCAATTGACATCTCTGTTCTCTAAGTTCGTTATTCTGAATGGGAAATGGGAAAGCAAAGGGTGGGAACATGGGACTCATTGAAAGTCATTGATGCACTAACATGCTATACGTTGAAAGTATACATAATTACAGAGCGTTGGATGTTTTTTACTGTAATAGGAAAACAACTCGTTGGTAAACTTCCTCACGATACGTATAGTTATCTCTCGAGTGATGTAATGTTTGTATGTGCAGCTTTTTGTGGTAAACGTCGCAATAGTTGACAGGAAACATTATTATGATGGGTAAAATTTATGGCTATTGCGGAATACTAGGGCTAGGAAGTATACAAATGGGAGTCAAAATAAACACTTTTGGAAGCTGAAGTGACCAGAAAAAGATGGGTGTATTGCCTGAAAGAGGGCATATCAAGGATACAGTGATCTAATAGGAATAGGTATATGGAACGGAATGTCCGATTGTGTCGACCTCAAATAATTGAGACCTGTGCTATATTGCCGTCATATGGGTCTTCTACTATGGGCTCTATGTTCACCATCGGATGGAGAACAGCTCTATAAAGACCCTTGTCTTTACGGTACAGCAGTAGGTAGGTATTTCACTGGCTCACTACTACACTCGTATCACAAGTAAGCACACGTCCAATCTTGACCGGTGTCGGTGACAGACTGTCAGATTGACAGCTATACTATGAGAAAATGTATGGTATCTTTTAGTAGATATGAACACTACAAGGTCTATCCCTTAGTCGTCTTTTGCGCCACCCACAGGAACAGACGAGGTGGGATTTTACGCCAGCAGGATCCGAAATAGTTTATTTCAGCTCCTGTTATTGTCAAATCCACTTTAAGTATTTAAAAAGAAAATCGCCCACAGCAGAGAGCTCTGGATATTATAAAACCAAATCAATAATTTCTCAATTTCCCACGCACTTGACGTATTTGTTAAGAAAGTACAAATATCGTCTATTCCGTCCAGTAGAGGCGAGACCACCACGGCGCTGCCCACGCGCCACTCGCCTCGAGGACCACTCCCGCGCACCGCACCGACTGCGTGACGCAGCGATTAGTCGCCGATATGCGCATTTACTGCATTTGCGAGACATTGTCGCGAATTTGTAGCGGTTTCCATAATTTGGTGATAAATTTGATCGGTTTGGTAATAACTTTTTGAGATACAATAAGAGAGGAATTTTTCTTTCTGTTTTTTTTTTCTTCAAATTTTTATGTCAAAATTCCTATTGAAATAAAAATTTGAAGAAAAAGAACAGCATTCCTGCCAACACAGTTCTCAGCTGATCTTTCTATGGAGGCGCCGAAGGAATAGAGTTAGTTTCCATCCGACAGTGTAGGTATACTTACATACAGATATAGTATTTGCAAAAATGCCCGGCCGTTGGAGAAAGCAAAGTAGGTATCCAAATATTTCTCCTCTTTGCCAGTGGGGGAGGAAGAGATCACATGTTTGCACACTTTTGCTTCTACTTTCATAATTATTGTTTTCATACATGCTCACCAGTTTCAGGTCCTGCGATCTGCTGGTATTCCTACTAACCCTTCCAGCTATGCTTAAATACTTAATTTACTTGTAGGAATGAGTTCACTTAAGTTGGTATGGTAGCTTTTTCTCTATAGAATCCTTAAGCACTTACTTACCGACGTGAAGTCTGTTGGCGAAACAACATAAATATTGTGTCATAGCCTCATAAGCCCTCAAAAGCAGTTTGAATGTAAGCCATGAAGTTTAGAATATAGTGCGCCGCGGGGAGCTTCCATGTTTTGTAATTTTGAAGCTCGATGGCGGCAACACGACACCGTCATGCGGCTTATTTCAAATCGAATGGTTTGACTAAAAAGGTCACGCGGTTCCAAAATATGAATGAAATACAAGAACAAAATTTCTGACTATTTTTCTGGTAGTTTTGTAAAAATAAAAAGATATCTAAGCGAACAGTGAAAACGACTTCATTTTATACTATGTTAAGATGGAAAGTAGGTTACTAAAACTGTGGTTTTTTGATAGCTTCTTCGTTTTCTAAAAACTAGCCCAAAGGATTTACTTTTCGGCTTAGTTTTGTAGTAAGAGACTATTTCTATTATGTGGTAGTAACCAATTGCGAATTGTATTGAACATAATATTCACAGTACTGTGAAGTACATATTGAGTCACCTTTGATGGACTGGTAGAGAACGTCTGTACCATTAAATCCATCTAAGTAGGTATTGCTCGGGACATATATCTTGGAGAGATAGGGTGAGAAATAGCGTGATAAGAGAGCGGTGTGGAGTGATAGAACATGTAGTGACGAGAATTGGTAGAGGAATGTTAAGATGGTTCGGACATGTTGGGAGAATGAATGAAAGAAAACGAAACAGGTGTATGAGGCGAGTTTGAATGGTACCATCGGAAGACCTAGGCGCACATACCTGGACCAAATCGGGGAATTGTTAGAAAAGGGGCAGGTCAGGAGTACCCTAAACCGACGAGCATGCATGCATGAAGAATGTAATGAGAGTGAATGAAGCGAGAGTAGTATGTCAGGATCGTAGCAAATGGAGATCCGTGATCTCTGCCTACCCCTATGGGAAACAGGCGTGATTTAATGTATGTATGTATATATCTTGGACTAAAATGTGCTCAAAATGTGCCCTATACTGCACGTTTCTTAGGTATCTTTTAAGGACTGCACGGGGTGTTACGGTGGCGGACGAGCTGAAATTAAACCAAGCGCAGATTATTACAAAACTACCCGCGTGCTCGAGGGCCTCGTTTTTCTCGTGATTTAGCTCCAAAATACGTGCCCTGAGTTATACAGTCTATCATACATATTCTTACTTCCATATCCATACTAATATTATAAATGCGAAAGTAACTCTGTCTGTCTGTCGATCTGTATGTTACGCTTTCACGCCTAAACCACTGAAGCGATTTTAAAGAAATTTGGTATACGAGTAGATTAGACCTTGAGAAAGGACATAGGCTAAGTTTGGTTGCGATAACTGACATCCACGCGGGCGGAAGCTAGTTATATTATAATCCATTCCACTGATAGGGAACTAAGAACCTAAGTCCATCTATGTAGGTACAGGCATAAAGGTTACCTAAATAAATATATTCCATGGTAACTGCTTGTCCAATTGCAGGTTCATTACCTGTGCAGTTAAAAAATACTTTCGTAAAATACCACCGTCGCCCTTAAAGACGGCTATAAGGAGAAGGAATATTTTAAATGAATCAAGTGTGGCTCAATAGCTCAGTTGGAAGAGCATTCCCCCTGTAAGGGAAAGGTCGTGAGTTCAAGTCTCACTTGAGCGTTTCATTTTTATCGATGTTTTTCGAACCTTAAAGTTAGCATTAAAAATGCTATAAAAAATCAGCCAAATACTTTCGTAAAATACGTGACTAATCTTTTAACATTAAACATTCTCATTTAGTACTTCAACAGGTTACCAGAACCACGTAGGTACCTTATCGTGAGCACGAGCGTATGCCACCGTTATCCTGCGACCCGGGGCTGTCAATCTAAGCGATCGCAATTAGCGTCGCACGCGCATACAACCCTGGAACCGACGATAAGCCGCACGTGACGGTCGCGAACGCAGGTCAACTAGCGTTGTACGAATGACAAAATTTACTTGTGTTAGTCAATATTAGCGGAATACATCTATCTATCTATCTACATCCTCCGCATGGTAGAATAGAATTATTTTGTTTAATTAATTATACAGTATGGATACGACATATAGGCATTTACGGAAACAGTGAAGCGTCCTGGTCCATAGGAATGAAACAAAATTAAATTTAAACTCAAATTCGCAGATTAAAAAAAAACTAAATTTCCTAACAAACTAATTATTAAAATAAATGTAGAAAATGTAACCACTTTTATAAGTCATTGATTCATTCACAAAAATACACGCTTAGAATTTGCACGAAGCAAAGCGGCAACGTGCCACCAGCTGACGCGCGCTCGTGACCTACCTACTAAGGTAAGATTAGGCACCTATCACGAAAGTTCACTTAACTTTATAAACACCACTTTTTCACGGCAGTGCTTAAAAATGTGAATCTAAATTTTAGAAATGCCCGCCACTAACTTGAAAACATAAAATGATATCGCCAAACTAACTGTTCAACAGATTTCGGTTAGGTACCTACCTTGCTTTCAATTTATCAAATGCCTCAATAATACGGCTGCGAGTCACTTTCAGAGACACGTTAGGTACACTATACACTTCGTTGTTTTTTCAAAAAAAGAATACGTAACAAAACTCGCACAACAAATTTACGAGTACCTACCTCGTAAATTTGTTGTGCGAGTTTTGTTACGTATTTAGACTCATTTTCACCGTTAAAATTAAGGATAGAATAGCTAAACAAAAAATAAACACAATTCACAAACACAAAAAGAATAGATTTAGTGTCAATTTCACTTTAAAAACAAATTAAAACGAGAAAATAAACCGAAAGGATCAAAGAACGACACGCGGTCCCCAGTGACGTCGCGGTTACTGACAACATTCCAGAAATTATCGAAACATAAAATTGTGCCTAGGTTAATAAGGTAAAGGCACCAATATCCATCTTTGAATATGTTTATTTTAGAATATTTTATTTATTATTAACCTGATTGATGAATAGTTGGAAGGTATTTATTGTCAATTTTCATGGTGTTCATTATCATGTCATCGTGCGTAGTTTTCCTGTCAGAGTTGGAGGGTAGCCCGGTAGTCGCTCCCACAAAAGCCAAGATAAACCAAATGAAAATAAAGATTAGGAAAGCAGCCCTCAGGCACCAAAGTACAAGATATGGATGCAACCGGGATTAACACTGAAATTATGAGCTTTAAATTCTTCATTACGTAGATATTAATACTCTTAATTATTGAATTTGTTATGGAAAAATTATAAAGAAATCAAATACAAAGTTAATCATTGATAAGCAGGTACCTACTTATCAAATCAAAAAGTTTTATGTGTAATCAAAACAACCATTATTCTCTGTACCTACGAGTAACAGACTGCCGTTAATCAGAAATTTACCCTACCGGCGGCACCCTTTGAGGTATTATGTCTCTCTCATTACAATCGTATTTTTACGAAATTGATGAATGGAAAAATGAATGAATACACAGAACGGCAACGTCGCATCGTGCAATTTTAATAGTAATAAGGGTTTCCATCTGCAAAATCCGTAAACCAGGACATGAAGTTTTTTTTATACTACTAAGGTGGCAGATAAGCATACGGCACACATGATGGAAAGTGGTTAACGTGGCCTATGGACGTATGCCACCCCAGGGGTGTTACAGTTGGGCTGCCGAGCCTGTAAAAACGTCGGACGCCAGTCATCTCCGGAAAAGTCAAAACCACCAGATACGATAAGAAATCTTATCCGGGATTTCGTGCATGCATACCCCACTTTCCCAAGAGGTTCGCTCGTTCACTAGTGTACCGGAGCCGGACATGGCTAAAGAAGAACCAAGTAGGCAAGTGGAGGTAACGTGGAACATCGGCACGCCGCCGTATGTACTTTCCAGGCGGACGGTGGCCGTGACGGCCGGCGGCTGTTACTCTAAGCTCATTGGGGACATCTACCTGGTGATGGTCTCACATGCACCACATGGGCAGGTCGGAGTGGGTATAGTGCTCTCGGGTGCTACGTGGCTACAAATCCGGGGAAACTCGGACGGATGGTAACCCTAATGGTAGTATTTTCGTGCAATTTAGAGTTCATTGATAACTGCGATTCTACGGAGTGTTTAAAGTTGTTCAAAATTTTATAATATTAAAACCCTAGTTTCTGCCCTTAATACTGGCCCGATTTTGTTCAAATTTTTCCTATTTGAAGCTATGGGGGTACCAAGTATATGGTTTCAATTAATGCCTATATGTCGTATCCATATTGTATGTATATTTAAAAAAATCTTGGGTTCTTCTTTCTCTTATCGATTAAAGTAGGATTTTTTTTGATCGGCCTAAGATTCGAACCCGGAATCTTTTTTTTTTTCATACATGACCCGTCAATTCGACTTCACCTCGCCTGATGTTAAGCTAAAGGCAAAGTCTCGGAAAAAGAGTCACCATCGTAAACATTTACCATGTTAACAGTGGTGGCACTCAGCTTGACGGCCTCATTAGATGCCTTTTCACGCCCCGCTTAAAGGACCCGGGACTGTAGGAAGAAGGAAACACGTAAGCTGGCAGGGAATTCCAGGTCTTAGTGGTGCGGCATAGGAATGAATCACTGAAACGCTTGGTTCTAGCAGGTATACTCTGCACCGTAAATGGATGGCATCTTAGCCCTGCACGTGTCGTCCTGTGAAGGAAAGGGATCCTTCTCTTACAGGGAGAATGCTTTGACCACTAAACTACCGGACCTCGCCCGGAGTAATCCAAATCTTTCCTTATATAGGTATATCCGTCTATGTTGTGACTTCTTCTCCATTATTGCGTTAATCCCGATCGTATCCGAAGCTTTTACCTGGAGTCTGAGGTCTGTTTTTGCAAGTCTACAGCGGGTTTGGCTGATCTTCGATATTTTCCATGAAGCGACTGCCATCTAACCTCGACGTTAGATTATGAACACAATAATAATGTATTTTGGAATGCTTGTTTGTTTGGGTAGGGAGGCTTTCGGAACCTCGGTCCCGTATTCCCCTTTTAAAGGAGTATGTCAGGACCGCAAGAAAAATAATGTCAAAGTATAGTTAACAAAAAAAGCTGATGTCGCTACATATTACAAAATAAAGTCCCCCACCGCGTTTGTCTGTTCGCAAAAGACTTCTCCACAATTGATGCACGAAATGCTGATGGGTATATAATACCTGTTCCCAATCCCTAATATATTTACAGGTGTAAAGATAGGTACACAAAAACCTTTCCCATATAACATATTCCAGTAATTATCTCCATAACCAATCCTAAAGTCAACTGAGAAAGCTACAACGGTGAAGAAGTCATATCTAGTCAAATATTGTTTATTATTTGTGTTCGTTTGCCTCCATGCTCTTAAGCATTGTTCATAGGTCCTATCTGATACAGCTTCAAACGAGAAGAGCCATGTCGAGCCACGCAACGTACTCAGATACACAAATGAAATAGTACCGTGGGAGCTAGGAATTTAAAGTCATTAATTGAGTTTTGTACATAATTTATGGAATAAAGTGGAGAAATAATTTGTGTAAGAATAGGGTGATGGACTGTAAAATCAAATTCATTATTTTAACAATTGATATTAAGTTGTTGCTAAAATTTTAACGGACGTTAGTGTGATAAGTCTTGCTGGAACTCCTATGAAATATGTAACAAAGTTATGTTTTTTTATGAAGTGACTTATTTAATTGTACTATTATCAAATAATATATTTTCAAAAATTGTGGTTGGTTTAAGTATAGAAAATTTATAGAAAAACGAGAAAAGAAAATTCAGATACACGAAAGTGGTTTATGGTTAAAAAAGTGTCAGAACTATAATAGGCACAAGTATGTTAAGGTTCCAAGGATTTGCTACTCCTTACTGAATGATGGAGACACCTAATATGTAAGGCATATTATGTACCTAGGTGCACAGTTTATAAATATTTTGCTGTTTAGAAACTGATTTTGATAACTGAAAACCGAAATTGAATCACTAGTTAATCAGTAAGTTAGGCTAGTTTATTTTTTAATGTGTTTTTTTTTTATAAATAGTCGTCACAAGATTAATCTTAACCAAATAGACACAGTCACAAGTTCAAAACATTACTTTTAACTCTTTTTACTGCTATAGAATCCACGTACCACGCAAATAAAACTGCTCAGGATTGAGTCACATATACTTGAACATATAACAAATCTACCGGGTCCGTTAGCGCCATATACCTTTCTCATACGTGCCCAAATTACTGACGACTTACTGACAGATTACTTTTATTTACAATTCTTACAAAGTTGTAATCCCTTAGTACAGAACACGGCTTGCATAATATATTTACGACTTGCGATGCGACTCCTTTCTACAGCGGATATCGGCATGAAGTGTGTATGTTACTACGACTGACGAGGAGCTAGGTACAGTTGGCGACGAAAGGCCGGTTGCCCCCGAGGTTTTTACTACGGATCCCTAAGTCCACTTATTGGCCTCTCACACATACAACTCGTGCAAGATTGTATGATTTGAGTCATTTACATTGATAGTAAAACACTCACCGGGATATTTGCAATGTTTGTTATAATTTTGTAAGATCCGATATTTCGGCGCTGTATCAAGCGCTGTAATCACGGATGTACTGATGACCACCGAGTTAGTTGTTATTGTGCAGACTGTATCGGTCTACCCTCGGATACAGTTACGCACAGTGTTCTGTGATATTTGGGCTTTTGTGGAAGCAACGTGAAAGTAAAGGCTGCACCAGAGCCAGTGGTCAATCGAAGTATGCTTGGCCCTAAAGGTGGACACTGGGCATACATGTTCAACGATAAAAGTAACTTAAATTTATGGAAAAAAATGAATTATGAATTATGAACAAGTTTTTCTTTTAGTTACAAAATAATTAACAAAATATGCTATTTACTAACTTTCTCCTATAAAAGGTTATAAAAATACTTATACCTATATCAATTACATTATTGTAATATGTAGTTACAATCTAAAAGAACTTTGTCGTCGGCTGTACCTTTGGATTACGGCATCAAGGAGAAATACTTAATCGTATGGTTACGAGCTGGATAAAAAGTATATTTTTGCACTGAATTACTGGTTGAATACACTTACAGCGATAATAAAAAGCAAATTGTATCATGATAATTAAACATTTTCGATTCCATGCCTCGCTTCATATAAAACTGTTCTTTTTTTATACCACTTTGGTGGCAGACAAGCACACGGCCCACCTGATGGAAAGTGGTTACCGTGGCCTATGAACGTATGCAACACCAGGGGCGTTACACTCGCGCTGCCTACCCTGAAGAAACCTTCTAATGCCCCTCTTGAAGAACCCCATATTGTATTCGCTTGGGAAAACCGTGGCAGGGAGTTCATTCCACAGCTTGAGCGTACGTGGGATGAAGTTCCTTTCATACCGTACGGTGCGCACCGTATTCGGATGCAATGTGTGGGGATGAATTCCCTGTCTATGGCGAGCGGTGCGATGATAGAATGTAGCTGTGGATAGATGACATTGTCTTATTTACTGTGGCGATTTTTACCTCACAGCTTTCATTTATTTTCTTTTTCTTGTGGTAACTGTTCGATAACACTTTTCCCCGTGGGTATGACGAAGTATGTGATACATAAACCACGCATACGCAAATACGCAGATATTCAGTACTTAAATCACTTCTTCATCTTAGCGTTAATCCCAGTTGCATCTGAAACTTTCAGCTTAGTTTCTGCGGTCCGCTTTACCAGTCTAAATGCGGTTTTGACTGAGCTTCCATATGACCTCCACAACCCAAAGGCGATATCAAAGCATTGCAGCTAGACCAGTTGTTGAACTTATTAGGGCTCCAACTACCCGTAACGACTTCCATAGATGTTCGTATAGCAACCGGGACTGACGGCTTAACGTGCTCTCCGAGGCACGACCAGACCAATGCAAACATCCATATTCATGCTTACAAATATTTGCACTAAGCGGGGATCGAACCCGCGCCTCCAGCGTAGCGGCTGCGTTCACTACCGCTACGCCACGAAGACGCCGATATTCAGTAAAACCTTTTTTTTCGTGCGGAAATCCCCTCATATACCTCCCCCGCCGAAGCCGGAAGGGGAGGTTATGTCGGACTCGAATCGACTAAAACCCCACGCTGACTGACGGACGTGGTGCTAGGCCGGAGGTAAGGTTGTCTTGGACATATCCCTCGCATCCCGGCTGACCCAGGGCCATCCTTACGGTCTGGCCCTCCTCGGGGATATCAGTAACACACTATATAACATAATTTTTATAAATAATGTTTCTCGTTTTACTTATGATTTCTTTTCTTTTTTCAGGTAAGCACAAGCATCTTCTTAGACACTAGACTACTGGTAAGCTAATTCCAAGGAGTAAGAAAGAAAGAAAGAAAGAAAATATGATTTATTTAAAAAATACTTGAAATCCCAGTTATTGAAATCATTAAGTAGTCCTGTGAAGTAGAAAGAATCATCAACATCATTTCGTATGGCCCCTGCTCGAGTCCTCATATGTTGAAGTCCAGTTGGCGAAGCCAGTCTATTGCTGCCGGTGTGAGGTCATGAAGCTCACGCATTCCTTCAGAGAAACGACGGAGTGGACACGAAGGAGAAAGAATAAGAGCATGAAATAAACAAATAGAATAGAGAAAAAGCATCCAGCTTGAGTGTACATTGCCCAATTGTCGATTACTGTAACATACTTCCCTACATAGTCAGCCTGGGAAAACCAAAACTTAACAACCCAATAACAACTCTATTGTTCCTAATCGTCAACCTCTCAACCAGACACTCAACAAAGCGTTGAGTATCTATTTAACAAAATTAGCGTATTGTACAACCGCCATTAACTTTACGACAAACCCATCTGCCGCCAATTCCCTTCACGCCTCCGCGTTTTGAAAACGTTACCGTGATGTAACACGCGACGCGTTCGTAGTTAGTACTAGGATGATAATTGTCTGCCAGTACCTTCTGTTGTAAACTTGAATAGTGTTTTAACAAAGCTGTTAACAGCAACTGGGTTAAAACCGTATAACTGTTAACTTTGTTATTATTTATGGTGTGTATACGTTAAGAGATATTTCTTCGACGTATCGCGAGAAAAACGTTTTGTAATAATCTATGCTTGGTAAATTTGAGCTCGTCCACCCCTGTTGCACTCCTTGCTATACTCAATAGACAACCAAGAAACGTGTACTCCACGTATCGAGTTCATTTCAGGTCCAAGATATATCTTCTTAAGTGTACCCATAGTTTATGTAAGTGGGCAAGTCGGTCGGGGTCAAGAATAACAAATATTGGTATGTTTTTAACAAAGTCGCAGTAAGAAGCGTCTGTATATGGCACTTGACGGAAAGGTTGAGTGGCAAAAGGGCTTGTGTCTAAGTGGTAACTGAGTTAGCACATTGTAAGGTTAAGTAATAGTGGTTAGGTCAGATTTAGAATGAGGGAAGATTCTTAACACAGGAGCAGGTTAAACCGTCAGTTCCGGGTGCCATACGACCCTGTATCATTCGTTACGGAAGATCTAAAATGTCTGACAATATCTGATCTCGCAATAGATTGATAGCGCCATGTAGTTCCGATGGCAGTGCCTTCACGAAAAATATTTGAGATGGGAAAATGCTCGAAGGTTGATAAGTGTCAATTCAAATTATTCTTATTTTTTTTTTATATAGGACACGTCAATTTGACTTCACCTCGCCTGATGTTAAGCTAAAGGCAAAGTCTCGGAAAGAGGGTCACCATCGGAAACATGTACCATGTTAACAGTGGTGGCAATCAGCTTGACGGCCTCGTTAGATGCCTTTTCACGCCCCGCTTAAAGGACCCGGAACTGTAGGAAGAAGGAAACACGTGAGCTGGCAGGGAGTTCCAGGTCTTAATGGTGCGGCATAGGACTGAGTCGCTGAAACGCTTGGTCTAGTACATACTTTGAAGTATGGAGCGGAGTCCACTCGATTACTTTATCGTTCGTTCCGCAAATCGGTATATTTTCCTTGCTTTTTGAACCAAGGCATAGATAACTTAAATAGTAGTAGCCAGTGTAATAAAATTTGAAATTTGTACCTGGGGTAAATGTAGTTACCCCAGGTACAAATTTCATTAAACTGGCTACCAAAACACCGAATTACATCGTATTAAAAGATAAAAAAGAACATCGGCCTGAGACAGACCTGCACAAACTTCTTTAATACTTGTATATTAAAACAATATATTAATTAATTAGCCATAATAAGGTGATATCAACATCAAAGCACTTATTAAACGGTTATCAAGTCGGTCATAACGAACTGAATTTTTGATATTAATTCCAAAGCTCAGTGCATTTCACAACGTTTATAAACACAACCTTATAGGTCTGTAGTATGAGGAACTAAAGAGACTGTCCAGGTATTATTAGGGTGATCATATCTAATATTGAATTACCCGGACATTTCTGTACTTTCTTCTTCGAGAAGTTTTTGATGTCAATTTTGAAATTGGAATGTCAATTGTTTTCCCGAGGCGAACTTGTCTCTCGGGGTTCCTACCCGCGCAGCACGCCACGCATGCATTATTATGCTTTGTATAGAAATTTGAACAAGTGCGTCCACCTACCCGCACTATAAGGATCGCATTTTCTATACAAAGCATAATAATGCGTGTGGTGCGGAAAGGTGGACGTTAAGATTAAGAGGACAGACGCTTCCACAGAAACCTAAATAGCTGCTACTAAATACATTAAAAGAATAGGCGAACCCCGGACTTCGAGAAAAAGGACGCGACCGTGTGTAGAATTATCTGCCAGTATGATGGCGAATTGTTCCATGTAACTGGCATTGGCAGTTCTTCTACCGGTCAATAGCTTTTTATGCCACTTCGGTGGCAGACTTGCACACGGCCTACCTAATGGGAGGTGATTACCTTGCACACTCGTGCGCCGACCGTATAAGAACCTTTAAATCCCTTCTTGAAGAACCCTATGATAGTAGTAGTGGCTTGAGAGAACCACAGAAGTGCTAGTTGTTTACCAGTGTGATGAGTTTTTTCTAAGACAACTCAAAATCTTTTACTTGGATTGCAATTGCGGGCATAAACAGTTTGGACAAAAAAAATCCAAATAGCTTGATCATCGGAGTTAGTTTTACAGTTTGGTTTTTAATTTTTATAAATTGATTGTCAACTTGACTTCACCTCGCCTCACTTCACCTCACTTCGACCACTGGAGTCAGTCAAACAGTTTGGACAAAAATTGTCCTAATAGTTCGGTTAACGAACTACTGGTAGGACAGGATAGAATGACAGGTTAGATATTTATATCTGCAGAAAAAAATGTGTTTAATGTAAGTATAGCCGCATTCTACTCCAAGATAGTTAAGGTTTACGTTGCTTTTGTGTGGAATGTCTAAAAAAAATTCCCGAGTCCGGACTCCAGCCTTCCGTATGGTCACCCTAGATATAATATACCGGTTCTAACATTAACTTTATCCTCAGATGTAATCGTGGTTGACAGTGGACGGCTTGTACTGTCGCGCAAAAACCTAACCCCACCTTAATTAGTTGTAATGCGGTAGATAAATTCCCTTATATTTTAGCTTTTTGTTTTAGAATTTAGCTTCATTTTTTCATATGTTTTGAGTATCCTATATTTATATCCTTATATATAAGTGGCGTGGTGAAGGAGGAAGAACTGTTTACTATAAATGTTTTTAGGATATTTATCAATGCATGGTAAATATCCTAAAAACATTTATAGTAAACAGTTGCCATGTGAGGGGGGGGGGGGGGGACCTTGAATCGTTCCGATAATATAACGGAGTGCCTAATCAGTGCAACCGTTGAATCAAAATATTACTAGGTATATCAAAAGTTAAAATGGCAAACACAATTTATTTTCAACTTTTTGGAGGTGTTTTTTTGACGGGGGTTTTTTTAATTTTTAATTTAATTTTTTCTTTGAGCATTTTGTTTTTCTTTGACTCTTACTCATTCCTGACTAAAATAGACCTCAGATGCACAAGGTATCGTTTTTCTTTGCCCTTTTCAGCTCCCGACAAGATCAACCTTTTGATCTAATGCAGTTGATTGAAGAAAGTATTCTTGTTTCCAATGATTTCATCCTCTAATTCCAAAGCACTCCTAAATAGCACCAAAAAATATGCTTTACTGATGAAAGTATGTTTGTGATAAGCCGCTATCTACCCATTTGTGGACAAATATGCATGAATATTATATGTATGCACCCAAACAACCAGCATCACTATTACTTTTTATGGCTCAATTTACTAAGTTCCAAACGATCACCATTCACAAAATTGAAGTTGATAGATCTGATAGGTCTACTGTCTCCTAAAACATACAATATACGACTTTAATTACAGAATACCGTAAAGACAGCTTTATTTTTAATTTATTCCGTCAAATTAACATAATGCGCGTACGCATGTCGTCCGGGAAGCAATGGGCGGTGCTAATGGACCGGTGGCTAGCGGTGACAGCCGATGCTTCCCACTGGGAATTGCATGTTATCTAGCTACGGTTAGGAATGCTGATGATTCTATAGCAGTCTTCTTGAGAGTAGGTAGCCACCACCATATAAGGTGCTTTGAGCAGGAAATTGGAATTTTAAAATTAAGTCTGTGTGCTGTTGAGTCAAGCAAGCCCTTTGGTACCGAATCGGCTTGCTTTTTTTACTATGTAAGAATCCTTCCTCACTTTTACCATTAAAACAACATATAAATAACTAGCTTTTGCCCGCGACTCCGCCCGCGTGGATGTCGGTTATCGCGACCAAACATAGCCTATGTCCTTTTTCAAGGTCTAATCTACCCCTATACCAAATTTCATCAAAATTTAGGCGTGAAAGCGTAACATACAGACAGACAGACAGACAGAGTTACTTTCGCATTTATAATATTAAGTATGGATTATGAAATGATTTTATTTCATCGAGTACATGATATTCCCTTTACGAATAAAAGAAGAGGGGGTAAAGCAAGATCCACATTGTTATTCTTTGACCTTTTCTTCACATAAATCCGTTCGCGAAATACGATACTCACATTACGCATACTTACACCTACCTGTAGCGCCCGATCTATAAAACGATACCTACTAAATGAGGTAGCCTTAGAATTTTACTACCCTGGGGAATACGACTCTTTTAATAAGGTTGATAAATATAGAATTTCTTTATGGCGGCCCCACCGAAAAGATTTTGGGGGCCCAAAATAACCTCCTTTGCAAGCTGCTGCTTTAGGTGTGTTCCCATCCAGTAACACCCAAACGAGTAACAGTATTACTGGTTGAGAAAAAAATTCCCAACGAGTAATAGGTGTTATTGGTTGCAACAAATTTTGCCCCATTGAGGAACAGGTGTTACAAAAATTGGTGCATCCAGTAACACAGTAGTAGTCGTTTGTTTATTACTGGGAACACACCCTACTTTGCAGTTGGTAGACTTTGTTGCAATTGACGAACCCCAGTGGTTTGACGGACCAGACTGCAGCAGGATATCTGAGTTGGCGTGTCAGACAAGACAAGTCCCATAAAAATTGTGGATATCTTGCGAAATACGGGGGTATGTAATGGGTATGAACCCACTGGTCCCCTAAAATGTGCGTACCCATTCGTCCCCCATTTTTTTTGTTTACGATTACAAATGCATAGTTTCAGTACAAAGTTTTATATATCTGTTGGTACTTATAGCACTGGTACCGTTGCAATAAGACAGGTAATACAAAAATATAATTGTTTTATGAGCAGACACGCCCACGTATTTATTATTTAACCTACAAACATACATTATTGATTACAGAAATTAGTCAATTCAAATGTATGAGCGTCCAATAAATCAATCTGACGCGTAATTGACAACCCTGACTGAACCGTTAGTTGCGCGCGCACAAGGTATGTGCGCGCGAAAATCATAAAGCTATGCGCGTGCGATTGCGCTGCTCGGCGACAGACGACACGCAGGGTAGTTGTAAAATCGTAAACAAACTCACGAAACATGTCGGCTTGTCGGTGTTACCAACTGTAATATGTCAAAATTCATGGTTGTCAGAAGTATCAGGATATAATGGCGTTTGTAATGTTTTAGGAACTATTTAGGTAGGTAGGTAATTAAAACACATTGGAGGAGTGATACCGTGTTTTTGGGACTTCATTAAGTTCTACGGGGCTCGACCCAAATCGATGAGGTTAGCTTGGTCTGAATTGGCGACAAAACTACTGCTGTTCTAAAATTTGTAGCCTGGAATAAAAGGTGTAGATATCCCCTATGTCAAAGTCAAAGTATTTATTCAAAATTGTGTAGCACTGCTACAGATTTTTGACGTCATATTCTGTTTAAAACTAAGTTTACCAATTAGCTTGGGCTTCCAGGACTCGTCGACCCGGGGTCCACTTTCTGCTCCTTTTGATTTGATGTACAATATGTACATTGGACTATATGGTAGCGATTTCCTTCTGAACTGTTCCCAACGCCGCTGAGAGGAAGCCTTCTCGAGAGCCTCATGCGTCAATCAACAGGTATACCAACTTACATGTGACTTGGGTCCCAGAAAATTTGGAGAGGCCCCAAATACGCCCCTTAAAATTCTATAGTCGTAGAGGTCTTGTAAAGCTAGGACGCCTGTCTTCAGTTTCGGTAAATTTGTTCCTGGTTCACACTCCATACGTTAGTGTCATAGGCCCTGTATCAAGGACGTGAGGTCCAGTGTCTACCCACGCGGTCACGTGACCAACACTCGCCATATCTGACAACGGTTTTAGTGCTAAAGGTTGACTCACACTAGAACTGGTACCGAAAGATAATGTTACTCGCGGAATGAGATGAGGCGAATAGTGATTTTACTTTACCACCAAAATGTAGTTTGAATTTTCGTTAAGAACCTTGCCGCGTTTTTCCACGCTCCAACTTTTTATTGGCAATATTTTCTCTTTTTCCTTCTTTTATGTATTGAATCCGAGGGCTTCACCCCACGGGCATTTTGCTAATATGTCCGCCTAATTCCATATTGTTTTTAGTGCGGATACCAGAAGCGGATTATTTTTGTTGCGGGTTCCAAATCTTTGAATACTGTTTAACTTTTCTAGGAGTTCCCCAGACATCCTAGCAGCCCTAGACAAGTGGCAATTTGTTGGCATATTGTAGAATAGAATGATGAATGTATGGGATTGACGTATTTTGACATACAGGAATTTCGTCAACGTATTCATAAATTTAATCGGGTTGTTCATTTGCTGTTAATCCTGAAGTAGTACAGGAGTTACAGCAATGAACGTGTAGGATGAATTGGTTACGTTCATCTATTCATACTGCTTATTGCTATACTTTAGTGGATGCTTACCTTAACCGTGTTATCTTCATAAAGCAAGTTAAAGTCGTACTCTAACGACATGAAGACAGTACGTGACTGTGGGTCGTGTCCAGCGAGGACGGATTTAGGTTACAAACATATCATGATGGTTGTTGAAAGTAATGCTTCAGTGGTGAGATTGTTTCTTTGAGGGATTTTGATGTACTACCGGTATAGGAGATAACTATACATCACTAGCTTTTGCCCGCGGCTCCGCCCGCGTGGATGTCGGTTCCCGGCAATTATTCGAAATTTTCTCGCCGTAAAAACCTTCCCTGGACTTCCACGGATAATTCAAGACCAAAATTAGCCAAATCGGCGTTCTGGAGTTATATCGTCAGGAAGGAAAACCCGACTTATTTTTATATAGTAGATGTTCTATCTATGACTATTAGGTATATAATTTTAAAGTAGTTGTTTCTGTGCATTGGAGTTTTACAAAACTGAACACAAATTTTTATCCGTGATGAACGCAAAAAGCATTGAACAGATTTTGATGCGGTTTTTTGTTGGAAAGATGTTGAATCGTTTAGACGCTATTGGTTGAGAAAAAGTCAAGTAGAGTCGCGGGCATCTGCTAGTTCTAATCAATCAATTAGCCCACCGCAGTCCACTGCTGGACCTAGTCCTCTCCCACTGTGCGCTATTTCAGCCGATTCTCTGCCTTTCGCATCCAGTATGGTCCCAGCCATCTTTTTCAGATCGTCAGTCCATCTGGCTAGAGGTTTTTGACTGCCTCTGTGGCGTGGCGGTAGTAAGCGCGACTGCTACGAAGGAGGCGCGGGTTCGATACCCGCTCAGTGCAAATATTTGTATGCATGAATATGTCTATTTGCATTGGTCTGGGTGTTTCTGTCTAATATTTACAAAAAAAGTATCTAAGTATGTTTATCAGCATTCTAGATACCGATAGCGTTGTGTAGAATGGTTGTGGAATGTTTATTTATTTATTTTTTAAGATGTTCAAAAACATCGGGAAAATGAAATGCTCAAGTGGAACTTGAACCCACGACCTTTCCCTTACAGGGAGAATGCTCTTCCAACTGGGCTTTTGATCCACACCTGAATCACTTCAAATTTCCCTTCTCTTTATATCCGTCTTTAAGGGCGACTGTGGAGCCATCTACCTTTTTTTATTAAGATGTGTACTTATGTATATAAGTTTATACAATACATAGTTTTGCAGTCTACACAAGTCTTGGTTATTGAATTAACCACTCGGTTGCAGTATTTCCAATCTCAAAGAGTTTTCTTATAAACATCATCAGTAATATACCACATACGTTTAAAGCATTGCAATTAAATTTCTTAGCAAGTAAAAGTGTATTTCTAATGCTGTAACAGTAATTCGTGATTACCATCATTACTTAGACAATTCTCATTCATTCGGGCTGCATACATCGATTTTAAGTGCGCATGAGCAAGTACTAACTACTTAGCTATAAACATTGACAAGACATACCGCTACTATTAGGGCTGTTACTCACCAGCGCGTATATTAGTCATCTTTCTGTACTCAGAGTAAAAATAAACTAAAATTGTTGTTGGCTATCGAAGGTAAGACAGTATTTTAGTCTAGCGAAACTCGTAAAGGTAGATAAGTATTTTATTGCCACATTTTGTGCTAACACAAACTTTTGAAGTGCAAAATACATCATCGTTCGTAGTCCCCAAAGATTGTCTAGCATATTATTTAAACGCATTTTATTGCAGTTAACACGGGTCGCTATAGAATTAGTTAAAACAGTCCATACGTTGTTTTTAAATATTTGTTTTGTTGAAAACAACAAACCTCAATACAAGAAGTTTGAGTAGAATTGAAAAGAGTTCTACACCCTGCCTCAGATCGTTTGATGGTGTTCAAATAATTTTAAACTATCGGTTCAACGTGGAATAAATTCATCTTCCTTTTTAACAAACCTCCATATACTTACCTGCCCAGTTACTAAAAGTGTAAAAATAATCAAGATCGTGGCAAACCCTAGCGCTTCAATACAATTAGTGAACAAGAACCTTTATGCCTGCCATTACAGAATAGGTTTACTAATTAGGTGATAAATTATCGAACGCCCAAACACTATGCTTAGTAGTAATTGCCAGTAATTGCGATTTATTGCAGAGCTTACAATATTGTAACTGTATTTTATATGCCCTTAATAGTTCAGCTGCGTTTAATACAAGGGACTTAGTTCTAATTGAAATTTTGGTCAATTATTTATTGTTACATTAATTAATTGTACATTATTGTGCACTAAGAGAATAAAGACGTTAATTACGATCAGACACTGTAAAAATATTTTAGACATTAATAAATAATTAAGTATTTTCTTAGGCCGCAGTAGCCGAAACTGAGTGTCACATTTCCGTCAAAGAAGGAAGTTCTCAATTCGATTGGTATTTTTTCAATACACCTTCACTTAAACTTCAATAATATCACATCCAGGGTAATTTTTCGGTTCACAGCAAAACCAGAAAAATATTGTAATTCAATAAATTATTCTTGAAAGTCTTCGAAAACTTTTCGCCGAAAAATTTCAATAATGACAATCTAAATCTTCTCAGCTGACGATACGATCACTGCCAATCCGAATTTCGAAGAAATCATAAATTTATTTACACTTCCCGCTTTGCCTTCTGGCGATTTTGGACCCAACCATTGTATGTTAAACAGGACACACGATTTTTACAAACCTGTATAAAAATTGTGATAATATCGCCTTCGTGCGCATCCCATTGCATCCTAATATTGGAGCTAGGGGCCCGCTTCCTTACTCCTATCAATTAACCTATCGCAGTCCAGTACTGGACTTAGGCCTTTCCCAGTGTTGGGAGGCTTTAGCTTACTGATTCCACGCTGCCAGACGGGTTCGTATAGGGTTTTATTTCGAGTTTTCCTTTCCCACAGTCATATCGTCTGCGTATTTTCCCCTTAATAACCTTTTGCGACACCTTTCGGATGAGATGGGATTGTATTTCTTGTACATTTTCTTCGTCACCATACGGATACATCTTAGTTCTACAGGATTTGTTAATTTCGACTGAATCGGGAGCGATTACCATCTAACTCCCCCGCCCCCAACTTGTGCCAAAGGACCGTCCATTAATCAGCAGGAACAGGTGAGTTTTGCCTAGGGCCCCAAGAGCTTGATGGGCCCATACACCCAGCGATAATATCGTTAGTACTGTTCATACTAGCACAGACACCGTCGTTTACTCTATCTTGAATTCATCGAAATTTTTATATAATTGTTCCAATAATACCTAAATACAATTACCCACTAACGATTGTAAATCTAACACAGTGTAATGTAATTTTACTATAAGATAGATAATGTGAGCAAGTTATTGTAAATATTAAATAAATTGAAATTGAAATTGAAACTTTTCGAGAATACCCCGACGCCAAGGTAATCGTTTCACATAAATCATTGGCAACACCATTAGCGGGACAAATGCGCCGGCGCAGCCCCAGCTCCTTCTATATATTAACTAGGCAAAATTGTTATTACTTTCCTAGGTATGAGATGTTGTTTATTAAAGACAGGCTATCATGTCGCAACTCATCGAATATTAATTGAAGTTTTGATTTTTTTGTTCAATTTTCCCCTCCATGGGAAGGATTATTTAAATTCGTAGAGTTGAAATTGCTTCCTGTATGTTATCTGTGCGTTAGAAAAGGACGACCAAAATGTCGATCTCAAGTAGATTTAATGGTCTTTAAAATGAACTTTACTGGCCACGGTGTTTTCAGATTTTTACCACAGAGTTCTTATCTATTAGCATTCATTTCAAGAAAAAGGTGTAGGCATTCTATTCTCTTCGCTAGAACCTTCACCACGGGACCCTTTTTTGTTTCGTACATCCCCTCAGATACCTCTCCTGCCAGAGCCGGAAGGGACCTCCCCTTCCGGCTCTGGCAGGGGAGGTATCCGAGGGTATATGTCGGACTCGAACCGACTAAATCCGCACGCCGACTGAGGGTCGGTGTGCTAGGCCGGAGGCGAGGTTGTCTTCGACATACCCTCGCACCCAGTCTGATCCAAGGCCATCTCGTACGGTCTGGTCGTCCCCGGGAGGGGGAACAACGGTGTCCCCGACTCGCCCCCGGAATGGGCAGGTGCACTGCTCAGCGCGTCGCCGCAACCAAGGAACCCTAAATATAAAATAACAAAACCCAACATAGTAAAGATAACGTTACTTTTTCTTAATGACGGATATAACTTAATCTCTTTTGGCAACTTTTATTTAAATGGCCTGGCCCTTGACCCAGTCTGCGAAAGCTTTCTTCTTAAAATATTATAATAACGCGATACTTATTCCGGCGGCTCGTGAAACTCCTATTTCGGAGACAATTACCTTATACGGAGTGATGGAGCTCGGGGGAGCTTGTCAGTGATTCGTCTCTTTCATATTCTCACAGAAAAATTGATAGTTATATTGGCAATTTAATGTAATTGATCACTTGAGCGGCCTCTTTGTGTAGGCCTGCCATTAAATGCATTACCAAAGTTGCGGACCGAAATTTCGGGAAATTGGCACAGTCAAATCTATACATATAATAAATCTGTAAACGATCGATGTCTGTACATGGAAAGGAAATGAGAAAAATTGTCATAGGGGGACTTTATAAACGTAATAGAAGCCAAATCAACGTTTTTTGGAATTTTTGTCTGTTTGTCTGTTTATCTGTTTATCTGTTTCTCTGTTTGTCTGTGAGTTTGTGCACGCTAATCTCAGAATCGGCTGAACGGATTTGGTTGCGGTTTTCACTAATATATTGTGGGAGGCTTCACTTAACATTTAGTGTTGTTTTATTGAAATCGGTTCATAAATAAAAAAGTTATGTCAATAATAGCATATCACGGCTAAAAATTTGTGATTGTGTGAATAGATCGACCCAATAAAGAAGCAAAAATGCTTACAAGAAGATATTATTTTGGTCATAGGAATCTGAAGAACTTCGAGAGGCCAGAGTTCTACATCTCAGCCAAGTCAGGTCAGGTTACTGCAGAATCTTCGGCACAGCAAGTGTCTCGATAGAATTCACATTGTTCTCGAACGATTTTCTCTCGATTCCAACAAATTTGTAAGCAGCTGGTTCGGTAAAAAGACTCCTGGCTTTCATAATTAATATCATCACGCTATTATAATAAGGAATATGACAGAATGTTTTTATGTCATAATATGTAAACGTCTATTTCACACTATGATTTCATGGTAACTGTGGCTCAATACGTATGCGGTGGACTTATAACTTAGCTGAGGCGCGTTCGAATCCATCTAATATGTAACTTTCCTTTTTTATGGTTTTTTATTTATTTTTGTTTAATTTTTTTATTTTATTGTGTATTTGTTGTATTTTATTGTATTTATAGTTTTATTTGAAGTAAAATATAAATTCTATGCTTAGTATTCTATAGGTAGTACATAAAACTAGTCTGTGCGACAGTAATAGTAGAACTTATTATATAATATTCTTAGATCTATACAAAATTCTTTATTTCGGAGAATGAAAAAGTGGTCCCACCCGCCTGAGAAGTCATAAAACGGAAAATGGTATCCCCCATTGATACCGATTCCACCACATCGGGGCAAGCGCAATATTGGAATCAAACCGATTAAAATTTAACAGAGGAATGGGGCTAGGTACCCCGGTATACCTGCCTTGGTTACCTATCATAAAAAGGCGGTCTCAACGTGAAGAGCAGGGATTGCTTCGGCTAGGGTAATGGGTAGCCTAAGTTATCACCATCAAAGCCATGGAGGAAGTAAATCGTTGCACCTTCTCTGAAGCACATTACGTATTCTGGGAGATAGTTGTCCCTATCGTATTACCGTCTCTACCATGGTTAATGTTCTGATGAGCTATTCCAATTAGTTCCACCCTCTCCTTTCCTACACAGGACAACGCATGCGAGGCTCAGATATCATCCACATACAGATCAGAATATTCCATCAAGAACCAAGCGGTTTGGTGACCCATTCCTATGTCGCACCATTAAGACCTGAAATCCCTGCCAGCTAACGGTTTACTTCTTTCTACAGTCCCGGGTCCTTTAAGGGGGGCATGAAAAGGCTTCTGATGATCCCATTAAGTTGAGTGCAACCATTGTTAAGATGGTACACGTTTATAATGGTGACCCTATTTCCGAGTCTTTGCCTTTAGCTTAACATCAGTCAAGGTGAAGTTAAATTGACGTGTCATATATAAAAAAACTATGGATCTTAAAAAGAAGAAAACACATGTTTGGTCAGAGCAATACAGTTCTTAACCGCCTGATAAAGAAATGAAGTTCCGAACAGCTTGGTTCGAGGCGGCATTATTTCTACCGTATGTGACTGACGGAAGGAAGGAGAGATTAGTTGAAAGACTCCTAATAGGCTCTTTCACTCGCCGTGGTGCGGTAGAAATGGGAAAATACAGCCAGAGTGACAACGTCTTTATGCAACTGCAGACATTATACAATGTTAGTGACCTGATGTCTACCAACGCACGCCGCTGCGATATTATCGATTCCGTCTAATAAAAAGGTATCTAATAGTAAATACGTAAATCTATCCCAGAAATGATAACAGTACGCCAGGAGAAGCCAACCTATGTATTAGGTATATTAAAGATAACGATGCTCATATTATATAAAAGAGATGTGGGCAGAGAAACACTCAGTTCCGGTAAATTTCATCAGACCAAAAAAATCCGCCACGTGGACATCAACTCCAGTATCAATTTGGAAGTATCTACATTATCTGCTGGAAACAAGCTTACCAATACAAGGAATATTATAGCAAAATGAGGCTATATGACCCCATCGCAGTCAATGCTGTATTTGCTCGCTTGCCCACTGTGCCCCTCTTCTCTACCTCTGTGTAAAGCAATGAACAACGATGTGACTGTGGTCGATGGAATTTATCATAAAACTGGAACTACCCACCACTGGCTCGGCAAAGAAGAGAACCACTGCTCACTGCTCAGGGCGTGCAAGGCACCGGGTTTCCTTGAAACTATTTTGTGTAATACTTGATGTACTTATTTTTGTTCAGTTCGTAAGTGGTGGCAGCATGTTTTAAGAATTTGGGAGGAAGGAAGAATATTTAAACCATTAAAACTGGTGAACATTAGCAAGTCCACATATAACAATGTTCATCACATACTTGATAATGATTTCGTCAGCAAAATGTTGCATTTTTTATAATCCTTCCGCAATTTTTGCCAATCTCATAGAAGAAGTCCGTCAATTTTCGTAGTTTCAGTACATAGTTTAGCCCTGTATTTATAAGTCAGTCACTAAAAAGACTGTCTCCACAATATTTAATTTAAAAATACAAGGTGGAAGATGTCAAGCGAATTTTCGAAATGATTTGAATACAGTTTTGTTTCTTTTTTAAAATAAAGAATTGTTTCCTTTGCGTAAAATTCACTATTTCCAGTATTTCGAGTACTTCCGTTCCAGTTGGGATGAAAATCTTCCACCATGTTTAATAATGAGTTTAAGCTATTCCGAACTACACGCGGACGAAGTCGCGGGTAACAGCTAGTCATAAATAAATATCTTGACGACAAGGTCTCAAAATGATCTGTTGTATTGATTGAAATTGTATTATTGTACGAACTAAATGTACCAAATATTAGGAAAATCGGTCAACAGGAAAGTGGAAAAAAAAAATTAGATAATTTTGAGCTCTTTTTCGTCAACATTTTTTGGAGGCTGACTGTACCATGAATATATTTATCCCGAAATCAAGTTCGAAGACGGCAGGTTACTTTTTGTTTGGACAAAAAACTATCGAAACGAATATGAAGTAACTTCATATCTTTGTGATTTGTACGGACCCGATGTTGTGAATCTAGATTCCATTCGAATAGATCGGGAAAAAAGAAATGCTCAAGTGGGTGGATGTAAAGAGAAGGGAAATTTGAAGTGATTCAGGTGTGGCTCAGTATCTCAGTTGGAAGAGCATTCCCCCTGTAGGGGTAAGGTCGTGGGTTCAAATCCCACTTAAACATGACATTTTTCCCGATGTATTCGAATTTTAAAGTTAGCATAATAAATGCTATAAAAAATTCATTCTAATCTACATTCCCTGTTACCCCTGACGAAGGTTTATGATTGTACTGTGTCGTACCATCGGCGAGGTGAATTCATATTGACGAATCCTATATTTAAAAAATTGTCGTTCTTATAACCACTATTTTAACGAGTATAATATGTACTTAGTGTATCTTAGTAAAATATTAAAAGCATGACTTAACAATACAATTTACAATAAATAATATTTACCGTAAGTTTATTAAAGCTGCCTCAATTTCGGAACCTTTCTATATCCTTTATCCAGGCCAGTGAAAATGTTAAAAGAACTGGTACAATATGAAAATGTCGCGATCAGATTACCTACGCGCCGGCGGCGGATGACTTACCAAAAGCCAGTGAAAAACTGACCAGGTCAGTTGTCAGGTCGGCTGGCATTCAATCCCTTACGATGTATTGCTGTGCTACGTGAAAATATGACTATCAATTACGCAGTCGAAATTAAATTACGTACAGACATTGACAATATATTGATCTGACGTCTAAAGGACGTGTGACGTGCCATGACGCGAGTACCATGATGAGTAAAGGAAAGCCAACGAAGCGAGAGAAAAAAGGTAAACAAAGTTTCAGCGGTTCCATACATTTTATTTGAAACTTATAACGTATCACTTCAAGCGCATTCCAGACAGGAATGAAATTTCTCATAAGATGGCGAATCTGACAGTTTAGAACCGCCGCGCTGTGCTGACAGCTTTCCGGTACTACGAAACACGCAGCGACAGCTGTCGCCCAGCCATAGTGGCGTACTCGTGTGACATGTGCGACAAGGACAGAGTAAATAGTCGCTAGTTATCGCAACGTAACTCAGTAATGGTCACTTTGTTTACCTTTTTTCTCTCGTTGGCTTTACTTTAGTTCACTGCCCAAAGCGGATAAAGCCCTATAATGCGTCATGAAACTCCTTCGCATTATTACCTACTGGTAATGTTCCCAGAAGGCTAACAGCAGAGTGCCATGTTTATCCTTTGCTTTGGCGAAATTATTCTGAAAATATTTTTTTCTGGATAAATGTTTTATTAAATCAGTAATCAGTCTATTTCGACTCTTTACCTGTAACATATCTTAGATTAGATGAAGGATTAAATGAGAATAAGATTGGTGAAAGAGATTCGAACCCGCGATTCTTACAGGCTAATTCAAATATTTTCCCTATATCCGTCTTTAGATTTCTTTCTCTTTTGTCTTTTCTAGATTGGATAGAAAAAAAAATTATAATGGTTTTTCCACCATTTTGAATCCATACTAATATTATAAATGCGAAAGTAACTCTGTCTGTCTATCTGTCTGTATGTTACGCTTTCACGCAAACCACTGAACCGATTTTGATGAAATTTGGTATAGGGGTAGATTAGGCCTTGAGAAAAGACATAGGCTATGTTTGGTCGCGGTAACCGAAAGCGGGCAGAAGCTAACATAAGGGCTAAATGCATCTCGTACCATTTGCAGCATTTTCCTTTAAACACGTTTGAGCAACACATACTCACTTTCAAACCTCAATTACCTTCGCCAAGCTCATAGCTTACCAAAATGGCTGTCACAACACGGTAATGTCCTAATTTACCATATTTAGTTAGATTTGAGTTAAGTACTGTAATGTCACAATATCATAAGAACGAAATAATAGTTAAAATGATAATATTAACTCCAAATGGAAGTAACACGAACACACTTTATAAACTTACTTTAATAGTTACATTCTGTTATCATAACGATGGCAGAATGTAGTTATTATAGTTCTGAGTAGTAAGTAGTATAGTTTTGTAGAAAATTGTACGGAGAATAGATCCCCCAGTCAAACCATATACTCGGTTTTGGGGGACAAAGTATGTATCCATAGGCATTAGGTATACATTACACTGTCGAGTAAGTGGTTATTGTGGGGTAGGTACGATTGCAACACCAGAATTGGTAGGTGAAGGACGAGAATGATTGCAAGAAAGGCAGGTAAGACCTCCTATACCTAGGTTGGATTTCACGAGTGAAAATTCATTTAACTAAACTAAGTTATCACGATTCATTCCGCTGTTCTCCTGCTGTAGTTTTCCCAAGCAACTACAAATTATAGGGGTTCTTTTTATGCTACTTAGGTGACCGTATGGAAAGGGGTTACCGTGGCCTATGGACCAGTGTGTAATACCAAGGGCGCACACTCAATCTGAGCTTGATGGCCTCATTAGCCCAAAATACATACCACAAGCTAGTTAAGTTATATTTTGTGCACACTGTCCAATTTCTTGAATATTATTAGTACGACTAGATTATCCATACTTCCATATCCATACTAATATTATAAATGCGAAAGTAACTCTGTCTGTCTGTCTGTATGTTACGCTTTCACGCCTAAAGTACTGAACCGATTTTGATGAAATTTGTTATAGGGGTAGAGTAGACCTTGAGGAAGGACATAGGCTATATTTGGTCGCGATAACCGATATCCACGCGGGCGGAGCCGCGGGCAAAAGCTAGTAATATTATAACTCTGGTGAAAGCCGCTCTTGAATACCGAACTTACGAACATCTGATCTTAAAGGATCAGATGGCCTTTAAAAATGATGAAACATCTTTGTCAAACATTCATACCTGTCACAAACACGCCAGCTAATCTCCAATAGAGGTCGCTAGCAGGATTAATGATCGCGATATCATAATGTTGCCATATCAAGCCAGACTGGTCAGGTGGACGATTAAGCTACTTGTCGCTGAATATGGCAATGATTCAATGCAGTTATGAAATGAATTTAATTATAACAGGTTATAACAGCAGTGACAGATATCAATACTTATAAGTACTCGCCCATTTTCTATCAGGCTCTTAGATTGGATCACTAGTCGTTAGGACTTCCGTGTAATTTAGATTTTGTGTTATCTGACCAGAATCTCGAGGTTTTCTCTCGTTTGTGATAGGGCCTGATCCGTCAATCAACAGATACCGGTTAACTGGTGAAGTTGCTTTTTACCCGATTACGGCGAAGCCAAAAGAAGGGTTATGATTTTGACAGGCTATGTATGTATGTATGTATGTATGTATGTATGTATGTATGTATGTTCATTTGTTCCCTCATAGCTCCTCAACTACTTATTAGAACTGGACAAATGAGGTATCGTCACAAGCGGCTTGATCGTCTGATGGTTATAGGCTATATGACGTGTCTCTCAATCTTGCGTGGCGCCCTCTAGCGCTCATAAGGCACTATGTTAAAAAATAAATTTGAGCTAAATATGCCGTGTTTGGTATCAAATGAAAGTGCTTAATGAGCACATTTCAAATATGTATAAATTATTAGCTCTACCTTGCCCCAAAATAATTTAAATAAAAAATAAAGTTTAAAACTAAAACCCGACTACCGAAAAATCACGCTCTAAAAAGTGACAAACAAGAAAATATCAAGGATAGCCGTGGTCGTATGCCACTTTTCCCTAGACTATATTGTTTTGTTAGAATAAGTGGCATACGACCACGGCTATCCTTGATATTTTCTTGTTTGTCACTTTTTAGAGCGTGATTTTTCGGTAGTCGGGTTTTAGTTTTAAACTTTATTTTTTTTAAAATTCTTGTCTATTTGTTCGCGATGGACTCAAAAACTACTAAACGTATTTTGGAACGGGGACAGTATATGCGGTTGAGGTGAGAGGATGTTTGTTTGTTTGTGCATCGATCTTGCCATTTTTCTCTACTACTATAGGTCCTTCAATTAAGTTTTCAGTGATTGTTAGAAAAATCTTGGTCAGATTTAAAATCTTACGACCACCGCGGACATAAGCTAGAAAAGAAAAAACTTCTTTACAAATATTATAAAGCTGTAGAGTTCGTTTGTTTGGCTTGTGCACTAATCTCAGGGACTACTTATTCGAACTGAAAAATGTCGCGTCGAATATCGCGTTTATCGAGGAAGGTTATAGGCTAATATATCATCACGCTACTCCTCAAGGGAGCAGGAGATATCCATACATTATTTTTTGAAAATAAAAAGAATATCGGCACATTGAGTAAAAGTAACACAGGTACGGGCGAAGCCAGAGCAGGTCGGCTAGTTATTAATATAGTGCAAGAGGAATGCAGTTGCAATGATGGGCAGTGATTTTTACTGGGAGGTAAAAAGTTGTTCAAAAGGTCAGCATGCAAGCAACTGGTTCGTAACAGTGGGTTAATTCAATGATACGCAGAAGCAATTACTTATCGCGAGGTATTCTGTGTATTTATTTAATAAGTTTCTACTTTTCTCTGTTGTTAAAAAATCGTTATGTATAATTGATTATGCTAACGAGTTTATAATTATTAAGTTACGAAGCAAACCTCCTGTACCGCCATCTGTAAGCACCTGCGGATGGATCTAATGATAATAGTCTGGTGTTTTCCTCTGTGTATTAGGGGTTAGGTTAGGTTAGTTAGGGTAGTTAGGTACTCACGAAAAAAAAATCAAATAATCGAATAGATAGGGAAAAATGAAACTTTTCGGGCGGAACTGATTCACGGGCGTGTCTCGGTGGCCGAGTTGGTCAAGGCATTACCTCTGTAAGGGGTCGCGCTCGAGTCCCGCCCGAGAAGTTTCTTTTTTCCCTATGTATTCGATTTGTATAGTTAGCATACTTAATGCTGTGATCACATCAAATAATGGCGTTGTAATTGAGCGGATCTGCGATTCAAAATAGAAGTTTTGAATGCAATTGGGATTTGCATTCAGAAAAAAAATTCTATCGGTTAAAATTGTTCGCGATTAGGCAATATTTTCGGGGGCATCAGTAAAAGGGGGATTAGGAATAAGCCAATGGCTTGCTGATAGACAGTTCCCTGATTGTTCCCAAAGTCAATTTTCTCCCTTAAGTTTTTTTTTAATAAAAGGACACGTTAATTTGACTTCACCTCTCAAGCTAAAGGCAAAGTCTCGGAAGAGGGTCACCATTATAAACATATACGAGTACCATGTTAACAATGGCGGCATTCAGCTTGACGGCCTCATCAGATCAGATGCCTTTTCACGCCCCGCTTAAATGACCCGGGATTTTAGACACCTAATAATATATCGTAGAAGAGCATTACTATTTCATATTGATCTGAGAACTGCAAAATTCCAACCACCTGCAAAAAATAAAATTGTTCTTCGCAAACACTGCCAATAATTCTGCAATGCAACACTTGCGTCTCCATATCTGATTGTGTAAGGAGTAATCAGACGCTGACCATATGTCGATCTGTCAATGAAGCACTTAAATTTCACAATGTTGGTAATTGTTATGATGTTAAATATCATTGTCTTCATATTTCTGATGATTGCTTCATTAGATGACTACAACCATTTCTGAAAGAGTTGGAACTAGCTGCAATTCGTCAGAACTGGTTAGGAGTTAATAAAATTACTGTGTGTTCGTTACCTGTTTTATTTGAAGAATTTTAATCTCACGTGTTTCCTTCTTCCTATAGTCCCGAGTCCTTTAAGCGGGGCGTGAAAAGGCATCTGATGAGGCCGTCAAACTGAGTTTCACCACTGTTAACATGGTACATGTTTACGATGGTGACCCTCTTTCTGAGACTTTGCCTTTAGCTTAACATCAGGCGAGGTGAAGTCGGATTGACGGGATCCTGAAATCGAGTTCAAGACTGTAGAACGCACGTAAACAATACAAAAACTTATTCTATATAACAAACATATCAATAAAAGTAAAATATTTATGAAAATGACACGCTACTGCCCGTACGATAATCGTTAACACGCAATTTCGTATCAACACATTCAGAATTGGAGTCATCATTTTTGTTGCAATAATTATACATTTCCAGACATTTCCCTACTCTCCCGTATAATATAAACACGAATACTGTCTTCATAAAGTACATACTTAATACCTTTCTTTTTGTTGCAGGTATGAACATCATATTACGGCCATTCCTGTAACGGACTCTGCAATATACGGACGGTATATTCTGAATAAGACCTCATTTTATATAGCACTCTTCTCACAATAAATTTAAAAATTTAAATTCGTCCCACTTCGCATGAGACGACGGAGTGCTTTATTTGTTCAAGATTCATACATTTTTTGGAACCGTGTGAGTTTTTTCTTGGATGAGGCGACACTAATGTTGTCACTTTATGTGATGATGTTAGTAGCATTATGTACCCAAAAGGGCAAAATCGGAGCTCTATTACTTAGACTTGTAACACCCTCCCTAACCTTTACCATCCCCTACCTATTTCGACTTCCGATTTATTATAAAAACATACTTATACTCAAACGTTTCCGAATTCCTACCTACTTAGTAACTAGTTTGGCCAATGATCGTTCTAGTGGGAACTAGGACTCTTATTATGATCCAGTAGTCCCCCTCGTTCTATAGAGGTAGCTTGTGCTGTTGTCCTAAATTAAGTCCCTACTTATCCAATTCACCTTCCTAACATAATTCTGTACCTACTTAATTTACTTAATTATCGCAACATATAACCTATCGTGATTGTTTGGAAAACAGAATGTAATGAACTATTAATAAGATTACCTACCTAAATTTCTAGGCTAACCTATTTTTAGGTTACTAATTTAAATTTAGAATATGATAATGAATAAACTTTCTATCGACGTAATGTAAGCGTAATAAGACTTATTTCGAGGATTTTAGCAACAGAGTATGTAAGTGAAGCGAACAGTAATAATACACAAATATTTTTATTTGCCCCCCCCGAGGTCAGGGCTCCTCCAATACGCCATGACAGTGAGTTGCACCAACACAGATCAACTCCCCTCTGCCTTATAAATATAGCAGACGCCACTTGGCCTAGTCCACTTTGTTCAAGTTATACCGCGGCAGCCGGTATAACCCTTTACCCCAAATCCATAACTGGATTACACCTGTATTATATAAATACAAAATCGTGACATTCAATTACAAGAATGTTAATATTCGTTAATGATAATTTCTCTCACTTATTACAACCGAATAAGCTCAATTGAATACAAAGGTTCAGGCATCACTGTGCATATAGTATAATATACTGATAGTTGCGATCAAGACCAACTCATTAGAAGCCGTAGATTTCAATATAGAATAGATAGGTATTTCATACAGTAGTCTACACTTGCTACACTTCTGATTGAAACTTATATAGAAATTACATCTTCTATTGAAGACATTCATATACAAGAACTTCCGTCTAGGTTACCGGACAATAGAACATAGGTCCATAATTGGACGGTTCTCAACTACCGTGAGAATGCTCCACTAATATCCATTCAACCCAATTCAATCAAATAAATGCACCAAGTATTATATTTGGTAATATAAATAATATATTGAATAATGACATTCATAATCAATCGGTCTATGGTATCCAATAGCCAAATGACTTAACTGAATCTTACTAGATTACATGTAGATAGGTGAGTATTTAACCACCTTCTGATATTCGTCACAATGATAACCATGCCTTTCACATTCAACTGGTATTATGTAAGATCTATTTCACATTTATTATGAAGGTAGTCAACACTGAGGATACACTTTAGATAATCGTTGTTAAATGCCTGGATTCCAACCCGAAATCCCCCAGTATTCATTCACACCAAAATAATAGCCTAATAACTTCATTATAATGAGAACCGTTCACATAACTTAAACGCAATTAACTGACTATCAAAAACCTATACAAATTCGATTCTACCTACATAGCCGACGTCCTATATTACCGCGAGAAGAATGTGTACCTATTCCTTCTACCTATAAAGACTATATATGTGTTTTAACCCCAATAAACTCCTCCCTTTAGTTAATTCTAAACGTGTGGTGTGTAATGTACCTACTCCTATTCTGTAAGGGAACAAGCTAGTCAGACTTGATTTTGTATGACCTATGACTGTGTGCTTGCCTTAGTTAACGGCCGAAGCCAGGGATGTTAACTAAAGCCCTAACGAGATATATAATTGTGTGTATAAATAAATATATAAATAAAGACTGAGCTATCAGCTCCAACGACACCGATACTTCGGGCCACTGGTCACCGATACCCAGAAGGCTTTATTCGACCCTGAGACAGGTAAAATCGAATAGCTGCTCGCCTTAACTTGATCAGCTCCCTAGCTAGACAGAGGACAAGGGCTTCGTTGGCACCGTTAGATGTTCCACCCAAGACCGATCACTTCGATTGGCTTTCCTAAGGGACTCCTAGCTAAAAACCCCCCCATCACTGCTGCTTGTATGTTATCTACTGATTCTACCCACTTCAGAATCCCTAATCTCCATTCCCATCCTGCCTTGATTCATGAAGTCACGGGGAAGACTCTCCCAAGCGTGAGTAACTACTCCATATGAGCCCTTGAGCCCATACTTCGCAATCACAGAATTGGTGTCCTATCTCAGCATAAATCGAGGCGGGTTTATATAATATTCACTAATACCCCAATTCGATATTCAAAATCCTAACAATCCACTCGACAGGTAGATTTCCAAATCTCCGTTCCCATCCTGCATTGTTTCATGAAGTCACGGGGAAGACTCTCCCAGGCGTGAGTAACTACTCCATATGAGCCCTTGAGCCCATACTTCGCAATTACAGAAATGGTGTCCTATCTCAGCATGAAACGATGCGAGTTTTATATATTCTCAACACTTGAAGTTACGTTAAGATTCTCAAATAATTTCAAACGCGAATAAAATTAATGTACAACGGAATTTTAACATAGTAACCTCCCAGTACCCTCTTAACACAATTTATAAAACGCGAAATGACCCACCAGACTTTCTACTCCTGACCACCTCTCTCCAGCAGCTCCCAACAATTAATCCATAGTCTTTTTTCTGTCCTCAACTATCCTCACCCCAACCGCAATGATCCCTACTTCTCGAAACAAAATATCGTACGATTCCAACCAGCCAATCGTAGCGCTGTTTGAAATCATTGTCAAATCAATATATCCACAAATAATTCTAATTTGGATTTATCTTCCTAGAAATCGTTCAAACTATAACTTAAAATTATTGTATTTATTTTCAAATTAACTGCGATCAATTAATATCGACAAAATCTTATCCATTTAGTATTTTTGCTTAAATATGTAACGTATATCTCTGATATTCGACCAGAACTTCCTTCACATACGAATTTCGTTCAAAAACTTAAAGTTTAATAAAACACGGCATTTGAATATTCAAATAAATAACTGATTTATAAATGTCCTTATTTGTTTAATTAATCTTTAAAACCAAATTATCGTAATAATTTATCACGTAATTTTATATTCAAAAAGGTTTTCCTTCATATCTCATATAAATAAACATAATTTATATTAGCGCCATCTGTGTGATTAAGAATGTACTTCTACTACAACAGATGACAGATTTCGTTCCGTTACATCTCGACCCCCTGAATGTTGACGCAGGTACAAATCTCTCCCAATTTTGTCCGGAGTAAAGATTCACCCTAACCTATAACCAATATATTGTCATTGAATATTATCCCAATTTAAAATCTTCCCTATAATTAGAAAATGTTGAATCCTCCCTTACATAATCGATTCCAGTTATAATCCAATTCCTGCACATTTTTGTTTTATGTAGTGTGTAATTTAACCCAACATCAAAATAGTTACCACTCGAGCCCACCGCCAAGTTTGTTAGTGAACTTGATCTCAACACGACACAATATCCAAGTCAGAATTTGACTCAACACTGAAGGCAGTGGGTTGTGAGGCCACTGAACGATAAGCGAACCGGATAAGAGATGAGGCAAGAGACGCAATCTTATGCTCTCTATGCGATCTAATATCTCCACCCTCGCGTAAAAGCCAAATTCCTTAAAGACTATTAGACAATAACGTATGTTTACGACTTCACCCCACTTGAAATAGAATCGACAAGCAAGTACTCTGATATGGGCGTATGTATAGTGTGCTTAGATCTTGGCCTTGTGAACCGAATTGTATAGTTGATGAATTATGAAGGTACCTTAACGGTATGCCTAGACTTTTGATTTCTCAATATCAAAATATGTCTTTTAACCTAACTCCTGGCAATCCTTCATAATCCAACATGTGGTGCGTACAGGGAATCAAACCATAACACGACCTCTCAAACACTCCCCCCCTTTAAAATAATGCTGATTGGGATGACCCTCCATTCTGAATTTAATGACTACATCCAGCTCCACTTCAGCCTTCCACATCTATTTTAAATCCCAATCATACCTAGTCGACAACCCTTTTGCACTATCAGAGTCCGCTTTCGCGACTTTTCTCGCTGCCAACTGATCAGCATTATCATGTAACAACATAGAGGTGATTATGTTTTATTTCATTTTACATATCCTACTCTTTCTTGTACTCCCTTTTATCTAATTTATGTAGATGTTAATTCTTTTTCCTTATATATATAAATATGTACACATATAGATATAAATACATATACATATATATTTTATGGTAAAGCCGCCCTACGCCCCACCATCTGAAGGGATGATTTGATTAAATTCAATTTGATAAAATAAAAATAAATCTTATTATAATAATGAAAGATTTCTTTCTTCACTAATTTCCACCTCATACCGTCAGATGGGCTTTACCCTATCCTCCAATTTTGTCTCTTTTTTTTATTTTTTATTTTTTTTATTTTTTATAATTAACCAATACATCTTACAAAACTACATTTAAATATAAAAACTACAACTAATCACTATAACTTAACTCTAAAGTCTATACCAAAACACTACAATACAACAATTAAATCAATGTAACTTATAAATCCTACAATCTTAAATAATGACTCCCCGATCCAGCCCCAGCTTCAAATTATCAAATGTAATATTTGGATAAATGTATAGCATTAAATTTTCCTCTTATTTCCTTGGTTTGAGGATCTACCAAAACATACACATTCCGATAAGGACTTTCTGCTATAAGGAATGGTCCTTCATATATCGCCTCGAACTTCTTGGTTAATTTTAAGGAAGCGTCAGACTTGTTTAATCTTTTAATTTTCACCAAATCTCCCACTTGATATTCAACTAATCGATATCTTTTATTGAATTTTAACTCACGATTATCCGCAGCCTGCCGTAAATTTACCCTCACCTGTTCTCTAACACACGCCAAGTCCAAATCTACCCCCTCCTTATCAATAATCTGATCGAAAGACAGACAAGTTGACTCTCCATACATTATTTCACAAGGAGTAAACCCAGTACTTTCATGGTAAGTATTATTATATAATTTTTCCAGTTTAGGTAGAGTGTCAACCCAACCTTTATGATTTTTGCTATTATACGTCCTAAACAATCTTCCTAATTCTCTATTCACTCTCTCCACAGTATTTGGACGAGGATTCCTAACTGTTGTGTAAACTACTCTAATCCCTAGCAACTCCATTTCCTCTTTCCACGCATGACTAGTAAACTGAGTTCCATTATCCGACATTATAGCTTTCGGTTTTATAATTTCAGTAAATTTTTTCACTTTGCTAAGTACCGCTCTCGTAGTAGCCCTTTTTAAATCAAAAAATTTCACGAATTTACTAAACGAATCCTGTAATACTAATATGTAATTCATCCCGAATTTCCCTGACGGTAAAGGCCCGTATATATCCACCATAACTAAATCTCCTATGTCTTTCGTAACAATTGAGCAACACGGTCCCACCTTATTGGAATTAGAATGTTTCGTCAATTGACAAATACCACAAATCCTAACCAATCGTTTAACGTCCTTGGTCAAACCCTTCCAATAAAACCTTTCCTTTAAATATTTCAGCATCTTATAACTACCCTGATGTCCCATTTCTAAATGCACCTGATTAATTATTTCCTCTCTAAGGCATTCCGGTAAATAAATCGAACACCCTTTACCCCCCCCTCTCTCTACAAATAAAACATCCCCCTTTAGTTTGCATTTACTAGCTATCCCTACTAGCGCCTTTCCCGACCTTTCTGATTCGCAAATTTGTTCGATTAGCTTATTTATTCCTGCATCCTCTCTCTGTAAAACTGCCATTTGCTTTAATTTCCGAAATAACACCTTATTTTGTTCATTTTCCATATATAAAATACTAGGCATTTTAATCTTTTCCTCCTGTAATCTTTCCCCCTCCGGTGGATATCGCGATAATATGTCCGCCACTACATTTTCACTCCCCTTTATATATTGAATTTCATATTGATAATTTTCTAAATAATTGATCCAACGAGTTATTTTAGCATTATGTATACAATTTCCAATTCTTAACAAATAACAACGCCCTATGGTCGGTCCGAATAATTACTTTTGCACCCCTCAAATATGTTTCAAATTTTTCTAGACAACAAATTACCGAATAAAACTCTTGTTCAGTCACCGTCCAATTTAACTGCGCCCCTCTCAACGCCTTACTATGAAAACCTAACACATTCTCTTGCCCATTATCATCTATTTGATATAATACCCCAGCTAACCCCACTTGCGAACAATCTGTCTGTAAATAATATGGTTTAGTAAAATCAGGATGATGCAATTGTATGGTTTTCATGAACGAAGCTTTGATACAATCAAAGGTTCGTTGCTCTAACTGTCCCCAGTGCCAAACTCTACCTTTCTTCAACATATCATATAATGGTTGAGCTAATTTATTGTAATTTTGAATAAACCTCCTATAAAAATTACATAACCCCAAAAAAGCCCTTACGTGTTTTATTTTCTTAGGAATTGGAAAATCTTGGATAGATTTGACTTTGTCTGGATCAGGTTTTAATCCACGAGTAGAAATTATATATCCTAACATTTTAACCTCCTCACAACAAAACTCACACTTCTTTATATTGCAAGTCATCCCAGCCGCGTGTAACTTCCCCAACACGACATCTAAATGCTCTAAATGTTGAACAAAGGTTCCCGTCGTTATTATGGCTAAATCATCCAGATAATTTACACAATATTCCCTAACTTCATGTCCTAATATTATATCCATAGCTCTACTAAAACTCCCCACTGAAGTCTTCAACCCCTGTGGTAACACATTATAAACGTAAGATTTCCCGTTAAAAGTAAACCCAGTATACTTCTTGCTATCTTCAGTTATCGGTATTTGGAAATAAGCATTATTCAAATCTATTATACTTATATAATTAGCCCCATGAAACGAATTCATAACATCAATTTGTATTGGGGGCTTCTCTGTTTCAGCCACCATAAATTTATTAATCTCTCTAGCGTCTAGTAATACTCTAATAGATTTATCCTTTTTAATGGTAAAGTTTAATGGACTACAATACGGAGTGGCTGACCTACTAATAATATTCAACTCTTCCATTTCTTTTAATTTTTCCTCAACTCTCCCTCTATAAGCATAAGGTATTGGATAACTCTTCTTAACAATAGGTACGTTAGAGCTCATAAGAATTCGATGTTGGTAGCAATTTGCCCTACCAATCCGTGAAGTAAATAATCCCTCGAACTTACACAGTAATTTCAACAATTCTTCCCTTTGCCTGAAAGTTAACACAACCCCCGTCTCTATTTCCGACCAATCCGCATTTCTTTGATTTGCTAATACTGACATAGATTCTTGAACCTCCTTAAAACTTCTCCCATTATTTCTTTCTAAAAATGGTATCACCACTCTTTGATCAGCTTGTTGCAATATCAATCCTCTCTCACACTTGCCCGCATTAATAATTACCTCATTTCCTTTCACCCAATCGAACCCCAATATGATAGAATTTACCAAGCCCGGTACTACTATGAATCCTGTCTGCTGTACAAATTCCCCTAACATTAACGGTAACAACACTACCTTTTTGATCTGTCCGCTTTTATGTCCTACAGCTGTTCTAATATTGAATGGTCTAATAGGCAACCAAGGTATTGCTCGCGTTTCGTCAGCCTTCAATTCATTATAAAAGTCCTCTGATATACTAGTTATGTCACACCCCGTGTCCACCAATGCTATTACCTCTACATCAAATAATCGTACTTTCACTTCCGAAGTGAAATTTGTACCTTCTGTTTGGTTTTCTGTTTCTTCAAACACAATCTCTGATATAAAAGACTCGGTCAACCCCTTCTGTCTTCTCTCTTCAACCGAACGAAATACTTCTACTAACTGATTATATATAAACAACTCCTTTGATTCTAACGGTCTGTATCCTAACCCCTCAACAATTTTGCGATTTGTTAACATGGGTTTCAATGGCGTCCTAATCCCATTTCCTAATTTTCCAAGAGACATACCCGGTCTCCACCCCATCTTACACATCAATCTTAAAGCTACACTCCCTATAACTGAGACTGGATCGGGAATCAAGCTTCCAGCCCCTTCTAGTTTAAATCTACAACCATTTCTTCCGATGGTACTGCACTTTGAACTGCTGCAGACGCCATTGTTGCTCCTCCCCGTTTTTGATTATCTATTGGCCTCGGCCATCTTCTATACGCCTGTCGAGGTTCTTTAATATTCTTGTCCGATTCTTTTCCTTTTCCTATCACGCTTCGTTTCGAGCTACTACCTTGATCAGCTATGTCATCCATCCCTCTTAAATATTCCGCAGCCTCAATTACGGTGCTCAATTTAGACGTAAACCAACCTTGCTGTACGAACTTGGGATATTGTCTAATGATATCACCTACTAATTGTCTCTCAGGAATTCTAAAAGTAAGCATCTGAGCCTGCCCAGCTAAACTTAAGAAATGTCCTAACATTGACGGATTCTTCTCTTGCTCCCAAACTCCATTAACTATTACTCTACGTAATTCGTTTTGTTTGCTTTCTCCCCAAAAGGTAGCCAAAAAGTCTGCCTTAAAGTCCTGTAAAGTACTCCACCGGGTGTTATATACTCTAGCCCATTCCCTGGCTTCGCCAACTAAACATTCTTGTAATAATTCTAATTGATTTTCACTATGACCAATTTTCTTCAAATAAGATTCTAAATCTTCCAAAAACGTCACTGGGTGTGAATTAGTTACGTCTCCGTATTTAGGTTTTTCTAACGTCACGTTTCTAATATGATAATTAATGCTCCTAACCTTATCTTGACTCGTTAATCTCATAGTATCCGATGAATTCTCCAACCCAACACCATCAATCATCTCCCTCAAATGTTCCCGAGCTACAACCGGAGTCCTTCGACTATCACTCGAATAATTCCCTTCCGTTGGTGAAATCACGTCATTTAGGTTCTGTTCATTATTTAAAACTCGTGCAGTCGACGTACTTCTTACTTCCGTTGATAAAATTTCTAATTTCGAAGACAAGACTCCTATGGCCCGATTCAATCTTCTATAAACAACATTAGTTAATGCAGACGCCGCACTTCTTTTTTTTCTTATCACTCTATTTCTCGTCCCTTCAACTATAGTTCTTCGTGTGGGCGGTGGGACCACGGTTTCATTTGGTTCCAAATTCAAATTGACAGAACTAATTGCTTCATCTTCCACTGTCCTATTTTCCCGATAGCGAACTGATGTGCGCGTCAATCTTTTTGGTCTAATCATTTTCCCAGCCTCTATACTTAAGCTTTCGTCTTTTCTATTAAGCCTCTTGACTTTCACTAGACTTTTAGACTTTCTATGAATCTTCTATGGACCTCTTTAACTTGATCAAGTTTTTGAATTCAAAATACAAAAATGAAAAGTGTCATTGCATTGCAATGGCACTTCCCAACTTCTCCTAGCCGTGTATTTATAGTTACTCTCTACCCCTAACACTTTTAAAACATCAAACCTAACAAAATGTAACCTTTCGTTTGTAAATAACTTACTCCGAACTACGACCCCCCATTTTTTATAACATTAACTATCCGAATAAGCCTAAATGACATTCTATAATAGATTATATAATCCTACGACCCCCCATCTCTTAATAATTCTAACTAAACTTCCAAATAACTAAAAGAATTCACAATTATAACAACAGCACAATGTTCTGACCCCTTACCTACTATATACGGCAACAAATTGTACGGTATAGATATACCGTACCTTCCTTATAATTCAAATAAAACATGTTTGCATTTATAATCTACCTATAATTCAATGCTACATTAATTTTCAAGGATGCTAATATCTTACTAATAGTTGTTGACGTAGGTAAATATATAAAACTTCATCATTATATAATTTTTTTATAAATCAACTAACACGGTTATTATATCCTTTCTAAATTATAAAATGTAATATAACTAACTAATATAGCTCATTGGAGCTATAACTACCAAAACTAATCTGTTAAACTATATTGTTAGTTTCAACATCATCATTGCAATCACATTTAGCAAAATACATAACCATAACTTATCATAGTTATGTATACGTGTAAAGAAACGAGCGCTATTTCTTACTGATATTTTGACTAAATGTAGGTGCATGCCAAACAATATAATTACATACACCCACACATTCGACAATATAATTCGTAGCTACTCACTTTTCAAAATATACTATTCCAGTTACACCTATTCTATTTTTAAATCGTAATCTCACGCCAGGAAATTGTACCAAACACGCACGAACAGTCATCCTAGTCTCACAATCACTAAATTGTACCGTGAAGCCAGTTTACTCTTAAATCCTGGTCTCACGACCCCCATTTTGTTCTGCTTATACTGGAGATTGACGGCGCTTGGTGGAATCTACTACACATATTGAATAACACACTTGTACCTTTACATACTACTTTGTACCAATCCTGGTCACACAACTACTATTTTGTACTGTTTATACTGGAGATTGATGGCACTTGGTGGAATCTGCTACACACATTGAATAACGCACTTGTACCTTTACATACTATTTTATACCTATCCTGGTCACGCGGCACCAAATTGTAACACCCTCCCTAACCTTTACCATCCCCTACCTATTTCGACTTCCGATTTATTATAAAAACATACTTATACTCAAACGTTTCCGAATTCCTACCTACTTAGTAACTAGTTTGGCCAATGATCGTTCTAGTGGGAACTAGGACTCTTATTATGATCCAGTAGTCCCCCTCGTTCTATAGAGGTAGCTTGTGCTGTTGTCCTAAATTAAGTCCCTACTTATCCAATTCACCTTCCTAACATAATTCTGTACCTACTTAATTTACTTAATTATCGCAACATATAACCTATCGTGATTGTTTGGAAAACAGAATGTAATGAACTATTAATAAGATTACCTACCTAAATTTCTAGGCTAACCTATTTTTAGGTTACTAATTTAAATTTAGAATATGATAATGAATAAACTTTCTATCGACGTAATGTAAGCGTAATAAGACTTATTTCGAGGATTTTAGCAACAGAGTATGTAAGTGAAGCGAACAGTAATAATACACAAATATTTTTATTTGCCCCCCCCGAGGTCAGGGCTCCTCCAATACGCCATGACAGTGAGTTGCACCAACACAGATCAACTCCCCTCTGCCTTATAAATATAGCAGACGCCACTTGGCCTAGTCCACTTTGTTCAAGTTATACCGCGGCAGCCGGTATAACCCTTTACCCCAAATCCATAACTGGATTACACCTGTATTATATAAATACAAAATCGTGACATTCAATTACAAGAATGTTAATATTCGTTAATGATAATTTCTCTCACTTATTACAACCGAATAAGCTCAATTGAATACAAAGGTTCAGGCATCACTGTGCATATAGTATAATATACTGATAGTTGCGATCAAGACCAACTCATTAGAAGCCGTAGATTTCAATATAGAATAGATAGGTATTTCATACAGTAGTCTACACTTGCTACACTTCTGATTGAAACTTATATAGAAATTACATCTTCTATTGAAGACATTCATATACAAGAACTTCCGTCTAGGTTACCGGACAATAGAACATAGGTCCATAATTGGACGGTTCTCAACTACCGTGAGAATGCTCCACTAATATCCATTCAACCCAATTCAATCAAATAAATGCACCAAGTATTATATTTGGTAATATAAATAATATATTGAATAATGACATTCATAATCAATCGGTCTATGGTATCCAATAGCCAAATGACTTAACTGAATCTTACTAGATTACATGTAGATAGGTGAGTATTTAACCACCTTCTGATATTCGTCACAATGATAACCATGCCTTTCACATTCAACTGGTATTATGTAAGATCTATTTCACATTTATTATGAAGGTAGTCAACACTGAGGATACACTTTAGATAATCGTTGTTAAATGCCTGGATTCCAACCCGAAATCCCCCAGTATTCATTCACACCAAAATAATAGCCTAATAACTTCATTATAATGAGAACCGTTCACATAACTTAAACGCAATTAACTGACTATCAAAAACCTATACAAATTCGATTCTACCTACATAGCCGACGTCCTATATTACCGCGAGAAGAATGTGTACCTATTCCTTCTACCTATAAAGACTATATATGTGTTTTAACCCCAATAAACTCCTCCCTTTAGTTAATTCTAAACGTGTGGTGTGTAATGTACCTACTCCTATTCTGTAAGGGAACAAGCTAGTCAGACTTGATTTTGTATGACCTATGACTGTGTGCTTGCCTTAGTTAACGGCCGAAGCCAGGGATGTTAACTAAAGCCCTAACGAGATATATAATTGTGTGTATAAATAAATATATAAATAAAGACTGAGCTATCAGCTCCAACGACACCGATACTTCGGGCCACTGGTCACCGATACCCAGAAGGCTTTATTCGACCCTGAGACAGGTAAAATCGAATAGCTGCTCGCCTTAACTTGATCAGCTCCCTAGCTAGACAGAGGACAAGGGCTTCGTTGGCACCGTTAGATGTTCCACCCAAGACCGATCACTTCGATTGGCTTTCCTAAGGGACTCCTAGCTAAAAACCCCCCCATCACTGCTGCTTGTATGTTATCTACTGATTCTACCCACTTCAGAATCCCTAATCTCCATTCCCATCCTGCCTTGATTCATGAAGTCACGGGGAAGACTCTCCCAAGCGTGAGTAACTACTCCATATGAGCCCTTGAGCCCATACTTCGCAATCACAGAATTGGTGTCCTATCTCAGCATAAATCGAGGCGGGTTTATATAATATTCACTAATACCCCAATTCGATATTCAAAATCCTAACAATCCACTCGACAGGTAGATTTCCAAATCTCCGTTCCCATCCTGCATTGTTTCATGAAGTCACGGCGAAGACTCTCCCAGGCGTGAGTAACTACTCCATATGAGCCCTTGAGCCCATACTTCGCAATTACAGAAATGGTGTCCTATCTCAGCATGAAACGATGCGAGTTTTATATATTCTCAACACTTGAAGTTACGTTAAGATTCTCAAATAATTTCAAACGCGAATAAAATTAATGTACAACGGAATTTTAACATAGTAACCTCCCAGTACCCTCTTAACACAATTTATAAAACGCGAAATGACCCACCAGACTTTCTACTCCTGACCACCTCTCTCCAGCAGCTCCCAACAATTAATCCATAGTCTTTTTTCTGTCCTCAACTATCCTCACCCCAACCGCAATGATCCCTACTTCTCGAAACAAAATATCGTACGATTCCAACCAGCCAATCGTAGCGCTGTTTGAAATCATTGTCAAATCAATATATCCACAAATAATTCTAATTTGGATTTATCTTCCTAGAAATCGTTCAAACTATAACTTAAAATTATTGTATTTATTTTCAAATTAACTGCGATCAATTAATATCGACAAAATCTTATCCATTTAGTATTTTTGCTTAAATATGTAACGTATATCTCTGATATTCGACCAGAACTTCCTTCACATACGAATTTCGTTCAAAAACTTAAAGTTTAATAAAACACGGCATTTGAATATTCAAATAAATAACTGATTTATAAATGTCCTTATTTGTTTAATTAATCTTTAAAACCAAATTATCGTAATAATTTATCACGTAATTTTATATTCAAAAAGGTTTTCCTTCATATCTCATATAAATAAACATAATTTATATTAGCGCCATCTGTGTGATTAAGAATGTACTTCTACTACAACAGATGACAGATTTCGTTCCGTTACAGACTCCGCTGTCCATCTGTGACACCGGGCTGTATCTCATCGACCATGATAGCTAGACAGTTTAAAATTTCACAGATGATGTATGCCTGATGTCGTAAAACAGAATACAATAAATATTTAAGGGGCTCCTAACGCCCTTACAACAAACATGATTTCAAGGGGGGGAGGGGCTAGATAGTGTTACGGAATCCTTCATGCACGTGTGCGACTCGCACTTGACCGGATTTTTATTTAATATGAAAGGTTCTCAAGTTATAGGAATGTTTTTTAATCAAACTCATGATGCTCAATTTTAAAATTCATAAATTCAGATAGAAAAAAATTGTCACAAAAATAACATTAGATAAAAAAAGCAAATCTAACAGCTTCAAACGGCCTCACATATCGCCGATCGATCTCTATCGCGCACATCGTTCGTGACGTCGGCTGCGCGGGCGCTGGCGTACGCAAATCGATGGCTAATTGCAGCCCCGGGCTCGGCCGATCGAAAAAATAAAGTGATCTCTACTCCACTTGTACGTACGGTACGACTTTTTTTTAATAAATCGTATATTATAATATATGGTGATAAATCTTTGCTAAAGAACTGTTATTCTTTTAATTAGAAACTTGCAAATATTTAAGGTATTTAGAGCATGCTGGGTGTTTGTAAATTCTTTTTTATTATTTGTTAGTTATTTTCCTTTTGACATGGTGAGGATCTAGTGCCTCTTATATTTTTCTGGGTTGGCGGGGCTGAATGTTATAGCAGCTTTTAAAGCAGCTACAGCTATCTAACGCGACAGCTCTCTAGCTGTCGCTGCTATAAAAGCTGCTATAATATGTTTTGAGGATTCTGGTAGTGCCGTGAAATTGAAGATCACTTTTAAACTTTTAGCATTTGAAATACTGACATGACATAAACTGATGTAATTTTGCTGACACTGTGATTTTCATTACGTCATTTACACAGTAAACTTTTAAATGCACACACTCTATATTGACCTTTATTTTATGGGCTTCACTCAGACTATTAAATTGAATTCAACTTGGCATGTAGCCAAATAAAAACAATTATTTTGACTTCATTCAGCCTTTCAAAATATATTCAACTTATTAGTTTGTAGCCAAATTTAAAATTCAGACCCTTCTACTCTTAATAAAATTATAGTCAACGGAATATTTCCCTCATGTGTTGCCTTGAATGAACGATATTTCGGCACTGTTGCGCTTTGATCATAATACTCTTGATCCTATCGGTGGTATCATGGGGATCAACTAATACTTTTGACACTACCCGTGGTGCTATAGGGTAGTATCACGGGTCCGCGACGAAACTCCTCACAGTTAAAACAAAAATACATAAATCTAACCCTTCTCCCAACCTAAATTCATCAGCATACGAGGTGCAATGGACACCCGCATTCACAGCCCCATTTCGGCCAAGATTACTCCGGCGCCTTCCCAGTAATTCCTTTAATTCCACGTCATTCCCGATTCCTTAATGTCGATTTCGGCTGGCAACATTACGTGATGGTATTTTAGGGCCATATTTAGCCGTCATTACGAATTATAAATGGTAGTATCGGTGGTATTAAAAATGGAGTACGCTTTCTATACTAATAATCTTTTTGGGGGTAGAACAATTTACGTGTTGATTGTTAGTGTTAAAATCGATTACCTACAGGTTTTTTTCTTCACTTACGCATAATGCACTAAAAACTTCAAAAATGCATTTACCTTATCACAAGTAATATAAAATAATAAAATGAGATAAGAAGATTCGCATTATTGGGAGGCTGACCTCACAAACACCCTTAATTTTTGCAGTTGTGTACCTAATCCAAAGATCTTTTTGGCATACGGTCTCTGCCAGGGATTGCAATGAGCTCTTCAAATGTATCCAACATGTGTAAGTCTGAGGAATAAATAGTTTGCTGTAAGAGAACTCAACCTTGATTTAAGCTCGCCATTGTACATACTATTTCTTTTCTTTGTTTAAAGCCTTGTAAGTGTATAATAAAGTATAATAAATATCGTATGGTGTAAATGTAAACAGACCGGCAACTCCTATTTCTACTGACTATTGAGCTTTAAAATTATCAACACATAAGTATGTTACTTTGATTTTCTTTAAAAGGAGAAAAGAGATTCCTGACACGCCATTACCTCAATATTGTTATTGCCTTTATTTATATTCCCTGGCAAGGTCCTTTAATGCATGAATTGGATATAAGTTCAAAAATAAAAGCAATTGCCGCCAACTGACCGGTGGTGCTTGAGAGAGCCTTATTTTTATTAAAATTACGTTTAGTTTTGTAACTACTAGCTTTTGCCCGCGGCTTCGCCCGCGTGGATGTCGGTTATCGCGACCAAACTTAGCCCATGTCCTCTCTCACGGTCTAATCTACCCCAAATTTCATCAAAATCGGTCGAGTGGTTTAGGCGTGAAAGCGTAACATACAGACAGACACCGAGTTACTTACGCATTTATTATATTAGTATGGAAGTATGGATTTGCAAGAACAGAACTATAAAAGTTAATTTAAAAGACAGTAATATTACCTATTATACATTTATTGGAGAGGTTTAATATTTCCCATTACCAATATACAGGTCAAACGGCAGGGCATATTATTTATTGCAATTCATATATAAATTATATAGGTACTTAATTGTTAAGTGGTCGTGTCTGTAATTGAAGATATAAAAAATGGGTCATATTACATTTAGGATTCTTAAATTGTTTTTTTAATTTTGTTTGTCTTTGTCCATAATGGACATAAAAAAACCTACTAAGGTGGACTTTGATGCGGTTTTTTCGATTGAAAGGTCTTGGTCAGACTTAAAATCCTACCTTTTTTGATCGCAATTGGTTGAGTACAACTGGAGACATTACTAAAAAGTTTTTTGAGCACTTTGTTCGTCAACATCTTTCTGATGCTGACTGTACCCATGTTACATTACACTCTGTAACGGTCAGCGCCCACCATTACTTAATTTCATAATTATTGGAAGTACATTACATTTTCGAAATTTTACACTTCAAAATAAGGATGTCAATTGCAATTCTTCGGGTAATAGCCGATTGTTTGTATAACTTCACTTAAAGTTATATAACATAAAATATGTTGTTATGAAAACCTGCCGAACTTCTTTCAAAGTGTTATATAAAAATTATTTTATTGACTTATGTGTAGTTTTACTATATCTTGTAATATCCTGTTAAATAATATCAATTAATTCATAAAATCATTAAAGTAATTAGTTTTTGTCACGGAATACTTTATTAACATTAATAAGTTTGAGTTTAAAGCCAATAATTTTTCTTTACACTTTTTCAATTACTCTGCAAGTCATTTAATTTTAAACTGGCATCGCTTGAAAGTCTATTAACACTATTGCCGTTTTTTGCATTGGCGTTGGCACCACTGTGCTTTGGTTTTAGCAGAATCGAGGCCCTGATGATGACCATAGTCAACGTCTGTCATAAACGTTGAACTCCATACATTCGTCATTTTATTCTACAACTACCATTTGTCTAAGGGGCTGTGTTGTAAAGCTCTGTCTTATCTTGAAAGAAAGAAAGAAAGAAAGAGAAGAGAACACTTACGGCCGTTCCCAATAACATACTGACAGTTAAAGATAGATCGCATCTACGGATAAAGTGCTCGGCTGTTTAAATTCAAAACATAGTTAACTCCTATTTCACACCAATTTCGGAAAATAAAATTATACCGCGATGCGCTATCCCGCAAAAAATCGGTTACCATGTTTTCAATTTAAACACCCGATACGTCAAATTTGACTGCTGTGATCTATCTTCAACTGTAAGTATGTTATTGGGAACGGCCGTTAGTGGCATCTCACTAAAGTATAAATAAGTAGGTAAGTTGTATTACAATTATAATTAGTAGGTAGATAGATAGATAGATAAATCTTTATTGTACACCAGTAATACAGTAAGTGTATGGACAATACATTATATTACTCTACGGGTGCAACAGTATATAATAATAATAAATAATCTTGTACATTCAATACATTACCCGACCAGGTGCGGAAGGTCTAATTAAAAAAGGATGTTGATTTACAAAGCTATCTTCCGTTTATCATAGCCGATAATAATTTAAATGTCCTACTCTGAATCAACGGTAAATGTGCATTAAAATCAAAGAAGTGCTCCACAACCGTTCTTTGTTAGAATCGAATAGATCCTGTGTAGATTAATTCTAGATAATACAGAGTATAATGAATACGTTTCATTTCTATTTCCTGCTAATATTATAAAAGTGACAATTTGTCGAGATATTTCGATGCCTGTAACTCAATGCTGCTAATTCTGTTGTTACATCTCTAAACTTAAAATTCTCTAAAATTTTCTAATTGCATCTTTTTCTTTCATTATCAGATAGAAAAGGACAGATGATTTATTTTAGTAAACACCTGTCAAATTAAGTCGGCGCCTTGACGGTACCCTTCAATTTTAGTCGACATCTACGAAAATGTGACTTAACTTACTACGCACCAACAAGGCGCTGTCTCAATTTGACAGGCCTTAACTTAAACAAAATCATCTGTCCTTTTTTATCTGATCATGAAAGAAAGAGATGCAAATAGATTTTTTTAGAGAAATTTAAGTTTAGAGATGTAACAACAGAATTGGCAGCAATAACGGCCAAACAGCTGAATACAACTGGCTAAAACTTGGTACAGAGCTGGATTATACATATATACAATGGAATGGTTGTGATAACATAGGCTAGGCAGAGCCGTGGGCAACGGCTAGTATAAAGAAGGGTAGGTAAGCAAGTCGGAATTGATCTTTTAAAATTCTAAGTTACAGAATTCTGACCCAAACTTACAGGTTTCTGCCTAGTTTATAATAGAACAGATATTATGTATTTGTGTTAAGTATAGTCAGCATCAAAAAGATGTTCACGAACAAAGTACTCAAAATGATCTTAATGTCGTTTTTGACCCCCTACCAGTACACACCTCTAGTCCGGACAATCTTTAATATATATAAATCTCGTGTCACAATGTTTGTCCTCAATGGACTCCTAAACCACTTAACCGATTATAATAAAATTCGCACACCATGTGCAGTTCGATCCAACTTGAAAGATAGGATAGTTTACATCTTAATTCAGCGATAAGTGACATCCACGCGGGCGGAGCCGCGGGCAACAGCTAGTAATACTATATAAATCAATAAAACAGTTTGATATGCTCTTAATACGAGAGTTTCAAGATCATTTTGAGACTTCGTTATCAACATATTTATGACGCTGACTGTACCTACCTGCTTTTTTGTATTCTTGTAATTATCTATTTGATTTGTGACAATAAACAATTTATTTATTAAAAACTACACTATTTATTGGTGTTAGCTTGAACAAACGATAGATCAGAAATACCCGCAGTCTAACTAGTTTCAAAGGTTTTAATAACATTAGAAGAAGCTTGTCAAGTGTGAGGATAGACGCAAATAGCTTACCTTTCTGCCTAACCCACAGACAGATAGGATGTTATGTTAAAATTTCATTGTATCAGAATTTCCTGTAAACATTGATGCGTCCATCTTCGTTCTTAGAATGCCGCCATCGTACAACTCCATCGGAATATAAATAACTAATGAATTTGACTCACTGAATTCTGAATAAGTATTCGAAAATATTACTAAACACCGAACTAATCATCGGCGCCGTCACTACATAAATATGTCTGTCATTGTGTCTGTTGTAAGGACGCGTCTATACTGCCGGGATTTTATAGATATTGTTTACGCCAAAATTGTGGCAAACAATTGCCAGCGACTACTGTGTTCACTAATATGACAAAGTATTGGACATACAATAATACGGGAATTAACGCGGTCATGGTATAGATACATATGCGTACGTACCTTAGATTTGCCTGACGTTTCGACCAGGTTACACCGGCCGTGGTTACAGGCTGATTGGCTCAGTAGTTGGATGTTCTCGAGCGTCATTCATGGTTCCTGCCGGCTTCTTAATAGGTCGGGATAAATGACAAACTAGAAGAGTACTAGAGGCACAATATTCTTTTAATACTATACTAGAGGTCCCTAAATTTTTATCAAACTTGAAAGTTTCATAAAAATTTAGGGACCTCTAGTCATCTCAGGGCCCCGCCCCGGGCTCTGCTCTGGGTCTGCTCTCCTGCCTTTGCTTCACTTTTTACTTACTTGGTCACAGTAGTAACCATAATTTAGTTAATCTAATGAAATATGAATTGCCCAAGTACCGCAATGACATTAACGAAAACGTGAGCCTGAAAAAAAAACCAGGTATCACACAAACATACATTATTTGATAAATAGAAGAGATGGTATTAACAGTCTTAAAAATGTTAGTATTTTAGAAATAGAATAATTGGAAAAGACGTAGAGGAATATATTAAGATCTCTGTTTTTTTTCTTAAGAAATTGAATAGCTTACAATAGTCAAATGTCATTAGAATAAAATAAAAACAGACTTCATATCCTAGGCGTCTGTTGTTCTTGTACGCACTGTGTGAACGCGCCCCAAAGGGATAAAAAGCTGATTTGAATTTTGAATGTCAAGAACATGGCGCCAAAATTGTTGATGAACGGTCATGCGTGCGTACCGTAGTAGGCCAACACGGATTCCAATATGAATTCATTTGTCTGCCTGAAAGCACAGCGAAAATATTGTATCTACTGTACAAGCGTGCCTTTGACAATCCCTGAGTTCTCAATATTCATAACGGGCCATTACCATTGTTTCCCGCCTTTAGAAACGTCACGTATCCGGCGCCATTTTGAAAGGGACGTGCCTCTACACATCCAAAATTTGAAGAGCTATAAACTATCGCGGTGTTAGAATTTCTGCACATTATGAGTAGCGATTGGGGGTCTGTGTATAATGGTGGTTTTCATGACCCAAAGAAAATTATGAACGTACGTTGTTTTGCATTGGAATCAGCTACCATGGTGTCGCTGTACATTTTAATTTATTTTTCTGAAATATGACTTATGTGGGGCGCGAACGCGACGGAATGCTAGTGATGTCACTACTCGATATTTCAGGTCAGGTTAAGAACTACTGAGTACTTATTGTAACGGTTTAGTAGGCTACGTTTTCATTGAGACAGGCGAGCGTGCCGAAGAGGGGTTTAGATGTCGACCAATTGTTGTAGCTTTTGCCCGCGGCTCCGTCCGCGTAGAGGTAGGTTATCGCGACCAAACATAGCCTATGTGTTAATGCAGTGTTTCAGCTAACTCATAGCAAATTTTATTAAAATCGCTCCACTGAACTTCTATATATCTTCTATATTTAATGAATATCTACACTTAGTGCATATAACCGACCCGTAAAGAAGTCTTTCGTCTAACGAGATTCAATATCGAATATGTATATTACAGAATCGGTTTTACAGTTCTGTTCGTTCACCTTAGCTGTCAAGCCTTCTATATTAAAAATGAAAATATTTACTTTAGAAATTACAAAAATAAATTTGTTTGAGCTCCGTTGTCTTTCTTGGTCATAATGTTTAAAGGAATAAAAATCACAGTAATATAATAAGGTCCAAGCCAGATACTACAGATTAGACAAGGAAGTCGGACATGACTCTCTTGTTTAATATCCAAATCTTACGTGTCCGTTGACTCTGTCTTGCGCGACATATTACAACAGAATATTGCACAGTTGTCAAATTTTCGCTTTGATTTACTAATATAACCCAGTTTTCGTTCACCAAGTCTAAATCTGCCTCTCTTTCCAACTCACGGTTTTATATATAGCTGTCCTTGTCACTTATCTTGGCATCAGGATTACAGTTTAACGCCACCCCAGTTAATATGATTTACGAGCGTCTCAAACGTCCATCGGACAAGCCAAAGTGTTTCTTAAACATAAATAATTCTCAACAATTGATTAACCGCTGAGATAAGGCTGTAAAACTGCGACCTCGTACACGACGTGTTTAACGATGTGTTTTAATTTTTTTTACGTGTACATTTACCTTTTTTAATCTGGTCACCCTATTGTGGGTTATGGTCAGTCTCTGAAGTGGCATATGTGTCATGGTTGAGATGCTTTATATGGATAATTGTACATTTCCTTTTCAGATTTGATTGTTTTGGTTTTACTTTTGTAGTAAGCAAGGACATGGTCCACCTGATGGTGTGTGATAGTGGTGAGGGATCCCTATAAATAACCTAATTCCTGCAGGCATAAAGGGAAACCGTGCCAGAGATGTTTGAACATTTTCAATGGATTCTATCGTGATTTATTTGTTATTAACTTATTATTTACATAATACCATCCATACATCCTTATACTCACGTCTGTAAATCCCCGAAGGGGTAGACAGAGGTGTACTAGTACCCAAGTTACGCCAATTATGATTTTCGGTCCCATGACGTATATGGGGCGAGTCTATTGCCGTCTAGTGGGCCTTTCCTCTTAGGCTGTATGTTTACTGTCGGATGGAGAACAGCCATATCCCTTAGTCGCCTTTTTGGACACCCACAGGAAGAGCTGGGGTGGTCCTATTCTACTTTACTGGGAGCCAAAACGGCAAATCCATACTAATATTATAAATGCGAAAGTAACTCTGTCTGTCTGTCTGTCTGTCTGTCCGTATGTTACGCTTTCACGCCTTAACCACTGAACCGATTTTGATGAAATTTGGTATAGGGGTAGATTAGACCTTGAGAAAGGACATTGGCTATATTTGGACGCGATAACCGACTTCCACGCGGGCAGAGCCGCGGGCAAAAGCTAGTACATAATACAAGATCGAAAATTGAATGTATCAGAAATATAGTACCTGAAAATTGGAATCTGATATTCAGAATTTGAAATTAAGTATCTGAAATGTTCGTACCTATTGGGGAGATTTAATTTTATCTTCCTCACAGGTGAGACACCACCTTTACAGCAGCTGTTTTTTTTAACTTCCGAATTCCAAGTAAACTGATTATTATTACCATTAAATAATTGCATAAGAACTTTATTCTTGATGATGTACACTGTGATGAAACGTTTCGGTAAAAATACTCGTTGATACGATAATGGCGTCTTGTTAACTCACCGGGCCTTGCATTTTATGACTTTGTAATAAAACTTCAATTACATTTCGGTCGTAAATCATTATATTAACGAAGTTTGCTTGTGATGAAATTTTGGTAGTTCGACTTTCGTCAAACTGTTGATTAATACGATTTATTATTTTCGATAAATAATTATGATGGTTGTCAATATTATTGTTGTAAAAAAAAGTTACGTTACGCGATATTTGTCGCTCTAAAAGGGAGATATAATGTGTATTTACACATGCCACTAACTAGATAAGAAAAGATACCGGCGAGCTTCGTACCGCCTTTTTTCCCGTCCGCGTGGCGTCTGATCCCGTTGCCGCTGCACCCTCTACTATATTAATTGAGTATTATACATATAAACCTTCCCCTTGAATCACTCTATCTATTAAAAAAAAACCGCTTCAAAATCCGTTGCGTAGTTTTAAAGATTTAAGCATACATAGGGACGGACAGACAGCGACAGCGATTTTGTTTTATGAAGTGATTTTATGGTCCTCCATGTCAGGGGTCTTCAATCAGGCATTTTTTCGTAGGCTATATGTTTATTTTCGGATAGAATCATACTTCCATACCTTAGTCACCTTTTATAAAGCCCACGGGAAGAGATGAAGGAGTAACCGTTTCCTCTCCACATAACAACTTCGGCAGACTACTCGACTAGGCAATAGTGATATATTTAACAGCTATTTTTGTTGAATTCATGATATTACTATTAACTCGTTATAACGCATTTAAAACGGTTGTTAATATCAATCAATCATCAATCAATTGGTCCACCGCAGTCCACTGCTGGACAACCTCTGCCAATGTGCGCCATTTCACCCGATCCTCCGCCTTCCGCATCCAGTCTGTCCCAGCCACCTTTTTCAGGAAGTCAGTCCATCTGGCTAGGGGATGTCCTACCTTGCATTTGCCTTCTCGCGGTCTCCACTCTAGGACTCGTCTGCTCCAACGGCCATCAGTCCTTCGACAGAATATAATATACTACACTATAAATATATATAATTTTATAATATGTGCAATAAAAACTGTAACACTTTTCCAACATTTCTAAAGGCATTGACCATCAATACATCATATATTACATAACTGATCAAACATTTTCTATATACGAACTGTCGCGGCTGCGCGCGCGCAATAGAAAGTGGCCATTGCGCAATGCCACGGTACCTAAAATTTCTAATAGCTCATAAAATCGCGTTACATAAAGAAATCATCACATAGTAGAAATATTGTAAATCTTTTATACTGACAATTAATTATATTATCGTGTCGTAATGGCGGCGTGTCGGAAATGGAGACCACATGTGAGATTCAGGGTCGGGTATTACTGTTATTTGTTATGCAATTGCGCGGGAAATATATCAGGTTTTATGCTCTCAGTCTATCAAAGAGTTTATAAAAGTTGTGTGAGATTTATCATTTATTTTATTACACTTATTACGTATCTACTAGCGAGGTTCGATTGAGACGCTTGCGCAGGATTCCCTCTTGGAGTTAGGGAATCTGACGGAATGGGGTTCTTCTAGAAAGTACGAGTGTAACAGGGGCGTTACACTCGTGCTGTTGTGTGTCAAATTATGGGAGGGAGGAAGAAGGAATGTAAGAGTCGACTCCTTGATTCAAGTGCATACTTTGAAGGTGTACTGAATATAACCTGGTTCAACATTTACACGACTACCAACGAATAAGTACTGAACCGGTACCGAAAACGGGTCAGCCGGGGTGCGAGGGATATGTCGAAGACAACCTCACCTCCGGCTTAGCACCACGACCCACAGTCGGTTCGAGTCCGATTAAACCTCCCCTTCCGGCTCCGGCAGGGGATGTCCGCTCGAATAAAAAGGTACCGAAACCATAATTTGGCTAGTTTAGTTACCATAAGATTCGTGTTTGATACTAGCAATTGTAATCCTAAACTAAATCTCCGATATATACTTTGTAAGCAAACAATGTCAAACCATAAATCACCAACAAGCTAGTTTAATCACGTAACGTCCACGGTTCTTGTCTGCCATAATACGCCATAACATCCTAGGCAGCAATCTTAATTGATCCGTGGAACGGTTGCGCACATAATAGTTGGGACATACATCGCACTCATACAAAAAGTGGTCACAGAAGCACGCATTTCATTTTCTTCTCTAAGAAAGGGTTCTCCAAGAACCCGTTGAACCCTAGAAACGTATGAAATGCGGTGCGACGACAATTAGTTGCGTGCCCGGTGGTGGGAGACAAAAAGTTGCGCCCGCGCATTGCGCACAAGATGCTTGCCCATTAAAATTCCCGCCCGCGCACCGCTGTCTATTTAGAGAACTAATATTTATCATAAGGAACTTAGCTTAAGATTTACTCAATAAAATATATTTTATTCTGTCCAAAGGGCTTTTTTTAATTTTTCCATCAGCTATAATTACAAAATGGTAGAAACAAAAGGAAAGTCGAATGAAATGACCAACTCATACGTCGTTGTTATCAAATAATTTACGATTAGTGGTTTCGTGAATGATTAAAAATTATAATTGGTGCTAATTTTTTCCGCTAATTTACAGTTTTTTTTTTACTTATAAAGCTTAGTTTTTTTAAAATTCTACACCATCAATCACGATAGTTACATATATAAATATATTATTAATTCAATGTGTGATATTCGCGTAAACTTCCAATAGTGGGTATCATATAAGTAAATATCAAGTTGTTGATCAGAAAACACAATCATATTTCGCAATACCTGGAAACTATGTTTGGTGCATGTAAGTAAAATTGGGTATTCTACTGACTATTCTAATTAGTTATTTTTTACTAAACGTCAAAACGATAAGTTATAAGGTAACTTGTATGAAAAAATGTTTAGTGCGTCTTACAATTTAATAGTCAAATCAGTTACTATTATAGTTTGGGGGGTGATTAAAAATAAATAAAAACTATAAAATAAGTACCGGCGCAATTTTTACCGCTCTTTTGCCATTCTTAATTTAATAAGCTCGGTTAGATAATTTATTTTAACTATAGGATAATACCCAATTGCAGAAATAATTCATATCTGACAATCGTCTCTTCATTTATGTAATCACACAATTAACATTATATCTAATAAATATAAACTAGACTAAAGCCAACCCAATTTTACCAAAAACAAGGATCCCTTGACACTCCTCTAGGATCTGAAATAAAAAAAAACAAACAATATGTTTTTTGTGAGGTTTTTGATACGATCTTAATGACCTTAGAATTGGTGGGTGAGAAATATTGTGCTGTATTATTATAGAGTAATCATCGTTACCCCGCCGGAATGGTTGGTAATGAAAGGGCGATCGCACCTTCTCTGGTGGGTCCCACGCCTAAAGTTAAACAAAATTGTGTTAGGAACAGTGAGAATCCGTAAGTGTCAACTGAGAATTTGATTCGTGGATTAACATTTTTATATCCGTAGATAAGGTTAAGTTAATGTCGATTCAATTTGCTTCACTTACTCTGCGAGACTATGCTGTAGTTTATTTCTATGCTGAATGATTTCTTCTACAAATTTTATCCTATAAGAAACTCCACGCATTTATGAACCAGGTCCACTATCCGGGCTTGGCACTCAGTCATAACAGGCAGAAAACTTGAAGGCTTTAAAGCTCTATAGTAACTAATATTAATCAAATACGTATAAGATAGGAAATTTGAATCATATCGGGCGTGTCTCGGTAGCCGAATTGGTCAGGCATTCCCCCTGTAAGGGAAAGACTGCGGGTTCGAGTCCCGCCCGAGAAGATTCTTTTTCCCTATGTATTTGATTTGTATAGTTAGCATACTTAATGCTGTAAAAATTCATTCAAAAGTAACTAATATTTCCCGCAATATTTAACTTAGTTATAAATATCACTATCATCGTATTACTACTTAATATGAAACAAAGTTGCTGTCGCTGTGTGTCCGTCCCTATGTATGCTTAAATCTTTATAACTACGCAACGGATTTTGAAGCGGTTTTTTTATTAGATAGATTGATTCCAGAGGAGGAACATGTCCATTGGCCCCTGAACAACTATCCATCAGATGGTCTGTGTGCTTGTCTACCACTAAGTGGTATAAAAAAATTAATTATACTAAACTGGGATCTCACCAGTGTAATTAAAAATTGATTGCAATTATTTTCCCTAATGAAATCCGACCCTTCTGTGCAAATCCTTGCAGTTTAATTAGTTACACGTCATCATATCTGTCCATCTCTGTTAATTTACAAACAATTTCAAGTTAAAAGAGCAATGAAAACTTATAAAAGAGGCCATTGCTACCGAAACATGGTCTTAAGTGGTTATAAAACCGACTCGTATAGGAGTAACCCCACAATGGTAGTTCAAGGTTGGCAGTTTGTGTTACAAGAATGCAAAAAGTAAAAGAAGATTTCGCCAAAAATGCTCAAACCTGTTTGCATTCGCACGAGAGATTAACAATCGGAAGGACAGAGCGTCCAATAAAATACGCGATTTTTCAAATTTAACACCCGAGGAAATATTTATGGAGGGTTCGAGGGATAAGGCTCGCGAATTTATCAAACGCCAATATTGGGCTTATCGGCAAACGTTAGGTAACACATAAATTTTTGATTTCGTACGATACAATATTTATAGAGTAATTCTTTTTCGATAAAATTTTAAAAAAAAGAAGCCATAGTTGCCTGCATAATTCAAATAGCGCATGCAACTGTCCCCTCATAGAATCAGTAAATTCATCTAAGTATCTGGGATTGGAAATTGATAACAAGTTTAATTGGGGTAAGCATATCGAACACGTATGTAATAAGTTGAGACAGTTCCTGGCTAATCTAATAATTATCAAAAACCGTATACCGTATAAAACAAAAATTATGCTATACAACTCACTGGCTGAATCATATATACAATACGGGCTCAGTAGCTACGGTCGCACATTCGAAACTTACCTCAATCAAATATATAAACTCCAAGTGAAAATACTAAAAAATATCGTGTCAAAAAATACGAAAAACCAATGCCAAAATGACGAAAACAAATTATTTAAACACTGTAATGTACTACCTGTACAAACCCAATTTCAATTTATGCTACTGAAGGAACAATTTTTTAATGAACGGTTACAAAATAAAATCCAACATCCTATATACACGAGGGCCGTCGCTCGAAACCAACTATGCACGGTACGCGCTAACAATATGTACGGTGAACGCACATCTGCATATCTACTCCCTCGCCTTATAAATCAACTACCTCCCGATTTAAGAAAAATAATATCACCAACTAATGTTAAGTTTAAACTAAAATCACACTTTCTGCAGACTATGTAGAATCATTGTTATTGTATCCTTGTATCCGATTATATTTCTTATATAACTGTGTACTATCTACCTTGTCAATTATATTATTTAAGTAAGATAACAACTAAATAATCGTGTTGTAAGTATGGATCTGGTAGTATTAGCACAAACCTTAGTGGTTTATAAATACTACTATACCTTTATTTATACCTGCACTATGTAATTTGATAAATAAATTAAAAAAAAAAAAAAAAAATAATTAAATTGTTCCTTCGTCCACAGTCCCAGCTCCTATAAGCGGGGTGTGAAAAAACATATGAGGAAGCCTCTGGTCGAAAGGTCTGTTCAAGTTAAAGGCCGCCATTGCAACATTGTTCATGTCTATTAAGGTGGCCCTCTTTGGAGTGATGTCATATTGACGTCAATATAGTAGTACACGTGTACTGTATGCAAAACCATGCTCAACATTTTGAGCTCAGCATCAAATTAAGCAATCCTTTTTGTCTCTATTGATATAGATTATTGAATTCGATTCCTTCTTGAGTCAATCGCTGTGTAGTTTATTCCTAAAATATTGATTTCTTTCTGTCGATCAATTCGTTTTAGATCAAGGTTCTTTCAACTACAAGCAATTTATTGATTTCTGCTGTTTCTCTATAGTTTTGAGTTATTGGCTGTCTTAAAACCTATAAATCACTTCTACTACCACCAGCCAATGACGGCGGTTACAATTACCAGTAATAGATTTCCTTATAACAAGTACAGCCGCTATCGATAAGCTTAACTCATTTCAAGTTTTTGATAATCTTGGCTTTAAAAGTTTCCATAAAATATCTAACAATTTGGCCTCTGAAGATTGCAAAAATATATGCAATAATAAGGTTACACCAACAAGCCTCAGGATTTGCTCAGGGATTTTCTTTAATCTACACCATAAATCTGGCATGCGCACGGTGTTCCTATCTTTTTTGTAAATTAATTAGTGCTCATCAACTTCTGTGCGTGACTGAAGAGTGTTATTATCAAGGAAGTCTCACATTAAATGCTAAATTATCAAAGGAAAGTTGGACCATTAGTGTCTTCAGTTAATTGCAAATTGCTTCGTAAAATAGAGAATGCTTCTGCAAATAGACAGATGTCGATATATTGTGAGTTAGAACTTTCCTTTAAGGCGAGGCAACCTCAAAATCGATAAAAGATTGTGATGATACGAATCATCACAGCGTTAGTTGTCATCCTCTGAACTATTCCCAATTCACTTAATGACCATACATATGGTGGGAGTAAATTTACAAAACACCTTATTTTCTTGCATGGAAGGTCTATACTATGGTTAAGGACGCTCCCTAAGGTGGGTAAGGACACAAATACAGATAGCAGGCTTTATGTACGTGTACGTGATATGTATCTTGTATCTATCTTCTATTGATTAAACCTATATTAGTTATTTTAACGCTCTTCATAGTTATAAACTTTATCTTAAGTCGCTTTACAAATAAAAGACAGACAGCTTATCTATCACAACAACAAACAAACATATTCCTGCATTTAATGACCGATGACACAAGAAACGAAATGTCAATAGAATACGACCATTATAACTTGACACCTCATTTGTTCGTTTTCCTTCAATAGTTTGAATGCCGTTAATCTCAAGCGATTCTGGATATGTCGTCGATAATTTTCTATATAGAAAGTGGTTCTCAACGTTCCATGGAAAGCTTGTATGGAAATCGTATTTGAGTCAGTGAAAAGACGTATTTCATATGATTGTCAGTGGCTTCTTATGATAATATTGGTCTAAGTAATGATACTACTTATGAAAATGTTTTTAAACGACACAAACACAAATAAAACATGTTCTTTCAAGATATTTTCGTTAGTTAATTATTGACCACTGGCTTTTTTTATTTTTTTATAATGGAATAAGGAGGCAAACGAGCAGACGGATCGGCTGATGGTAAGCGATCACCGCCGCCCATGGACACCCACAACACCAGAGGAGTCACAAGTGCGTTACCTTCCTTTTAAAAGAGATATTTTCATGAAGGTTTGAAGGTCGTATTGTTTCGGAAATACTGCTGGTGACAATTCATTCCACAGTTTAGTTGTGCGAGGCAGAAAGGTTCTCGAGAAACGCACCGTTGTGCGTGTGTTTTAAGTGTCCCAAGGATGATGAAAATGCCCAGGTAACTCTTTCAGGTCATACGTCGATTGATCAATCGATAAGTCACTGAATGAATTTTTGATCTAAAGTAATCATAACTTAACCAGTTTGTGTTCAGATTATCTGAAAGTTGAAAAAAAATCTTATGGCCGAGGAGCAGATTATCTACATGTCGTCGAATTTATTGCTGGACACATCTCTAATACCGCTAAACATTGCCATTGCCTTGATGAAGACGATAGATTACATGAACTGCATGTTTTCACTACCGTTTTTACTTTAACACTGGGTCTTGATGATATGATTATTCCAGAAATCCCCACCGACTTTTTTTCATAATTCCCCACTAGACTGAGTCTATTTAACTAGTGGAGATTTCAGGAAAAAATCAACTATCCCTACTGGTGGGAATTCGTCGGTGGGGATTTCTGGAATAAACCGATGATATGGATACGAATAGCAAACGTTTGGTTACCATACATAAAGTTCTGCCTCCAATATTACGTCACAAGTTTCCAATTGACAACAACACGACACCCAAATTCAAACAGATTGATTTCCAATTTAAATCAATTGCTACACACTCCAACAATAATATTGTAGCACATTGTATTTAAATATGGTGTTATTTAAAACAGCGGTGTGGTGCGCGGGCGCAGCCTGTCGTCGCCAAGTGGGCGTGACAATTTATCGAGCGTAATGGCGAAAGTGTCTCTCGCGGCGCGTTTGATCCAGACCGCTAATGCTGATTAATTACTTGCGATCCAGAGAAATTATAATTTATATGGTGCAGTTGGAGATCTGTTTTAGAAACTGCAATGTCTCTGAGAAATATGTCCTCATAAACTTAAGTCCTGCCTACTTAAATTGTGCTATGATAGTAATCAAACTGGTTGGAGAAATTGATAATCCTTTTGATATATTTATGTAGACAGTTAATTAAACTCATTTGTTTGTGTTACTTCGGGTTTTGCAAGTTGCAACGACATTTTGAGGCAACTGGAGGGCTTGGTAATTTCTAGTAATCTATAGGCAATAATAAATGAGCCTTCAGCATGACATAAAGTGTCAGGAGTCTGACAAACAGATTTGAATTTAAAAATAGAATATGGAACGTTTTTTAACGGCCAGTAACTGCAGTAATATCAGTTGCAACAAGATTAACAAATGTAACATAATCGATGCCACTGATCCGATTACACTAATCTTACAAGTGTTCGTAAATATGAGTCGTTCACGAATCGAGTCAAGGTGAGATGTCAACTTTAAACAATCGAATCGATTCAGTAGATCACGCGAAACAAATTACGATATCGATACGAATATCGATCAAACAAAACAAATAACTGTGAAGGAAATTGTTTCCGTCCCGCTTTATGATTGATGACTGAGAGGGATGGCGGATAATGCGTTGGAACTAAGCGTGAACCTGCAGTAGCAAGTATTAATGCACCTAGATTGTAGATTTATGGTGCAAATCAATATACGTCTATTTTGACATCTATAGATTTCAATTATGAAGTTTGAACTGTATTGTTAATCAAATTATTAGATTTGAAATCTAAAACTAAAGGGATAACACGGGTTATAAATTTTACTCAAACCGGTGGTTAGTCATAAAATAAGATTAGTTTCAATTCAATATTTGAAGTAAACTAAAATCTTCTTGCTGAATTTGCTAGCTTCTTAGTTTGTTAGTTAGACAATTAAAAATGTCAGTCATTTTTAGTGTAGTGATTGTTATATAAGTCTCTTACTCCAAAAAGAAATCCTGTACTCGAACCCCTCAATCAGGGCCAATTAAGCCCATACACCTTCAAAGATCTTAGTGGGATTTCACATACTCAAGGTTATAGAAGATCTGGGCTGTATATATCTGACTGATGTGAACCAGCCCTATCCCTTTCCGCCTTGTACGACACCACATGGGAAGAGATGGGGTTCCCAAATTAATCAATCAATCAAATCAATCAAATCATTTTATTGCTGAACATGTAACATATTAAATTATACATCTAAGGTGTTTATGATGTTAGAGCCATACATGTCCTACCAATTTCGGCATGCAATATTAGAAAAGTACACAATTATTACATAAGATAAAAATATTAGAGTTAAACATAAAATACAAAATAGCAATGTCATTAAAATACCACGATAATTATGAAATATGTATAAAAAAAAAACAGCAATTCAATATCAAATAGTGTCATTAATTTCCTTAAATAATAAATAAGCTCAATATACACAATATAAATCACAATGTCAAATATGGTCAATAGTCAATATTGGTCATACTAATTATTCTCATTAATTACCTACATCTATTGCAACGTTTTGTCTTCAATATACTCCTTTATTGTGTAATATGCCTTTTTTAACAACATTTTCTTTAGTTCCCTTTTAAATAACACAATATTAGAGATTTGAAGAATAGATTTTGGCAATTTATTATATATTTTGGGCGCCATTCCAAGAAAATTTTGACTAAACACAGTTTTGTTATGATGTAAACATCTAATTTTATAGTTATACCGTGAACTATTCAGAGTATCGAATAGATGAAAGTTTTGTTTTATGAATGTGGCCACTTCAAATATATATAAACTAGGTAATGTTAAAATACCAAGGTTTAAAAAATGAGGTTTACAGCTATCGGTACTTTTTATGCCACATAAAGCTCTAACACATCTTTTTTGTGCTTTGAATACCATTTCTGTGTTAGTGGAATTACCCCAATATATGACCCCATACCTAAGAGATGATGTTACAAAAGCATGATATGCGGTAAGCGCAGTTGTCTGGTTAACTATTTTGGAAAGGTTATATAACGCATAGGAATATTGACTTAGCCGTTTGCAAACACTCTCAGTATGAGTTTGCCAAGACATATCTCGATCTAGTGCTATGCCCAAAAACTTTGTGGAATCTATTTCTTCAATTATTTTAGTGTCGTATTTTATGTTAGGTTTTATGTGATTAGTCCTTTGTTCAAATGTCATAAATTTAGTTTTGTCAAAGTTTAATTTTAAATTGTTTGCATCTAACCAATTAATAAGTGTCCTTAAACATTCGTTCATATCATTTTCTATTGTTTTAGTATTATCTGCACTAAAAAGTATGGTGCTATCATCGGCAAACAAAACCATTGTATGACGTGTAACTTTGGGCATATCATTTATATAAAGCAGAAATAATAGTGGACCTAAAATACTCCCTTGTGGTACACCATATTTTGTAACCCTTTGCTCTGAGACGTATTTTATTTCTGTTTTTGTTTCCATACAGACTTTATTTAAAGCAGTAACTTGTTTCCTGTCTGTCAAATAGCTTTTTATAAGGGCATGAGCATTTCCCCTGATACCATACCTTTCTAACTTTTCTAGGAGTCTAGACCGATCTACAAAATCAAATGCCTTGCTCATATCCATGAACAGAGCCGCTACAGGAGTTTTTGTGTCGATATTTGTTATGATTTTTTCATTAAGTTTATAAATAGCCATGTTAATATTTTTATTTTTTCTAAAACCAACCTGTTCGTCTACTAAGATTTTATTTTGTTCTAAAAAAGAATACAAACAGTTATATATTACCTTCTCAAAGATTTTAGAAAAAATTGACAGCAGAGCAATCGGTCTATAATTGCTGAGATTTTCTTTATCACCTTTCTTGTATATAGGCTTGATCACAGACAGCTTCAATCTCTCTGGAAATACGCCCCCTTCCATGCACATATTCATAACATGACTGAGGATTGGTGCAACAACAATAGCCACCGATTTAATAACATGAGTAGCAATTTCATCATATCCGGAGCTATTTGTATTATTTAACGAATTTATTATTTTTGTTATGTCATTAGGAATTGTAGGTATTAAAAATAAAGAATTACAATGTAAGTCAAATTTCAAATATTCAGCATCGTCACTATTGTCACTTAAGCATTGTATTTCGTCAATAAAATAGTCATTAAACGTTTGAGCTATGCATTTCGGGTCAGTCAATATCTTATCGTTTGTTTTGATTTTATTAATTCCGTCGATTGGTTTATTATTTTTACCTTTATTAATTATTTTCCATGTAGCTGCGCTCTTATTTTTAGCCTTGTGTATATAGTTATTATTTTGTACTTTCTGTGTCAAGCGAATTATAGTTTTAAGCCTTTTAGAGTAGCATTTGTACAGTCGTTTGTTATTTGGGGTAGGCATTTTACGAAACTCCCATAACATACTGCGCTTACGTTTGCAACATACTTTTATACCTTTACTTATCCACTGTGGCTTCCGTACTAATGCAATTTTTATTTTTTTAAGAGGGAAGCACATATTATAAAATAACTGAAATGTATCGTGAAATCTATTAAATGCTTCATTTGGCTCATGACAATCATACACATCATTGAATGAAAGATTCTGTAAACATTCCTTAAACTTTACAATATTTTCTTTACAGTAATTACGTCTGAAGATAAACCAGTATGGTATTATGCACTTCTTTTTTATAGGGCATCTAATGAGTTGAGCCGTGTGGTCTGATACTGACAACTCGATTACCTCACACTTGCTACCTTTAATATTACAAATTATATTGTCTATGCAGGTTCCAGTACATAACCTGGTAGGTACATTGACACCTATGATCAGCCCATAGCCACACATTAAGTTACGGAAACATTGAGAACTTTCTGTTTTCTTCAATATGTCCACATTAAAGTCTCCACACAAGATAGTTTTCTTTTTACGAGATAAACAAATGTAGTTAAGAATGTTGTCGAGATTCAATTGAAACATGCTCAAAGACATCTGGTCCCCCCTAGGTGGTCTATATAGGCAAATGATAATGATGGGGTGGTTTACTAATTCTACAGCGCAACACTCAATTACACCCGGTTTGCACCATTTTTCAATGTCAAGTTGTTGACATTCAAGACCATTTTTTAAGAGTATACAAGAGCCGCCATGTCTATTCTCTCTAGCATAGTATGCACCTAAATAATAGTTTGATAAATTGAGGTGTACATGGTCACCCCTCTTCATGTTAGTTTCTGTTATGCAGACTACATCTACAGATTTACCTTCCTCTGTCAAATTATTCAGATGTACACTTAATAGACTCGATTTACTAATAAGTCCATTTAAATTTTGGTGTAATATTGTAATATGCTGATTATGCACGAAAAAATGTTTCATTACAAACAGGCTCAGGTTCAGAATTTGGCATAGCAATTTCCGGTATATTAGGATTCGAATTTCTCTTTACTGGTTTAAAATAATTCAATATACTTTTTTGATAAATTTTAGTAGGTCTTAAAGATTTATTTACATTGTTTTGTTTTCTAACATATAGTTCCTTATTTTTTAAAAATGTTTCCTCATATTTTAGATAATCGATTTCAATATTTAATTTATAACTAAGTTTATTTAGACTTATTATATTATTTTGCTGATATCTTAAATGAGGGTATTGCATAAAATCTAAAATATCAACAAATTTACAGTTTCTATAGTTTTGTACTAATAATTTCATATTTTGATTTAACATATGCTCATTTAAATATTTGTTACATTGCACACCAAGTAAAATTATTTGTTTACATAACTGAAATCTATTCAAAAGAATACATAGTTCTTTACTAAATAAAAAAGGACTCTTTTCATTTGATCCGACGGAGATGACGATAATATCTTCCTTAGTAACGGATTCAAAAATATCTGAATGGGATTGAAATTGCGAGCAGTTAGCGCCTGGTTTAACCATAGCTGTAACCGAGTAACAGTTATTCCATTTGTTTTGTCTGTTTCTTATCATCACTTGAGCCAGTCCCCGTACCTGTTCGTCCCCTAGAATTATAATTTTAGGTTTAATTTTTGGAGGTTCTATTGCAAGCACCTGCGATGGTTGATCGGTTTGGTCAGTGTTGCTGTTTTTGTTTGTTGAATTTTTTAAATGATAATTTCTTAACAGCGGTTGTGATAGTGTTTTCTGATTATAATGGGCCTCACTTTCGTCATAATCCATTCCAAAATCTATCGTTTTCCTACATTGATTTTTATTCCTTTTCTTTCGGATGGAATTGGTTCTACTTAAAGGAGTTCCTGTGCAAATAGTCTTTAAATAAGTTAAGCCTAATATGCATGGCTCGAGTCAACAATAGTGTCAGGAATACGGCAATAGGCTCACCCCCTATTACATGGGACCGAATACATTGATTGGTGAAATGTGGATTTAATTATTCACCTCTGCCTAACCGGGCGTGATTATATGTATGTATAGAAGATCTACGATACAAAATCAATCAATAACTTCAGTAAAAAAATATCGGCTATCAAGGTTGGTTCTTCAAGTGGATTGAACTTGGCCTCAGCTATAGCCACATGTACGTCATTAGCAGTATTTTCCTGTTAATCCATATCTTTTGTTTGTCTAAGAATAGACGATAGATTTTAATTGCCGTTCCGTTGCTAAGCGTTGTGATTTACAGTACTTATCCCGTTTGGTGTATTATTGAAGAGGTGTGTATGATATTACATTTGTAATTTAACTATTATAGCTGATTGATAGACTTACGGATTATAAGTACCATGTAATGAATTTTACGTATGACAATGCGGATCTTCGTGGGTCCGGGATGAAACGGGAATTAATCTAAAATTTTGAACGGAACCTAGAATCTAGATAAATGAATTCATGTATTTTGACATATTATCAAAATCCATGAAATGCAAGCAGGTTTTTTTGTACAGCTGTTACAAAATACTGCGTGAAATACTGCTCACATCTCTGGGACGGCTCCGCAAAGTACTTACTAGATGCTCTCGACAGGTTGCAGCGACGTGCGGTCCGCATTATTGGGAATCCTGAGGACACGAACACCCTCGAGCCTTTGCAGATGCGTAGAGATGTTTCTAGTAGAGTATTCTACCGTCTCTACCATGGTAAATGTTCTCACGAGCCCTTCCAATTAGTCCCACCCTCTCTTTTCCTACAAAGGACGACACGTGCAGGGCTAAGATGCCATCCATATACGGTGCAGAGTATACCAGCTAGAACCAAGCGTTTCAGTGACTCATTCCTATGCCGCTTCATTAAGACCTGGAACTCCCTGCCAACTCACGTGTTTCCTTCTTCCTACAGTCCCGGGTCCTTTAAGCGGGGCGTGAAAAGGCATCTTATGAGGCCGTCAAGCTGAGTGCCACCACTGTTAACATGGTACATGTTTCCGATGGTAACACTCTTTCCGAGACTTTGCCTTTGCTTAACATCGGGCGCGGTGAAGTCAAATTGACGTGTCCTATATAAAAAAAAGGTCACAATTTTTGTCAAGTAGTCAAGTAGTGATTTCAAACTTGTGTTCCCGTAGTCATTGGTGCCAAATCTCTTTAGAAACTAAAGTCGCCAAAATCTCACATATTATGAACAATCATGTCTCATAATATATGTGATTATTGATGAATTGATGACAGAGATGGACAGAGAACTTAAAAGTAAGTGTTAGTTAGAAGTTAGTACTCAAATTTCACCCCTTAGGGGGTAAAATACGAAACTCTCGCGTGCGAAACTTAAACGCACTTGTAATTTACGATGTCATGTTCGTCATTTAACATTTCACAAACAGAAGACGCAACACGCAATATCTTTCAAAGGTCATGGTTATCTTTTCTTTTATATTTCAGGCTATAAAGACCTCTATTAAACACAATAAACCCACATGACTTATCCCATTTTAATAATAAATAATCACATCCGTCTCGCGTCTTATCTTGATATTCGCAAGGCCATTATGAAACTCGTTAAAGACGTCCAAACCTGCAGATATTGGCCTTAAACTTTCATAGTAATAGCATCGTGTGACTGTCGAAGAAAGAACAAACCATCTGCTATTTAATCCATCATTCGAAGAACTGATCAAATCAAAGCAAGGAGGTCAAGCCGACTGACTCATTTATGTCAATAATCGAGAATCAGCAATTACGAACACCATCCGTCCAGACGGATTCCGATTATCTCCTAGTCTAAATACACGTCATGACAAAAAAAGTGTTCTGTCAGAACATGCCGACGTCTCAATCGCGATATCTGCACTAAATGGTCTGTCATTAAGGCTGCGCGGGCGCTTCATTGTCGCAAGCGCATCAGCGCCACAATGGCCGCTCACGATCCACAATGAAGATGTAAACGATGATATTGATGTCAAAATTGCGCACCGTTACTATCCCACTACTTACAAGGTGGCATTGTTATTATATCTCATAGTTTTTTGTAGAAGTGAACCTCATTTTCTGTAATAACCCGTAATAAAACTATTGGAGTACCATTAAATGTCATCAGTGCCAATAGTCAGAATTTACACAAATCATTAGAAAGCGAAATGAACACTCGCAATTAACTGCTTTTAAAGGGTTTCCTCGTAAATCTTGATAATGAAATGCTTACTGACTGAATGCAGCTGTACTGTAAATAAAATGACACCCTGCTCCCTACATCTTTAGGTTAATTTTTGTTCGAAAATCTATATAAAGATAAGTCATTGGAAAGTGAAATGAGGGCGCACCTGACTTTGCTTTCTTTACGTTTCGATGTTCTTTTTGCTTCAGTGAGAGTGGTCTAGATACGATAATTGTGTCGGTAGCGATTCCGTGACGACTTCGGAACGCCTCCCGACATTAACCACGGGAAGTTGATTCACCTCACTGACACTTTCCAAAAGTGCACAATTTGCATTGTTAATTGAATTATTGAACACGTATAAATTCCCAGCTCGTTCATGCTTAATGCAAATAATTAGAAATCCATTCATCTTGCTTTCAATTGATGTGTGTTCATGCTTGTGAGAATTATTATGGCTCGTTTTTGTATTCAGCTGCGTCTTATGATTCGAGACTATAGAATGTTGCTTTTGGATGATTAACAATGTTATTTTTGATTTCAAAGGAATCAGTTTCAATATCAAACTAAGTATTTATACGTTGTATGATTGGGTATTTATACAATTCCTTTTAGAGTGTAACAAAATTACAAAAAAGCGATGAAAATATTTAAGACTCTTTATCATTCGCTGGTCTTTTTAACTTTTTGTGTTGATATATTATATGATTCTCATCTTGCAATGTGTGAACTTGAAGTTTTAGCAAAAGCGTGTTGAATGTAAAAGTTGAATCGAATGTGTTAATCTTTGCATAGGCGTTACTTTTCTGTTTGTTCGTTTCGGTCACTGTTGATTTTAACTTTTCCTTTCTGCCAAATCGGCTGTTAATTGATTGGATATTGTTATTTGCATAATTTTCGTGATGGGAGAATAGTTTCTATTAACGTCTAGTTAGTTTTTTGTCGCCTCATGTAGTTATCTAGCTTATTCTTACAACAAAGGCACAAGGGGGTTCCAAGGTCTTATCTTCAATGGTTGTTGGTTGAAAGTCGTGATTCCATCAATGTTTTAGTTTCATTGTCATTAGTTTTTGTACGGTCCCATCTGATTCTGTTTCGATAGAAAGTGAGTTCACTTTTTTCTATTGTCATTTTCATCTTTTGTACCTTTTATTTGTTTAGGATAACCATTTAGATACTTTCCTACATCACACTTCTGCTCACGCGCTGATTTTAGGTTGATTCAACTTATCAGACTTTCTCCAAGGACTGGTGTCTTGTAAAGCACACAAATTGAAGATTAATCAGTACTTGGGCTAGACTCGTGCGCAGACTTGGCGGCGCCGGGCTCAGCGCTATCGCGCATCGAGGTGCGCGCGCGCCGACGAAAGTGCAAGTCGCCCAGTTCTCACGACTCCCCTCCTGCCGCCCCCTATCTGCGCCTGCGCCTCACCGCCGCCACTGGGCACGACCTCCATCTACCGATCGGCTTGAGAAACTATCAATAATTGTAATTCGAATTATTTACACTTTCGGAAAGTAATCGTGGTCGCGCTATGCGCGTGCGCATACGATGCCGCCGATAATGAACGCCTTGTTTGGTAGGCAATCTTGCGCGGCATTTGTTCGGCGATGTTTGTTTGTTTTTAAACCTTTTTGGTTGCGCTATTTATTTACGACTTGCTATTACTAGGTACATAGCTTGGAGTGGTTTTGTGCGAAGATTTTTTTATAGCACTCAGGTAGCAAATAGGATAGGAAGTGGTTACCGTATTCTATAGACATTTGCACCAAGGAAGTGATTACTGTGATATTTTTAGCTTATAACTAAACGCTAGGAGGGGAAATTAACCTTACGACCACCTAGTTTCGACGCTATCACAAAAAACCTCGTACGACCTTATTTATCTGAAGGGGATGAAAAATAAAAATAGTACCAGTATTTAACGCAGATCAAACCATGGGCAATAGCTAGATCTGTTAGTACAGAGTATTTAGATGAAGCAATACGCTTCTAAATATATTTATGAAGCCAGGAAACCATACCGGTTCAGTTTTAATGGCTTCGAGCCTATGTACACTTAAATATATGAATTACCAGTATTCTTGCTGATTGCGGCGATTGGCTCACATTTGCTCTTAATTAAATTGGTTATGAGATAAGATATTGGTGTCAATTCTGTTGTCACTGAACTAAAATTGGTAAATTTAAATGTCGACTTCATCTCGTTTTGCTTATTTTAGGACGTTTTTTTTACTTTTCCTTGTAACTACGGTTTGTATCTGATAGTTTTTGTCAATTGTGGATACAAAACAACAACTTATTTGGCTTTAGAGTCAATATATTTTAGATTTTAGTTAAGGTTATTAAAAATATATACTACAGAATCGATACCACTGATACCTATTTTTAACTGACTTCCAACAAAAAATATGGCTTTATTTTTTGTGTGTTTGGTAACGCGATATTTTTACCAAACATGAACATTATAGTTTTTTATTAAGTACTAATTTTACAGTTTTTTATTAAGCCCTGAACATGTATGATGATGAATGCTCATAAAAGTATAATACTCAAGTGAAAAAAGTAGGTAGGTATGTCAGACCTGCAGCAAGTGAAAACTTTTACTTTCTGGTGATCCCAATGGGAAATAGGCATGACTATACACATGAGTAACTATCCTACTATCCTATTAATATTGTTAAAATGTGAAAGTTTGTGATGGTGTTTGGATGTTTGACATTCAAAAACGGCTGAACGGATCTGGTTGAAATTTTGTACAGGGATAGACTACAGTCTGGGATATCACAAAGGCTTACTTTTTATCCCGGGAATAGGTTCCCATGAGCAGCGGTAGTGAGAGGCGTCAGGTAGTTTCAAATAATTCTTTTTTTTTTTTTTTATACAGGACACGTCAATTTGACTTCACCTCGCCTGATGTTAAGCTAAAGGCAAAGTCTCGGAAAGAGGGTCACCATCGTAAACATTTACCATGTTAACAGTGGTGGCACTCAGCTTGACGGCCTCATTAGATGCCTTTTCACGCCCCTTAAAGGACAGGACACTGTCAAACCCTGTTGCTGTAGCCATGTTTTGGGTCGAAATTCAAAAAATTAAAACTATAAGCCAGCCTTTGACTTAAGAAGTAAGGTACCTACTATCAGTGCCTAATCTTTTTTAATACCCTGAAAAAGTGTACTTGTCTATAAGTTAAGGGCGAAAATAGGTTAAGTCTGGGTGCACTACTATTTATCGTAATATCAGAAGCCTTTGATAGAATGAACTAAGTTGTCAACGTAATACTGGTTTATAATGGTATTAGTTTAATAAATTGTAATATTCTACTTAAAATATTCTCTATTTGTGGCTGTCCAAATGATAATATATTAGCGGTTTATATTTGTATATGAGTGTATCAAAATAATTGTAGTAAAAGTCTAAGGTCAAGCTCGGTAGATGGCGTTGTACCGGTTATCTGAATCGCGATATGGTTCCGTTACCGTGCATAGTATAAGTACTAGTACCTAAGTTGTCTATAACAGTCTTGCCAGAAGGTTACTTTTGTAACCTTTTAGGTAATTTTTGAACTGCATTGGCTACTTTTAGCCTCTATAATAAACGAGAGAAAGAGCAGCATTTGCTGTTAGATCAGGACATAGTGTTTTATTACATTCCCTAGTGTTCCCAACCATTACAGTGCAAAACAGCTCAAGTGCTCCACAGGTCAAAATTACAAGTTTGGTAATTAACAAAATTACTGTTCTGTATCTAAATGGTGTTGTGTATTGAGATATTTGATTTTTCTAGCATCTTGTAATGGTTAGAAAAGGACCGAGGTGCTGTGTTGGTTCCTGGGGGAGTAGAATAGGACCACCCCAGCAGTTCCTATGGGTGTCGTAAAAGGCGACTAAGGGATAGGGCTGTTCTTCATCCGACAGTAAACATACAGCCCAAGACTAAGGATAATAGGCTCGCCCTCTATTACGTCGTGGTACCGAAAATCATAATTGGCGAAACTTGGGTGCTAATACACCTCTGCCTACCCCTTCGGGGATATCCAGACGTGAGTGTACAGTATATGTATGTATGAAAACTGTACAAAGGCGTATGGTTTAGAAAACTTAGGCCAACATTGGCTAAGTTGGCGTCTCCTTCCAAACTGTTTATACTTGTCCAGACGCGTTAATGTGGCTTTATTTAATGTAATGTATCTAATGATATCATCATCACTACATATTATAAAACAAACTCGCTGTCGCTATCTGTCTGTCCCTATGTATGCTTATATCTTTAAAACTACGCAACGGATTTTGAAGAGGTTTTTAATATATAGAGTGATTCAAGAGGAAGGTTTATATGTATAATACACGCTTAATATAGTAGAGGGTGCAGCGGGAATGGAATCAGACGCCACGCGGACTGAAAAAAATTGGCGGTACGAAGTTCGCAGGGTCAGCTAGTTATTAAAGTAATTCTACTTAATTATTGAGCCAATTTAAGTTGCAGAATCTATCGAATCTATTATTTTGGCTTATTCCGAACCTGACCCGGTTGCGGGTTAGGTTAGGAACTTGAAAAATAATGTGATATTTGTTCCGAACGTAACCCTCTTCCTAACCTGACCCAACATCTCATTCCTATCATAACCCGAATTGCGCAGATTTCTGTTACTTTTAAAAGCCGAAGTGCGGTTAAAGTTTCTAACCTAACCCGCGACCGGGTCAAGTTTTCGGGTCAGGTTCGGAATAAACGATTATTTTGGGCAAATTGTAACATTTGAGTTCTAGGTTATGAAGTGTCACCCATTTAGATTATAACCTTCTACAAAAAACACTTGACAAATGCTCTACTTACATATAATCTTTGCTATCCCATCTAGCGGGGTTCAGTCAATTGACGGACCAAATATAAAAAAAACAACAAGCATACTTTGCATTATTGATCTAAAGCAAAAGCCAACGAGACGAGAGAAAAAAGGTAAACAAAGCGACCATTACTGTACTGTACAGGTTAGCTGTCAGCACAGCGGTTCTAAACTGTCAGATTCGCCATCTTATGAGCAATTTCATTTCTGTCTGGAATGCGCTTGAAATGATAAATGTTTGGAACCGCTGAAACTTTGTTTACCTTTTTTCTCTCATTTCGTTGGCTTAACTTTAGTTTTTTCAAATCGCTACCCCTCATCACTTGCTACCATATTTATCTTAAAGATAACCATAAATAATATTACAGCCATCCCATGCTTCAATAATTTTATGGTTGTCAAGAGACAAATTTATTATCGATATGGCGTACCGACCATCTTTAAGCAGGAACCAGGAGCTGCCTCACAATAATAGATTTTCGGTCGTAACACTAATAAATTATATGATTTTGGTGGTTATATTATCATTTATACGATTTTGGTGGGTATATTATCATTTTATGATGTTGTAACTGTTATAGTAAGCTGGTTGTCATCCCGTGGAGCTGTAAATCTTGAGGATACATGGCTTTTGAGGATTTTGTTAATATAGTGTTCTTATATAGGTAATATTTTTAGTTCTGGAACTGGTTTGTTCATTTGTTTGTTGTGGGAGCAACTATAAAAGTAGAATAAGTCAAATCAAAAATAGAAGTAGAAGCAAGCGGACTCTGGACTTCGAAATAAAAATTCAAATTCAAAATCATTTATTCTGCATAGACCATTAAATCGGAACTTACAAAACGCCAATATAAAATTGAATATTAAAGAATAGTTTGAGCAAATGAACCACCGGTTCGAGATGCGAACCGGAGAAGACTCCGGCAAGAAACGGATTTACACGTGTTTTAAGAGGCTTCGTCCTTTATTTGAATAGGTAAACTTTCTTTGTTGTTTTTGATGTCGAGGACTGAAGGTACTATATTAATTTCAAGTAATATCTACTGCAATCTGGGACCAAGTGCGAAAACCAAAGGTATACCCTGCTTTGTCTTCTACCCTGACGGCACAGAAATATGTTCTTACAGGGTCAGCAGCACGAGTGTGACAACCCTATGTAACATAATGGCCAGGGTTCAAATGCACGAACGCCTTGGACCTGTGCATCACCACTGGTTTTGCACACGTCCAAGGTAACATAACGATGGCCTTTTTCCGCCGGATGGGCCGTGTGCTTGTCTGCCGTCTAAGTGGCATAATAAAGGCATTAGAGTCTTTCAATGTTCCTGGATTCGAATCCTGACGATTGAAAGTCTCTGATGGGAAGCCAGTCATTACATGTTGACGCTAACTCACTCTTAATAGGGGCATTAGAAGGTTTCTTCAGGGTAGGCAGCGCGAGTGTAACGCCCCTGGTGTTGCATACGTCCATAGGCCGCGGTAACCACTTCCCATCAGGTGGGCCGTGTGCTTGTCTGCCACCTAAGTGGTATAAAAAAAAAAAGATTTTTAATAGCATTTATTATGCTGACTTTTAATTTCGAAAAACATCGGAAAAAATGAAATGCTCAAGTGAGACTTAAACTCACGACCTTTCCCTTACAGGGGGAATGCTCTTCCAACTGAGCTATTGAGCCACACATGATTAATACATGAAACTTAGCTTAGCTGAAGGGATATTAATCATTTCGGTTCCTAAACACTACATAGTATAAAGCAAAGTCGCTTGTCGCGTCCCTATGTCCCTATGTATGCTTATATCTTCAAAACTACGCTACAAAGTTTGATGCGGCTTCTTTTAATAGATAGAGTAATTCAAGAAGAAGGTTTATATGTATAATACATGCTTAATATAGTAGAGAGTGCAGCGGGAACGGAATCGGACGCCACGCGGACGGTTAAAAGTTGGCGGTACGAAGTTCGCCGGGTTCGCTAGTATTCTTTAAAATAATACTATTCTAGAGTTGGATATGTAACAAAGCTATTAAAGTCAGCGAAGAAGAACAAACAACGGTTTCCCAAAACCGGGAATATAAAATATGATTTAGTTTTGAAGACAAACGGTAAATGCCTTTGTTAACAAAGCCATAATGTGTCTCGTCGCGTGCCTCGAAATGTGTTCATAAATAACTCTAGACTTATATGATCATAATTATCTCTAAATTCCGGTGTGCGCGTGTTTGTAATTATTGTTCTCATCTAAACGGCTTGCTTGATTCCGTTGTTTTTTTTCTTAAACGCCACTTGGGTTATCGTGCGTATTTGCCAATTTTAAAAAGTAAGTACCTTTTTTTATAAGGGACAAGTCAATTTGACTTCACCTCGCCTGGTGTTAAGCTAAAGGCATAGTCTCGGAAAGAGGGTCACCATCGTCATATGGTGAAAAAAGGCACCTGCTTTTTCACGCACCGCTTAGAGGACCCGGCACTGTAGGAAGAAGGAAACACGTGAGCTGGCAGAGAGTACTTATTTTCTTTTCGTCCTAGGATCCATCCAAAATTTTGTGGCACCATTTCTGTTCTACGAAAAAAAATGATACGTCATAGGACACCTAACAGATATTATAACATGTCTAAAATTATTCTTAGTTGTGTCAGTATTTGCAAAAAAAATTACAGCATAATAGAGTATCCAGCCGTTTCCCAGCACGTATGTCTTGTCAGTCTTATGCTTAAACCGCGTCAATAGACGTTTAAAAACAAAAAAATCATTGTAATCCGACATCGTGGTTAAGATTTTACAAAATGCGAACGTAAAAAAGCCAATGAATTGAGAAGGAACCTTTGTTTAGTGCCAATAAAAAATGAATGAAGTCATTATTACAAAACATTCGCGAATCCACAACGTCGTCATAGACAAATAGAATACACCCGCCATTTTGACTCACCCTTTCAGCGTATATCAATTTTCGCACAGATCGTTATAGATAATATTTTATGTAGTCATCATTACAATAATAATTTTCAATTTGCGCTGAGTACTATGATAACGATCTAACGGCTGCGCGCGCGCCGCTCGCGTTGCGGAAATTCGATACGCATAGATTTGTATTGTCGTTTTAATGCCATAACGGTATGACAGATGTGGGAGTGACATACATACGGCTTTAGCCATGGGTGTTTATGCCATGGACTCTTCACACTGTTTTGATGAACACATAAAATGTTGCGGTTTCCATATTGGGGGTTTGGTGGTACCTACATGGTTTGGTGGTACTTGTGACTCATTTTTTTTACTACCACGTGGTTTTCGGTGATGTAGGACATCATTTAATATCTTCCCGAGGTTGTTGTATGGAATAAAAAGGGGATAGTATCCCATATGATGGTTAAATATACCTAATAACCAATGGCCATAGAGCGGAGACCGCGAAGCCGCAAGTGGATGGTGGGATGCCCTTCAATCAGATCAGCCTGAAATTGTTGGGATAGATTAGACGAGCAAAAGCTAGGACCTATTGCCTTGGCCTAGGATAGGATAGGGGACTCTTTTATCCGCACTTAGCCTCGCTTCTTGGGCCATTGTACGTACGTGTACTCCGCCCAGAAGCACAGAAGCTTACTGGGGGCCTCACAGGCTTTGCGGAGCGACCTCACAGTACCGAGGATTGCAATCCCTTGCTGGAGCAGGTTGAATTTTAGTTTAATTCATTGATACCACTACAGCAAACCTAAATAGCTCATGTTAGGATTGCGTTCAATTCGAGTTACTACTTAGTAATACCACAGTTAATATAAAATTTACCTTGCGCGAGTGCGGTATCCTCAACCTTGAAACCCAAAACCAGATAAATAAAATTTCCTCTACCTTACATAATAGGAAACGTGTAAACTCGGAAGCATAACTTCTTAGATACCAAATGACCGATTCCCACACGAAAAAAAAATGACGTGTGTGCGATTAAAAAAAAAGGAAATCGCAAATTTGGCGCGAATCATGCAATGCGTATAACTGTCCGTGACGTAAGCGGTCACTGACCCCAGTGACATCGCACGACTGTGCTCAGCTCGTAATGATCATACATACAACCTTAATATGGCTGATGACATTACTTTGCCGATGTTCTAAGAAAACCGATTCAGCGTTAATATTTCTATGTAGATTGTTTATGGGCGACATAACAGAAATGGTTAAAAGGATTAAATTAAGATGTACTTAAATTCATCTTGTTTATGTGTTACACTAACTATGCTCCACGGTTTCACCCGCTGTAGTCAGTTCTAATTCCGCGTCATCAAGCAAGCATCGCTCTCCTACTGGCAGTTTCTTAAGTTTACAGCGCCTCCCTATAACCTTCCTCGAGAACTAATTTTGTTTGCTTTAGAATAAAGTTAAAATGATTATATCGTCACCTGTATGGCAAAGTTGCGAATCTGCTGTTTTCACGAAAATCTGTTTTTTGGTTTAACGTAATCCCAATATCGTAATACACAATGTCGCAAAGTTTCAGCTCTGTATCTTTGATAGTCTATGAGATATCATAGCAGCATATTTACGTATCCCAAACATTCGTTGTCAGGCACCATGGCAAATTAACTAAGTGTAGATAATATATTTTACCACAACTAAATCAAGTCGTTTTTATCAAAACACCTGAAGTAAACATGCGAATATTGGTTGATTCGTATCTTTACTAAAGTATCATTGAAGCTTACAATGTTAACGGACCATGGTCAAGTTACCTATGTGCACAATTCGCATAATTGCCATGGTATAACATTCTTTGTAAATTGTCTAATATACCATGGTAAATTTACCTATGTGTCATATTCGTTTATTAGCCATGGTATTATTTACGTAAAAAAATTGAAACAAACTACGGAAAATTCCCCTATAAGTTATATTCGTATACTTACTATGGCATTACTGTCAACAAAATTAAATGGTAGACTATAGTCAACTAACTTATGTGTAACATTCGCTATAAAATGATATAGTTTGTCAACGAACTTTTATTTTGTGCAAAGCAATTATAATGTATTAAGTATTGTTTGTTTTACCATTCCGATCCCACATAGGACAAAACTCTGTGTGACCCACAAAGGTTTCTTCTAGTCTAGGTCTGGGTGTAATTTCTATGTAGTAGTGTTGTACTAAGTACATATTCACAAAAAAAAGTATATAAATATGTTTATCCGCTGTCTAGTACCCATAGTACAAACTTTGCTTAGTTTGGGACTAGAGAGTGATGTGTGTACATTATTATTATTATTCTCTTAATTCATTTAAAAATCTTATAAATTATATTTTTAAATACATATTTAAAAAAAAACATCCATTTAAAAATATAAAAAATAGTATCCCACCGGCATCGGGTACAGGGACCAAGCTACCGGTGGTTAGGGCTCTAGAGAAAGGAACTTCCTCACGATGCGCGCCGTATCAAGGAGTACTGCCTTCTGCATCTGGCCCTTGACCCAACCATCCAACCCGAGCCTCTTCAGATGTTGGTCGAGGCTCTTTGCTATCAGTCCGTTGACTGATACGACCATCAGTACAATGATTGCTGAGTCAACATTCCACATGTCGACAACCTCGTGGGTCAAGTCCAAGTATTTAACTTGTTTATCTTTCTCAGCTTTCACGAGATTCTCGCCATGAGGAATGGTGACATCAACAATCAATGCTCGGCGTTCGGATCGGTCTATCACCACAATGTCAGGCTTGTTAGCTACAACAGTCCTATCAGTGATGATAGATCGATCCCAGTACAATGTGATATGGCTATTTTCTAGAACTGGCTCAGGAACATACCTATAGTACGGCACCTCAACTTCCACAAGGTTATATTTCAGAGCAAGTCGCTGATGGATTATCCTGGCTACTTGATTATGTCTGTGCAAGTACTCGCCGTTAGCAAGACGAGAACAACCGGAAGTAATATGCCTGAGGGATTCACCAGGTTGGTGACACGCTCGACAAATGTCAATTGTGCCATCCCTCATGATATACTTCCGGTAGTTATTCGTCTTAATAACTTCTTCTGCAATTGCACAGACAAAACCTTCAGTTTCCCCAAAAAGGTACCTAACTGAAACGTAGCCAGGACACAGACGCCAGTAGATCTACTTCGGGCCTGTGTAGTGCCCGATAGAACCTGCCATGTGACTCCTTACTCTGCCATACCTCCCTGCGGCTGTCAGTGCTAACTATTGTAGGCCTGCGCCAGTTCTCTTTAGCCAAACCGAGCGGGGTGAGTCCGGTATCTACGTTAACTACATCACGATGCATGTCCACGTTCGATTTAAGAAAGTAGTCTATGAGATTGCACACCTCGCGATTATGAAGGGTCTTAGCATTTAAAAAACCTCGACCCCCACATTTCCGCGGGATGAACAATCTCATGACTGACGACCGTGGGTGGTGCATTCGGAATGCAGTCAACTGAGTCCGGACTTTCCTATCGATGGTATCGAGTTCAGTCTGAGTCCACTTGAGTATGCCAAAAGAGTACATCAAGAGTGGCATGACCCAACTGTTACAGGCACGCACTTTGTTACCACCTGACAAAAGACTGTTGAGTACCTTTTTCAGGCGGTCAAAGAAACGTTCCTGTAACATTTGTTTCATGTCGACCTCATTGATGCATAACGCCTGTGACATACCCAAGTATTTATAGGTCTCAGTTACGAGGAGTGATCTTAGGTTAGTGGAATCAGAGAGTTGTATACCCTCCGACTCCACCACCCGCCCTCGCTTTACATGAATGACTGCGCATTTGTCCACTCCAAACGCCATTTTAATAGAATTACTTAATGTTTCAGTTACCTTCAGTAAAGCTATTAATTGAGGATTGGTGTGGGCAAATAGCTTTAAATCATCCATGTAAAAGAGGTGGGATACCATGTGACCCTCTCTTCGTAGCCTATAACCTAACCCTGAATTCACTAGTAAAGTACTAAGTGGATTCAGGGCTAAGCAGAACCAAAGGGGACTCAGACTATCTATTGTTATCGGCACGCCGCCACCCAAAGCCTGACGACATCCTGGATAGAAAAGAACCGTTCTCCATTGCCCCATAGCAGACCCATACCAGAAGGTACATAGAGTTGTATTCACTTTATACAACTCCAGCACCCTCAAAAGCCACGTATGTGGCACGGAGTCAAACGCTTTCTTGTAATCTATCCAGCATGCTGTCAGATCCTTACGATTGCGGCGAGCTTGTTGGCTAATAGCCATATCAATCAGGAGGAGCTCCTAGTACCCCGGGAACCATCCCTACATCCATTCTGAGAGGCACACATAATAGAATTATTGTTTATGATTGTTAATCTTAGCTCTCAGGATGGATGTAAGAAGTTTATAGACCGTTGACCATGTAATCGGTGTAGATCTACTAAAATTATGTCACGAACTTTTAATACCAAGGAGTTATCATGAATTCTATGGGAATTTACCAACATCCGATTCCATTGTGGACCGTTTGCCCGAACCGGATAGCGAGTAGGAAGGTGAAAATTTTGATGTTTAGCTTTACCTGATTCCATTAAAATTTTACTTTTTATCTTTAATAAACAGTTTTTTTATTTCATACCATTAAAATGAATAAAATTGTGCTACACTACTATTTAAGATTAAAATAATATCTTAAAAAACGCAATCGATTTCTGCGTTATTCGCAAGTTTGAAATTAGATTTTTGTTGTACTCAATGAAATTGATTTCATACTTGCGAATCTGACACATACGTGAATTGACTATGGGCGAAAAATGCTTTTCTGTAATTTTTCTTAGAGGTTTCAAAGTTGCGATTGTGATTTATTAGATTATTTTACTGTTATAATAGTTTACTGATTAACCAGCAGTCTTCTGCTTATATTTTCATAAAATAAAAACTAAAAAGACATTGGCTTACCAAAGTGGGCCATTTAAAAATAAGCAAAATGGAGTTTTTTTGCTCTCCTGTAAAATTCGTAATTATACACATTCGCAACTTTACCATACAGGTGACGATATACGTCATCACTCGATCGCTGTCAAGCTTACTCCCGTAGGAGTTCTAGTGGCACACCATCTTGATCAGGGTAGAAAGATTTTGTATTTCAACAACCTTTGGGATGTATCCTGACTATCCTGAGGCTTGATCGAGTCTTTCACTCCCTGCACCTCTTAATAAAGTTCATCAAAATTCTCACATTTGGCTTTTTGGCGCCTTTTTCTGTCTAGATCCTAGAGCGTACACTCCTTGATTGATATGTCAGTATTGGCAGTGTTATTGTGTTATGTCGATGGCGTTTACTATCCATGGTAAAAAAAAACATGAAACAAAAATGGAATTAGTAAACACATTTGAAAATTAACTTAGGTATTCTAATTTATTTGAATTTGACTTTGCTTTTCTAAATTTAAAAATTTTCTTTTCTTTTTGTAAACTTTGCGCAACGGCTATCACTTAATTAATTAAATAGCGCTTTCTCTTTTCTCTGAAGAATAATTCTAAATTTAAAACGATGAGCTCTCAATTAAAAAAGATACGCATTTTTTTATTTGTTTATGCTTTTAGCCAAGGTTACATAATTTCGCAGCCAAATCGTTCACAACTTCCTCTTCCACTAAATGAAGTAATTAAAATGATAAATTTGTTTATAAATATTATATTTACGTTACTAATGACGTTGTGAATATTAACATATTATATTATTATCTGAGAATCTATGTTTATTGAATTTTAATTATACCGCCATATCAATATTTTATATAGATTCATTCAATTTCACATCAAATTTGAATATTGTTTGTCCGTGTTTGGTGGGAAATGAAGACATTAATTGGTAAAATATGGCACTTTCCTTGAAAATATTTCGTTGAGAGCAATCTTAATGTCGCGTTTCGAAAGTGCAAGTTAGGTAGGTACTTTAGAAATTACTTATATGTTTAAACGTAACACATACCTACTGCGGTCATAATGCCTGGTTTTGTTCCAAAAGTCTTAAATAATCATACATTTTCAAGTTTTCATGCAATTCTTATTGCACACATTGGTTTTTGTCTCATAAAAGGCATGAACTTGCACGAATATGTTGATAATAATGCTGATTCTGTAGTAAGTATGCATCTCTTTAAAGAAGGCTATCTCTATTTCAATTTCAAGACCAATCTAGAATCTTATTTAATAGAATCAAATAAGATTATGAATATTGATGTTTACGACTAAATACTACCAAATTATTGCTGTTTTTGGTCTAGTGTTCAGAGTTTTATAACAGTAAAATCGGTACTGCTGTTAATATTTTTACCAGCTATCACACAAGATGTCCTACACTACATTTACGCTGTTTTTAGAAGGCGCCATAGAACATAAATAGTTCTAGTAAACCTACTTTCATGTATAAACTTAATTTCACACGGACTTGGTCGGTCCCACAATCGACCAATTTGTTATGGCAAAAACGGGAATAATAAATAATACAAGTGTTGTATACTTACCGGAAAAAGGTACTCCGTCCATTTTTTGTTTACTTGTCTGTGGTAATTAATCCATGAAATCATTAAAAAGATCGAATTTCTCATACGTTTTATCAATGATCTAAAATAAGCACGAATTTTTGCATTGAATTTAATCACAGTTCCGGATGGAAGTATCAAGATTTATTGTTGATTTTTGTATTAGTACTTCCAAGACATGGGACTGACAGCGTCTTATTTCGAAATTCACCAGTGTTTTACACCAGAGTTCGTGTAAACTGAATTCTCACGTTTTGTTCGACGAATTCATTGGCCAAAACATGATAACTGATAGTGGTCATGTTGAACTCGATGTGAACTACATGATCTTAACATTCAGTGAGATCCATCGTAAAATTCCTCCTCCGTAGCTGCTGAAAATCAACTGAAACTTCGGGAATAGGCATAGTGAATGGGTAGCAAAATAAACTGCCATATAATGCTGTAAAAGGTTTATTAAGAAGGTACTAAAAGTTTAATTTCTGCGCAAAAACCGCGAAGGTCGTGATGTTATAAAAAACAAATATTTTATGTCAAATGCTTTGCATAAAAAATGTTCCCAACTGTGACGATGATGCCAATATACACTGACGTTATTCGTACTCATTTTATGATTACAGGTTATATGTATGTACATTTTAGATTAGTTACGTATGTTTGTCGAATTGTAAACTTAAGGACTTTGATTTGAGTAAGGCTAATAACTTTTCTCGTAAAAGTCATAGAAAATAGTTCAAAGGAAAGGGTCAAAAAAAAAAAACCAAAATATCTAAATATCAGCTGCTTAAAATCCTCCAACTAGTCTGATCCTTTCGTACACTGCGCCAAATAAATTAATAGTAAAACCCTCGCTGGGATATTTACCATATTTGTTATTATCACATCCGTGATCATGGCACTTGCAACAGCGTCGAAATATTGGATACTATACTAGCGAGTGTTTTACTGTTAAGAGGACAGCCGAGCTAGGGAATAATCCTATACTTGTCATTTGTCAGTTCTAGAGGCATTATTCAGGAAGGAAAAAGGGGAATACGATTCTATATAGAAATGGGTACTAGCGTATCCTCTTAATGTAAATGCCCATGTCAATCTCAAATCATACACTCCACTAAATAAAGTTCAAGTAGACAGAATGGTAGTCTACACTACAATGGTCTCTAAATGTACATGAATGACTGTAAATGTTTTAATTTATTTATTTCTTCTTCCACAGGCAAGCCGAAAGATATCAAAATGTGGATATCTGTTCGTGGCACCTGGATGGGACTTCTCCAATCCGCTCTACAGAACAAAGGTAAGTCAATAATTTTGTCTTCATTTAGAAATATTTAATAAATTCTATCCAGAAACATCTTGTGGAGCTATTTCGGACGAAATTCCCCTGTTGCTAATTGAGAGGTGCACACAAAAACAAGAGGCGCCTTCACTCTTGGCCTGCGTGGTCGCCTGTAGGCCTGTGCTACTGGAACCCGGAAATTATCCTTGTATACCCAGAGCGCCCCACAGTGGCACTGGAGAGTGACCGTCTCATACCTTTTCCACATCTCCTTTGGCAACGGGAAACGGTTAATATGGACCCCTTTCCAGTACCTTTTGATGACTATAAACAGATAAAGAGAAATTAACATTTGTTTTATAAAGGGCACGTCAATTTGACTGGACCTCGCCTGATGGTAAGCTAAAGGCAAAGTCTTGGAAAGAGGGCCATCATCGTAAACATGATAAGATGCCGAAAATAATCTCTGAGATCGATATTTACGGTGACAATATTTTTATGTTGAACTGAAGATTTATTTGAATTAGAAATTTAAGAGGTACTTTTAAAGATTCTGGTCAGCTACACCCAAGAAAACTTTTGTGGACCATAACAATCTTCTTCAATAAGCACCATCTCACTATTGCAATCACATAATGACATAATAACACACCTTCGTGACCTCGATATTGGCCAATTACACCGCACCCTGCTCTCCATATGCTAATCGCTCCAGTTGTGACAGTTCATTGTTCGCGATGCGTCTGCGCAGCCGCCCTCTAATTACTTTCCCGAAGTTATTTTCATATAGTACTGTTATTGGAACCATTGTTTTAGTTTCGAATTTGGAGTTCTCTTTTCAACAATTTTAATACTTACTAGTCCTTTACTCTTTATCGGCGAAAATTACTATTTTTTTCTTTCGATTCAAAAAGTATCCTATAGCTCTCTTCAATTTTAAGATTCTTCTTTATCCGAGCGTTAGTCCTGGTTGTGTCCAAGGCTTGCCCTTTCGAGCCCCGGTAATTTCTTTTCATAATATGATTGTTTATTTTTTCTTTTATGGAAACGATCGTTCTCTGGCCTACCAACTTCATCTGGAAAGTCTACGCCAGTATCTCGTTTGGCAGTTAGTAAGTGGGGTTATTATGAAGTTGATGATTTTGGTTGCACACCATAATATCCTTCATATCTATCATTTAACAAAATCTGTTCAGCAGCCGTCTAGACGTGAAAAAGCGTGTCAGACATTCAGACAGAGATTACGTTTGTATTTATTAAATTTCTATCATATCTCTTATCGAATTGTCAAGCACATTTCATTAGCGAACGTATTATTAATCATTCTGCTCATGTTACCGCTCATGTTACCTCTGATATTGATAACACAAATCTCTTTCGTGGGTATATTCAGCAAACTTAAATTCCCGCCGAAAAAAATCACAATGGCATCTTTTTTGACATTTTTTGGCGCCGCTTTGTCCCCCGCTGTGGCTTTATCGTAATCTCCAGAGATTCACGATTCGGAACAGTTCTTTTTTCATAATAATAATATTTCATGCTCTTCTTATCGATGATGCCACTCGAATTTGACTTTAATGAAACGACAAAAAAGATTACAATGGTGCAGACCGTACTTATGCAGTATTGCCAGTAATTCCTTCTTCTAACAATCTTGGTATTTTTAAGAAAGGTCCGAAAAAGCATCAATTGAGGCTTGGATATCTGCGATCGAGGCCCTCGAGGTATTCCAGGATCGAGAGGATCTGGAAAAGTGGCTCGTATCTTCTGAATTTTACAAGTACCCGCTACGTGGTAAGAAATTATGTTGTCAAATGATGGACTGAGTTTATAAAAAACAAGCATTTTTTTTTTATAAGTACATTTTTTAGGTCCACCTTGTACCTATAATATAAAAGCTTATAAAAGAAATGAATTTAAATTTTATAAAATATCAACTAATCTGTTCTTTGGAAATATTGTTCGTAACGGTCAATTGTCAGTTGATCGATATTAATTATACTTTTGACAGTTTTGACACACGTCAGCTGGTGGCATATGATATATTAAGGAATTTGGACTTTATTCGTTCAAAATAAGGATGAAAATCTTTTATCTGGTCAGGCGGCGATTTTACGCAGCTGCCCGAAAAGAAGTGTTCATACAATTATTTTGTTGTTCCAGAATAACTTTTAAATACGTATAAACGGATTTGTTTGCATTTCTTCAGAATCATTACGTTATTCCTAGTCCTATAGACCTAAGCTATTTTTTAAAATGTTTTTTTGACTTTCTGATTTCTTTCCATATTTAGTCGTGTTCATAGGTTTCATTATTTATCGCGGCTAATCCTATTTCTAAAAGTTGCGTCTCATAATATCAGCTATCTACCACTAAAAATTCCGTATAAATTAGCCCAGCCATTTCAGAGATCAGCCAAAACAAACAAAAAGACACATGTTGTTATAGATTACACAGACGTTATAGACACTTAAAGCAAAATATTTCAGTGATGTTTATAGCAGTAATAACTTGGCCTAACGATGTTTTTGTTTTTCTTTATTGCAACCGAAGTTTATTGTTTGCCATTAGTTTATTTAGTTTTAAATCGCAACATGCAACCTTTTTATTGTTAGGTTTATTTTTTAAAGTTGAATTCAGACTTTTTGCCAGTATCCATACCAGTACAGTCAACCTCAAAAGTTGGTGAACTCTAAAAAATTCGCGAATTTTTTTTACATACATACATATTTCCGCCTTTAAACTATTATGGTATTATCACCCACATTTCGCCAGTTATAATTATCGATCCCACGTAATAGGGAGCGAGCCTATTATAGCCGTTCCTTTGTAATTTTTGCATTGAAATTAATCATACCGTCGCCATGTCCTTCCTAATTAAAGTGGTCGCCATGACGTCTTCTTCTTCTTCAACTTTTTTTTTATACCTCTTAGGTAGCAGACAAGCCCACGGCCCACCTGATGGAAAATGGTTACCGCGGCCTATGGAGGTATGCAACACCAGGGGCGTTACACTCGTGCTGCCTACCCTGAAGAAACCTTCTAATGCCCCTCTTGTCTTCTGCAACTATAGTCTTTAGGTCCCTTATTGAACGTACATAAATCTTTTACCAAAATTACTTTTGTTGTCTCCATCTGTTTGCTCCGTCTAATCTCTGATACGCCTGGGCCCATTTATACAGGACTCTCACTGGTAGATAACTAATGTCTACTTATTATAGTGTAACTTAATTTGAACCAACTCGCGGGCACAGCTTATATAAAAAAAAGTAAGAAAAGAACATTTGAAATATGCCATACAGTTTATTATTCTACTCCGTTCCGTTCCACTCATGGAGTTAAGAATAATAGTGTTTACGACGATCATAAATATAAACGTTCCGTTCTGCGAACTCGATTAGGGTCTAATGATACGATTCTTTTTTTAAAAACGTATCAGATACTGCATTTCTGTTTGAAATATTAATAACTTTAATACATTCAGATTTATATCTTGAATTGTCTAAGATTTTGACAGTTAGTAGATATTGGTAGGTATTACGTATCTGTATTATTATTATAGTTTTTAAAAACACGCTTGGTTTGAAGGTCGTAGCTAAGTGATATATAGCTTATTAGCTTCCCCATGAACTGCCCTATCAAATATTTAAAAAACCAAACCAAATTGGTCTCCTAATTTCAGAGACTGACGCATTCAAACAAACCAACTTTTTACCTCTATTATTAGTATGGATGACTGTTTACCGTTATTCTATCTGCTGGAGAAAAAAGGATTTAATTAGATATAAAACTTATTAAGTTACGTTATTAAATATGTAAATACTTTAAAGTAACGGGGCAGTACCTGTTTACGTTTACACCTCGTTGCGCAGGCGCAACTAAGATAAATTACTGCCTACTGCCTAGACCTCATAAGTAGTAAAGTAGCTACACTTGAAAAATTCCAAAGTAATTCGAAATTATATAAGAGATTCCAAATATTCAGTATTTGGAATCTATAATTAGAAAATTTTAATGCATTTCAAATATTCATTTGAATTTCGAATTTTTAACCGGATATTTATATTACGCGCCATTTCATATTGTCAGTAAAAAAAACAATACCATAGACATCAGATTTTTAAGTTTTTAAACTAGCAGCTAACTGGCCAATACCGGGGAATTTTCGAGTAAAATATCCTACAGCTCGATGCAACACCAAGTCTGTAGCTTTCGTGCATGTGCAAGCTAGGATAGCTTAACAAAGTTTTATCACAATCAAACAAATTAACAAACAAACATTGATATTAGATCTATAACTTATAAAGGAATTTCAATTAATGTATAAATATCTTGAAAGAAAGAGAGCTAAAATTGATTTATCCAAACGCTAAACGCGAATTAAAATATTTATCTACTTAAGTGAACTTCTAAATTTAAATATGGAAATAACTAAGTACTCTGAAAATACATTTGGAAGTTTCTCTAACCGCGCCAAAAAATATTAGGTTCAAAAATCTCTTTAAGATTAAAAAAAATACATGCACACAGATAACATCGTTCTGCGCTTATTATATTCATTTACAGTTAGGCATTTAAATTTTAATTTAATTTGCAGATTTTGGCATCTGTATGTTTAGGTTTTTACGTATATTTTAAACCTGAAACTAATTAATTTAATTAAAATCCGGTTTTAAATTATACGATTTCAGTTAGAAATTGGGACTGGCCGGTGAGAGTTGCTTCAATAAATACTACAGACACTTCACATAAACTCATGTGATTGTATATATATTCACATAATTATGTAAAAAGTAACCGTTTTCACTGAAAAGTAACTGCACCCAGTTGAAATTATATTATTCATGTTGTAGTACTTTCTAGCCATTCTGAACGAAGTGCGGTTGTCAAGTAGCACGAGGTCTACGCACGACTGATTATGGAAAGCAATGAGTTTTACTCCATTTTTTTGAGTGCTGAAGAAAGAACCATAAATTGTTACGTTGACGTTTTGCCAATTTAAAAATAGATTTGGTTGAATTTTTCAAAATGTTTTTTTTTTCTGTTTTGTATCTTGAGGTAACAAGAAAGCGTATCTCCTTGCCATATCTGAAACAAAATATGTATGTATAAAGTTGGATTTACACCAAACGAACGAATGATCATTCTATTCGCTCACAGTCAAATTCTTTTATTGTATACAGTGACAAAACATTCGTTCGTTGTTCTTTTTTTGAAAATAAGGTTTCTTTGACAGAAAGAATGCTCTTGTTCTAGCTCTAGCTCCATGTTTGTTTAGTTTAAATCCACGTTAAGAAAATTTTATTCTTGTGCAGAATATTAGTATGGATTCCTTAGCAAAGTGTAACTGCGTTCTATGAAGTTGTCCCTAAGTATCCTAATAAAATGTTTACTTAAATATCAGACTACTAGCTTTTGCCCGCGGCTCCGCCCGAGTTGATGTCGGTTATCGCGACCAAACATATGCCTATGTCTTTTCTCACAGTCTAATCTACCCCCATACCGAATTTCATCAAAATCGGTTGTGGTTTAGGCGTGAAAGCGTAATATACAGATAGACAGAGTTACTTTCGCATTTATAATATTAAGTATGGATTAAGTTGTCTGAATATCGATCTTGCTTCAAATATACTAAACCCTTTCAAACAAATTCTCAACTGTACAGAAATCTACTAGGCTGCAATCTGTACGTATCGTGTCGATCTAAATGGTTCATTGTTATAAAGTAATTTAGAAAATGAGCTTAATTTAGCTAAGTAGTGTTACCTTACACGACTGGTAACCCCTGCAGCAAGTTGGGAAGGTCAGGAGGCAGTCACTTCATGTGAACCTCACTTCACCATGTCAGATTTGACAGGTGACCTTAACATACTATGAAAAAGAATTTATAGGTATGATGGATTAGGATCAGTATATATTCCTTTTGAAATGATGGCTTATTAAAAATTCTTGTATAAGTGTTACCTTCATAGCAGTTTATCGTAATGAAGTAATTAATACATTACATTGTGTATAAAAATGACGTAATTTAAAAAGAGTTTTTCGAATTCATGACCTAAAGATAAATAGGATACGAGCTTATTGATAACTGACGGGCATATTTTCATTGCAGTTTCAGTATTTTTTTTAGAAAACTCTAAGCTTTGGTATTATAAAACAAATAAAATTCCAGGGGATTCGGGAACGGGGGAATGAATGAGGCCGTCAAGCTGAGTGCCACCACTGTTAACATGGTACATGTTTACGATGGTGATCCTCTTTCCGAGACTTTGCCTTTAGCTTACTATCAGGCGAGGTGAAGTCAAATTGACGTGTCCTTTATGAAAAAAAAAATCGGATTCGAACCAACTAAATCTGCACATCGTTTAATGTCTTCTGATGGAGTAAGTTGGCCCTTGAAGTATTTCTCTTGCACCCCGGCTGTCCTTTGAACCAGAAAATCTAACCCTGTAACTCACGATCGCACAATAAACATAATCGGTAACGTTAGCAACAGGAGTACAGACAGACAAACAATTGCAAACTCACTTTAGGTATTATACTTCCGTAAAACAGACTTTGGATTCAAAGTATCAAGATGATTTATACCCATTACCTTTTATTTTATAAATTAGACTTGATTATTTACTAATAAAATAATCGAAGGTCTTATTTTATGGCCTTATACCAATATATTTCCATAGTAAATTGGCCAATCATAACAAAATCATTGAAAGACGTTTCAAGGACACGTCATTTAAATCTCAAAGCCTTGATTACGGCTTAATATTGCAAGATAACATCTAAATATCGTAGAGGTACTAGCAAGGTATAAAAGCGTGCAATTTTTTGCTACTTTACTGCTAACTGCTATGGTAAGCGGCCACCGTGGCTTATAAATGCTTGTAATACCAGAAATAGCACCCCTTTTGATTTGATTTCATTGAGGCAGGTCTAGAAGAAAAAAGGGAAAAAAAAGAGGTATGGTTCCCGACTCAATAACAAAATAAGGAGTGACGTAACGGCTGAGAAAACTACAGACCTGCTTCTGGTTTCAATTTACCTTCATTTGATCAGTAGGCTGATTCTCCTAATAAAAATCTAGTAATTCAGTCTCTGAGACTGAATGTTGTCCAAAACGAATATGATTTCAATGAAAAGCGAAATAATTCTCGTTATAACGTTCTTTTTTAAAATTAAGCCTCAGAGACTAAAAGAACAACAATTTATTATGTGTTTTTTTTTTCTTTTTTATTATTTTAGTCTGAATTAAGACTCTTGATAATGTAGTTTCCGACAAACCATTTTAGTCGTTCATATTTTGACTTCGCCAGATCGAGACTGAATTTTGAATATATTATTCCCCGGCTTACCTACCTACTCAGATTGTGCCTTCTTACATCTATTTGTGTGTCCATTCGTAAATAATAAAATTACGCCAAGGAGTTAATAGGAATAATTTATTTTACTCCTTTATGTACTCATTAGCTTTCCTGCTACTCATATTTAAGTAAATAATGGCTCCCCTTAGTACTACAGACATCCATCGACCATGGTAACAGTGCGCTTGTCTTCCACCTCAGTGGTAAAAAAAATGAATCATTTATAGCGCCCTAACTATACCAGTGAAAGTGCGCCGTCGTGGGAAACTGATCTAAGTATAAAATTTCACAAAAAATAATTCCGAACTCAAACAAAGGGTCCGTGACTGCTTCAAATAAAAAAGCGTATAAGTTATTATAATGTTTTTTAGAGTACCTATTTACAGTAGTGATTAGATCACACCGGAGCAAATTGTATCATTATAAATGACTGCCTGTTCGGTTAATTGTTTTTTAATGGCGACTTCCTTTGTTATTTTCATTTTATTGTAAACTACAAGTTGTAAATAATAGTTAATAATACACTACAGCAGTTCAAAAGGTTCTTTACGTCTACTCATTATAATAAATTTGTGTTTTTGTAAATAACATCGACAGAAACTAATATAACACGATAGTTTTTGTTTATATTTTAAACAGAATTGATTCGTGACTATAGCCACGATGTCCGATGTTTCAAAAAACATACTATATTTAGTTCGTAATAAGATTGATATTATTAACTTAATTTCTTTTCAAGTGGGCTTGCAGTGTTTTAAAAGGCACATAACTAGCCATGGTTGTGTTTTACATTATATGTCCTAGGACCTAGACTCATTATCATCATCAACCGACTGCAAGAGCCCTACATTTCATTCTCAATTGACCATAGAATTCTTAATAATGAGTGACATCATCTCCTCACACAATCTATTCATCTCTTCTTGGGCCTAACTATTCATATTTAAATTCTATCTCATACTATCTCCATACCATGACATCTATTCACTTCACATTATATCCCAGAATATTATTATTATAAATCAATTAAACCAATACGTTTCGAGTTATAAGGGTATTAAAAGCATAAAAAATACACACCTTAGTAGTCAAAAATATGTGTAATACCTTTTATAAACCTTGTAATAAATTAACCAATATGTACGACTTGAACTTACAAGAGATAGTCATGATAACAATCTTACCAACTCATAGCAGTAGATTAACGGATTTAATTACATTTGTCATCGTTAAGTGCTTGGATATACATACATATTTTATACAATTTATTCTCCATCTAAAGATACGTAATCAGTTGTCTGATTCTGATCCTACTTTACACAGCTTGTTTACTTTTTTCTTTTTAAAAATGTCTGACTCCTAAGTGGTTGGCGGGAGGGATTGATTAAAAATAATTTAGAAGTCGTTTTTTTGACATGGTGCTAATTGAAATGTCATATTTTTAAGTTGAAACCCTTGTTGGTTAAGATTAGATTTGAGAGTGTTAATCAGGATGGTGCCATGGAGTCCCATTGTGTTAAGGTTAGATTATAATATGGTAAAGGATATGTGGCTTATTCGCACTCGGAAATAAACACTCGTTTTTTTTTAAATTGTTGATCATTAATATCAGAACAGGCTCGAGTAGTTTGATACGACAATGTAATCACACAATGCCCATCATGTTTTAATTATTTCCAGTCTAAACTTGGTAAACTCTTCAAAGGGCATTATTGGGTTTTTGAAATAAGATCATGGTAATAAATAAATTAAAAACGTGATGACTGCCACGGGAATTCTCATTTCAAATATTATTACTTTGATACGTTTACGTACATGTAAAATCGTTTTATTTAATTGTTTTATTGCAAATTAAAGGCAATTTAGTACGATTAAAGGGACGGTGACGGTATTCTTCAGTTCATGGAACTGTTGGTTCAACTATAAATTCTCTTTGGATATCATCTACAGTCCGTCAAATCTAAGAAGTACCGTTTGACAGTTCTGACAATTGAATGATAGGGATGGGATGAAAAAATCGATTACTATAATATCCGAACTTTAAGAGATCGATTACTATAATATCCGAATTTTAAGAAATCAATTGTTGTAATTAAATAAAAGAAATGTTTAGGATATTTTTTTATTCACTACTAGTACTAGTATCGTCGTCTTCGTCATCATCGTCATTTAAATTAATGACCAGTTGATTGTCCATTACATTATCAAAGTGTACGTCTCTTTCGAAGTCGTCCATTATTATTTTCTTTGTTTTTTGTACTACTTTACTCCAATCTTCCTGTGTAACTTGGGCACATGCTTCCTTTAATAAACCTTCCATTTTCTTGACACTGAAGGGTGGTTTTGTGTTGTGTCTTGCTGCATAACCTGTAAAACAATAATGTAACTATTTGATAGCAGACGAAAACCATTGTTTAAATTATAAATGTTAGAAGTACTCGTGTTATTATTATAATATTATAAAATATTACCTTTAACTTGGGCCCAAATCAGTTCAATGGCATTATATTGGCAATGGTACGGAGGAAGTCGTATGACTTTGTGCCCGTGCTCTTCGGCCAATTGGTCAATTACATATGTCGGTTTTGGTGGTTTATGCAATTTCACTAACTGTAATAATTCAGCTTTTAATAGTGACATGTCGGCATCCACTCCTTTTCTTTGCAGCCATGCCACCAAATCTGCTTTCTTATTGGCTGACGTAGGTGCTTTATCAATTTGCACAGAGTGGTATGGGGCATTATCCATTATAATTGTGCTGTTAGGAGGGATATTCTGTAATAAATTTAAGAACCACTCTCGGAACCTTACTGCGTCCATTTCTTCATGATACTCTTTAGTGCTTTTGGATTGGAAAGCTAATAAAGAGTTTTCCACGAAGCCTGTAGACGCTGACCCAGCATGGCATATTATGAGGCGTCCACCTTTTCCTATCGGCACCTTCGAGCACGAAGCTTCAGAATCATCAGTCCATGTTTTCGGCACAGAATGGTTGGAATTTAGCCAAGTTTCGTCCAAAAATATTACATTATCCCAGTTTATAATTTGTTTAACTTCGCGCAGGAATGTTAGTCGCTGCATAATTATGTCATATCGCTCCATAACAATTTTTCGTTTGTCAACTTTTTTGTATCTGAAGCCAATTCCTGTTATTACCGTTCTCAACGACTCTATGCTTCCCTTATACAGCCCGGCATCTTTTAAAGTTGCACATAACTTTGCCAATGTTGGAAATTCGCCTCTTGTAAAATACCCGTATATATGGTTTCTAATAGCATGACTATCGAATTCATCGATGCCTGTCACAGGTTTATTTCTTTTTCGTTTTTTCGGTGTGTGAAGTACGTTACTGTCACTCCCCGAAGGCCCATATTTTTCACTTAATATTTTGCCAACGGTGCGGCTACCAATACCGAGAGCTTCACCGACGCGATCCCGAACTTGTGTAACTGGCAGTAGAAGTCCACCATTTTGAGATTCACGCTCAAAATACTCGTGTAATTTCACCACCAATTCACGAGCCTGGCTGTTCAAAGTACGTCCTCTTTTCGACATTATTAATAAACACTTGCTTAGTTCGGAGTCCAGTATAAATATTGCCAAGGTAAACGGATAAAGAATGATCAGTCCAGAAAAGTAATAGCCAAGTCACAAATTGTAAAACACAAACGAGAAAGCAAGTACGCGCACAGTCAGCTTCCAAGATGGCGAGAGACTGCTGACGCCGAACCGACCGAGCGGACCGCGTGCGCTTGTAGTTGGCAGTGTTGCCAGAAAAAAAAAATTGTAGAGACTTGGACACCTGCGATTTTGCCTATTGACCTAAAAATAATTAAATTAATTTATTTTAGGGTATCTGTGTATTCAGTGCATTATGCGGTCGCGCAGTAACGTCGTTAATTTATAACATCAGGCAACAACATTTTTGTGAATGGGTTCTACATACCTTATTTTTATTAGTTTTAGACGTAGAAATAAGACTTAGAAGAAAAAATTGTAATTGTAAAATCAATGGATGTGCTTGTTAGAAATTTGTTTATTTCTCTGTAATATGCAAACCCATACTATCATACACAAAAATAAATGTAAAAAACACTGTTGCGGAGTAAGTAAAAGATGTTTTACCAGTTGGAACAAGATTAATTTATTTACTATTTACACACTCTTATATACTAATTATTCTACATGATTTTATTGAGATTTAGAGTGGGGTTTTACTCATATAAGTTTAGTGCTGACATTATTGTTTATTGATACGTGTTGTTTATATAATATTATTTCCTAGTTACAGTGTACTTTGCCTATGACGCATAGCACGTCATAGTACTCCCCCCTTTATAAAAATTCTAGTTAATATTTGCTGTGGTGCGTCGACCTTGTCCGTGAACGCTGTTTGCTGAGTTGTACTTTTTCTGCAGTTGGTTACACTTGTTGCATTTCCTTGATTATTTTGTTTATCTTTTTGTCCATGACTTTGTTAGTTTTTCGTACGAGTCTGGTGATTGTTATTATTATTGCTGCTAGTATAATTATAGCGATGAGTACTCCGATACAGATTTTTATTTTTTCAATTTCTGCTGCCATGTGTGTGTTCTTTTCTGCCTTTGCTGCCAGGTTATTGTTCTGCACCATGTTTATTTGTTCCTTTTCGTGGGTTTGACTGCTTCCCATCTTGTGTGTTGTTTCTTGTGGCTTGCTGTGGAGTGACTTTTATTTTCATTTTGCCCTTTTTATATCATTGTTTGAAACGGACGGTGGGTCGTGATATTCTTCCCGAACGTGTTCTTTTTATGTTTTGATTTGGCTCTGCCTTATCTTGCTCTTGATTTTGAGCTTCTATCTTGTCGTCGCTCGTCGTGAATGCTGGCTTTAGCCTGTCAATCGACACGTTCACTTCCCTGCCGTTTCGCTTGATCGTGACTATTTTGTTGTCACGTTTGACTACGAGAAACGGTCCGTCGTAAGGTGGTGTGAGCGTAGGACGTAGCTTATCGCATCGTAGAAATACGTGTGTACAGTCGGCTAAGCGTGGGTGTACGAATATGTTTTTGTTTGAGCTTTGTCGTTGTGGAATTGACGTCATGTGCGTTATGTTATCTTTAATTTTTTCCACAAACTCTGCGTATGTTGTGTTTTTAGAACAGTCGCCAAAATATGCTGCTGGTAATTTTATTGTTGTTCCGTAGACCAATTCGGCTGCTGAGTATCCAGTGTCTTTTCGAATACTGGTACGTATCCCGAATAATACCGATGGTAATTCTTTCGTCCAATTTTCGGTATTTCCTCTTGCCATCAAAGCTGCTTTCATGGTTCTGTGCAGTCTTTCTACTTTGGAGTTTGATTGAGGGTGATATGGTGTAGTACGGATTTTTTGTATACCCAGGAATTTGGTTAGGCTTCTGAATAGCTCAGACTCGAATTGTCGTCCTTGATCCGTTGTTATATAATTGGGGCATCCAAAACGTGTGATCCAGCCATCGTATAAGGTTTTGGCTACAGTTTCTGCTGTGATGTCCGAAATAGGATATGCTTCTGGCCATGACGTACAACGATCGATCATAGTGACGATGTATCTTTTGTTTTGTGATGTCGTTAGGGGGCCCACAATGTCTATGTGTATGTGGCTAAATCGTTCTGCTGGCATAAATTTGCCCAGGGGTGATACTGTGTGCCGCTGAACTTTTGATTGCTGGCATTGTAAACATGTTTTGCACATTTCGTAAATGTCTTTGTGCATGCTAGTCCAGACGTATTTTGCGGTTATCAACTTTTTTGTTGTGTTTTTCCCTGGGTGGCTCATGTTGTGAAAACTATCAAAAATTGTTTTTCTGAACTTTTGTGGTAAGTATGGCCTTGTTGTACCGGTGGATATATCACAATAAATTTTGGTATTATTGTTTTGTATTGGTACCCGTGCCATTTTTAGTGACCTATTTTGTTTTAGTTTTGTTAACTCCGGGTCACTGTCTTGGTATTTTTTTACCTCTTGCCAGTTGAGAATTTGGGGTAGTTCTATTGTTTCTATTACCCGTGATAGTGCGTCGGCTACCACGTTTTCGCTGCCCGTGACGTGCCTTATGTCTGTGCAGAATTGTGCAATATATTCTAGGTACCTTATTCTTCTAGGGGATTCATCCACTGATTGCTTCTTGTCGAATGCATGAATCAGTGGCTTATGATCCGTGTATATCGTAAATGTGCGACCTTCTATTAGTCGTCTAAAGTTTTTTATTGCCATGTAAATACCGAGTAGTTCTCGATCGTATGTGGAATATTTTGTTTGTGTCTCGCTTAACCCTTTTGAAAAAAATGATACGGGTTTCCATTTTCCTTGAACTTTTTGTTGAAGTACGGCGCCTACACATTTTAAACTAGCATCTGTCATAATGGCTAGTGGTGTGTCTGTTTCCGGGAATGCGAGTGTTGTGACATCTCTTATGTCCTGTTTGCAGTGTTCGAATGCTTGGTTAGCTTCCGTATTCCACTCGATTGGCGTATTGTCATTCTTTTTGGAGTTTATTAAGTATTTGTTGAGCGGAGCTTGGTGTCTGGCGGCGTGTGGGATGCTACTTCTGTAGAAATTCATAATTCCCAAAAATCGACGTAACTCCTTTACCACCTTTGGTTTTGGGTATTCGTTTATTGCTCGTACTTTCTCAGACGTGGGGGTGATTCCTTGGCTCGTTATATGATAACCTAAGAAATCTATCTCTGTCTTTTCGAATTCGCATTTGCTCGTATTGATTGAGATGCCGTTTTTACTTAGGCGATTGAATACTTCCTCTAATTGAACGTAATGTTGTTCGGTATTTTGACTTGCTATGAGTATGTCGTCCACGAAGACATATATATAGTCCAGGTCTCTGAACAGGGAGTCCATAAACCTCTGGAACGTTTGAGCTGAATTTCTGAGGCCAAATGGCATGAAATTCCAGTGAAATAAACCCATTTGCGTGATTATTGCGGTCTTCTCTGGTTCCGCAACAGGGATTTGGTGGAACGCCTTCTTTATATCAATTTTGCTGAATATTGTTTTTCCACTTGCGATGTATGTAAAGTCTAACAGTCTTGGCAAGGGATATCTGTCGGGAACTGTTATTTTATTTAACGCGCGGTAGTCTCCGCACGGTCTCCATTCCCCATTCTTTTTCTTTACCATGTGGAGAGGCGATGCCCAAGGACTACTGGAAGGTTCTAATATTCCTAGGTTTATTAGCTCTTGGAATTCCTTTTTTGCTGCCTTATATTTGTCGGGTGGTAGTGGGCGCGCGCGGGCATAAACTGGAGGACCTTTTGTTATGATGTGATGCTGTATTCCATGCTCTGTGGGTTTTTTAAATGGTCTTGGTCTAGTGACGTTTACGTATTTCTCTAACAGGCGCTTTATATGTTCGGGTAATTTCGCGTCGATGGATCTAATTGAAGGCATGTGTGTTTCTCTTGCAATTTTCGCAGGCGTCGTTAGTTTTGTTTCTTGGTCGATCAGCCTTTTGCCGTATAGATCCACTAATAATCTGTGGTGCTCTAGGAAATCAGCTCCTAAGATAGGCATTTTTACATCGGCGATTACGAACGTCCAAGTAAAAGGTCTGCGTAACCCCAGATTTAGCGTTAATGTGCTTTCGCCATAAGTTTCAATAATTGACCCGTTTGCGGCATACAGTTTGTAGTTGCTCGCGTTTTTCTTACCCTGTGCGTTTTGTAATACAGAAATATTTGCTCCCGTGTCTACTAAAAACCTATAACCACTGTTTGAGTCGGTTATAGTTAGACGGTTGGCGGGTTGTATGGCACAGAGTCCCGTCGTGTTCTGCGCTAGTTCTCGTTTCCCGAATTTTTATCGGTTTTATTTATCCACGAGCACGGCTGATCGCATTTATATGCTTTTGTTTTGAATCTTCTGTGATAATAACATAGCCGTGTACGTGACCGTGAGCGTGATTGCGACCTTGCTCGGAATTTGCTGCGTTGCATCGGTCGGCGATTACTCATACCGCGGAGCTCGTTTATTTTAACTCGCATAGCTGCAATTTGTGACGTCAGCATTGTTATTAAGTAAACGTCGGCGGGTTTCTGTGACGAGTTGTTTGTTTTGGTTTTATAGCGCATATTTTCATAGATTCGGTCCGCCATTTCGCTTAATTTTGTGAGGTTGAGGTCTTCGGAGACTGCCAATATGGAGGTGATTGATACCGGAAGCTGTCTGAACCATAATAATCTGATGGTATCTTCGGTCATTTTGTCGCAGCTGGCTTCTTTCATTTTTCTCAACAGCTGTGATGGTGTTGAGTCACCTAGGTCCATCTCCGATAGCAATTTGTGGAAGCGTCGTTGTTCGCTTTCCTCATAGCACGCAATTAATCTTTCCTTGATTTTAAGGTACTTGTCTGCGTTTGGCGGTGACGTCAGGATGTCGCTAACCTGATGTATAACCTCTTTTGGTAATTTTGCGATGACGATATTATATTTATATTCGTCACCTTGTTTTTGGGAGGCTACGATGGCCTCGAATTGCGCGAACCATAAGCGCGGTGAATCTGTCCAAAACGATGGTATTTTCTCCGTAATGCTAATTGCAGCCACCACCTGGCTGTCGCTGATTAATTCAGCTGATGTGCCGGAGTTTTTTGACGGTGTTCCGGCTGGAATTATCGGTGCCATGATTGCGTTTAGCCTCTTGAAATTTCAGCTGGTTTGGACCCGCTTGTGGGAAGCCAACTGAAATGTGCTATTTCGCTGATGGTGGTGGTCGGTAAGCTGGTGGGCTGTTGGGTGAATTTTCCCAAATATAGCTCCACAGTGATCTGTGATAGTTCCTAGGTTTGCTGCTGAAAACCTTTTCAGGGCTGCAGTTGGCCTGCAATTATATCAGCACTAGGAAATCACGTCGGGGTCACCAATTGTTGTGGAGTAAGTAAAAGATGTTTTACCAGTTGGAACAAGATTAATTTATTTACTATTTACACACTCTTATATACTAATTATTCTACATGATTTTATTGAGATTTAGAGTGGGGTTTTACTCATATAAGTTTAGTGCTGACATTATTGTTTATTGATACGTGTTGTTTATATAATATTATTTCCTAGTTACAGTGTACTTTGCCTATGACGCATAGCACGTCATAAACACTATCCCTGACTCCATTTACTATTTCGACAGCGTTAGCGCGAGAAACCCCGACTTATTTGGGCGCGAAAATCAAAAATCGACAAATCGCTTTCGACAACTTTTTAAAGAAGCAAATATATTTGATTTATAAATACGTATTTTTGGTGAATGGGTTTTATCTCATATTTTACGATTACATAACTATTTAGTTATGTAATCGTAATATGTGAGATAAATCCCATTCACATGAAAAAATATTTGTTTGGTTGTCAAGTGTAATTTGTAAATAATACATTCGATTTTTCGTATATGTAAACGATTTTTTTGCATACAAGTGTATCCGAAGAGTCGCAACACTACGTGCAGTGACCTAACTACGTAACTTTGTAATGAGGTCAAGAATATAACTATTAGAAATTATTTACTGTGTAAATATGTGTTATTTTGCTTTGTTTGAAAGTTTTCAATTACATTTAGATATTAAGAATTGTACATTTTTAGATACAATAATGAAATCTTTCTAAATTCATGGTTTTATGAAAAAGGTTATCGAAACTGAATAATGTACGTATGAACAAAGTTGTTTCGGTTTGAAAAATATGAAACGTCAAACGGTACCTCTTAGATTTGATGGACTGTAGTTATCCGTTGACAGCTTGTCATTCTGACACAATACATGACATTTGTGGTGGACTTCCATAAAAGCCACTATCAAAATGTTGAAATTAAAGTTCGTACAGCGCAGTGTTTAGAGTTTATAATCAATGTGTCATATTAACACAACACAAAACTACGACTATTACAAAATTTAACTGCCGAAGTGTCTACTTGCCATTAAATTCAATAAAATATAAAGAAATTCTATTCAATATTTTCTTGCTGTCCATTAACGACACAATATTTCATTCTCAATGAGTTTACGAATAAAGCGAACAGTAGCATAAAAAGGATTGTGTAATATAATTACTATATTTTTTATATTCGCTGGGTTTCGCCACTTTGCGCCGCGGCCGCTGTGGGTCACTGAGTATTTGTTAATATAATATAACATTTTGAAAGGTTCAGTATATTTTGACAGACTGACAGACTTAACAAATATTTAGGTAAGTACTGACCTCAACTGTAACACCTCAACTGTGCGAGTATCTAATATATAATCATCATCATAGTATTATACATACAAAGTCAGTCGGTCACATACAAAGTTTGCGCTTTCGTGTTCAGGCTCCGCTCCTAATTTTTTTCTCCTAATTTATCTTATTTTAGTTTATGTACAGTGACAGCCTCTGTAGCGTGGCGGTAGTGAACGCGGCTGCTACGCAGGAGGCGCGGGTTCGGCTCAGTGTAAATATGTGTATGCATGAATATGGCTATTTGTATTGGTCTGGGTGTTTCTATGTATAATATGTATGTATTTGCAAAAAAAAAGTAATAGATAGGGCGATTCAAGATGAAGGTTTATATGTATAATACACGCTTAATATAGTAGAGGGTGCAGTGGGAAAGGGACCAGACGCGACGCGGGCGAAAAAAAATTGGCGGCCCGAAGTCCGCCGGTAAGTAAGAAAAAGATGAAACTGGCGTGAAACGAAACTAACCTAAATGTGTCGAGTTATATGAACGCGCCTTATTACGTTACAGTTAGTCAAGCCTAACAAGGATGCAAATATATTTCACAAGCTATTTAGCAAACACAACAAATACGTAGATATATATTATATAACCTACAACCTAAAACAATAACCGCACTATGTCCGATCCGAGATACAATCGTTTGTTTTAGCCGATTGCGTTATGTGATGGGTTATCTGTGGTTGCTAAACCATAGTCAATCAAATCGCGATTTGTAAGGTTATTAGAGAGGTCCCATGATGTTTGTTTTGAACTTAGAGCTGTGCCGTTCCCAGTAAGACTGGGAAGTAACATCCTTTCACTAAATTACCATCCTCAAAGTAATTTGGAACAAATATGACGAAATGGGGCGATATAGACTGGTGGTAGGTGTCCTGTGACTTCGGAGTCCATGTTGCATTTTTTTTAATAACCGGACACGTCAATTTGACTTCACCTCGCCTGATGTTAAGCTAAAGGCAAAGTCTCGGAAAGAGGGTCACCATCGTAAACATTTACCATGTTAACAGTGGTGGCACTCAGCTTGACGGCCTCATTAGATCCCGGGTCCTTTAAGCGGAGCGTGAAAAGGCTTTCACGCGCCGCTTATAGGACCCGGGACTGTAGGAAGAAGGAAACACGTGAGCTGGCGCGGAGTTCCAGGTCTTAGTGGTGCGGCATAGGAATGTGTCACTGAAACGCTTGGTTCTAGCAGGTATGCATTTGCTCTCTTGCCCACTGTGCCCGTCCACCTTATTTTTAAAAAGAATATTCATACATACATACATGCATATAATCACGCTTTCATCCCTAGAGGGTTCGGCAGAAGTGAATTAACACCCACATTTCACTAAAAATTGTAGTCGGTCCAATGTAATAGGAGGTGAACCTACTTTGCTGTCAAGATATTTTTGACGCTGACTGTATTTTAAGTTATTTTTATCAGCGATCTTTAGAAACAGATTAATTCCCACGGTGACATGTCTATATTTTCATAACACACATCTAAAATAGGTTCTAAAAACAAATCTAAACATAACATCCCTTTTTAATGTATCACGTTAGAAAGGGACGAGGTAAAGAGTGCACGGGTTAGTCACGAGCAGAGGTTATGATATTAAAATCTGCTTATTTTCATACTACAACAGCTGTTGAGCAACTAAGGAGTGGTGCTCACTACACGCTCTAGTTAAGGTTGTTCAGTACTTTAGAGTATAGGCGATATTTTATAGCTGGCCCTCGATTCTGCTAAAGCCAAACATTGTTGTACCACCGCTAATGTAAAAAACGGCATTAAATAATAGACTTTAAAGCGTTGCGGTTAAAGTTCAAAATTAAATGACTTTTTGCTTTGATGAAATTCGGTAAATGGGTAGATTAGACCATGAGAAAGGACATAGGCTATGTTTGGTCGCGATAACCGACATTCACGCGGGCGGAGTCGCGGGCAAAAGCTAGTCCATACTAATATTATAAACGCGAAAGTAACTCGGTCTGTCTGTCTGTATGTTACGGTTACACACCGTAACCACTGAACTGAATATAATGAAATTTGGTATAGGGGTAGATTAGCCCTTGAGAAAGGACATAGGCTATGCTTTGTCGCGATAACTGATGTCCACGCGGGCGGAGCCGCGGGCAAAAGCTAGTTTAATATAAAGCCTAGTATATCTTTAACAGGAGCATCATCATTCTAAGCAGGTTATTTCTCTAGGGTTTATGAAGCAACCAAACTAGTACACTGTATTGACGATGTGGTATGTGGTATTTATTGGAGTGGGACAAACTGGGCAAGCCCACTAGCCCCGGTGACGGCTCATAGTTTGATCAAGCCAGTAATTTACACTTATTAACATACTAGCTTTTACCCCCGGCTCCGCCCGCGTGGATGTCCGTTATCGTGACTAAACATAGCCTATATCATTTCTGATGGTCTAATCTACCCCTATACCAAATTGCATCAAAATCCGTTTAGGCGTGAAAGCGTAAAATACAGACAGACAGAGTGAGTCACTTTCGCATTAAAATATTGATAGGGATACTGGTAGGTTGTAAATACTAGTATGTTACGTGTAAAGGTGGTGAAATTATTTAACGGGATGTGTGAAGGGGTTTATGGCGAAACCCCATAAACCCCTTCACAAATCCAGTTCACACAATACACGAGGTATAAATACTATACATATATACAGGCGTTTAGACATTCCCCCATTCCGGGGGCGAGTCGGGGACACCGTTGTCCCCCCTCCCGAGGAGGGCCAGACTATAAGGGATGGCCCTGGGTCAGCCGGGGTGCGAGGGATATGTTGATGACAACCTCACCTCCGCCCTAGCAACACGACCCACAGTCGGCGTGCGGTTTTAGTCGGTTCGAGTCCGACATAACCTCCCCTTCCGGCTCCGGCTCCCCTTTCGGCTCCGGTAGGGGGGGTATCCGAGAGGAGTTCCGCACGAAAAAAAAAGGCGTTTAGACATTTCTTAATATGAATGTATAAAAGGGACGCCTTTCAAACCGTCGAAATTATCAAAATAACTCAGCAGCTTAAATTCTATAACCCTACAAATATAAATTATATCCTTTGAAAAACCCCATTAAAATCTTTCATATCATTATGAATAGAACCTTTGCGTGTGGTTATAAATAAGCGTAGTCACATTTAATAAGGTAGAAATGGCTAGAAATCGATAACCGATATGATTTCTCTATATTGCGGTTATGTTAGCGTTTATGGCCTGAATTAATGCAATTGCAATGTAGACTATGCAAGGGCAGACGTGACAGGATTGATTTTATGCCTACAGCCTATTTAGTATAAAGTAAAGTCGCTTTCCGCGTCTGTCCGTCCCTATGTATGCTTATATCTTTAAAACTACGCTACAGATTTTGATGCAGTTCCTTTTAATGGCTAGAGTAATTCAAGAAGAAGGTTTATATGTATAATAAATGCTTAATATAGTAGAGGGACGCCACGCGGGCACAAAAAAATTGGCGGTACGAAGTTCGCCGGCTCAGCTTATATATAATAAAACTGCAATATTTTTTCTTCTTTACTTAAAAGAGAAGGGGGACTAACAAATAGGGCTGTTTTCAATCCAACACTAAACATACAACTCATGAAAAATTGCCCGGTTGACGGCAATAAGGTCGCCAATTATGCGAAATGTGGACGTAGATACGTTTCTTCTTTACCCTTCGGTGGCATATAGGTTAGTTTATCTGTCATATTCATGTCTCCACAGGTATGACTTGGAAATTATACTTCGGATAGTCCTGTAATATATCGTTTCCTGCGGACGAAAACGGGATCAGCTGCTCTAAAAAATTAGCAATACATTCATAGAATAGATACGGTCGGTAAAAGTCCGAATCCCATCCATTGGTATTGGTACTGTCCCAAACGTAATTTGTATATCAATCCTATACATTGATTTTGTATACTATTTTATTTTAGTAATAAAGATTACCATTTTATTCTATTAACGATTCTTATCAAGCGCAGCAAGTGTACAGTCGGCATAAAACATACTATGTAGTCAAAACATTTCCAATCATAGGTAGAATCTCATAAAATAACTTCAATGTCGTATCTGTGAAATGATCGGCGGTTAATTAATGAATTAATGCTTGGCTTTCTCCGTAGTAACTTAATTCCTACAATGTATCATGCAGATCTAGGTACGATTCCTAGCCGTTCAGTTATGTCCTAGATAAGTAAGATATTTGCAAGATACCTTACTATGTTTTTCATACATTTATAAGGTATTTTGTTTAAATGAACATAAGGTACTACCTCACTTGTGATATGAGACATTGCTACTTGCCAAATTTCATGATTCTAGAGCTTAGGTCAAGGGGAAGTACCCTACAGGTTATAGTCCCCTTGTGAGTGTTACTGTGTCAAAACATGCGCATAAATGGCCATAACATTTGATTGCCTTGATTTGAATGTTTATTTGGACGTTGACCTGAATATTTGATTCACCTTAAGGTATTCATGAGTTGATGATTCTTGGGAGACAGTCAGACAGACGGACAACTAAACAGACTTTGTTTCGTTGCTGTTCAAAAAACGAAACTTTTTCTTTTGTAGAACGCAGTGCTGATGAAAACTGCATCAGAAACGGACTAATAACTTTGGTGAAATATGGTAACATGGATTTGCACAAACAAACATCCTTTCGCCCTAAATGCATATTCCGTCTCCGTTCCATCGTGGGTAAAAATAAACAAATAGCATGAAAAACAATGAACAAAAAAGAAACCTGTGCAATTACCTATTAAACTTTTGTTTATAAAAAGATCCATCATAAAATTTATCGAAATTGAAACTTTTTACTGTCTCCAGCCAGTGTTGTGACCGAAAACCATATAAGTCTCATTATGAATAAATTATTTTTAAATAAAGAACATACCGATACGCGGTAAGCACGAGCGCGGGTGCATATGACTTGTTTTTCATACATTTTGTCGCCGCACCGTATATGGCGAATGTGCTAACATTAAAAATTACCTGCCCTTGCTGTCTAGTTTTACGGGATATAAGGCTGTGAACACTGTAGCGGCGAAAAGCGGATATGTACATATAAAAACAGACAGAGGAAAATGTAGCTAGGTTAGCTGCGTTAAGCCATTTTTACTCGTGGGTATTTTATTAGGTTTACTAAAAAAATAGGTTTTACTAAAGAAATTGACAGTTACAGTTTAATCAACTTAAATAAACTCATCGTTTTTTTTATAAAGTTCGGGACTTCACGCGATATTTTTTTGGAAAAACTTACTTTTGCTGACGTTTCGGGTGCGTTACAGAACTGTCCTGCGAGTGTCGTGAGGTGTGCGGAGAACGTCTTTTGGTGCGCCTACCCTCCATTACTTTCGCAAAGAATGTAAGGCTCGTGACACACCTTAAATATTATTTGTTTTGAGTGCTGAAACCCGATCGAAATATTTACGGGCCTGAGGAAGCTTCCCCACTGACTGACCCACCAATCTTGGCTAACTAGCGCGGTGAAGGTGGCATAAAGAAAGTGAAGTCACTGTTTCACGGGTCCATACTTTTATCTATTCATTCTCCCAAAATTTTGCATTTATAAATATTAATTTATAAATGTAAAAGGTCTGTTTAATATCAGACAGATATATACAGCCCAGACTCAGCCTCATGCACATGGCTCGAATCAACAATAGTGCCAGGAATACGGCAATAGTCTCACCTACTATTCCGTGGGACCGTATACATTGATTGGTGAAATGTGGGTGTTAATTTACCTCTGCCTAACCCTCCGGGGATAAAGGTGTGATTATATGTATGTATGTATGTATAAATATTGATAGTCATAAGGTATTCCACTGCTCCATGACGTTTCTCGCTCACAATGTCCTCATCCTTACTCCTCACTAAGTTGTACCTTGTACCACATGTATTACAGTGCAAGTTGTTACATCTTTGGGGTCGTCGGCAGCTGATGTTGTTTTAATGATATCCTTTAATGCAAAAATAATGTTCGCATTAGCGGCGACCGCGCATCATGCGCCCGCGCATGTGATGCAACGCCATCATGCGTTGATAAGATTCACACTTGTAAAAGGTAAGTTTTAAAAAAAAAAGGTGCGATTCAGATCAGATATAAATACACTAGCCCGCGATTCCGCACCTTTCTCAAGGTCGAATCTATCCCTGTACCAAATTACATCAAAACCGGTTCAGTAGTTTACGCCTGAAAGCGTAACAGACAGATAGTGAGTTACTTTCGCATTCACAATATTAGTATGGATATAACAGTCACCTCTCACCAATTGTCCGAAACTTCGGTCCGCAACTTCGGATGCTCATTTCCATTTGCCTGCTAGTCCTCCTCTCTTGTATCTTTTGGACTGTGGGTTACCATTTGGGAAACAAAATAAGTAAATAGTTCTGTCGATCTGTACAGTAGCTTCAAAAATGATACACAAAACTAAATACATCAATATAATATTCATAAAACAAAATATTCAATAGAAAGCGTTGATTTACCCAGCAATTCGTCGGCGGTGCGCCGGCGCAGCTCGGTTCTAGTCTGATAACGCGTCACGGCGCGCGCGCATTTTGTAACTATATCACATGTCACGATGTTTTCTAATACAAACACACACGGACTGTCAATTGTGTTATTAATATTAATTACTTATGTATATGTAAGTGGCTGTAAGAAATGTGAAATCATAAAACTTGTGTAAGAGTATTGTAGGATTGGTTAGGGATGGGACCCTAAACCTACCAAGACCCTTGGAGGGACCCTCGTTATGTTCAGCTCTAGCCAGCACACCGTGGATGAGGATACGCGTGGATGACCCTTTAGTGCAGACCATTTTTTTGAATTTGGGAGGTTAGGAAATCAAAAGTCTTACACTAAGAACTTACGGAGCGGTCTTTACCCGCGTCCGCCACAGTTGCGAGCGATTCTCCAATCTTCTCCGCCGCGACCCGAAAATCTCTCGTCTCGTTGGCGTTACTTTACCTAATAACAATGCTCTTCATGTACCTACTTACAAAGTGTAAGAAACGAAGGGACCGCTTGCTAAGTTTCTCGAATAGTTTTTGGATTTCGAGTTTGGGTTATTTATAGTCTATGCCTCCAGATTGGCAGAATCATTAATATTGAAACATTAGAGTCATTAAAACTAACCATTAAATGACTTTCCTTTAGTTAGAAGGTTGTTGTTGAAAATCGTAAACTAAGATAATGACTGGTATTCTTGTTAGTATTTAATACTGACCATGTTGTTGAAACTGTAGTAGGAAATATATATTATCCGTTAGGGGTCGACCTAGATATACGTATGCCATTTTTTTATATAAATTACACGTCAATTTGACTTCACCTCGCCCGATGATAAGCTAAAGACAAGGTCTCGGAAAGAGGGTCTCCATCGCAAACATGTACCATGTTAACAGTGGTGGCACTCAGCTTGACCGCCTCATCAGATGCCTTTTCACGCCCCGCTTAAACGACCCGGGACTGTAGGAAGAAGGAAACACGTGAGGTGGTAGGGAGTTCCAGGTCTTAATGGTGCGGCATAAGAATGATGCCAATCATATCGAAGGGATTTTAAAGAAAGGACATGTCAAGAGTATTCGAAACTGGTGAGCATGTACGAATACAATTATAAAGTAGAAGAATCGAAAGATGCTAGAATCGTATCAAGTTGAAAACTGTACTATCTGCCTACCCCACTGGGAAAGAGGCATGAATGTATCTATGTACAGTCAGCTGCAGAAATGTCTTGACGATGAAGTCTCAAAATGATCTTTAAAATATCGTATTAAGAGCAAATTAAACTGTTTTATTAATTTAAATTGTATTTTAAATACCGAAGATAAGTGAGGGTCACCGATGCTGCAGCACTAGATGAAACTCCACACTAAATAAATAAATTGTGTATACTGTTGATTGATGGCACTTGGTGGAATCTGCTACACATATTGAGTAAGACACTTTGTACTTATCCACGTAATTTTATTTTTCACCTGACCGGTTTCGCCTCACGGCTTCCTCAAAAATTGAGGCTGGTATGCATACCATAATGTTTTATTATTATTATATTATTATTGTCCGAACTAAAAGTGTGTACAAATTATCATAACAATCAGTGAACTGGACTCAGGCGGTAAAAAAAGAATGTAAGATCATTTTCAGCACTTTGTTTGTCAACATCTTTCTGATGCTGACTGTCCCTAAAAGTATCCGGGGGCGAGTCGGGGACACCGTTGTCCCCCCTCCCGAGGAGGGCTAGACCGTAAGGGATGGCCCTGGGTCAGCTGGGGTGCGAGGGATATGTCGATGACAACCTCACCTCCGGCCTAGCACCACGACCCACAGTCGGCGTGCGGTTTTAGTCGGTTCGAGTCCCACATAACCTCCCCTTCCGGCTCCGGCAGGGGGTATCCGAGGGGATTTCCGCACAAAAAAAAACTGTCCCAAAAAGTAAGGCGATTAGAATCACATCGGGCGTGTCTCAATAGCTGCGTTTTTTTTTGTTGGTCAAAGCATTCCCCCTTTAAGGGAAAGATCGCGGGTACGAGTCCCGCCCGAGAATATTATTTTTCCCTATGTATTCGATTTGTATAGTTAGCATACTTAATGCTGTAAAATTCATCCGATAAGAATAGTTTTGCTTATACCCGTCACATTTCAGTAGTATGAAAATTGCGCTGCTATATAACAGACACAATATAATTTGGCCGTCTGTGTTGGCGTGCGGTTTTCGCTTCCGCATTGCGCAGCGGCACGAACAGACAATCTTGTCTGTAGCTATGTCTGTACGCATGTATTTGTGGTAATGCGTTGTTGTTCTATTGTGACTGTAATTGAGGTGAGGAACTGCGGACCACACTGGGTTTTGTGCGTGTGTTGCTTTAAATTTATTATGTTTACTCGTAAATGGGTAAAGTCGAAACAGGTCAGAACTTTTCCTATATCTGTTTGTCATAAATTTTTTGTTAATATTAAAATCAAATTTATGTATTCTAAATAATATTTTACAAGTAGGTAATTGTAATAATAACAAAAATTATAGAACGAAGATTGTGTCACGGTTCCTGGGTGAAACGCGAATGAATTTCTAATTTGGAACGCAGAAAGACATCTATTATTTGAGATCTATTTTGACAGAGAGGTAAAACACATTACCCTCGCTGGCGCAGTCGGGAAAAAAGGGACGTCATTTTGTAATGTCAACAGTGTGTGACAGCTACAAAAAGTTAATCTAAAAGGTCCAGGTTTGAAGTGGATTCCAATTTTTGGTTCCGTCACGTATATACGTATACACAGAACTGTACGTAATATATCTTTTAACCCTATTTATAAGAACCAATTCATCTATATCTTATGCATAGTAGGTAAGCTCTGTATTTAATACACAACATAAGCATCTCCCCTATCTAAAAAAACCACTATATACTAATATTTAGTTACAAAATTAATTGACCATCCACTTTTCTCATCGACAGTACATAATTATCGAGCAGGCAAATAAAAACAAAGGCCTGAGAAAATAAGTTCATTAATATCCTCGTATCAGCGGACATAGGCTGAATGCTAATATGTTTTTTCCGCCATCGTAACCGGACTGGTAGCCACGGTTGCCATAATAGTGGCGACCGGGAAGTGGTGGATGCACCCTCGATTACCACGAAGAAATGGAGTAGTGGGGACACACGGGTGGAATGTTTGGTGAACAATTTATATACCTATAGTTTATTAGTCGCAAATTTTTAGAGTTGATCTTAGTCTGTGTCATCCTAAAATTAAGTCCTTAAGGGGAGGTTATGTCGGATTCGAACCGACTATAACCGCACGCCGACTGAGGGTCGTGGTGCTAGGCCGGAGGTGAGGTTACACCCCGGTTAACCCAGGGCCATCCCTTACGGTATGGCCATTCTCGGGATAACGATGTCCCCGCAACCTTTTTTTATATCAGGCTGGTCAACTTTTGATCAATTTTGAATGCATAATACACAATAATGAGATAAATAAGTAAAAAAAAACAAACTATAATGAGCCATATTTAGTACCAGTGGACTTCAGTTAAACAATCAGTTATTTTACATCATTAACAATAAAAACCTTACGGTATACAAATAATAGCATTATTATACAAAATGCCACTATTTCAATAGTATCATAAAATAAACAATCAAAAAACACAGCCCACTGTTAGCTATTAATTTTTATCACCTCAATTGTCTGTTCTTCACAGCGGTATGTCTCGGCGCAGCGTCGCACGGTTGCGTTTGCGCACATAACACTAAATCCGCGCGGACGCAGGTTTAGTGCGCTTGCGACACGCCCCCGGTTAATTGGTGTCGTTCGCGATGCGCGGGAATGCACACTACGGTAATATTGTGCGATCCGATACTGATTTTAACATTTATTTGCGATTACCGATTTGGTATGCTATCGAGATTTATGTAATTGATGCGGTTTAAAAAAAGTAACTTCAATTAAGCACAAATTTCTGTACCTTGGAGCTAGGTTACTTGCCTCACACTTAGTGTTGGCCCACACCGAACTGCAATTTTTAAGTATTAGTTAAATGTCTACCTTATGTATGTATAAATACATTGCAAAATTGAATTGAAGCTACCGCGAGCACTAGACGTATATTCCACACCAACGCTTAGATGGTCCACTAATTTACTCCTCTTTTCTCTCTATCGCTTATGTTTATGGGGAGACCTGTCAATAGACTTGTGGGTGTAGTTTATTCAGGCCATTTTAGTAACGAAGCCAATTGACGGGTGTAGCTCTGACGCAGGTTTACCTCTAGGTGTTCGGAGGGCAGATTGCAGTCGTTAGTGGAAACGCTAAAATAAACCAATAAATGGAAAGGAGCCGAGTTGCTTCCGTAAAAACTAAACTTAAGAGAGGGAAAGGAGTATGCGCATGCCCTATCCCTCCATCCACCCAACCCCTTCCCCCAGCCCCCATCCTTCACGGTGCAACCACAGATGCAACTGCGAACAACGGTTCTAATGGGCTAGTTATACGGCGGCGCACTTCGTTCATAATTTATTTTAATGTCCTCTTAATTAAACACAAACACCCCTTTTCTAATAGCTTTTTTGCTTTCTCATAAAACTTATAAATACTCATTATTATAAACTAACATTTATACAGAGCAATCAAATGATTTTATAGCTTATAATTATAGTAATGTTAGAATAATATCGATGGTGTCGCGACTGTCTCGGTCAGTCCCGGTTTATGAGTTCATTACTTAAGTTATGTACATGCTACAGGATGCTGTCCATTAATTGTGAGTATTTTAGACGCACGAGACGCTTATCCTGTGGGATAGACATGGGATTCTTGAAACCTAGTTGTTAGAGGAGGAATTCGCGCATAGTCAACTTTTCGATGTTTCTTACTTCTTCGGCTACGTTCGCGTACGATCCAATTTTATGCACACAGATTTTGATAAAAGAAGGTAAATTCATAGTGTTCTACCCAGACCTATAACCTTATATTTCCAAAGACTAGACATCATGGAGGCATTTATTCCTGATTGCACTCGAGGCCGGGGTGAACTAGGAGTTCAGGGTCCTCCTCTACTTTCGCACGGTCTTGGGAGTCCATGGTAGTGAGACCATTGGCACGCATGTCACCCTCTAAGACAGCAGGCCAAGATTTCTTGGGGTTATCCCTCCTGAAGGGACCCAGAGTGGACGCCATTGCCAGACATTTGTTACCCAAGTAGCCTGGCGGTTTCCGCGAAATTCCCAAAGACTAGATTCTAATTATTATACAAAGTATAAGTAAGTTACATACTTAAGAGGACTTCCTAGCATCTGTTTCTTCATAGTACCGTTCTCCCCTTTTTCCTCCCTGAATATTGCTTCTAGAACAATATTTTTGCTTTCGTAAAATCAAGATCTTCTGTACGCATGTCTCTGTTATTTTATTATTGCCGGCAGTCAAAAAATAAGAAAACATGATCGTCTAAATATGATAAAAAATGACTAATTCTTACCGGCATGTTTGGAGGACTACCAGAACCACAAAGGGGACAGGAGTGAGACGAGGGCGACGGCAATAGTGGCGTTCAAATGACAGGTTCAGGATTATTCGCTAGCTAGGAAGTCCTCTTAAGTACATGATCAAAATATTTTTAAATACATTTCACGATTTTACTGTAAATGATTTTACAATAAAATCATACTCAAGCCAAGACAAAGCACTTAGGTACTTATGATATTGACATTGCATTCGATATTCAAAATAAACATTACGTAACACAACAGTTAGTCGCGGGCAGGTGTTAATGTTACCTAATTAGATACCGCTTCACATATCATTGAGTCGTAAACACCATGTTCGAGTCCCGGTCACCACAAATATTGGGTTAACACTTTAACACCTCGCTTAAGTGGATTAAATATTATTGACTTAGAAGGGTGGTTAGCAGTGTTATATTTTTTATTCATAAACTTTTACTGTTTATTGGTAGACACGGCGCGTTAGCACTGGCCAGTCTTTTTTTTATATTTAGTCTGTCAATTTAACTGTACCCACCATGATGGTGAGCTTAGCTGAAGTCCATAAAGTAGTGACTACCATTCCAGACGCTGTGCTTAAAATACTGTAATACCATGTCTGTTTCTGTAATCTTTAAATAAAAAAAGCAGCAAAAAGTAATAAATACTACTATGTGAACTTTGCAAAATTAAACGGGAAAGACGAACTGCACCATACAATTACTGTCATATCATATCTAATCTAATGTAACTTAGATTTCAGTACCTTGATGACCCTTACGTTTAATTCATTCCGTGCGGAAAGTCTGCAGTATTCTAGTCACAACATAAAACCACCGTGAGAAAGGTTGCAACCATGATTAAATTTGAATAGTACTCATATTTAAGTTCCCTTTGTCGTGGGTCGTGTATGTAAATTATTTGTCAATTACTATGAGAAGTGTTTGCTAATTACTGAATTGATTCTTGGGTAACGTAACTGCCAAAAGATATAAACACCCTCCATTATGCACATACGAATGAAGAGACCGCTTACATGGTGGTCCATTGTCGGCTGTGACCATGAGTCGACGTCCATGTAATTCATGAAGTAATTGTATCAATACTAATTACAAATTATTATTACGCTATCAGTAGAAATCCTTTAAAATCATCATTAGTAATGATTCGGGCTATATGTTTATAGGATTTTCTTTTTCTGTCATTCCGCTTCCACCCCAATATGATGTTTCAACCCTAAAATGCTAGCTTGACATGTGAAGATCGTGTGTAGGAGTAGGAAACTGGACCTCGGGCTCCAAAATTGCTTCTCAAAGAGAAGTAACGCTCGGGAGGATGAGTCGTTAATTTGTTATATAATTTTAGCAGATACGTTTAAGTACTCCGGCCAGTTTATCAAACGAAAGTGTTTATTTGAAAATTTTTATAGGTATAAAGCCATTGAAACCTATTTAAGCCACATTCCGCGACAGTTCACACAAAATATCATACAATATGACTATATTTAAAGATGATTAAAACGTTTCGTATAAGTGGGTCGGCGCGCGCGCAAATGTCACTGCTATTATTGTTCAGTACAATGAACTGACGCCAAACTGTTTTTCACTATTATATTTATATAATCGAAATAGAAACGGTTACGGTTATTATTTGTTGCATCAATTGTTTCTTGATAATTATAAAGACTTTTTCTGAAATTGCGGTCAATAGTGTTGAATACATTAACATCAATACGAGTTTATCGTTTATTTTATAGATAAAACTATGAAAATGTTCGGTTTTATGATATCATTTAGTGAGATTGGCTGTGTATTTATTTTTTATGAGTTTTTTTTATATTTCCTTTGTGATTAATGTGAGAAAATGAAACTATTTTTATCATTTACCTAGATAAAGAAGCGATAGGTACTATGTATAATTATGCAGTAAGTTCTCGCTAGTTGCAGTCCCAATTGCTTTTTAAAAGAATACCTATATTAGTAACTGAGATCACTAATTTTCACTCTAACCCCTCCAGCTAAGCTAAATTACTTGTGTAAGGAGGGAGTTCACGTCGGCAATAATAACCCGGGACGTAAGTTCGAATCTTTAACCACTGAGCTACTGACGCTTTCTGAATGTGTATTGTTATATTTAACGTGCAGAAACCTTTTTAAGCTGCACCTCACCGGAGCTAAAAGTGAGGTGAGGTGGTTAGGTCGGGCTCGAACCGTATAAAACCGCACAATGTCTCCCGCATCCTCAAGCAAAATTTATCCGCAAGGTAAATGAATGTAAACAAATCACTCGCACAGCTCTGTTTGCGATCGCAGTTTTTTTTATAAAGGACACGTCAATTTGACTTCACCTCGCCTGATGGTAAGCTAAAAGTAAAGTCTCATAAAGAGGGTCACCATCGTAAACATGTAACATGTTAACAAGAACAGCGGTGGCACTCAGCTTGACGGCCTCATCAATGCATTTTCACGCCCCGCTTAAAGGACCCGGGACTGTAGAATACAATATATATGAATGTAGGAATACAAAAGTCATATCGTTGTAGGTCTGTTAGACCAATATGCGATTACATCGTGGGTCTGACAGACCTCGGCAAACGCAGGTTAAGAGTGAAATTTCTTTTAACAAGAAATATATTATTTAACTAATTAGCCACACAGTACAATGAACTGTACAGTCGGTTACAGACATCATTAATACGGATGATTGTGGCACTATTAACGATATTATGCATTTAATAATTTGAGATAAGTGTCTTTAATGTTATGTAAGAAATATTTCTTTTTCTTTTTTGAGTGTTGAATTGTGGTTTGTAGTAAAGATATTCGAAAATCTTTCCTTATATTATAAAACTGAAGAGTTTGTTCGGTTGAATCGCTAATCTCAGGAACTACTGCTTCGAATTGAATAAATCTTTTTTTGTGTTGAGTGGCCCGTTTATTGAGAAAGATTATAGGCTATATAACATCACGCTAGTCTTCAAGGGAGCGGATTAATGATCATATCAATCAATTAGCCTATTACAGTCAACTGTTGGACATAGACCTCTCCTCACAATGTTGGGAGGCTCTGGCCTACTGTTTCCACGTTGTTCAGACGGGTTGGTACAGGGTTTTATTTCGAGTTTTCCATCTCTCGCAGTGAGTGACCATAGACAGCGAATCTGATCTATGGTCAGGAACATTATTTTATTTATTTTTAAGCATTCTTTGTATGTATTCCTGTGTGTTAATTTTATTTCAAAAAATGTGCGCTGTTTTCTAAATAAAATATATTTTCTTTCTTTTCTTTCTTTCTCTTTCTTTCTTTCTGATATAGTATGCGTATTAAATATCAAGAAATCCAGTGAATTACCATACATTATTTGAAAATTAATAAATTGCGGACATATGCTTCAGTGTGCTTGAAAATATGGCACGGAAAAAGCCGGGGTGGGCCTGCTAGTGTAGGTATTATAGAATATAAGCTATTGGTATTAAATAAAAGGCATTAATTGAGAGACACTCATTATGATAATAATGCTTCGTCATTAGCAAATTGAAAGTTTTTTTATTTACTCATCGTAAGCGGGCGAAGAAATGGTCGTAAGTGATTTAAGTAGTAAAAATAATTTGTCCATTGTTTTTGTTCAAAAAATTACATAATGCAATTTGTCGAAATTCACTTTCATATGACTATTGCTTATTGCAGTATTTAAACGTTGGCGGCGCGCTGAGAGTCGGGGACGCCGTTGTCCCCCCTCCCTAGGAGGGCCAGAATGCAAGGGATGGCCCTGGGTCAGCCGTAGTGCGAGGGATATGTCGAAGACAACGTCACCTGCGGCCTAGCATCACGACACTTAGTCGGCGTGTGGCTTTAGTCGGTTCGAGTCCGAAATAACCTCCCCATCTGGCTCCGGCGGGGTAGGCATCCGAGGGGACTTCTGCACGAAACAAATTGTGGCCCCAACCTTAAGTTCATATAGCTTGTATATTCATAATATCTGGGATCTAAATCGATATACAAAAAGCCCTGCGCACGCAGATTGTTTTGCAGTCTATGCTTGGTGAATTTGAGCTGTTCCACCGCAGTAGCACCCCGTGCTATCCTCAAAATACATCCAAGAAACGTGGACTGCACGTATAGAGCACCTTTTAGGCCAAAGATATATGCCCCATTCCGGGGGCGAGTTGGGGACACCGTTGTCAGACCGTAAGGGATGGCCCTGGGTCAGCCGGGGTGCGAGGGATATGTCGATGACAACCTCACCTCCGGCCTAGCACCACGACCCACAGTCGGCGTGCGGTTTTAGTCGGTTCGAGTCCGACATAACCTCCCCTTCCGGCTCCGGAAGGGGGGTATCCGAGGGGATTTCCGCACGGGAAAAAAAAAGGCCAAAGATATATGAATCGAGTATCGTCTTAAGCGATTCCTATATCGGAATCGATGCGCTAGAGGATCTGACTAACTACCTACATCCGACCTACTGGCTACCTATTAGCTGTCAGTCAGGCGCTATAGATCAAAACGTTCGTAAGCGCAGCTCTATTTTCGACGTATAAGGTCGGGTCTCGCCATATCGGTACGCATAGTACTGGTTATTATTTCAATACACATTAAGATCTGCACTCAAATAAGGAAGTCTATAAGAAAAACACTAGTTCGGAAGTCGATTTCCCGAGAAATATCATTGATGAACACTTTCCCGGGCTTCCTGCTTTTACCGGTTTCCTTTAACCATACAAGGAGGAAGGTGATCAAATCCGTGTAAAGCAATGTATCATAATTACGTAGAAATTGTTTTTTATTGACTGCATGGATCTTTATTTGGATACTTGTCTATGCTAGTGGTTCTACTTTTATAGAATACAGATCTCGTTCCGACCTAAAGGATATTTTTTTCGTGTGAATATCTCCACGGTTGCCTACTTGAGGGATAACATCGGAGTCAAATGGACTACAATCGCGTGCTATCTTAGGTCTCATTTACCGGGGTGAAAAGCTAGATAATAAGGCTTTTTTTATATCACTTAGGGTTTAGCAACCGCGAGACATCTATGGCCTTGATATGACCCTATTTTTCCCTGGAAACGGGGAAGTGGCGCGCAGGCTTACTTCTTCTAGGGTTACAGGCGTCTTTGCCTGTTACCCTACTCGAAGCTATATTTGGCACAAGTTAAACTTCAGATGACAGATTCAATTATATCAAAAATTTTAAACATTGAATTTTTATGACTCCGCCCAAATATTTAAATCAATTTTAATAGAATTTATTATGCTAACTTTAAAAAAAAAACACAAAAAAAATGATATATATATATATTATATATAAAAAAATGATAAAAATGATATATAAATAAAAATGAAAATAAATTAAATGATATATATATATATATTATATCAAAATGACTCGATTAATAATGCATGTTATGATGGTTACTCGATACAATGTAATACGATATAAATTTAAAGAAGACTCGATTTCTAATAAGTATATCATATTCACTATCTTCAGTCAGGTGTGAGCACGCATTCATACAATACCACGATACATCTGTTGCCCGATCTCCACTATAAAATAGATCGTCAACCTTTTGTACTATTCTTCTCGCACGTATCAATCATTTGGAGATGAAGAAGTGTGCGTCGTGTAGTGTACAGTTCAGTGACGGAGCTCAGTGTGCCGGTTGTCGGAAGGACCTCGATTTCAGCTGTGCAGGTATCTCTGAAGCAGGTTGGAGGAAGCTGGGCGCTGAAAGGAGGGCGCAGTGGAAATGCCCTAAGTGCAGAGTTTCCTCACCGGGGGTGTCCAACCCTGAGTCCTCTGCTACATTGGATACAATTCTTGCTGAGATCCGAGCTATGAAACGCCAGCTACAAGCCTTACCTGCCTTAATTGAAGACATTCAGTTGATTAAATCCGAGCTGGTTGATTTGAAGGATGCTTACGCCCACTCTAAGGAAAAGCTTGAGGATTTCGACAATAGAATCATGGCGCTCGAAACGAAAGCTGCTGACTTCGATAAGCTTCTTGAAGCTTCCAATTCAATGCAAGAAGACCTCAATAGAACCAAATACGATTTGTTCCTGCATGATCAGCGGTCACGTTTAAATAATGTGGAGGTTAAGGGAGTACCATTGAAGAAAGATGAGAATCTATTTTCAATTGTGGAATCCATTGGTCGCAAAATAAACTACATCCCTCCCAAGACTCAAATCAACTACATATCCAGGGTACCTATATATAATTCAAAGGAGAAATTGATAGTTGTAAGCTTCCTAAACCGCTATGTTAAGGAAGATTTTGTGGCGGCTGCCCGCTCAACTAAGGACTTATCCGAAATTCAAGGTAGTCAACGTGTCTACGTCAATGACCATCTTAGTATGGATTATAAGAAACTTTTAACCAGAACAAAAACTATCGCTAAGGAGAAAAGTTACGAATATGTGTGGGTGAAACATGGAAAAATTCATGTACGTAAAAACAACACTTCTAAATCTTTCGTTATAAGACAAGTAGCTGATTTAAACAAATTAATTTAGGATGTAATTTACATATTATTTTGGTAAAGAAGTGTTTTACATTCGTTACGCTTCGTAACCTATATACGAAGCACATTTTTTCTTTTTATTGTAAAATGTTTGACACCCCTGCTGCACTATCGAGCCGAACACATAGTTTTTTACCTACCCACTTTTATTGCACAATTTGTCGCGCTGCTTACAATCTAATACTGACGCCTCGAAATATATCGTACCTGCTTGCTCTTGCGGTACTAGCGCGCAAACTTAGTTATTGTGTGCTTGCTTACTTGATTTTTGACGGTTTCGAACATAGGCTTAATTATTGTATGCTTGCTCGCTCAGTTCTTAGCTGTTATTCGACAAACAGCTGTGTTATTCTTTGGAATGTTGTAATAATTTACCCGCTTCATAAGTATTCTAATTTTTTGAGTTTTATTATGCATCGTTGTTGTTATTTTATTATTATTATGAGTGTATTTACCGTTGTTAAAGCGTTTAGTGATGGCTAATGTGGATTATTTAAATATTTATTATCAGAATGTTCGTGGGTTGAGAACGAAAACGGATTCCTTTTACCGTCAAGTTTTATTGAATTCGTATGACATCATTGTAATAACAGAGTCATGGTTGAAAGACGGTATTCGGGAATCTGAAATCTTTGATGACCGGTATATTGTATGGCGTCGAGACCGCGATTATACGTCCACTAAACAGAAACTCGGAGGGGGTGTAGTAGTGGCAACGCGTAGGGATTTACCAGTTACGTCGCAGCCACAATTATTTTCTACAGCAGAGGATCTCTGCATTAAAGTACAGCTTAATAAGTCTAACTCGTATGACTGCGCTAACCTATATATTGGTGTCCTTTATTTATGTAAACAAAAGAATGGTTTATCTTTTTCGTCTCAACTTAATAACTTTCTGGTTAAGTGGAATAACATAATATTAAATAACCTAACTGACCGTTTTCTCGTCATTGGTGATTTTAATTTACCTCATATCTCATGGACACCATCAGGTAATGATATGGCGTTTGTCCCAGGTAATTTGACGTCGACAGACGATTATTTATTCACTGATGAAATATGCACGATGGGCCTAGGTCAGTACAACGGAATTCCTAATGAGTTAGGTAGAATGTTGGACTTGGTTCTCTCGAATGATTTAGTCACTGTACAAAAATCTTCGGACCCCCTAGTTCGCGCGGACTCCCACCACCCAGCCTTATTAATTAAGGTAAAACTATTGAATATACCCGTTCTGCAATCCGCGCCTCGTGTCAGATACCTATATAATAAGGGTGATTTCCAGTCGATTAGCGATGAAATTGATGCTATTGACTGGGATTGCGAATTCTCCTCTCGTTCAATTGATAGCTCCGTTGAATATTTTAACAATACTATTACTAACCTTCAAAATAAATATGTACCTCAAAAACTTGAACGGAAGGGTAAGTACCCTATATGGTATAATTCCTCCTTAATTAAAGCGCTAAAAGAAAAACATAAGTACTTGAAAAAGTTTAGAGTTTACAGTAATATAGCTGACAAAAATACTTTTAAATTATTACGCGAGAGGATTAAAGCAATGGAATCATTATGTTACACTAATTATATTAAAAGTATTGAATCATCCATTAAAAACAATCCTAAATGTTTCTGGTCTTACGTTAAAAATAGGTATAGTTCTCGTACTATTCCTAGTACGTTATTTGATCATGATAGAAATGAACTATCAACGGGTGAATCCATTTGTGAGGCGTTTTCTTCTTATTTTGGATCGAATTTTCTTAATCATGCCATTGATAACTCTGGGAGTCCTGCTTCTTTGCTTTCTAGAGCCTCAGTGTCCGATTCTATCGCTGATATCTGTCACGTGGAGATAGAAACCGATGCTGTGACTAACTTGCTCAAGAGGTTGGATATTTCAAAGGGTCCAGGGCCGGACAACATATCACCCCATTTACTAATAAGATGTGCATCATCTATCGCCCTCCCAATCTCATTACTTTTTGCCAAATCTCTATCAGTAGGCATAGTTCCGGTACAGTGGAAATCGGCCTTCATCACACCCGTGCACAAGCAGGGCTCGAAAAGTGAAATTGGGAATTATAGACCAATATCTAAACTTTGCATTATAGCTAAAATACTCGAAAGAATTGTCTACAATCAGCTTTATAGTGCAATATCGAGTTCCTTAGGTCCTTTTCAGCATGGCTTTTTAAGGGGTCGGTCTACTGTAACAAATCTGGTCTTATTTAATGAATCTGTCACTAGAGCCATGAACGATGGTAAGCAGGTGGATGTCGTTTACACAGACTACAGCAAAGCTTTTGATAGAATAGATCACTGTATCCTGATCGAGAAGCTAGCCAGGCTAGGAATTCGTGGAGATCTCCTACGATGGTTCTCCTCCTACATACAAAATAGATCTCAGGCTGTGGCTATTAAAAATTACAGGTCTAATTGGGTCTCAGTGTCAAGTGGCGTACCTCAGGGGTCCCTACTTGGACCTCTTTTGTTTGTGGTCTATGTAAACGACATAGGCCTGTGCCTTCAATCATCAGAATTACTATGCTTTGCGGACGACATGAAAATTGTAAGATCAGTATCGTTAACCGAAGATATGATGGCACTTCAAGACGATTTGAATCGGTTGCAGGGGTACTGTCGCTTGAATAAGCTTGAGCTTAACCCTGTTAAATGTACAGTTGTAACATTTACTAGAAAGCTTAACGTCCTACACACCTCTTATACTTTGGGGAGTCACACACTTCAAAGAAAACATAGCACCAGAGATTTAGGAGTGCACCATGATTCCAAGTTGCTTTTTGAATTGCACATCGACACTATTGTAAAAAAGGCTTCAAAATCACTTGGTTTTATTATGCGGATGGGCAAAGCCTTTTCTGAAGCCAAAACGCTAAAAATATTGTATTGCACCTATGTAAGGAGTCACCTAGAGTATGCTTCCCAAGTATGGAACCCGTGCTATTCTGACAAAGTCAATCGGATCGAGAACGTTCAGAAACGTTTTGTAAAATATCTGTGCTACCACCAAAAAATTACATACCACTCTAAGGACTACCTCCTATTGTGCAGGAAGTTTCATCTCTTGCCACTTATAGATCGACGTAAAATAGCGGATTTTACCTTCCTCCTCAAAATCATGAACGACAAAACTGACTGCCCCGACTTACTAGAGAAAATATTCTTTAACATACCAGCCAAACCACTTCGGTTTAATCCACCTCTTCGCGTTCCTCTGGCTAAAACAAATTATAGACAGAACAGTTACTTGGTGCGGGCAAGCAGAAACTTTAATGAGTTGTGTAAGCAAAACGACATTGATCCCTATTCAATCAGTGTACCTTCCGCAAGAAGACTCTTAAGTCTTAACTTTTTCAGAAGTTCATAGGTAGTGCAGCATTTGTTAACTTTAATTTGATTACTGTACTTTGTTCGGTTCTTATGTGTTGCTTTCATTTAATTGTATTATACCGAGGCTATGAGTGAAAACTTTTAATTGGCTTTCAGATGTCTAATCTTCCTATTATTCTATTGTGTTAGCTGTAAGTTTTCCATGTATTAATAAATAAATAAATAAATAAATTTATGACTACTTCTTCAGATTGGCTGATTACTACCAACAAGCGTATTGACATTATTCTGAGTGACATTGGATTTCAAACGCAGTCGTAACGTGAGGATATCTTGAATTACAATCGGTTTTACCTAGAAAACAAACGAACTTAAAACTTAAAATAACTTCTAGAACCAAGCGTTTCAGTGACTCATTCCTATGCCGCACCATGAAGACCTGGAACTCCCTGCCAGCTCACGTGTTTACCGTCCCGGGTCCTTTAAGCAGGGCGTTAAAAGACATCTGATGAGGCCGTCAAGCTGAGTGCCACCACTGTTAATATGGTACATGTTTGCGATGGTGGCCCTCTTTCCGAAACTTTGCCTTTAGCTTACCATTAGGTGAGGTGAAGTCAAATTGACGTGTCCTTTATAAAAAAAAGGTTTTCACGAGCGTAGTTACGAAACGGTTTGTCACTCAGAATAAGTAGCCAGGACTCGTTGCATTACATTGTATCAGTCCTGCTCTGTAATCATAATCAGACTAATCAATAAATATTTTTGTTTCAATTCATTACGACTAATCGATGGCAACTCCATCGCCATCTATAGATGTATAAACAGGATATGGCGTCAGTGAATAAGAATTGGTGCTAATTTAAAAAAAAAATACATTAAAACAACTATTTACTGGATCGAAGGAGACCTATTTATGTGAAATTTATATACGCAACTTTGTTTGATAACGCAAATAAACGATGTAAAACCTATTGAAATAAAACCACTTTTTACGGATTCATATAAATATGATGTAAAACCTAGTTTCAACCATGATATATTGAGGCAAGTTAAGCCGTCGATATATAGTACAATATAGCAATCTTTAGAGGCAGTTGGAGCTCTTAAAAGTCCGACAACTGGTCTAACGTCCAGTTTTTTTTCAGTCGCTTCACGGAAAATGTCGCAGTGAAGCCGAATCACAGTTGCCAACACCATTTGAGTTTGAAAAAGGCTCGGAGGATACGGGTCCGATGTGAACCTTTTCAGCGGTAGGAGTTATTGAGAATATTAGCAACTAGCGTTTGCCCGCGGCTCCAACATAGCCTATGTCCTTTCTCAAGGTCTAATCTACCCCTAAACCAAATTTATTCGAAATCGGTTCAGTGGTTTAGGCGTGAAAGCGTAATATCCAGACAGACAGAAAGAGTTACTTTCGCACTTATAATATTAGCAGGGATTTGTGGCCCACTTTACAAAAAAAAGAAATAACATGTCAGTACTAATGGCATGTAAGAAAAATTTTTTTTAAATCTTGCTTTCAATCCTGTCACTACTAAAAAACATTCCTGTATACACAGTAATAATAGAATTCGGTGTCCGATGCTAAAATCCAGTTAAGCACGTACTCACTTAATCACTTTTTTCCGCCCATACACTGCGCACGCGCAATCGGTAGCGAAAAGGAAAGTCAATGCGCCGGATACGTGCGTACGCTTTCAAATACTAAATGAGTATCTTGAAAATTTGTGTAATTTTAATCAGCAAGGCTGCGTAATTACCCGTGGTGCGTAACGTAATGCAACATTCGCAGTCTGCATGGTGTTACGCTGTGTAACGAAGATCCATGTATATCAGCGGTAAAAGTACTAAACGAGTTTTTAAAAATAATCCTTACTAATATTATAAATGCGAAAGTAATTCAGTCTGTCTGTCTGTCTGTATGTCACACGTAAACCACTGAACCGATTTTGATGAAATTTGGTATAGGGATAGGCTAGACATTGAGAAAGGTCATAGGCTATATTTGGTCGCGATAACCCGAATCCACGAGCGGAGCCGCAGGCAAAAGCTAGTTAGTTTATAATCTCTTTTTAAACAACAGATATGGTTCTTCTAGCGCATGCTAACCTCTTGGTATTGGGAGGTCAAATGGCAGTTGCTTTTGGAATAACCGACATACCAATCAGAAACAATAACCGGACCCGGACCAAAGTGCATTGAACGCAAATCGGACATCGCCTAGAGGAAGACATCGATGATCAATCAAAACCAATGTATTAATTAGAGATCCACTTACCGCATATAAAACAATATAATTATGGCAAGCTTTCGCTTTGTAACTCATTGCATACTCATTGACATATAATATATTGATTGGCCCCGCAGGCGATCGTAATCCGTGGGCTTCCGCCGCGGCACCTGCGCCCGCGCAGCGAAAGTTGTATGTATTTGTCAACATCGTCATAACTAGCTAGTATTTTATACTATTTAGTATCAGACGGTATAATTTATGATCGCTGTGGTGCATATCAGACAAGGGTGAATGTACGAATAGACATATGGCGCCTTTTTGCAATGTCATCTATACCTGACAGCTAGTAGATGAAAATACTACTTATAAGTACCGAACAACACTAACAAACACTTGCAATTAGAGTAATCGTTAAAGCGCGAAAGAAATCGAAACTATTATTTTATATTTTACTAGATGACCGAAAAAAAAATCGGCGATCTTCGTACCGCCAATTTCGACGTTGCGTCAGATCCCATTCCCTCTGTGCCCTCTACTTACTATATTAAGCATGTATTATACATGTAAACCTGCCTCTTGAATCACTCTATCTATTAAAAAAATCCGTTTAAAAATCCGTTGCGCAGTTTTAAAGATTTAAGCATACATATGGACGGACAAATGCGGAAAGCGACTTTGCTGTATACTATGTAGTGATGGTAGTGAAGTCTTCGAAAAATACACTGACGGACTCATAAACTGCATCAAAGTTCAGGTTTACTCTAAAAGGATTTTTTATAATAAGTATGCAAACTTTTTAGATTAAATTATATAAATATGGAAAGACTGGCTCTTAATCTTAAAAAAAAAATTAAATTTAAAAATAGAACTGCAGTAAAACAAATGAATATAGCCGGGAAAAGAAAATTTACTTGTGGTATCAGATTTGCGTGTTATTTATAGCAAAGTTTTAAATTGATTCTCATTGATTTTTTTTGTTTTATCAATTGAATTATTGTTACCAGCATAATTGTTGGGTTAGTTTTTTAACACATCGAGAGTTTTTGAACCATAATATGGATACTTCGTCCGAACAAGCGGCACAAATTGTAGCATTGGTGCGGGAGGGCTTGGATCAACGAACGATTGGTAGAAATTTAAATTTAAACCAGTCTACGGTTTCTAGAATATACAGAAGGTTTGTAGAGACAGGTTCTTACAGGAGGAGACGTGGTACAGGCAGAACTCGAGCAACCACAGGTCGTGATGACCGATTTATTGTTATAACTTCCCTGCGAAATCGTTTCCTCACGTCAGTTAACATCAAAACCGAGCTTAATGAAGTGCGTGGAGTAAACGTGTGTGCACGAACAATAAGAAGAAGGTTAAAGGAAGCGGATATCACCCCTTTTAGACCAGCAAATGGTCCAAAGTTGTCTACAGCTCACAGACAAGCTCGCTTAAGATTTGCGCGTCATCACCTGAATTGGACAGAAGAGCAATGGGCCTCTGTATTGTTCACGGACGAGTGTAGGACATGTTTATATGGTGCAGATGGTCGCAGAAGAGTCTATCGTCGACGTGGGGAGCGATATGCTCAAAGTTGCATTGAGGAGCGTGTTCCTTTTGGAGGCGGTTCATGTATGGTCTGGGGTGGCATATCGATGAACGGGCGAACAGAACTTGTGTTCATAGACATGGTCCGTCAAAACGGTAATAGAGGGGGTTTGACAGCACATCGCTACATAACAGAGATATTAGAAGATCACGTGGTGCCTTACATGGGATTCATAGGCGAAAATTTTACTTTAATGCAGGATAATGCCCGGCCGCATGCAGCTGCACAAGTTCAACATTATTGCGAAGAGGTTGGGATACGTACAATGAATTGGCCAGCACGCAACCCGGATCTTAATCCCATCGAGCATGTTTGGGACAATTTAAAAAGAGCTGTATATGCGAGAAACCCTTCGCCCACGACAGTGGCAGCACTAAGAACAGCACTTTCAGAAGAATGGGACAATATTCCGCAAGATCTTTTAAAAACCCTTATAAAATCTATGCGGAACCGATTAGAATCCGTAATAAGGGCACGTGGGGGTAATACACCTTATTAAAACACAAATAAACCCTTGCATAAAGTTTGTGTCTATTGTTAAAACCAATTTTTTAATTAAACCAATTTTTCTTAAATTTCTGTTTTTTCTTCAAAAAAAGTCTTAAGGTCCTTTCCAGTACATAAACTTAAACTTAAAGATATGACCCTACGCTGTTTTAAAGTTCACGAACCAATCTAGAGGTTTCAATTTAAATCTGTATAGAAAGTATGCATACTTGGTTAAAATATTTATTTCAAAGTCGTCTATTACTTTGATGCAGTTTATGAGTCCGTCAGTGTAAATAATACAAACACTTTACAAAGCGAAAACAATTTGATTTTTTTAAATCAGATTATGGACAAGAAATGCACGTAACCAACATATCAATTTTCAATTATAACAACATTAAGTTCGCCTGCACCACCATTCGCGCCCAGATTATCGTGCGAGCACCTTAACAAATATTTTGTTCAGTCTTGATCTATCAAAATCAAATGGTTTTTCGACACAACATATTCGAAAAAAGAACATTGAAATCGCTATATTTTATAACTTGGTTGATAATAATTGGTCCTCTTTTCATTGAAATCGTTTTTGACATTTCATTTGAATTTGACATATCGAGACTGTTTTTTTTTTAATTGGCCCTCTGATAGTATGACTTAGAATTCATTGCTTAAGGGCTACATAGTAGCAGTCCTTAATAGTTATTTTAATCTCGTCTGTTAAAGTTATCTTTGTTATTTGCATCTGAAATAGCTTGCACCGGACGCAGGGCATTAGTCGCGACACTCGCCACATTTGCAAGAAAAAATGTGCTGATATTTTATTGCCAAATGACAGTATGTAATAATTTAACATTGCTAGATACATTCTTATTGCTAGAAATTCACATTTTGTAGAGTATTTTATAGCCTGATTAATAAAAATGTTGCCAGTGAGAAATATCTTCGATGAGGTTAGATTGTCGTAAGTTATTGCGACTGGTAAGTATTATTATGGCGGGTAAAGCTAGATCGTGATATCTAGTTATGAGAATGGATGAAATTAAAAGTAGGTATTTATTGCGAATAGTAGTAATATTCTAGAACGCATAATTTAAAATTCACTTGTACTTTCGAGAATGCCGTAAGGCGAAACCGGTCAGGTTCTTAAGTAAATAACGTGAACAAGTAGAAGTGAATTTTCAATTATGTGTAATAAGAAGTTCCACCAAGAGCCATCAATCAACAGTATAACCAAGTATAAAAAGTAATATTCTAGAACACTATATAGCGACACACTTATATCTAACCTTTTGTATACATAGAAACACATACATCAATGCAAATAATGTATATTCATGCATATAAATATTAGTACAGGGCTATGCTATTAGGCAGGGGAATCGAATTTGCGCTCTACTCTGAATTAGCAGTCGATATCTGCCAGTACGCCAATATGTTATATGCTTTTGTTATTATTATGTTCTAATCATGTTTATTTTATTGTTACAGGTAAGACCATAAAGCAGTACACGCAGAGACAGGATCATCAGTAATGGTGGCCGCAACCTTTTAGTTGGCTATCTCTTAAATCAAGATGTTAATGGTAGGTTGTAGTCTCCGCCTTATTCGAAGAGAAATACTCATTTAAAACTAATGAACAATGTACATGCTACTAAAAAGGTACGTACGGGTACGGAAAAAAATATTAGTTTCACTAAACTGCCAAAGACCTAAAGGTTTTAGTTACCAGATCATAAAATCTCACAAAATTGTGACTCTCATTGTAGATGACATTACGGAAAAGGCGCGGTAAGTCTAATGTCAAAATTCATTCTCTCTGATATAATAGCTCACTGCGTGCCGTTCCAAATTCGAAAGTTAAAATTCATTTCTTCCTCAACCAGGAATTTAAAATATAATGTTCCAAACAATGGTTCCAAATAGCCTTTGCTTTCGACTACAGATACAAAAATCTGGCGCGGTAAGATATCTATATTCTACAGCCAATAATAAAATAATTGTAGAAAATATAGTTAGGTGAAAACAACCACAATAACATCTATCCTGGTATTAGCGTCTACTGTAATCAATCGTTAGCTGAGTGAAAAGCTATCATTAGCCACCGGGAACATGGCGGCTACTATTTGCCTCCGAATGGATAGTTGCTGGAAATTGCCACTGCAATGAGGAGAAAATGTCGTAAATATATTATTTAATGACGTGTTTTGTCAGCTGTGACAGCTGTGTATTGAGGTTTATTGCTGTCAATTTGTCTGCTATCAATGTTCTGTTGTTAAAGTTACGTTTTCGACTAAGGGCTCAGCCACAACACTGTGGCGATGCATCGCAAAAAGTTTAGTCTCGTTCAGTACCGTCGTTTTGCGATGCGTTGCCCTAATGCTGTGGGTTGTTTTCATTTGTATTGTATACTAAATGTTGAGCACAGCTCCGCAAGAAGGACTGAAATTGTCGTTGTTTTTTTTTTTAATTTTTCTGTCCTTTCTTTGGTAAAGTCCGGTTTGGAGAAAACAGATATCTAACGGAACAACCACGAACAACTATATGATGAAAATAGCTTATTAATATCGATATTCAGTTAGAGATCCCTATCTTGTCGTCGTGTCCCTACTTTTTAATTATTTGAGGTCAATGTAACATGTAATTTTCTTCCTCAGTCACTCTGTTCCTTGTTCCTCTTTCACACTTTCTATCTTTTCTTGGCCCTGATCTATTCGTAAGAAATTTAGAACCCAGTTGTAATTATGTGTACGTCAGTAATAATATTATCGTTGTCTTTTTTCATTCACACACTTTGCCGTCCCATCGGATGAGACAATTATAATTTTCTCAGCACCTACTAATTATTTTTTTCACTCAACTCTTAATAATATCTCATAAATGCACTTAATATCTAATGATGGCGTTCCCATCCTCTATTGAAGTATAATACTGTGAGATTTTTTTCATTATCTCTTTCGAATTTCGTCCGATTAACTTCGATTTCGATGTACACTCATTGAGTAATATAACAGACTTGACACTCTTTAGCTAGCTGACTTTCTATTGTATTCTTAGATTATTTTTAATGAAATAGAGCAATAAAAACGAGGCTCTGGCGTAAACATTTTCTCGGGTTTGAGAGGTCACTAAAACTTCATAATTGCATGTAATGGGTTAAACTGTCATACACACGTTAGCATGGGATATTTACTCTCCAATAGAAAATGTTTCTCAATTTATGTTATCTAAAATTGGCAAATTATTTACGAGCAAGCATAGGCATCTGCGCTTCAAACACACAATTTTTGTTATATAAATAAATAAATATTCCACAACATTCCACACACCGCTATCTAGACCCATGGTAAGCATAGCTTAACTAGCTTGTGTTATGGAATCTAGAATGCGGATAAACATACTTAGATACTTTTTTTCATAAATACATACATACTATACATAGGAACACCCAGACCAATGCAAATAGCCATATTCATGCATACAATATTTGATGTTTGATTTTTCTCTGGTATACACAACAATACAATTTTAAAGGCATTTCAGTGACCATTATTTACCTAAAGTCAACCCTGTTGATCGGCTACAGTTCCATGATCTATGATAATTGTGAAGCGATCATCAATATTAAGAGATTTTTGCCAAATCATTGTTTCTAAAGTTTCAAAAGTAAAAGTGTAAGATTTGAACCGAATAGCTTTGAGTAGGTAATTCATGTAACAGCTGTTAGTATTTTTGCTTTCAGTTATAATAAAAGATATCAAGATACAATAGATCAGTAAGAAAAGACGAAGAGAAGAGAATTTGATAGCTTTAGACATGTTGAAGGAACTATCAAAGGAACATTGAATGTCTAAGAAAAAAGCATTATCCTCTTTCCTCCGGCAGTCGGGTAATAAAATGAGTTGAGTTAAATTGAATAAGAGTAAGATAAAGAGCTGGAATGCTCTACCCGCATACGTGTTTTCCTCCTCTTACAGTCCCGGGTTCTTCAAGCGGGGCGTGAAATGGCATCTATCAAGGCCGTCAAGTTAGGGACCACAATTTCATCAAGCATCGAGAATTGGTGGTCTGTATCTTCTGGACTGCACCTCAGGTCAATCGGTGAACAAACTTTATTCTCTATTCATTTGGCATGAGGTAAAATACTAACCGCATAGATTTTGCCCGATTTTGTGCAAATTATCTACACGAAATTAGCTCAGTATTTGCACGAAATACATACGCCTACGCACCTAAAACGCTGCGTGCGGCCTAAAACACCGGAACACAAAATTCTCAAAAGGTATTTCACACAATACAAACGGACAGATAGTATCAACAGTACTCGTATGCCTATACAATGGCTGATGTGTTCCGGCTGCCCGAAGGTTACTCAAGGATTTGATATCGATATGATGGCTGAGGACACGACACTGGTTGCTCACTAATTGACTTTCTAATGTCCTTGTTTGAACATTGAAGTTATTTGGAACATTTGTAAATATTCAATAATAATAACGGGAACTAACGCGATCATGGTATAGGTACATACGTACTTTTGATTTGCCTGACATTTCCTAAAGAAGAAAAAAACAGTTGTAAATGATAGGACAGTATTTTCATTGGTGAAATGTAGGTGATAAAAATACCAAAAAGATTGATTGTATGTGTGTCGATTGAAAATAATAGAAGTTTAAACTACTCACAAGACTGCTCTTATAGATAAGTAACAATATTCGAATACATCAGGAAAAATGAAATGCTCAAGTGGGCCTTGAACCCACGACATTTCCCTTACAAGGGGAACGCTCTTCCAACTGAGCTATTGAGCCACATCTGAATCGCTTCAAAATTCCCTTCTCTTTATATCCGTCTTTAAGGGCGACGGTGGTGCCATCTACCTGTAAGGGAAAGGTCGTGGGTTCAAGTCCCACTTAAGCGCTTCCCGATGTATTTCGAATTTAGAAGAATGTTACTCAATTTTATCATTTTATCAAAGTTATTAATAAACCTCATTAAAAAAATATAAATCATTAATAAACATAATATAGTCGCAAACTGTTACGTTTTATTTCTGATACAATCAATTACGAATGCGACCGGTTATTGTGCTAATTACCCGGTGAGTATGATCGATGAGGTGCGCAGGAGTCGAAAGTTTGAAAGCGACAGGGCTTTGCCACTGGATAGGTAAGAATCGCTTGTTCACTTTCAGCGGAGTGTGTCTTGTATAACAGCGTACAGAAGAAAAAGAAACTGATTATTAAATACTAACAGATATGAAAAGCGAAATTCTATATTCCTAATATTATTATTTTTTCCGTCCGCGTGGCGTCCGATACCGTTCCCGCTGCACTCTCTAATATATTAAGCATGTATTATACATATAAACCTTCTTCTTGAATTATTCTATCTATTAAAAGAAACCGCATCAAAATCTGTAGCGTAGTTTTGAAGATATAAGCATACACAGGGACGGACAGTCGCGGAAAGCGACTTTGCATAGTGATGATAAATTATAGATAGAATATAGGTACTTAAAAGAAACAATAGCAAAGTACGAGCAATGTTTTTACACATTTTCCCTTCTAGCGTAGGTAAAGACTTTTCATTCACCTACCTTTTCTTCAATTGTGCCCTTGCTTCATGCCATTTTGTGAGGTTAACTCCGGCTGGCCTGCCCATTTACCCGTTCATTTCATATTTAAAACACAGTATTACTCTCAATATGCTTAAAGTATATGCGGAGGGTCATATCTGTCTTCTGACCACACCACACTTTCTTTTTAACTTAGGTTAATTAATTTAATATAACTATTTTTATATACTTTAATTAACTTGACACGAGACATGTCTCGTTCATATTTAGTCTTAAGAAATCACTATTTATAAATTGACGTCTGTAAAATGCTACAGTGGAGTTTGTTGCGCCTTTTCTTCTCCACTGGTGCCTAGGAAGCGGTGGTAAGCTTAGTTTTAAGTAGAATTTGACGTCAAAAAGCTGTTGTAGTGCTAGACAATCCATACTTCCATACTTCCATATTAACATTATAAATGCGAAAGTAACTCTATCTGTCTGTATGTTACGCTTTCACGCCTAAATCACTGAACAGATTTTGATGAAATTTGGTACAAAAGCTAGTTTTGAATAAATACTTTGAGTTTGATTTCACCTATTCTTTAGTGCTTATACTATTTATTGCAATTCATAATCTCAACTTAAAAATCAGAACACAACATTTCTTTACTTCGCTATCTTCTACACTCAATCATTCGAAATAAAGAAATCTCACAACACTAGATATTTAACTAACTAATACCAACTCATTGTCTTCGAATACGATATATAATATCGATAATATCTATATAGAGATGTATTCCAAGATAATTGGACGTCGACGAAAGTCGATTAGAAAATAAAAGTAAGTTCTCTGCAAACGGAAGCTTGGCCGAGATTGAAAGTGCGCGCGCGCATTTTTATGTCATTTTCACATGCCCATATATGTGTTGTTGGAGAGTTTATTGACTTAGGAAAAGTGGTGGAGACGGGGAAACTTGGATACAGCCGGTTATTGTAAGTGTTAGCTTTTTATGGCTAAGGAAAGAGTAAATGATTACCTCGTTGGTTTGGCTGTGGTTTTTGCGCGGACATGATTCAACAGCTGACTTGTCATGCGAAAGTCTTAGTCAGTAATGAAGGAAACCTTATACATCTTAATTTATAGCTGGATTTATAATGGAAAGTGATTCTTAGAAAATTTCTTTTGATATCTATTTTTTAAACGTATTTATTTCTTGTCCTAACTGATTCATCAACGCTGATTTCATGCTAACGTGTGCTTCATGACTAACTACGTGTACTCCAGAGGAAGTTATGAGCGCCTCCGAGAACGTGACCCAGGTTGCAGTACACTGGGAACATAAAATCTGATCGTAGAAACCCCCTCGATTCGACAAAAGGAGAAGAACGCAGAAAATAAACCGTTTAGTTATTTGAAATACATCGGGAAAAATGAAGCGCTCAAGTGGGACTTGAACCCACGACCTTTCCCTTTCGGTGTGGTTTAGTTGTTTATGTTGTAAGCAGCCATTAAGGAAATATGAAATATTGGATATTCCAGAGGAAAGCAGTGAAGTGTGTAGGACAGAAGATGGCGGGCTGTTGTATCTACCTTTTCGAAGACGTGAGTGTATGGTAGCGAACCTGTTGCTGTCAACAGGGACTGTTTCTCGGACCGTATAGTTGTTTCTTACAAGTATAGATAGTATAATATAGTCTCGCGGCATCTTGCGGCAGTATAAAAAAACATTCTTATAACAAGCAGTAAAATTCTGAGAAAAAGCCATTTTTAAGACAAGTAGGTACCTTCATAACCACAGATAAAATAATACAACCTACTTATAGTAAACAAAAACGAGGCTCCACGTTACCGGCACAGTAATTACTGGTAAAAAACACACAAGTGATACGTGCCTTGAATATTTGTGTCGTTAGCGCGTCGTTTTTCGTACACCTGCGCAGGCGCACGCGTCCGTAATGGGCTCAGTTCGGCAGACATGTTTTATATTTATAAGTTTTAATTTGACGGTGATGATCGCTGATACATCTGGGGAGATAGCGGTCCTGCCTTTTATTGGTTACAGTGCCAAAAAAAAAGAAATGCATGGTTCAAGTTCCGTTTCCTTCAATATTCCATTTTGGGAAGTTATTTATTTGCCATCTAGGTACATGTGATCACCCGAGGAGGAACAAACCGATAGCCTTGGGTCAGCCGGGATAGGGATGGCCTTAGATCAGCCGGGGCGCGAGGGATATGTCAAAGGCAACCTCACCTTCGGCCTAGCGCGGCTTGTCAGACGGCGAGTGGTTTAGTCGGTTCGAGCCGACATTACCTCCCCCTGCAGCTCGAGGGAGGGAGAGGAATCCGCGGGGATATGTTCATGTCTCTCATTTCAATGTCAGCTAAGGAGCTTTCCCGTAGCAAAACAGTGCTCCTTCAGGTACGAACGGGAGCGACTTCTGCCTATGACCCCTTAAACTCCTTAAGGGAAGCCTGAGCCAAGGTTCGTCCGTCAGTCAGTAGGTATACCGACGTTCCCCACATGTTGCAGATATTTAAACCCATCTTCCCGACTGAAATTTTTATACTTCTTGATTTCAATCGCTTCACGTACAGCTCTTGAATAGAAGTGACGTTCGGTGGAGAGGACTTGCGTATGGTGGAATTCAATACAGTGATTAGTACCTGCTTCTAGTAAGTGTTCTGCGATCGCGGATTTACTCGTCTGGCGATTCTTTACAGAATACGGTGTAACCTGGTCGATACGTCAGGCAAATCAAAGGTACCTACACCATGATCGCGTTAATTCCCGTTATAATTATTGTATATTATGGAACGCGAGAGTTTAAAAGTTAGTTTACCTATGGATTGTTACAGATAAAAAAACTCAGTTTCAAACACATTTGTATCTCGATGAAGTATTATCGTGTTCTGTGTTGCATCCGTTACAGGTACCATTGGATGCACAAGTGCCGTTTCAAACAGCCATTAATTCTCTAACACCAAACAGGGCTAGAGAAATTATTAACTGGTATTATCCCCTCTATATTGTATGAATATGTCGTAAATCTCGCGCTGTCATCGCCGCGTACTGTAACGGGGTTCTTTGCGGTTATTAGAACAGACGTACTCCTCATATGGGGTTGTGATTTTAACGTGATGGTGGAATATAATGGGTATGTGGAGATTTATGATTCTAGTAATATTTTGTCATATTCTACGAACTTCATAAGGCACACCAAACTTTGGATGAGTTTTGGGTTTTCCAAAGAATTTTCAACCCCCGACGCAAAGAGAGGGGTGTTATAAGTTTGACGTCTCTGCCTGTCTGTCTGGCATCATGGCTCCGGGTGAAATCCGGCGGAAATTAGTTTTTTTTTATATATTACAGGTGACTTATCTGCGAGTATTCTTAGATATGTAAAAACCGGTTGAGCCTTTTAAAAAGTTATGGGGGTTAAAATGGGGATGGGAAGTATCGGGGTTTTGAAAAAAAAAAAATGTTAGTACTTTTTGTTTCTACGTAGGTATCGGTCAGGATTAGTGTAAATAAATAAACTAATAACAGAAACAACAGTCCGATAAAACTTTTCATGCAAGTCCACCGTTTTCGAGAAAATTAAGTACACCAAATACATCTTCCTTCAAATTACTCAAAAAACATTGAAAATAGTTTTATTTCAAAAGGATAGTTTTTCTTTTTAGTTTAGTATCACCAACTAAAGATCACGAATTGACATTATAATCTTCTTTCTACCTGCTCAAAGGAGCCCTTTTCGCAGCTCACATGCAATATATTTCATCTGTACCATAATTAACTTGGTGCAGTTCCACCTCTCGCATGTCGGCAACAATTACAGCCTCCATCTTTGATGATTATCATTACGACACAGGCTCATTAGGCTTGACTAACCGTACCTTAACTACACGCATCCCGGTTTCCACAGTGCGAAGTTTTCACGGACGCATTTATTTTGACAAACGTGTCTGCACTATTGCGGACAAGATTTTTTACAGTGTCTAGTTGGCAAAATCAGCACACATAAATAACATCCCGCATCATGAAAAGAAACTCATTTAAGTTGATTTAATTATACGCCATTGTTTTTTCTATGTTTACCAATTGAAATTCAGAGCCTACTGACGTTACGGATGTGGTTAAAACTTATTGTCAAGCAGAATAATGCCCCCAGCCGGTCGTCGACAGGGCGGGCGGTGCGGTCAAATTTGTCAAAATTGCGCACTTCGCGAGACCGCTTTTTTATATGTTAAGATTATTTGCGTTATTATTTTTTTGTAGCTTATTATATAATGCATTATATCAATTGCTGAAAGGCAAAGGGATGCAAGTAACATCGAATTTTAAAAGTAGAAGATTCAAAACAATATCATGAGCACTTTATTGAAAAAAAAAATAGATTTTCTTTTTCAAATATTTAACTATACTTAACTTAAGCATAAACGTTTCTTAAAATATAGTAAAACCTGTGTGAACACATCCAAATAACTTTAAAACAACAAATTGACGATAATTACATACAATCGATCATAGCAACAAATAAGCGTTTGCAGCTAGCTCTTTTAAAGAATTTTAAAAGAGCTAGCAACAAACGCTGCGCGTACGCAGTTCTAGTAACACAAACTAAGTCTTCTACCGTGAGATAAAGTGTGCGTACTGTGATTTTTACAATAATTATGTAGAGTAAGTACTTTACACTTGAACACATTCATAGAAAACGGAATTATCCGCACGCAGACTGATTTGAGTCCAACTTGGGTCAATGTTGAGTGTAATACAGGTTTCTTACAAGTATTATGAACGTGTTCGTGATTATTGCGTAGTACTGTAAAACTAGTGATTTGTAGAAGCGGGTGATTTGACATGACGTCACGGGACTTTTATACTTGTTTCCTAGTCATTTAAAAGTGGTTGAAAACACTGCAGAGTCCTTATTCGGCTTGACCAACCGTAACGTAACTCTTGTGGATTGCAAAATCGGTGATATAATATAATCACCGATATTTTAAATTTAAAATTAAGATGTTCTTATGTGATTTCTAGTAGGTAAATATTTATCCTATTTTAGTAAATTAATTCTATTGTTGCCATTATAATGTGTAAACATCAGGAAACGTATTTTTATTAACAACGTATTTAAATATATAATACACAAAAATTGTATTTCCTTGTACTTGTGCTCACAAATCTGAGTTTATTTTGAATTTATCCTACCAAATGAGAAAATTACACTACCTACATACATTTCACTACCCACATACTCCACATGCTTCATCTACTGTTAAACCATTCATCTAAGCCCACCGGTTTCGAGTCCTTCTAACCTATCCTTTTTTTAGTACGTTACAAAAGCATTAGTGATGTGAAATTATCAAATTATCACGATCCCGGATTCTGTAAGCGGGAATAAAGCATAGATCTTTAGTTTTTGGCCTTTAGTTTGACTTATCATCACAGAAGGAGTATTATGAGTTTTTTTTGTTTAAAAAGAATATTAGAACCGAAGTTACTAATATTCCCTCTAACCCCTCCAACTAAGCTAAAATGCTTGTGCTAGGAGTGGGTTCACGCCGGTAGTGTAATGGCCAGGATCGAACCCGGGACCTCTCGATCGTAAGGCCGACTCCTTAACCACTAAGCTACCGACGCTTCAGTTATGACGGACTGAATGTAAAAAAATCCGCAAACTAATAATAGATTGCCTTATTTTAACATTCCACTGATGCGCTAAACCGAATAAATATTTACCTTGATTAAAAACAAAAACTAGTAGAATAAGGAAACGCTTTAAAAGGATAGAGGAAACTTCAAAAAAGACCTCAATGTTACTACACTTATCATAATAATCAGGTTAAAACATTCATTTTTAATTCTTTCCTTGTATTCATGACACGCTATCCGGTTCCGTTAACTGTTACACCTATTTATATTATCTGATACGTATTTATTAATTAATTTATGATATTTATATGCAAATATCGCCAATAACTTATGTGCTTATTAAGATAGAAAATATCATAAAGTATATTTTTATATTTGTGACAGGAGACATGGCTTAACTTGGGTGGTCTGTGTTTTAAATAGTAGTTTTTTATGCTAATGAAAATTAGATTAACCCACTTTAGATAGGCAGTGCTTGTTTTTTTATGTGAAATTATACTATTATGAAACTTTAAACGTGTTTTTGCATTGGAGGAATAAAAATTAACGACTCTGGATTGGATATCTTGTTTGTTTGTCTATTAGATGGCAATAAACGCAAAAAGTAGTGAACATTATTTTAATATGATTTTTATTGACAAGTTAAAGTGTACCGTAAGTATGTTTGATTGCAAGTTCTTGAATAGACTATATATAACCAAAAATCGCGATAAAATCATCAATAACATAACATAAACTCACGCCCGTATTCCCCGGAGGGGTAGGCAGAGGTGCTAGCACCCACGTTTCGCCAGTTTATGTTTAGGTCCCAATGTAATAGGTGGCGAGCCTATTGCCATTAACCGGGCACTTATAAACCTGCAATAAATACACACATAACTTCGAAAAGCATCGAAAAGTCATTGGTGTGTGCCATGGTAACCCTGGGATCGAACCCGAGACCTCGTTTCAGCAGTCCATTACCCATACCACTAGGCTACCGCGGTTATATATAAATCATCAAGTCATCACAAAATCATTCATAATAGAGAAGTAACTAACTAATATAACGTGCTCTAACATTAAGTTGGCAACATTGACTTTCTGGTGACGTGATCACTCGTGCTGAATACAAATAATAATGTACTTGAACCTTAAAATGTTAACGTAAAGAGCAATATAAGTTCAATCACCCAACTATAGTTCACGATTTGTATAATAAATAAATAATCATTTAAATACTGTTATTTTTAAAGTAGGTCATAGGTACATCACCATATAAAGAAAAAAAAACGTAGAATTTTAAAAATAAACGGCGTTCGTAATTCAATATTCTAAAATCGGATTAGAACAGCTTGACCCGAGCGCGTTCGGGTCACTTCGGCTTAACTCGCCAAGGTCGGGTCGATGTCAACGCTTCTGTCACGAGTGGATTCCATTCCATTAGTTTATGCGTCATTGTTATATCTGAGGGATGAGCACACACTGGATTCTGTCGTAGTCGTACACGTTATAAATTTAAAAACTTTAACTAAATTTACATATAGGTAACATCTAGCTTGTAAATGAACAAGTGATTAAATAGGCATGTGAGTTAATGTAACATAGCAATTAGCATTTGATACCTACTGTCGGGAGTTTCTCTCTTATTGAAAAAATAAAATTACGTATAGCAACTATTGATTTAAAAAACTGTAAGGTAAGACCTTTCATCACTGAAGATAATTGCGTTCAAGTGAACTTAACTGTTTCCAAACAGTGATTAGATTATTAAATATGTGAGTTAATACAACATAGTAATTAGCAACCATTAATACCTACTGTCGGGAGTTTATCTATCATTGAAAAAATAAAATTATGTATAGCAACTATTGATTTAAAAAACTGTAAGGTAGTAGACCTTTCATTACTGAAAATAATTGCGTTCAAGTTAACGTACCTAATATTAATGATAGATAATCTGGTTCAAATTGAACATCTCGGGTCCTATCGTTTACTTAAGAATGATTCACAGTCTTGACTAAATGATTAGATATTAAGAATTTTAATTTACAAAATCTTCCAGTTGTTTTTAGAGGAAGGAGGTCACATGCCTAGGTGTGTTGCTATTTCAGAAATGTGATGAATTTGGGAGAAAGTTTTATTTTTAAAGAGAACTATTTATTCTTTCAGACCAGTTTTTGGTTAGACGTTAGTTGTGTATAGAGAATTTAAATACGGAACACGTTTTTTTTAAGAACGTTCGAATTTACTATAAGTTAAACTTTCAATATTTAACTTGAATAGGGAGCTTTAAAGGAGATGCGATTGATCGTCCTAACAACTAATGATTGGTTTTCCCACTATCTCCCATATTGCCAATTTTTTAGCAATTTTTTTATTTGTCTGACCCAATGTTGAGAGGCTTTTTTAAGTTCTCGGGTCGCAATCCAATTTCTACCAACGCTTTTTATTTTAAATTAGAGAAGATTGATCAAACTACTTATTATCAACTGTTGAAAAAAAAAGCAACTGCCAGTGTTGCAAGATGAAAAATCATAATATTAAGACGCTAGTTGGTTCAAAATCATTTCTCCGCATTCGATAATAACTGTCACCAGTCTAAAGCTAAGTATATAAATAATATGCTAAAACCACAAACCTATTGCATAATAATTATTATAAGTTTATTTTACAAAACATTGATGACAGCTCTCATAATTCTTAATTCAAAATTCAAAAGACTTGACAAAATACTTAATGGCAACATTTGTCAAATAAATTAACAAAACACAGATGCTGACATTTTTTTTGCATAAACAAGGAAACCTACTTTTTTAAGGAAATGAAAAGTAATTTTTCACACAGCCATTGTAATTTCGGATCTGTCACACGGTCCGATGCCAATCTGTATTGTCATTAACAAAATACAAAAATAAAGAATGCTTCTATAGTATACTTTATCAATATTGCAATAAGGGCGAAAACTATTGACACAACTGGAGAGTTAAATTTGTTTTGGTTAATGATTGAATCTGTTTTATCCTGGCAACATTATTTTAATGAATTTTGTAATTTAGTCTGTACCATAATAAGAGAGGATTATTGAAGTAAATTATGGAGGATATTTTATTATTTTTCATAATTATAGGTACGAGATTTCTTCAGATAATCGAAGTCATTAGCGAGTTTATATTTAGTTTTATTTTTATAATTAGCCTGTGTTGTGTTATAATTAAATTTATAAGGAGGTAGATAACAGTGGCAAGGGATCCCTATAACCCGATTTCTGCCGTCTTGATCTGTAAAGGGAAGCTGTGATGGAGATCCATACTAATATTATAAATGCGAAAATAACTCTGTCTGTCTGTCTGTACACGTGTTCACGCCTAAACCACTGAACCAATTTTGATGACATTGGGATAAGGGTAGATTAGCCCTTGAGAAAGGACATAGGCTATGTTTGGTCGAGATAACCGACATCCACGCGGGTGGAGCCGCGGGCAAAAGCTAGTATTCTATATTTATACCGAAAATTTCTACCGGTTACCCCTGTTAAAAATGTTCACCTTTCGCCCCTGGTTCGTAAGCAGTAACTAAACTTCATCCGAGCATTAGTAGTGGTTGAATCCAAAACTTGCATTTTGGAGCACGCAATTTACTATTTGAACCTCTGAACCAAAAGCAAAAGAGATGACTTGTACCAAAGCATTATTTTTTACAGAACTGTAGTTTTGACTAGGCTCCCAAGATATGGTTTTGGCTGGCAAGGAGGTCCGCCTATTCAGGGGTAACCAATATTTTTTCCAAGCCAGTCTGAGTTGGAGAACAAACAGATGTATTTACTTTTGGGTGGGAAAATGGTATCCATCGATATTGTATTAATACGGCCCATATTTACCTCTTATAATAACTACTATCAATCATACTTGAAAAAGTAACGCTACATCAACTGCGAAAGTAATTTAATTAAACATTAAAACTATATTGCACAATACACGCATATATGTGCAATAGATTACCACTCAACCGTGTATAATATACCTATTTTTGCTATACAAGTACATTATAGTATTGGTAAGGCCATCGACTATACGTGAACCTTATATGAAGGCGTATCGGAGATCTTACAGAGCAATTAAATGGTAATCTAAGTAATCCTTAGCAGACGGACCGCACAGAGGCAACAAAAAGTTGTCTTGAAGCCTTGTATGCGATGAACTAGTAAAAGGAACTGTGAATAAATCTTTTTAAAAATGGAAAACCGACTTCAACTTTCCTAAATAATGCTACTATGTTGTTAGTAGATGTCGCTTACGTCCATATGCCTTGCAACAGTCAATACAACTTGTAACATCAGTCAATACACACAGTCAATACAACAAGCGACATCTGCTTTTCAATGAGAAAGATCTTATATGACTTTACATTTTTTTTATAGTACAGTGATTATCCTGTTTTTCATGGTTATCTGCACCTTTTTGATTTCAGCCATATAGGCTAGTATAACTTAATATTTCATTTGCAGTCGTAATTTTATCAAGGATCGTATCATCAGTTCTAAGAATATGGGTACTTAGAAGCACCTCCTCCGTTTACCTCAAAATGGACTACATGGTAAATGATATTCTTTATAAATTGAAGCAATTGGACTTACTAATGTAATGCTCAAGTGAGACTCGAACTCACGACCTTTGCCTTACAGGGGGACTGCTCTTCCAACTGAGCTATTGAGCCGCACTTGAATCATTCCAAATTTTCCTTCTCTTTATATCCGTCTATAAGGGCGACGGTGCAGCCATCTACCAACATTCTTACGAACTGTTGGAAACAATGAACGGTTTTTCAATTTCTTTTTTTTTCAATTTAATTTTTTCCAATGCTTTTCGAACTTAAAAGTTAGCATAATAAATGCTATAAAAAATTCATTCAAATTACTAATGTAATTTTAACTATAAAATTTACAACTTACGAGCAACAGTTGTCAACAAAATTATAATTAGTTGACTATATGGGGTCATTCATCAATTCGCAGCATCATACTCGCGGATGTCCGCGGGTTCTCATTTATCAATTTTATTTTATTTTGCTGTCGTCAACTCGCTTGAATATTAAAGTACAGTCAGATACTATATGTTGCTCGTGTACCAAGTTCGAGCAAGCAAAGTGAGTCAGGGTCATAGCACTGCACGATGTATTCATATCCTATTAAAACTCTAATAATACATCTATACAGCACCTGTGAACATGTGGAACCAGAGGTCCGTGGTCTTTTCTAGAGGCAGTAATGCTTTTGTACCCAACTTTTTTAATACCTTTCTTTTTTTTACGTGAGGAAAATCCCTGCAGATACCCCCCCTGCCGGAACCGGTGGGAGGTATGTTGGACTCAAACCGACTAACACGCACGCCATCTGTGGGTCGAAGTCAAAGCCGAAGGTAAAGTTCTTGGACATATTCCTCGCACCTTGGTGGCATGGCCATCCCTACCGGATTGGACTTCTTTAGGTAGGGGGACCACGGAGGCCCCAACCCCATAAGTGGTGTAAAAAAGTTCCCATAAGTGGTGTAAAAAAATGTACCTATTACCACGTTTAATAGTCAACACCAGATAAACGCCTTTTGGGTTTCAGAAGTTGCGAAAATTCGGTAAGCACTAATTGATTTCTACCGAATCTTTCCTATCAATGAACAAAAAATAACTTTCTTTACCACAATTATAACTTATAGGAAGTTTACCGGTCACGCGAATTCGACACTTGGCCAGTTTAAATCTCGATTTCATTTGTAATTGGTCACCGCTGCGCCCGCGCACCCGACCGCGTCGGATATCGCGCTCTCTCTATTGTTTCAGCTATCTTTTGATTCTATATCTACCGTAGTTTTAATGACATTGCTGTTTTATGTGTGAGCTTTTACTTTCCTTTGATAGGGATCTAGGAATGTGCGGTGAAGAAAGGAACTGGACCATAGGTCATATCTCTATGGTACTTACCGGCCAGTGGCGAAATACTGACTTAAAAGGTGCACTGGAATGACCGAGCAGAATTTTACCAGCCGTGAACCAACATTTTTGAATGGGGCTTCAACAAGACGCGTGTATGGGGGCCTCCATCTTCCTACACATCAGTTTCCCAGGACCCAAGGAAACCTCATCTGCTAGGGCGGCCACTATATTTGGTTTACCTGCTGATTAACTGACGAGGGAAAATGAAATTCCTCTCCCTCTTCCTCTTGAGAATTCCCGAGGATCTCTTGAGATTTATTTAAGTAGCAGAACATTGAAAAATGCCTATCCTTTACCTCCTTGATATCTTCCGAATTGATAACCTCCTTTTTTGAAATCAACATACTTTGGTCTACCCTTAATCAATCAACAAATCAGTCCAAAGTCAAAGCAAACTCCCAAGTTGCTTAACCGCACAAGTACGCACACTTGCACAAACGCTACTAAAATTGTCGTCTAACCGCAGAACTCGATGTATTGCGGAAACCGCGTGGTGGCGTGACGTAACGATGCGCGCGCGCCGAGAGCTATTATTTTTGGCGCAGCGGCCATTGAACTGCTGCCTAGTGAAAGTAGAAGGCGCCAAGCTGGCTCGAATGTTTAGCACCCCTGTCCTATATACGACTGGGTTACGTTAAGTTCAATAAATTTAAATGACTAGGAAGTTCCCTCGTTGCTATGGCAACCAATGTCACAACTCTCAGTCAACATTTAAGTACTCATCATCATCATCATATGAGCGTAGTTCCCGGTTGCAACCGAGACTAAATTCTGAGCCCGGGGTTTGCTTAATCTTTCTCGTCCTTTTGATTTGGCTACTATATGATTTTTGTGGGAGATACTTTCGTCTGGCCAAAGTCTACACCAGTCCCAGCGTCATTAATCTACGAGAGTGGCAGTTAACAGGCAAGGTTGGCTTAGACCATGAAAGTCTTCTTGGTGGGGCATCAAATAGACTCAGATGAACGGTGTAGTCACTATAGTCCATCAGTTAAAGCACCCAGCCGAAACCTAAGTCGACAAAGGGGACCTATCAAAATATCTGGCTGGTGCTATTGTGGACGCTATGACATCGTTTAAAAAGCGAACAAACAGTAATATTGATTTCTAAATAAGTATTACTTATAGGCGAGAGTATATTTATATGCGTGTGACCTACAGATAATTGTTCCGAGTATTGAGTATTTAAGTCCGCTAATTCCGTACTCAAAAACACATACGGAACAGGCTTTTTTAAAATTTAATTTTCTAAAACAAAAGTGTTTTTTTACTATGACGTTATGTTACTAGTTTTTGCCTGCAATTCCGTATTACTTACTGTTTCCATGACATGTTTGAGGACGATCGATGAGAATTTGATTCCTTAGTCAGATATTGGGTTGTACAGGAGTCACCTCATCATTTCCCGCTGGTATTTTCCATGGAGGATATAGCACTTTACCACTTAAATAGGTGGCAGACAAGCACACACCACGTGATGGGTAGTGGTTATCGTGACCTGTGGACGTATGCCACAACAGTGACGTCACACTCGTGCTGACAACCTAATCAGAACCTTCTAATGCGCGATTTAATTTAAGTTGGGCGTGAAAGGGCGTCTGATGAGGCCGTCAAGCTGAATGCCACCATTGATAACATGGTACATGTTTACGACGGTGAGCTTTCCGAGACTTTGCCTTTAGCTTACCATCAGGCGAGGTGAAGTCAAATTGACGTGTCATTTTATTTAAAAACATGCCCTTCTTGAATTGTACTTCATCTCATAGTAAACATAGTTTTTGAAGAAGTGTTGGGTGTAGGGCTCGCTCCCTGTCCACGCGAGACCATAAAACCATATTTGGATAAACAAGACTCTCAACACATCTCTGTAAACACCTTATCAGATTAATAGTCGTAACTATGCATGTCTCGAAAACAAATCTCTAATATGAAGTCATTAGTCCGATACGGTAATCGCATGAAGTAACCTGTACAGATTACAAGCGTGGTTAATATAAGAAAGTTTCATCTCGTGCGGGTAGATGTAATCATGTAAGTGATTGTATCATTGCAGTGAATGGTTGCGCACGCGCACCCACTACCGGACATCGACCGAATTTCAATGTGTTAGTTCTAGTATAGTGTAGACTATTTTATTTGTGCGAATGTTGACTGTGAGGCCTATAAGATTTCAAATAACTGAAATGGCTTGGAATCAAATGTTATGGATATTCATCCCTCTATCCATACACTCACACTTATTTCCCTCCGGGTAGATATTCATTTCTAAGGGGCGAAAAAGGAATAAAATGTGGGGCGAATACGGATTTTTTTATGTGGGGCAAAACTTCGCGAGGCGAACGCGGAAGAAATCAAATTATCAATAGGTAAAAATATAAATATCGAAGGTAATAATATAATAAAATTGCTAGCAAAATTCTTCAACAACAAATTGACAGCTTTTAAACTCTCGCGTTCCGTGATATGCAATAACAACAACGGGAATTAACGCGATCATGGTATACGTACATGCGTACCTTTGATTTGCCTGACGTTTCGACCAGGTAACCAGGTCGCTATGTACTGTCACACACAGTGTGGTATGTGACGGTCCTTATTAACGTCCCCAAGGACGCCTTGGGGCCTTGCTAAGTGAACCTCAGGCTGCAAAGTAATTACAGACTCTGGCAATAACGATCTGAAGAATCTGAGGGAAGTCCGTTTTAACAGTAAGGGCCGGTGCACAAGGAACTTTCCTTAGGGATGATTTCGAAGGATCCTTTCCTTTTCTAGTACTGTAAATGTGCGCCGGCCCTAATAGTCACGTGTAAGAGGTCGGAACCAAACACTTTTGCAACGTTAACCATCTGTTAATTACTGAACCCAAAAAAAGAAGAAACATTCCTCTCTAAGATCGTCTTTCACCTAAATAACATAAATTTTAATCTAGATACTGAACACCGACATTATTACACAATGGCCTACTATTATGAAACATCAAAATAATAATAAATAGTACATTCACACACATTGTTTCCGACGCGATGTACCGATAAACTTGATTTACGCAATTAAAAAAGCGTAACTTTTAATTTACACTTTTGCTTGTGATTGTACTATTAGGTAGTACGTGAGAATTATTAAAAACATTACCCTCCTTCCTTCGGCAGGCGGGTCAAAATTCTTGCAACGGTTTTGTGTTGATTGGTTGCTGGGGTTGCAAATTGCAAGTATTGGAACATAATAAATATGTTCTTACTGTACTGTTGGGAGAGGCCTGTGTCCAGCAGTGGACTGCTAGGGGCTAATTGATTGATTGATTGTACTGTACTATGCAGAAGAATACTACTGAGCTAAGGAGGTCCCAGAATTGATTCCCGAGTCTAGAAAGGTGGTACTCGATTTTTTGTCAATAATCATTTTTATTGGCACATCACTTTCTCTCCATTCAGGGATATCCCGACGTGATTAATAAAATAGATACCCACCTATTTAAAAAAAACATACGAGTACACCAATTTTACTCTTTTACCGAGGAAGTAAAAAACACATTTAAAAGGAAACATGCAAAATTGTACTCAAAAAAAGTTAAACGCTTTGTTTGCTAATATACCTCTGCCTACCTCTTCGGTCTGATTTACAAGCGTGACTATATGTATGTAAGTTTTACTATCAAAACCAATCCACGTACCGTATCATACCGATCTAACCCATTACAAACCAAACCAACTAGAAACGCATTGAAGGTTCTAATTAAAATGGCGATTCAATGCTTCAAGTAACCGTTAACCCTTTCTCCGCTGAATGCCTGCACCTAGAAAATTGAAACTGTGTTTTCCCACAGGCCGGGTGCTGATAATACCACGCTCTCAGTGAGGAAGGCACGCGTGACCTGACATTTAGCCGCGCTCGCGCCGGTGACGCAACGCACAAGTTTTCCTGGCTGCGCCCGCGCATCTTCGTAATGTTTGGACGCAGAGATTTATGGCTGGTGCTGTCGCTTCGTTGTAATTTGCAGCTTTTATGTAGCTTTAGGGTACAATCATAGGAAAGTGTTGTGAAAGGAAACTTCTAGGAATTACTTACAGTCATCTGAGCGTTAGTTTTAGCTACATTCAAAACTTGCACTTTTAACCGAGAGCAGTGCTGGGCAAACTTATTTGATGGTTTAAGAAATGTCAGAAGAGGGCCAAACGAATACTAACTGCAACCTCTCAAACTGGCTGGTTATGGTAGGCTATAAAAAAATACTATTGATATCGAAGAACCGTCAGCGGGCCGGATTAAATGCTTTCGCGGGCCGGAGTTAGTCCGCGGGCCGTAATTTGCCCATCCCTGACCTAGAGTATGTTATTCTACAATGGCTATCATCATTATCTTGCCTTAGTGTTAGTCTCGGTCACAACCAAGGCTCTTATCTCGGAGTCAGGAGTCGTCTTACTACTATTTTGATTTATTCTGGATCTTACGAGAGCGTGAGGTTACTCTTCAACCCCGGCAGGAAAACCTATACAAGACCCTAGTTGCCAGGGTGAAAGCTCAAAACGGAAGCTTAAAATTAAAACTGACCTCTATCTAATTTGTTATACATTTTATATATATTTATACGTTATACAATTGGTTATAGGGGCACCTAGAGACTGCAAGAGCCTGCTCCGTCAATCTGCAGGTGTACCGGCTTTTTGAAATCCCTTGTAAAACTCAAGGAATGCTTGCTGCTTAGCAAATCACTTCGAACATACTAACATACATCATCAAAGAGAAAACTATTGCTACATATCTATAATTCAATATAACGAGGCACCTACCACCACAATCGCAGAGGTATCGATAACACTAGAAATATAAATAACAATTGTTATTAAATTTATTATTTATCGACTTCCATTTAGCAAATATAATCAATATAAATCGGTTATACACTGACAGGTGGACCTTTAACCATCGCACGAACTAACGCTGCGCGTGCGCATATCAATTCGCTTAATAAATTAGGTGTCATAACGAATATCCCTTATCTATTCACAGAAAAAGTTCCAGTGACAAATGAGAGCTCGATCACGCTTGCAGTAATGCTCACGATTTAGAGTGAAACGCAATATGTGTTAACGGCATGTGTGAAAGAGAAAAGCGATAGATTTGAATTAAGAATATCTGAATCAATCTTGATTTGCGGGCCGCTGACAAGTGATTAGTGAAACAAACGAACTTTCTTAGGGCTGTCAGACCTCGGACAAGACTAACAGAACTCTGGTAGACGTAACTTATATCATGACTCCTGCTATCTCTTTGTAAGGTCAGGCTGAGGTGTATTATGTGGAACTTTTTCTTTTAATAACGCTTTTATATAATTTATATAGTTTTTACCCGCGGCTCCGCCCGCGTGATGTCGGTTATCGCGACCAAACATAGTCTATGTCCTTTCTCAAGGTCCAACGTATCCCTATACCAAATTTCATCAAAATCGGTTCAGTGGTTTAAGCGTGAAAGCGTAACCTACAGACAGACAAGAGTTACTTTCGCATTTATAATATTAGTATGTATGTAAGTATAATAGCTATACTTTTTAGAGTAGAATTCGGGCCAACCCATCTCTTCCCATGCGGTGTTGTAAAAGGCGACTAAGGGATAGGGCTGTTTAACATCAGACAGATATATACAGCCCAGACTCAGCCTCAGATATAGGCTCGTGTCAACAATAGTGCCCGGAATATGGCAATAGGCCGGTACGTGGGACCGAATACAATTATTGGTGAAATGTGGGTGTTAATTAACCTGTGCCTAACTTTTCCTATGTATGTATTGATGTACTTGGAGAAAAATCAATAGAAACTTCTCAATGATAAAACCCACGGTGATACTTACTAAGCGTCCGTAGCTTAGTGGTTAAGGAGTCGACCTTACGATCGAGAGGTACCGGGTTCGAATTACACTACCGACGTGAACCCACTCCTGACACAAGCAATTTAGCTTAGCTGGAGGGGTTAGAGGGAATATTAGTAACTTCGGTTCTAACATTCTTTAAAAAAAATTACTGCTACCTCAGATCTAACCAGGTGAAAACAATTGAAATAACAAACTCCAAGTCCTTGTTTATATCTAGAGCATACATATACTTTATGTGTTGTCACCCTGGACAGCCCTATACGGACAATGGAAGGCGTGGCTGATCAAGAAAGCGGTCTCTCAATGTCGTGCGATACTTGATACGTGGCTGTAAACTGACATTGAAATATGGCGATAACTGGCTTCGCTAACTACTGATGAAAGCTATTAAGATAGAACTGTTGTAGGACTTGCCCGCTTGAAGGCAAAAGTCTCGCCCCCCGCCTTAAAGACGGATAAGAAGAGAAATTTGAATCACATCGGGCGTGTCTCGGTAGCCGAGTTGGTCAAGGCATTCCCCTTGTGAGGGAAAGATCGCGGGTTCGAGTCCCGCCCGAGAAGATTCTTTTTCCCTATGTATTCCATTCGTATAATCTATACATATAAGATTACTTGTCCTGACTGATTGACTGATTTATCAATGCAGAGCCTAAAACGCTGGACTTACAAATTTGAAATTTTGACAGTAAATGCATTTTATGATGTAAGTATCCACTAAGGATTTTTGGAAATTCTGCTACTAAAGAGGTAAAATAAGGGATGGAAGTTTGTATGAAAGTCCGTCATTTTCAGAGTTAGATGCACTAAATTTCATAAACCTGTGTCTTTTAAGAACTAAATGAACATGTGTATCAGCGTTTTTTCAAAATTTAACTACTAAGAGGGTAAAATAGGTGATAAACGTTGGAATAGGTCACTATCATATATGGAATACGAAATTTTCCCGGGCAAAGCCGGGACGGGTCAGCTAGCTCTGTAAATACGCATTTTTCGCACAGGTCATACCAATGATATTTGTGCTGCCATAACTATTATTAAGTGTAAATAATTAGGCCGACAGCAATTGAACGTAATACGACATAACGTACAGTCAATCAGACAGTTCATAATGGACCTTGATCTACTTCAAATGAGGTTTACATTCCTATACACACAACATGCATATACGCTGAACTAATATAGTTCTTCTACCTAAATTGCCAGTCATTTGTTATGTTCACACTCTGTTTGGGATTCCCTTTCATAGTTTCATTAACGTCTTTATTTAACAGAACCTTGACTTTTGGTGTAACAAATTAGCTTATATTAGTTAAATAATATATGCAATTTGAGCTATGTATCATATTAATAGGGTGCCGGAAATTGTCCGAACAGTGAGGTATGAAAGGAACTTCATTCCGTGCACTTTTAGGCTGTGGAATGAACTCCCTACTATAGTTTTCCCTAGGGACTAATAATGGAGTTATTTTTATTTATCTTTATTGAAAGGGCTTTGTCGCTCGAGCGATTGTGTTGCCCATATTGAAATACACATAAATATACCAAACTAAACAAAGTAAACAGAACCATGATACGAGTATATACAGTAATACTATGCTTGGCCTCTAAACTTAACTAAGTTGTACATGCTGTATCCGATAATGGCTCAGCCAGAGCACTGTTACAACTCCCCACAAATTGGCTACTCTTCAAAAGAGGATCCCTGTGCGTCTCATTCCGCACACATTCCATCAAAATATGGTACAGGTCATCGAGTGTATTGCAAGTGGTACAGTTTGGGGATGTGGTTTTCCGCATTAGGAATGCAAATTTGTTTAATGGAATGTGTCCGGAACGAAGCCGTAGTGCAATCACTGTATCCTGTCTGTTGAGACCAAGACCATCAATCCAAGGAATGGAGGTCTTAAAAAAATACCAGGAGATTCTTACAAGGGTGGCAATACGAATGCCCCTGGTGTTGCACACGTCTATAGGCCACAGTACCCGTTGATTGGTTCATAGTGGACACACGCGAACTATCTTACTGATTTTCAAGATTTTTACCGATACTTATAACGACTGTCGACCTCGTCGAATGATTTCGTGACAAAAAGCCGATAAACTGTTCACTAAAACATTTGCATAGCAACTACCGTCAGGGACACTTTCACATTTCTCTGACCCTATCTTCATGCACCATTTCACCTACTCATTACCAACTATATATGTTTGTCCTGCTCTAACATTCAATCTTCGGTACGTGAGAAAGAGATCGGTGTGCGAAAGTCGTGTGTGTTTGATCTACGTTTTTTTGGATAATTGAATTGGTATGTGATTTATTTAGCTCTTGTATGCACAGTGCGAGATACAATATAGTAGAAGAGGTTTTTGCTTTTGTTGTAAAATAGTCTTAGGCGTCCAACACACGCTCATGCAATCATTCATACCATCATTAGGTGGTCACCGCATTAGGTGCTGGGGCTGCCTCGGTGTTGTAGCGCATCTGGCATGTTTGCGGAGGCGCACACGGCTGATTTTTACGCCATAATAAGAAAGCGCACCGCTTCCATGCTGACGAGACTCCGCCATTGCACCCATGGTCTTCTGAATGCATTTAAAGATAGGTGAGCCCTACTAACTAACCTACCGTGTAATGGACCTGGACGCCTTAGAGTCACACTAGGTGGAATTAAATAGCCTGGCCCGAAAGAAGTTTAGTAAGGCCATTCTTTTAAATCTCTAAAATATTTGCAAAAAAGATTGACAGATTTTTTTACTACGAAGGTAATAGCGGGCTGATACCTTCACCTATGAAAGCTTCCAACACCAGAAGAAGGTGTCTTTCGGCCGTTGCCTTCTGCAGAGGACTGAGGGAGAGGAAAAATATGAGAGTAGGAATCAAGAGAGCGAATTCGTGCTAGGAAGAACTATTGACTTAACTATTTAAGCTTATTAATGTCTTCATCTGATTGATTATTGTACTAATAATTGTCTTTTGTTGTTCACAGGTAATTTCAATATTATGAATTCAAGAAATTGTTCCACAGCTCAGGTAATTAATGCAACCTAAATTTATATTCAGTTGGGTTCTGGGGTCGACTTTCAGTTTGATAAAGGCAGAATAAAGTATGAAACTTGAATCATAAACTTCTGTATTCGAATAATTCCTTCTGCGATAAAAATTTCATAATTCAAACTCAGATTCCAATGACCTTGAAAGTGCAGAGATATTCAATTACATAAATAGCTCTTTAGCGCAAATAGGCCTTTGTTGATAATCCCTGACCTTACTCACTAGTTTCGTATTTCATACACAGACAGACAAACAGATGTTAATAGTAGGAGCCCCACTTGTAAGTTCCCAAGGCCTTTGTAGAAGTCTATTAATCAGAATTATTTATTAAGTTTAATGTGCAAGTGACATAATATTTGTAAAGATGCGCCGGGGCAAGGCCGCGCGCATGCGCTTTGTGTGCCGGTAGGGTGGCCATGTTGTGTTGTGAGTAACGACTAACAATGTTAGATATATATTTTTTTGTAATATTGGACAAATACGCAGACTGAGACACTGGGAATACTGGGATAGAAAGAGTTACAAGATTTGTATGTGATAGGTAGGTGGATAAGTTCCCTATCAAAAAAAAACTTCAGACTTCAATTAGCAAACACATGCTGGATAATAATGATTGAAGAGGCTTTATTTCGAAAGCGTTTAGTTTTATTTTACATTTTAACATTTTCAATCTTTAAAAAAATCATTAAAACCTGATAAACGTTCTTCTTACAACAGCCCTTCCTTTACTCCTGTCAGTCCTTATACACTTACTCGACTGTCTTTTATTCCTATATGCAAACGCGAGTTTGCGTAGTATTTCGAGTGCTTCGGACCAGCTAAGCCTGAGTTTCACCAATAAAAATCATTAAACTAATTTCTCTCTGTCGACATTATTGGTGAAATTGCAGCGTATGTTCTGCGATTTTTTACAATTTTGCCCCATGTTTTACTAATCATGTGGTAACCCTACTCACCACCCACGTGGGCCAAGATAAATTAGGATCGCCAATTACGCGCATTATATGTACAATTAAGTGCAATTGTTTCATTTATCTCCTGTTATTTGTTGCAACTCTGTATCTTCACGGCCGATTGCCATTTGTGGATAGTCAGGGGTAATGATACGTATGGCCAAATGCATTGGAACTAATTCTAGATGTGTGGGTTTTTATGTATTGTTTTAGGCTTGAATATGTGCTTATTGAAGGGAATTTAATGGGGTTAAATTGATGTTATTTTAAAAGGTATGTCGTATTTATGTTGCAATTGAAATCAAGTATTCGCCTTGTGGGAAACAATTATAAGATAATATAGCATCCAAATTTTGCTTGCGCTTATCATGTAGATAAGTGCAAGCAAAATTTGGAAGCTATTCTTAAAGTAGGAAAATTACGTTTGTATACTTTGTTATCCATACATCTTTTTCTAGTGTCAACGATTCACATTTATAAATAACTAGCATTTACCCGCGGCTCCGCCCGCGATTTCTCACGGTCTAATCTACCCCCATACCAAATTTCATCAAAATCGGTTCAGTAGTTTAGACGTGAAAGCGTAACATACAGACAGACAGGATTACTTTTGCATTTATAATATTCATGGACAACGTGATTAATTACGATGATTATTGCACTAATTGCCGTCAATATGTCCAATAGAGCGTGTGTGATGTTTTCTCTAAATTTATTTTGTGGTCGTTGGAGAGCGCCAATTTCAGATTAAATTGTAGAAATAAAAAAATGCCTCTTGTATGGTCAATAAAAACATTTTCATTGCGTATTACAATTTCAAAGAATCGGTATAGAACAGGGTTGCCAGCTGTGGCTTTGGTATTTTACCTTTCAGAAGGGAAATTTCTAATCTATACAAATAAATAAAATTGGAGTGCCTGTTTGTAATATTAAAATAACCGCTTTCTACTACATGCATATGAATGTATATACGGTACACATACCAAAATATATATTTTTAAATTTTTTGTCTGTCTGTCTGTCTGTCTGTCTGTCTGTCTGTCTGTCTGTTTGTTTTGGCTAATCTCTGGAACGGCTGGACCGATTTCGACGGGAATTTCACTGGCAGATAGCTTATGTAATAAGGAGTAACTTAGGCTAAAAAAAAAATATAAACTGATTTTTTTTATTAAGTACATTCCACGCGGACGAAGTCGCGGGCACAGCTAGTATGTATAATAAATTTCCAGTCTATTGCCCCAGCCATACATCGGGTAATAGAAGCGCACAAGTGGGACTTGTGCTCACGACCTTTCCCTTACAGGGGGAATGCTCTTCCAACTAAGCTATTGAGCCACACCTGAATCACTTCAAATTTCCCTTCTCTTTATATCCGTCTTTAAGGGCGACTGTGGAGCCATTTACCAACTTTCTTACGAACTGTTGGAACCAATGAATTATTTTTCAACCATTTATAAACATTGATTTTTGATGACTCCGCCTAAATATTTGAATGAAATTATTATAGCATTATTTATGCTAGCTGTTTAAGTTTGAAATACATCGGGGAAAAGAAGCGCTCATGTGGGACTTGAACCCACGACTCTTTCCTTCGGTACTTTAAAACATTCAAATTCAGACAAACTTCAGATTGTGAACAACCACCTATAAAACTACTATAAAAAAATTGTCCAAAATATGTGTAATTATAAAAAAAATCCTCTTTTTTTAAAAAATCTGCATCTAACAGCATCATCATCTTCGCGTAGATCCCTCGGATGCCTTCAGCTCGGAGTACGGGGTCCGCTTCCGGGCTTTTACTTTTCCACTTCATACCGTCTTGTATATCAACGGCAGTGAGACTATTGTCTCGCTTGTCATCTTCTACGACAAAACCAGCACTTCCTAGATCTACCCCTCCTACCCTGGCCTGATGGAGGTAGCATGTCCAGCCGTTTGTTACCTACGTAGACTGGCGGTTGCCGTCACAGGGAACTATCCTTCATATATCCGCACTGTAATCTACATCTAGCATCCAAAACGTAATTTCAGTCTTGTAAAAAACAAATTCTGGCAACCCTACCAGTATCACGTTGAATAAAATTCACTGCGCGTGCGCAATAAAGGGTTTTAGTACATTTTAGATCAGGTTTTATGGCGCCATCGCGGGCCAAGTTAATTAAATAGCCCTTATTTTTAACGGTCCGACTGTTACCTAATAATAAGAAATGATGTACAGACGTAAAACGTATCATACAGCTATCTAATCAGTTACCGATCATTTGATAAGGTTCTTCAATGGCAGTCCACTGTTGGACTAACACCTCTCCCAATGTTGGGAGGCTTTGGTGTACCTACTGAGAATACTCCGCAAAGTACTTACTAGATGCTCTCGACAGGTTGCAGCGACGTGCGGTCCGCATTATTAGGAATCCTGAGGTCGCGAACACCCTCGAGCCTTTGCAGATGCGTAGAGATGTTGCGTCTTTGGCAGTATTCTACCGTCTCTACCATGGTGAATGTTTTTCGAACCCGCAGTCTTTCCCTTACAGGGGGAATGCCTTTACCCATTCGGCTACCAAGACACGCCCGATATGATGATATATGATATATGAACCCCTATGTATTCGGTATGTAATTTCGTTCGATTTCGATTGTAGTGCATGTGCACCTTCCTCTTATAATTCAACCGCCATTTTGTTTTTCTTTACTAATTCTAAAGGAACCCTTTCATGTTTTTGAATAAGGTCCGACATCATTGTGTGTATGGAGATATACTTATCAAGAACTCCATATAATTTAGGTTCTTTTATTCGTACTGAATGCAAATAACTCCTTTCAATACACGAAATAAAGATTTTGCAAGGGTATTATTAGCGTGCTAAGATGAATCGATTCATATCGAGATAATCAAGATGTTTATTAATAATAAGGGTTCGTATCATGAAAGGAATGTGCTTCAAATTCAAATCATTTATTTGCGAAAATGGGTGGGTGCACTTAGGTAGTTATTCACACTTCTTTGAACTCTAAATAAATGTTGATTTTGGACTATTACGAAACGTAGGTATAAAAACAAAAAGAAAAACGAAGTCCCCGGTGTGTTTAAGTAAATTGAGCATGAATGATGATTTAGTCGGTTCGAGTCCGACATAACCTCCCCTTCCGGCTCCGGAAGGGGGGATATCCGAGGGGATTACCGCACGGAAAAAAAAGGTAGTTTTTCGCAAAATATTTATAAAATAAAGGACATTTAAATGGTTAGAGATTAAATTATACGGACTAGCCTCAACTCACAGGAACTAGACTATTTGAAATACATCGGGAAAAAGAAGCGCTCAAGTGTGACTTGAACCCACGTCCTTTCCCTTACAGGGGGAATGCTCTTCCAACTGAGCTGGGACTTGAACCCACGACCTTTTCCTTACAGGGGGAATGCTCTTCTAAATGGCGCAATAGCTCAGTTGGAAAGCATCCCTCCTGTAAGGGAGAGGTCGTGGGTTCAAGACCCACTTGAGCGCTTCTTTTTCCCGATGTATTTTGAATTTAAAAGTAAGCATAATAAATGCTAAAAAAATCATTCAAATAGACTATTGGATATTCCAAGCTATACTGGCTATACCATATTATACTATCTCTGTGCCAAATTAAATCCAAATTCCTACAGCCGTTTTCGCGTAATTGAGTTACAAAATTCCATTCATCTTAAGATTTATTTACTATCTCCTATTATATAATAAAAAACATCCTACTAAAACCTACGTACTAAAGATAGAGACACACTACCCTTGTGACGCGTCATGTCAAATAGGTATGAAAAAAAGACCTTAGAGGACCTTAAAGTGTCCTAAACGTCATTGTGCATTTGCAAGCGCATTGCCACCGGTCTTCGTATTAAGTCATTGCATATCCTCATTCCTCAGCTAATTAATAACAATTGACTTCTTTGAACTCTAAATAAAGGTTGATTTTGGACTATTACGAAACGTAGGTATAAAAAGAAAAAGAAAAACGTAGTCCCCGGTGTGTTTAAGTAAATTGAGCATGAATGATGATTCAGTGTAACACGGATGCTGCAAATAAGGATTCCTTGAAATGTTACCATTTTTTCTTTTAGAATTCGGATGTAGGTACTGTGATCGACAGACTTAGTTACTAGTCAGATTAGTCAATATTATCTTCAGTGAGACATGATAATGACGTGTAGACCCGTGTTCACTCTTTGGGTATATAAATATTTACACTGAGCGGAAATCGAATTAACATTCCACTTAGGAAGAACAGTGCCAAATTAGAAATTAAATCGAATAGAAATCGGGCTTTGATTACGAATACTAACCGGCCTGAAAGAAAGAAAGAAAGAAAATACATTTAATTACAAACACAACGCGCACCCTAAACATTATTACATCCATACTAATATTATAAATGCGAAAGTAACTCTGTCTGTCTGTCTATATGTTACGCTTTCACGCCTAAACCACTGAACCGATTTTGATGAAATTTGGTATAAGGGTAGATTAGACTTTGAGAAAGGACATAGGCTATGTTTGGTCGCGATAACCGACATCAGCAAAAGCTAGTATTAAATAAAAGAACATAGGTAATCATTGTTATCTGTGGTCGCTCAATGACACTTACGTCACACTCTGAAGGCATAAGCTTTGTTATACATATCCACATTTAGCCATTTATTGCTTTTCAGGACTTTTTCATGGACATTCCACTGTCGGACTAAAATAACCCTATTCCTTATTCGGGATAGTCGAGACTTTCCACTTCTCGGGTAACCTCACGTTATTTTACATTCCAACATATACCATTGCGAGGAGTCCAGAGTACTTATGTTACATACATATAATTAGCGTTCTCGTTAACCTCTCCGAGTAACTCCTTGTTGAGAATGGGTTCACGTTGTTTGTGTACTAAGTGGGGTTCATAGGTCGGGACTACAACCTCTCGATTGTTAATATCAAAGTTAAATCTAATGTAATACTGTTAAACTAGTAATCTATACTAATGATAAAGCTGAGTAGTTTGTTTGTTTGAACTTGCAAATGTCAAGAATTTCTTGTCTGATTTGAAAAAAGTATTATGTTAGAGTATAGCCCAGTTTTTGAGGAAGGTTTGAGGCTTTTTAATATTATGCTACGACTCTTAGTAGCCGAGTAAAAAGAAAAAAATACTAATAACAAGGTTGAGAAGTCAGTTGGTAGTCGCAATCGCGCGAGAAATAGTAATACGAAATGAAAAGTGAAAGCTTTATAGGTGAAAGCTTCAACTGGGATAGATTAACTAGCTAGATTCATCCGGGATCATCGCTAGCTAGGATGATAATAATAAAAAAATGCATTAAACGGGAATCAAAACCACAACCTCTGATTTAGCAGTGGAACGTTCTGTGACCTCGTCAAAATACTATTCATTTATGTAACATAAATCATTGAACAGAACATACATTGTATTACAAATCAGGTGCAAAACATAAAATGTCCACAAAACAGTTGTAAAGCAATCAAAACTAATGCACTAGCTGCGTACTACAAATTCCTACCATTCATAAAGTTTTTACACGTAGGCGATTGTGACTCGATTCAATCGTTCCAATAAATCGATAATTAATCGCGAGAACTCGATTGTAACCTCAAAATAGTGTCCCACGCTGAATAAAACCAACTTATTACGTATTCGAGTTATTCAATAATGGTATTTATATCGTTGTAAATAAGGATTTTATTGTAGTGTTGACATATTGGTTATAGAACTAATATGGCTGGTTAATTAACATTTCACCTTGCTCTAGATAGCAGGTGTGGGTTTATCTTTAGGCGTGTTTCCGATTGCGGTGATTTTTTTTTATGAAATAAGGTTATTGACTCCTTTTGTCCACTCCTTGTCTCCATCGAAGAGTACCAGCAGTACTTCTAACTGCAATGACAAGTATTTCTGTTGATGTCTGGTTAAGCCAAATGGCTTGTCTTAGGAGTGGGGGTTCATGCTGGTAGTGTAATCGGGACTTCGATTGTGAACCCAAATCCTTAACCACTAAGCTACCGGTGATATTCCGATAAATACAAAATTCGTCAGGAAGCAAATTTGGTTTAAATTCATATAAATTAATAAACGTCACCAAGTAATGCTCCTAGAAGCGTCGGCAGCTTAATGGTTAAGGATTCGGCCTTACGATCGAGAGGTCCCGGGTTCGAATCCCGACCATTACACTACCGACGTGAACCCGCTCTTAACACAAGCAATTTAGCTTAGTTGGAGAGGTAAGAGGGAATATTAGTAATGTCAGTTCTAATATTCTATAAAAAAAAACAAATTCACTGAACCATAGCTTTAAGGCAAAACCACACCTATACTAAACTAAATATACCCTTACATTCAACCTTGCCAATCAAAAAACCCATTTCATCCTTAAAATTCAATATTACGCTAACACTACTCAACAATTCATTCGCTATCATTCATTCGGCCGTTCATTCGATCATTCATTCGTTCATTCAAACACAAATATTAAGGTCGTTTTAAACAAAGGCAGCGATAATTCTATTCATTTCGAATAAATTGATTTACAGGTGTTAAAGACTGATTGCATTGCGTCCGGCCGATTATGAGTATTGCGTAATGCGACTGCTAGAATTAATTGCGATATTAGCAATCGAAATATTCAATTAAATGAGTATGTTATTATATGAAGTCTGGGGCTCGATTTCCGAACAGTGTTATTGATTTTTTACGTTATGAAAAATTTTAAAACATCAGAAAAAATTTCAATTAAATTCCAAACTTTACCTATGAGTTTTATACTTTGCTGTTACCCGCTGTCTGTGTAAAAACCTAATGACGTTTCAGTGAACCACAGAAACTTATTCTCGGGCCGTTTATACGTATATTATATTTATCCTCATAAATTTCACATTTGAACACAATTTCAATGAATTAATTTAAAGAAAAGAAGAGAAAATAAATAAAAATTAAATTAAAGAACAATATTTATTTATTTATTTCTTTAAGGTACGCTTACAGTACTGTCATTCCATGACCAAGAATTTGGAGACAGGTACAATACATTTAATACATTTTCCATCTGAAAATTTATGAGGGCTTTACTCAAAGGAACTATTGTAACGTAAACTTTTTTGTACGGATATGTAAGATTTCATACAACGACAAAAAAGTAGAAACTTTCATCTTTAAGGTGACAATATTCTCACGCCTGTGTAAGTACGGGAAACACCGTGTCCTTACACACTGCGATTTATTTCTTGCGACAGAGTTAATTATGTGTTAATTAATTAATTGAGTGAGTGAAACTGAACACTGTGTACTTTATAAATAAAATGGGTACTGAACTGAGTGTATTATAAGAAAAAAAATTATAGAATCAATTTAAAATTTCATAATTTTTGCTACCTATTGGGATTGTTTCATTATTATTATTATCATATCACTCTTTTACACACTTCGGCCACTTCTTTGCTTGTTGTTGTGTTTTATGGAATAAGGAGGCAAACGAGCAGACGGATCGTCTAATGATAAGCGATCACCACCGCCCATGGACACCCGCAACATCAGAGGAGTCACTAGTGCGTTCTTCACGTACAATGGCCCAAGAAGAGATGCTAAGAGTCCCCTATCCTATCCTAGTGCGTTCCTTTCAAAATAGAGTACGCTCTTTTCTTGAAGGTTTGAAGGTCGTATTGGTTCGGAAATACTAATGTTATCTTTCATTCGATTTGTTACTGAAATAAAACACATGCTCACGCATATTTCCTTCTGGAATAGGCCGAGAAAACAGATTGAGAGATCATTAATTTGGTCAGTGTATGATGATGCCTTAATAAGGTGGGTCTAAAAGGTTAAATGAATTACAGGTACCTGTAAGGGAAAGGTTCAAGTCCCACTTGAGTAATTAATTTTTCTTAATATAATCCTATTATAAAATCAATAGTTAATATCAATCAATCAATAAATACTTTATTGCAAAATACGTTAGCAAAATAATATACCTAGGTACTTGAGCAAAGTTCAGCTTTCATCGATCAAGTGAAAATCAATTTACTGCGGGAATACCAAGTCTGTTTAAAATCACTTTCTCGCGAACGAGCGTTCTTGGGATAAATTACTTGTACCTGTACCTTGTACCTGTTGGTATCTGTACTCATCTGCACGTTCGATTTCCGTTATGGAATAAATAGAGGACTACAGACTGATGTATAATATCTCCAGGTCGTGATAGGATTTGAGATTATGTAAGTTTCAAAAATTTTGTTACGTTTACAATATGTTGGCAGCAAGAGTGTGACACCTCTGGTATTAGACACATCCATCAGAGGGGCCGCGTGCTGATGTGCCACCAAAGTGCTATTAAAAAAAAAAAACAAAATACCTCGAAACAATTACTTGTGAAAACGTCAGATTATGAGATGATAATCGGTAGGTACGTAATCAATAATTTCCTTGCGTATGTTTTAATGAATTTCTAAAGTTTCACTTATTAATGATTGGGGACGAAATAATTGGAGATAAAAGAAATAAGATTTTCTTTCTAACTTGTTATGAAAAAGATGAATAGGTACTTACTCGAGATCTGACCAGTTCTTACAGACCCAAACGCACATACGCAGACGTCTTCTGTAAGACCCAAAAGCACACCATCGACCACAAGGTTAATCATTATATGAGTTGATTGATACCAAATTATACCTACTACGAGTATATGCATTCTGTAGGACAATGCTGCATAAAAAACTACAATTCAAAACAAATTCGATACCCAAAACACGCATTCTTGCGCAACAATTGCGTATGCAATCACGTCCTTCAACGCGAATTCACTCACGCGCAGACCAACCATGAATTTAGAGATTCTCAAACACCATTTTTGGTGTCATCTTTTTGGCATGGCATTTTTATTCATGGATTCCTGAGGCCTTTTCTGAATCTTTTGATACTTATATGGATGCCTTTTATATGCGCACGCGACAGAGTAAGGACAAGTGAGCGATTAAAATTACTTCGATTTGTTACTGGACAGATCTCAACGGACAAGGAATATTTTCTGTTACAGCATTTTGAAATTTTGGACCTTCTACCGTCTCTCGCTTTTGTTCCATTGCACAATGAAATTTTTCGCATTTTTTATTCTTGAAAACGTATATGGACTATCGAAATCGACATTTTGATGCCGATTGCGTAAAGAACCTGTTCGTATCTGGCATAAAGTTCAGCAGAACGTGACTGAAAAGAAAATCGTTGTTGCAAAACTTGTATTTTTTGCGGCTTATTAAGAATAAACTACAAGATTGAACTGAACCTGTTACTGTGGGAAGGTGGCTACGAAATTCACTGAACACATACAAATTTATACAACAGTTGAGCGTTAAATGTAAGCTTTTACAGGAAAGGAAAATCAAAAGAATCAAGCAATCGATACCGCTGTAGATCTTACTCATATTTTTAAAATTTAGGGATACATAAATAGGTATGTTTGTGGTATTAGATGTAACCAAATAAAACTGGACGACTTATACCGCTGCCTCAGTGTCAAATTGTGCAATAATAGATAGTCCGTTGTTTGCAGAGTGGTCTACAATGGCGTACATTTGAAGAGACCTTTGTCTAGCAGCGGACTACTAGAGGCTAATTAATTGATTGATTGATTGTTTGCAGAGGTGCACCGCAGTCTCATCACCTTACCCCTCGCTTCCAGGTATCCCCATTTTCTTCTTCAGTAAGGAACTTCCAGGTTACCCATCAAGGTAGGATTTTGAAGCCATCCGCGTGTGGTTGATGTCGCTAGGCTATACTTCTTTTTCTTTGTGTCAATGGCTCATCAATCTATTAAATTATGTCGGCCCAATACCTGGTTACGGCCACAGCATTGTCTGTTGCCCTACACAGGTCCGCGATGGTACAGGTTGAAGGGCACAGTGGGCAAGAGAGCAAGTGTGGCATGGACTGGGATGGGGCCCCGCAGTCGCAAGGTGCTTGTGACTGTTCCGCCAGGCTGTTAATCAGATGCTGCTCAACTTTGGGGTTTACAGCTTTCCACTTACAGCCAAGACAAATTGCCGTTTAGACAAATTAGCGGTTGCGATTATCACCGCAGCCAAAAATTGTGTGTCATTAGTCCCATGTTAACCCCGCATATAGAGGAGCAAGTAGAAACATGGCAAACCTACTTAAGTTTCCCCTTTCTAATCATATTTATTTAAACACTCAATAAACCTACAACTTATACCGTAGAAAACCACGACATCTTAGAAACAATATGAAATTCAAAATCTATTACAAAGGGCCGCCGAAACAGAACTTTCTTAGGCCACTGCATATTTGAACAGTCAATTTGCATTCCCTCAACTTGCTCGGTAAATCACAGTACTTTCTTAAACAAGCATAGCTTTCATCACAAAACCAAATACAGTATATCTCAACTTTGTACAGCGAGCGTCAGAAATATCTTGACCTACAAAGTCTCCAAATAATCCTAAAACTAAGGTATTAAAGAGTAAATCAAAATGTATTCCGACCTAAGGTTGCCTGTAAGAGATCGCTTGTAGCGATAAGGCCGCCATTTGTACATTTTTCATGATGTTGTCCGTATATGTACTAAAATATATGAGTGTACAATAAAGATTTTTCTTATCTTATCTTATCTTATCTTAACTAAAGGTGTGTACCAAATATCACTACAATCAACAGGAAGGGGGGGGGGGGGGAAAGGAATTAAGATCATTTTGAACACTTTGTTCGTCAACATATTTTTGATGCTGACTGTACTTACATTTTAAAGAGAAAACAATAGCCAGGTAACGTTTTAACGTTTCTCTAAATCAAATAGCACCAAAGACCCGGGTTATGAGAATGGCTGTCCGGCCGACGCTGCGCGCGCGCCGGTCGCTAGTTTTATTTATTGTTGCGCGAACGCACTTCAAACAATTTATTGCGATTAGAACACTCTTTGTAGTAGCTGTGATTAAGTTATTCAGATGTGTTGTGTTTTAGTTGTTGGTCGTTTATTTTGTTGGCTATTTAATGTGTTTGAATTGGGTATTATCCTATAGTTCAAATAAATTATCTAACCGAGCTTATTACATTAAGAATTCTTAATTCTTTATTGTACACAAAAAAGTACAGAGATTATACACAAAACATTTCAGATAACATGTACAAAGGCGAGCTTAACTCAAAATGAGTTCTCTACCAGCAAACCTTTGAGTGACAGAGAAGTTATGGTCGTGAAGGGGGATGTGAAGTGTACATAAAGAACAGAAAATATACATATATAAAGGAACATGAATAAGAAAGTGTACCTAAACGGGTACATTATACACAATACACACATACATACTATAATATTTATTCATACATACATACATACCACCTAGACAATTATACATACACACATACATATATACAAACTATACACATACATAGACATACATAGACATACATAGACATACATGCATAAATAGATACGTAAATATACAGACTACATTATTGTGATAGGAAATGTTCCCTAGTTCTTCTCCTGAAGATGTCCAGAGTATTACTACTGCGAATGGAGTGAGGTAGTGCGTTCCAAAGACGTACTGCCCGGACCGTGAAGGATCCATCATAGCAGCTGGAACTATGTGCAGGTGTACGAAGCAGAAGAGAGGTAGAAAGACGACAGGGTTTACCCCTGGGTACAAGATACTCAAAGCGTTCCCGCAGATAAGTTGGAGCATTAGGATTATGAAGAATATTATAGAGAAGAGTAAGAATATGAAGGTTACGGCGCTGCCGAATAGGGAGCCAGCTGAGTCTTTTGCGATATTCCGTCACATGGTCGTATTTTCGCAGACCAAAGACAAAGCGGATTCCCAAATTCTGCAGGCGCTCAAGTTTGTTTAGCAGTTCCTCCGATGCATCGAGAAAGCAGACATCAGCATAGTCTAACAGCGAGAGTAGAAGAGATTGTGCAAGAGTAACTTTAGTCTGAAGAGGTAGGAGTGTCTGGAGACGTTTGAGAGATTGAAATGAGCAGTATACTCTCCTACTCACCTCCGCAATGTGAATATCCCAGGCAAGCATGGAGTCTATGTGCACGCCTAAATTTTTTGCACTTTTGGAGTATTCAATGGCTACAGAATCATATGTTACTGGAGGCAGGGAATCATGATTCAGAAGGCGGAGCATGTATCTACCACCAACAATGAGTGCTTGAGATATTTTTGGGTTAACAAGCAGTCCAAAGGATTGGGCCCAGATATTGATGTTTTCAAGGTCATTGTTGATGGCAGCCACAGCCTCAGTTAGTTCATCAGCTTTAAAATGTCGATATATTTGCAAGTCGTCTGCGTAGAGATGATAATGCGAGGTTAGGACCTTCGTGATGGCGTTTATAAAAACAGAGAAGAGAAGAGGAGAAAGGACACCACCCTGAGGAACACCCGTCACTAAGTCACAACAATCGGAGGAAGCGTCATTCACTCTAACAGATTGTGAGCGTCCTTCGAGATAGGACTTGAACCAAGTAATTGCAGAGGCAGAAACATTTATGGATGAAAGAATACCTAAGAGTATGTCAAAATCAACAGAGTTAAAGGCACTGCTGAAGTCCAATAAGACCAACACTGTTAATTGTTTGTGCTCCATAGCCAATCTAATGTCATCTGTTACTTTCACTAGAGTTGTTACAGTACTATGGCCACGGCGAAAGCCAGATTGGAAAGGACTCAACAGGCCATTAGAGGAGAGATAATACGTCAGTTGATCGTGAACAATACTCTCAAGTACCTTCGACAGGATGGGAAGGATAGAAATGGGGCGGAATTGGGAGTGTGTTGTAGGATTGGGTACTTTGGGCAGAGGTATGATAGAAGCTCTTTTCCACAATGACGGAAAATAGTTAGAGTATAAGGAGTAGTTCATAATGTGGGTGAGGATAGGAAGGATCAGATCTACAATGGGGAGAAGCATTTGAAGTTGAAGGCCATCGTTACCGACCGCCCTAGTAGATATGGATTTTAAATGTTTCTTAACATCCGCTTCTGTTACCGGTTGAAATAAGAAGGGAGCATTTAAAGGTAGTGGAAGAGAAGAGAGAGAATTTAAGGTAGAAGATTTAACATGACTAGGAATAGTAGTTGGAGGGACTGAAAAATGGGCATTTAATCCATTGAGGTCCATATCAGTAAGGTTATCATGGGCGACCTTACCAATCCCCAAGGATTTTAGGAACTGCCACTGTTGAGAAGTGTTAAGGTTTTCAACTGATTTGTGAATATGGTCTCGTCTCGCATCCCTACACAGACGATTGCAACGATTACGCAATTTTTTATAAAAGTTCAACGCCTCTTCAGACGGGCACTTGATATATTCACGCTTGGCCTTATCACGCTTCGTCATAATGTTTTTGATAGATGGAGAAAGCCATGGCGCAGGATGATGTCTAATTCTTACCTTTTTAAGAGGCGCATGCACATCATAAATGGCCAGCAATATGCCAGTGAAAATAGAAACTTTCCCATCCAGATCATCGCAGTCATAAACAGATGACCAGTCGGCACCATCCACATCACCACCCAAACGCTCCAGATCCATATCTTTAAAATTACGAAGAAGAAGAAATTTACTCTTGCGTTTCGGAGGACGCAGTTTATAGGAGAGGTATATAAGATCGTGGTATGAAAAGGGAGCGGATAACTGTCCGTGTGAGGCCACCTTATGAGGATTGGAGATCAGTATGAGGTCCAGTAGCGAGGGCTGAGTATTGGGAACCTTATGTGTGGCTATAAGAGGAAGAATGTGCATGTCCACAGAAGAGACAAGGGAGCAGAGTTTACGGCTGCGTGAATCTTTTTTGAGTAGACAGGTATTGAAGTCCCCGAGGATTATTCTATGCTCATACCTTGATGAGAAATCTTCCAGTTGCACTTCAAAAGCAGAGAAATAATCAATGTTGCGATCAGGACTGTAGTATACGCCAAGTAGTGCTTTGGTGTGCTTAAAATCTATTTCGATAAAGAGATATTCTGTGAAATTTGAGTATACACCTGGGGACTGGTCAACAACCTTGTGAGAAATATCCCCACGAAGATACACTGCTACCCCGCCACCACCCTTACCAGTTCTGTCAACACGCACAAGCTTATACCCAGGTAGAGAGTACTGGGTGGAAGGGAGTGGGGGCTTAAGAAAAGATTCAGAGACAAGGACAGCATGAACACAGTCAGAATTAAAAGAGGCCAGAAGATCGGAATAATGTGCAGGAATGCTCTGAGCATTTATGTGGACAACATTAAAGTAATATGGATAAGTTGAAAAAATAGAGGACAGTTCGTTACCGAGCTGACTGGCATCATTGTTACCAGAGGCACTGGCGAAACTATCACTGGACCCAACCGAAGAAGAACAGGAATTAAAACTATCATTTGAATCTAAAGAATCGTCTGAGTCTTCAGACATACAAAAATAAATAAATAATAATAACTAATATCAGAATAATTGTATATATAAATTATATAACATATAAAATAAATAATAAGTCGGCTAAAGTTGGCTTAGGACCATCCTCTATGCACTCACTAGCTGCATACACAATTAATTAATATTTATAATTTATATAAAATGAAAAAAAGACTACGCAAAAAAACTAATGTTCAAACAAAACTTATTGACGTTTCCGAACGAATAATACAGTTGACAGTTGATACGTCAAATGCGTCAAAGTCAATTAATTAACACAAAAACAAAATTGTTATTTTATGTGCAACTGACCGCACATATAAAATCTCGACAAGAAAATAAAACATAAAATATAAATCTAACAAGTATGAAGGCAAAATCATCATTAAGTATCTCTACTTGCGCGGTTTCCTCTGCGATGCTGCGCCTGTACTGGCAGATGTCGACTCACCCACGGGATATCTCTGTAGAAGTTGATGCAATTCAGCCGCCGACTCGATCTTATGACGCGTGTTATCCGTGACTTGGACAACAATCTTCCCCTCGGAGGTCCAGCACTGTCTTACACCATAATGCTTCCTAGCGCTTAAAAATATATCATGTCTGGGTTTAGTGAGGAACTCGGATAAAGTAAGACCAGTGCCTTTCAGCTTGGATTTGTTACGCCATACTTCACCACGGGTTGCACGATTCTCAAACCTCACTAATAGTGGGCGAGGTCGACCAGTGTCACTTCCTAGATGATGGCAGACAGCTATGTCTTTAGCTGTGACACTTACAGTATTCATTTTGCTTGAGAACACTTTAATGACACTGCCTGTGAGATCAGCTGTCTTATCCTCCGGGAGGCCATGCAAAAGAAGAACTTTAGCTCTTGATGCCATCTCATGCCTGTCCAAGCCCTTCACCAGTAGCTCCATCTGGGACTTAAGGGCACCCAAGGTCTTCCATACAAGGCCCTTAAAGTCAGAGAAGTCCCGAGAGAGGCTAGCTACACTCTTATGAATAGTGGACTCACCCCCAGCATTCTTCAAGTCCTCTTCATACTGTGCCATACGCCTTGTGAAAGTGGATGACAGTTCCTCCATGCATTCAAATAAGTTAGTGTAGAGATCCATTTTTGTTTATTCAAGTTGTTTGCAGTTGTGTAATAAATCAAATTTAATAATAAAGTGAGAGGGAGCGATAGAGGATATAGAAGTTCTTTAACTGTTATATTGCATTAAATGGTAAGTTAAATATATTATTTAGATTAAAAATATGCAAGAGCTTTTTTTAAAGGTTTTGACACTTCAACAGCTACCCTCCAAAAATGAATGGTAAAAGAGCGGTAAAAATTGCGTCGGTTCTTATTTTATAGTTTTTATTTATTTTTAATCATCCACCTAACCTATAATAGTAACTGATTTGACTATTATGTATGACGTTCCTTACTTTAAAACTTATCGTTTTGACGTTTAGTAAAAATTAACTAATTTGACTAGTCAGTAGAACCAATCAAATTTATTTATTTACTCTCTAATATGTCAAATACACGGTACAAAAATAAATACACGGAGTGCTTCCGTGGTTATGTCGTATCAAATAACCCGCCCCGTATCGTTCCCGGCGCAAAGGTGCCCATGATGCTGGCCGCGTTGCCTCGCTGAATCGCAATGTCAGTAGAATACCCAATTAAATGTACAGTTGAAGCATTTGTGATAAAGGTTTATTATTCAACGTACTTAATATCTTCAATTTTCAGTATTAAATCTTTTCAACAACATATATTTGACTATATACTTATAGTCAAGATATATGCTCGCAACACTACCGACGTGAACCCAGTCCTAGCACAAGCAATTTAGCTTAGTTGGAGGGGTTAGAGAGAATATTAGTGACTTCGGTTCTAATATTCTTTTTAAAAAAAAGAAAAAAAAAACTATAGTGCTGGTATCTTGATTAGAAAAACCTTTTCATAAGTTTTGGAAGCCATGTTCGTTTCTCAGTCTTGTAAATTTGGCTGTAAATATAGAATCAAGTTACTGATGTTCATAACTTACTTTGTAACGTAAAAGACGTATAAATATACTAGTCAACCCGCCCGGCTTTGCCCGTATCACCCCTATCAAGCTATTTATATGCATATGCCCGCAATTCATAGATTTTCTTATAACGTATGGAAATCTGCCGGAATTGATGACCTTTATCATTACTACTCAGCTCCCTTGAGTAATAGCGAGATGACTATAACATTCCTCGATAAACGGGCTAATTTGACTATTCAACACAAACATATTTTATTCAATTCGAGCCAGTAGTTTCTGAGAATAGCGCGTTTAAATAAGCAAACCACTAACCAGTAAATACTTGTATATACTTATATAGTATATTTTCAACGTAACCGCTAGGATAGTATACTCTAGAGTCTAGAACTACTTATTAATCTCATGCAAGAACATTCCTAGTAATTAATTTCTAAACGTAATTTTCCTCCAGTTCCGTGTTCCGTGTCTCGCAAGCGAAGCCACACACGCGAATTAGTCGCTGTTAGAAATTATTTATGAACAAAACTGGTGGTTAGATATTAGTCGTATATTGTCGGGATTTATAGGTGCGCTTGCGCAGCGCTGCTTCTCAGCTTTCAACACGATCGTATTTAGTTTAGTATCAAAACAATGTAACGAACGGCCAGGTCAAGAATAGCAAGCGAAATATATATGAAAACAATCATTTAGGTAGAAAAAATGCAGTTTCGACCTGATTGTTTGACAGTGATTGGATAGGTCTACAAGAAATAGCAAGCACTATTAAGGATTGGGCTGAAAAATCAAACTTTTCGAATTAGGTGTTTTTTTATGAAGGACACGTCAATTTGACTTAACCTCGCCTGATGGTAAGCTAAACGCAAAGTCTCGGAAAGAGGGTCACCATCGTAAACATGTACCATGTTAACAATGGTGGCACTCAGCTTGACGGCCTCATCAGATACCTTTTCACGCTCCGCTTAAAGGACCTGGGACTGTAGGAAGAAGGAAACTGGCAGGGAGTTCCAGGTTTTAATGGTTTGTTGTGTTTTTAAAGCAAGTCAATATCCTTGGAACCCATGGCAACCACGCCTGCGCCGGTACACCAATTGATCTGGCAAAGGTTGTCCTTTGATTATTTTTATTGAAGTGACTGCTTAACCAAACCGCTCGTGGCCAGGTGTGGTAAACGATCAGTGGGATAAGCTACCTAGAAGCGGTTACCTTTTTGGTTGGGTGACCGGTTAGTGGCTTATTATCTGAGCGCCTCCATGTTACTGAGGGCACGTTGAAATTCAGTTCCAGTTGTTAAGTCGTTAGGTCAAGATGGAAACCCATATGGCTGACTTGACCAACTCTCAAAAGACGTTGGTGTACGAAGTTTCATGCTTCTAACTTTGAAAATGACGAACTTTCCATACAAATATTAATCAATTAATTTACCATCTTAGTAGATAAATTTTGAAAAACGCTGATACACGTGTTCATTTATTTCTTACAAGACACAGGTTTATGAAATTTAGTGCATCTAGCTCTGAAAATGACAGACTTTTATCTCTTATTTTACCCCTTTAGTAGCAGAATTTCCAAAAAATCTTTCTTAGTGGATGCTTACATCATAAAATGCATCTACTGTCAAAATTTCAAGTTTGTAGGGCCAGCGGTTTAGGCTCTGCGTTGATGAATCAATCCGTCAGTCACTCAGTCAGTTGGGGCAAGTAATTTTATATGTATAGATAGATTACGATGATAAATGACCGGAGACAGACAAAAATGATGCAACACCTAATCTAGACTCAAACTTCACGGTTGTCTAAGCACAAAAGTTTTCACCTCAATGGGATCGTGACCTCAATCACACCGTGCGCACACCTGTAATTCGCCAGATTCGCCACACTCCCAAATTGGTTGCATTGGTTTATTCTTCACGGTGTAAATGCTCAGTTTACGCGATTGACGGACATTCACATAAGTGTTACAGGGTAGACTCTCTCTCTTCGAGTCGAGGCGGGGTCAGGGTAATAACTTAGCGCTTCGACGTGATGAAATACCTAACTTAAGGGATAGTAAAATAGTTGGTAGTTAAGTAAATCTGATGTAACAAATAGTATTGTCATTTCCCGTTTGAGTAGAAACTGTTAGTGATGTGTGGGATTGTGAATTCTTAGCGAAGTAGAACATTAAGATAATTGCATAATCTGCTGCGGGTATGCAAAATATACACATTTTTCTTTCTTTTTTTCTTCTATGCTCGCCAAAGGTTCAAAAGAATATCCTTAATTACGATGTGAATGTGGAGTTACTCCACAGACAATGGCTCATCTGTTAACGTGTGCTAAATGCCCATACACAATACATGTACCGCAGGACCATATGTGCGCCTCCGAAAACGCCATACAGGTGGCAGCACACTGGGAGAAGATAATTTGAGGGCCGAGACGCCATCACCACAATAGAAGAAGATCTTTCTTTGGGGTATAATTCTTCAACGAAATCTTCTAGAACAAAATCAATTTCACCTGCTAGCCTGCTGATTAACAGGTTTCAGAACGAGTTTCATTGCAAGGTTGGGGGGTTAGATTTCAAGTAGTCTGACCAGCTAAACACCCTTAAACGTAGTAGGAACGTTTTTTTTTTTTAATTTAGTACCATTCGATCCCATGAATTTAACCCCCTCCAGCTAAGCTAAATGATTTATGTTAGGCGAGGCTTCACGTCAGTATTGTTATAGGATACGAACCTGCGACCTCTCAATCGTAACGCTGACTCAATAACCACTGAGCTATAGACGCTTAAAGCATGATTCTAAGTGGGTAAAACTGCGGTTATAAGCTAGTTATCGTATAAATATTCGAGAATTAGACGTATGAATTGATCCAATCACTAATTACATACGCGTTCCGAGGCTATTGGCCTTGGCCCCTCATTCTGTGCCCTGGGGCCTCACTTTCACAAGAGGTAGGCTCTCTACACGCCATCCTAGGCCGGAATACTCATCTTGTTGTTGTAGACTTGTTAAATTCCGTCAGTTTCGTGTCAAAAATATCAAATATCACGAGAGAAAGTATTAAAATCAAGATGACAAGACACCTTCGTATGCCCACATAAGGTTGATCTTAGAGAAAACCATATGATATATCTTTATACAGGATATAAAATCTTGAGGAAATACCCCGCTGTTACACCGAGCTCCCTTATGTAATTAGGAAGATATCTATTAATAAAAAAGCCAGCCAAGTGCGAGTTGGATACGGGCACAGAGTGTAACGTAAGTTTAGCTACATATACAGCAATATATTTTGATTGCGTTGTGTTAGAAGTTTGATATTTGAATAGTTTCAAGACGTTATAGACCTGAGTAGAGTACGTGGTATGAATTTCAACTTGATGCATCTACGCATCCCGAAGAAATAGACTTGCCATACAGACGGTCAGCCAGACCGACTGACAACGAACTGACCCTAAAAATGACATATGGAATACTAGCTTTTGCCCGCGGCTCCGCCCGCGTGGATGTCGGTTATCGCGACCAAACATAGCCTATGTCCTTTCTCATGGTCTAATCTACGCCCATACCAAATTTTATCAAAATCGGTTCAGTGGTTAAGGAGTGAAAGCGTAACATACAGACAGACTTACTTTCGCATTTATAATATTAGTATGGATTGTCATAAAGATAAGAATATTTGTCGACAAGCAAGCTTGAAAATTAGTAGTTTAGCGAACTATGCTGTTCAAACAGAACAACAGCACTAGTTTACTACCTTGCCTATGGATGAAGTGGGTTCAGGCCCCTTGGGGGAGGCACAGGCATCAGTTGAGAGGGGTTCCTTTATCCTGATTATTGCCGGCAGCCCAATGCGTCGTATGGTGCTTGACAAACTAGATAGAGACAATTTTTTTCAACCGACTTTGGAAACCTTCACTTTTACTACACCTATATGTCTTCACCCTTCGCCAGAGATATTGAATCCCTTTACACTAGTCCCACAGTAATTGAAACATCGTAAAACCACGTATGCGCCTGCGCATGCTATCAACATTATAATTAAAGAGCCATTAAACCTTTGCGATTTTCAATTTGATCATGTTACATGGTTTAATAACAGTAAACACTACAATAAATTCTTCATTATATACCTTTTAGCTCTGCTCTGTGTTGCCTTTGAGAATTTAATTTACGTTTACTGTCTCAGCTCTGCTCCTGTAAACGATAGCGTGATCTTCTATAACTGCAATAATAATGCAATAATAAATATTTCAATGGGCCTTGCGGTTTATGAGAAGAGTGTGTTCAATTAATGAGTGAAACTGATAAATTTGAATTTTGTTTGTTTCGTCCATGTTAAGGTCTCACTGCCCGGCCATTATGGATCGTAGTTTAATGTTATATGGCTATATACCAATACATGAGTGCGAAAAAGTGCGAGTTCAATGCGCTATATTGGCGCCGTGACCTCGTCTTAATCTGTGATAGGATATTGCATAGTTTATGATTATGGTATATAACCGCTTACTGCCGCTTACCTTGAGTAAATAGCATAAAAAATGTCCTTCATACTTTTTTCACATATAGGTATAGGACCTTTTAATATCGAGATTTTATACTGAAATGAAATAAAAAACAATGTATGTCATGTCAGTGTGACGTTTTGACATAATTCTAATATTTGTATAGTAAAGTGGGTTTCTTTTTATAAGAATTTATATTTATAAACCAGTTTTTATAATCTAAGCGTAAGCATGGACGACGATGAGAATCCAGAAGGCGAAGCGACCGAGGTGGCCACGATCTTCGAAGCTGGCAGCTTGGAAAGCTCTGAAGATCCACCTATGGAGGAATGGTCTTCTCTGGAACTGGTATCGGATAAGGGAAACGCCAAACAACTTCTGCATAAAGAAGGGCTGTATGACCCCGGTACACCAGATATGTGCCCCAAATATATCGCGCTCTCTGCCAGTTCTGTTATGAGACATGTGTATTATCTTTACCCAGCTATCACTGACCCTGGAATATTTCCAGCCTTGCTAAAACCTGAAGAACCGCCTATATATAGTGATGATGGACAGGCTCTTTATTTAGCTCTTTGTCAATCAATGAATCAATGTGTTGTACGAGGTTTTTATAAAGGGTTATTAAACCATGAGATTGACTTACGGTACTACGGTGTTAATCCAATTGGTGTCCGAGCAATGGCAATGGCCTTGAAATATAATAGAATTGTCCAAAGAATAAATTTTACTCATAATTTCTTAACGAAAGATGCGTCTTATCATTTAGGAGATATGCTTGCGAGTAATACTTGGCTAGTCGAGTTGAATCTTACAGGCTGTCGAATTGGCTATGTTGGTTTGCAGAACTTATTGGCTAACATGATCGGTAACAAAACTCTTAAAATTCTTAACTTGAGCAAGAACGACATAGGCGATGAAGGTATGGTACACTTAGCTAATGCTGTGTGGAAAGGCCTTAACGTGAAGGAGCTCGATTTAACCCGTAATGGCATTAGTGGAAAAGGATTGGTATTACTCGCAGAACCATTCGAAGCTTACAATAAGATTACTAAATGGAATCTGTCGTGGAACAATCTTTACACTATAGGAACTCCAGCGTTTCTTGTGGCATTATCGACAACCACTAAAGATGTAACCAGTATAGATTTGTCGTGGAACAGTCTTGGCAATCGAGTAGGTCCGGGCTTAAGGAAAATTCTTAGTATTAAAGCACTGAAACATTTAGATTTAAACCATAATCAGCTAGAAGGTGAGGCTATTAAAGATATCGCTTCTGGTTTAAAGGAAGCGAAGAATCTAGTGTCATTGAATTTATCATATAATCCTATGACCCCTACGGACGCTCTACAGATCCTTGCGAAACTGAAATTAAAAAAAGTTAAAGTTTCTAACATATACATGGATAATGTTAAAGTAAATATGACGTTTATGAGGGCGCTTCAAGAAATTCAACGCATTAAACCGAAGTTAAAACTAACGTATGGTATAGTTATGGGTAGTTTTAAGCCTATTGGACCAGATTATAGAGAATTACTCTTCAAGCGGATGGAGTTTTTGTGCAGAAAATCGAAGAAGAAGGTTGTTGATATCGCATTAATACTGTTACAACTACAGAAGGATAAATTCTTCTCAATGATGAGCAAAGACTTTATGACAGCAGTGAATGACGCAGGCGCTCCTATTGACGCTGATTTGGTAGACCAGCTTTGTGTGACCTTCCCGGGTGCTAAAGCTGGTAAAGGTGAGAAGACGATAAGCGTTAATGACCTGGTGGAATTTTCAAAGCGGTTGTACCCAGATCGAAAACTACCTCCCACCCCTCCTCCAGAACCGGTGGCGGAACCTGTACCAATACCGGTTCCGGATCCGAAAGCCAAGGGTAAAGGAAAAGGCAAGAAATGAATATTAATATTTTGTTTCTAAGAATTTATTTTGTATTTGTTTTAATTTAATTTTTAATTTTAATTTTGTATTGTTAACAATTGTTATTTTTAACTTACTTTAATTTCTTGTAAAAAAATATTTTATATTTAATTTTAATGTAATTTAATGTATTTTACGTGCCCTTAACAATAATTGTTATTTGTACTTTACTTTAATATCTATAATATATTTTATGTATTGTTACCATTTGTTTTATTGAAATTCCTACGTCTGTAGGGATGGGCAGAGAAGTATTTTTAGTTCTTCCGGACACTCATTTTACAAACATAGATACTCTTGAAGTGTCACCGAAAATATCTAACAGAATAACACTATTAAACTTTTGTTTTTTTTTTTTATAAGAGAATATTAGAACTGAAATGACTAATATGCCCTCTAACTTTAAAGCTAAATTTCTTGCCAAGCTGATCGACTTGAAACTGGGACTCTAAACAGGGACTTACGATCTTATATGCTTTTGTCATTCTATATACTTCGAGTATCTTCCTCAATATTTTCAGAAGTACAATTTATGTGTGTAAGAACATCAGTAAAAATCTCCCTAGCACTGTTTTCTTTAAAAGTTCTTGACAATCAACCCGAGTCTCAATATAATAAAACACAACAAATTACTTTGCTCGCCGCGTCATTGTCAATGGACACACGCCCTGCGCCGGCGCACGGTAGCGTGCATCACGCAACCAAGACTTGTCTGCTTTACTATTATTTATTAGTTACCAATATCCTCCTCCAATACACCGCGTATTATAAAATGTCGCTCCACTGCTTTCTGAGTAATTCCGACTGATTTTGAGTGAGATGTACAATAACGTAGTGTATTATAAGTCTATGTGTAGAATGCAATATGGCGTTTTGTGATCACTTGTGAAGGTTTATTGATTGCCATATTATAACTTGATCTCTATCAGTGTAACTTGAAGAAATAGTTTTTGGTGCTTTTGTTTTCTTTTGGTTTGAGAAACTGATTAATATTTTTATACGTGGGACAGAAGTAAGGGCATGTAAAGTAAATCCAGTTAGTTATTTGAAGTTTCCAAGATTCGGAATAAAGTTAACGAAAATATGGAAAGGAGTAGGATAGCAGACCCTTTTTATTTACGTGCGAAAAGTCCCCACGGATACCATCCTCGGAGCCGGTGGTTGTGTCGGACTCAAACCGACTAAAACGCACGCCGTCTTTGGTTCTTTGGTTGCCGGAGGTGAGATTGCAGAGAACATATCTTTCGCAAGGATAGCAGACCCTAGGATTCAATGTTCAAGCTACGGAGGCAACCGGGAGTAACGGTGACCTGAGGGTGTTATCATAAGTACCTTTATTATGTGCTTCATAGGTCTACAAAGTTGTGTATTATGCGCGCTTATTTTTCATCATCTCTTGAATCTCCTCGACCAATGACATCAGCCGTTTTGATCACTTGGAAGACCCTTCTGAAATTACATTTTTTTTTGTTTTGTTTACAAAAATAAATAAGTATAAAATGATACATATCTAACGTAAATTTTTTTGTTGTTTCAGGTACTAACCTCATACTTTTCAACATCATCATCACGTTAACATTGTCTCCGATTGCATCTGAAGCTTCCACCTCGGAATCCGCGATCTTCTAACTTCTATTGGCTTATACAGCTGAAAGAAAGTTGTACAATGGGCGGCCTTATCGCTATTTGCGATTTCTTCCAGACAACCAGACTTACCTCCCAGCTCTGAGAAGAAAACGACGCTAGAGACACATCGGGGGCGAGTCGGGGTCAACGTTGTCCCCCCTCCCGAGGAGGACTAGACCGTAAGAGATGGCCCTTGGTAAGCCGGGGTGCGAGGGATATGTCGAAGACAACCTCACCTCCGGCCTAGCATCACGACCCTCAGTCGGCGTGAGGCTTTAGTTGGTTCGAGACATGACCTCCCGTTTCGGCTCCGGCGGGGGAGGTATCCGTGGCGATTTCCGCACGAAAAGAAAAGCTAGAGACACGTCCGTTAATCACTTTACTGGCTTTCAGGTGAGTTTGGCCTATGAGGCCTATGAGGTCTTGGTGGAGTCCTTACTCTCTGCCGAAAGTTGAAATACTAAGTTTACTTTACCATTGCCTCTTAATTTTACAATCCATAGTCAGCAAGTGGTCAGTCAACTATGTATAGTTAGGTTTCTATTTCAAGTTACGTTCTACGGTTTTACGTCGTGAGGGCCAGTTACACAATTTATGCATATAGGGTATGTATACTTTTACTAAGCGAGTTCATATGCATAATTAATGTTTTGATGATGCGTTCAGAATCAACTTTCTTTATTTATTAGCGTTATTATTGATGTCCTGTACAGATCAATGTCACTCTGAGAAATTTATCAAACCAGGATCTAAAATAATATAGGTACTCTGGACTCTGCTGGTTATCAATATTTTCCTAAACCTAGACATATTTAGCCGCCGGTCCACGGTTGCCATATGAACATCTATGGCAGTCGTTACGGGTAGTTGGAGCCCTAATAAGTCCAACAACTGGTCTAGCTGCAATGCTTCGGTATCGCATTTTTTGGGTTGTGGAGGTCAGATTACAGTCACAGACTGGTAAAGTCCGCTTTATCAGTCTGGGATCCGCCTCCAAGTTGAAAAGCTTCAGATGCTACTGGGGTTAACGCTAGAATGAAAGAGAAGAAGACGCATTATCGTGGGAATCGAACCTACTAATAATGATAATCAAATCACAATTCGATATCTAATAATGACCACCATTTTTTCACATCGCAATTTTTATTTCGCTTGTCGGTCCAAATTCCAAAAAGGCCGACGACATTTTTGAATTTGAAAGTTTTAATACGGTCAGAAACATTGACTCGGGGGTATGGGCCGAGGTATAGACAATTGGCTCTTAGCCTGAGGCGGTGGACGCCTCTGATACGAAAAGTAAAAGTGTGAACGAGTGTGGAAAAGCTGCGATGTACGAATAAGTAATAAGTGTGCGCCTACACTGGCCACTTGGTACACTTTCTACTGGCACTTTGGTGATGGCTAGGGCTGGCACGCGTAGGAAATTGCGGTTACGAACCCGACCTTGGACCTTTTGGACCTAAAAATGAATTCTTTAATTTCGGTCAGGTCACAATTTTCGTTAGGTTTAGGTTTCAAGAATTTATTCTCAAAAAGTAATACAAGGTCACTTACATGAGAACATAACGAAATAAGTACTACTACTAAATAAGTAAGTTGGACTACTACTAAAACGGCCGTTCCCTATAACATACTTACAGTTGAAGATAGATCGCAACAGTCAAATTTGACGCATCAACTATTTAAATCGAAAACATGGTAACTGATTTTTTGCGAAAAAACGCATCGCGGTATAATTTAATAGGAGTTACTATGTTTTGAATTTAAACAGCCGAGCACTTTATCCGTAGATGCGTCTATCTTTAACTGCCAGTATGGAATTGGGAACGGCGGTAAATAAGTACTTAAATACACAGTAATTAGTTGAATTTATTTCCGACAACGAATAAGAAAATCGATTAATTCGAGTTTTAAGTAGATATTGTGTCATTCAATTTAATTGGTTAATAAATTTAGCATTGGAAATATCCCTATCTGCTTTCCGAGTTCATTCTATGAAAGTTTAATTGTGCGTGCTTCTTCATTTCACATATAAAACAATACAGTGCCTCACCACTAAAATTTCACAATCGATTTGTGACAACCCTATTGTCGATAGACAAACGGGCAATGTTACAGTTTGTGTATAATGATAGGTGAAAAAATGGATGCTTACTTTCAATTTTATTACGACAATCGTCGCTCAATCAGCTTTATGCCGAAGTGGTATCATTGAGTTTGGCAGTAAATTGCTTAAATTGCTTCAAAACTTATGGCAGTGCTTCGTATAACGTCGGATATATTGAGGCTGTATCGATGAAATCGTCTATGTATGACTACCATGTCTGGGGCATTATTCTGCTTGACAATGACTTCTAAGGCATTATTCTGCTTGACAATGACTTCTAAGGAATTATTCTGCTTGACAATTACCTCAAATCGTAGTATCGTACCTGGCATATATCTTGACCATAAGTCGCAAGAGCAACGAACTCCTGGCGCGAGCGGATTGGTCTGATATATTATGTATATCTATGATTGGTGGATTTGAGCTCCTTCATCGCCGTAGCAACTCCGGCTATCCTCAAAACATACATATATAACATATAATCACGCCTTTATCCCCGGATGGTATAAGCAGAGGTGAATTAACGCCCCTATTTCACCAATCATTGTATTTGGTCCCACGTAATAGAGTGTGAGCCTATTGCCGCATTCCGGGCACTATCAATGACTCGAGTCATGCATCTGAGGCTGTGGCTGGGCTGTATATATCATATCTGTCTGATGTTAGTCGCCTTGTACGACACCAGACACCAGATAGGAAGAGATGGGGTGGCCCGAATGCTACTCTGCCGGGTACCACGCAGCTTCTTCTCTCGGCTATCCTCAAAAGACATTCAAAAAACGCGTACTGCGGATAAAGAGCTCACTTTGATTGTTTATACTGGAGATTGATGGCGCTTGGTGGAATCTGCTACACATATTGAATAACACACTTGTACTTTTCCACTGACTTGACTGACTGACTTGAACCTTTGAGAATGCCGTAAGGCGAAACCGGTCAGGTCTAGAAATAAAGTCAGTGGAAAAGTACAAGTGTGTTATTCAAGCTCACTTTGATGTCGATAAAGATATTTTAAGTTTAATCTTGGAGCCCTTGGGAACAAAATCGTGGAACGAAGGGTCTTTCTTCGATTCACACCACAAGCTGTTCGCACCATGGTGTGAATCGCACAACGCCGCTTTTTGAAGTGGTCGATTCGAACCAGTGGTGTGAATCGCACCACGCCATTTTTTGAAGTGGTCGTTTCGCACCACGGTAAGAAAATCCAATGCGATCTTTGGACTTATTATACTAAAGAGAACCATTTGGTATATATTCAGGAAACAAGTCTTTTATTGCTGAAATTGCAGTTATTTCGAAGTCCATTGAAAAGTGCGTAGGATCCCATTCGTTGATTTGACTTTTTATTAGCTGGAAGAAAATGTCGTACGTGTCCCGTTTTCTATCCGGAAACAGAGCATACAGTACAGGAACTACGTTGATGAATTCTTCGTTTCTGCCTATATTCACATGCAGAGTGTATAATTGGTGAAAACCTTTGGGACATATCTTAAATGTGCCGTCGACAAAAAAATGTTTCGATGTTTTTAAATAGTGTCTCATTTCTTTTTTTCCAAAAATGATAATGCGCTTGTTTTTATATGCATAATCAACAAAAATCAAATCTTCATATTTTTTCGGTATTTCGAAATCCTTGGCTTTATTAAAAATCAGTCTGTTAGCACCTAGTGCTTTGTTCCTTTGACGGTATAGTCGGTTCTTCACATTTTTAAATTGTGGTAATGAATTTAATAAAATTATTCCTTTATCGGCAAGAACTACCATCGACTCTTCGAAAACTTGCATTACTGGCTTATTGACGTTGTTTTCAACATTTTCAGTAAGCAAATGCATCTGCCTATCTATATCAATCACTGCTTGATCTTTAGAAGAATGATTATGTACAGTCTCATGTACTATTGCAAATGGGGATGGGGTGACTTTGAGTATTGCATTACATTTGTTTGAATCTTTTTTGACACTCCGCCATACCTCAGAACCGTCCTTGTTATTCCGTTTCCAGATGTAATTGTAGCCATCTTGTAGAATAGAAGATAGAGAGAGATAGAAGAAATCACATTTTAGTCTAATCAGTCATTTACTCTTAGTTTGAGTTTAAATTTTTAACACTTAAATAAATCTACGGAGATCGATTATGTGTAGCTTAGGCACTTAATTTAATTTGGGTCATTCATCAACTCGCGGGCAATAAACTTGCGTGAAACCGCGGGTTGGCATTTTTGAATTTTATTTTATTTTGCTGTCGTCAACTCGCGTGAATATTAAAGTACAGTCAGAAAAATGGATCGCAACCAAAAATTTAATAGAAACCAACTTTTATACTCGTGCATTTATACACCCGCATTGGTTAAAGTAACTGTTTACTTTTTTAATATTAACTTATCTTAGATTTCAATATAGACGTGCAAAATGAGGTAGGGGGAGACGGCCAATGATGCATAATACATGCTATTTGTTATGGTTATGACAACGATGTCATATGAATTAAACGCCGTAGTAATATCGTCTTTTTCTTGTGGTGATTAAATTTTATTGTAGAATAAGACAAATTTACATTTTAAACTAATGAAAATTAAGCTTAAATATTTATAAGACCAAAATAGGATAACACTAGGGGTAAAATGTAATAATGCAGATAATTTTTTATACATTTGAGATTTCGTCTAGTAAAAATGTTGAAGTATTTTTGTGTATTTTATGTATTGTGGAGGAACTCACGGAGCCGGTGGAGGCGGTTATGTCGGACTCGAACCGACCAAAACACACGCCGTCTTGGGTCCTTGGTTGCCGGAGGTGAGATTTCCGAAAGCATATCTCTCGCACCCTGGCAGACCCAAGACCATCTCATTCGAGATGGCTCCCTTCGGGTTGTGGGGACCTTAGTGTCCCCATCTAGCCCCGGGTACGGGGAGGCGCACTTTGCGCCGCTGCTGCGGTCTGCATCTGCTAGGGTGACAGGCTCCAGGCCATCGCTCTTGGAGGACGGAAATCGTTATGCGAACTCCGACGTCGGGTTCGCCTTCGCTCTTCGCGGGCTTCCTGGGCCCGGAGTCTAGTCCGGACCCGACCGACCGCCTCCTTCTCGAGTATTACTTGCTCGCAGCAAGAGGCGGCCGCACCCCAAGCGTTCACACAGCGTACCATCGCTGTGAGCAATGTGGCGAGTGTGAGGACTCCCACCGCCAGAGCTGCCACTAGGACCCGCCTCGGCGTGTCCCACGCCGGGCACTCGGTCAGCATGTGCAGCTCTGTGTCCTCGCTCGCATCACAGGGATGGCACTCGGACGTAGGCTCCTTCCGGATCCGACACAGGTAACTCCGTTAATCACCTGCGTCAGCCGGTACGAGAAGCTGCCATGTGGCCTCTCTAGCCATTCCTCTATGATGGGTCTTATCGCCAATATTACGGCGTGCCCTGCGCTTGGTTGCCCAAGTCGTAGCTCCCACTCAGCTACCATGTCCTGGTGGAGCTGGGACATCACGGCCCGAATTTCTTCAGGCTCGGGTTCCCGTCCCTGCTTCCGCGCCTCCTTTGGATACCGATATAGCATCGAAAGGGCTCTCGCATCCAGGTTCCACGGTAGGGATCCGGCAAGGAGAATCGCCGCCTCTAAGGATATCGTGCGGTACCCCCTAATGGCCCTACTGGCCATTGCACGCTGCGGCCCACCCATGAGACGCGCATTGTAGACTGTCAGGGTCTCCGCCCATATCGGGCACCCATATAGTCTCCGTAGTCCTATAATCCCGCATAGAGTCTCCTGCAGGAGTCATGTCAGGGCCCCCTCGTGTTGGGCAGCAGCCGCCACAAAGCGGCAGCTGATCTTCAATTTGGGGGCCAGTCGTCGGAAATCTAATCCCGATCTAATCTCCCAAATGTCTACAATTCTCGATACACACTTTTCAAGATCGAACGTTGAGTGTTTTGTTATTATATTGAACTAACATTTGAAAATGTGCAAATCGATCAAAAAATGGTACCTACTCTGCTAAAATTTATAACTGATCTAGTAATTATTCTAATCGATTACATAATAATTAAAGATGGATTTTTCTGATTCGAACGTATGGGGTAAGGAAATGAAATCTGCACGGGGGTGTGAGCTTCCATTTTGTACGCTAGTACTATTACCTACTAGCTTTTGCTCGCGGCTCCGCCCGCGTGGAAGTTGGTTATCGCGACCAAACAAGGTCCATCCAAATCGGTTCAGTGGTTTAGGCGTCAAAGCGTAAAATACAGACAGACAGACAGACAGACAGACAGAGTTACTTTCACATTTATAATATTAGTATGGATTCTGTGATATTACTTTGATCCTTTTTCGTAGTATGTCCATACCAGGACAGTCACTCACTTTTCTTTTTTCACTTACAAACTTCTTCTATTATACTATATTCTATAACATAGCCTAAAATATCTTATAAAGTACCTACATTTTAAATAGGTACCAAACTATATTAAAATTACAAAGTTTTCGTAACTGACTGTACACAAATACGTCAATTTTGACAATCGCGCGAGTTGACGACAGGAAAATAATCAAAAATTGAAAGTTGGCAACTCGCGGTTTCCCGCAAGTTTATTGCCCGCGAGTTGATGAATGACTCCTTAATTTTTAAAAGATAATCATACGGCATTTTTTAAAAATAACGATACCTCCGCCCGGTAACTGATGACAGGAATCGCCATAAAGCACTGCGCCAGATTTGCACGAATTAGAGAGAGACAGCAATATTTCGAAACACACTGTGTGATTTTGATGTAGAGTTAGCTTTCTAGGGTTAAATTCCAGTGTTTAAAACCCATTTCTTTGTCTAAATTTAATTATAACTCTTTTATTAATAACTCATCTTCACAGATAATAGTAGTTGATGATACTGTCACATAATAAGGGGTCTTAAAATACGAGGGTGAATTAAAAAAACGATCATTATTTGTTGAATGTTTTTAGACCAAATTGTGTGTTTCATACACTCGTATTTTAAGATCCCTTATTAGGTGACAGTATCATAAACTTATACATATTTTTAAACACTGGAACTAATACGTAATAAAATTATTGATATATAACACAATGTGTTACATTAAACAATACTAAATAAACATAACATAACATTGAATAAATTAAACATGGTCATGTTTAATTTATTCGATAAATGACGAGTATTTGTGAGAAAACTACTTAGCTATTTGTCAAAATTTTGCTATACTTTTCAACACATACATGAACCGCCATTTTGTTTTGCTCATTTTGATTGTAATAAATCGAATACATAGGGAAAAAGAATCTTCTCGGGCGGGACTCGAACCCGCAGTCTTTCCCTTACAGGGGGAATGCCTGACCAATTCGGCTACCGAGACACGCCCGATATGATTCAAATTTCCCATCTTATACGTCTTTAAGGCGACGTCGTCGAATAAATTAAACATGACCATGTTTAATTTATTCAATGTTATGTTATGTTTATTTAGTATTGTTTAATGTAACACATTGTGTTATATATCAATAATTTTATTACGTATTAGTTCCAGTGTTTAAAAATATGTATAAGTTTATGATACTGTCACCTAATAAGGGATCTTAAAATACGAGTGTATGAAACACACAATTTGGTCTAAAAACATTCAACAAATAATGATCGTTTTTTTAATTAACCCTCGTATTTTAAGACCCCTTATTATGTGACAGTATCATCAACTACTATTATCTGTGAAGATGAGTTATTAATAAAAGAGTTATAATTAAATTTAGACAAAGAAATGGGTTTTAAATACTGGAATTTAACCCTAGAAAGCTAACTCTACATCAAAATCACACAGTGTGTTTCGAAATATTGCTGTCTCTCTCTAATTCGTGCAAATCTGGCGCAGTGCTTTACGGCGATTCCTGTCATCAGTTACCGGGCGGAGGTATCGTTATTTTTAAAAAATGACGTATGATTATCTTTTAAAAATTAAGTGCCTAAGCTACACATAATCGATCTCCGTAGATTTATTTAAGTGTTAAAAATTTAAACTCAAACTAAGAGTAAATGACTGATTAGACTAAAATGTGATTTCTTCTATCTCTCTCTATCTTCTATTCTTCTTCGTCTATCTTCTTCAATTACTTACCCGTATTAAAGTGCACTTTTTGGTTTTGACAAGGTTTGAATATGTTTAGCTTGAGAACCTGAATTTCAATACATTTTCTTATTTTATAGGTATCGGTTTTACAATATTACGGCACATTTAAGATATGTCCCAAAGGTTTTCACCAATTATACACTCTGCATGTGAATATAGGCAGTAACGAAGAATTCATCAACGTAGTTCCTGTACTGTATGCTCTGTTTCCGGATAGAAAACGGGACACGTACGACATTTTCTTCCAGCTAATAAAAAGTCAAATCAACGAATGGGATCCTACGCACTTTTCAATGGACTTCGAAATAACTGCAATTTCAGCAATAAAAGACTTGTTTCCTGAATGATACCAAATGGTTCTCTTTAGTATAATAAGTCCAAAGATCGCATTGGATTTTCTTACCGTGGTGCAAAACGACCACTTCAAAAAATGGCGTGGTGCGATTCACACCACTGGTTCGAATCGACCACTTCAAAAAGCGGCGTTGTGCGATTCACACCATGGTGCGAACAGCTTGTGGTGTGAATCGACGAAAGACCCGGAACGAAAGGCAATAAGCCTTCGTTGCGTCGCGTCGTAACGAATATAGACGGACGGTGAATGGTTTCTTAATCGCTGTATTCCATAAAATTTAATTATGGTATTGATTAGGAAAAAGGCGTAACAAAGATACACCTTTCTTCTTCTTTACGCCTTTCTATTAAAAATAAATATGTTGCCCTTATACCTAAGCCGAAATAAAATATTCTTTACAAAATTTAATTAAAATCTCAATGAAAAGTTCAACTTGGAGGCGGTTAACTAATAAATCATAGTTCGAAAATCATTACTTTCAATAAATAATGTTTATTGAACGAAATTAAGTTTGAGATTAGGTTGAACTTCTATTTTTCTTAATTAATACTTTTAATTTGAAGCCGCGAATGAACAACGAAATTGAAAGTTGATTTATTCATTCGTAGTATTTATTGTAATAGATACAATATTTACCTAAACAACCACCTTTATTGAAGTCGGTTCAAAGAAAGTAAAACAGACCAGTATACCTGCTAGAACCAAGCGTTTCAGTGACTCATTCCTATGCCACACCCTACGACCTGGAACTCCCTGCCCGCTCACGTGTTTCCTTCTTCCTACAGTTCCGGGTCCTTTAAGCAGGGCGTGAAAAGGCATCTGATGAGGCCGTCACGCTGAGTGCCACCACTGTTAACATGGTAAATGTTTACGGTGGTGACCCTCTTTCCCAGACTTTGCCTTTAGCTTAATATCAGGCGAGGTGAAGTCAAATTGACGTGTCCTGGATAAAAAACCGGCCAAGTGCGAGTCGGACTTGCCCATGAAGGGTTCCGTAGCAGCAAGTTACATAATATAAAAGTTCTTGTAGGCGAGGCGAAGTCAAATTGACATGTCCTTTTTAAAAAAAGACCAAATCTAGGACAAACTTCACAACATTGGCTCTCCCAATGTATGCCTCTGTCCAGCAGTGGACTGCGATAAGGTAAATGATTGATTGACTTTAAATTCAGTATTTTATATCGTTGTAAATTTAAAAGTGATGACTTTGTCATTGTTTTTCATTAGACAATAGAAATATCAAGATTAATATATACATATTTGTGTATACAAATATTTACACTGAGAAGGAATCGAACCCACCCCTTCGTGTAACAGTCAACCGCTCTGCAGTCACTATTACTTACCGGGTAAGAAACAATTTCCTGGAAAGGCTTTCCTTTCGCAAATATACAGATGGGAGTATATAATTATGTATTATTATTTAAGTAAAATAAACGATTACCTCCAAAATAATCTTTCAAAATTAATCCAAAATGGCCGACTTAAATTGTAAAAGGAACACACAAACGAACGTTACAAATATCGATTACATGGCATTTTAATACAAAACTTATTACATGAGCAGCCATTGTTACAGGCTCAGATTAATGGCCAATAACACCATATACGTATCAGAGTATCCCATAACCCCGTACATCTTCTCTTCCGCACGAATTATTAAAAAAAAAAAGAGCCGAGGATACCCGATGACGCTTCGGGCATTTTCGTAAATTGCGCCCGCGTCCCTCATTTGGCCGTCATAAAATTATCATCGGATAAGAAATTGAATTTACTCTTGTATTACGTAAAATTAAAAGGTAGACTTTTTGCTGATTTATTTTATATGAAGGACCACTTTCGTTTTCGGTAATAAAAGATAATATTGTAAAGATGAGGCCACAGAAATATTTTTTAAAGGGTAACCGAAATTACTATCAGATTATATAATAGTCTAGTACTTCCGTCAACCCCTCCACTGAAGCTAAATTATTTCCGTTAGAAGTGGGTTCATATCTATAGTGTAATGGTAAGGATTAGATTATTCGAACCCGGAACGTCTCGATCATAAAACCAACTCCGTGTTCGTGACTTGGGCTAGTGGAATTTGATTAAAACGTTCTGCAGCCCAAAAATACATAAACCTAACCTATACCATGATCGCATTCAATCAATCAATAATTAGTATATCGCAGTCCACTACTGGACATAGGTCTCTCCCAATATTGGAAGGCATATAGAATACATAGGAAAAAAGTCTCGGGCGGGACTCAAACCCGCAGTCTTTCCCTTACAGGGGGAATGCCTGACCAATTCGACTACCGAGACACGCCCGATATGATTCAAATTTCCCATCTTATACGTCTTTAAGGCGACGTGGCGTCATCTACGGATTTTCTTACGAACTATCGGAATCAATGAATGATGTTACAATCATTTTTAAACATTGATTTTTGATAACTGCGCCCAAACAATTGAAGGAATTTTTACAGCACTAAGTATGCTAACTATACAAATCGAATACATAGGGAAAAAGAATCTTCTTGGGCGGGACGGAACCCACAGTCTTTCCCTTACAGGGGGAATGCCTGACCAATTCGGCTACCGAGACACGCCCGATATGATTCAAATTTCCCATCTTATACGTCTTTAAGGCGACGTGGCGTCATCTACCGATTTTCTTACGAATACTTAATGCTGTAAAAATTCCTTCAATTGGAAGGCATAATCGCATTAATTTCTCTAAAGTAATTGTAAATATTATTGTACGTAATTCTATCATAATGAAGTACCAAAAAGAAAATCAAATTCTAACACACACAAAACTAACGTAAGTGCATTCCTATATAAAAAGCTATTAATCAAAAAACCAATGAAAAAGATAAACACGAGCCATCATACTTTCTTGCGCCGGCGCATTTCCCTTTCATACGGCGCATGTGTGTTGATCACGAATGTTTAAACGATTTTGCGAAGCTACTTAGCGTAATCTATGGGAGAGTAATATGAGTTTAGTCAGATTTGTCGTTAATAAGAGACTTCAATAGATATTTTGTTTAGTAAAGCGACTACTGTTCTTAATCAATGGATTATCATCAGTGAAGAAGGGTGAAGGGTTGGTTAATCCTAAACTGGCCTTTTGCAGTGTGCATTAGAGTTACAGCATAAGCAAAGGAATCTACCTGTAGGCAAATCGAATCCTTAGAGCTGATAGCCCACGAAGATACAATAGGTACGTAATATTGTGGCACATAATAGACATAGGCCTCTCCCAATATGTGCCATAGTCCCAATCACTTCGCGTTGCGCATGCAGTATATCCCAGCAAACATTTTCGGGTTACCCGCCCATTTTGCTGTAATATACTATGTTTTAATGTAGTAGAAATAGACTAAGTATTTAATCAAAGTACAGGGGGTTTCCAAAAAGAGCCGCATGTCTTAGCAAGTAGGTAGTCAGCATGTAAAAGTTTACCAATACATGCGTACTCGCATATACATGACTAGCTTTTGCCCGCGGCTCCGCCCGCGTGGATGTCGGTTATCGCGACCAAACATAGCCTATGTCCTTTCTCATGGTCTAATCTACCCCTATACCAAATTTCATCAAAATCGGTGCAGTGGTTTAGGTGTAAAAGCGTAACATACAGACAGACAGACAGATAGACAGACAGACAGATAGACAGACAGACAGACAGAGTTACTTTCGCATTTATAATATTAGTATGGATGTTTCAGAAGATTTACATGCAAATCCATTGTTCCGCGCAAGTACTACCTGTCGAATCGCACGTTTGTGCAAGTTTCCATCAGAATTCCAGAATCCCATATTGCATACAAATAACGGGTATAATATCCGTCCGTGTGTTTACGCAGTAAGTAGGACACCTGCGCATGAGTGGCCGCCTGACCCAAAGACCGCTGTGTTCACATTATATTAATAGACATGTTGTTATTTATCTCGTTATAAGTTTGAACGTTTAAAGTTATAAGTCAATCTTTCTCATGTTTATGTAAATTCTGGACGGAATTTCTAGTGAAATAAAACGTTGGCTGGACTAAATAGTCAATTTCTTTGTTTAGAATGAGGCTATTTGTTAAGTTCTTTTATAACACTTTCATCGGGATTTATCCCATTCATATTCCCACTACCAGGACTCTTTTGTGTAAAAGAGGATTCAATCATTTAGGCCACTGCTGGATATAATTTTCTTCCAATGTACTCAATTACTCCCGTTTCGCCGCCTTTCTCATTTAGTCAAGTGCCCCACATATCGCTTTTACGGAAGAATATGGGAATGGAAATGCAAAATCTTGATATGACGGAATCGTTCCCTAAAAACCGAATATTCCCGAAAGAGATAATGCAGCCTTTTATTATTAGACACCGTAAATGTAGGTGCATTACCATAAGTATAACATTCCCAGGGCGTATGATAAGTGGTGTGCGATCTTCCGTCAGAAAAAACTAAATAACCGAGCCACACAAGGAAATAAACCTATCCTCTAAATTCCTACCGTCTATATTTCATATTGAACGTGGCATGTAGCGACATCTGTCGTCGCCCGCCATGCATTACATTGCCGGTAACAAACTGGTATCATGCTGTATATTTTATATTTTCTATCGCGTCACAAGATAAATGTTTGGGCTTCCTACTTTATTATATTTTGCATTGTTGTTAGATAGTATGTTTTGTTTCTGTTCAAAAATCTTAGGTGCAGAGATAAAGTATTGGGTTGGTGAAAACCTATCTTATACATAACTGCTTTATGTCAATAGTAATGAATTCGTAGAATAAATTTCTTTTGTCATCTCCTTTATTCCGAACCAGTATTTCCGAAAAAAACCACCTTCAAACCTTCAAGAAAAGAGCGTACTCTCTTTTAAAAGGAAGGCAACGCACTTGTGACTCCTCTGGTGTTGCGGGTGTCCATGCGGCGGTGATCGCTTACCATCAGGCGATCCGTCTGCTCGTTTGCTTCCCTATTCCATAAAAAAAAGCATCTGATCAGGCCGTTAAGCTAAGGGCCGCCATTGCAACATTCTTGGTGTCTGTAATGGTGACCCTCTTTCCTGAGATTTTGTCTGCAGCTTACCATTAGGAGAGGTGAACTCATATTGACGTTTACTATATATGTGTTGTAAGAATTGTTTGATGATTAGCTGCTTTTCACGCTTTGAAAAATCTTTAAGATAATGGTCAGTATAATAATACTAGCTTTTGTACGTACCTCCGCCCGCGTGGATGTCGGTCATAGCCTATGTCCTTACTCAAGTTCTAATCTACACCAAAACCAAATTTCATAAAAATCTGTTGAATAGTTTAAGCGTGAAAGCGTAACATACAGACAGACAGACAGAGTTACTTTCGCATTTATAATATAACTAGCCTTTGCCCGCGGCTCCGCCCGCGTGGATGTCGGTTATCGCGACCAAGGTCTAATCTACCCCTATACTAAATATCATCAAAATCAGTTCAGTGGTTACGGCGTGAAAGCGTAACATACAGACAGACAGACAGACAGACAGACAGACAGAGTTACTTTCGCATTTATAATATTAGTATGGAAGTATACAAGTGTGGATACATCTATTTTTCAGTTTCGATACGCTCAATATTACGACAGATACCCATGACAAAACCATAACCTATACATCATAACAGCGTTAAATCGATGGAATTCCACCCATTCACCATGCTCCTTAGGCCTACGATCACACCGTGGTGATGTTCACACGGGCCCAGTACCCCGTTCTATCGAAGCCAGTCAATCGTAACTAATGAATTGAGATATTTTTCTTCGTCTGCATCGATCACTTGGCCAATTTGCAATTACCGGCCGCTACAACCCGCGGTGGTACTGTTAGTGCGGGTGTACACGAGCCAACAGAAAATTTTGAGTTGAAGAACTAGTGTTAAAACTGTTGAGTTAGTCGCTGGTTTGTTGTTGAAGAAAAACTTGTGATTAATTGGTTTCGTAGAAATCGTATGTACAGTAACCTGCAAAAATGCATGGATAGCTTAAGATCGATAATCCTATGAACTGTCAAACCCCAGTTTATAAAAAAGAAACTAGATGGCGCCAGTGGTTTTACTAGCTATGAGCGTATTTAGAGAGCGACATTAATACGGTTGTTATTATTATGCTAACTACCGTTTCATTCTTAATAGTAATATTGTATACCTACCTCCGCAAATATATTTGTCATCTTAATAAAAAAGTAGATAGGTTTATTTTGGCAGTGTATTATATTCGTAACTTGCGGCGGTAGTGCATGCAACTACAAAAATCTAGTAGTATTCTATTTCAACGCAATAATCATGTGCAATGTTAGCCAATAGTGATGTGTCTATGCGATATATCGTGAAACCAAGTTTTAGAGTTTCGAGTTCGAACCCTGCCGAGAGCATTCTCTTTTTGTAATTATATTATGTTGATTCATTTGTGTTTGTATAAATTAATGTAATGAAAATATTGATAATATACAAAAAGAAGTAAAAATGTTGTTTCGTATATTTATTAAACTACTTTGATAGTTTTTTTTTTCACATTTGAAAGATAGCGCGGCGCCATCTAGTTAGATTTTATGAACCATTTTTTTTCGTCAACATATGGCGTTGAATACCGGCGCAAACGATTTAGTATTTGTAATGTCCATGCATTTTTGCAGCTCGCTGTACCTATTCTTTAGTATTGCAAGATACTATTCTCTTCCTTATATTTTAATAGCTCACACGTCATGTTTTCAGTTGTTTTTTTGCCTGTCAAAAGGATTTGTTTTTCACACAATAAATCCAGATTTTCTTGAGCTTTAGTCCATGATCATAATGTATATCAGTACATTTAACTTTTTCAATAATTTTCATAAAAGAAAAAACAACATTTTCAACATCAAAAGTACCTACACATTTTGAAACTCTCAGTAATTACACATTTCTAAATTACTATCAATTACGCCTACGTAAAACTGTTGTTAAACTTTAGCCAAATTTAATATGTCTAAACGCTTGACATTTTAACGATGAAATGTCATTATAATGTCAAGCGCTCATTCATTTAATTTCTTTTACAATCGAATACGTTAAGCTTCTGTTAATCGTGCCCCTAAGAGGAGTTACTGCGGCACCAACATATGATATTTATGTTGGTTCGTGTGGTGAGGCACTTAACTGGCATAGGTCGGTGCTCGCAGTAAATGTATTATCGACGGGAGAATATGATTAGTGTATTGTATTCCTAGTTTATTTATTTACAATGCAAAATAGTAACATGAGGGATTGGGTTCACGGGAACTGACTTGCTCATCCGTTCTCGTTAATAGAAACAAATAGTGTTGCGCCAATCATGTGAACACTGACTAATTTTGAAACTGGCTTTACATTGAAATACATCGATAACTAATCGATGTATTTTATGTAAGGCGGACATTTTATTTTGAGATGAAGGTTACGGATGCAATCAGGATACATACAACACTGTAATGATGATGTATTTTTTTGGAATGTCAAGTTTTCATGTGTTGTTTATTTATTTTTATAAAAGGTTTGGAGCTAAGTTTTTCTAATTGAAGTATGTTAAGTTACTTTTGTCTTGAATTGTTGAGTTGCCTGCACTTTCGAATATGTTGTACTGGTCGTGGTACAATTCATGTTAACATATTGATTTTGTCTTGAATTGTTGAGTTGCCTGCACTTTCGACTATGTTGTACTGGTCGTGGTACAATTCATGTTAACATATTGAAATATATGCACTTATTAACGGAATCTATCGCGATAGCGGAGTGTCACACTCCGCGATCTCGTTGGTTTAAAAGTAAATAATAACAAATATATCGCGATACAATCCGTCAAAAAATGGTTTTGTTTATAAGAGTGACATTCGCGTAAACTTCAGAAAATATCATGTTAGTATAAATATGATCGCTGGACCGGGGAAGAACTATTTTCTTATTTAATATCAAGTTTATGGAGCGACTAATACTTCTAAGCGTATCAAAACTCTACGCATATCAAGAAAAACAGTCTGTCTACATAGTGGAGAGGTTTTTTTGACAAAATCAACGGGGAACCCCTTGAACGGACGTCCTGCCACGATCAATAACCGAAACTAAACCATATACCATGAACTGAATTACATTTTAAGAATTCATGTTTTTCTGTCCATGTGTCGTGGAAACCCCTGAACAAATTTCGATGGTACTGCTATTAATGTATTGCTTTCGATCCGTGACGGAGTAGTAGAGCGTTGAACTGCTCAGACTGAGGTTGAGGGTCTACTTTGTATTGCTCTCAGTGTTTATATGTATAACTAGCTTTTACTCGCGGCCCCGCCCGCGTGTATGTCGGTTCCCTTTATTCGAATTTTTCTCGCCGTAAAAACCATCCTTGAACTTCAACGAACATAAAAAAAAAGAATTGGCCAAATTGGTCCAGGCGTTGTTGAGTTATGCGCTTACCAACACATTTAGCGATTAATTTTTATATTATAGATATACAAGAATATTTTACAAAAAAAATTTTTTTTTTACTGTGCTGCACTACCAGCTTGCAGAGGATCAGCTTCGCTACTAGGATTTTGGTCGTGCCCCATACACTGATATATAAAAAATATAACCTAAAAATCCTCTCCAAAGATACACAATCATAACCAACTAACACTAATCTATAAAATAATATTACATTCAATACGAATACCCCGGAACAGAAACATGCCCGATTACCCCGCATACGTGTCCCGTGGAAACGGGGAATCGTCTAGCCAGGGGAACAGATCCAATCTGGGCACACCGGGCGATAGAGGCAGGATTGAGTTCCGCGTCGACGGGCGGCGCCTTTGTGCGCACGCGCTCCTAATCGCACGATACGCAATCAACAGGTAATGGAGACGATCCTATAAGTTATACTTGATTTTCGTGTACCGTTACACGGTTTTATGGACCCTTAGGAATTTGTTGAAGGTATTTTTTGTGCTTATATATTACTCTGGTATGTAGGAATTATCACTCGTCGTGTTATCGTTGAGGTTTTTTTCTGTCTATAGCAAAGATAATCACAGTTCGTAGTCGTTATTTTATTTTGACTGCGGCGAAGTTCTTCAATTAGGTTGTGTTTTTGGAGTCTATCTTTCGAGCCCGATTCAATATAACCTGCAAACCATACCTGTTTGACGGATGAGGTTTCCATCCTCCACGTAAAGGAGTCACTGGCCTGGGGGTGACCGGTGGAGCCGCCTGTCACCCTAGCAGAAGCAGGCCGCGGCGGCGGCGCAAAGTGCGCCTCCCCGTAACCGGGGCTAGATGGGGACATTTTGGTCCCCACAACCCGAAGGGGGCCATCTCGAAAGAGATGGTCCTGGGTCTGTCGGGGTGCGAGAGATATGCTTTTGGCAATCTCACCTCCGGCAACCAAGGACCCAAGATGGCGTGCGTTTTAGTCGGTTCGAGTCCGACATAATCACCTCCACCGGCTCTGTGGAGGAGGTATCCGTGGGGATTTATCGCACGATAAAAAAAAAACGTAAAGGAGTCAGATTGCAATCGCTCCTATGAAAATTAAAAATTTAAAACCCCCGTCACAAAAAAGCTCCTCCAGTAAATTGTGTTGGCCCTTTAACTTTTGATATACCTCGAAATATTTTGATTCTACAGTTGCCATGTCGCGGTACCATAACTGGTAAAGCACTCCGTCGTATTATCCGAACGAAAACTTATAACACCCCGTCGTTTTTGCGTCGGGGGTCAAAAACTGGATGGTGAAAGCCTCTCACGCAACCAGGAGCAACGCTAAAATCCTAATGATAACTGAAGTAGGTACCCAGTAGCTGGTCACTAATCTATTGCCCAAAAGCGAAAATTACTGTATTAATAATGATGTTCACCTCATTGGAAGTCATTAAAATATAGCTTTAACTTTAACGACTAATTGATAGATACATTAGAGTTCCGCAAACTCACGAAGTATGCAGAACTGTAGTTATACTAAAAATAAGGTGGTACGAGTGTTTTAGTTATAGGGTCCAAACTTACCATTGTACACCTGCTGAATGACGGACGTGACTCTGATGCTGACTGTACTCCCAAAGTTAGGGGTCAGAATGCAGTCGTCAGCGTAAAATTGACACAAACCAATTCATAATTAAAGGAAGTCGGGCTCTCCTACTGTGCTCTCTCTCTCTCTCCTGCAGGCTTTGGATGCAACCGGAATTGAATAAAGAAGAAGAGTTTAACGGATTTCTCGAAACCTAAATGTTAAGAGTCTAATTGCCGAAGACATTAGGGTCCCACAAGCACACAACAAAACCGAGGTCAAATATTGACTGAAGACGAACAATTAAGCTGCAACAATGCAGCGTACAGACGCGCCATTAAATTTAATTACCGTTGTGTGCGCGCGAGTTTCGGATGCGCGTATTATTGCGCAAACGCAGGTGCGCAAATGTCAGGTGGCGCGCGTGCGCCTTACATAGTACGCTGGTGGCCTTATGGGAGCGTCATTCTTGAAAGTATGAGAAAAAAATATTACGTGGACATATTATTTATATAAGGCTTTATTAACAAGATGTAAGTTCCTATAAAAAAGTTATTAATGATTTTCATATTTAACCGGAACGAGTGATAGTGAATAAGCCCAACTTTTCTTTGAATATTACAAAACCGAGATATATAAATGCAATCATGATGCTCCTGCGCTTATCCCATATTTATTTGGGGTCGGCACAATATGTGTGCTTTTCCATTCATCTCTGGTTACAGGCATCTCAACATTAACTCCCTTCCTTTCCAATATCATCTTTCACACAGTCCCTCCTCATCTTAGGTCTACTCCTCACTTGTACCCTTGTACACTTTCATGGTTGATGCCTTCTTTATGACGTTACTTTATATTTCAGATATAAATTCAATAAGAAGTGCTGCAAGTCTTGCATTTCCGTGGCAAGGGTTCTGTATAAACATTTTAAAATATAATATTTATTTATTTTTGGTACTTACAAGCGCTTCTTTTGAGGTGCGGACCTCTAAAAAATTACAAAATATTTCTGTCGTAAGTTTCGCAAGCATTATTGTCGAATCTTTTGTCTATCAGTCGTGTGCAAGTTCCACTTGAGTTATAAGGCTCAAAAGACAATAAGTAATCAACGATTTCTAGTATACCCATCGACAAATATCATTCAGACAATTTCGTAAGGAGTCGTGTTTGGCCTTCGACTCCGTGGGAATCGCCGGCCGGCGTTACGCGATTATGTTTTAAATTAAAATGATCTATTATTATGTGTTGTAAATCTGCAAGTGGATGTATTGTTTTTGTTGCTGATTATTGGATGGAAATGATGTAATCTTGTAGTTTACAGGTATTATATCTAACCGTAATAGGGTCGGTGTATGGTATCTACGTGTTACGGAGGGTATGTGGCCAAGATATTGAAGTCCAAGCAAACTTCACCTACGGACTGCCGAATGAGGCTCTGAAGCAGGCTTTCATTTTAGTGGGAGGTGTTCCAGAGGGCAGTCTGTCCTGTAAAAGTCAAGAGAAACCAAATTAGGACTATGAGAGCGGAGTTCTTGCTCTGCAGTTGCAAGCTTGGACTTTACCGTTATTAAGATGTTGATGATGCTTAGTATATCATTTGCAAGAAACAAGAAAAGAGCCTTTGATAACAAGAAAATGAATAACAAATACTCAACTGATTATTTACGGAACGAAAATTATTATAACTTACACGTGCTTATTTAAAATAAACACCAAATAAGGCACATGCATTACTCAATCACCACCTAAACCACGATAGACATACCTTCAACACTTAACATACTAATTTGCACCATACTGTGCAACAGCAGTAAACTTTTAAACCCACATTATTGAAATTGGCAAGCATAAGTAAGTTGCCCCGGTACTTGTAACGCAAGTACTTAATAACGTTTGACATTAAGCTTTGGTGAAGTAAAATTTGCAGGTACTTCGATGTACTTAATGGCAGATTTCCAAGGTACCTGATTGTGCAGATAGGTAGATTTTATCATAAATACACCGCAAGTCATTTGTTTTAACCCCCAACGTAAAGAGAGGGGTGTTATAAGTTTGACGTGTATGTCTGTCTGTCTGTGGCATCATAGTTCCCGAACGGATGGAGCGTTTTCAATTTAGTTTTTTTTTATTAAAGGTGACTTATGTGCGAGTGTTTTTAGACATGTTTGATGAAAATCGGTTAAGCCGTTTTAAAGCTGTAGGGGGTTAAGTGTTAAGTAGAGATGGGGAGTGTCGGGGTTTTTTTTAATTTTTTAATTTAGATTATCCACAGTGCGTATTTCTCCAAGCCTTTGACGGAGGAAGGATTTGACGTTTATGACATTCGTTTACAACTGTCATATACGTCAAATCCCATATATTTGTAATTTTATTTCATGATACGTCTAACGTCAACCAGCGAATTGCCACTTGTCTAGACGGGCTGACTCATGATCATCATTTTCATCATCTAAGCGTTAGTTCTGGTCACATCCGAGGCCTTTCGGTTATTCCTCCCCGTTCGGTTATTAGACTGATAGGTTAACATCGATTATACACAAGCCATGTTCAAACCCACCTCCTCATAACCACAATTCCTCCTAAACTTACAAGAAGGTAAGTAACTACGGCCAGAATATCGGCTCTTTGGTATTGTGTTGTGTGAACTTGTGTGATATAACTTTTATTTTTATTTTTATTTGCTAGCCTTTGCTTACAAGTAGGAAACTATACCAAAATATACATAGAAGTGAAAACTTATACATGGCTTCCAGATGTTTAATCTGCCTCCTATTTGACTGTATTAGCTGTAAGTTTTCCATGTGCAAGTAAATAAATAAGATGCTCACAACAAAACCCTCATGTTCCAATGCGCTACTGACCTGCAGCATTAGTTTTAGACAATTTTATCTACGTACCCTTTTATCAAGATGTGCGCGATCTTGCGTCGGGCTACTGCGCCCGCGCGTCGAGCTCTGCAATCAGGGCCCGTTTGCATAGTTATTTGTGAAGGTTAGTGCCCCGTACTTCCTCTGTGTGAAACTAGGAAAGGCTATGTTATTTTCTTCATCATTTGCGTGAACGGTGCGAAATAGTTATGAAATTATAGTCCCTTTATTTGAGAGGTGTTCGTATGGTGTAGTATCATTTTTTAAGATTACGGGACGCATCTTAAAATGTTACTGTGTTATACTACTTTGTTGAAAATAAAAACAAACGCTGCTAAGTCAGAGGCAACGCGTTCGATTTCTATTCAGTGCAAATTATTTTAATATTTATGAATCTACGTATATTTGAGTTGTAAAATGCGTTCTATGTTGTAATCTATATATTACGACGAATATTATTTTAAAGAGGTAAAATTTGTGAGTTAGAGACGTTTTTGGTGGTTAGCTCCGGATCTACTGATCCGATTTTGAAAATTCTTTCAGAAATAGAAAGCCATATTATTTGTGAGTGTTATAGGTTAGCTATCATCATGCTATCAGGAAGCGGGTGTAGTCGCGGGCAACAGCTAGTATGTATACAGCTAGTATGTATATGTATACTTATATCGTACAGCAATATCACTTTAAAATATATCTCTTGCATAAAACATTAAAGGTAACATCGCATTAATTACAATATTATCAAATTTGTCTGCCACTTAAATAATAATGTTGGCACACCATAAAAATTGCAGTTTAAAAATAGAATGATTTATGATTTACTGTTCATAATATTGCCAAAGATTAATTATTTTCTCTTATTATCGTTCTATGCCTAACTTGGAATGAACTATTACGTCTATTCATTGTAAATTAGTACCCTAAGGCGTATTTTTAGACGTTTCAAACAAATTTGTACACGTGTTGCGATTAACCATCTTATGAACAATATTTCTGCATGAATATTATCTATTGTTGTATCTCACTGTGTACTAATGAACTAAATTACTGTTGTATAATATAGTTAGTAATAAAGTTTATGCCTTTAACGATAGAATAGGTTAGGTATACGGCAATAATTATGGTACATTCAGCGTCAGAAATATCTTGACCACAATGTCTCAAAATGATCTTTAAACCAAGGTATTAAGAGCAAATCAAACTGTTTTATTGATTTAAATTGTATTATTGTCCAAACTAAAGATTTGTACATAATAGCAAAACAATCAGTTAATAGGAAGGGGGAAAGGCAAGGAATTATGATAATTTTGAGCACTTTTTTTATCAAAATTGATCTGATACTGACTGTAACTATCCGGTCAAGTTGATCTATGAGGCGCAGGTCGAATAAACTAAATAATAAAGCTCACTTCAAGGCTCTTTTTCCTTTTCAATCTTGTCCCTCGTTTCCAAGGTTGGCAACAGCACGCCAGGGTGCGAGAGATATGCTTTCGGCAATCTCACCTCCGGCAACCAAAGACCCAAAACGGCGTGCGTTTTAGTCGGTTTGAGTCCGACATAACAACCTCCACCGGCTCCGTGGGGGTGGTATCCGTGGGGAATTTTCGCCCCAAAAAAAAATAGGTTGGCAAAAGCATACAAATGACATGGCTTCAACTGCAAACGCTTGTAAAGCATTTGCAACCGTTAACCACGGTGTTGGTCCTGTGTTATTTCGTACATAATTATGACTGTATGTCAGTGTGTGTATTTTTACATAACACACACTCACACACACGTACGGCATATGTTAACGTACACAAAATACTTCATAGAAGTGTACTATCTGTTATTTGTTTCATAATCTTTGATATCCTCTGAATCCCCTTCATTGTAATCTCCCGCCATACATCTTGTTACTCCTATAATGAACTTCACCTAATAAGGCGAAACGCATGCGCTTGCGCGCCACTCACACGCTGTCGATAACACAATTTGCATATTAGATGCAAAACCTCACGTAAGGAAAGACTACACGATTTGTTTGTTTAAGCTGAAGTTGAATTCTTGATACTTGCAGAGCTTACTATCAGTAGTGTGTATGTGGGCCTATCAATGAATGAATTTAAGAGATTTGATACTTTAGGACCCACCCTGATCTCCATAGCCTAAGCCAGTACCTACTCATTAAATGACAAGGCTCTTAACGCAAGCTTTCTAGGACATTTTTATGAAAACGAGAGTCTAGTCTGGGCTGGGTAAGGTTTCCTCTAGTTTCCTTCAAATGTATAAGTAAATGAAATCTAACAAAATAGTAGGAGAGCCGACCCTTCTTTTTTCGTAAGGAAATCCCCTCAAATACCGCTGCACCGGCCGGAGAGTTAAAATTAAATCGCCACGGTTATGTCAGACTCGAACCGACTAAAACCTCACACCGTTTCGAGTATACAAATGCCAGCTTGTGAGTTGGTCCATTAGGTATTCACCTCGCCTGACCTAGGACCATCCCCAGTTTCGAGCTCTCCCCTTCATGGAGGACCTAGGTTGAGAAGAGCCAACCCAAGGCTTCAAAATATAAGCTTTAACTGACTATAGTATTGTTACTTCAAAAGGAACATAATGGTCAGCTTGTACGAATATTTTTCTGATGGCGTCTAATCCTGTACTAGCCAGACGTTAGTATTTGCTCAACAAAACAGTAATTTCAAACGGGTTGTGTTCAGACGTCGGGTAAATAAGTTTTTACACGCATGTGCGGTTAGACCAACTACGGAGGATACTCGATCCTTGGTACTTAAGTTTTTTATGCCCCATCCCGTGCGGTCAGCGAAGGAAGTTTCGTATTCAGCCAGCGATAGTGTTGCCAGGCTGTAGAATGTAATCTTACCAAAATGGGGACTTTAATGGGGATACTTAATCCTTTTTGGAGAGCTAATAACATAGGTGATACTAATATCATTTAGAAATAAAACCGCTATAAAGATATTGGTCATTGGCACTTGTGTCAAAGAACACATAGCTGATATAAAACTCAACGCCCAACAAAGTCGGCTTTTAGTGAACATGTGCAATATCAGATGGATCATACAGGAAAGGGTTTTTTAATACTAAATTTGTCATTAAAAGCAGGCTAAATTACATAATTACCCCCGCGGGTGCAGTGGGGTAAAAAGTCCCCATCTATAATATCACATCAAATTAATCTTTCACAACTGGCAATACCACCGATCCTCTCTTACCATTAGCGTACATCGTACAGGACCTGCGGTTTTTGATATGGATTACAGTTCCCATGCAGTTAATATCATATTTTTTACCTTTTTTCGTTAGCAAGATACAGTCACACGGGGTTTTTTCTTACGGCCGATTAATAATCTTCTTAGAATGCTTAGGATCATCCCACGCAACAGTTTAAATTCTCTGAAAAAGATTGGCCAAATAAACCTTGTGATTAACGTTGTTTGTCGTCCGGATAAAACCGGACATAGAGCATTAGGCTTTTAGATTCATATAGCACAACGCATCTTCACTATTGTAAGACTCATTTAATCAATTGCCTTTCATTAGAAGTTAAAAAAAAAAAAGTTGATAAATTTTTATGTAGGATATTATTAGAATTTACAAGATTCGTAGTACTAAAGCTTGATGTTGTACATACTATTTTTTTTTAATACTGAGACTTCTGAGACACAAAATCTTCAATAAAGTAGTGTGTCCTGCCCGCTTACCCAAATGTCCGGCTAAATTGATCGGTGTGTCCGGCTATTAGGTTTGGCGACCTGACAACTTTACTTGTGATAAATTCTTTTTTTTTTGTGTCCGTTACATATTTTTGTGTGAATGAAAGGTCAAGCACCTGACACGACATGCAAGGTATTGGCCAATACTAAAATTTGTATATTTAACGTTTTGGAATTGAATAGTTAATTTGTTAATATCCACTTATTCGAAATTGCATAATTGGCGAATTTACATGAGTTTAATTGTTTGAAATAATGTTTCATTGACCCCATCTACTTTTCATTGGCTTTTGAATAAAAGCACCTTTACTTGACCCCTTCTTATAGTTTCTCAAAGTACTTAGAGGCCTTTCAAAAATTTAAAAGTTAGGAACATTATATTTAGTACAAACTAACCATTTTTTTACAATGTTCCGGTGGGTGTAGTAAAGAAAGAAAGACAGAAAACTAGTTTATTGAGAATCAGCGCAAAATAGCACACAAAATACACAAAAAACTATTTACGACAGAGAAAAAAAAAGACTAAAAGGACTAAGTGACGTATGCTGACAAGAAGTCTGACAGATTATCTGAATGTCAGTGTCATTCAGGCTGTCAGCCATACGTCACATAGTAGAAGGTGACTAAACTATAGTTCACAACAGTTCTCCATCTGACAGTAAACATATAGCCCATGTCAGAGTACCTTGACGGCAAAAGGTTCGTTCCCCTATAACTTGGGTCCGAAAATTTTTGGCGAAATATATATGTATAGATATTTAGATGGGGATTTATAGATGTGACAATACATATTAATATATATAAATTACGTGTCACGTTATTTGGCGATGGACTCCTAAACTAGGTACTTAACCGACTTTAATCAAATTTGCACACCGTATGCAGTTTGATGCAACTCGAAAGATAGAACAGCTTACATCTTAATTCAGCGATAAATGACATCCACGCGGGCGGAGCCGCGAGCAGCAGCTAGTATATGTTTATAATTGTATGTAACATTTTTCTGATCTGCAAAAAGACGGTCGGGGTTTAGCTGGAATCGCCTCTAAACTATTACAAATGGCCTTTCAAAATCAATAATTTGCAACCATTTTGCTCGACACTTACAGAGCAAATCTAATATTTAACCAGACCCCACCGCTCTGTTACAAGTCAGGCTAATTTACTTTACGAGACACGAACAAATCATGTACTGTTCAAATGATCAATCTCGGTGTGATAAATGATAATTACAGCTGAGGTTCATAGTGCAAGGGTGCGCGGGCGCAGTACAGGCGGAGTGCGTGAGGCGGCGCGTGCGCCGGTCACGCAGCGCTCCTGACGCACAGTGCTTAGGCCCTATCCACGTCACGAGCACGATACGATTATCCTGTTTGCCGGTTAGATTATCTTTGTCTATCAGTTATGTTCCGTTTTCCAGAGGTAAGGGAACATACCCGATCATAGCTTTCGGCAGATTATTTCACTTACGTCACTGTAATCAGAAGAATTTAGATTAAGAGAAATACATGAGAGAATGTACAAGAGATGTACATTTCGCGACCATGGCTGCTGAGAAGTAGCCGAAATGTCGGGTTAGCAATAAAACAAAACCAAATAAATTACGATTGAAATACATACTTACTATTATGTCTGTCATAATCCGTTAAATAATTTCTGAACTGTGAAATAATGCAGGAATTTCTGAACGAATTAGACACTAGACTTTTAGTATAAATTAATAATAATTGTTTTATATAAAAACATACGATTGCTTGAAGTTTCGTAATCACGATTTCTCAATGACTTTTATTTAATTTGTAATTTACATTCAATTTTTTAGTGTGTAGCCTAACAGAATAAAAAGAAACACTTTAGAATCAAGCTGGATGTTCTTTTTATTTTAACGACGAAGACATGAGGAAAGTTCTCGAAGGTGTTTGAACTCGTCTTTGACCGTGACCTTCGACCCTCTCATTCAGGTAAAGGCTGTATAAAAAATATATATGAAATAAAACCTAAACATTTGCCATCCCAAGTATCGTTTACGTCTTAGAATATATTACAGTGAATCATCATTTAAACCTTAGGTTCTAAGGTCTTCGTACTCGATCATCTGATCTCGTTTTATTGCAAATCAAAGACATTTAGATAATTTCCATGTAGTCAAAATAAATTATTTAACTGTTCTTATTAAATTAAGAATGTTAAAAGAGCGACTCCAACCTATAGTACCTAGTAAATGATTTGACTATTAGATAGAATGACGTCACAATACATTATTTCTAAGTTTCCTTACTTATTATAGTCAGTCAAATACCCAATTTAACACGATTGACAATATTGAAGGGACTGTGGTGGCTTTCTTTAGCTCACGGAATCGCTAGTTTTACTATTAAAATTTTGTGTAATGAGTGTAATGACATACCAGGATTTTATAATATCATCGTTGCTTTCAAAAGTTTTCATCCTGGAATACTGGATCCCCGGTCGCCCCCCCCCCCCTTCATCTTTCTCTAATTTGATTTCCTTTACGGGTGCCTCTGCCGTCTAACCTCACAACCCTATAGGAGAGATTGCACTAGAACTTCATCCGTGGTTTGCGCTCCAAAAATCTAGCCTATAAAGCCTCACTTTATGCACCCGGTAAGAACACTGCTATGTATTTATTATTATACGTTTACTTTATACATATCAGTTTCAGAAAAAGGGCAGGTCAGGAGTACCCTAAACCGACGAGCATGCATGAAGAGTGAATGAAGCGAGAGTAGTATGTCAGGATCGTTGCAAATGGAGATCCACGATCTCTGCCTACCCCTATGAGAAACAGGCGTGATTTTATGTATGTATGTATGTGTGTTACTTATATCAAGCAGTTGGTACCATTCTCATTATTTGACCAAACCATTATTTAACTTAAACATGAACCGGTCCATGTAGGTTAGATCAATATTTCTGCATCTTTCATCATTTCCCTGTTTGCTTTCAACGTCTCGCCAATGCTATATGGTGGATAGATCCATCTATCTATCTATCTATATATCTATCTATCAACAATAAGCAGTAATATTGTTTGTTATACATTATTAGTTTTGGTGGTGTATCACCATTTTGTGGTGGTTTGAAAAAACCTATTAGACCGCAACATGAAAGTGTTTGTTTTTTGTGGTCTGATTATGTCATTATTTGGTGTACGTGCGAGCAAGTTTTATTAGGGTTCTGTCGGGTTGAGAGCGTTAGAAAAACCCATGAGTATAATATAGGTACTGAAATAAAATGCGTGGGAAATGAAAAATATCCTTTTTTTGTTTGTTTTTTGTTTTGTTTGTTGGTTTTTCTGATAATATCGGGTAAGTTCATGAGTCCTGTGAATAGCCTTAAGAGAGTGACAGAGCTGCCTGTTGCCATAAACCGAATATCTACTTATTTTAAGTGAAAATGAGGAATGTTTTCTTAGAAGCAAAAGATTTATAAATCCTTTTTATATCGTAATGCATGTGATATGTCGTTTTAGAATTCCCGAGGACAAAGTCAATAGGTCCAAGAAGTGCTGGCTTGGGCGCCCAAGATCGTGCGAAGTGGAGGAGGAAGAGCCAGAAGGCGGACCCTGAGCTCCAAGGGCACTGTGGCCTAGGATGCGATCAGGACTAACGTCTTTACGTGGATGATAATGATGATGAAAGTTAATAGGTATATTTCTTGTTTTGTACACAATTTTATAGATGGAAACCTATTTATAAATCAATAAATTAAAATTTGTAAAGCTACTTTCGTCATTCAATGTACCTTTTTATACCTTCCACTCCACTTCCACCACAGATTTAACTGTGACGATATATCTGTGTATCTGACAGATCGCTCAAACATCAAAATCGCGTACCTACCCGCTAATTACCTCGTCAAACGTCTGACGTGACTTATAACGTGCTTACAATGTACAAACAAACTTATTTATCTTTGTATATTGGTTTACTTTGTACACGTCACGATCACTTAAACTTAACATGTAGAATAACATATTGTAACATTTAAACGAACTAGTTGTTACACGCGACTTCGTTTCTGTGGATTTTCAGCTCTATTTTTTGCCAATCTTAGCTTACTTATTATTATATTTGATAGTTTGTGGAGATGTTTGTATATATATTTTTTTTATTTTATTTTTTTTACCAGGCAGGCAGTCGAAACAACTGATAATTATGCCCACCAGTGTTTATTTATTTTGGTTAAGGTGTTGGTCTAATCTATTCTTAAACTGATTTATGTTCTGGGCTGTCACAACGTCATGTGGTAGCTTATTCCACTCTCTCACTACCCTATTACTTAAAAAGTTTCTGTGTGGATTATTATTCGAGAAGCTGGTGGATAGTCTCAGGTGGTGACCTCTGAGGTGGTTATTATTGTTGCGCGTGAACAACTTGTCAAAGTCTTCAATGTCGTAATGTCCACTTAAGATCTTGAAAGTCTCTATCTTTCATCTCAACATTCCCACAGTCCATCCATCTGAAAGAAAGAAGCGTCGGTAGCTTAGCGGTAAAAGAGTCGGCCTTCCGATCGAGAGCTCACAGGTTCAATCCTGGCCATTACACTACCGTGTACCCTGGCACAAGCAATAATTTAGCTTAGTTGGAGGGGTTAGCGCTAATATTAGTGATTTTGGTTGCTATCATTATTTTTACTAAAAAAAGAAATATTGCCATCTCCTCTTAACTATGAGGATATGGTATTATTTCTTTCTTTCTTTCTTTGGGCGACTAAAAGGTGGGGGTTAGCTTACCCTCCTTACGGCATTGCCTTCATCCCTACGCATTTCATGCCCGAACCGGGACAAACGAATTCGTCGTAGCTTTTCTGTGATTCCTATGCCGCACCATTAAGACCTCGAACTCCCTGCCAGCTCACGTATTTCCTTCTTCTTACAGTCCCGGGTCCTTTAAGCGGGACGTGAAAAGGCATCTGATGAGGCCGTCAAGCTGAGTGCCACAAATGTTAACATGATACATGTTTACGATGGTGACCCTCTTTACGAGACTTTGCCTTTAGCTTAACATCAGGCGAGGTGAAGTCAAATTGACACGTCCTTCTTCAATTTGTCGATTAGTTTTTTGTGCAATTGACTAACAAACAAACGTACTAATATACTTTATTTATACTTTAGTTAGGTACGAGTATACGAGACCTTGCGTTCATGCTCTATTTTTCTCAAGTGCCAACTCGCCGATGAGTGACTGAGTACTGAGTATGCTCTGTTTAGTTATGATATAATGTGTTCTGCTCCGTGATGAAATGTCCTCATGGTCTGCCAAATGATTGGCCAATAGTACTACAGAATAACATTGTGGCTGCTGTCCAAGTATTGATAAAATCGTTATTGATAAAAGGTCTAATTCCGATAATTCTAACTACAGAACTTTGAGATCTCTAATTGGTTGTAGAGGTCAGATGGCATCGCTTCACGGAAAATATCGTAGTTCACATCACATGAAACTAAAAAAATCAAAAAGTATATATAAACTAATATTATAAATGCGAAAGTTACTCCGTCTGTCTGTCTGTATGTTACGCTTTCACGCTTTAACCACTGAACCGATTTTGATGAAATTTGGTACAGGGGTAGATTAGACGAATCATGAGAAAGCACATCGGTTATATCGACATTCACGTGGGCTGAACTGCGGGCAAAAGCTAGAAAATAAAAAACCGGTGAAGTGTCAGTCAGACACGTGCGCAAGAGTTCCATATTCCATACTACTTATTATCTATTTTTTTTTAATATATATATTTATACGTGTCAATTTGACTTCACCTCGCCTGTTGTAGTTTAGTAGGTAGTTACTTATTATACACACAGACAGACAGCGGAGAGTTCCGTTTCTACCTTTTGGCTTTTGGGCAAAAGCATTTTTATAAAACATTTTAGCTTAATTATGTATTTGAATGAATTTTTATAGCATTAAGTATGCTAACTATACATACCATCTTTTCCTTACAGGGGGAATACCTTAACCAACTAGGTCGCCAAGTCACGCCCGATGTGTTTCAAATTTCCCTTTAATTTTTATCCGTATTTAAGGCGACGTAAGAACCTCGGTGGATAACTCCACCGTTTGCTTTAAAGGCGGATAAAATAGATCCGAATCGAGAAGATCGCAGGTTTGAGTCCCGCCCGAGAGGTTTTAACTATTGTTTATCGGACATCCTGTATTTTGATAAAGATGTCCTAAGCACTTACTACAAAACTTCGTTTGCGACAAAGCTATCTCAAAAAATGTCCACTATGTCCAGTTGCAGTAGATTGTATCCTTTACTCTTATCCACGGGACATTTTTTGTGCCTTGTCACGCATTCGGGACCACAGGACGATTGATATTATCTAATGGACATTCCTGTGTCGCGCTCGGATCATTTTTTTGACTAAAAAACGTGACGGATAACGTCTTTTTTATTTGGGAGTTACTTTAACTTTGGGGCGTTATATGAAATTTCATATCGATAAAGACATACGCTGTACTTAAATCAACCCTTAGTAACTTATGTATAAATCAATATCTGAAGGGTATGTAGAGGTGTGTTAATACTACCTTTGGGGTATAGACAGGGGGAAACCCCCCTCGGTTTGGGTAGATATATTTATATAATATCCTAAATATGTTCTATAAATATTTCATTCTTCCAATCTAGATATCTATGGAATTAAAAACTAAATATTATCTTTTTTATTTCCAGGTAAATTTCAACTTGACTAGCAGAGAGATGACGTCAATAAGTAAGATACCTCACCTAAATAATAATAGTAATTGGTCATTGTAACGGAAATGCCTGACACGGCGAAGTGTCAATCAAATTAAACAGTATATTTCAAATAAAAATATTTCGAAATATATGAATAGAAGAACCAGTGTCCACGTGTGTATGTAATGACAAAATATTAAAGAAAAAACAAAGTAATGATCCGAAAATACGGTTGCTTGCATAAAGGTGTAGCTGGACTACACCTTTATGCAAGTACCCGTAATTTTGGCTCATTTTTAGAGCACCCAGCCGAAGAGCACCTGCCTGATAACACTAGCCTTATCCACAAAGAGCACCTATCAACATTTTTGGCAGGTCAAAAACGCAGTCATAACGCTAAAAAACTTCATGAATTCTAATTTTACGACACAATTTTACCCAGGTATGGTTGTGTACTTAACATCGGAATCCTTTTAGGCACTTGTAAAGGTTTATCATAGTCATGGATAAAAAGGAGGCGGTTTAAAATGTGATGGGTCCACATTTCGACACGCCATGAGCAGCCATATTTCGGCCGCCATAGATGCTTGACTTCCGACCATGTAATTATAAAATTTTGGAATAATCTTTTGTCGGGCGGGTAGGAGAAAGGACTTTACTCTTTTTATATTTCATGGGTGTTAGGAATCTATAATTTGTTGGAAGGGCGTTCACCTGATAATTTTTATCGAATCATGATGTTATCATGGTCCATGTTTCTTGATGCTCTTGTGATTCCTACTGTTAAGAGCGTAAACAGTAGTTTTTATAAAAGATTAGGTACGTCATCATTTATATTCCATTCTGCATACCTTTAAAGCTGTAGGATTGACGTTTATTGACTACATTTGGCAGTTTTATGTTTCGGTAAATCTTCACTTTTTCATATTATCGAATGGAAGACAGCTCTTTTTCCTAACCACTACATGCACAAAAAGGGAATTGGAATATCAGGACTACTCCTAGCTTCCCACGAACTAGTGTAACTGTTCTCTTCAATTAAGAAAACTGTAGCTTATATTATAGCCAAAATTGTGTCATGTCATACTTTCGCCCATTTTTCTAAAGTATTTCGTAATTTGGGAGAGGCCTAATGCAGTGCCGATTCTGTATTCCTACTGAACATTTTCAAGAATCAAACCCAGGATCGCATGACAACATAAGACCTGATAAGGCAAGACTCGAAAGTTCCCATACACATGTGTCTCACCAACCATTGTTTATGGCAACACAAGTGTATTAAATATTAGTATAGTAAAACCCGACTAACGGAAAATCACGCTCTAAAACGTAATAAACAAGAAAATATCAAGGATAGCCGTGGTCGTATTCCACTTTTCCCTAGAATATATTGTTTTTTTAGAGTAAGTGGCATACGACCACGGCTATCCTTGATATTTTCTTGTTTATTACGTTTTAGAGGGTGATTTTCCGTTAGTCGGGTTTTAGTTTTAAACTTTATTTTTTATTTAAGTATATTATTTTGGGGCAAGGTAAAACTAATAATTTATACATATTTGAAATGTGCATATTAAGCTCTTTCATTTGATACCAAACACGGCAAATTTATCTCAAATTTATTTTTGAACACCGTACCTTATGAGCGCTAGAGGGCGCCACACAAGATTGAGTGACACCTCATATAGCCTATAACCATCGGACGATCAAGCTGCTTGTAACGATACCTCATTTGTCCAGTTCTAATAAGTAGTTGAGGAGCTATGAGGGAACAAATGAACATACATACATACATACATACATAGCCTGTTAAAATCATAACCCTCCTTTTGGCTCCGCCGTAGTCGGGTAAAAATATACAATAAGGCTGTGGCAACACTAGCAATCTGTCAACCGAACACTGTGCGAGGCACAAGGACTGTCTAGTGACTGCCAGTGAATTTGTTTAATTATACAGTCCACTACGATTCCAACAACTATAACCCTACTCTTGGTCATTGTCAACCATTTTGCGTCTTGTTTAAAACAAACCAACTTACACTAACACCATTATATTTCAATACCCACACTCAAGTCTTTGGTATACTGCTCGTCCAACTGCAAAGCGTCCAGTTGTCGAGCGAGCTATTTAAATCGTGTCCCAAAAAGTAAACAACATCCCGAAACGTAGTAACAACGTCCCTCTTTTTTGGGTGTACGTATCTTGATTGATTGCCCAGGCTCATCTCGGGGGCCAACCTTTAATGGAGTTCTGACATTGATTTAATAAAAACCTTCATTATAGCTTCAAAGCGGCTGGGGTCAGCCCATGCACGCGATGTCAGCTAATTATTTGAAACCAAGATCACGCTTGGACGCAGCAATTAATGTTTATAACATGTATCTTCGAAATTAGCTTTCTCCTGTAACCACATAGTTAGTTTTTGTAATTGATTAATTGTTCTCGACTCGACTGCTCGTTGTGCCCGTTGTAAAATTGATAGCAGTTTTGCTTGTTCATATATTAAACTCATATTCGCCGGTCTCTTGGTTCAGACCCTTAATGCTCAAATTCCTCTCTTGGCATAGTTACCGCAATTTTAAATACTTTGAACCCGGATGCTTTTCGAAGTTATGTGTGTATTTATCGCAGGTTTATAAGTGCCCGGTTAATGGCAATAGGCTCGCCACCTATTACATTGGGACCTAAACATAAACTGGCGAAATGTGGGTGCTAGCACCTCTGCCTACCCCTTCGGGGAATACAGGCGTGAGTTTATGTTTTTTTTATGTTTTTTGAACCCGGAAATTGCAACATGGACTTCAAGGCTTTCGCTGCAATCCAGTTGATAGTTCTTCGAACTTAATGCATGGGACATTATGTGCTGATAATTTAAAATCGTCTCCAGACCATTAAAACGAAACGAAATGTAACTTTATTATAATTAGTTTCGATTTAATCGCCGCTCTCTGCGTGAATGATAGACTTATTTATGTCTTGTGATAGAGTTAAATTCGCACGAAGACATGTCTCGATAAAGCTAAATAAGTCTTCAGCAGGACATCGGCACGAGGCGACACGAATCCGCAAAGGTATGTACCGCAAAAACAGGATTGTCTGAATTCTGATCGTTTATAAGGACCACCTCGCTACGTGGCAGTAAAAACGCGCCGCCCCCAGGTCAATGCACAATTAGATGGCCGAAACCTGATGAGAGCAATCACTCACTACGTCAAATGGAATATTTGGCAGTTGAAATATATTAATGGTAATGAGGACATACTGTTTGATGATGAATAACTTTGCCAAAAAAGTGCAGGTACAGCCTGTGTGGGTCGGTGTCTGAGGGGCGAGGGTTCTTACAAACTCTATGTGCGGGTAATATAGGAACGGCTCATGATTGATGATATTTAAATAATTTTATTCCAAAGATGTCAGTCCCGAATAAGTGCCATGGCTTGATGGCATCCTGTTGTCAAAATTTTAACTGTCACAAAAAGGATAAAACTCCAAATAATTTACAACAGCGTAATGCCTCCGCAAGGTATCATTTAGTAATTCCGCAGGCGAAACCACAGCAAAAACAGGACACGTGCGCCGGCGCAGCGATGCGCTCGTACTTTTTCCCCTTCAGATGTGATGGATAAAAACTTCGGTAGGGCAGTTAATAGCATATTTTTTTCTTATTTCGGCTACCGAAATAATGGGGTCCTTCGCACTTCGAATCAGCCCTCAATTTGAATTCGTCGACGTGTTTTTGTGTGTATCTTTTCGTTTACTGTGTTCTGAGAAACCTCTGGTTAATTAGCCGGTTCAGTTATGGAAATATTTGTGTTGTGGCGTGTGCGCAGATCAAATAACGACATGCTCGGACTCACTTTGATGTGTAGCGTGACATATTTGCGCGAGGGTGTCGCCGTGGCGGTGAAATGGAAAAACAAATTGATTTTAAAGCATGTCATTACGAGTATAAGGGCTTTTGAAGTTATTTTACAGAAATTCCATTGTTTTAGTTGTACTAACAACTAAAAGTAATATCATACACGGACCGACAGACAGACAGACATGACGAATCTATAAGAGTTCCGTTTTTTGCCATTGCTACATAACCCTAAAAACGGTCAGCATGTCAATGTTCTTTTTCGAAAATTATAACGGGGGTATCCTTTTTCACATTTCAGAAATTGAAATTAAATGGAGGCTAAATTCTAAACAGACTTTTACTAGAAGAAAAGGCCTTCCGGAGCGGAGGAGTAAGTGTAGAGGAACTGGCTTCCAAGTACAAGCTTTGGATGCAAACGGGATTAACTCTTAGAAAATTGTTAATACTTTTTTGACTAAGTAATTAACCTAATAACACTTAACTCAATCTTGGATTCGAACCGAAAAAATTCACCGCGGTACGCATTGTGTTTTAAAAATAAACTCATCAATACCTCCTAATCCCATTAATGAATGTAAATATTTAGATATTGGTTTCAATTACATTTGGTTGTGGTTGGGCAACCAACCGGTGCAGACCGACCACTTTTGATACAGGGTGATCTATGACAACTGTGGGTCATGACAACTCTAAACGTGACTTGTTAAAGTCACTTTAAAAATGTATATTTTAAACTATTTAGGAGCCAGATAAAATATCGTGTTTTAATTTATTATGTTAATGGTACCGAACACGGCTCACTGCCATTGCTCATTCGATGAGGTATATTTCATTTTATTTGTATAGTTTTTTCGGTAAGCCAGACAAATATGGTAATTTGCTTGATTTGTCAAAAAGAAAACACGGTTTATTTTTGGAAGGAGCTACTGCTACTGTATAGATATGTACTGTGGTTTCAGCTGCTATTATTTTATGTTACGAGTATTTATTATAGTTATGTATTTAATTCTCAATATTTTATTTGAAAAAATTCTTAGTGGATTATGAAAGTAGGTATCTCGGAGAAAGGAAAACTAATATAATCTTAATCTGTAATAACATTCTAATAGTTTAGTTACCTAACGAAACAGCCCATTACAAGAGCACCTAAGTACCAAACAATTACCATAGATATTAAAACAACAGTTATTTCAAAGCACCCTGTACATAAAACAACAATTAGTTACCTATTACGGTAATCAACAAGCTGTTGCTAAGGTAATCATTCAAATTATTTTTAATGTTGATTACAGTTATTTTGAACTCATAAGCATAATTACAGAATGCCGCTTTCGTTCAGTGAACAGAAAAGTTCACTTACTCATAATGTAACATAATCGTTCTATGGAGTCTCCTCTGCTATACCAGGACTTACGGGACCACCTGTAAGGGAGTACCCCTACTGGTTGGAGAAAGAGAGAGAGACTGGTCCAGGTTTTTCTTTTAGGCTTACTGTGAGAAGTGAGAATGCCATTGGCCATTCTGCGTGGGTCTTTTCACTAATCTTGACCTATGCCGGGTGTAAGGGGAACGATCCCGAAGCTGAAGGCCCCTACTAGTACTCCAGGTGCCTTCCCCTTCGGGGATTAACAGATGTAAGTATATGGATGGAGGTATAGATTATGATGTGATTATTATGTTTCGTGTGTCGTCATTGTAGTAGTAAACGGTGTGGTACCAAAATAAAAAAAAAGTACTAATAATTAAATTTTTTATACTTCGTCATGGAATTTTCACCAAAGCATTCCTCTAAAAGTGTGATATCAAATTGTTGCATGCTAAATGGTAACAAGAATCGCGTAATTGCACGTTTTAAAATAAAAATAAAACAACTTTAAGCTCTATTTTCAGACAATTAAAGAACATTTTTGTATTAAAATGTTTTGTAAGGAAAACGCTCAGTGGTAAGGTATAAAAGAACAAATAAATACAACATAATGAGTTTAATATAGTTTTTATTGGAAACATTTTTATGGATTATTTTATATCGTGCGACCTCTAAAAATAACCTTATATTACAATGTTACAACTTACATTGCGTGTAAGATCATGATTCAAAAACTTTTTGTTGAAAAAGTATGTGGGAGGAATAATCTTGGCTACGATAAGGGTGCGTTTACACTGGCGAGGTGAGAATGGGATCATAGAGTATGGCATACCTACCTACATACTGTTCGGATTGGCTTCATCCCCTTTCCTAACTGATTTATGATAACCAGCTACCAACGTGAATTTTTTTCCCTCTTGGTAACCAGTTTCGAAAGAAGAATTAAATTGTCGTTTTCATAACTTTTTTTTTATACCACTTAGGTGGCAGACAAGCACACGGCCCACCTGATGGAAAGTGGTTACCGCGGCCTATGGACGTATGCAACACCAGGGGCGTTACACTCGCGCTGCCTACCCTCCTATGGACTATCATAATCAGCTATGAAAGGATTGAAGAAGATAATGACGGTCATCTGACCTCCCAACAAAGAAATGATAGCAAGAGTCTTATCCATTAATCACCATGATTACCGGTTTCTAGGTACCAGTTATGGGTCTTTAGAACCCTAGCCGGTACCTAGGAATCTGTTTAGTCGGTTCGAGTCCGACCGATCTGAGGAGATTGCCGCACGAGATTGGGCCTAACAGCATAAATATAAATTGCTAAAATCAAAAGTACTCAGATTTCACGCACACTGTGACAACACAAGTCATAATTTAATTGCTCCAAAGTCGTTGCCCTCAGAAAAATTCGGACATACCATAGACAACATAGTCCATCGTTCACGGAGCCGGCTTTCGACACTCGTGTAATTGCTTGCGAGTTTTTTTTAATTACGATACACTCCGTAAACGCACCACACACGATATTTTAAAAAGTTTACCTTAGACAGCTCAAGTTGAATACAACTCTATTTCCTAAGCCCTAGGGTCGATATTTGCTTGGTATTATGTAGCTAGTGATGTAGATGTTATCAAAATGTTTCTATTGCATGTGTAGTGCTTATCTGTCCGTCTATCGTCACTGTCATTTTGGAGGGAATACAAATGCCATACGTAGTTCAAAGTTGCGAGGCTAGGCTGCATGATGTTACAGAAAATAATATGATCTAATTAGCACATACTGGGTGATTTTATAGTCGTTTAGCAAAAAAGAATTTGGCTCAGTTTCGTTAGCAAAATAATCTAGAAGAATTAATATGGCGAAAGAAAAAAAAAATTTTGACTACATTCGAATAATGTTCAGGTAAAAGGAATGGGGGTTGAAAAATATATTTTTCTTCTTTCACCAAATTAATACTTCCAGATGATTTGATTTTAAATGGCATTCTCAAAGAAACTTTTTGTTTTCGCCAGCACTTCGAAATTCATCCCTTTTGTTATGGTTACATTTCTTTGGAACATTAAATGTTACAATTTTCTTTCACAGTATTTGGATAGATTTTTAATTAAGATTGTAAGTGTACATATCACAGGAAACGTAGTGGGATACATAATTATTGCGCTTTACAATCATACATGTTATTGTCAAGTTCAGTGGATACCATGTTTGTCACAATCTTTGGTTAGTTCATAAATTGGATACATCTCTTTGTAGTTGACTGTACCAACGATTCCGTGAAATAGCCAAAATCGGAACGATGGTTATCAATGTCAAATGCATACTCTTAATCCTAGCGTCAATCCCAGTTGCATCCGATGCGTAAACCTCGGAGTCTGGGGTCCGCTTTTTTTAGTTGATCTTCAACTTTCAGCCAAACACGTAGTTAGACTGAAAAAGGCGGATCCCTCAATCATGCTAAAATATTTGACAGTGACAATTTTATTCTAGTTCCGATTTTAAACCATTTCATGTAATCGTTGTTTTATCATCACAGAGGTATTGCAAGATAACATGAAGCACTATTACACACAAAATATAGTGACCAAACAAATACAAAAGCCTAATTCGTCATAGTTAATAGACAAAACAGTTCTTTGTGAATTTATGGAATTCGTTTCGCAACTTGGTGGTGCCTATTTATTTATAGTGTTTGAAAACAATGTTCCTCGGTTTAATATTAGTTTGTAGGGCTGGCAGTAAAATATGAAATAACTTTAAACGTCAAAAATGTAAAATGCATTGTACTATTTAGAGGAATAAAGATATTGAAGCTGAAAGTACGACTTTTTGTCAGTCATTTTATATTTCTAAGCCTGGCCGCACACGCACGATTTTTTTTTTCAATGTTTATGTAGAAACTGCCGAAAATGTTAACTTTTAGTTCGTTGCTAATCGCGTCAATCTTTTTTTTTAACTGAGATGGCAGACAAGCACGCGGCCTACCGGCAGAATGTTTTTTTTTAAAGAATATTAGAACCGACGTTACTAGGTAATATTCCCTCTAACCCCTCCAACTAAGCTAAAATGCTTGTGCTAGGAGTGGGTTCACGTCGGTAGTATAATGGCCAGCATCGAACCCGGGACCGATCGATCGTAAGGCTGACTCCTTAACCACTAAGCTACCCCTCTTTGACCCAAAGATGTTACATAGTAACACCAGTTATAACGTGGCAACCCTACAGTTTAGCAAGTCGCGTTCTGAATAAGGAGTGCGCTACACGTTTTCATCATTTTGTCGGCATTGTGACGCAACGCAAATGTCATTGCTCGTGCGCACCGGAACGCACGTGTGCGATGATTGATTGACGAATATTATGTGCTTTTAACAAAAGTTTTGTACGTAATTGTACAGCTGTTACGTAATAAGTTTTATTGTTTTAAGCTATTGTAAACTTGTTATTAACTGCAAATGTACATGGAGTGGTTATGCCGACTGATTGCGTTTGTTTTCTTTCCCTTGGGCAATTATACACTTTTGACAGATAGTAAATCTCTTAATAAGGAGCCTTCATCATCATCATCACTCTGTTATTGCCGGTTACATCTAAACATTTTACTTTGGAGTGCTTCGTACATCATAAGGTCTACGTGGACCTCATCTAGAAATGAGTCTTAAAATGAGACCGGGTGTTTTTGTGATAGGTTCCAAATTAAGAGTTCGTGAAGATTACGTAGCCCTTTACAGACCGGTGTCCGAGATATCTTCGGATTAGGTTACTTGTGATAATGCAATAACATAAACATAAGGGCCTCATAGACGTCACTTGAAGCTACTTAGAGCTTGTCCCCAAAATATTTTGATGACAAACCGTTGAAATCACATCACACCCGCTTAGAACTCTTCGATAGTTCCATAATGTCCTCAAAAACAAATCGTCCAACTGCTAATCAAGTTTGACCATCGCAAATCACGACTGACCGTACGTTTAGTAACCAGTTCGACTGGCGTTTAATTAGGATATATTACTTAATTACTTATATCATTAGTTCTGCTTTGCTCTAGATTAGGTTGTTAAACTTATTAGGTGCGTTATTCACCAATGGTTCAAACGAAAAAATCAACATAATTTTATTTAATTTCGTCGAAAATCTTCAAAATACAGTCATAATTCAAATAAAATTAGTCTTATTGATTTTATAATCATGTGATGAGCAGTATTCATGCTGAGATGACCTGCTGGGATTAGCACAAATGTTTATACATTTTGTATAATTTGTGTAACTGTGTGTCCTTAATATATGAGTTTTATTCCTTTCTCCTTTCTAAATTATAGCTTACATTTGCCGGAAGGCTTTAGGCATAGTTTGGACCCGTTAGGTGGCTATCGGGTTACCTGCCTATAGGATTCTTTTTGTTAAACTGAGACGCGTCGGTTAGCAACTCAAATATAGTTAAACATACTTACATAGGCTTACGTCTGAGTACCTATATCTCCTAAGGGAGAAGTGAAGTTTAAGGTTTTACCTTTTTTTTTTTTTTTTTTTTTTTTTTAACCGTGGGGGAAAATCCTTCATGGATGTTATGCCGGACTCCTACCGACTAAAAACCCCCACGGTAACGCCCAGAAGCCTATGGATGGGAGCCCCGGGTAAGCCCTCGGAAGGATGTCCCAGGACTCCCATCAGACCCACGGCTACAATTGCGGCCTCGTCTCGGGGGTGGTTCGGGTGCTATCCCGCGTCTATGGGGGGGGTATTCGGGTGTTACTCCGCTTCTTGGGGGGGGGGGGGGGGGGGGGGCGTGCGTGAATCCCTCACGTCACGCTGCCGTCATGGGCCTGCTTCTGTAAAGACGGTGAGCAGCCAACTCACCGTCCTCAGGCCCCCGGTCATGGAGGCCGATGGTCTTCGGCGAAGACACGTCGGCGGTGCCCAAGCCGCCGACTGCGGAACTCGGGTGGGAGAGTTTTCTCCCGCTCTCGCCCCGCCGCCTCTTTCACGAGCATGACCTGCTCACAGAAAGAGGCGGCGCAGTCCCACTTACTCCCGCTGGAGACCATGGCTCGCACCATGGTCTCAAGCGAGAGGGTGCCCACGCCCAGACCCACCACGAGGACCTGGCGCTGTTGCACCCACGCCGTGCACTCCACCAGCGTGTGGAGCGCTGTGTCATCGCTGTGGTCCTCGCAGTGCTGACACTCGGCCGTGGTTTCCCGGTGTCTTCGCCACAGATACCTACCGAAGCTACCATGCCCGGTAAGTATCTGTGACAACCGGTAGGAGAGAGCACCGTGTCTCCTCTCCAGCCACTCGTCCATGACCGGTCTGACGGCCGCAATTGTGGCGAATCCCCCCTTTGGTTGCTCAAGTCGCACCTTCCATGTCTCCACGGTTTCCTGGTAGAGCTGGGACCGCTGGGCCTCGATTTCTCGAGACGCAGGCCATTGGCCCCGCTCCAGCGCCTCCTTGCGCCATATAAATAGGGACGCAAGGGCTCTCGCTTCCAGGTCCCATGGAGGGGTCCCGGCTAGGAGGCATGCCGCCTCACCTGAGATCGTGCGGTATCCCCTTATCACCCTGACGGCCATCGCCCTCTGTGGGCTCAGCAATCTAGCCACATTACTGGCCGTCAGGTTCTCTGCCCATACGGGGGCCCCGTATAGGGCCATACTTCGCACGATCCCCAGGTACAGTCTCCTGCAGGGGGCGTTGGGTCCCCTGATATTGGGCATCAGCCGCGCGAGTGCAGCTGACGCCCCCCTCAGTTTTGGGACCAAACTTCGGAAGTGATGTCCGAAGTTCCACCGGCCATCGAGCACGAGTCCCAGATACTTCATCGAGGGCTCGATGCCGATGCTGACGCCCCCTAAGGTTTTACCTACTTTTCCCTATGTTTTCAGTTCCATATAATATGAGGCAGTGTATGTGAATCTGGCAATATTTTCATGGATTTTATGTTTACTGACGTATGAAAAGCAGTTCCGTGCTTTAAGTGCCTTTGTTGCCTCTGTACTCTACTTAACTAAGTTTAAAATAATACTTGAAGACTCATACGTAAAAGTTAGTTTAAAAAGATATTTTCACAAAATGGCGCAAGCAATAGTCTTTTACGCAAGCGCAACCCGCCAAAACTAACAACTGACGCGACCCTTGCGACATGTGATTGATTAAAAAGTTTACTCCTATTGTCTTTGGTACAAAGGCCGTATAAATAATTATGGGAATTAAATCGGTGTTACAAATGTCAGTGTGTAGGTGTTGCTAGTGTGAATAATTGTTATTATTTGGTATTTTAACACATTTGATTACATGGTTTGTATAGCGAATGTTATGCACAGAATACATATTGTATAATGCGCAATTGAGTTGGTTTTTTGATTACTCAATCATGCAAAAATGGCTTCATGGATTTGAGTGAAAATTTTCGCACAGGTAGTATGAAACAGGTTATTTTTATCCTATATTTTTGATCGTTGAGGACCAGAGAATATACTGCAGTTAGGTATAGTCTGGATTTTAAAATTAGTATAGTAAAGTAATGAAATTTTCAGTTCAATACTTAGAGAACCTAATTACCCAGAGAAGATATGTAGATATTTACACCTACTGATTAACGGACAAGGCTCTGGCGTAGACATTTTTTTCGAGATCAGGGATCAAACCATAGTTCCCACCCGTAAAACACAAAATTAGCCGTATCAAGAGGAGAAAATGTAGGAAAGGCTACAAAGTGTAATATTTTTCTTGATTATTGCAATATCTAAGTAACTGAAATGCATAAATATGCAAGGGCACCATTTTTGACACTACCCAACAATTCTGACACGGCAGTCTTTTGTGATTACAAGGCAGTTGACCTATAATAATGACAATTCACAATATAAGCTAAGCATTGGACGTACAACAACCTACTAAGTACAGGACATTTACCTCGAGACAATGAACTTTGACAGAACCAAAGCGTTGTCAGTACCACTCTATTGATAAATTACTAAAACAATTGAACACTTTAGTTGATAGAATCCCATTTGGGCGTTAATTGGTCGTAAATCGACTATTGTTATATTAATCGAATACATAGGGAAAAATGAAAGTTCTCGGTCGGGACTCGAACCCGCGATTTTTACCTTACAGGGGGAATGCCTTGACCAACTCGGCTACCGAAACACATCCGATGTGATTCAAATTTCCCTTCTATTCTATCCGTCTTTAAGATGACGGTGGAGTCGTCTACCGATATTCTTACGAACTATCGGAACCAATGAATGATGTTACAATCATTTATAAACATTGATCTTTTATTGTTATATTTCATTAATACCATGCTGTGGCCACCTGAGCAATTTATTTTTCCTGGTGTAATCGAAAGGAGAAATCTTTGCGACAGCACTGTACCGTTCAAACTGATCTGATAAATCGACGCGTGTGTGTGATAAGAACTGTACAGTTTTTTAGATTTTCGAAGCACACTCATTCTATTTCTCGAAGCTACTCAAACGGTATAGCGCAATCGTAACGATTTCTCGTCCACCCACCAACTTCCTAGTTACATTCTTTTCCTGATACCTAACAAGCATGTAATTACATACTTACATGCATCCATGATATACACTGACGGACTCATAAACTGCATCAAAGTAATAGACGACTTTGAAATAAATATTTTAACCAAGTATGCATACTTTCTATACAGATTTAAATTGAAACCTCTAGATTGGTTCGTGAACTTTAAAACAGCGTAGGGTCATATCTTTAAGTTTAAGTTTATGTACTGGAAAGGACCTTAAGACTTTTTTTGAAAAAAAAACAGAAATTTAAGAAAAAATGGTTTAATTAAAAAATTGGTTTTAACAATAGACACAAACTTTATGCAAGGGTTTATTTGTGTTTTAATAAGGTGTATTACCCCCACGTGCCCTTATTACGGATTCTAATCGGTTCCGCATAGATTTTATAAGGGTTTTTAAAAGATCTTGCGGAATATTGTCCCATTCTTCTGAAAGTGCTGTTCTTAGTGCTGCCACTGTCGTGGGCGAAGGGTTTCTCGCATATACAGCTCTTTTTAAATTGTCCCAAACATGCTCGATGGGATTAAGATCCGGGCTGCGTGCTGGCCAATTCATTGTACGTATCCCAACCTCTTCGCAATAATGTTGAACTTGTGCAGCTGCATGCGGCCGGGCATTATCCTGCATTAAAGTAAAATTTTCGCCTATGAATCCCATGTAAGGCACCACGTGATCTTCTAATATCTCTGTTATGTAGCGATGTGCTGTCAAACCCCCTCTATTACCGTTTTGACGGACCATGTCTATGAACACTAGTTCTGTTCGCCCGTTCATCGATATGCCACCCCAGACCATACATGAACCGCCTCCAAAAGGAACACGCTCCTCAATGCAACTATGAGCATATCGCTCCCCACGTCGACGATAGACTCTTCTGCGACCATCTGCACCATATAAACATGTCCTACACTCGTCCGTGAACAATACAGAGGCCCACTGCTCTTCTGTCCAATTCAGGTGATGACGCGCAAATCTTAAGCGAGCTTGTCTGTGAGCTGTAGACAACTTTGGACCATTTGCTGGTCTAAAAGGGGTGATATCCGCTTCCTTTAACCTTCTTCTTATTGTTCGTGCACACACGTTTACTCCACGCACTTCATTAAGCTCGGTTTTGATGTTAACTGACGTGAGGAAACGATTTCGCAGGGAAGTTATAACAATAAATCGGTCATCACGACCGGTGGTTGCTCGAGTTCTGCCTGTACCACGTCTCCTCCTGTAAGAACCTGTCTCTACAAACCTTCTGTATATTCTAGAAACCGTAGACTGGTTGAAATTTAAATTTCTACCAATCGTTCGTTGATCCAAGCCCTCCCGCACCAATGCTACAATTTGTGCCGCTTGTTCGGACGAAGTATCCATATTATGGTTCAAAAACTCTCGATGTGTTAAAAAACTAACCCAACAATTATGCTGGTAACAATAATTCAATTGACAAAACAAAAAAAATCAATGAGAATCAATTTAAAACTTTGCTATAAATAACACGCAAATCTGATACTACAAGTAAATTTTCTTTTCCCGGCTATATTCATTTGTTTTACTGCAGTTCTATTTTTAAATTTAATTTTTTTTTTAAGATTAAGAGACAGTCTTTCCATATTTATATAATTTAATCTAAAAAGTTTGCATACTTATTATAAAAAATCCTTTTAGAGTAAACCTGAACTTTGATGCAGTTTATGAGTCCGTCAGTGTACTTAAACAGTTAACAAAAAAGATCTATGCGTTATGACACATCTGAACACCGAACCAGTTACACGTCTGACAGTGCCGTTATGTATTTAATAAATGTACGAAGTTGCTCATATAAATTGTTTTTAATATTAAAAATGTGTGTTCCGAGTTCTAGTTTTTATTTTGTAATCAAGATAACACTTTTTATAGTACTTGACCTTATTCTAGGAAACAGAGTGTACTGGACCAACCAGGCGCATGTACCTAGTGAAAGCAATTGCGGTTCTGTGGTATGCAGGTTTAGGGTTAGGCCAAATTATTATCATTACAAAGTATAAAGCAAATTCGCTTTCCGCGTCTGTGGGTCCCTATGTATGCTTATATCTTCAAAACTACGCTACAGATTTTGATGCGGTTTCTTTTAATAGATAGAGTAATTCAAGACGAAGGTTTATATGTATAATACATGCTTAATATAGTAGAGAGTGCAGCGGGAACGGTATCGGAAGCTACGCGGGCGGAAAAAAATTGGCGTCACGAAGTTCGCCGCGTCAGCTAGTGAGTTTACCCACATTGTTTTTATAGATTGTATCAAAGACAACAGTGTAGTACATACATATTACCCGTAATAGTAGTATTAGAGACTTCGCAACTGTAAACACTGAAGTGTCAACCGCTCAAATTCTGCCAATGAACAACGAAACTTAAATTTAATATATAAGAATATATAAAATAATATACCTACTTGAATTGGTCCTGGTGTTAATATAACAATGACCATAAAATAAAAAAAATATCGTTTATCCAAATTGTAGAACGCATATTACAAGCTAAGCTTAATGTCGGTTAGGTGGCTCTCGTAATAAAATAAGGCATTTGAAATACTTATTTAAGAACGTATCTATCTTGGTAGCACTCAAACAACAGAAAAACAAAACTTCTTCATTTCATTTACACCATTTCTCGATACATCAATACATCGATACATCAATGATCGATGCATCGTGAAGACCGAAATGTCGGAATGGCGTGAGGAATCATTCTGTATAAAAGTAAAACTCTAATTAATTCTGATTGATTCGTTGTTCTACGTGATAAGTACCATTGTATATTCTCAGGCGGTGGTAAAAGTGATTATGTAGCTTTAATGTCACATTTCTTGTTTAAAATATGTATATAATTATAGCTACTGAAGTTTTTACACGTTATTCACTGTAGAAGTCACAATTTCCTAAGAAATGTGAAATAATCTTCCTATTTATTCTTGCTGTAATCGGTTAAAACTTTGGTATAAACTTTTCTTTCATCCTCTCCAAAATTCAAAATTCGGGAACAATCACATAGGTAAAAATATAAGTACCAAATTTAAAAAATAACATTTTTCCTTTTAAAAATATACATTTCATTATATTCTCGTGATAAACAGTCACCTACGATACAATCGGAACTGCGTACAAATCGATATGAGTACTATGACAAATCGCCGACTCGATACATCAATCCATCGTACATTTATCGACTACACTCTCAAACTATCCGCTGTCTACGCGTGAACGATTACATAATAAATAATGGTGAATACAATTCGATTACAATCACACATTAGGACGCCCTGCTGGTTTAGAACACCTGATATTTATTATAATAAAGTCGATAATCGGACAATCGAAACAAAATCGCGATCGAAAACAATATTTTATTAATAGGCGGTGATTTTTTTTTGGTAAGTCATAGGTCATGGCGTGTCAATCTTGGGCGGTATCCTTGAAGCTGTTAGGCCATAATTTAGCTACACATGATTAGAATATTATGCAATAGAGACGTTCACATAATCAAAGGTCAAGTTTTGTATTGCAGTTTTGGTCACTCCTTGGGAATGGCTATTAAGACATTAGCTTGTTACTTAAATAGGTATATGGAAACAATCAACCCTGAGGGTTAATTCCCGTAATGAAACTCTGTTCAAAATTCTCCCAAATGGGAAATACGATCAGGATTGCAATGCTTTTTTCTTGAAATTTGTGTTACGAGATTTGGGAGATCGTATTTTGAACAGTTTTTTATAAACGGAATTGGTCTTCTGAACGTTTTAAGGCTTATAGCAGTTTTCGCAGATATGCGAAATGGCGCACTTGCGTTTATAAGGAATTTGTAAACATTAATGATGGCGGCGGTACTCAGAAATAATGGGAGCCATTTCTACCAAAATTTTTTGTCAGTAAGTGTGTTAATAGACCTGTAACGTTAAAACCTAGAATTTCCGTGTCGAAACGATGTAACAATCTTATGATATAAGAACTTGATTGCGTCTACAGTTCATTTAACTAACCTAAAAAGTTATAATTTTGTGAACGAATTAAGTACTAGATTCTAAACTCTTGTAGGAATCCATAATTAAAAAGGGTCTTAGATATGTACAGATATATTTTATATTTACATATTCTCTATTTAAATATAAAAGGGTTTTGAAACATAATTGATTAAGAATCGATGGTTAGGTACTTACTTAACTAATACTCGATTTTTATATATTCAATTATGATTCATGATAGTAGAATACTTATCTCCGCCATTTTCTTATGTATCTGACCAGTCCTATCTAATATACTTACATTAATTCTACTACTAACTTCAAATTGTGTTCTTCGGGACCGACCGCCGACACTAAGAAGTTGTAAACAGTTGTTGTTAGTCTGACAATTATTTCATGTATTAACGCAAGATCCATCTAATAATTACGATAATACCATTAAACTAATATTTTTCAGTATCAACCCTAATGACCTAAACATTGCATGACATGCCACGTAAAATTAAAACAATTGTAAAAAATTGCACAAATTAAAAAAACAATCATTTGTTTTCAGTTGTCTACGGTAGCTAATTATTATTACCTTGAAAAAAAATACATAGATCAAAATCCATAACAGATCTACACGCAACATCTTGTAAACAGAACGTGTTTTCATCGCAAAGTTTCACTTTTACAATTAATAACCAGAAAAACAATCGATTGTGAGAATTGTGTGAAAAAAATATTAACAATCTATGCACAATAGAGTAGTTATCTATCGCAGCTTTCTTGCTATCGCTCCCAAGCTATATGAGACCGCTTTGTAATACCAAGATAATTATTTTAATATGCATAGTAACATAGTAATACACTTTCACTACGAATTTGCATTTTGCTTCGTGTTCTTGTGTGGTTAAGGTTTTGCAAACAAAGGCTGTAAAGAAATTCCTTTGCTTGTAATGACGAAGTCAAATGTGCTCAATAGCTTTCGCGCGTCTACCTATTAATTTTTACTTGTATTTTGTGTTGCCATTATAATAAATTATTACCAAACTAGTCATAACTACAGCTGTTGCCAATCAAAAAATATTTGAGTAGGTAATTCAGCCATTAAGTATTTTTTTAAATAGTAGATAACTTCATGCAATATGTATCTGTTTAAAGAAAACTCAAGATATTGATTTAATTTGATGTAAAATCAATTAGTGGCCAGTCAAATGCTATATTTGTATGACTCAATATGAAAAGGTAGGTACTTATCTGTTAAGACCTACCAAATTAACAAAGTATCAACATAAAGCTGGAAAAGACATTCAGGTAGACAAAAACTATATCTCTACGAAAAGCAAATTTGTTTGTCTTTTTTCTATTAATTTACCCAAGTTGCTTATTATTATACTTAAGCACCTACTTAATATGTTTTGTTTAAAACAACTCAATAAGTATTGAATAAAGATTTTTATCAAAGCTTGTTGCTCCAATCTGCAACTGGTAATAAAAAGGTTCGAAAATAATAAAAACTCATCCTGTTAGAATGCTCCCAAAGAGATCATTCGCTTAAAATATACGAAATCACTCCCTTTAATTGAACGATGTTGCCAGTCAAAAAAATAAATCAAAGCTACCGGCGGAAACCATGTAATATAGTCAGCCAGTAATGCTGAATGCTTCATTAGGAGAATTTTGATAGCGTAATCGTATGTTCTGATCGCACTTCAGCGGCGCGAAACGATCCGATTGGTTGATATCCCGCGCGTGTGTTCGAAGCATCTGATTTAAATACGGCATTTGAGAGAAAAGTATTCGCGGGATGGCTATTTGTAACAGGAGGCGATGAGAATGTTAGATTGCTTGGATTTTATTACAATTTCAATACATAATAATTCGTGCCGCTGATTCCTTTTAAATATAAACCACACATAAATAGTTTACTTTCATGATTACTTATCATTTTAGTTATAAAACCTCTAATGGTCGAATGGAATAAACTCGTCCTGAGTTTGATACCTGTGCTTTGAGTTTAAAATGTAAATATTTTACATAACTATGAATAAAACCACTGCGTCGTACAGTTAAAAATCAAAGAATTGCGACCTACGTAAATGCACAAATTCAAGGTTCAAGATTTTCGGACCTCTAACGTTACTTTTTATGGAAAAAAGACTATTTTATAAAGTCAGTCTATTACCCTTTCATGCCGAAACCACATAACCGATTTTGATGGAATTCGCTATAAAGATAAAGGAGAGCTTTTAGAAGGATAGTCTGTTTGACATCTACGCGGGCGAAGCCGCAGGCAGTAACTAGTAGTAGATATTTTTATTCAATACTCTACTCGAAGTATCGGAATTCTAGCGTCAAATCAGCTACGGATTAAATATTATAGGTACATAAAAACTATCGTGCATGATAAAACCTATTAATAACTTTCGGACCAAATAAAGATCTCGGAACCAAATTGTCATTCATTAATGTTAACACCTTCTAGTATACGAGCTGTGCAAGATAATGATTATCTTATCGGCTTGTATCAGCCCAGCCCAGTCCTATTAGCTGGGCGACCGACTTTCCCTGTAGGGTAGAACGGGCGATTGTTGACGATTGTCCTCTGCGAGCATTGAGGTAGGAGTATGAGGTATAGCACCTTACTTTCTAACAGTATTTTATTAAGGCAGGAGTAAAATAAGAGAAGATATTTATTAACTTAAATAATGGTCCCAAGGCAAGGGAATAATTCGTACTTACCTTAGAATCCATATAACATGACTTACAAAAAAAATGGCTTCTTTGAACTAAACTATAAATTTGAAACTATTGTACACATTTAAGTGTACCTAATTATTCAATCTGTGTTTGTATTTTGTAATACCTATATATTTTCTTTCTTTCTTGTAGTAATAGTCTTTCTTGTAGCAAAAAATGCAAAATTTGCCAAAATATTCATGGCGCCTCTGTTCTATAAATTTAGACAATTAATTTTATTATACAGCCATATCTATAATAGTTTTATTAGCCGTTTATTTTACATATGTACCTAAAATCAATTAAACCGTGTTATTCAACACTAATAAATAAACGTTTAATCGTGATTTTCACATTTACAACATTAGAGAGGAAATTTAAGCCCAAGTAATTGTTCAATAGCCACAGAGATATTGGCTGTTATTGGAAATAGAACTATTTTAATGTATTCCTTCGATATTCTATCGTGAATTAATTACTTGGTGTTATTTTATCATTTTCTGATTTAAATTGATCCCGACGTTTTCGCGGGAGATATTATGCATTGGCAGATTGCGAGTGAGATTACACCCCTTAGTATAGAGTTTATTAATTACCCAGATAATTGGTAGTTAATTCACCTTTGCCTAACCCTCCGGGTATAAAGGCGTGATTATATGTATGTTTGAATGTATGTTATTTGGTAGTAGTCATTTAGTGTAAGGAAGTATTATAGAAATGCCTTCTATGTAATTAAGCTTCTCTCGAAGCCAATACAGAATCTGGAAGCGTGCCTGAGCCTAATAGACTGCGGTAGACCTGCTCTATATTACACAACTAAAAATATTGCAAAAAGATGTTGACGAACAAAGTACTTAAAATGATTTAATTTCGTTTTTTGACCCCCTTCCAGTTGACCCATTGTTCTTAAATTTGGTACAGACCTTTAATTCGGACAATAATACCATATGAATCAATATAAAACAGTTTGATTTGCTCTTAATACGAGAGTTTTAAGATCATTTTGAGACTTCGTCGTCAAAATATTTATGACGCTGACTGTACGTGTGCTTACTTCTTCGAAGATATATCTACTCTATTAATCTGTGTTAATACATTACATTTGGTTATACATTACTTATTACCTTCTAATCGCGCTCTCATTAAAATTAAAATACTTCATCTGAAAAGTAAAGCAAATAAATAATTTTACGAACACTACATTCTTCGCAATCAATGCACTCATTGTACAAGCCCTATTTATCCCTCAGCGCACCGCGACCGCTTTCCAGTGACACTTGCCGCATACTTACCTATTGCAAATAATGAGCGTTTCTGATCCATTACAGATACCAATGAGATTATTTTCAGGTCAATATGATTCAATACCGGCACGTAAAATACTATTATTATGACTGGTAACACTAGTTATGTAGCAACAAAGAAAGTAGATTCCCGCCAATTCCATTGTCAAAGTGACAGTTCTTTTTTTTAACCCCCGACGCAAAAACGACGGGGTGTTATAAGTTTGACGTGTCTGTGTGTGTGTGTGTGTGTGTGTGTGTGTCTGTGTGGCATCGTAGCGCTCAAACGGATGAACCGATTTGGATGTAGTTTTTTTTGTTTGAAAGGTATATTAGTCGGGAGTGTTCTTAGCTATGTTTGAAAAAAATCGGACCAAGATGGCCGCCGCGCGCCGCCACAACATGTCGGAATACATATTTCTTCATAACTCCCTCAATATGGGTATCAAATGAAAGATCTTGACTAGTAGATCACTTTAAAAAGTATAAAATAAAAATTAAATTAAAAATTTAAAAAACCCCCGTCACAAAAACACCTAAAAAGTTGAAAATAAATGGAGTTTGCCTTTTAACTTTAACGGTTGCCATGTCGGGGGACCTTGAATTGTTCCGATAATATAACGGGGTGCTTAACCAGTTAAGGTCCCCCGACATGGCAACCGTTAAAGTTAAAAGGCAAACTCCATTTATTTTCAACTTTTTAGGTGTTTTTGTGACGGGGGTTTTTATAGACATAGTTTTTTTTTCTGTTTACTCTTTGAAAAGGTTGCATATCGTGAGTACAATACGTCAAAGGTTCATTATTTTAAGTGCGTGGTAACCATGAACTCCTGCATAAAACCGCAATATTATGTCTTGAATCAACACAAGGATTACTAATACAATCTTGAGTACACAATCTCCGTAATGAATGTAGCATTTGTTAGATTACGCGAACACAGATATACTGAGATATTTATAAAGGCCACAGTTCGATTTAACAAACGTCCAGATTTATCAGAAAATAAAATGTTCAGATTCCTCTGTATTTCGTAGTTTATTTCCTTTTTTGTTCTTTCTGTGCTTCTCTCATGAGAGCGTCTGACTTGAGAGGAATACCTGCATCAAAGCCTCATGGAGGTGTACTGGCTTACAGGTGAGATGAGGTTTACCTCGAAGGTAGTTGACGGAATCCCAAAAATACCCATGGACTTAGTTCAATACAAAATATTGAGAAAATCGGCGTCAATCTCTGACAGTTACTTCTAGTATGATTGAAAGGATAGGTACATCCTCATCCGCCTTCTTCCATCTGGGGTAGGCAGAGATAACAAACAGCCACTGCTTCTGTCATATCATAACACTTCAAGAGCGTCATCCAATGTCATAAAACATTTCATTCAGCCGATTGATTAAAAGCATTTTGGACGTATTTTAAATGGTAACCCTAACGGTAATTTAACACGTACTTAGTTATTTCATTGTTACATCTCAATATTGAATAATGATCGGTAGTAGCCTGAGTTATTTACGAACCTGTGCGCAGTAGGTACCAAGGCTGTAGGCGAAGTTATTGAGCCCACAGTGTGTCAAGGAATTACTCATGTTGTTTGTAATGAATAACTGTGTAATATATTCATTTGTTTAGACAGACAAGAGTGAATGGACTAAGTACTACATATTGTTCGAGTTAGCGGTCAGTATGTAGTTGACGACGGTTCATTGAAGGTTAGATTAGCGTTGGTGTGGAGGTAACACGTTGGATTTGCATATAAGAAGCTGTGGGTTCGATCGCTGTCCTGTAAGTTAACCTAACGGAACGGAGAATTCATTCTTAGGTACATATTGCAACCAGAAACGGTGCTCAAAGTATGGAGTATGGAAGGAACTTCATCCCGCGCACGCTTAAGGTTTAAGCAACCTATTTATTTATTTATTTCTTAAAGGTACGCTTACAGATTACTGTCATTCCGTGACTAAGCATTTGGAGACAGATACAATCATATATTTAATGAATTGTGATTTCCGAGGTCATAAGCTCTCCAGAAATATAAACTCATGCAACATGTATTAGGTAGATGTGTTTCTTGTAATCTGAGGTTGATGTACAATAAAGAGTTGTCTATCTATTAGATACTTTTTGAAACGAAGCCACTCATTGTCGTTCCTATTGTTAAACCTTTAATTTCATGGTAAACGCAAGTTAAAATGTCAGATTGTACCTGATCTCGACATAATTAGTTTAGCAGGCACACCTCTCAACATGACCGATGGTAGATATGACACCCGGCGCTGCCTACGTGACAACTAGCACGATTTTAGTCAGCCTGTACCTTAATTAGGTGGGTTTACACCTGTGGGGATTATGATTGTAGCTAGATACACCTAGCCTGATAAACTGTGCAGTAATAGTGGCATAAGGGTAGCGAATATAACTTATTTTTGCACCAGGTTCAAAGCACAAGGCTTGAATTTGACAGACGTTAAATTTATCTTTGTTTTAAGAGTTCATGTTAGTCCTGCACGCTAAGTGTTTTTATAGACCCTATATAAACCTTCAAGAAGAACCCTTTTTTATGGTGACTTGGATAACTATGGGGAGTGCTCCGAGGAATTGTTCGGATTGATCCCCGCCGCCTCTTTCCGCCATCGTTCCACGCGACAGCAGTTCCACACACACCATCTGGACAGCTGGCGATCCACAACTGTGCGTTTCTCGAGAAACTTTCTGCATCGCACAAATAAACTGTGGAATGTACTGTCACCAGCGGTATTTCCGAACCATTACGACCTTCAAACCCTCAAGAAAAGAGCGTACTCACTTTTAAAAGGAAGACAACGCACTTGTGACTCCTCTGGTGTTGCGGGTGTCCATGGGCGGCGGTGATCGCTTACCATCAGGCGATCTGTCTGCTCGTTTGCCTCCCTGATCCATGCAAAAAAAAATCGTAGCAGGGAGTTCTTTCTATAGCCTGAGCTTGCGTGGGATAAAGTTCCTTTCATACCGCAACTAAAACGCATACGAGAGCCGCAATGGCGTGCGTCCATCTATATACGTATTATATTATCATGATCAGTATGATCACTTATAGAGTTATCGGGATATTTACCATATTGTATTGTTTCTAGTTTCGGCACTATAGCAAGTACCATCCCAATAGCTCTGATAGCAAAGCCGTTCAATCGTTTGGTAACTGCAATGCAGTTTGAATGCATTCTGCCTCTTATTAAAACGTATTCTCACTCTTTTTTATCAGAATTCTGGCACCAGTAAAATCTCTCTGACCCAATTTCACATCCCAAAGAGTCCATTAGTATGTGATGCGCGTGGATGACCTCAAAACACCTGTGTTTTATAAAGAAGCAGTTTTTATTTCGAGACGTTTACGTGAATTGCATTTTTGAAGTACCAATGTTGCACAAGTTGAAGTACTGATGACAGGAAGTCGTACTATCGTTTCTTTGCCTACACTGGCAGGAGAAGTTGATGAGTGTGAAGTACTCATTAGTTTCTCTTGCCAGGGTAGGCAGAGTACGACCGTACGACATATTTCTAGCGTACAACATGGAGAACTTTAATACAGAATTTGCACTCACTTAAAAATCGTTCGCTTTTGCATACTTATTGATCTTGACTCCTTATGTATTCCTTGTATACCCTCAAAAAGGTACGCAGAAGCATATCAATTTCACCCTATTGACATCAGCCGGACACTTTAATACGGTGTATGCTTGCTGTCGTAATGTAGGTACCTATAATCCTATCCATTAACAACTTTGTACTACACCCACGGGTGACACTTATACCGTTTGATCAGAAAAGACCCAGCATTATTTATTAGTGTTTACATGATATTTCCTGCAGTTAACACTTATGTATTAAATTAGAATTAAACTACTTTTACCAGCATATTTGACTAAAATTACAATAAATCGCGACGTAATCCGGTAAGTAAAAGTAGTTTAATTTCAAATAAATGTTTTAATATTAATTCGTATCAATAAACTTGTCGATTTGTGCAAATGTTACGCATATTTTTATTAAGACATTAGTCTTGCTATTTATACATATTTCTAATAGCGTACTACACGCTGTAAAATTACGTTTAAATACTTAATTGTAATCAATTACGAATAATTAATATTTAATAGAATATATTGTTGCATGTTGCAACAAAAACACTTGTGATTTTCGAGGTGAAAGCGAAATAAAAGATGAGGCGAAAAATGAATTTTGTGTACAAAACGTTTACGCACATAATTCCTCCCTTCATTTGCAGGGCTATATTGCGGAAAAAATAATAATAATAGGTACCTATACAGAGATACTTTTTGACTGACAATTATTATGTTTTTTTAAATTTGTTATGGCATGACATGACCCAAGTACTTAACCTAATCGGAATTGGAATTGGTAAACGTTCAGTAGCATAGTTTTGTAGGCTTATTGGACGATTCGCACGAATTGAACTCGCCCGAAACGAGCGAATCGACTCCTTTAAAAATATATTATTTTTCTGTAGGCGATTCGCACGAATTCATGCGAATCAACACTACAGTAATGTATTTTATTTTGTTATATTAAATACAAATTTTCTTGTTCCAGAGATGGCAGCGGAGGTGGTTCGTCCTGTATGACGACGGCGAACTGACTTACTCGCTAGACGAACACGTAAGTACTAGAAACTAGATGTACAACCATAAATTCCAAAGAAATATGCTAAAATTATATGTATTCAATTTATACTTAAACTAGCCGATCCTTTTTTTTTCGTGCGGAAATCCCCTCGGATACCTCCCCTGCCGGACCCGGAAGGGGAGGTTATGTCGGACTGGAACCGACTAAAACCGCACGCTGACGTAGGTCGTCCTAAAACGTCCTAAAACTAGCAGACCCGGCGAATTTCGTACCGCCAATTTTTTTCCGCCCGCATGGCGTCCGATCTCGTTCCCGCTGCACCCTCTACTATATTAAGCATGTATTATACATATAAGCCTTCCTCTTGAATTACTCTATTTATTGAAAGCACATCGAAATCCATAGAGTAGTTTTGATTATATAAGCATACATAGGGACGGACAGAAGCGGAAAGCGACTTTATACTATGCAGTGATATTGTAGTACTGTGCTTACTGTCCAAAAAAATATCTAACGGAAACCCTGTAACACGTACATACTTAGCTTAATTAATGGTTTTTCTTTCTTTCTTACACGTACCGACTATTTCCGCCAGTTTAATATACTTAAGAGGCTAGTCACACTTTACTCTGAGCAAATAAAATAACTTTCATCCATCAAATAAGGTAGCGAACCTTGTTATCGGCACCGTCATTTTCAACTTTTTCCACCAACCATCTAAAAGGGCGGTCGTAATCGCTTCCGCGTACGTTTATATCACCCAACGACAGCTCTCTTCTTGCCCCGACTAATCTATCGAAGGAACAAATTGAAACCTGCTCGATAATCTACAAGGTAGTATTGAAAACGAGTAGGGTAACCAGTAATAGACTTGTGAATTAGAAACTTGTGATTGCGGAATTGACGAATTCTCGTTTTATTGCAAGAATTTGTTATATTTTGTAAGATTTTATGCTTCGTTTTAGACATTTAGAAAAAGCAAGTAAGTAATTCACTTGTAATGTAAGTGGTCAGGCAAAAGGTTTAATGATGGTAAAGGAAGCTCAAGATAGTATACGTAAGGACAGAAGCAATGGGCTGGTTCTTGTCTTTCACGGAGAAAGAAAAGCATTTGATATATTTTGTTTATCTACAACCTTAGTTAGTGAATACTCGTAACCTCAAAACTTGCTAGGAAAATGTATGTATGCCACAGAAAGAATTCGATCGTTTTCCAATCAAGATCGGCATTCGTTTAAATTGTATTAATTATACATACATAAACTTTTACAAACCAATAAAAACAAAAATATAAATGCCAATAATTACACCAACACCGCATGTTCATTTTTTGCTAATAATAATTTTATTCGTGTATTATAAAAACAAACATCGGACCGGTCAGCGAGACTCAAGACGCCGTATCATCGGCACTGTTTATCGATATCAAATCTTTCACATTTTTCATCGGCACCCATAAATATTCATAATAATTGGCGTCGCGTCGTTGCAATTCCGACTGACTACATGAATTTTAATATATACCGTATATAGTCGCCCATCTTGCTGCGTAAACGAAACAAAAAACCCGTAATACCTGGGAACAATGACACAGGAAGACTAGAAGGGCTTTCACCACTCATACGGAACAAGTTACCTTTTATAGAATTTACGATTCCGACTAAATTTCGATGGATGACAATTGTGTGTTTTACCTTACATTTTTGCTATTAACAATGGTTACTTAGTAACGAGAGAATGTCCGCGAGATATTTATCTCTCGTTGGGAATTAGGACCAAGACTATAAACAGATCTGAATGTAAAACAACAGTCTTGAGCATTTGAGTTAAATATCTTTAAATGTAAAGGTCAGTTCACAATTGTTAAAATTGTTCTTTGATGTTTTTGGAAATAAATTTTTCTATTTGTAAATCCATGTATCTAGCATGACTTATCATCACAGATATTAAATATATAGAAACTTAAGTAATAACTCAAAAGTTTTGAATCAAGATAGGCCTAGGAAATGGATCAAGCCATGTCTTTTGACAATTAATAATACTCTAGTATTAAATTCTTCGTGGTATTTCCTGCATTTTACTTACCCTGTTTTCTTCACTAATTAGGTAACTCTTCCAATCCTAGGTCAATGCCTGTGGGATAGCCTTACACAATTATTGTATGGCTATCTATCTGTACTTCGGTATTTTCCCACAGGGCCTTTTTAACATTTCGCTATTTCTCTCCTCTCTCTAAACCCTCTCGAGGTACATGCATTACTTAATAACTTCTATATCAATTTACTTGCACAATGGCAATCGAGGAACAATACTATACCATAACTTACTCAGTTTACGGTAGACTTAGACGCTAACTAACCCTTCGATAGTTACAGCCTTAGACGGTTATAGTGCAATAGCACGTAAGTGTTATATATTGACATTTACAAGACCTGGAAAAAAAGAATTGAAAAGCCTTAAATACACCCTGATCTTTGGTCCCACGACGTAATAGGGGGCGGATATATTGCGGTCTAGCGGGCCCCTTGTTTTGGGCTGTATGTACTATCGGATGGAGAACAGTCCTACCCCTTAGTAGCCTTTTACGACACCCACAGTAAGAACTGAGGTGGTCCTATTCTACTCCACCGAGAACCAACACGGCAAAGTAAAAAAAAAAAAGTATGGAAAATAACCACATGGTTATTTTTTTTTAATAATTTTAGAAGGTACTAATATTCCCTCTAACCCCTCCAACTAAGCTAAATTGCTTGTGCTATTAGTGAGTTCACGTCGGTAGTGTAATGGCCAGGATTCGAACCCGGGACCTCTCGATCGTAAGGCCGACTTCTTAACCACTAGGCTACCGACGACGCTGTATTCAATGACATTTATTTTGAAAATTGTGGCCGTGCATTTCTTAGGTATGGAAATGAATACGGTAAACCTACCAATTACCCTATGACCAGCGCATATATTTGGCGGATGTGTTCGTGAACTTCATCGTTAATTCCAGGTAAACAGGCCAGTTGTCGGTCGAGGTCTCCGTCAATGTAACGTATAATGTATTCACTGGTTCTCACTTCGTCGTTATCATCTGAATGGAGCTGAATATTTGCAATGCTACAAGCCGAGAAGGGAAGTCGTTAACGTGCGGAAAGTAGGGAAATTAATGACTTTAGTTCTAAACATAAGTCTTGTTTGTTTTCTGTTTGTGCTAGTTCAGCGACATATTAGTTTGTGGTATTTTTAAGAGCTATTCATTCTAAATGTTGTGTAGATATAATGTATTTACATATGAGAACTCAGGGCTTTTTCCCTCTGGGATAAACAAAGGCAACAGCCCGCCCTTTGTGTAGATAATTTGAAGAAATGTTGGTTCTGATTGCATTTCATATATGATGTTTTTTTATATTCCACAACATTCTACACAACGCTATCTAGACTCATGGTAAGCATAGCTTAACTAGCTTGTATTAAGGAATCTAAAATGCGGATAAACATACTTAGATACTTATTTTTTTGTAAATACATAGAAACACCCAGACAAGTGCAAATACCCATTTTCATGCGTACAAATATTTGCATTGAGCGGGGATCGAACCCGCGCCTCCTGCGTAGCGGCCGCGTTCACTACCGCTACGCCACAGAGGCTGTCAATCCTACCAATTTTCAGCCGAATTATTGTACCCTCGGATCTGTGTATTGACTGGGGTAGTTACTAAGCGAACTTATGCTTGATTAAGACAGTGTTGTAAGTACGTGACTGCTAAAAAATTGTCCCTTACCCAGTTTTGATTTTAGACAGCCGTAGTCCTATAACGCCTGCCATAAACCTAAATAAGGCCTGCTATGTATTATGAAAGTAACATTGTCACGTATACCAATATCGGCCTCCACAGAGCCTGTCTGTTCCGTGTTCCTCGTTAATATTTCTCATAACTATTAATTTATGTGCGTTGGCATATTATGCATTTATGACGAACTACTCATACATAGATTTTATAGGTGTTATAGTTTCAGAAATTAGTCTAATAAGTTCGAAAAACATCGGAAAAAATGATATTCCGATGTTTTTCGAACTTAAAAGTTAGCATAATAAATGCTATAAAAAATTCATTCAAAAAATTGGGTGGAGTCATCAAAATTCAATGTTTAAAAATGGTTGAAAAAGTAAGAAAGTTGGCAGATGGCTCCACCGTCGGTCGCCCTTATAGACGGATATAAAGAGAAGGAAAATTTGAAATGATTCAGGTGTGGCTCAATAGCTCAGTTGGAAGAGCATTCCCCATGTAAGGGAAAGGTCGTGAGTTCAAGTCTCACTCGAGCATTTCATTTTTTCCGATGTTTTTCGAACTTAAAAGTTAGCATAATAAATGCTATAAAAAATTAATTCAGACTAGTCTAATTAATGGTTTTCGTATCGGGATATGGGCTTTAAGATCCTTGGGGATCATCGCATCCAAGGTTTTCACTTCGGAGTCCAGGGTTCGCTTGAAGTATGATTTCTTCAGTTCTTCAGTTTATTATTGATAATTATTGACAGCCTCTGTGGCGTGGCGATAGTGAACGCGGCCGCTACGCAGGAGGCGCGGGTCCAATCCCCGCTCAGTGCAAATATTTGTATGCATGAATATACCCATTTGCATAGGTCTGAGTGTTTCTATGTATATTATTTATGTATATACAAAAAAAAATCGAAATAAGTATGTTATTCTATAACACAAGCTAGTTAAGCTTACCATGGGTCTAGATAGCGTTGTATAGAATGTTGGTGCATATTTCTTATATATTATATTGGCGACTGCCGTCTGACCTACCAGCCTGAGTTGTGGTTAGTGGTCAACTTCTGACAGAGTTATACAGACTTACATAGATTCTTTCTTGACCTAAGAAGCAAAGATGCGCTCTGATGAAAAACCATCATTGTCATCCATTGCCTGTAAATCCTTGAAAAAAAATTTTGCGTAAAAGAATATGAACCTATTACCGTTAATCGGTTAGTTCGACAATTAGTTTTATAGCCCTTCTAGCTTTTGCCCGCGGCTCCGCCCGCGTGGATGTCGGTTATCGCGACCAAACATAGCCTATGTCCTTTTTCATGGTCTAATCTACCCCTACCCTATACCAAATTTCAGCAAAATCTTAGGCGTGAAAGCGTAACATACAGGCAGGTAGACAGAAAGACAGACAGACAGACAGAAAGACAGACAGACAGAGTTACTTTCGCATTTATAATATTAGTATGGATGCTTTGTAGTGTCGACACTCTCGAATAGATGGTTATTCCTTGTTACTTTGCCGGTAACCCCGCGAATATACTGACTAATCTAAGTTACGTCACTATGAAGCCCCACACTGTTCGCTATTGGATTATAGAAGCCTTACAAGTCACCATGAGTAGCCCGAGTGAACCACCTATTTGCAATATTGCAATATACGTCGTACTTCATAAAAAAGTAGATTCGGTCAATGACTTCTTTGGGTATGTTCCACATACTTACATTAATGAAAATAATTACATACTTTTAATCCAAGTACTTTCTGTCTTTTTTTCTTTCTCAGTGCAAATGGACTGTCTTGTCAGTCTTCAGAAGTCTTCTTCATCCTAACGTTACTCTTAGTCGAATCAGAAGTTTTCACCTCGAAGTCTGGAGTCGGCTTTTATCAGTCTAACTGCGGATTACGCTAATATTTTTCGTGAAGCGACTGCATAATCTTAAAAAGAAAAACTGTCATTAATAAAGTTTCACAATCCGTCTGATGCTACCAGAGGCCTTATTTTATGTTTTGGTTTAATTGTTTAAGAAACCAAACAGTCATTTATAGTTACACTAACTTTTGCCCGCGGCTCCGCCCGCGTGGATGTCGGTTATCGCGACCAAACATAGCCTATGTCCTTCCTCATGGTCTAATCTACCCCTATACCAAATTTCATCAAAATCGGTTCAGTGGATAAGGCGTGAAAGCGTAACATACAGACAGACAGACAGACAGAGTTACTTTCGCATTTATAATATTAGTATGGATTGTTACTAATACACTTATGAAAATAGACCTACAGTTTCCCATGATTTGTTGAAAATACATCGTTTTTTTTTCCCCCAAAAGAATACATAACACATAAATGACTACCTAAGTACAATTTACACTTCCAGTTACCCACACTAAACATGTAAGAAAGAAATCTAAGAAAGACACTCTACAGTTGGTTTCTTGAAATTTCTAAAATATTCACAAAATAAGTCTACACATAATTAACATGCAAGCAAGTTTTACAAAAGCATTCACCTACTTGTGCGACTACGGAGTATCACAATTTTTTTAAATTTGTTCCTTCCTTCTATTTTCCCCTCCCCTTTTGCTCTAAGTAACAAATATTCTTAGGTTTACGGTAAGCGCCCACAGTCAAATGGGTCCTCAGTCAGTAGCTATCAGGGTCACTAGTAGATATAAAAATCAAACCTATTGAGTCACCAAAACCATATATTTAGGCAATGAATCATATACGAATAGAAATCTAGCTCCTGTATAACCGCTGTACCCAAACAAGGACCGAAGAGCTCGTATACATAACAATATTTCGTATCAAAAGCCAACTTCATTTAGCATTCTAGCCGACCATGTGCTAAACAATGATATGTCAATTAAACCGTGTTGGCGTTCACGCACTCCACACCTGGAACATCCATATTAATGTAGTCGAAATAAACCTACACTGGCCTACAAACAAACAGGCACATGTTCATTGGTTGATAGATTATGTGATGGGTATCGTAATATATGTTATGCTAACGTAATTGGATGATTGCCATGACATACAGTGATGGAAAGGCATGTAGACAATCTTGAAGTACGCATCTTAGACGCTTCATAGCTATTATAGTGAGGAATATATAAGTAGGTTAGCGGTAATTGAAAGGATATACGAATGTTAACCTGCCTGGCGTTTAGACCAAGAGTTCTACTGTCCTGTCGTACAGGAATTACATAGTTATCCTGTGGTGGGTTGACCTCCATTCACTTATTACTGGGGCCACACTACTTAATTGTCTACCAGACTGTTATAGCAATAGGTATGTATTTGTAAAGTGACAATGTCATATCAATAAATATGTCAAAAAAAAAATTGGCATTGTAAATTTATGGCCACAAATCGTGGCGTTGTTGAAATTATGGCGAAAATTATTGGCATATCACGGTGACGTAGCCCTAGCATTAAATGAAAGGTTTTCCTCTCCTTTTTGTCAACCGATTCTCTTGATTTTTAAAATTTCATTAACGTTTATGATCAAATTTCGACCCATACAAGTAAATAGAAGTCTTCGGTAGAATATTATAGTGCAAAATTTTTCATAACAAATGACTTTTACTGATCGGCAAAGGCATCACTGCCGTAGGGTCCGAATGTTTCTCAGTAATTATTTCCACGCCCCGTTCGGTTCGATATTATCAGTCACAAATCATTTTAGTAATTGTCCGCCAATTAATGCATTCCATTGTTAAACAAGATGGCACTGATAACAGTTCAGTTGTTTGTGTGTGTGTTTTTCGGTAAATACACACACGACTGAACTCTTATCGTTATGTTTTCTTCTGTCATGTTGTGTTTAGTGTCTAACAATGGCGTAGATCATATTATTTAATTGATGATATAATTCGTTACAATAATAGCTGTTAAACATGGAAGGCCCGCAAAAAAATTTTAGACTTACAGCAACCAATCACTGGGTGTAGCATAATGTGCTATTCCAGATTATATCTTGTGTCTAAAAGGAAGACACAACTTCCGCGTAAGTGGCCATAGGACCACCCCCTATTACGTACGATCGAATACGAAAACAGAAATTGGAGGTACGAGTATGTGAATTCACTTCCACCTAACCCCTTTGGGAATAGGCGTGACAAATCAAAACTATCAGCTACAACCAGTTCACAGTTTTCCCTCCAAAAAGGCAGTAATTATCGTCCACCTCATTATTTAACATACCAGTAAACAAATGTTAGCAATCGCGTGCGCTGAGTGCGACGTTTGACGTCGGAATGCGGCCGAGTTGTGCAACTGCGAACGATGCGCTGCGCTGGCGCACCGCACCCACACTGCGATTCACCTGCGCCCGCGCATCGCCTTACATGCTTCCGTATATGCGCAAACGCTTCACCGATTTTGGAGAAATTTAAAAATATTTTGTGCTTTATTATAATCGACATTTAATAAGCACCCACACCTAGATTACTTAGATCATAAATAAATTTTGACATATAAGTGGATGAGTCCTATAGGAGACCGCCAGGAAGCATACGGAAGATGGGACCTCCAGCCTGATGAATTGACGACCTGATAAAAGTAGCTAGGATGAACTGGATACGAAATGTGGAGGATCAGGGTATAGGGCACATTGGGAAGACTTGTCCAGCAGTGGATTGCAATAAGCTGATTGATGAGATACAGTAATACACTGTTGTATTAAATTTGATATTTTCAGCACGATTTCTAGACAGGTATACTATATAATTACATTCCCTATTGCGTGTCAAGAACCGCGGCCCAGCGCAAGCGCATGACGCAACTATCCCTGTGTGAGCTAGCAATCACGTTGATTTCTGCCATTCCGCAAGAAATACAAAATACTTGGGAGAAAAATTTCAACATTGACGGCTCACAACTGTGACTTTTACCCTACATACCGTGGTAATGTCGCGTTCCACTTGCTAAATGTATTAGAGTTCGTAATTAGCCGTGACTGGCTGTGTGAAAAAATACCTCTGATATGCTCTACTTAAATAAATAAAAGTTCAACTAAACAAAACAATTGACTTTTACCTCAGAAGAAAAATAGTCCAGTCCATGACTCCCATCTTGACACCCTATGTGGCGTAGCTGTAGTGAACGCGGTCGCTACCACCGCTACAACGGAGGAGCGGGTTCAATCCTCGGTCAGCGCAAATATCTGAATGGAGTGGTCGTGCCTCAGAGAGCACGTTAAGCCGTCGGTCCTGGTTGCAATACGAACATCTATGGCAGTCGTTACGGACAGTTGGAGCCCTCAAAAGTCCAACAACTGGTCTAGCTACAATGCTTCGATATCGCCTTTGGGTTGTGGAGATCATAAGTTCAGCCATATCAGCCATTAAACTGGTAAAGCGGACCCCAGACTCCAAGGTGGAAGCATCGGATGCGACCAGGATTAACACTAGGCTAAGATGATAAGACATAAAAGTGGACTTTTCGTTTGAAGACCACAAAGATAAAAGAAAAAAGCCCGACTCGAAATTACAAGTTGATTTTTTCTAATAAAGTTAACTTTCCAACACCGGAATTTAACAGCTATGCTTATTTAATCTAGATAGTGCTATGTAATAGATATGTCCTAGAATATTATTACTATACCTGTATCAATTAACTGTATCCACCTTCACTCCACCTTCAAGATATTGCTACATATATCCTTCATATCGTCGAATTAGCACACAAATCACTGCGGCGGAAGTGGTGTCACTGGTATACCTCGGGAATTATACCTTGAACCTAAAAAGACTTTCTTAAGTGTCTTTTGAAGACGGTGCATTTGAGAGTCGTGTGGTGACGGATAAATTACAAGTATCATTACCCTATCTCGTCCAACAGGTGTCCTAAGAGGTCACTAACAGAAAAATGCGCAGACGATATCACTGCGAGAAAAACTCGAAATAAAACCCTGTAACAATCCGTCTGGCCAGCTTGGATTAGACTTAAAGCCTTTTAACATTGAGAGGCCTATATCCAGCACAGGACTTTGATAAACTAATTGATTGATTGATTTTGAGGATAGCACGAGGACGAGTTCATATTCATCAAGTATATATCTAAATATATATCTAAATATATATAACTCAAAGGCGACTGTCTTTTTTTTTTTTTTTTTTTTCATGCGGAAATCCCCTCGGATACCCCCCCTGCCGGAGCCGGAAGGGGAGGTTATGTCGGACTCGAACCGACTAAAACCGCACGCCGACTGTGGGTCTTGGTGCTAGGCCGGAGGTGAGGTTGTCATAGACATATCCCTCGCACCCCGGCTGACCCAGGGCCATCCCTTACGGTCTGGCCCTCCTCAGGAGGGGGGACAACGGTGTCCCCAACTCGCCCCCGGAATGGGGAGGCGCGCTATTCCTGAGTGACTGACATAGTGATCTATCAACGCACAGCCCAAACCACTGGACGTATCGGGCTGAAATTTGGCATCCAGGGAGATGTTATGACGTAGGCATCCGCTAAGAAAGGGTTTTTGAAAATTCTGCTACTAAAGGGGTAAAATAAGGGATGGAAGTTTGTATGAAAGTCCGTCATTTTCAGAGCTAGATGCACTAAATTTCATAAACCTGTGTCTTTGAAGAAATACATGAACACATGTATCAGCTAGTATTATTACAAAACAATCTGTGCACGTATGTCTCGCAATTTAAGTCCAAAATATGTGTCTCGAGATATATCAAGCACATAATTAGAACGACAGTCGACGTTTGCGCAAGCCCATCCGCCGGTGCAAGCTCTGTCATTGCACAAATTAAAGATTTTTGTCACTTGTTACACTTGCTATCGGGTTTTATAGGTTAAGTGTACCTATTTGAGTGGAGAAAACGCACTGGGTTGGATAAAATGACGTGATGGTCTCCAATTTAGAAGCGATTAGTGAGGGTAGATGGGTACAAGATTCGCAGTAGAGCCTTCTAAACCAGGTGAAGTTCGTATGTTCTTCTTCTTTTCGTGTCAACGATTCACTTTTACATAACTACACTATTCGGGAATAGAATTCTGCCATCTTAATCGCGCTGCCAGTGGCTTTATTTAGGTCGTCTTTCCAAAATTTCTCCAAATTTGCCTCTTATTTGTTACCTATATCAAAAACTAAAGAATAAAATAAAGATATCGCTACTTACAATCTCTTCCAATTAATTTCCGTTACAATCTCCTATAATAACAAATTCCAGTTACAATCACATTTCAATTGTGTTACAATTTGTAAGCTTTACACCACAAAAGCAACAGTAGTTCGATAATTGTGCTTCTTACTGTCAATTACATTTGAAAGTAAAACCATAACAAGTATTTGCACTCAAGTGACATAACAATGGCGCACAACACTGCAGCTCCCACGCGCGGGAAAAAAAACCACAAGATTACAAATAATTACATTATCTGTACAAAGTGACTTTTATTAGATAACATTCTTATTATCTAACTTTTATCTTGTTCTTGTAATATATCCGTAAATAAACATTATAAGATTGATTTCGGAGCTTAAACATTGTTGCTTGTAGGTTACGCAAGCGTCAACTTCAATTCGATAATTTCGTAATGTAATTCATTCATTCATTCGATCGAATCGAGATTGTTGGCGCGCCGGACTGACTGGTTATTCGGGTAGGGCTGTACGTTACTTTCCATACGAGTATTTAAAAAGTTAAAAATACTTGTAGTTTTTAAAAAAGTAAAAAACCAGCCTGAATCTGGCTAATGGTAAAAAATTTGTGGTAACAAAACTCGAGAAATAGTCAATGAATGAATTTGAAATTTGACAGGTTATTTCATCCATATCTTATCCCGAAGTTCCCGCGAGAAAGAAAATGCTTAGTACTTTTTTTTTAAGTGTACGTATTATTGTCTGACTCCTTATTCAATTTTTTTATGTTTCATTATTATTATATCATTTATATTCATTTTCACCAATTTGAAGAAAACAAGGAACAACATCATACCTCGCTATATCACACAACTACTTAGACGTCAAATAAAAAAAATACTTCACAGTTAACTAGGGTGGTTGATTGAGCATCTGAGCGGGGCTACCACCTGTAAAAATAATTTCATAACGGTTCCCGACGTTCCTCACAGCCCTACTCGTATAATTTTCGCCTCAATAACTCCATGTAATGACATTTACAGTTTTACACGTAATCCGACGGCTCGATGTCACACCCGCAGTTTTTCGAGTTGTAACTCTTTGGAAAAATTAAATCGCAGTGATCAGTAACGGGTATTGCAAATAACTTGGTGCGAGGACCGTTGGACGCTTCGTATGTCATGCTCGGGAACGTTTCTTTCTTGTGGTGATGGATTGAATGACGTCATGATTTTTATCTAATTTAAAGGATGTTCCTAGACTAGTAGATAATATAATTTTAACACATCTTAACACTTGCTATGATTCTCTTATTCCTAGCATACTTTAAGCTTTTGCTTCTAATAACATTAAATTGCGGGTATTTCTTGCCTAGCCTTAGATCTGATTAACATCGTTCACCTAGGTCAACTTTTACTAGGTTCCCGATACATCCTCGCGTCTTAAATATGTTTCGGCAAACTTCTTTCGTCTATTATCTCTACCTCTGCCTCTAGTCATTGGCATGATCTAAGAATCTCTTTCTTTGTCATGACATCTTCTAAAATACAGGGTGGAAGATTTTCAGGCCCCCTGGAGGGGAACTACTCGAGTTTTTCTATTATCGCATGCATGTCTTGTCACGTAACTGTTTAACACTTAAAACGCTGTGTATAGATCAAATCAAATCAAATCAAATCAAATTTTATTTCATAGAACATAAGTGGACATCAGATTTAGACAGTGTAAGCAAATAATGTACCTATCTGTATTTAATCTCAATCTGTTTTCCGTTTCTGTACCTAATAAAATAAAAGTAAAATAAATACTGGAGATAGAGAATTTGACTCGAAGATAAATCATTCCTTTATTTTTAAAAAGAAACAAAACTGCATTCGAATATTTTCGAAATCTCGCTTTTCACATCCGGTAATCGAACCGACTTAATCCAGAAAAAAATACACCTGTATTTTTATGGCTTTAATCGGTAGTGGCAATCATAAGGATCAAATCTGTCTAACAAACTTGGTAAATTAAATAAAAGGATATTCCTGATTTTCATTTTTTTATAACGCAACACATCTTTTCGAACATGACACATACACTTGCAATATTTGATCTAACCATATTATGTCAATAATGTGTTCTCGATAACACATAAAGTAAACAATACTGTGGAGTGTCAGGCCGCGCCTCAGTGGTTACTTAGCAACAAGTTGGTCACTGGACCCCGTGAGATCACTGCTGACCCACTAACCACAAATGTTTGTAGATACCTAACGAGAAGTAAGTATTTATGTGTCGGCACAGTAGTTACGAATGTGGTTGCAATGCATCATGTTTCTGTTCCCGAGTTAAGTCAAATATTATTTTTATATCAACATCACAACATATGAATTGACTTTTCCGTGACACATTGAATGATGAAAGTCAAAGAAGCAAAAAGTATGTGCCAGGATCTTAGCAAATGAAAAGATATTGTATCTAAACCAATGAGAAAAAGCATTATTTATTATGTATGAGACTGTAAATAGATCCCAGTGAATAGTTATAGACTCGGCCCTATTATTTATTTAACCGATTTCAAAAATTAGTAACTTTTTACTAAACGTCAAAACGATAAGTTATAAGGTAACTTGTATGAAAAAAGATTTAGTGACGCCATAAAATTTTATAATCAAATCAGTTACTATAATAGGTTGGGTGGATGATTAAAAATATATAAAAACTATAAAATAAGAACCCACGCAATTTTTACCGCTCTTTTACCATTCTTAATTAATTTTAATTATAGGATAATACCCAATTCCATCGGTATTTTTTCTCCATCCAAGCGCTAATCCCAGCGGCGTTTCTGGCATGCACAGATCCGGACCCAAATACCTAATAGTTCACGATTATCTACAGAAAACCCCGGGGCAAACAGACAGACTAAATAACAATCAGTATGTACTGTAATCGTCCATTACAATCGTAAAACAATACCTCTGACATGAGTTAAGTCTTACCCGAACGAATCGGACTAAATTCGTGAACGTTTGATATCCGATAGCTCAAGCATTTGAATTTTAGTCCGATATTGTAGGACTGGTGCTGTATTTAGATTATCTGTAAATTATTAGTGTTAAGTCTGAAATTACTGATATCTTTCTTAATATCTGATATTTAGCTGAGTGTAGTAACTGGGTAACTGAAACGAATTTAATCATAGTAAAGCAAGCACAGCCCTTCTTACAGTCCCGGGTCCTTCAAGCAGGGCGTGAAAACTGTGAAAAGGCATCTATCAGGGCATCTATCCTTATAACGAAGCTTGCGTGTGCTTAAGCGGAATCTCTTTTTATGCGACTTCAAAATGAAATAGCCCTATCTTGTCGTATTATATTAAAAAAATTAAAAACCCCCGTCACAAAAAACACCTCCAAAAAGTTGAAAATATATGGAGTTTTTAACTTTTGATAAACCTAGTAATATTTTGATTCAACGGTTGCCATGTCGAGGGACCCTAACTGGTTAAGCACTCCGTTATATTATCGGAACAATTCTAGAAGACCTTCGAAGGTTGGAGCATATATTTACTTGGGAAATAACGTAGGTAATAAACAGTGGTTTGTGTCGGCTTTCGTTCTGAGGCGTCGTCATGGAAACGGCAAAAGGCGGGTCTTGTGGCCTGCGCAGACGCAACCATGGAGTGATTCAAGTGAAGAGATTTAATAGGTAGCTGAGTAATTGAAATATAACTTATTTTAACAGGGTATTTACCTACTAGCATTTCTGAATCCATTTCAAAACATACTTAGGAGCAAAAAATAATTTTGGAGGAAATAAAGTCAGATGACTTTTGAGAACCTGAATCCTATTGACATAAATAAATAATAAATATTTCACAACATTCCACACAACGCTATCTAGATCCATGGTAAGCATAGCTTAACTAGCTTGTGTTATGGAATCTAGAACGCGGATAAACATACTTAGATAACATACTTAGAAACATTTTTTTTTGTAAATACATACATATTATACATAGAAACACCCAGACCAATGCAAATAGCCATATTCATGCATACAAATATTTACATTGAGCGGGAATCGAACCCGCGCCTCCTGCGTGGCAGTCGCGTACACTACCGCCACGCCACGGAGGCTGTCGAATTGAGATTTACAACAAGTCTTCACCTAAGAATTTGTTAGTTGGTTTTGTTTATTAATTACCTCATATATCATTTAAAATATAACACATAACAAATTAAAGTAAAGGTTATACTATTCCGCTGACTTTTTGCTATTAAATAATTAAGTAGCACGTTTTCCTGCTTCCTCATTCTCCTCCTAAAACTAAGACTTAAACACTAAACACAAATACACAATAATATTTTCTTTAAATCAATAATAACAATTCAAAAATAGTATAAATATTTTATTTCCGCTGTATTTCGTAACTTGGGGCACACACTAATTATCGTCAGCGCTCCTGGCGAGCTACACGGCTTCTAAGCAAACTGTCCAGGTAATCTGCATAACACTTAGATGACTTAGATGAACAGGTTGTTGGACACTCCGCGTAATTTATGTGCGGGGACTTCCCTCAAATTACCGCCTAATTCTACCTAAACCCAATAGAATTGTGGTCCATATCATTTGGACATGCTTTTTCAAGGACGCGGGATTGTAGGAAGTAGGAAACACGTGTGCTGGAAACAATTATGTTTTATAAACTATAGATAATATTGTTCACACTCTAAAATGTCAACAAAAATGATGACCAAAATGGTCACTATTTAATCCACCAATCAGAAACGCGACAGTGCGCTATTAAAAAAACGTCTTTAATAAATTAATTAGTAACAATAATAATCTAATTCATATAAATTAATAAAATTGACGTATTATTATTAAGAAGCTATATTTTTTTGAAGTAGTATTCGCACCATTTTTTAAAGCGGTCATGTTCTTGCATGACTTATCTACAGTTTATAAAACATCCGTGTGTGCTGAGAGATTTTCTTTCTCTAGTGAAATCTGTTTTAAACTATACAAAGTAATAACATGCAAAGTTCAAAATACACATAATATAACATTGTAGTAAAATTTCCCTTCGTTTAATGAAATGTAGTTAGGCTCAAGAACTAGAAACTCATGTCCGCGTTTCGAAGCAAACCGCTCAAACACAAAGACAAGATTGCAATTTTGTATCGACATTCTCGATAACGACTCTATTTAGATAACTTTTACTAGGCACCTTTAGGAGTGAACCATTAATATTACTTCGGCCGTTCCCAATAACATACTGACAGTTAGAGATAGATCGCATCTACGGATAAAGTGCTCGGCTGTTTAAATTCAAAACATAGTAACTCCCTATTTCACACCAATTTCGGAAATAAAATTATACAGCGATGCGCTTTTCCGTAAAAAATCAGTTACCATGTTTTCAATTTAAACAGCAGATACGTCAAATTTGAGTGCTGCGATCTATCTTCAACTGTAAGTATGTTATTGGGAACGGCCGTGGGCTCTCATTTCTAGGAAAAGCTGTAAATATGACTGTAAAAATATCTCCCGTGGTTTTCTCAACATACATATAATCACGCTTTTATCCCTGGACCCAATTATTGTATTTAGTCCCACGTAATAGGGGGTGAGACTATTGCCGTATTCCGGGCACTATTATTGCCTCGAGCCATGCAAGGCTGAGTCCGGGCTGTATATATCTCTGATGTTAAACAGCCCTATCCCTCAGTCGCCTTGTACGACACCGCATGAGAAGAGATGGGGTGGCCCAAATTCTACTCTAGCGACTACAATATGAGGTTTTCAAGAAAAGAATTAGTCGGTAGCACATGTATGACACCCCTGGTGTTGCAAACGTCTATAAATAACTTTTTAATGTCTGAATTTAGAATTAGGACGTTTCCTAAGTGGCCAGAGGATTTCAGTAAAAACGTTGAGAATGGCTGGCAGGTATTAAAATTTCAAGGAATAAACCGTCGCCATGGAGACAGACAGTGAAAATAATTTACAAAATTAAAATGTCTAAATGGTAGCAATTTGGAAAACATTTATTTATTTATTTATTTATTTATTTTCAAGAAAACCAACAGCGATACAGTAAATGAATTTCAAGACTATAGACTAAGAGTAAGGCTAATAACAGGTTTTCCTTAACTATTACATAAAGATTAAATCGGCTTGTGAACGGATACAATTTGTTACTTATCTAAATTTGAATTTACAAAATTTTGAATTGATGCGGAAGACTAACAAAGTGAAAAATTAGTTTAAAGATATAAAAACATATAAAAATTGAATACAAGAATTAAGTAATACATAAATGAATGAAGCCGAGTAACTAAATGCAATGAAAAATGAAACTAAGTTATGAAAATATACGATACTTTGGTAGAAGTGTTAGAAAACATAGCGTAATACAACAATCGGAAAAAATGAAATGCTCAAGTGGGACTTGACCTACGACCTTTCCCTTACAAAAGGAATGCTCTTCCAACTGAGCTATTGAGCCACACCTGAATCACTTAAAATTTCCCTTCGCTCGGATATAAAGATTCGTATTTGAGGGTGAAAGGGGCGAAGAGAAATAACACGAGGTTAAACTGAAAAAAACTGGACCCTGGATACCGAAGTGAAAGCTTCAGATGTGGCCGGGATAAACGATAGAATGAAGAAGAAGACAGACCGCGGTAGCCTAGTGGTATGGGTAATGGACTGCTGAGTCAAGGTCTCGGGTTCAATCCCAGGTTTACCATGGCACACACCAATGACTTTTCGATGCTTTTCGAAGTTATGTGTGTATTTATCGCAGGTTTATAAGTGCCCGGTTAATGGCAATAGGCTCGCCACCTATTACATTGGGACCTAAACATAAACTGGCGAAATGTGGGTGCTAGCACCTCTGCCCCCTTCGGGGAATACAGGCGTGGGTTAATGTTTATGTTATGAAGAAGAAGAAAGAAGTGATATTGTAGATACAATTTCACATCATGCAATGTTTATTAGAATTACTACTACATACATTAACTCCAATACCACTCTTGTAAACAAGGATCAAGAGCCTAGATATCCATTGATCCGATTTACGAGGCCATGTTTCAAGATGCGCAAGCGCAGCCGTAGTGTAAATAACGGTACGTATAATGACTTCGATGACAGGTTAGTTAGCAATTGGAATAATGTTCAGTGCATCTGCTATGAGTGTATCGCAGCAACATTGTATGCAGTAATCTGAAATGATAGCAGATACTTTGTATAATCTTAATCACCTCCTACCTGTATAATCCAATTCTAGAAATACAGTGAGATAAGAATTACTAAACTGCTACGTCAGAGATAGCCGAATCGATTCTCGCTCAGTACAAATATTTTTTTATTAATAGCTCGCTATTGCTCGCGTTTCCGAACGCTTTTTTTTCCGTGCGGAAATCCCCTCGGATACCCTCTCTGCCGGAGCCGGAAGGGGAGGTTATGTCGGACTCGAACCGACTGAAACCGCACGCCGACTCTGGGTCGTGGTGCTAGGCCGGAGGTGAGGTTGTCATCGACATATCCCTCGCCACCCGGCTGACCCAGAGCCATCCCTTATGGTCTGGCCCTCCGTTCTCAAATTTTTAACTTGGCAACATTTCTGTATACACAAATTATATATAGAAACAACAAGACCAATGAAAATATTCATGATGCAGATAGGAATATTTCTACTCAATGAAAATCGAATCCAGTCCAGTGGTCAGTCCTAGGTCAGTACCTAGTAGTCGAAAGCTCGACCTACACCACATACTTGTACCTACACTTCGTAGAAGTCTGAACTCACCTTTACAAAAAAAACTTATTACCAAAATCGATGACCAAGAATTGATGAACGACCGGAAATTCTTTTCGGTTACGAACTTTCTTTAAATAATAACGAATCAGTTGCGAGAATCGATCGTAAATACTAGTACCGCTTTTCTCGCTTGTCATAAGATCGTGACTCATATGAGGAAAAGAGAAGTTATGTGTCAGAACGAGACAGGTGCACGAGAATGACGGATGTCCCCTTTGATGTGGTTATCGCATGTTTAAGAGACCTGTCACACTAAACTGATATTACGCGTTTAAAGTTATTTTGCTCTTTTGCTGTTTTTTTGCTCGATATGAATACAGGATGTTGTATAGATAATAATTACAGAGCATCACAGCGATCTTGACTGACAAAGTACTCAAAATGATCTTAAAACCAAAGTATTATGAGCAAATAAAATTGTTTTATTGATTTAAATGGTATTATTGTCCGAACTAAAGGTAACTAAACGTGACAAGGCCGCATACTAAGGTGCTTCCTTCGCCTATTCCGAAAGGTACAAAAGAAACAAAAAGTAAAGACCGCCATTATTATTTTTTAATGTTTACAGTTCACTATGAGAGTAGATTTAATGATTTTAAGGATTATTTTATACACAAAGTGCGTTGAAAAACGTCGTATGATACTTGTGTGTATTCTTGATTACAGCCGTCTTCGGCTCTATTAAGATCTATTATGGTAATCATCAACTTGTTACATAATGTACTATTTGAGTACTTCTTGGCTAGCCAAGTACATACCTAGGTACACAAAAATGACCTTGGTATCCCTCCCTTCCTATTGGATTGTTATTATTATATTATATTATATTAGTTACACCGGACGATAATACAATTTAAATCAATAAAACAGTTTGGTATTAACAATAATATGCATATAGTATTAAGATCATTTTGACGACTTGATAGTCAATATCAAACTGATGCTGATTACTGATTGTGTGAAACCTTCATGCTTGCTTGTTCGACTCGCACTTGGCCAGTTTCTATACTTTACCTTGCATTTCACTGATGGATCATAACATTTTAGCTCACTTTATTCGATACGTTTCTGTGAGTAAAGCTTAACACTATTCCCACCGCTTAGGTGGCAGATAAGCACATAGCCCATCTGATAGAAAGTGGTTACCTTGGCTTATGGACATTTGCAACACCAGGGAAATCACACTCGTGCTGCCGACCCCTTGAAGATCTCCATATTACAGTTGCTTGGCAAAACCACATCTCGATATATCTCGTATCACGATTTAATCCGGTAAAATTAGTTTTATTTCGATGTGTATATTTGACTTAAAGTCCTGTGACTCCCCTAGATGGGGCAGAGGGCATCCACAGTGCGTCTCCATCCCTGTCGGTGTTGAGCTACACACTTAATTTCGTTCCAGGTCTTCCCGAGGCTCGCCGCTTCTGCAACAGTAGTCCGCCTCCACGTCTGTTTGAGACGGCCACGCTTGCGCTTTCCTTGCGGGTTCCAGTTTAAATCTTGCTTCGATATAAGACTATTGTCCCTACGAAGCGTGTGACCGATCAAGCTCCACTTTCGGCGTTTGACTTGTTGGTGGATAGGGAACTCATGAAAGTGAACCCATAGGTTTGCGTTGGTGATCCTCTTGGGCCAGTAAATAGCAAGGATTCGGCGGAGGCATCGGTTGGTGAACACAGGCATCTGTTATTTTATTTTATTCTTTAAAAAAAACTTACAGCTATTACATAAAATTTAAAATGTGAAATTAGGTACAAGAAGGCCAATTACAAGTTTTTGCGAATAGGTAAATACAGTTAGAACTTTTTAACAATACAAGTTATAGATAACAGACTACAGACACAAATATCTGATATTTATATAAAATTCATTCAAACATTTGCATAAACTTTATTAAGTTTAGTTACCTACTATAAAATATAAAGTTAATTAGTTCTTAAGTAGGTAATATTACAGATAAAATAAAATATCCACTTATAATTGTATATATTTATTCATGATTACTAAACAAGTCTTTGAAAACAACCCTTATAAACTTACCTCCAAGTTTGCCGTCCAAGTTATAAATTGAACTATTAAGATTATCTTGGAACGTTCAACATTTTTACCTACTTATCTATTTAAATGGACGACTTACCTTTTTTAGTAAGATTAGAGATTCTTTCAAATGATAGGCATCTAATTAAATAGCTGTTAAGTATCTAAACAAGTACTTGAACCTATTCTGTCGAATAAAGATACTTTAGCAAAATTTCTTCTCAGCGACACACTCCTATGTCTTACAACACAAAATTTCCTGTACCCTTTTTGCTTTATCTTCTAGAGAAATTATTCTTTTAAATATACTTATTTGTAATGTTAGCGACTACGTAAAAGTTATTTCAGTTCTGAAATAACATAGAAAAGAAAAGAAACATGTAATTAGTACATGAAATTCTTATCGATACATGGGTCGATTAACGATAAGTAAAAAAACATAACCTTGGTATCAGCAATCCACCATTTTGATTTTTACAGCTGAAAAGTTTGTTTGATGAACACGCTAATTTCTAGAACACAATAAAAATGCTATTTTAAAAAGCTTTTACCGTTCTTAGGCAGGGTTACGAGTTAAGTATACCTATAACGCTGACGCTTAGAAGCCGAGCAATAATAAAAAAAGTTAAGGGGACGGTGTGACACGATAGAAAAAAACCGGGTAAAACCGCAGTACACAGCTAGTTAATTTATAAAAGTGGACCACCTTGCTTAAAGAACAATTATCTCTTAAAAACAAAACAAAGCAAACCCCATAGTTACTTCTCTACATTTCTAGGTTAAAACCAAGCTTAATGTTGCCAGATTACATGTATCTCGGGTTTGTTCCCTTTATGTCGAGTCCCGTTATGTCGAGTCTGGGAGTCTATTGTTCTCCAAAGTATTAATATTTTACGCTTCCTATTACCGTCAAGTCGAGTACAGTCAGAATATAAATTAAAAGCCAATCTATATAAAAATGAACCCCTATTTCCCTTGGTCACGAGATAGCGCCTGAACGGCTGGACCGAGTTCGCTTATTCTTTTTTTGTTGTGTTCGTTATTGTTAGGAAGTTCTTATGAAAGAAAAAGTGAAGAAAATTGCGCGGAATCACAGTACCTATAATCACTAGTAGTGTAAATGTACAGGATAAAGTTTTACACTATTTTTTTTTTTTTTCAAATTATTTACGTTATCAACCTAAAGTTAAAAAAATTATCACTTAGCAAATCTTATAGTGGATAGGCGATTAAGATAAATCATACAATTTTTTTACTTGTAAAATCTTCAACTATTTTATTTATACGCATGTCAATTTGCCAAGTTGTTTTTTTCTTTGCTTCTGATTGTCGTCATTATACTCATTATAGACGTTTACCTGCTCCACCTTAAACCTAGCTTTTTTAGCCTCATCTCTAAGTGTGCTTTAGCGAAATGCACACCGTGAGGTACTTAAATAAAATATTTTTCTTTCTTTCTTTCTTTCTTTCTATAGTATATAGAGGTGGTCTTTAATTGAGCTTTTTATTTAGGCTTTTATGCCACACCCTTCTACTGGGTTTGCGGTCCTGTGGCGTTCGTTGTAACAAGAAATAAATAAATAAATAAGCCATTTATTTCTTGCTTTTACCAGGTTTCGTGTTTTACCCTGTAAAGTATTGAAAAAAAAACTAAATAAAAAAAAAATGTATGTAAGTATGTAGCTTTTTTTCTTTATATTTTTTTAATATTTAAAAAAATGGTTATTACGAGTGGGTTTTGCCAGCAAAAACCCCTGATTGGGTAAAGGCCTCCTCCAAAGATGCCCATGAGTCTCTATCTTGGGCTAAGTCTCTCCAGTTTGGACTAGCTGTCCTTCTGAGGTCATCTTCCCATCTGGTTAGTGGTCTTCCTCGGCTTCTCTTTCCTGTTGGGCCGCTCCACGAAGTTACTCTCGTGGTCCATCTCTGGTCTGTACATCTCGCGACATAACCAGCCCATTTCCATTTTTGTTTTAGTGCATACGTTAGGGCGTCGATCGCTTTGATGGTTTTTCTTATCTTATTATGCCTCACTTTGTCTATCTTTCGTATGTTGAGAATGGAGGAGCATTCTCCTAGCCCCCGTTGACAGGTCCTAATTTTATTTGTGGCTTTAGAGGTGAACTTCCATGTCTGGAACCCATACATCAGGCATGGTAAGAGACTTGAGTTCATGACTTTTGTTTTGATATCTGTCGGCATATTACTCTTGAAAATTTCTTTTTGGTTCCAATATATTTTGTTCCATGTTGATTTTACCCTTCTTTCTATTTCTAGTTTGTTGTTGTTTTTGTCAAAACTTAACAATTTTCCCAAGTATATATATATTTTTCGACATATTCTAGTGGCTCTGCGTTGATTATTATGGGATTTTTTCAGCTGGTGTTGGTCATTATCTTGGTTTTAGTTAGGTTCATCTACAGACCCACCTTAACACTAGCATGATGCAGAGACTCATTCATGTGTTGCATCTAGCTGGCCGTCTCTGATAGAAGTACTAGGTCGTCAGCGAACCTAAGATGGCTTAGATATTCACCTTTTATATAGATTCCTAGTCTGCACCAGTCCAACTTGCCAAAGATGTTTTCCAGGATTGATATGAATGGTGTCTCACTCCTCTTTTTATGGGAAAGCAAGGGCCGATAGACCCGAGTTTGATCCTTCCTTTATTGTTATTGTATATAGGTATATGTAACATAGGTATATGTGACAGCCTCCGTGGCGTGGCGGTAGTGAACGCGACTGCCACGCAGGAGGCGCGGGTTCGATTCCCGCTCAGTGCAAATATTTGTATGCATGAATATGGCTATTTGCATTGGTCTGGGTGTTTCTATGTATAATATGTATGTATTTACAACAAAAAAAAATATATTTAAGTATGTTTATCCGCATTCTAGATTCCATAACACAAGCTAGTTAAACTATGCTTACCATGGGTCTAGATAGCGTTGTGTAAAATGTTGGGAAATATTTATTTATACTTTGGATAGTTTTTATGTATACTTCTTCCACTTCTTGCTCTGCCAAGCTTTCCCATATGCTGTTGTGTGAAACGGAGTCGAAAGCTTTTTGGTAGTCGATAAAGCTTATATATAGAGTCCTCTGTTGTTCTTGATACTTTTCTATGATTAACTCCATTGTGTGGATGTGGTCAGTTGTTGAGAAACCTTTCCTGAAGCCCGCTTTTACGGGTTGCTTTGTTTCTAGTGATGTGCTTATTCTTTTGTTAATAATTTTAGAGAACAATTTGTAGAGGCTGGGTATTAGTCTGATTGGTTTGTAATTGCCAATATTTTTGGGGTCTCCTTTTTTATATAATAATGTAATGTTTGCTTCCGACCATTGAGTGGGTGTTACTGAGTGTTGGATTATCAAGTTGAACAGTTTGGCCATCGGTGCAGCTAGAATTAACTGCGCATCTTTCAGTGCTTCGTTTGTGATTTTTTATAGTTTCTAAGACTTCGGTTTCATTGACCTCTATAAAATCTTTAAATTGGCCTTCCTTGTTGTTCTATAAAACTCCGTGGCCGTATGTACAATGTCGCTTCGTTTGTATATATCTTTATTCAGGTTTTTCAATTCTTTTATCCAGCAGTTGTTTCTTCGAAGTTCCTGAAATGGTTTTTTCGTGCTACCACAAAGCTGTACGTGTATCATTATAGTGTCTTAATCTTGTTTTATGTAGGTATATGGACGATTTCGTATAAGGCAGAGAGTTCTCATGGGACGAGTTTTGTTTTTGGTTGACTGTAGTACTTTTCTTCTTTGTAGCAATTTTTCTGTATTATCTTCTAGTATTTTATGTTTTTGATTTTTCTTTTTTATTTGTGCGGATTTTAGGCTTTCAGAAATAGCATTGCTAATTTTATCATAACAAATTTGTAGTTTTGTTTACTTGCCAGTTTGCTGGTTCAGATAGTTTTAATTTAATGTTGTCCTTATACTTTTCTATTTCTTCTTTACTCTTAAGTTGGCATCCTTTACTGGTAAATCGGGCTCTGCTTAGTTTGTGTTTGGAGAGCTTTAGTGTTCCTCTGACTGCACGATGGTCAGACGGGTAGTTCAGGTTCAAAATTTCGAGGTTTGAAAATAATTTTGGGTGGTTTGTGAGGATGTAGTCAATTTCGTTTTTGTGAAGCTCGTCCGGCGTCTTCCAGGTGGTTTCGGTTTGGTTTTTTCTTAAAGCAGGTATTTATTATTATCTGTGAGCTTCTGTTCGAACGCAAAGTTAACGAGTCTCTGGCTTCTATAATTTCTTAAGCCGTGTCCATGTTGTTTTACGACCAAAACTTCATTTCCTTCAGATGCCCCCAAAAAAATATCAATATTATTCTTAATCCACTGCGATTTTACTTATTCATTGAATATTTTGTCATTATTAGAAAGTAAACCTGAAGGTAATTCAGGTGTACTTTCTAATAATGGCAACCATGCTTCTGAGATGACTTTTTTGGGAAGAGGTGTTTTTTCTGCTAGACCTTCTGTTGACGAGTCGTCCGGACCAGTACAGTGTCTCGGTGAGTGCTGCTTTAGGTAACTCCGACCATTGTCTGGTCCGCTCCACCATGCCCATTGTAGCCACAAAGGTCTGCAAGAGGGCTTACGTCAGGGCGGATGCCCAACGCATAGTACAGCTGGGCCAAGAGCTAGTGGCGCATCCCACGGGTAGCCGTGGCTACTGGTGACTGGCCAAAGCCAACTTCTACCAGCCCTCGCTGCCCCCGCTGAGCAACCCCGATGGATCTCTGGCCCATGAGCCGCAAGAGAAAGCCAATTTGCTGGTTAATCTCTTTGCGGCCAACTCCCGAGTCGATGATTGTGGTATGCAACCACGGACACTGCCCACTGGTGACCACGCAATGCGTGATATCCGTATCACGCAACGCGATGTCCGTGCAGTAATGCAATCACTCGATGTCCGGAAAGCCAGTGGTCCTGATGGTATTCCAGCGGTTGTACTTAAAAAATGTGCAGTTGAGTTGTCTCCTATGCTAACTGTCCTACAGTTCGGGTAGAATGCCTTCGGCTTGGAAGAAGGCGAATGTCCAGCCAACTATCGACCCATAACCGTCACCTCAGTGCTGTGCAAGGTGTTCGAGCACATCATTAACACACAGCTCATGCGCCACCTAGAAGATAACTTCTTGCTTAGTGACCGACAATACGGTTTCAGACCGAAACGGTCAGCCTCACCCCAAAGGTGGGTCACGTAACACGTACCGTGAGGCTGTGGAAAAGCACGGCGAGTCACTGGCAATTAGTCTTGATATCGCCAAAACTTTCCATAGGGTATGGCACAAATCGCTTTTTTCCAAGCTACCAGCCTTTGGCCTGCCTTCCAGACTGTGCAACTGGGTTGCAAGCTTCCTGCAGAGGCGCCGTATTCGCGTCCTTTGTGATGGACGAGCTTCAGAGTTCTTGCAGGTAAATGCTCGCGTGCCACAGGGTTCCGTCTCTTTCGTCCCACTCTCATTCTTCTGCATATCAATGACATGCTTTCTAACGGTACGGTAAGGTGCTGTACCTTACACGCGAGTCTGCAGTCAGCAGTCTGATATCGCGGAAAAAAGGCAGCATCTTGTCACTGAGCTGGACCGGATCGTGGACCACATTTCTCAATGGGGCGCTGAGAACCTAGTCGAGTTTAATGCCACGCATGCACGTTTACAGCAAAGGTATCTCCTTTTCTTACCCTTCCTACTCTTCAGACCACGCCACGGCCCCTGCAGGATCACCTCAGTATCCTCGGTATGGATGTTCACTTCAAACTGAATAACAAAAACTACATCGAGAGCATCATCAAATCAGCCTCGCGTAAACTCTGGAGTCCTGAACAGAGTGAGACGTTTTTTCACGCCGGAGCAGCGGTGTCTTCTATACAAGAACCAAATTCGTTCCTGAGTAGATTACTGCTCACATCTCTGGGATGGCTCCGCGAAGTACTTACTGATGCTCTCGACAGGTTGCAGTGACGTTCGGTCCGCATTATTGGGAATCCTGAGGTCACGAACACCCTCGAGCCTTTGCAGATGCGTAGAGATGTTTTTTTTTAATTCTACCATCTCTACATGGTGAATGTTCTGATGAGCTCTTCCAATTTGTCCCACCGTCTGCTTTCCTTCACAGGACGACATGTGCAGGGCTAAGATGCCATCCGTATACGGTGCAAAATATACCTGCTAGAACAAATCGTTTAAGTGACTCATTCTTATGCCACATCACTAAGACATGGAACTGCCTGCCAGCTCACGTGTTTCCTTCCTGAAAAGGCATCTGATGAGGCCGTCTCGCTGAGAGGCCACTATTGTTAACATAGTACGTGTTTGTAATAGTGACCCTCTTTTCTGAGACTTTGTCTTTAGCTTACCATCAGACGGGGTGAAGTCTAATTGACGCATCCTTTCATCATTCTCTGAACCTTTTCCCAACTCATTTGGGGTCGGCTTTCCAGTCTAACTGTGATGCGACTGAATTTCGATATTTTCCGTGAAGCGACCTCCACAACCAATTATCCGATGACCAATGGCGATGTGCTCTCCGAGGCACGACCAGACCAGTCAAACAGCCATATTCATGCATACAACTTTTTGCACTGAGCGGAGATAGAACCCACGCCCCATGCGTAGCAGTCGCGTGCACTACCGCCACGCCACGGAGGCTGTCGTGATTGACGAATCATTAAAATTCAGTTAATCATCTAAAGTCTAGTAGGGACGTTTATTAAATGAACTTTTCAGTAAAAAGGGTATTTTTAATCTGACTGTACTGATATTGTAAACTCGACATAAAGGTAATAGAAGCGTGGTACAGAAGCTCGACATAAAGGGAATAGAAATGGGACAGAAAACGTAGACTCGACATAGAGGTAATAGAAGCGAGATAAGGTTTTTGGCTCGACATAACGGGAATCGACATAAAGGGAATATATCGTATCTCGTTCGTGTGCGGTCTGCTTAAAGCATGTAAATTCATTTAACCACGATCATTGTCTATGGGTCTGACCGATAATTGAACCACAGATAAAGCGTTCTTTATAACTTGAATGAGGTAGTTGTCAATTTATGGGTACGTTCTTACGTGTGTGTGTTGTGATAATGATACGTTGTAGTGGACCTTGAGTTGTGACCGACTTTTAATATGGGAGGTATTTGGTTTTGAAAGGGTATTTGATTTATAGAAAGAGTATAAATGTTTATCTGCAAGGATGAATGTGACATGGTGCGCAAAGTTTGGGTCTAAACCATTTTTAATATATCTATCTGTTAGAACCACCTTTTATTTTATAGTGCGGATTTCTGCACTATAAAATAAAAGAAGGCTGTTGCTTGGTCCACCAAGCAACACAGTCTTCCAATCTGCTACACATATTGAGTAAGACACTTTGTACCTTACCACTATATTTTATTTTTCATCTGACCGGTTTCGCAAAAAATATAGTGGAAATGTACAAAGTGTCTTACTCAATAATATATATATGGAGCTGAATCCACCAAGTGCCATCAATCAACAGTATAAGCAGTTAAAAGAGGGCTGTGTTTGGATTCCTGTGGGTATTTACTCTCAGGCATCCAAAGATAGCTGGGGTGATTGTTGGCATATCCCTCAGACCCCGGCTATCCTCAGACCATCTCGAGATGGCCCTATCGGATGTGGAACCACGGTGTCCGCGCGTCTTGCCCCGGATAGCTGGAGGTGCGGATCGGGCCGCGCGTCCTCCTTCAATCAGCAGATTTACCAGTTTACATAAAATCAAAATCAAAAATAGTTTAATCTGCATAGACCATTAAATCAGCACTTACAAAACGTCAGCATAAAGTAAATATTAAATACTAGTTTAGCAAATGGACCACCGGTTCGAAACGCGGCCCAGACCTGAGAAGACTCCGGCAAGAAACTCAGAGGACATTTTTTTTTGGTCTATTCACAAAATTTTAATTAGCCTAAATAGTCCATATGTTGTTATCTTGGACCCTAAAAATCTTCGTGGGACTGGAAAACACCCAATTATGTACTAACACCGTGTTTCTATTTAAAAATGATAAAAATATAGGTTCCAAACAAAACAGTCAACAATATTACACCTATTCAGGCCATACACTCAGTGACGTAGCATCCGGTACAGTAATTACTGTCCACAATAGGCCATTGTCTGTGACAGTGCGACACTTCCGGTTTGTGAGAGCATCCTGCGCAGGCGCATCTGATCACTATCTCTTGTATTGTTTTGTCGTTACGGACGGGCGTTGTTCTAATATATCGCCAGTGTGTTAAATACCTGTTTTTTAAGTAGTTTAACACTTATACAGTAAACACGGTGTTTGAATTAACCAGGTTAACTGGTCCCAACACTTAGTTCACTGTTTACGTTTTAAGTTAAGTAAAAACCACTGTATTCATGAATTAAAATTTGTTGTAGAATAAAATAGGTACTCCATCTCTTACGGTTGGTGTCACGGAATTTATATTACTACTAGCTTTTGCCCGCGGCTCCGCCCGCGTAGATGTCGGTTATCGCGACCAAACATAGCCTATGTTCTTTCTCAAGGTTTCATCTACTCGTATACCAAATTTCATCAAAATCGGTACACAGACAGACAGACAGACATACAGAGTTACTTTCGCGTGTTATTAATAAGGATGGATATTCGTGCCGTTTTTCTACCCAAGAAAAGCTGATTTGACGTCTTAGAGGGATGGATATGCGTGTAAATGGTTTCACTACGGTGGATGCCCAAGACTGTTCGAAGTGGAGGAGTAAAATCCGGAAAGCGGACTCCGGACTCCGAAGTCAAGGCCTCGGATGCAACTGGGATCAATGCAAGGATGATGGTGAGTCACGCCGTTCCTACGGGGTAGGCAGAGACTACAGACCACCATCTGCTTCTGTCATTGTCCTTACTAGCGGTTATTGTACTTCCTCTATTGTCATTGAATCGCTTTCGAGTGCTTTAAACCTCCTATTCAGTATATTGCCCCCTTGACTGCAATAGGCTCGCTTATTACGTAGGACCGAAAATCATAGTTGGCGAAAACTGGGTATAAATACACCTCTGCCTACCCCTTTGGGGGATAAACACGCATGAGTATTTGTGATCTTTATGAATGTTTACAAAAGCGGATAAAATATCAAAGTAATATCGGCTCCAATATCAGTTATTCACAGAGTATAACGGTAGACCAACCTCTATTCAGCTGTAGGAAATGGCAACCAGTGATGCATGAACATATAAATGGCCCAGAGACCCAGGTTCGATGCCGGTAGAAGCAAAAATTGTAGCTAGCGGTGTCGGGCCCACCGCCTGTGACGAACTGACCCTCAGGCGATGGTTTAAGGGGGAAACTGTAGCGAGTGTAATTTTACATGCGCACTTTTATTAAATAGTAAACTGTCGTCTACTTCTCAAAGGTAATATGACAGTACCAATGCGGTAGTGAACGCGGCCGCTACGCAGGAGACGCGGGTTCGATCCCCGCTCAGTGTAAATATTTGTATGCATCAATATGAGTATTTGCATTGGTCTGGCCGTACCTCGGAGAGCACGTTAAGCCGTCGATCCCGGTTGCCATATGAACATGGCAGTCGTTATAGGGGAAGTGGGTGAAATGGCCCTACATAGAAGGGCTGATCCTACCCGTCCGGTTTTTATATAAAAATCAATTGCTGTTCGTTAGTCTCGCTAAAACTCGAGAACGGCTGAATGGATTTATCTTATCTTGGTCTTGAAATGTTCGTGGAGGTCTAGGGAAGGTTTAAAGGTGACGGGTGGAGCCGCCTGTCACCCCAGCAGAAGCAGGCCACGGCGGCGGCGCGCTGAATAGTGCACCTCCCCATTCCGGGGGCGAGTTGGGGACACCGTGAGGAGGGCGAGACCGTAAGGGATGGCCCTGGGTCAGCCGGGGTGCGAGGGATATGTCTTTGACAACCTCACCTCCGGCCTAGCACCAAGGCCCACAGTCGGCGTGCGGTTTTAGTCGGTTCGAGTCCGACATAACCTCCCCTTCCGGCTCCGGCAGGGGGGGTATCCGAGGAGATTTCCGCACGAAAAAAAAAAAGGGAAGGTTTAAAATAACGGATAGGTTGCTGTGGTCACGAGATCGGTATTCCTTTGACCCTGGTACATTGGCATGAAGTACTAGGCTCGCAGACTTTCGCAAACTATCCTCAGAAAGTAAGAGCATTAGGGTTCTGTGTCCACCAGTCTTTTCTCGAGGTCACACTGTTTTTCCAAACACTGGCTATCCACATCCGCCCTTAAAATCGCTCGAAGCTTCTCCTAAACTCTGTAATTTCGCTCGCTTGGTTGCCATCGCAATATTAAGGTGATATCTAAAGTTTTTGCGTGCAATGGCGGGCCGGAGGCGTCGATTCGGCTCAAATCAAAACTGGACTGCGGTTGTATATAGATTGCATGTCTGACTCTCGTTTCGTTAATTTGCTCTGCGAGGGAAACTGTTACGGATTTATTTGTGTAGCGGTACATTGTTTTGATTTTCCGTTGATTTGCTTGCAGTTAGGGTTGCCATGTATTAGGCTCTATTCGAATACGTCCGGTTTTTTACTGTTGGGGCCAGCCGAAGATAATTATACATGTCCGGGTTGCTCTGTAGTTTTTTGGTCAATTCCATTCCTGTTAAAAGATACTGAACGTATAAGATAAATAAGACGTTTAAGTTCAGAATGTCCAAATCCCAAAATGTCCATATCCCAAATAGTGAGTCTGAAATTAAGAAATAAAGAATTTATTTGACAAGTCTTCGAAATACACGAACGAACATAGGTATTACTTCAACTTCTACTACTAGCTCAAGTGTGTCATATAGAACTTGCTCCAGTGTATTATGTCAAACTCTAGTTTAGCATTAATTTCCATCGAACCAAGTAATAAACAAATACATACACAGTAAAGTATCAAAACTATTTTTCTTTCAAAAACCAATTCACACTGTCAGTGTAAAGATGTCCCGCTATTCAGGAATGTCCGGTTTTTCAATTTGTTTTACTGGCAACCCTACTTGCAGCGGTTTCGTACGATACAAATCTAGATTTCGCTTGTGATTATGTGGAATAATCGAAGTTATCATGTGGAATTGACACAAGACCGCAGCAAGTGAAATAGGCAAATGGCCGTGTGTTTACAGAGAGCAAATTGTTTATACTGGTATACAAACAATTGTTTTTAGTTAACAGCGAGATATTTCAAGTGTACGGTGACTGAGGTATAGCCTGAGGATATAGGGATACTTCCTCAGTCAGAAATCATCTGATTCAATCGAAGCCCTCCTTCTGTGCTCTTTCATAGCGTCTTATCTATGGCCTCTCTTGTCTATAAATAAAAGTAATGAATACATTTCCAATCTTATTTTCTCAATGAAAAGCAATGAATAAATAAAACGAAGCCCAAAAAACCCGATCGAAAAAATTATAATCACGTTTTCACACGAGTAATACACGCTTTCATATTCACACCGCATGACAGCCAGTGACAAGAGAATTTATGCGTTTACTCGATAGATAAATATCTTAATCGATATGAAAAACATGTATTGATTAAATCCGTCGATTTTTAATCGATTTTGATTATAAATGTGCGCGCACGCCGCCCATGGACACGCGTGATTTATTCGGTGTGATACGACGAAGAGAGCGCTATCGGTGATTTAATTTTGAGTGAAAGTATTCGATGTAATAAAAGTGTTAATGTAATTCAATATAATACTGTGAATTGTGGCTTTACGGTCTAAGTATCAAAACGTCATATTATACTTCGATATTGCGCTGTCAAACAAAAAAATTGCAAACTTTCTTTCGTATGACATGCAGATTTATGCTATTGTAGTATGATGGATATTAGAAAGATGCTCTTAGTATCATCGGCTTTATACCTAAGTATAGATTTCTTATTTGCCCTGCAATTTCACTCGTCGTACTTTTTATTGCGCATCTCCATTGAGACCACTCCGTACCTCGGAAAGCACGTGATGTCATCGCCGTTGGTCTCGATTGCTATACGAATATCTATAGCAGTCGTTACGGGTAGTAAGTATACCAAGCAGTCTGAAAATTGGTCTGTACGTCTTTAAAAAAAACTGTAGAACTTCGGCATCGCTGATGGGTTCTTCACAGAAAATATCGAATCTCAGCCGCTTTGAACTTAAACTGAAGAAGTGGACCCCAGATTCGGAAGGGAAGGCCTCAGTTGCAACCAGGATTAAGTCAAGGATGTCCAAGGGCGCGTTAAGCAAGGAGATTGAAAATCATGATGATATTTGGTCCGTGCTTCATTCAAGGCATCTAAAAATTACAATGGCTACTTTTTGAGAGGGCAAGAAATTTCTTTTCTCTTTTTTAACTGGCCTCTTCGGCGAACTAATGTCTGTACTGAACGGGAATTAAAACCGCGATCTCTGAATTAACACTCAAACGGTCAAACCATGTTTTATCCCATCCCATTATCATGTTAAAGCGTCGGTAGCTTAGTGGTTAAGGAGTCGGCCTTACGATCGAGAGGTCCCGGGTTCGATCCTGGCCATTACACTACCGACGTGAACCCACTCCTAGCACAAGCAATTTAGCTTAGTTGGAGGGGTTAGAGGGAATATTAGTAACTTCGGTTCTAATATTCTTTAAAAAAAAAAAAAAAAAAAAAAATATTATAAATGCGAAAGTAAGTCTGTCTGTCTGTCTGAACGGATTTTGATGAAATTTGGTATAGGGGTAGATTAGACCATGAGAAAGGACATAGGCTATGTTTGGTCGCGATAACCGGCGTCCACGCGGGCGGAGCCGCGGGCAAAAGCTAGTTCTCAATAAAAGAATTAAACCATGGAGTGTTTAATATACACAAAAATTTTCACGGGCGACATGTGTAATAACAGTATTATTATTCACATTTTGATTGCTTATTGTATTGTAATGTGGCGGCCATCTTGAAACGAAGGAACCGACGAACATCATTCGTTAATTATGCTTTGAATGCTGTACTGAATTTTAAAAGTGTGATTTTCATACGAGGGGACTGTATCTATAGATATTATGTACTTTACAAGACCCTTTTACCGAAATAAAGGATAGGAAGGAAGGAACGAAGGATGTATTTATTTTACATGTGTTGATATGTCGTCAACCAATTTGGATACAATGACTTTTCGATGCTTTTCGAAGTTATGTGTGTATTTATCGCAGGTTTTTAAGTGCCCGGTTAATGGCAATAGGCTCGCCACCTAATTACATTGGGACCTAAACAATAAACTGGCGAAATGTGGGTGCTAGCACCTCTGCCTACCCCTTCGGGGAATACAGGCGTGAGTTTATAATTTTACAATTTGGATTCACAGATTCTTACGTGATACTTAAGAATTAACATGCGTGAATTATCCTTAACTATTATAAGGGGAGTTCATGTCAGAGTCGACAAAGGAGATAAGGTTGCACATCCATACTAATATTATAAATGCGAAAGTAACTCTGTCTGTCTGTCTGTCTGTCTGTCTGTATGTTACGCATTCACGCCTAAACCACTGAACCGATTTTGATGAAATTTGGTATAAGGGTAGTTTAAACCTTGAGAAAGGACATAGGCTATGTTTGGTCGCGATAACCGACATCCACGCAGGTGGAGCCGTAGGTAAAAGCTAGTTTTCTTAGGAGGTTTTAGGTTTTCTTTTCTTTATTTCTCTTAGGAGCTAGTTGCATGTTGTAAAGGTGCAACCGTATCTCCTTGGTCGTCTGTACATTAAAATAGTGCAGCCAGAATGTAGCAATGCCTAGGTTACCTATCTTTTCAGTCATCCACGGTAACCGCTTACCAAAACGTGGGCACTCATAACTTTACCACTAACAGTAGAAAAAAAATCGGGATTTTATAACGCACGCAGGCAACACAGTAAACATAATCACCACAAACTCCTATCACAACCTGCCATCTCTAACGTTAATCCCCGGCTGTGTGGACAGTTTATGAACTCGTTTGTCCCTATTAGCATAGGAACTGAGTGCCCGTTTTGATACAATGTCACTCTTTCTGTACCAGCAACCGATCGCATTATAGGACGGACACGCATTCACTTGGTCCACATGTGTCGCCACCTACGATGACCGCTACGCCCTTGAGTTAGGGTTGTCAGACGCTAGATAACAATTACCCAAAAATCGCTAAAAATTAAAAAACGCAATGCAAAATGACTAGCAAAGGATTCAAAATGATCTACATACTATGGATTCCCCTTTCGTGCTGATATGGTACACACCGGTAGTTCGGACGATAATACAATTTAAATCAATAAAACAGTTTGACTTGCTCTTAATACCTTGGTAGTTTTTTTGCTGTTTCGTGCGAAAATCCCATGGATACCTTCCCCGCCGGAGCTGGAGGGGGAGGTTATGTTGGACTCGAACCGACTAAAACCGCACACCGTCTGTGGGTCGTAGTGCTAAACCGGAGGTGAGGTTGTCTTTAACATATCCCTCGCACTCCGGCTGACCCAGGGCCATCCCTTACGATCTGGCACTCCTCAAGGAGGTCAACGGTATCCCCAACTCGCCCCCGGATTACCTTGATGCTAAGATCATTTTGAGACTTTGGTAGGCTGACTGTCCAATCTATCCATATCATTCGTCATTATCATTACTGCCCTGATTCCTCGTTTATATGAGTCGGTCCAAACGCAAGAATTTTTCAATAATTTCTACTTACAGTCATCTTAACATATAAGGGCCGGCGACCAGTGCCGGCATCGGCAAGCGTCAGGATTTGTATTTGTCGAATAACAGTAGATATCGACGATCGTCATTAAAATTTCAATTTTATGATGATAGTGATAAGATCTATTGTGTTTGGCCAAAAAATCCTGAAGATCGCTGATGCCGATAATGAGCGCCAGCCCTAACTTTTCATTTGGCTGTATCATCTTTTCTATAATCCATTCATTTCCACGAGAAACTCCACGAGACAGGCTAGACCTAGTGTGGTGTTGATAGGCAAATTTCACTTATCTTTGATCTGTAATATCTAAATTTATTATTTATTCTGGAATAGATTTAAGTGAAATATAAAATGAAAATGTTTAATGGCGAATAAACGATTATAAATTAAAAAAAAAATCTTCTCCTAGATCTTCACCCCCCTTTTTGAAATGGTCAATCCAGTTGCATCCACGTCCTGAATACTTTCCTTACGGCCTTAATTTCATTTTAAAATAAACTATTCAAAACACATTAGACTCCTTTCTAAACTCATGCAATTATTACCTTCCTAATAGACATTCCTTAATTTTATCTGCATATTGATATAAACGTCTGACAACCCTGTCACGCGTACGCGCAAATGGCTCAAGTGACACCGCAATATCTGATTAACACGGAACGGCTAATCTTTGAAACGCGGACGTAGAGTTGCCAGCCTAATGGATTACCCCGTAAATAGGGTAACCAACCCAATTATAGGGCTTGGCCATCAACTACACGTAACTGGTTATCAAGACTTATAAACTTGGGAAATTAAACAGTACGATAGCCACAATTAGGTGTGGTTAAGGTTTAAACAGGCATTCTAGATTTGGACTTTAGTTCTGACAAATTATATACTTCATTCAATTTCAATAAAAGTCAAAGTTGTTATAACAAATGTTTGAAAATTTCATTCATCCAATGAAGCCTCACGAATCATAAAATATATTGTACTAGCTTTTGCCCGCGGCTCCGCCCGCGTGGATTTTGGTTATCGCCACCAAACATAGCCTATGTCCTTTCTCAAGGTCTAATCTTCCCTTATACCAAATTTCATCAAAATCGGTTCAGTGGTTTAGGCGTGAAAGCTTAACAAACAGACAGACAGACAGAGTTACTTTCGCATTTATAATATTAGTATATCATACAAATATTTGCTCTGAACCGGAATCATACCAACGAGTTTTACTACCGCCATACCACACATTTATCGACTTCTAAGATGTTACTAAAAATAGTAAAACATAACTGCTTTTATAGCCAACACTTTCTTCTATAAACATTACAAAGAACACCAACATTGGACCCAACCACAACCTTGGCCCAACGGTACAACCACCTAATCATCTCGACACCCAACGGTACCACAACCACTCCATGACAAATCTATAATGTGCCAACTATGGTAATGACCAAGCCGCATGGCCCACGCTCTGAACCAATTTAATGTGATCGTGAAACGAATGCATGGCTCAAGTTATACTAGTCATGGTCCGTTAAAGGTGTAAGGCTAATTGTTTGGAGTTCCTCCCTAGGATTTATGACGTCACGATCGATTCAACTCCCGCGCTGTGGGAAGCATGTTAACCTGTGCATCATTAGCACAACATTCGAGGGGATCATTAGGATTTGTATAGAAATATATTGCGATTCAACATATGGAAATGTATTTGTATTGTGTTAGCACTGTTAGAATTTATTGTGAGAGATCAGGGTTGTGGTAAAATCTTCATTTGAACCTCGAGCAATGACAGAATGGAACTATAACTAAAAGAGTAGAAAGAAGAGAAAGTCAACTAAAAGATGGGACTCATCAAACTTTTGACAGTTCCACTGGCATTTTAAGCGCCTGTTCAGACACGGCGGAAACCGCGCGCTTTCTGAACCGCGCAGTTTCTGAACCGCATGGTTTTTATTTACATAGACATCTATTGAATCGTTCAGGCCATGTCATGATATGTTGCCGCAACTCAACCTATGCTCTATGAGAGCGTTTAGTTGCGTTACGGCTACCGCGCATTTAATACGTCACAACATCGCACAGTAGCTCTTCGTCGGCTAGCTCAGTCAGTGGCTTTCGTAAAGTACCTATATTGAATAATAATGTTCCATTTTCAAATTACCTTCTGATCGCAGTTGCCAACCGCTTTCTAAACGCCGCTGTGTCAACAGAACAAAATTTTGCGGTTGCCGCGCTGTTCGGAACCGCGCGGTTTCCACCGCGTTTGAACTGAGTTTCCTTAATACGTTCAGGAACATGAAGAAGTCCTCCGTGTTCTTCTTGTAGCTTATTCTAGGGTCCGCTTACGGATCTAAGACTATCTCTAGATCTGTCGAATATATTTGGCTCTTTTGTTTAATGTCCTCCTGTTGTCGTCGTATGATTATTTCTGAAACCTTATCGATATAAGATTTGAGACCAGTTTTTTGTTTGAAAAGCGTATGTAATACATATGTCGTTTGTTTTTATTAATGTAATTTAGTTATTATAAAGTGTCCAAACGTACGTCTCCAATAGATAAATATTGAATCGCCGGTGTTTGAAGTAATCAAATAAAACAACCCACGCACTCTTCAAAAGTTATACTAATATGCGTATACAAAAACATTCGGACATTTCTACAAATATCGAGACAAATTATATTTATTTACCACTTCTCGAATTTACAAAATACGTGCATACATATACATACCCACGAAGTAGATTGAGGTGTATGAACACCCGCGTATCGCGAACTATGATTTTCGGTCCCACTTAATAGGGACGAGGCTATTTTCGTCTAGCGGGCACTTTGTCTTAGGCTGTATGTTTACCTTCGGATGGAGAACTACCCTATACCTTAATCGGATTTTACGAGACCCACAGGAAGAGCTGATCCTATTCTACTCCCCTGGGAACAACCCGGCAAAGAAATTAAACGAATTTTGAAAAATATTATCCAATATTCGTCTCGTACAAACACATCCGATCATTTCTACAAATATCGAGAGAAATTATAATTTTTTACCACTTCTCGAATTCTGTAAATGTTAACCCTAGCCGTGTCCAGCGGTTGTCATAAGGAATAAACCCACATTATACATCCTGCATTGAACAGACACACCGTTAAGGCCGTAGAGACACAATTAATGTCCATTGAACCTGCTTGAATTGCCTATGCCATAAAACCTTTGATACAACCTCAGACCCGCAATAGAGTCAACTCTGCTTCAATCAAAAGCGGAATAGCACTTAACGAAATTAACGAACCAAGCGGTAGGCAGGTTAGTATTGGTACCTATCCTATACTATGAGATATAAATTCTATATAAAAGTAATTTTGATATTTATATATTCTAAAGACAGTGGGATATTTATTTACTTATATACAACAAAATGCACATAGCGTCTATCATATAAAATTAAAATCTATTTTAATATAAACTACCTATTTACAAATTATACCGTAATATTATATTATTAAAATGCGTCATGAAATTCGTCCGCAAGATTTCCTAATTCTATATTGAGTCTTACAGTAAAGTTAATAAATGATAATAAATAATAGGTAAATATTCCACAACATTCTACACAACGCTAATCTAGACCCATGGTAACCATAGCTTGTGTTATGAAATCGGATAACCTTATTCAGATTTTTTTTTGTAAATACATACATATTATACCTAGAAACACGCACACCAATGCAAATATCCATATTCATTCATACAAATATTTGCAATGAGCGGGGACCGAACCCGTGCCTCTTGCGTAGCGGCCGCGTCCACTACTGCCACGCCACAGAGGCTGTCTTTCATTCTGTCATTCAAAGTGTTGGAATTCTTGACCAACACGCTCGTTTCCTTCTTCCTACAGTCCCGGGTCCTTTAAGCGGTGCATAAAAAGCACCTGGTGAGACCGTGAAGCTGAGGGCCACCGTCCAGAGACAAACTATAGACACTTACACAAATTAAGTACGGTATCAGTGACATAACAAATACTAGCGCGCGCGCAGCTTAAATCAAACCATTTTAGGACAGCGAAAGTTACCTTATAAATCAAATTAAGCCATGTTATTGTCAATCTCTGCACATTAATCACTTTTGTAATTTATTATTTAATTCATATTGAATGAATGCTCTATCTCGCTCTAACGTATTGGGATAGAACAGGTTAGAATGTGTACCAATATGAGTCTAGTTTCATAACTCAACTAACGTTTAGATTTAATCGAATTAAGTGATGCAATTGCGAAAGTGATAGTAATTTTGAATCGGAATTTACTAAAAAAGCTGCTATAAATAAACAGAGAAATTGATTTATATTTAGGCTTTACAATGGTTAATCATAAAAGTATATTCACTGATGATGAGAAAGAAAGTAAAAGTGTTATCTGTGGTAAAAGTATTAATAGCATGGTATCCATCCATGAGGGTACTGGCGTAAATTCGCTCCTGACGCAACTTCTGATCAAATGAAAAGGAATAAACAGGAAAAATTATGAGAAAATGCGTTAAAAAACTGTGCTATCTCGACCTAGGCGCACATACCTGAACCAAATCGGAGACGTGTTAGAAAAGGGGCAGATCAGGAGTACCCTAAACCGACGAGCATGCATGAAGAATGTAATGAGAGTGAATGAAGCGAGAGTAGTATGTCAGGATCGTAGCAAATGGAGATCCGTGTTCTCTGCCTACCGCTACCGCTATGGGAAACAGGCGTTATTACAAGTATGTATGTATGCTATCTCGTTTAAACAATGAAACTCGTTGACTAAAACGTAAGAACCCAGTTATATTTTACAGGTTTTCATTGATGAAATCCAAACTTAGTAGCAATAGCCTATTCTCACTCTCATTCTGAAGATGCTGTGCATCAAATAAAATACTTTCTTGACTAATGTGTTCAATTTGCTAAATGGTGTGACGAAAAAAATTTTACTTGTATAAAGTTGGAACAGCAGGGATGGTAGTAAGCTTATAAGCCCGGACGCACACCTTTATCCCCAAAACTATTTTTAATTTGTATTTTAAGCGTATATAGATACCAAGGTATTATTAAGGCACAAAAAAAAACATTAATACTGTGATGTGGGTCTAGCTTTTACGGGCTATTACTGTATTTAAGCCTCTTAAGTCTTATCTAAGTATTAGGATTATCTACATAGAGAAGCTTAATAGATAATAAAGTTAATTTAAAACAATAAAGCTTAATTTTTACTATCTTAATTTGCAAACCAATGCTAATTTTATGGAAACGGCTATACACACTTCTGTATCCGTTAAAAGCTTCATAATCCTTTAAGATTATACCTAAGTCAATGATCAGGGGTCTATTATGGATACAATATGAAAGAGATAGCGGCTTGCAATCTCCGCGTCAGATTACTGAATGTAATGGTAAAAGTTTGTACCGTTGTAGTTGGAGGCTCGGGTGCGCAGGCGACGCCCGTCAAACGCTCCGTTTCGACGTTTGCGCATATTGGAGCGGCACAAGTGATGAGAAATTAGATACATGTAGATAGATGTTGCGTCTTTGGCAGTATTCTACCGTCTCTACCATGGTGAATGTTCTGACGAACTCTACTAATTAGTCCCACCCTCTCCTTTCCTACACAGGACGACACGTGCAGGGCTGAGATGCCATCCATATACGGTGCGGATTATACCAGCTAGAACCAAGCGTTTTAGTGACTCATTCCTATTAAGACCTGGAACTCCCTGCCAGCTCACGTGTTTCCTTCTTCCTACAGTCCCGGGTCCTTTAAGCGGGGCGTGAAAAGGCATCTAATGAGGCCATCAAGCTGAGTGCCACCACTGTTAACATGGTACATGTTTCCGATGGTGACCCTCTTTCCGAGACTTTGCCTTTGCTTAACATAAGGAGAGGTGAAGTCAAATTGACGTGTCCTATATAAAAAAAAACATATTATTTTTAAAGAATGATGAGTTTTTCTGTGTGGTGACAGAGAAAGAATACAGGTAGCACGACCCCATCTCATCCGTAGGGTATCGTAAGAGGCGACTAACGGTGAAGCACGCATACGATGTGTGACCCTGTACCAACCCGTCTGGCCAGCGTCGAAACAGTAGGTCAAAAAATCCTAACATTGGGAGAAGCCTGTGACCAGTGGACTGTGAGTAGAGAGCATTAATAACCTACTTTAGAGATAGTTGGATCCTTTATCACCATTTCTGTAGACTTCTTCTATAGTGGTCACGTAGGGATAACATTTTTAAATTTACAAGCTTACGATTGCAAGCCGTAGTAGGGCAAGATAGGATTATACTGTAACTCGCTTACAATAGCATATTTCTGTAATTTTACATTTTACTTCTTATTTATTTTCTGGTGACCCATAGCAATCAGATCAATTGTATTTCATCAAAATAATTAGTTCGGATAGAATTTATTTATAATTCCGTGTAAAATATAAATTACAGTAAAAACTGTGTCGATATCCGTTGCGTCATTTAGAAGAAATCAGCGAAGAAACAGACGAACACCTAAAACCCAACTTACAGTACATCCACTGTTGCGGATAGCAACACTAATTCATTTAAATTACTTTTTAATCTTTATCTTTTTTATTGTGTAATAGCAACACACAACGCTCTCTTCCTTCAAAACTTTAAATCGAAAGGACGTGTTTCTTCTTTATAAGATTACACCGTCAAGTAAAGCCTGTAAACCAGCTCCTGTGTTTTGTATTTAACACCAACGCCCAACAGAACAGAGCTATCGAAGCAACATCCACCGCAATCGCTTTCGTCTTGCACCACACACAAACTGTCGACCAAGACATTATCATACCGCTAGGATAAGCACTAGGTCATGAGCAGTGCTAAATACTAAATTACACAGTACTCCATTAACCACCAGGTCTGTCGGTAGACCAGGTTCAATGTTTGAGTGCAAGGCCTGGACGAATTGGAACTGGTTTTTTATCTTAATCGGTGAGAATCATAACGTGTTTAATGGAGATATTTGATTCGTACTTAGTAACCTTGGAGATAATATCTGTATTCATAATAAAGGAATGGATTATATAGTTATTACTAGCTTTTGCCCGCGGCTCCGCCCGATCAAACATAGCCTATGTTCTTTCTCAACGTCTAATCTACCCCTACACCAAATTTCATCAAAATCGGTACAGTGGTTTAGGCGTGAAAGCGTAACATACAGACAGACAGACAGACAGAGTTACTTTCGCATTTATAATATTAGTATGGATATGGATATGGATAACCGGCATGCGGCTGGTGACTAAGATATACCGTGTAAAGGGATAATTTGAGGGGTACAGCTGGGAAGACAAACAAGATGAAGTGGCAGTGAGCAGGTCACATTCGTCGAAGGGCTGATGACTGTTAGAGCCTAAAGCCTATTCCTACAATATAGACCGAGAGAAGGCAAATGGAAGGTGGAATACCTCCTTGGTGGAATTATGGGGAATGGGCTATTTGACTATTTTTTTTTACTTTCGAAAAATTACCACTGTCTTATAATATAATGAACTGTAAAAGTAAAATTTTCGTACGACAAATAGTTTTCAAGATATTTGATTTTGAAAAATTCAATTTATCGCGCCGCCCGAAAACGCTCCATACAAAATCGTATTAAATTGTGACGTCACGCTTCGGTAGCGCATAGTGCAAATGTATGGAGTGCAAGATAATATCGCATTTATCTCGGTCTACGTTGCGTTTACACTTATATTGTTCATAATAAAAGTTATTTACAATTTAATGAGGAATCTAAAAAGTTATATATTTGAATTGAATTTGATTGTTTATATTTTGACTTTTTTTGGGAATTTCAACTAATGAAAAGTCATAGTTTCAGTTTAGATATGCAATATTTTATTTTGCAAGGCATATTTTTTCAGAGCAAGCTATCATATTAAGCAGTATTGGGAAGAATCGACGACTTAGTCAAATACCCTATTACCGCAGTCAGCCATTTCCATTCAACTTCTTCTTCATCCTAGCGTTAATCCAGTCGCATCCGATGATTTTCAACTTGGAGTCTGGGGTCCACTTTACCAGTCTAACTACGGATTTGGCTAAACTTCGATATTTTCTGTGAAGCGACCGCCAAATGACCTCCACAACCCGAAGGCGATATCGAAGTATTGCAGCTAGACCAGTTGTTGGACTTTTGAGGGCTCCGAACACCCGTAACGACTGCCATAGATGTTCGTATGGCAACTGGGACCGACGGCTTAACGTGCTCTCCGAGGTACCCTGAAGATCTTGATGTAGCTCTCATACAACAAGAAACTATAAATCTTACTAGCTGTCGCCCGCGGCTCCGCCCGCGTGGATGTCACTTATCGCTAAATTAAGATTTAAACTATCCTATCTCTCAAGTTGGATCGAACTGCACATGGTGTGCGAATTTTATTATAATCGGTTAAGTGGTTTAGGAGTCCATTGAGGACAAACATTGTGACACGAGATTTATATATATTAAGATAGAGTATTAAATAAACTACATTCAAGACGAATCAACCATTTACTCTCAACCGCTAGTAATTAAAAAATTTAAAGCTATATTTTCACAAGTCTAGATTTTCAAGAGTACCGGAGACGGTATTTTTTAGCTATGTGGACAGCCTTATTTTTGTATGGCATACTATGGATTTATTTATTTTAGTATATAGTATGGGTAGCACTAAAAAAGTCGTGGATAAACCAACTTCACCTCGAGACGACGTATCTGACGCAAGATTCCTAACGGGGCGGGGTTTTGAAGTGAACTGGTAGTCGTTACACATCAAAAAAGAAAAAGAGCAATCGCCCTTCGAACTCAGAAGAGAGTTTAACCCGGGACAATAAAGTGACAGCGACTACGGAGCTATTTCCACGATGCCGGACAGTGTAAAAACCGTCCAGTGGATACACACCGTAACTGTCATGTATTAATTACTGCACGAACAAGTCTAAGTAATTGCCCCGGGGCGTATAAAATACGCCCTGAGCACTAAATGGACGGGTAGCAATGATATTGGCCAAGTAATGCGACAGAGAAATATAACCCATAATATGGACAGTCTTTCATAGGCCGCATATAGCGAACGGGAGCTGTACCTTTATTATCCTCATTAGTATCTCTTATCGGGGAATTAAAAAGTAAGAAGCCTGTTTAAATTGAGATGCCTGTGCTATAAGCATTCCGTTTTGATTAAAAACGTGACTGTTTTTTTGTTTATGGTTAGCTCGTTCTGAATTTGAATTGCTTTGATATTCTATTTTTAATTTTTAAGACTGAAGGGTTAACGAAGTCTAATTCTAACTTTATAGTCTATGATCCTGTAAAATGCGAGGACTCAGGTACTTGCATTTCTCATTTACAGATGTACCTAACTAGGTTTTGAAATTATACCGCCATTTAATGTTCAATTTACAAGTGGAGACAACTAGATCGAGGCAAGGGTATTAAAGACCTATTACAATATTAATAGTTATTTTACGTTCCTACTTGTATATCGGCGGTACACTCTCTCGGCAATAATCGACCATCTAAATGGAAATTCAGTTTAATCACTCAGAATTTACTATTTTCTAAATACAATGACACTAATTTTTGCCGCGCGGTGAAAATGTCCAGTCAAAATGGAAATTCTGTTCTATCGTTCAGATACTATTACCTATATTTTGTAAATACAATGCATAAACTTTAAATAAATTTCAAAAGAGTGTCCACACACAAAAAAGTGTGTCTATTTGACTGCACTTCCTACTATAGGTTGGGTGGATGATCAAAAATAAATAAAAACTATAAAATAGGAACCGACGCAATTTTTGCCGCTCTTTTACCATTCTTAACTTAATAAGAATAAATTATCCTATCATAATAGCCAATTGACCTAACCATATTTTTCTTTTTTCCACAGCCAGACACAGTCCCCCAAGCCAGCATAGACATGACAACTGTCCTGGAGGTCTCTGAAGCAGACAGTGTGACCGGTCACCCGTACAGCCTGGCGGTGACCGCGCCGGAGCGAGTGACCTTCGTCAAGGGCACGTGTAGGGAGGAGGCGAGGTGGTGGTCTGATGTGCTCAGCGTTTACCCTCGTAGTAAGGTGAGTGCTAGAGAAATAGTTTTTTTACTAGCTGTGTATAGTGTCGAGCACAGCGCTGCAACAGATTTGATAGAATGTCATTGGTTGATTCTAAAGTGACGTCATCCAGCCCGACCAATGACAGTCTATATCAAGGGTGTCACAACGGTGGCTGTGTGAATTCATGCTTAGTGAATTGCACAGCAGGTCTTATAAACATAAGCAAAAATTTCTCAAAAATTAGATGATTGTGTGTCTGTGCGTGTGTGTGTGTGTGTTAGGGTGTATGCGTGCGTGTGTGTGAGTGCATGCGCATAATATTGTTCTATGTTTATATCGCACATATTCTAAAAAAATGCTAATGATACCTGTGGGTTAGTAACCTAAGCAAGTTTCAAATTACCGCTGACCATCAGTACCAGTATAATAAATAAATAAATACTCCACAACATTCTACACAACGCTATCTAGACCCATGGGAAGCTTTTATAGCTTGTGTTATGGAATCTAAAATGCGGATAAACATAGATAAATACTTTTTTCCTAAATATATACATATTGTACATAGAAACACCCAGACCAATGCAAATAGCCATATTCATGCATACGAATATTTGCACTGAGCGGGAATCGAACCCTCGCCTCCTGCGTGGCAGTCGCGTGCACTACCACCACGCCACAGAGGCTATATAGCTCGAACCATATTTTTTGGACCGAAATCGCAATATAATAAAAGATTTATAATAAATCAATGCTTGGTGAATTTAAGCTCGTCACCCTGCGCTATATTCAAAATACATCCAAGAAAGGTAGGTCCAAGATATACGCTTGTTTATTACTTTAATGTATACATTGGTATAGTATCTACTGTTGCATTGAAAATCGCGTTAAAACGGCAATCACTTTACACTTCTATAACGTCTACCCAACCATAGTTAACTCAATTACTTTCGCACACTCGATCGCATCACACCTATCAGTATAATCACTGACTTCCAATAGCTTCCCACCACTTCCCGGGAAGATTTGCGGCAATAAGCTGAGTTAGGCGGGTGTTACGTCCGCATTATCGCGAGTAAGGAAGTTGTTAAGACGTGTGCACATGGGTTGTGGGGAATGGATGGTATTTTAGTTTTAGAATAAGCATCTACTAGTAAGCGAATTGCTTGTGGTGTTTGCTTTATAGTTCGCGAGTGCAAACGATACCGTAATTAGGTACCTACGCAGCAGTTATAAATAAATAAATATTCCACAACATTCTATACAACGCTATCTAGAGCCATGGTAAGCTCCACCGTCGCCTTTAAAGTCGGATATAAAGAGAAGGGAAATTTGAAGTGATGCAGGTGTGACTCAATAGCTCAGTTGGAAGAGCATTCCCCCTGTAAGGGAAAGGTCGTGGGTTCATATCCCTTGAGACCTTCTTTTTCCCGATGTATTTCGAGTTTTAAAGTTAGCATAATAAATGCTTTAAAAATTTCATTCAAATGTTTGGGCGGAGTCATCAAAAATCAATGTTTAAAGTTTGAAAAATCATTCATTGGTTCCAACAGTTCGTAAGAAAGTTGGTAGATAGCTCCGCCGTCGCCCTTTAAGACGGATATAAAGAGAAGGGAAATTTGAAGTGATTCAGGTGTGGCTCAATAGCTCAGTTGGAAGATCATTACCCCTGTAAGGGAAAGGTTTGACCATTTCATTTTTCCCGATGTATTCGAATGTTAAAGTCAGCATAATAAATGCTTTAAAAAAAAAACATTCAAACGTCAGTCATCGGTGAGTTTTAGAACGTTCTTAGACGTCAGTAACCACTCGTCATTAATCGGGCCGTATAGCTTCACCGCCTAAAGCGCAAAAAAGCTCCGTATATTTACCGTCCTTCGTAGACTGGAAGTTAAAACGCGGAATTTTCTAAACGAACACGAACCTGGTAATAACCAACGCTTCCTGCCGCGAAAGCAGCGCGTGCGCAAATTGTCGACCAGTTATGCGCTGGCGCAATTTTATACACTACTAGAGGAACCGCCCGGCTACGCCCGTGGAATATTTTGAAACCCCGTATCACCTTAAGCAATATATGCCCGTATTTCTTTAGTTTTTTAACCATAAGACACGGTAACCACTTTCCATCAGGTGTTTAGTGTGTTTCTTTGCCACATAAGTGGTATGTATAAAAAGATTTCAAATATGTCTGGGTAATCTGCCGAATTTGTTCACATTTATAGTCGCTGCTCCGCTCCCTTGAGTAGTAGCATGATGATTTATATAGCCTACTAGCTTTTGATGTCGGTTATTGCGAGTAAACTTAGCCTATGTCCTTTCTCATGGTCCAATCTACCCCTATAACAAATTTCATTAAAAATTTTAAAAACCCCCGTCACAAAAACACTTCCAAAAAGTTTAAAATAAATGGAGTTTGCCTTTTAACTTTAACGGTTGCCATGTCGGGGGACCCTAATTGGTTAAACACTCCGTTATATTATCGGAACAATTCAAGGTCCCCCGACATGGCAACCGTTAAAGTTAAAAGGCAAACTCCATTTATTTTAAACTTTTTGGAAGTGTTTTTGTGACGGGGGTTTTTAAAATTTTTAATTTAATTTTTATTTTATACTTTTTAAAGTGATCTACTAGTCTAGCTCTTTCATTTGATACCCATATTGAGGGAGTTATGAAGAAATTCGTATTCCGATATGTTGTGGCGGCGGCCATCTTGGACCGATTTTTTCCAAACATAGCTAAGAACACTCCCGACTAATATACCTTTCAAACAAAAAAAACTACATCCAAATCGGTTCATCCGTTTGGTTGCTACGATGCCACAGACAGACACACACACACACACACACACACACACACAGACACGTTAAACTTATAACACCCCGTCGTTTTTGCGTCGGGGGTTAAAAATCGGTTCAGTGGTTTAGGCGTGAAAACGTAATATGCAGACAGACAGACACAGTTATTTTCGCATTTATAATATTAGTATGGATAACCCTCCTCGGGGTCCATAAAGGGGCTATTCACATTCTCAATTTTTTTTTTTGAACTAGTATTCCTGAGATTTCAACCAACAAAACAAACAAACGAACAGATTCTTCAGTTTTATAATATTGTAGGTATAGATGTTAAAACGCCCTGCGTTCTCTGTAGGTAATAAGATGTTGGTATTGCTCTGTGGTCAATTTAATACTTGGCAAATTATAAAGTACGGGTAGTTAGTTTAATTTCAGCGGGGCTCGAGTAATACCGGCGTCGGGTAACGAAGTAATAAATTCATAAACAGGCTCGGTATTATAAGTCGACTACTAGTACTAAAACTAGATCTAATCGATTAGATCTTGCATACAGTCGCCTACAAAAATCGTTGAACACTAACAAAACTAGATCTAATCGATTAGATCTAGCGTACAGTCGACTACAAAAATCGTTGAACACTAACAAAACTAGATCTAATCGATTAGATCTAGCGTACAGTCGACTACAAAAATCGTTGTACACTAACAAAACTAGATCTAATCGATTAGATCTAGCGTACAGTCGACTACAAAAATCGTTGAACACTAACAAAACTAGATCTAATCGATTAGATCTAGCGTACAGTCGACTACAAAAATCGTTGAACACTAACAAAACTAGATCTAATCGATTAGATCTCGCGTACAGTCACCTACAAAAATCGCTGAACACTAACAAAATATGTGTACAATCTTTGCATTATTATATAATGAAGATGAAAAAAGTTTTTTCGTAATATTCCGTTTCTAGTTTAGTTTATAATTTCTATGAAACTAATTCCGACCTACTGAAGGTGACTTATATTCCATTGAAAATTATTGGTTCAAGTTAGGTAAAGGTTTATTACACCTGACGCGATCATATTTTCATTTTTACACCTATTAGTATAGGCTAACTAGCATATTTGAATACATAGGGAAAAATGAATCTTCTCGGGCGGGACTCGAACCCGCGATCTTTCCCTTACAGGGAGAATGCCTTGACCAATTCGGCTACCGAGACACGCCCGATGTAATTCAAATTTCCCTTGTATTTTTATTCGTCTTTAAGGCGATGGTGGAGTCATCTACCGATGTTCTTACGGACTATCGGAACCAATGAATATCATCGGGCGTGTCTCGGTAGCTGAGTTGGTTAAGGCATTCCCCCTGTAAGGGAAAGATCGCGGGTTCGAATCCCGCCCGAGAAGATTCATTTTTCCGTATGTATTCAATTTGTATAATACGCATACTTATGCTGTAAAATTCATAACTAGCCTATCACCACCAACTGGATTTTTTTTTAATTATGGAGAAATAAATTTTCAATGTATCAAAATTTTAATGTCGATGCCTTTAGCTTACCATCAGGCGAGGTAAACTCAAATTGACGTGTCCTTTATGAAAAAAAAAAGTAACTGACTCAGACGCAATCTCCTTTTCCTACTATATCTTTGAGATTCTTCTGAGTAAAGTCCCGTCGAGCTGTTGAGAAACACGTTTGAACCACAAGAGCGGTTGGAACCCAACCCCGTCACATCTGATGAGCACCAACAAATGCGGTATCACTTGCACCACGAGTTCCTGTCGCCCTTGGTTGCAAACGAGCTTCGACGTCACATGCTCTGATAATATTGTAGTACTATTTAACTGACGTCACAACAAATGGTACCCTGTCTTCGATCGTCCACTATCCCAGAAATTACTGCAACTAGACAAGTGGCATTACTTGGCCGTAGGGCATGGATTCCGGAATTCCGAGATTTCGTAACTCCGGAATTTCGGATACGTCATTCGTGTTATACAATTCCGGAACTGAAGTAAATATCGCAATCCGATACTCATATAATTATTTGTACTAGGCTGCTATTTATACAGGGTGTCCCAAAAGGTTACGTAGCTAGGAAGAGGGTTGATAGGGGTGGTCACAAGGGTCACCAGAAAAATAGAAAAAAAATCCCCTCTGGGAATTAAAATAATAAAAGGCATTTTTTAAATATTTTAAATCATTGAGTAATGTAACGGTAAACCCCCATCATTACCCCATAGTTCTCGGAAGGCAGGATAATGATATAATGACCGCCATGATGCCGTGCGTCATCAGTCATCATCGATGTTCTTGAAATATTGTGCAACATCTTCTAGAAAGATTTATTAGTATTAATACATAATTCAAGTTTGTGATGTAGTCTAGCCAGTAATATCAAAAAAAAACATAAAAAAATCTACTGGGCCAAACTATGTTAAATTTGTATGGGACAATAAAATTATTTCACATCGAATTAAAAAAGAATCACTGAAATCGAGTCATAAAGCTAGGAGTAATCGGTATACATACATAAAAAAAATTAAATTAAAAATATTAATCACAAAATAATCACAAAAAACATAAAATCGAAAAAGTTGAAAATAAATTTTGTTTGCCCTTTAACTTTGATAATACCTATTAATATTTTGTTTCAACCGTTGCCATGTCAGGGGACCCTAACTTTTTAAGCCCTCCGTCATATTATCGGAACGATACATGGCCCCCCGACAGGGCACACACACATACACACACACCCTTTTTGAAGTCGGTTAAAAATGAATCCCTGTTTCCCTTGCTTTTATTTAAAAGTAGGTATCACGGTTCATGAGATACAGTCTGGTGACAGACAGATATACAGACGCCAGACGGATATAAGTATTAGCAATAGAGTCCCGTTTATACCCTTTGGGTATAGAACCCTATTAAATAAAATAAATTAAAACTATATGACTAGTTTTAAACATGGGAATAAGCTTCTGTAGGTCATGGGAACGAGATAAATATCGCACAGATCAACACAGGTATAAGCTAACTAAAACCAACGAGACGAGAGAAAAAAGGTAAACAAAGCGACCATTACTGAGTTACGTTGCGATAACTAGCAATTATTTTCTCTGTCCTTGTCGCACATGGCACACGTACGCGACAATGACCGAGGGACAGCTGTCGTTGCGTGTTTCGTAGTACAGGAAAGCTGTCAGCACAGCGGTTCTAAACTGTCAGATCCGCCATCTTATGAGCAATTTCATTCCTGTCTGGAACGCGCTTGAAGTGATACGTAATCATTTTCAAATAAAGAAGTTTAAAACCGCTGAAACATTGTTTACCTTTTTTCTCTCGCTTTGTTGGCTTTACTTTAGCGTATAATGAGTCTATAGTAAGGAAGTTATTTTAACAACAAACACTAGAAACGACATAGGTACCACCTTTATTATCACAATTAAATCTATAAAAATCTTGACCAACCCACGCAAAAGCTATAAAACCAATGAACGGCTGACATCACTGGAAAATCAGGACATTCCTCGCGAACCAGGCCATCTGACACCATAAAGATACTACTCAATTCGTCGACCAATTTTTCAATTGGTCGTAATCGGTCGATCGATTCGTTTGAACTTGGTCGCAGCTGCATGCGCATATCGGCCCAGTGCCCTTATTCGGCTTGACCAACAGCATAGTTTTTACGGACATACATATAGAAACGAGACTTTGGTGCGCGCGGATTGTTGATATTCCTAAGTAATCTACTTACATGATCGTTGAATTTAAGCTCCTTCGCGGCCGCAGCACCCTGTGTTATCCTCAATAGACACCCAAAAAACGCGTACTGGTTATATAAAGATACCGTTTATTTTGGGACGTGACTGTGTCAAGTTAATATGCCTGTACACATAACATAACTATACCTATCGTACACATTTATGCTTTTGATGGGATCTATTTTTTACCCGACTACGGCGAAGCCAAAAGGGGGGTTATGATTTTGACAGGCATTGTATGTATGTATGCTCATTTATTCCCTCATAGCTCCTCAACTATTTATTAGAACTGGACAAATGAGGTATCGTTTCAAGCGGCTTTATCGTCCGATGGTTATCAAATGAAAGGGCATAATAAGCACATTTCAAATATGTATAAATTATTAGCTTTACATTGCCCCAAAATAATGTAATAAAAAAATAAAGTTTAAAACTAAAACCCGACTACCGAAAAATCACTATCCTTGATATTTTCTTGTTTGTTACTTTTTAAAGCGTGATTTTTCGGTAGTCGGGTTTTAGTTTTAAACTTTTAAACCTGTCTAATCTCCTATGTTAATCAATTGAAATCCACCATCTACTCACGTTACGGTACTACGTTACGTTTGTTAAACTCGTTGTCAAGTAGAATAATACGCCAGTTGCGGCAAACGGATTGGTGTAATTAGCGCAGGATCGAGTTACTTGGCCGCGCAGTTTTGTGACTCATTGGCCGCTTTTGTTTATGTGGCCGTGTGACGGGCTAAGGAGAAATTGTGTGTTCTAATTTTGAAATTAGGTTGCCATTTTATCTTTGATCAGTTAATGTGTTTTTTATTGAGTGTATGTAAACTGATGTGCGTATATTTTTGCAAATAATAAATTATAATTTGTTATCCTTGTTTCTCCGTACTGACTGCAAGAATACTCACTGTCATCATCACCGTCATCTTATTGTTCTTCCCAGCTACATCCAAGACTTTTTAGTGCTTCTTTCTGTTCGTAACGGGTAATCTCCGAAATGGCTGAACCGATTTTGACGGGATTGTTACTGTAGGTAGTTAATGTGAAAAATTCTAATTCATGTTCCTTTATTTTTATCCCTTTTTTATGTACACTTCAAAACCCCTTCATGACCATAACTTCTCTGCTACTCGAAGGTTTGCTGGTAGAGAACTCATTTTGAGTTAAGCTCGCCTTTGTACATGTTCGTTGAAATATTTTGTATATGATCTCTCTGTACTGTTTGTGTACAATAAAGAATTAAGAATTAAGACCACATAGGCTACTTTTATATTATGGTTCCGTGCAAAAATACCTAGATCAAAGTCTTCGCGGATGAAATCCCGACCTAAGCTATATATTAATTTAAGAAAATAACTGGAAATATCTGACCATCTTATTTCCATTCATCCTTTAATTTTGTTTGCGTGTCTGCCTGCGTGATTTGTATAACGGTACCCAATGGCCGCAAATGGGCCAACACACCTATCTCTGAGCTCCTAATGTGGGGTTTTACAAATGCAGCAATTATATTATTAAGTCTATCTTAAATGAAATGAAACAGTTCTAAATAAACGTATTTAGTTCTACCAGAGTTTCAAAATAATAGCACAGATTAAGTAATTATTTTTCTTCGCAATGAACTCTTTCATAGCGACAAATTATTTTTAATTCTAAAACTGTCTGCCGTGACACAAGTTCAATGAACAAAATTACACAAGATGGACGACAATTATTTTTTAACAAATTAATAACTTAATAAAATAATAATTTCTTGAAAATGCTATTACGAGTATACAGTTTTTGACTTTTAATTTGATAGGTTGAGACTGAATTTTCAAGTTCCTATTATTAGAAAAATTTGGCTTTCTAGTTATAGTTGAAAAACGCACACTTGATATAATTCTTGGAATTACAATAATTAAATAATCATGACGTCAAAAATACACATCCCGGGTCCTTTAAGCGGGGCGTGAAAAGGCATCTAATGAGGCCGTTAAGCTGAGTGCCACCACTGTTAACATGGTACATGTTTACGATGGTGACCCTCTTTCCGAGCCTTTGCCTTTAGCTTAACATCAAGCGAGGTGAATTCAGATTGACGTGTCTTGTATAAAAAAAATTTCATTTTTTCTGTCCTCCGTGTTTTTTCTTCATACATAGTTCGTCTGTCTGTCTGTCATGTCGAATGATGCTATCCATCAAAATCAACCACCGTAAACTATGCGGATACCGTACATATTTTCTTAACACTCATCTTGTATATGGATCTTACGATAACGCCTGCGCAAATACGAACCATATTATTATGTATACATATTTTTTTATTTATCATTTTATTAGTGGTAACAGGGCCTAATTTGTTAATAACAACTCGTGTAATATCTACGGTTAGTACATCAAATTAAATTAAATTAAACAATCAAATCAAATTCAGTCAAATCGAATGAAATTAAATCAAATAAAATCAAATAAAAACGTATGTACTAAATTCAATTGAATTATATGAAACTAGCTTTTGCCCGCGGCTCCGCCCGCGTGGATGTTGGTTATCGCGACATAACATAGCATATGTCCTTTCTCAAGGTCTAACCTATCCCTGTACCAAATTACATCAAAATCGGTTCAGTGGTTTAGGCGTGAAAGCGTAACATACAGACAGACAGACAGACAGACAGACAGACAGACAAACAGACAGAGTTACTTTCGCATTTATAATATTAGTATGGATTTTGCATGGAACGGTTATATGATGACTGAGTAGGTTAACACATTATATAGTCATAGTCATAGTCATTTATTTTTCAATATAGAACAATAAAATTGTTTCTTATTGACTTCAATTTTAATTCTACTTAATCTAAGTTTACCACCGCTTCCAAGGCGCTGGTGGAGAAGAAACGGCGCAACAAACTCCACTGCGGCATTTTTTAGACGTCAATTTACAATATTTATTTTCTTATAGCTAAATGTGGACGAATGTACATTTAGCGTCTGGATAAACAATCACAATAAGTATATAAAACACTTTATACTTAAGAATTAATTAAGAATTACAAGATTAGGCAGTACTTACCAGGTCTAGTCATAGGATGGATGAGATATTAAACAAACAAACAAAATGGCTGTGTTAGTCCCCGATGAAGTAGAATAGGGCCATGCGTTCTCGGAGGGATGCACGGGTAGTAGAAAACGATTAAGGAATAGGGTTGTTCTCCATCCTAAAATTACCCTCCTTTGCGTCGCGTAGTCGGGTAAAAACGTACAACTTAACGGCAGTAGCTTCTCCCCCTATTACGTGCGACATAAAATCATAAATGTAGGTGGAAAATATGACAAAATATTAATGACAAAGTGCCCGTTTAATGGCAATAGGCTCGCTGCCTGTTACGTAGGATCAATAATAAATGAAAGTTGATGAGATGTGGTTAGAAAATATGATAAATTGTTCATGTCTAAACATGATTACTGCACATATTGGATCACGTTCCTAAACCGCAATTATTGACTGCCTTATCATGCTCTATGAAGGGTATTCGCGCTGGCCTGGGGGTGATCGGTGGAGCCGCCTGTCACCCTAGCAGAAGCAGGCCGCGGCGGCGGCGCAAAGTGCGCCTCCCCGTACCCGGGGCTTGATGGATGGTCCCCACAACCCGAAGGGGGCCATCTCGAAAGAGATGGTCCTGAGTCTGCTGGGGTGCGAGAGATATGCTTTCGGCAATCTCACCAACCAAAGACCCAAGACGGCGTGCGTTTTAGTCGGTTCGAGTCCGACATAAACACCTCCATCGGCTCTTTTGGTGGGGATTTTTCGCACGATAATAAAAATGTAGTCTGTCCACCCTTGAGTGTGTATGAAGCAATACATTCTAAACGTGATTATTATCAGTACTTTGTCGCCATAACATGTCAATAACACACATGAAGAAACTGAACCGGTTATTTAAGCACATGGCCTTGTAAACCACTAAAAGGTTCCGACATACGAATCTCACCACCATATCGAATCGATCAGCTATTGGATATAACAAACTAGCTGAGGCCTGTGGTTCCGCCTGTGTGATGTACTTTTTTATACCACTTGGGTTCCCACCCACCCTAGCATGCGGCCTACTTGATGCAAAGTGGCCTATAGACGTGTGCATTATCAGGTGATCAAGTGATCATACTCGTTCTGCTGACCCTACTATACATACATATAATCACGCCTTTATCCCCGGAGGGTTAGGCAGAGGTGAATTAACACCCACATTTCACCAATCGTTGTATTTGGTCACACCTATTACCGTGTTCCGGGCACTATTATTGACTCGAGCCTATATCTGAGGCTGAGCCTGGGCTGTATATATCTGTCTGCTGTTAAACAGCGCTATCCCTTAGTCGTCTTGTACGACACCGCACTCTGCCGGGAACCACGCGACTAAATTATGCTATCTATATTTTAATGGAATATTAATATTATTATAATGAAACTAGCTTTTGCCCGCGGGCTCCGCCCGCGTGGATGTCGGTTATCGCGACCAAACATAGCCTATGTCCTTTCTCATGGTCTAATCTACCCCTATACCAAATATCATCAAAATCGGTTCAGTGGTTCAGGCTTGAAAGCGTTACATACAGACAGACAGAGTTACTTTCGCATTTATAATATTAGTATGGATTGATAAGTCTGAAAATGAATAATGTATGTGACCTATAACTTATATGACTGGCTAGCTGTAAGTATAAGTTGGTTAAATAAATAAATAAAAAAATTAATCCGTATAAAGTAACATGAAAATTCACGATCAGACCAAATAATTCATGTAGTTTTGGGAATTGGTACAGTTAAACTTTAAGGTGCCCAGATAAACATAAATCGAAATTCGCTTATTAGTTTTTGCGTTCATCGCGAACAAACAGACAAAGAATTTAAAAAAAATTTACAGTATTGTTAACTTTATAACATTACCCAAGTATTATTTTCGAATCTCCAATAAAAAGACCTGACCAATTTCCAATTTTTTAATAGTATATATGCTTAATTACTCCTCGAACGAGTTGTAACGATTCAGCCATCACAATAGGGGTTATTATGGCGATTGGACATGCCCTGTGTTGGTATAATTTGTTATGTAATACTTTAATAAAAATGGGTTATATTATACAGAGGTTCTCAAAGTTCCCTGGTACGCCGTAGAAAGCAATGAAAGCGTCGGCGTCTCTTCTGCACAGCCCTTATCTGGATCAATAATCCCCTCGGATACAGTTATATATAATATGGATTACGATACGGTGGTTATGTCGCTATCAAACTGATTAAACCGCACGCCATCTTGGGTCTACAAAGGTATTAGATTGCTTAAAACATATCCCTTAAAAGAAGTATGTGGGTTTTAGGGGTAAAGGATCAGTATCGTACACAGGCAAAAGTTTGGTCCTGGTCAAACTGAATAACAAATGGGCCATTCTTGACAATCTAGGGCGCCCGAGAAAAAATCCTAATCCTATAAGTGCGCCGCGGATCGAAAAAGTTTGAGAATCTCTGGGTTTATAACATAACTGGATCGGGCTGCAATAAAATTTGAGTTTGGGCAGTCTGGACTCGCTGTGCCGGTATTTAGACCAATTAGTTTATGAAATCTGGCTGTTAATTGTCGATAATAAATTAAAGATTGAAGTTTATTTCGAATGCCATACCAAAGGGCTCTCCTTCATCCGACAGTAAATACAGGCTATGAAAAAAGGTGACGAAATGTGGGCGTTAACACTCTACTGCCTACTTCTTATAGAACATACAATCTATAGAGTCTGTCTATTCTAGCGCTTTCCCAGCTTCCTGCAAAACTTCGACTTTATAGCCTGAGTAACTATTTATTAATCTGTGGCCTGAGGTAGGTGCGTTCTCTGTTTTTTTGACTACTGTTTTAACACGCTTTTTATTAGACGTACCTAATTCGACTATGTAGAAATCTGTTGTTTTTTTTTTAAGTAAGTATATTAGAACCGGAATTAGGTACTAATATTCCCTCTAACCCCTCCAACTAAGTTAAATTGCTTGTGCTAGAAGTGGGTTCACTTCGGTAGTGTTCAGACCCGGGACCTCCCAGTCGTAAGGCCGACTCACTAACCTGTAAGCTACCGACGCTTTATTATGTGTATCTGTGGTATTACGAGAGTGACTACCGATTAACCCCCGACCGGAAAGGAAACCCGCTAGGGCCTCGTCCATTGTACAACAGGTAGGTTCACCACACAATAAACTATTCATTTATTTATCTTCGAACCGGTTCCTGAGGGTTTCAGGTATTGATAGGTATTTAAAATAAGTACCAAACTATATTGAATTTGTTACTAAATTTTCGTAACTGACTGTACACAAATACGTCAATTTTGACAATCGCGCGGGTTGACGACGAGAAAAAAAATAAAAAAATTGAAAGTTGCCAACTCGAGGACGTTTTTTTTATACACCACTTGGGTGGCAGACAAGCTTACGGCCCACCTGATGGAAAGTGGTCACCGTGGCCTATGCACTTATGCAACCCCAGGAGCGTTACACGTCCGCGAGTTTAACGTCCGCGAGTTGATGAATAACCCGGTACAATCAAGGGTATCAATTGGTACTTCCTGGTCAAACTAACTAAGAAATGGATCATTCGTTGAGAAAATTTCGCCCTATCTTCACTATTTTTTTCCCACATGTAAAACTAATATTCCTTTGATCCCTGAACCAAAACAACTTCTAGTTTCACGAAAGTCATTATATTACACCAGTACTTACTTATAGGTATATAGTAATATGTAAGAAATGTAACAATGAGCGGTAGTATCAAAAGCTCGGGTCAGCGACCCGTCGGCGCCGTATCGCCTCTCGTTACAAATACGATGTTATTATGATATGATCTGGTTGGATTAGCATGGATCTTCCATGCAGATAGCTAATTAAAACATGCCTGGAATGAAGTGATAATCGCAAACCCATCAGAGAATTTTGAGAAAATTTTGTATGCTAATTTCTTGACGTCTGTTGTATTGGAGTGATGGCAATTATTTAATAGTGTTATAATATATTGTTCTATGGGGTATTGCGGATCCACCAAGATCGTTGGCCGAAGCCTATCTCACCTGCAAGCCGGGTACACTTGCTGAACGACGAACGATGCCCTGGCTCTACCTTTCCTCTTGGGGTCGGGGATCTGACGGCAGACACTGCCTACCAAATCCAAGATAAACCATTCATGAAAAGGATAGGAGAGCAAATACAGGGTTTCTGTGACCCCTATATTGGGCAAAGGGCGTCCACAATGCGCATTATCCCTGTCGACATTGACCTTTGCTTGAACTTCATTACAAGTCTTGGCTAAGTGCTTCACAGCTGATATTATGTCGAATATCTTGTTTAAATAAACAAATAGCAATTAATATCGAATGGTGCCCTTTCCGGGTTGATAATTTAGTTTCAACACAAAATAGCTATCCACATTATGACTAACGTCAAGTCGTGACGACAAGTGATGACGCGGCGCTTCGAATGACCACCGATGTCCATGTGTAGAAGCCGGCTATTATACTTGATACCCTCCGCTCGTAATATCATATCTTATAATACGTTTTATGTAAGCACTGATTGACCGTGCACGTATCGGGTATCAGAGGGAACGCAGGGGACATGTGATCCGCTTTTTTTGTACTGGTAGTGCACGAAATTCCGAATTCCTATAGCTGTAACTCCTGTTCACTAGAATTTGACCCATAAAACACCCAATAGTGTCTTATTATATTAACCAGAGCAGGAGTAAGAAAAACAATAAATTCACTTACCTCCTTTAAAACACAGAGACAACAGAGCAAACAAACTTACAAAAGTCGTACGTGTAGTTGCAGGTATCCTAATTTCGAGTCTATTGCCGTCAACCATACCGCCTCTCTTGCGAATGAGATTCAAAGCTTAAAAATCTAAATTACTTAGGTCTGGGGGGTAATAGTGTTTAATATGCACCTCTTTTTCGATGCCCTAGTATGTCTATATCTTTTCAATATCAGTTTACGTCATGCCAGCCATCAGTTCACGAGCATGATGTTAGTATCGCAATACACGTAACACCATTCACTCAAACATATACAAAATTAAGTAATTAATTACTTCCTCGCCGTCACACAACATAGTTAACAGTAAACAATCTGTTTAGTATTACGATAAGCGCTGCTGTTATCCGTTCCCTCGCTTATCACGACCACTCGTAAAATCCGTCCTGGTGCAGTTCAAAGACCCGTCTGCATTGAGTTAGGGGGCGATAAGTGTGCGACACATCTGCGACACTGCATATATGTCGCATTTTTTAAAAATAAAATCAATTCCTAGTACAGTCTGAAGTTTACGCGAATGTCACAAATTCATTTAAAACTAACGGATTTTTTTCGGTAACCTTTCGACAATGGCTACTGGAAAGCAACCAAAACGTCGGGTTCAGTGTATCCAATAAATTGCGATATAATTCGTTATAAATATAAATTCCTTATGAGATTTTTTTTAAGGGGTCACTGTTTACGAAAATTTTCCGTGCCATAACAGAAGATAATTTTATTATAACAACAATAGACAATTTAAGTACTTATACTATACCATAACTTACACATTTGCATATTTATTGCGTTAAGTCGTAAGTGTGTAACCGGCCTTAATGGAGATTTCAACTTACTAACGGACCGGGCGGCGCCGGCGCACCAATTTCATTATTGTTTTATGTTCGAAACAATTAATTTTATATTTTCTATGGAGATGATTCATAACTTTTTTCATCAACACGCGAATATTGTTTACGATATCAAGTTTTAAGTTTTTTGCTTAGTCTAGATTAATAAAGAACTCCGCCTAGATATAATGCATAAATTAATAAGAGATACAGTTACTTAAGTTCCAAGGAACAGTAATATTATACGATGATAAGCATGACGTATTTTGAGTGTAAATAACTAAATCTGAAATAGTATTGCCCTACACGATAAGTACGATAACGTACGTTGTTATATCTAAGTGACCCGTTCGCGAGCATGATATTTTTAGCGTAAGTACCTAAAAAAATATTTCTTGAGCTGGTGCACTTGTTTATGGTATCATTACCATTCCCGAGGAGGGCTAGACCGTAAGGGATGGCCCTGGGTCAGCTGGGGTGCGAGGGATATGTCGAAGACAACCACACCTCCGGCCTAGCACCAAGACCCTCAGTCGGCATTCGGTTTTAGTCGGTTCGAGTCCGACATAATCTCACTTACGGCTCCGGCGGGGAGGTAACCGTGGGAATTTCCACACGAAAAAAATATGGTATCATCACCACACACATACACATGTAGACATGTATATATGGGCCTAAAAATATCATGTGACTAATATTCTTAGACCCGTAACACCGTTCACAAGCATGACATATTTTGGCGGAAATAAGTAACGAAAAAAATAATCCCGTGTGAGCTAATCTCTCGTATTAAAACCAAATCCGATGTAGCGCAATTTCACTATCGAAATAGGTCAATTGTTATAAATTCATTAAGAGTCAGGTCAGTTCCGAGTCGTTCGCCAATTAATCCATTTAAACCGATTAACTCAACGAAGAGAAATTACTACTAAGTACGACGATTGCGAAACGTAAACGAAGTTATTATAGTTTCTAGATAAAGGCGATTGAATATATATATTATACAAAAGACGAATAAAGAACGAAGAAAAGAAAAGAACGAACGAAAGAAAAGAAAGAGAAATACCCAAAAACTGCTAACATCTATCCTATCTACCTACTAATCTACACTAATATTATAATGCTGAAGAGTTTGTTTGGTTAAATCTCAGGAACTACTGGATCGATTGAAAAATGTTTTTGTATTGCATAGTCCGTTTATCGAGGAAGATTATAGTCTAAATGGCATCACGCTGCTACCCAAAGGGATCGGAGCTATAATCATAAATGTCAAAAAATCCGACAGATTACCACACATTTGGTAAATTGCGGACTTATGGGGCTTAACTTAAAGGTAATATTTGAATGAATTCTATAGTTTGAAGTATGCTAACTATATAAATATTAAATAAAATATAAATATAACATACAAAATACAACATAAACATAACATATAAAATAAAAAAATATATAAAAACAATGAAGGGAAATTTGAATCACATCGGGCGAGTCTCGATAGCATAATTGGTCAAGGCATTCCCCCTGTAAGGAAAAGATCGCGGGTTCGAGTCCCGCTCGAGAAGATACATTTTTCCCTATGTATTTGATTAAAGTACGGGATAGGTGAAACCAGGGAAGGTACTTACTTATAATATCTCTATATTGACTCCACCACTTTCAAACTATCATTACATACCTTAACAGCACAAGACATCCAATATCTCCTGATAAATTCCCTATTAAATTCAAGCACCTAACCAGTCAGTCGGTATGTGCTTTCGAACAATTAAAAGATCGCAATCTAGCCATTTTCACATTGCTCCACCGGACGCCGTATACCTACATAGAGTTCAGTATAAGTATGGGTTCTTTGGGAAAGGTAATAGAGATGTTGGATTGGAATCTTGGCTAATTGATCCACGTAAGTGTTGTAGGAAGTAATTAAGAGTTGTCAGCTATGGGCGCGGTGCTGGTGACACAGATTTCCGCAATATGTGGTTGATTTTGTGATTCATCGTTATCTGAACAGCGTCGCTAGACAAGCGGCACATAAAATAGAATAGAATTATCAATGTACGAGTTTGATAAGTATTTTGACGTTTATGACAATCGGAAATATACAGTATGGATACGACATATAGGCATTTACGGAAACAGTGAAGCGTCCTGGTCCATAGGAATGAAACAAAATTAAATTTAAACTCAAATTCGCAGATTTAAAAAAAACTAAATTTCCTAACAAAGTAATTATTAAAATAAATGTAGAAAATGTAACCACTTTTATAAGTCATTGATTCATTCACAAAAATACACACGCTTAGAATTTGCACAACTACTTACTATAGGTACCGCAAGCAAAGCGGCAACGTGCCGCCCGCCAGCTGACGCGCGCTCGTGACCTACCTACTAAGGTAAGATTAGGCACCTATCACGAAAGTTCACTTAACTTTATAAACACCACTTTTTCACGGCATTGCTTAAAAATGTGAATCTAAATTTTAGAAATGCCCGCCACTAACTTGAAAACATAAAATGATATCGCCAAACTAACTGTTCAACAGATTTCGGTTAGGTACCTACCTTGCTTTCAATTTATCAAATGCCTCAATAATACGGCTGCGAGTCACTTTCAGAAACACGTTAGGTACACTATACACTTGTTGTTTTTTCAAAAAAAGAATACGTAACAAAATTCGCACAACAAATTTACTAGGTAGGTATTTAGACTCATTTTCACCGTTAAAATTAAGGATAGAATAGCTAAACAAAAAATAAACACAATTCACAAACACAAAAATAATAGATTAGTGTCAATTTCACTTTAAAAACAAATTAAAACGAGAAAATAAACCGAGAGGATCAAAGAACGACACGCGGTCCCCAGTGACGTCGCGGTTACTGACAACATTCCAGAAATTATCGAAACATAAAATTGTACCTACAACTCGTGCGAGTTAACATGGCACCTGGCTCGGGGCTTTGCGCGGGGGAGCGGGAGGCGTGTACGCCGACGCTACTAGCCTCGCACGGCGAGAGCGGGGTCGCGCGCGGGGAAGCGGGAGGAGGGTGTCTTCGAGGCAGGTGCCATGTTAACTCGCACGAGCTATAGGTTAATAACATTACAATCGTATTTTTACGAAATTGATGAATGGAAAAATGAATGAATACACAGAACGGCAACGTCGCATCGTGCAATTTTAATAGTAATAAGGGTTTCCATCTGCAAAATCCGTAAACCAGGACAAGAAGTTTTTTTTATACTACTAAGGTGGCAGATAAGCATACGGCACACATGATGGAAAGTGGTTAATGTGGCCTATGGACGTATGCCACCCCAGGGGTGTTACAGTTGGGCTGCCGAGCCTGTAAAAACGTCGGACGCAAGTCATCTCCGGAAAAGTCTAAACCACCAGATACGATAAGAAATCGTATCCGGGATTTCGTGCATGCATACCTCACTTTCCCAAGAGGTTCGCTCGTTCACTAGTGTACCGGAGCCGGACATGGCTAAAGAAGAACCAAGTAGGCAAGTGGAGGTAACGTGGAACATCGGCACGCCGTATGTACTTTCCAGGCGGACGGTGGCCGTGACGGCCGGCGGCTGTTACTCTAAGCTCATTGGGGACATCTACCTGGTGATGGTCTCACATGCACCACATGGGCAGGTCGGAGTGGGTATAGTGCTCTCGGGTGCTACGTGGCTACAAATCCGGGGAAACTCGGACGGATGGTAACCCTAATGGTAGTATTTTCGTGCAATTTAGAGTTCATTGATAACTGCGATTCTACGGAGTGTTTAAAGTTGTTCAAAATTTTGTAATATTAAAACCCTAGTTTCTGCCCTTAATACTGGGCCGATTTTGTTCAAATTTTTCCTATTTGAAGCTATGGGGGTACCAAGTATATGGTTTCAATTAATGCCTATATGTCGTATCCATATTGTATGTTTATTGTATACCTACATTGATATTCTATTCTACTAAGGAATTGCTACTTGTCTAGGGGAGGCCTATGGCCAGCAATAGACTATGGAACCAGCAAGAGGCCCCCAGCCCCGAAAATATATGTGCCTATAGACGACAATATAAGTCCATTGTTCAATCCATCCCTTATTACATAGGTTCTAAAATATAAAATTCAGAATACTTATGGTCGTAAAAATTACATCTATCTCCACTCTTTCGTGCATGCGTTTTAGTCGGTTCGAGTCCGACATAACCACCTCCACCGGCTCCGTGGGGGTGGTATCCGTGCGGATATATCGCACGATAAAAAAAACATTATTCTAATTCGGCGATATACATACATGTGTCAGTATAAAAACTGATTGATTGGCACAAAAACCTCCTTCATTTCAAGTTGAAGGAGCTTATTTAATTAAAACTACATATTATATAATCTAAATCGCACGCGCATGTAATGAAAATTTTTATACAGGTTGTTCGCATCATGATTTTTTGAAACGCACGCACGAAATAACTTCATTCTTATAGCATAAAATATCAGTCCGTAAGAACTACATCTCTATAAATACAATACCAAAATCGTGTACACTGTAATATTTTGGTAAAGATCAATGAAAATCAAGAGGCTATGTCGTGCGAAAACATTAGAAAATATCAATGTTGCCATCAAATCATTGCCCAAACATAAAAGCGAATGACTTCTAAACATCATAGGTGCAATCTCGATACGTAATAATTCATTAGATAGTGACTTTCTACCGTTGTAATTGTCAAATGAGTCACATTACATAATTTCATGCTCGGCTTACAACACTATTACAATTAAATTGAAATTCCATTCATATACTTAAATGTATTAAATTGAAATTTCTACCCAATCATCTGCCATGGGAATTATATTAAATAAACATATATGGTCGGTGGGAATTTTTAATATACATTAAAAAAAACACCTTTAAGCGGGGAGTGAAAAGGCATCTGATGAGGCCGTCAAGCTGAGTGCCACCTCTGTTAACATGGTACATGTTTATAATGGTGACCCTATTTCCGAGACTTTGCCTTCAGCATATCATCGCGCAAGGTGAAGTCAAATAAATTGACGGGTCTCTTATAAAAAAAATGAATTTTATGGACTGTTTTAGTTAGGTATAAATTTATGAAGCATTGTTGGAAATTTTGATGATGAATCCAAAAGTGATTAGTGAGTGGCTGTCATAGTATGTTAGTACTTGTTTGATTGAAATTTTATAGCAATTATTATGCCCGAAACACATCGGAAACTTCTTTGCCCGATATATTTCGAATACGCTAGTACTTTTATCTATTCTGTTGTCATAGTATAGGAAGTGATGATAGTAATAGATGAAATTAATATCATTAGACTAGCTTTTGCCCGCGGCTCCGCCCGCGTGGATGTCGGTTATCGCGACCAAACATAGCCTATATCCTTTCTCATGGTCTAATCTACCCCTATACCAAATTTCATCAGAATCGGTTCAGTGGTTTACGCGTGAAAGCGTAACATACAGACAGACAGACAGAGTTACTTTCGCATTTATAATATTAGTATGGAAGTATGGAAATATGGATATGGTCGAAGTATCTATACATGAGGGGGGCTCTAGGAGTATCATTAAACAAAAGAAAGATGAGTGAATTGCGTGAAAGAAGACATAGGATTAAAACTAAAACCCGACTACCGAAAAATCACGCTCTAAACAGTGACAAACAAGAAAATATCAAGGATAGCCGTGGTCGTATGCCACTTTCCCTAGAATATATGGTTTTGTTAGAGTAAGTGGCATACGACCACGGCTATCCTTGATATTTTCTTGTTTGTCACTGTTTAGAGCGTGATTTTTCGGTAGTCGGGTTTTAGTTTTAAACTTTATATTTTATTTAAATTATTTTTGGGCAAGGTAAAGCTAATAATTTATACATATTTGAAATGTGCTCATTAAGCACTTTCATTTGATACCAAACACGGCATATTTATCTCAAATTTATTTTTTAACACAGTACTTTATGAGCGCTAGAGGGCGCCACACAAGATTGAGTGACACGTCATATAGCCTATAACCATCGGACGATCAAGCCGCTTGTAACGATACCTCATTAGTCCAGTTCTAATAAGTAGTTGAGGAGCTATGAGGGAACAAATGAACATACATACATACATACATACATACATACATACATACATAGCCTGTCAAAATCATAACCCTCCTTTTGGCTTCGCCGTAGTCGGGTAAAAATAAGGTACCACTGAGGAGATGACGAATGATGAAAATGTTTTGGTGATTCCAATTAATTAGAAAGAAGAAAAGAAAGAAACCTAGAGTCGACATACAATAATGATTTAGGTGAGGATGCATAAAATACAAGGTTAAGTCTTATTATAGGGCCATTCCTGTTGGTTAATACCCCACAGTCAACACTAATAACTACTGGGAATGTATTGTTCTACTGGTTAATAGTGTTGACGAATGCGACATTATAATAATTCCCACTCGTTCACACTTTTGCTCTGCGTGATCATTCCCGCTGGTCAATTACATTAATTAATATTATTAGACAGCTTGTCTTCAAGTGTCTTTCTATGACGAAAAACTATGCTTAAATTAAACTTTGTCTTTGTCCATAGGGTCGACACAAGCGAAATGCGACGTTCCCCGGGGGTCAAACAGCGAGTTTATTACAGTCTTCAACAACTAGAAGTAAGTAAAGAAAATCTCCATTACCTGTATGGTCCTGTAGTGAGACTGAAAGGCGAAACTTTTTTGGACAAAGGCTTAGAGGATGATGATAAGCCTGTATTCAATGATATTCAAAAGAAATGTGAATTACCTTTTATACTATTTCATTGTTTTGCTTTTCATAACTTACCTATATATATGTATATAAAGCTTTACGCGTAAATTATAACCATGTTACAAAAAAGATAGCTATATAACTCAGTACAGAGTTACACTTGAAGTGCAAAAATCTGTCAAACTTTTTTGAATGAAAATTTTATAGCATTTAATAATTTGAATTATTTTTATAGCATTTATTATGCGAATAACATCGGAAAAAATGAAATGCTCAAGTGAGACTCGAACTCACGACCCTTCCCTTGGGGGAATGCTCTTCCAAAGTGTTCGTAAGATAGTTGGTAGACGGCTCCACCGTCGCCCTTAAAGACGGATATAGAGAAGGGAAATTTGAAGAGATTCAGGTGTGACTCAATAGCTCAGTTGGAAGAGCATTCCCCTGTAAGGGAAAGGTCGTTGGTTTAAGTCCCACTTGAGCGCTTCTTTTTCGAACTGTCTAACTGTTTAGTGTGAGACAAAGAACTAAAACCAACCGCCAATTAAGCCCCAATCAGTTGTACAACAATATAATTATACGCTTTACAGCGCGTCACTTTCATTTTAAAACATCTATTTAACATTCCACTATCATTTCTCCCCACTAGAATACTCAGCAGACGCATCTACACTCCGTGACGCAGCAGACGGGTGCCAGGCGACTAGGCCCCGGTACTGTTCTGGAGGTACTACCACGTGGCCAGGTCCTAGGGTGCAACCACCGCAGCCGGAGATCCCCAGCCTCGCGGCTCCCACGCCCATCGATACGAAAGGTAGGAGAATGATACTTTTATTTTGTAGCTAATTCTTTTATTGAGTTAACACACGGTCTATTTGCTATCAAGTATCGATGTGTGAAGTCGATTTTCTGTGCTCTAAACCCTCAGTTTATAATCATCATCATTGGCTACAACAACGGTTTATTTGCTATCAACCATCGGTGTGTGAAGTCGGTTTACTGTACTTCAAATTTTAATTGAACTTCGTCAATGTCGTTAGTCAGCCTTCAAATTTTACTGGGAAATACATTCATGCTCTTAATCAGGCTTCAAATCGTAATGGAAAATCTGCTCATGCCCTTAGTCAAGTTTCAAATTGAAATGTGAAATACATTCATGCCCTTAGTCAAAGTTCAAATTGTATAGGGTTTCCGCTCATGTCTATAGGTTCGAAATTTAAATGGGCAATCCGATTATTGTTTAATCTTCGCTTCTGTATACCTACTCAGCTGAGTTCCCATTTCGCAATATTACATGTCCCGAACGCATTTAGCAGAGGGAGGGAGCAGATTTGGTAGGTAATAACCCCCCTTCTACCTGTAGATTTAAAGTAGATTTGAAGTTATTACCTCCCAAATCAGGCCTTCCCTACAAACTTAAAAATGATGGATGGATTTCTTTTTACGTAATATCCGCATCATCATCCTTTTGAATGTAGAATTGTATTTTTTTTTCACAGCCGTCGCTCTTTTAAACTTTTTAATCTTTAAATTATGGTAACATTTGCACAATTATGCAGGCGTGCAGTAATAATTCTGTGTAAATGACCAGTTAATTTATTGTAAATATAATGTGCAAAGAAAAACTGCATAATTCATAGCGAATTATGATTCTTAGGAACAAAATTACGTAATAACAGTAAATCGAATTCCGAGCTCTGAGGTAAGGCCTCACATGCAACCGGGACCCAACATTGAGATAATGAGGCATTATTTCGTTTTGATTTTACAATGAATCAATCAATTAGCTTATAGTCCACTGCTGGACAAAAGCCACCCCTATTATTGAGAGGTTTTGGCCTACTTTTTCCACGCTGGCCAGACGGGTTGGAAGAGGGTTCTATTTCGAGTTTTCCTTTCCCTTTTTTCGGATAAGAAGGGGCGCTCTGTCTCTCCCCCGTCCCGCACCCCGTGAAGACGTAGGGCAGACTAGACAAAAAAGCGCGGGGCACCTGTCAAGGGGATAATAGAGTTTATATGATGTTGTAATTCCCAATTAATCGATTCTATTGGTATCTTTCTTTTAACTTACACCTGCGAAAACTGTGGCTTATCTACTATTGTTCAAAGTCATAATCAATCAATAATTCGAAAGGACTCGACACCTGGGAGTGGGGAGCCAGGGTTCCATCATGTGACTTTTTCACCTCAACTTCGTACCGGTCTTGGTCATCCACGGCTGTGAGACCAATGTTAATTATATTATAGTAATATTTACTGTAATTATGTAAAAAAATAACCTTAGAATCATTTCATTCTTGTATCAATAGTGCAATAAATACATACTATAGATGACAAACATCATTATTTCCTTGGTATACAAGGAAATAATGATGTTTGTCACCTCTATATAAATAAGCAAGTAATATTCACCAGCTACTTACTTCTTGGCGTACAATAAATCGATATACAATTACTACTACCTATCGATCGTAAAGGTTATTTGGCTAATAAATAAAAGAGTAATTTCGATTATATTAAATTATTATATTTAATTAAGATAAGATAAATAAAGCGGCGTGCATTCGCTTGCCTCCTTAAGATAAAGGTACAAGATAATGTTTCGCTTCACGTCGCGAACATTTCAATTGCAAATAATGTTATTAATAATATTATTTATGATTTTATACGTCATTGTGTAATTAACTAAGTTAAATAGGTACAGTCAACGACATAAGGAGCTTAATGTAAACTAATTTTCAGATCACTGTAACATTTAAACTATTTATTAAAACAAATGTTTTGTCAACCAGATTCCCACTGCTGGAACTCCTGTATATCAGGATCAACAGTAGTGACCCACAAATACACCGATTAACACTTGGAAAATCCCAGGGAAAGTTAAACTATCTTGGAAATTGCATCGAAATTTATCAATTGGAAGAGTTAGAAATATAATAAACTAGCTTTTGCCCGCGTGAATGTCGGTTATCGCGACCAAACATAGCCTATGTCCGTTCTCAATGTCTAATCTACCCTTATACCAAATTTCATCAAAATCGGTTCAGTCGTTTAGCCGTGAAAGTGTAACATACGCATAGACACACAGAGTTAACAGGGAGCCATAGAGAAAAATAGGCAATTTACCGATAAAAGTGGAGAAGCAGAGTCCTCTGAAATGTTTATAAATATTTTAGTGTCAAGCCACTGTTGTTGTTGACTGTACTTACCCCATAAACAACAATTAAAACAATCACCGTATGATTGTTTTAAACCGATATTATTCTGACTAACGAAGACGACGAGGGATAATGGCTTACTCGGACTTGCAATCAAATAGTGCCGGTTCGAACCGCGCCTTATAACTACACGACGTGAAGCCATTTAAAAAAGGTAAAATCTACTTTTTTGATTTTGTCCTTTAATACATTTATTTGAACTCAATTCTTTATTGCACACACACAGTACAGATCATACATAAAACATTTATCCACAGAAAATTATAAATATACATCTAAGGACCGGTACGACCAACGGTACGAATAAAGTTTATCCCTAGAATAAACAGCCAAAATATGACTGATATTGGCTGTTTATTCCAGGAATAAACTTTAAGCGCGTTTGATCAAAATGTACCATAAAATAAATACATATTTTAATTGAGTTTTATGATTGTAATATTTGTTTTATTATAAAAGGTGTTCATATTTTCAATGCACAACACTTTTTGACCAATATCGGTACTTTTTCATTTATTTTATTAAACACATAATTTCGGTTAACATAATAAGCCATTTTAGGAGTTTTCCTATAAATATTTGTAGTCACGCCATTTTCTTATTGGCGTTGGCAAAGACTACCAAGCAGTCACCACAAACCTGGCATACGTTTTCCTCCTTTCCTACTTACTTACATATTAATTTTCACAGATACTCGCAGATAGCGGGTGCTCTGACCTGGCCTTTCCTTAAATTATCTTCTATCTGATCAATATCATACATACATACATACCGCCTTTATCCGGTTAGACAGAGGTGAATTAACACACACATTCCACCAATAATTGTAGCCAGTCCCATGTAATAGGGGGTGAGCCTATTGCCATAATATTCTGAGGCAGAGTCTGTAATATCTGTCTGCTGTTAAACAGCCCTATCCCTTAGTCGCCTTGTACGACACCGCATGGGAAGAGATGGGGTGGCCCAAATTCTTTTCTGCGATAAACCACGCGACTTTTAAATTTTAAAATGAAATAAAGAGTTTAGAGGTAATCAAACCATACAAAGTAACAAACCAAATTTTATTGATTTCGGTTGGTGGTATATTTCCTGTCTTGTGTATTTTCCTTGTAAAAATTTCAACCCGTTTGTCACTCTGGTTCGCCATTAAGTTTAAGACCTTTTGTATTGAACGACGATTCATTTAATTGAGATCTTTAAACCTTCAGTCTATAAATTAAGGATTTTTTTTAGATAATAAAGTCGGGGTTCTGTTGTCGTTAATATTGAAATATAGCTGTAGTTTATGCTCAATAAGGCATCTCAGAACAGATATATCGATTAATTCCCAGTTTATATAAATATACTCACGCATATATCTTCCTGAAAAGGTAAGCAGAGTTACTGCTAACATTTACAATTCGCCATTTTAAGACACCTAAAATTATCAAAAATATATTAATTGAAGATACCTACTAACAATTTTCAAAAGATTGTATAATCATACTCATCATTTTCGTCACCTTTCTACCCTAAAATATTTACCCGACATCTAACAAAAGTGAGTTATAATTCCTTACACAATAAATCTTATTTAGATTCCACCTTGAGGCACGAAACTTAATTTAGTATTCGCAAAGACGTAAACAACAGATATTAAAACTAAATTTAATGCTAAAACCCGTGTTCTTAAATCATTATGTCTTGCCACCCACGTGCAGTGATAAATGATTGACAGATAATTATGTTGAAAATATGTTAAACCAGTGCCATGATGGTTGCCTGTGGAGAAGAATGTCCCATTTCTTACTGTGACACTTTTTAGAAGGCAACTTAGGGATGGGGTTTTTCTCGGACAGTAAACATACAGCATAATAAATGCTATGAAAAATTCATTAAAATCTTTGTACAGCCCCATTCTCATGTATGTATGTATGTTTGTACACCGAATATCAGTAGATAAAGCCCTATAGTCTCAATAAGAGTGAACTTTTTAATTTTAAAATAAAACCAAGTATTTTATGACAGAGCTGTGATATTTTTATTGTATTTTAAAGAAGACATGTTCCGATTAAATATGGAATAAAATATCCGGCATTTTCATGAATTTCACCGATGACGCGTTGGATTTTCGATTTGACCGCAGGAATTTTTTCGGGTTTATTCGCACAAACCCGAGATTGCACAAAACCCCAAAGAAAAAAAATGCACGGCGTTAAATCGCACGATCTTGGTGGCCAGTTGACATCAGAATTTCGTGAGATAATGTGTTCTGGAAATCGTTACTGCAATAAATCGATTGATTTTTAATGAGTTTTGTAATGAGTTTTTACAATTGTAACGTGTTGTTCTTTCGAAAAGCGCTCCATTTTTAATAATCGGAATAAACTGAGATGACAACTTTAAAATCTCAGAGTTACCACTGGCATAGAAAAAAAAATATTCCAATTTTAAAAAGTGCACTCTTACTGAGACACCATTTACCTTAACAGAACACGTGAGGCAACCGTAGGTACAATCCAGCAAAAAAAACGGATCAGTTGCAAAAACCAGCTCATCTAGGATCAAACATCCCATCAGAAGTCGTGTATAAACAATATCAAAGTTACCGATATGTAATAATACAACAGTAACCTTATATCTTTACTGAAGTAATAAATAATAACACATTTCATAATGAAATCAAATCGTGAATGTTCCATTCACAAAGTCATGAATGTATCAAAATTATAGATCAGCGCTTCAATCGCTCTTAGGTGCGCGCGCGCATAATCGCCGGGTGTAAAAATGCCACGCGGGGGCGGCGACTGCGCAATATTTATGCATCATTCGATCGTTTAACCGTATGAACGATTTAATCAGATATTTAATGACGTCACTGGGAATTACTGAACATTTTCAAGTGGAATTCGTATCCTGGTTTTATCGGTGAAATACACGATGTGCCAGTGACGTCACGCAATTTCTAAGAGGTGTTAGTGGTGTTATTTGATGAGGAAAAGGTTCTTGCATATACTTATTCCTAAGTAGGGTTGACTGGGAAGAAGAAAACTTTGATAAGATCTTCTAGGCCTGGTGGTAGCGTACTCTGGCTTTCTCAGTCATACTTTAAACTTTAAAGGTGCCCTCGATGAAAGAGTTTTTGAGAACATCATCTTCACTACATAGTATAAAGCAGAGTCGCTTTCAGCGTCTGTCCATCCCTATGTAGGTATACTTATATCTTTAAAACTACGCTACTGATGTCGATGCTTTTTTTTAATAGATAGAGTAATTCAAGATGGTTTATAAGTATACCTACATGCTTAATATAGCAAAGAAATTGGCGGTATGAAATTCGCCGGTTCAGCTAGTTCATGTATAAGAAAGATGTATGAACTTATTACAAAAAAAGTAAAATAGGTATGCCTTATCCTACAAAATGCCCGCTTACCGGCATTAGGTTCGGTAGTCGGGACCGAAAATCTAATATTATTATCACTTTGGTACAAAGATTCATAGAAGTAATTTTTCAGCGACTTATCTCGCCAACTGTACGTACTAAAATATTCATTGTTATAACACCTGTACCCATGATGGTGGCTGGTAGAGGTCTATAAACACCCACATTCCGACAACTGATTTTGTTCCCAGGTAGTAGGGGTCGCGCCTATTATTGTCAACATTTATTTACCCATTATTTACCGCTACTACTTATGGCGGTACTAAGCTGGTACTAATGGCACACCAACTCCAAATAAAGGCACTTGTCACTAAAATACTCGTAAAATAGGTACTTTCCAACATTGATTTATGTTACTCTTAGACCCCATGAAATACCGCACGCACATCCATTGTGAACAAACCGCTATAACTGTGTTGCCAACTTCTGGCTAATAGCTAATATCCTTAAAATCAAAAACTAGTTCCGCCATTAGTAAAAAAAATGGTCTTCAAATATTTTTATTAATAAAATAATTACGTATTAAATAAGAATCTGTCATATAAACATTACACTGTACAATTTTTTTTAAAATGAACACACAGAACTAAAAATTTTATCCCAAAAATATCCCCCAAAAAACCTGCCAACTGATTTTTTGAAATTCTCCGGAGATGCGATCTTTGCAAAAACATCTATAATAAATACTTTCTGTACAAAATAATAGAAGACAGACTTCATAAAAATCACCACAGATCATGAAAGCGCTGGAACTCGCTACTGGCAAAAAGACTGGTACATACCAAGATCCTCATAAACAGATTCATGAAACTCGGTCTACGAGAGTTTCGTTGGTAATCTGAAGGCATCCCTCTATCCCGTATATTTTATGCAGCTCAGCTATCTCAGGTATGTAAGCAGGTGCTAAGTCTGACCACAAGACCGGCCGCCGAGACCGCCAGGCCATAAATCTCTGCTGTCCAGTGACGACGGTTTAGACCTAATTAAAACTGTGAGGTGGGATAACATTTTAGATGCGCTTTTATTTCATAAGAGGCAGCGATTTGTATCTTATTTTGCTTATTGGAAGTAGAGGGAGCTTGTAAATACAGAAACATGTACTGTTACCCTGGAAGGAGAAGAGCGAGAGATATAGAATGATTATGGAACCTGTGTAGATTTTTGTAGGTTCTTCGTTTCTCATAAGCAATAAGAGTTTATCTCTACGCCTTCTTGGCGAAAACTAGTGTCTCAAACCTGTCACATAAATGTATAACCAAACTTGTATGAAACGCCTATGTCGTGGTAAGAAATCATTTATTATAAAAAATAAAAATATAGTGTTCGATTTAATATAAGCAAAATAACTAAAGTGAGAAAATAACAAAAAATTTAATATCAAAGTTCTTTCAATATTATTTATTCAATTAACTCTGTTAAATAAATTGTGTCAACTGTATGAATTCACTTAATGACAGAATTGGGTATTCTACTGACTAATCAAATTAGTTACTTTTTACTAAACGTCAAAACGATACGTTATAAGTTAACTTGTATGAAAAGAGATTTAGTGACGTCATAAAATTTAATAGTCAAATTAGTTAGTATTATATGTTGGGTGGATGATTAAAATAAATAAAAACTATAAAATAAGAACCGACGCAATTTTTACTGCTCTTTTACCACTCATAATTTAATAAGCTCGGTTAGATAATTTGTTTTAACTATAAAATAATACCCAATTGAGTAAATTTCTACAGTCGACATGCATACTTCCATACTAATATTATAAATGCGAAAGTAACTCTGTCTGTCTGTCTGTCTGTCTGTCTGTCTGTCTTTCTGTCTGTCTGTCTGTATGTTACGCTTTCACGCCTAAACCACTGAACCGATTTTGATGAAATTTGGTATAGGGGTAACCGACATCCACGCGGGCGGAGCCGAGGGCAAAAGCTAGTAATTTATATTCAGCCATCTTTATAATATTATTGTAACACACAAGCGATATACACTGAATCGTTCGCATGTATTCACAGACCATCGTTCGTCATCTTACACTTAGTGTCTACCAGTCCTTATAAGTCACAATATGATCATACATAACACATGTACAATTAATGATGTGTAAAATATTGACCGAATTCCTAAACTTCGATGAGAATTGATGTTCGCGAAGTTCATTGGACTGTCTCGAATTGGGACGTTGTCTTGTAAAACCGGGACACACCGACAATATAACAGACTTTTATTGATGGTGTTTCTTTATGTTACATTATTCTGCAATTATTCTGCTGTCTTTTGATTAGTTTTTCAGACGTCAACGTCGTAAAATACCATGTTTATATGTGAATGGTGAAACATGATGGAGAAACTTTTCCTGTTTGTCAGCTGATTTCCTTTTCTAGTGTTCCCGGCGTATATCTTGAACCCAATCACTTACTAAAATGTACTCTATAAGCGCAGTATACGCGTTTTTTGGGTACTATTACGTACTATGACAGGGGATGAACTCAAATCTATCACGAATAGATCATATTAAAGCAATCCGCGCACGTCAGAGAGAGTTCACTAACACCACGCCACAGAGGCTGTCATCTGTAGATACTCATATGTGCAAATTCATATACATAGCACAAAACAACTCACAAGAATCGAACCCAGTAAATCACAATCACTAAATTAAAATGCATTGCCAACAAGGCAATCAACAATCACATTATTAAACAAATATTTATAACAAACGCTATTACAATAGAAATAAATCAAGTATACGCGAACGCCATCCGACCTAGACAAGGCCGTTCCGCCCAGATTTATGCCTATTGCCTGCCTGCCCACCGATGCGCCTACGCACCTCGACCGGGTACCACGGACATTTCAAATATTTCCATCTAACTTTAGAGTTTAATGTTGGATATCTTTAAACTCAAAAAAATAAATAAGATAAGATATTTGAATGAATTTTTTATAGCATTTATTATGCTAACTTTTAAGTTCGAAAAGCATTGGAAAAATTGAAATGCTCAAGTGAGACTCGAACTGTTTTTCTAAATTATAAGTTAGCATAATAAATGCTATAAAAAAATCATTCAAATATTTGAGCGCAGTCATCAAAATTCAATGTTTAAAAATGGTTGAAAAATCATTCATTGTTGCCAACAGTTCGTAAGAATGTTGGTAGATGGCTGCACCGTCGCCCTTATAGACGAATATAAAGAGAAGGAAAATTTAGAATGATTCAAGTGTGCCTCAATAGCTCAGTTGGAAGAGCAGTCCCCCTGTAAGGGAAAGGTCGTGAGTTCGAGTCTCACTTGAGCATTTAATTTTTTCCAATGTTATTCGAACATAAGATAAGATAACTTTATTGACAAATAAAAGAAAACAATTTAACCCATCAAGTAACACTTACAACACCGCAACAGCCATCAAGACTAGCCCCTCCCGTTCCTGTGCTAGTAAAATAACTGTGTTACAGGTAGGTTAAGGTTACTTGATATGGATATAGATTTTCTGAATCCCCAAACTAGGTCAATTGACTTTAGAGAGATTTCTAAAGTAAATTTTTGTGTGCTTGCCGTGTTGGTCCCCGGAGGAGTAGAATAGGGCCCACCCTAACTCCTCCTGTGAAGGTTGTAAAAGGCGACTGAGGGATATAGCTGTTCTCCTGTTCTCCATCCATGTTCCCAAGAGAAAGGGCCCGATAGACGGCTATAGGCTTGCCTCCTTTTACGTGGAACTGAAAATCATAGTTGGCGATGGAGGGTGTTAATACACCTTTGCCTACCCCCTTCGAGGATTTACAAGCGTGAGTATATGTATGTATTTGGTTGTGCTATCAGTGGGAAGACCAAACGCTTGTCCTGCTTTATCTCCTGCACTAACGGCAAAGAAACTCTGTTTTTCAGGGTCAGCAGCACGAGAGTGACTCCCCTGGTGTTAAACACATCCCTAGACCACGGTACCCAGGGTTATTAGTATAATAAAAAACATTAAATGGCGTTTTACGAAGCGAATAATATAATGTGACTCTCTTCATTTCATTTTGTATCCAATCAAATCACAAAATGTATTCTATATACGCAGTGTACCCAGTTTTTGGGTATCTTCTAAGGTTATCATGGGGTACTACGGCAGGGGAGAAGCAGCAGCAGAGTGAATAATGTAATGTGGCTCTTCAATTCATTTTGGACTTTTAAGTCTGTAGCAATGAAGTCTTAAAATTTAATGCTACTTTTTGCAGTGTCCGTGCTATGATAGTGGTTTTGATTTATCCGAATCGATGCCTGCCTCCTAGACAATTGGGTATTATCCTATAGATAAAATAAATCATCTAACCGAGCTTATTGAATGAAGAATGGTAAAAGAGCGGTAAAAATGTTGCCGGTTCTTATTTTATTTTTAATCATCCACCCAACCTATAATAGTAACTGATTTGACTATAAATTATTATGACGTCACTAAATCTTTTTTCATACAAGCTACCTTATAACTTATCGGTTTGACGTTTACTAAAAAGTAAATAATTTGATTAGTCAATAGAATACCCATTAGCAAATCGCTGGTCGGCGGCGTATCGTGGAATAAAATGACAAATGGATTTGACGTAAGTGACAGTCATCAACGAATGTCATAAACGTCAAATTCCATACATTCGCCATTCTATTTTTCGATACGCTAGTCAACGAATTGCCATTTGTCTATGGGGGTTGGACGACTGCGATCCTAATTACCGATACCATTACCGTCTAACGGAGAGAGCGCCCTCTAATTACAGATCCTGATAGTGTTATTATCGCGGGAAAATTACTGTTTAGTACATTTTCTTTATCTGGTCGGTTATAAAGACTTAAATATCAATTAAGGCTATGAGGAAGCGAATGGAATTCCTATTATCTGGTATATTCCTTTTCAGGACGCTTATATCTTTTGCATAATTATTATTTTGTTGCGTGCAATTCTGATCCTGATTCTGCAACCCGTGCGAACTTATTAAAGATTGGATTATTCTAGACTAATCTACCCCTGTATTAGTACAGATTTGAATAATAACAAACATCCAAATATCTTTACAAACTTTTCAGTATTAGGTAGTAGTAGAATAGGAAACCCTCGTGGTCAGGTTTGCACACAAAGGAAAATTTGAATTGATTCAGGTGTGGTTCAGTAGCTCAGTTGGAAGAGCATTCCCCCTGTAAGGGAAAGGTCATGGGTTGAAGCCCCACCTGAGCAATTCATTTTTCCTTATGTAATCGAATTGTATAGTTTGCATAATAAAAGTTTCAATTTCAATTTAAATGACCATTAGGTGCATAAGTAGTATGAAAGTAAAGTGCCTACGAGAATTATGCCAATGGTTTTCTTCTTTCATGTCAACTATAAACTATTCAGGAATAGAATTCTGCCATCTTAATCGCCCTGTCAGTGACTTTATTTAGATCGTCCTTAGCGCAGGAAGCAGGACATAAGGGACACGAGACCAAGGGCGCCATTGACTGCACGGGGGCACCACAGTCACATGCAGTTAAGTCTGGGTTTCGCATTTCCCAATATTATAGTGCCAATTAGACACTCCTATGTTGTTGCAATAAGTCTTTATACCCTCAAGCAATAACCCTTCATACGCCGGAGACCTTTACAGAAAATAGATACTTACTACGAGTATATTATTTACTAAATTACAGGTTTTACTAACAAATATTATAGCAGTTAGTAATGCGGTGTACAATTTGTACATATTTAATGAGGATAAATCGAATGTTAACATCGTAACTTAGTGTTTTATTATATTAGAAAAATCCTATTTTGATTTAACAAATTAAAATAAAAGAAACAATTAAAAACTAAAACTAAGACTAAAATTAAAACGCGTCGTAGAATTCCTCCGCATCCGCATTTGCTTCTTGTGGCGCTTTTTGATTTTGATTTTAATAGTTCAGAAGTGAGCGAGTTTCTTTCGGTTTGGCTGAGCGTTCTCATGTTAACAGGTCAATCTATGATTACGTATTCCGTGGTTTTATTCGAATCACTTTATTCTTAGAGTTCAGTTACATAAAGATCGCTTATATTATCAACCTTTAAAAGAACTAGCTGACCCGGCGAGCTTCGTAGCACTAATTTTGATGTAATCAGCACTGATTCCCCAAGGTCATACTAGTGGGTCAAGAACCATGGGTAATCGCCGGATTTTTTACTATATTTTTAGTTGAACGAAACTTAAAGATGTGCAAAGTTGTAATACATACCTATTACCTACCATGATTGTGTTAACCTTAGCAATTAAGCTTAGTCGGAAGGGTTAGAGGGAATATTAGTAATTTCAGTTCTAATATTCTTTTTAAAGAGAAAAAAATATTCGAGTTCATCATGTTATAGAACGTAAATATTCAATAAGTAAACCAAGAGTATCTTCCTGTTTCATATGACGTATAAGATATCCAATATTTTAACTGATTTTATAGCTCTCTGCTCATTAGCCCGGCATTCCCACTGGGAATCTTATTACCAGAGTGACATTCCTATTGACTTGTTTTTAATTTTAATGGTTTCTTTCTCCAAAGCTGTCAGTTAGTTATTCTTTATTTAGGAGTCCGTATTCAAAGGGTAAAAGCGTAACCCTATTACCAAAACTCCACTGTCCGACTGTCTGTCTGTCATCAGGCTGAATCTCCCGTTTCTCATGAACCGTGATCCGTGATAGTTAGACAGAATTTTCACACTAGATGTATTTCAGTTGCCGATATAACAGATACCCAAGAAGCGCACCCATACATTAAACTTCTTTTTTTCGCATCGTGGATCCCGACAGAAAAGAATTTGGGCCACCTCGTCTCCTCCCATACGGTGTCGTACAAGGCGACTAAGGGATAGCGCTGTTTAACATCAGACAGATATATACAGCCCAGACTCAGCCTCAGATATAGGCTCGAGTCAACAATAGTGCCCGGATTATTATGGCAATAGACTCACCCCCTATTACGTGGGACTAACTACAATTATTGGTGCAATGTGGGTGTAAATCACCGCTACCTAACCCCCCGGGAATAAAGACGTGATTATATTATATGTATGTAATCTCGATAATGGTAGGGAACCGTCTGTGTTCGCGAGTCCGACTCACTCTTGATCGGGTATTTCTATATTTCGTATACATAAATCACACCTAAACTATCAGAACAGTAAATGTCAACCAATAGCTGTGTTTATAATTGATTCAATGCATTTACCCAATATTTTGGTTTCTCAATCAAGCTGTAAGCACGACAGTATAATTTATTGATAGTAGCGTTAATGTTCAAAGTTCAATTTGTTTAGCTTCCGATATTTATACGAATACTCTGTTGGAACGTTAGGCTGAATACTGACTGAGCATAGTCCATTAGCTTAGGGCCACGACGCACTGGAGTTTGGTTTCATACTTTGGTTCCACTCCTAACAACAGCAAATTCTTCTCAATGGTTGATATAGCTATTGCGGTAATAATACTGACTTCCTATCTATAATAAGTATTATTAATAATATATAATAACTCAAGATGATCACACCACGTAGCTGAGGACCCCAGGAGGTAGTAAATTAAATTTGCTATCGGCACATCACTTCCTGTAAATTACGCAAGGAGTGAAGGGATGTCAAGTTTTTAACGATGAAAATATCGATGCTTATATTAGCGACATCTTTCAGATATCGGTCATATCGATTTTTTAAATGATTTAACAGTGTTTTGTGTACATAATAAAGGACGCTGTCCTTAAATACGTTTAGAATAATAGTAATATACCTAGTCATACTTAGACAATAACTTAACAAAAATTAAATGTAAAGCAAATGGAATAAATTGATTTAATTTGCTACCAAAAGTAAAAAATATATTTAAAATATATTTATTAAATCTATACCCAAAAAAATGTTGTAATTGTCATAATTAAAGCTGAAAAATAGGACTGATAACATACTCGGTCATATCGATAATCGAAATTGATATAATATCGATAATTCACCTTCGTTATTATTAATTTATCGATACAGCGTTACAGCCCTAGTCGTCAGCCATTTATCTAAGGAGTTAGTAATAATAGCATATTACTGAGATATACGTATACCTTACGCCAAAACCGAGATTATTTTCGCGATAACATCCTCTATGATTGCTAAAAGTGATAACTCGTGGTTTGTAATCACAGTAAATTAACAAATTAATGACTATATATAATCAATACTAATATTATAAATGCGAAAGTAATTCAGTCTGTCTGTCTGTATGTTACACTTGCACGCCTAAACCACTGAACGGATTTTGATGAAATTTGGTATAGGGGTAGATTAGACCATGAGAAAGGACATAGGATATGTTTGGTCGCGATAACTGACATCCACGCGGGTGGAGCCGCGGGCAAAAGCTAGTAATATTATAAATGCGAAAGTAACTCTGTCTGTCTATCTGTATGTTACGCTTTCACGCCTAACTCACTGAACGGATTTTGATGAAATTTGGTATAGGGGTAGATTAGACCATGAGAAAGGACATAGGCTATGTTTTGTCGCGATAACAAACATCCACGCGGGTGGAGCCGCGGTCAAAAGCTAAAATTTAATAATTACATACATATACTCACGCCTTTGCTGTCTAGGGTAGGCAGTAACAAAAGCTCATCATCAGCTTTTATCCTTAGGTACATATTTCATGAGCTTCAAGAACTTCGTCATTTATCTCCTTTCACCGTTTCCTTCTAATGTCACCTTTCAAGAGAGCCCGTCGGTTTCGAGTATGCAAGTTCATATGGGATTTAACTAAATGAGCCGTATTTTAAGCGACTCCCCCTAACCAGGTGGACTGACGACCTGAAAAAGGTGACTGGGACAGACTGGATGGTAGGGGATCGCCTGAAATGGCACACATTGGGAGAGGCCTATGTCCAGTCGTGGACTACGGTGAGCTTACTGAAAATGGCTACTAATGCAGTAAGCTCATCAGATGTTATGAGCCCCCCCCTGAGATCATGGAAGTTTAACGCGTCCACACTTGCAAGCCGATACTCTTGCGCATTGACCGATTATGCTCTAGCTGCTCTAGGGGGCCAGACAGTAGACACTCCCGTAAAAGCCTATATTTAGGCCCACAAAATAAGGGATGCTTCTATGGAGGTTTCCGGCGACTGGGACCGCCATCAACTTGGACCGCGGTTCTAGTTGCCAGATTCAGTTAAATTTAATATTTTTCTTCCGTCGACCGAAGCAGAAGATTCCTGAACCAAACCCAAATCTTCACGATCGTTGACAACTTTATTCCTCAGGTCTAATGGGGCTAATAATCTGCGGTAGCCTAGTGGTATGGGTAATGGACTGCTGAGACGTGGTCTCGGGTTAGATCCCAGGTTTACCATGGCACACACCAATGACTTTTCGATGCTTTTCGAAGTTATGTGTGTATTTATCGCAGGTTTATAAGTGCCCAGTTAATGGCAATAGGCTCGCCACCTATTACATTGGGACCTAAACATAAACTGGCGAAATGTGGGTGCCAGCACCTCTGCCTACCCCTTCGGGGAATACAGGCGTGAGTTTATGTTATGTTATGTTATGTCTAATGGGGCAGATAGTATGTTATCGATATTGTAATCTCATCAACCTGACCTTAACTTTGATTACTCACGAAACGCTACAGATTTAAAAAAAGCAATCGTGACGTCACGCTTATCATTACGTAATGATTTAGCACATAAAAGTAGCTGTAATAATATAAATACGCTTTTTAAACCAAAAAATCATTGACAAAAAGATCAGCGTACGGTTGTTTCACTTTCGTTGGCTGCGCGGGCGCAGCGGCGCGTATCAAATGTGTCTCGGTACGTGCGCTAAATACGCGTTTTTCTGATAGAAAGTCGTATTTTTAATGATGATGTGATTGTGATTAAATGTAACTTTGTATGTATGTGTGTGATAATAATTGGCTCAAGTACTTATCAAGTGCACTTAAACTAGCTTTCTTTGGTAATAACCACAGATTTAGAATAGGCTAGATGTGTATATGAAAATGGAGCCATTATTTCTTGCCCACAACTAGGTACTAATGACGTCACACGAGCCATTAAGTGATAATGCTCATTGGTAACAGAATTGAACGGAAAGGTTGAACGTAGAATAAAGTAAGAACTGGGTATTATCCAATACTTAGTTGAAATAAATTATCTAACCGAGCGTATTAAATAAATAAAAAATTAATAATGGCAAAAGAGCGATACAAATTGCGTTTGTTCTTATTATATAGTTTTTATTTATTTTTAATCATCCACCCAACCTATAACAGTAACTGATTTGACTATTAAATTTTATGACTTCACTAAATCTTTTTTCGTACAAGTTACCTTATAACTTATCGTTTTGACGTTTAGTAAAAAGTAAATAATTTTACTAGTTAGTAGAGTACCCAATTAACGGAAAATATTATACACTAGTTTTATGCGACCCTTGTAATATTGAACCGCATTAAACAAATATAAATATTAAAAAAAAAACAACTTTAATGGAAGCCACTGCCGTCTCACAACCCTCCCCCAACGGGGCGAGAGGTACGCCCATACTAGGGCCATCGCCAAAAACTAGAGGCGTTTAAATGTGACTGTAAACACCTCTACTACTGTAGCAGTGATATTTAAGCGTGAATTTATAAAAAACATAAGTGCTCCAACATTGATACAAAAGAAAATAAGTAAGTCCATTTGCCAACATATACTATATCGAGATTATACTCTAATATCCATTCTTATTCACGCATCTTATATGTCTAATTTACTATTGAAAAACTACTAATTACGTTTTAAGCGAACGGATAATACTGAGACACACTGAGCAAACAAATCGCAGCAAACTGAATGCCTGTTAGCGGTATATTACCACCTAAGGACTTACGACTAAACAAACTGCTTTATTCGCCTGATACTAAGAAATTTATTGTAGGTTATGAATGCTTGTAATACCAGGAGACTAACTGAGAGATGATATTATCACTAAGCAAGAAGAGATGAGAGGATAGATAATCTCCTGTAACATTCTATGGTCCATTATGGTTATAGACAGTTAGATATTTTATCGTCAGCCCACGTAAGCAATTTCCACACGTCAATAAAAAGGGATACCTGCGTTTATAACGAAATGAACAAAGTTTGTCCTATAATGATTGACACTGATGATAGTTCAGGGCTAAAAGGGATTTAAAAATGGTTGAAAAATCATTCATTGGTTCCAACAGTTCGTTACGTTAGGGAAATACACTCCGCAGCAGTCATAATCACAGGCTGATGTGCTAAACTACGACAGAATCTAATGCAATCAGTAAGCAGCTTTATGTCTAGCAATCAATCCACCACAAATAGCCTGTCAATTGCAAACACAGCCTTACATAATCACGTCTGCGAAGTACATGTCTTGTGTAGTCACATTTCGCCGCGGGGCCCAATCTTAACTGAGAGATGTACTAGTGGTTATATTTACATACTCGTGTGTCCTGACCGCGTTTAAGTTATCGAGAGCTGGATATGAAGACTAGTTCTGTCTGTAAGTTATGAGGAGAGTAATATAGGATGTCGGTAAACTGCGGGAAAGGTGCTAACGTCGAAAGGATCTATGAAATACGAATTCTATGCAATGCCTATGTAAATTTAAACAGCAATAAATTTAAATACCTCAAAACGAAGGTCTGTGACTATTGCGTCCTGCCAGTTACGGTGCCGAAACGTGGACAATGACTGTGGGACTCGTTTTTGAATTATATCGGGTAGTGGGCTATGGAGTGAGTTATGCTTGGAGTGGAGTTCGTCTTTGAAAGATAGAATTCGTAATAAGGTCATCTAGAAAAGAACTAAAATTACATAAATAGCTCGCAAAATATACAAACCAAAGTGGCAATGAGCAAAAAAATGGATACCAAAGTGAAAAAAAGAAAGTGAAGGATAGAAAGGAACTGAATGAAACGCCTTATTAACCTAATAACACAGTCTAAAGAATAGTACTAAGCAATTTATTGTAGCTTATCTTCTTCTATCGTGGCGATGGCGCCTCGGCCCTCAAATTATCTTCTCCCAGTGTGCTGCCACCTGTATGGCGTTCTCGGAGGCGCACATAAGGTCCTGCGGTGTACATGTGTATGGGCATTTAGCACATGTCAACAGGTGGGCCATTGTCTGTGGAGTAACTCCACATTCACATCGCAGGTCCGCCCCCTCCGAGAACCCCCATCTGGCCCGGCATTCCTTGCTTCGGCCACCCCGAGTCCGAAGTCTGTTTAGAGACTTCCATCTGTTCCAGGGCAGATCATGTCCAGGCGGGAGTTCCTCTGAAAGCGGGACGAAAGGGGGTTGGAAGTGAACCCTGTGCTCTCCAGTGTTCGGTTCTGGCTTGAGAGGGGTCACCGACAATTGGTCCAACGCATGCCCAGAAACTCTTGCGGCTTTTCAACCTTAGTGGCACTTGAGGGTGACCGCTAAGGGGGTGACGCCGGTCCGACTCCAGCTTGCCCCTCTCCACGGACGACGCCACGCATCTTCGGATATTGGGGAGTGCGATGCCAGCCAGTGGATATAGCAGCCCTACCGGGGTCGGCTTGAGGCAAAACCTCAAAACCAATTGTAGCTTATAATTGCTTGTCATACCAGGAGACCGCGAGTCGAGAAAAGGAAGGTAGGACACCTAGCTAGATGGACTGACAACCTGAAAAAGGTAGTTGCAATGGGCAAGACTCTAACCTCTTCTAGGGGAAATACTCCACTAACTACATGAGAAATAAAAATGAAAAACGAAGTTTAGAGCCGTTCACCAGTGTCCAGTAAAGCGCCCTTCAAACTCCTATAATATATCCAAACCCCATCATCCATCACCTCTGTCATGGTACATGCAAAAAATATATCGATTACTCTATGCGCCGCTTGTTCTGAGAACGCTGTCAGCCTATGGCAACCATAGCTCATGAGTAACACGGGTCAATGACTCCTACTAATGGATTTTCTGGCTCCTAGACTTTTTTGCGAGCTCTTAAAACGTAGGTACTTTTTACTTTGCCCATAATGATGTTACATTGAAATTATACAAAGAAATGTAGTCATTAAGTAGTCTTTTTAGTGCTGTATAAGAGCAACAATAGTTCTTACGCTAGGTTCATTTGCCTCTATTAGAATTGTTTTGATCTATTTCTCATTTTGAAGCACGCGATCATACTTTCCTAATCAAAATGGCTAATGATGCTTCATCAACACCGGAGACGGTGTATGACAGTCTCAATTTGTTGTTGTAATAAAAGCATGTTAAAGTTGTTTTGTAACTAGGAAGCTACCACAAGAGTTTAGGCAGTTACAAAACGGTTACACATGTGGTAAACTATTTATTGGTTTACTTAACTAATTTATTTATTGCACACATTTCAAAGGACAAGGTATTTATACTTTTTAAAGGAGTACATTATATTTCATTGAAATGTTTGCTTCCTAACTCTTTTCCAAAAAAGCTCACAAATATGACAAAATAAACAAAAATAATAAAGAAATCAGTTTCCTACTGAAAGGTTTTAAACAATAGTTGCAAAGTAGAAAATATATAATCACCACAACTATATACATATGTATAAAAGAAAGGTAGGTATATATGTATAATAATAACTTCCGTACAATATCAAACATGTGTACGTTCGTCAATATTGTCGTAATTACTTGTCAATAACTTTCACTCAAGTCTGCGCAGGCGCAGTCGCTAAACTCGTTTATATAATTGGTAAGTTATCGTAAATATAAAAATATTCACACAATTACATAATATACCTGTGAAGTGAGCTTACACTTAGGTAGCGGACATAGTGCATGGGCAAGCGATCGCTAATACGCTTGTGGCATGCCGGTGTATGGATAAGGTAACATTGTTTCGTTATTGAACAAAAAAAAATGAAAAAATAATATCTTAAGCTTGTGTTATGGAATCTAGAATGCGGATAAACATACTTAGATACTTGTAAATACATACATATTATACATAGAAACACCTAGACCAATGCAAATAGCGATATTCATGCATACAAATATTTGCACTGAGCGGGGATCGAACCCGCGCCTCCTGCGTGGCAGTCACGTGCACTACCGCCACGCTACAGACACACAGAATATGACTATAGCAGCGTTTTACCTGAAATAAAACGCATATTAAAATACTTACCTCACTGGAAGCTTTTATTTGGAGAGAGCAATCGTATTTCGTCCATTTCCGTCTTAAATATTGACCTCATTTCCGGTAACAGTGGCGCCACCTGGCGTACCAGCGTGTTTTTGTACTTCAATTTGACACGCCATTTTTGTATCATTGGCATTTTTATTATTTCACCAGGCAGAAATTAAGTGAAAGCTTCCAGTGAGGTAAGTATTTTAATATGCGTTTTATTTCAGGTAAAACGCTGCTATTAAACTACTTGACCGTCACTGGAAGCTTTTATTTGAGATCTGTTTGTTTTCGCCTGGTGACGCCACAAAGTTATCCCAAAGCCAATGTGATAGAATGAAATAACTATATAAATTTTATTGTATATTACAAATATAGTAAGGTAAGTACTGGTATCATACGTAATATTTTTAAGGTAGATGAGTACCTTTAATAATTTGATTTCAGCTTTCGGATAACACTATCTACCTACCTACTTTTTAGAGTTTTGAGTGTACCTTAGAAGGATGTATTAGACAGGTAAATAAAGATAGGTTTGCATTGCACATGTTTTATTACCTATTACAACATTGACAAAGATTTTTACGAACCGTTAAAAATCAAATCTGTAAATAGGTATTAAGTAGAAAAATTATGTAAGGTTTCTATGTTTAATATAAACAATCAAGTCCAATTTGCCATTAGTAGGTATGTAGGTAACTTAATCTTATTACAATCAGGTAAGTTGATTAGTGATTAGTATAATTAATTAACAGGATGAAATAACCGTGTAACATTGACTGTATTAGAATGTGCGATTACTTCCCGTCTGTAGAATCGACGAAATGTCTCCGCCGATCTCCAGTTCCCTCGGGCCAAGATGTCTTCAATGGAGTTATTTTCTAGCCAGCTGTGTGAAGCGACTGCAGATCGTACAGTGCCAGGGGACTCCGCTATCCCTGCTTCTTTGAAAAGAGTCTTTATCCAACTGGCTATAACTGCACGAGAAGCTGGTTTGGCTACACCTCTGACTGTAATGAATAGATTATATAGATTGTATTGAGTTACGTCTTTCATTTAATAAAGATATAGTTCTTTCTATCCAGAAAACAGGGTTTAAATTATTGTTGTCCGAGTTAAATAACAACTTCCAGCCTGTTTGTCTATAATTACCGTTATCAGTTTTGGAACCGTATAGAGGCCAAAACAAAATATAATCATTAGACCTTATGCAATGTTCTGAATCAACAGCAAGCAAGGTCAGGTCATGAATGCGTCTCCCCGAGCAGAGTAAAAGCAATATTGCTGTGTGTCTTGAAGTTTGAAAGAGGTTATTTATATCTACTGTGTAGTTAGACAAAAAAATTATAAATGTAGATACATTCCAAACCGGTGGTTTATTTGGTTTTGGATGTTTAAGTGAAATTGATTTTAAAATGTGTTTAACTATAACATGTGAGCTTAATCGACCTGACGAGTCACTATTGCACAAGGTGGAAACTACCGATTTATGTAAAAGAACAGTATTATAGGATAGTTTATAAATTAAATGCAAGTCTGATAAAAACTGAGCTAATTGCGAACCTGTAGGATTGATAGGATCTACATCTTTAGCTTCACACCAAGAAAGCCAGCGTTTCCAAGCGACATCGTAGGTCTTCAGGGTGGATTTTCTCCAAGAATTCTTGAGTAGCAACTTTTGTTCAGGATTCCAACCTTCTATTTCCCGGGTCCACCCCCACATTTCCAGGCTTCTAGGGTTAAGTCCTCGACTTTCGGAGGTGGAAGCCCTGTCGATGTGTCGATCAGGTGATTCTCTAGATTCTTGAGGGTTATTGGCGCTGTAAGCGCTCGGGCTTTTAGATCTGCCCGCCAAAATACCTTCTCCCAACGGGGTACTATTAGAAGGTATATTCCCGTTGACTGATTTAGGTGAGCCATTACCTTGGGGATCAGGAACGGCGGTGGAAACACCCAGGCTAGAGGGTAGTTCCACTGGGTGCTGAACGCATCGTGGAACAGGGCTTGATGGTCTCGGAGATCCCGAGACACGTAGTTGTCTATTACGTGAGCCGTTTGCGAAGCAAATAGGTCGATTACTGGGGTGCCCCATTTGGAGAATATCTTCTCTACGCATGCTGGCAATAGGTGCCACTCCGGAGGTGGACGGTGACGCGACAAATAGTCGGCATGGCTGTTGTAAAGGCCTGGTATGTATTGTATCTTGAAATGTATTTGATACTTGTCTAGTAGTGAAAGGATTCGATATGTGAGGTTCAATAGGAACAAAGATTTCGTCCCACCCTCGTTTCTCAAGTGGGCTACGGCCGTTCTGTTGTCGCATTGTATTAACATTGAACTGTGACGCAGAGAATGAGCATGTTCTTGGAGAACATGAAATATGGCCAACATTTCTTTTCGATTGCTGTGGAAGGGCTTTTCCACACTGGTCCACGTGCCTGATATCGACAGATTGTTTAACTGTGCTCCCCAACCTTGACCGGAAGCGTCCGTGGTGAGGAAGTTGTCTGGAGGTGGGTAATGAATGGGAGTTGATGCCCGACAGTTGATAATCCACCACGTTAACTCGTTTGAGACTTCTGGAGGTATTGAGTATGACCTCTTTGGACTTCGTTTTTCTAGCAGGTTTAGAAACATTACTGTGTACCGATGGTTCAGTCGACCTCGAGGTACGATAAAACTGGCAAAATTTAAGTGTCCCACTATTCTCTGCGTACCTTTTAGAGTTAACTGCCGTTTTTGCAGAGCAAGTTCCAACATGTTGATTATCTGTATTACCTTTTCGTCTGTTAACGACTTTTGATTTGACCATGGTTGCCAATGAATGCCCAAAAATATCAAACTTTTTTGAGGGTATAGGATCGACTTCTGAAAATTTATTAGCCAGCCTAGATCTTCTAACGTCTTTATTGTGATCCTGACATGTTCTTGAAGTATATCTGGGTTTTGATGCGCCAGCAAGAAATCGTCCAGGTACACTATAATTCTCATGCTCCATCGGTCTCTTAGTACTCGAGCTACCCAATTTGTTAAAATCGAGAATGTTTTTGGAGCCGTATTGAGGCCGAAAGGGAGGCAAGTCATTTCTAGTAATTTTCCATCGTAAATAAGACGTAGGAAGCGCCTGTGACATTCTTGGATTTTTATATGGAAATAGGCCTGGGACAGATCGATTTTGGCCATCCAGTCCCGAGGCTGGATAAAGTTTGGAACATTGTGCATTGAAATTAATCGAAACGGGTCTGTCATTATGTAATTGTTGAGTGATTTTAGGTTGAAAATGGGTCGAAGAGACCCGTCTGTTTTTGGTACTAGGAATAGCGCGGATATAAAACTTGGTGTGGGTAGTGCTATTTTTAATACACCCTGCCTTTTCATTTTTTGAATGATTGCAGACATTTCTTTCGATACAGGTGTTTGATAAGGACTGTTTCTTAAATTTGGATAAATAAGAGGGGGTTTCTGGAAGAAGGGTATGCGATACCCTTGAATTATTTTTAAAATAATTTTGGGAGCTCCCATTCTCTCCCATTTCGAACGGTAGTGTGCTAGCTGACCGGCTCGAAAGGAATTCGAGTCATTGTTTTGACTTAAACTGATTACGTTTAACAACTCGGGAGGTATTCGCACCTCTATTCGATCTACGATCTGCTCGTGATCCGCGTCTACGAAATGTACCTCTACCATATTGGACGTTATTTTGTAGAGGGTTATGATTGTTACCCCTAGGAGGGTAATTCATAGGATACTGGTATCCAGGGTAACCACCCCGCGAGGGTGGAATATTATAGGCCATGTGCACATGTGCTTGGTCTGTGTTACCCAGTGTTTGGCCATAGTCAGTTCCACGCGATGAAACTACAAGTTTTTGTGCGCCTTGCCCCCGCGAGAGGCGGCGATTACACCTAATAGGTTTTTGTACATTATCATCGACCTTTATAGGCCAAAATGATTTACGTACCCCGCCGGCTTTTTCCAATGTGGAAGTAAGTATACCAGATTCAAACAGGTGACTAACAGAAGGAGGTATTCTGTTTAAGGCTGCTTTCACGAGCGGATCCTTTACCTTACTAGTTATAGTTTCTCTACGCATTTCTATTATCTCGGCCCTGTGGCCACAGACTAATTGCAAAAGATCTGACGAAGTTTTATGGAACTCACCTTTTTGGAACAACTCTTCTAATTTGACACTAAGATTTTCATAATGAAAAGGTACATCCCTAGCCCAGGATAAAAGATCCCTAATAGCGTTCTGTAACGCTTCTTTCTGCTTAAGAATGCAAAAAGTTATAGATGCGTATGATTTATCAATGTTGGATTGATACCGTAACGTGTCATAATGAGCTATCTCTTCATTAGCTTGTAATTCGACAAAACCGGGGATATGATTATAAAGTTTGTGTTTCCGCATATCTCACATCTGACCAGTTCACATTACTAAAACGCTGTATTTCTTTCAATTGTTTTAAATAATTGTCAGGTGTTGCAGGAACAGAGGGTTCCTTAGTTTTGGTTACAATATCAAACGTAAACTGGGCAATTTCATCGCCCTGTTGATATAATTCGCCACTGATTGCTGACGAAAGCGAGACATTGTCAGGTCCCACATTTTGTGGTAAAATATGCTGACGTAGCTCAGCTATTTCATTAAATAATTGTTGCAATACATATTCATTGTCATTAGTAGGTATTGAACGCTTACTTTTCTTATGATGGCGGCGCGCGTGACGCGACCGTTTACCTCGTTTGCAGTCCGAGGAGGATGAGCTCGATGAACTGCTGCTTGAGGAGCTCCTACTGCGCGTCCTTTTGCGCGACAGTCCGCTCGGTCCCGCGACAGCCCCATCTTCTTGATTTGCGGAAGACATTTAACTGTAAATTAAGTCTTTTAGTATTCACCAAGATAAAACTTTCCGAATACACTAATATATCAAAATATATTAATACTTCTATTTTAATAATTACTTGAACGGAAAACCGTTAAAAATTAGTTTACAGAAATAACACCAAGAGTGGTTTATTTAGTACTCACCTGAGGGTACTTGCTTTTAATTTTGTGCACTTATTTTAATTTAAACTTGTATTATTTCTTAAATTTAAAACTCTTAAGACTTAGTTGTAGAAATGTGAAGCTGAAAATATTAATTTGTGAAATGTAATAGTCGCAGAAGGAATTGCTGCCGACTTGTTGCTTCGACGAAATACAAAAAGCCAATGATACAAAAATGGCGTGTCAAATTGAAGTACAAAAACACGCTGGTACGCCAGGTGGCGCCACTGTTACCGGAAATGAGGTCAATATTTAAGACGGAAATGGACGAAATACGATTGCTCTCTCCAAATAAAAGCTTCCAGTGACGGTCAAGTAGTTTAATATAGTATTTTATAGGATTAATTACTTACTTTTTAATTTTTTTATTGACCATTTCTAGACGTTTCTTTTAGGGGCCATGGTGACAGTGACCCCACTTGTACGATATTTTGAAACGTGGCAGTCATCTTAGTTTGCCCTTGACTATGGAAATTTATCATGAAAAGATGATTTGCCATATCATATTCATAGACCCCGATATTGTAAAGTACCATACCCAAGTAACCTTAAAGCAGTCACCTGGCCACAAGATACGCTTCGATTTTTAATAGTAAACGGAGTAGTATTGTGGCAAACCCAGTAGTCTTTAAGGTGTTGTAGCAAACAGATGACGTCATTAAAACAGAATAACATTGAAATCGACTTGAACAAAACATTTCATTTTGTAAAGATATTGACTCTTCTCAGGTGTTAATCGCCATCGCCTCGCCACTATAACCACAGCCTAAGTACTAACACATTAAGCATTGCCCATAACTCTCGTAATAACCGACTTTAACAACACATAAAGATGTGTAATTTCTAAGTTATAAAAATAATATTCCCTTCATTTTCAACTAGCAATAAATGAGAAAATGATAACTAGGCGTTAGTTATCTTTTAACTTTCTCAGAATCTTGTTAAATAGTGATAACTGAGGCAATTTTCCGTCTGAATGTGCACTAAAAGTACTAAAACTGTACTAACACATTTAAATCATCTCATATCGGTGAGTGGTAAAAGATAATTTCTTAGCTTTAGCGTTTATTTTTCAACATGGCCGCTCCATTTAGTAAGGCAGTAAATAAATATGAAGTTTTTCTCAGTCAATATTTTAAACTTCATTTCTTATGCTCTCTTGTCCCATTAAATGAATGTCTAGAAGAAATTGCATTGGGAGCACAAACTTTGATTTTCTAGGTATTTCTTAGTTATTATTTCACGAGTGAGGCCCGTATTCTAGAATGACACTCAGCCTGAATCTCAATTTATCTGAGGAAAGTATGCATAGCCCATTGATCGAACTATCAATCTGTCTATACAATCTGTCATCAGACAAAACGTGATTCAGGCTGAGTGTCATTCTAGAATACGGGCCTCAATCTGTTATGAAGTTAGAAAAAGTTGAAAAGAAAACTCTAAAAAAATCATAAACTAGGGAAAATTATACAATTAGTTATATTCTGTATCTATATATATTCTACATGGTAGGAAGATGATATCTAACTCATTACCGATATAAAATATTTTTTTGAAGATATTACTAGCAAGCTCATATCACCCATATACTTAATTGTATAAATAAAAGTACATATGTATAAAACCTCAACTAGTTTATGTGCAGACCACACAATCATATAAACATTGAGTTAGTTCAGGAAGGAACTCCATATTTTTGACGAAAACAAGGCCACTTCTAATTTTAGCCCAAATTTTATTGCTATATCTACTTTTTTCTGCTCTCATAATACTCATGAGCAATGCAGACTGATATCAATAGTCTATGTGAGATGCTCTAATGAACTCTAATCGATATATATTTGGACAAACTTAGGTACAAAATGGATGTACTTTGACTATATGCAAATGGATGCACTATTTGTTTTCTTCAATTCCGTTCAGTTAATCCCGGTCGCATCCGAAATACCATTCATATCCGAACGAATGTTATCATTCACGTTTTTTAAAAAAGAATCTAATAAATCCGTCTGCACATGACGGTTTGAAAAAGAATGTAAACATTCGAATTGAGGACCTCCATCTTTTTAGAAGGAACAACGTATCAGTTTATTCTCAAATTTGTCAAATCAAACAAATTACTTACACATCAAAATGCAGACGCGCCAGACTTCCTGAAACTTTCTACATACATGCAACCTCATCACTCACATTAATATTTGAATAGAATTTATTTATAATGAACAGTCTTTCAAATAATAATCAGTCTTACTACTTGATATAATTATAATGTAAATTAAGCAGTCGATATGTACTACATACTTACTCATAGTTGGTGAAGTTGACATTGGTATTTTAGATATGACTTCCGGCTTTCACCGCCTCGAATATTGTACAAGCTCGATATAAAAAATATATCAAGCAATGTGTGGACTTAGACTTCTCATAATGTCCACCAAAACAGCTACGTCTAGTCTATCCCAGCTTACTTTTTCAGATCGTCAGTCTACAATTCCAAATGGCTGGAGGGTGTCCCGTCCTACATTTTATTAGCTGACTTCTTTGTTGAATTACAATAACAAAATTAAAGTGACTTTTTCTCCTGAGTTTATGTGAAAAATATCCAGAGCGAGACGAGACGTATGGTCGCCCTAAAGCTGCACAATGCGCTGCGCCCGCGCAGTGGGTGTCGATGATTTACACCGCGTTGTCTACGGCCTCATTCATATTTATTAAACTTCGCACTTTTTTCAATTGTAAATCTTTTCTGTATGATGTACGCGACATCTCGGCATTACGCTATTTCGTAGGCCCCGAGTTGCAATAAAAAATATATTGTCAGTGTTTATGACTGTTTGTTGAAGTTTTATTGTGAACTTTTGTGGTGTGTGTTTTATGGAAAATAGTAGAGTTATGTAATGGGAAATTTCAAGAGAAAGTTGATAGGAACATGTTTTCGGTTATATAAGCTACCTTTTAAGGTATTTAATCCACAGCTGTGTCAAATAAATGTCAATAATGATGTTAATTAAGATAATGTTCGAAGTTAAGATTTACGCAATTCTGTCGATATTTTTTGACCTATGGAAATGTCCACAGGTTTGGACCATGATACTGTAATTGTGACGAAAAACATATCTGACTATATATATGACTATATCTGAAACAGATCAGCTACCCGAGTCCCTGTCCCTGGGGTTTACTGGAGGGAATTGTTTTTTTTTTTATATATTCCTGATTATTTGAATGAATTTTTTATAGCATTTATTATGCTAACTTTTAAGTTCGAAAAACATTGGAAAAAATGAAATGCTCAAGTGAGACTCGAACTCACGACCTTTCCCTTACAGGGGGATTGCTCTGCCAACTATTTGGGCGCAGTCATCAAAATTCAATGTTTAAAAATGGTTGAAAAATCATTCATTGTTTCCAACAGTTCGTAAGAATGTTGGTAGATGGCTGCACCGTCGCCCTTATAGACGGATATAAAGAGAAGGAAAATTTGGAATGATTCAAGTGGTGCTCAATAGCTCAGTTGGCAGAGCAATCCCCCTGTAAGGGAAAGGTCGTGAGTTCGAGTCTCACTTGAGCATTTCATTTTTTCCAATGTTTTTCGTATTCCTGATTATGCTAAGAAATACTGATGGGTGGGAAAACTAATGTGTTTCACATGGGGTAAAAAGGTTGTGTAAAGATTTTTCCCCTCTCCTTATTCCCTCGCTGTTCCTAGACAATCAAAACATATATAAACATATAACGTCTGTTTCATAATCTCCCAATACCAATTATTATTTATAAGTAATACCATAGGTAGGAAAAGAAGTTGTCACATTAATTTTTTAACTTAAAAAAAATCACTATCATCAGACCTGTCTGTATTTATAGACTTTAGGTGTATTTCCTTATTGCACGATCAACTGCTGGCGACAATAAGGTCTTAATTGCTGTTAGAGTTATCGGGAGATTTACATACATACATAAAATCACGCCTATTTCCCATAGGGGTAGGCAGAGATCAAGGATCTCCATTTGCTACGATGACATACTACTCTCGCTTCATTCACTCTCATTACATTCTTCATGCATGCTCGTCGGTTTAGGGTACTCCTGACCTGCCCCTTTTCTAACATTTCCCCAAATTTGGTCCAGGTATGTGCGCCTAGGTCTTCCCCTTCCGACGGTACCTCCGCCTCATACACCTGTTTCGTTTGTCTATCGGGATATTTACTATATTAAAATCCAATAATATCTCTAATAATAAGGTCTCAATTATAACATTTATGAAGGGAACATTCGTTACAACATTGACGGCGCTTATAACATCGTGCATCGCCTTTTATGAAATAACTGATGATATTTTGATAGGAAGCCTCTAAATAACTATTCTGTCTATTAAACAAATTGTCTTTTGTATATTTCCCTGTTTATTATAACATTTTTAGTTAAACGAGCACTTTTAATTAAGTAACTAGGTATTCGTTTATAATTTTACTAGCTTTTGCCCGCGGCTCCACCCGCGTGGATGTCGGTTATCGCGACCAAACATAGCCTACGTCCTTTCTCATGGTCTAATCTACCCCTATACCAAATTTCATCAAAATCAGTTCAGTGGTTTATGCGTGAAAGCATAACATACAGACAGACAGACAGACAGACAGTCAGACAGAGTTACTTTCGCATTTATAATATTAGTATGGATACCTATATTTGTGAAAAAAATATGATGGTGTACATTTCTCGACTGTATTTAGTAGGTATTTTCTTTTAAATAAACTTTATCCTGCTAATAGCAAAAACAAAAAATAATTTGCTCAAGCCTTTCTCAATATTATGACACTTATAATGATTAGAATTTACATTTAATTCAAATTCAAATAATTCATTTCGAATAACCAGATCCGTAGCTGTGTTAGCCACGATATATTTAAAAAATGCAATTAAAAATTAAAATAAAAACAGGTAGCAGTAGCACCATAAATAGCATGAGGTAACTCACGATTAGACACAGTATTCCAATCGCCAAATTACGAGCACAATGTCACGTTTTACAAATCAAGAGATAAGGAGTTGCAGCCAGCACACTAGCATATTATATATAATATATCTCAATATAATGATAACATTATTATCTATAATAATATTTTTTCTGTGGTTAAAAATTTTGGCGCAGACTCATCGCGCTACTGTTATGCGATAATCAATCAGAATCGATTATTCGAAAGTTCCGATTCTCTGAATCGAATGCCGAATTCTCAGTCCGAATTTAATTATGAAACAGGAAGTTCTATATTTAAACAGCTAATCAAAGCAAGTTCCATCCCTTGATCAGTTAACTGTGATAACTTTATTTAATCTGTCAGAATTGATAATACATAATCATAATCGTATTGTCGTATCATTCGTTTGTATACCTCTCAGTGCGAAGGCTGGCCTTGCCATTTTCATAAGCGATATTATGGATTTAAGATAGGATATTAAATGTCAGCGTGCAAAAATATCTTATTGTTGTAAATTTTGCTTGTTGCAGTATATACAGATCAGCCGGTATCGTCAGCTTCTCCTCCTACAAGGGATAAAATTAATGGTGAAGAGAAGGCGAGATCGAGGCGTCGGGACACCTGGGCAGAGCCCACCACGCCACCTGTGAACGACGATAGTGAGTATTGTATCTTTATAGTCTTAGCTTTATACCACTACGGCGATATACAAGGATATAGCTCACTTGATGGCAAGCAGACAACTGCTCACAGTGTAAGAGAAGAGGCTATGTAGTTCAAACTTACTCAAGAGTGTTCTTGTGACGGTTTGTAGAATCTCTTGTAATAACATATGAATCTATCTGTCATAATCATACTGCCAATTTGGAATTATTCTAGTCTAGGACATCCTATATGGCGCGATCAAAACTCAAAGTATAGCTTAATATGTATGTACCTTCAATGAGTTCTAAAATATGGAAAAACATAAGAAGCACTGATCCATCCAAATATTCAAACATTTAGTATGTACTTGCGCTGATCTAAAATCGAACTCGCAACCAACTTAGCAATCACACCTTCTACCATTGCACCACAAAGGTCATCGTTAGATAAAAGTTCTCACTACAATAAAAATGTTTTCCTATTTACAGCGAACGTGGGCGTCCGATCGCCTCTACTCCAGCATCAGCACCAACAATACGACGAACAGCTGCGCGACATCGCGGCGTCGCTCACGAGGCCGAGGTCGAGGCGTGCTCTTCCACCCACCCTCGAGAGACCGACGCGACTGCCGCCGCCTGATAGACTACCGGTAACTACACCAATACCTACTTGTGGAACTCATAACTCATTCAATTCACTGAATTGTTTGTTTAGGGCGCCTTCAAATTAGGATGTTGCGATGCCGAAAAGAATCGCTGCAGTGATGCGTCTGTGTCGCAGTAGACGCGCCTCAGTGGCTAGCGCATCACAGTGGCGCCATAGCAGCGCTTCCTCGTGCCTCTAATTTGAATGCGCTCTTACAGTCAGCCAATTCATCTAGTTCATCTCTGTATTTAAGTTCTACAGTTCGCCTGCCCACCACTCCCGCACTGGAGTGAGATGAACTGCACTTAAGAAGAACTATTTCACTTTACAGAACGGGATTTAGTGAACTAAATCTTCAATGTGAAGCAATACGCGATTATGCTGATTAACTTAAACTATGATGAGAGAGAACTGTCTAAGGTTAAATAAATGACAGCCTCCGTGGAGTGGCGGTAGTGAACGCAGCCGCTACGCAGGAGGTGCGGGTTCGATCCCGGCTCAGTCCAAATATTTGTATGCATGTATATGACTATTTGCATTGGTCTGGTCGTGCCTCGGAGAACGTTACGCCGTCGGTGCCGGTTGCCATTTGAACATGTATGACAGCCGTTATAGGGGATTTAGGTGAAATGGCCCACATAGAAGGGCTGATCATCCGTCTGGTCAAACGGCGTCGCCACTGGCAGTAGTAGTAGTAAGTAAGGTTTAATAATAAAATTATCTGCACAGGTTCGAGGTTCGCCAGATGGCGGTGTACCAGCGGAGGAACCCAGCTCGAGCTCATCAAGCGAGGGTAGTGAACCTACTGACGTCGTCGAGCCCACAGAACCCGCGGAAGGCGGCAGGGTCGAATTACCCGCAGAAAGGCTTCTCCACGCAAGAGCTGGTTGGCTCCAAAGAAGAGGGGCTGGTGGCTGGTCAAGACACTGGTTCGTTCTAAGAGGAGCAGCGTTATTGTACTTCAGAGATCCTCATGCAGAGCATAGAGGGTTGATGGATGGAGTTATTGACTTAAGTGGAATATCTAGGGTTGTGGAACTTTCTACATCAGCATCGACGAATGGATATGCTTTTGAAACAGAGGTATGTTACAATATCCATAGTTTCTATCTGCTGATTATTTGAAAAAGTGTACTGTAAAAATTAAACTTGTCTTTTTTCATTTACAGACTTGGGATGGAAAGCATATAGTATTATCAGCGGTAACCGCAGGTATTAGAGCGAATTGGGTATCGGCTATGCGAAGAACTGCTGGATTACCCGACACAGGACCACTGTCGCTAATTTTACGGGAAGATTCTGTGGATCAAGTGTCAGAATCTTCAACTTCTCCTATAACACCAGTCACACCTATCACTGGCCGATCAGCGCCTTTTTCATCAGACGAAGAATACCGAACGGCTTCTGAGGGCGGACGGAGGGATAGTGCTGACTGGGGAGATATGGGATCACAGCCACCACCATCGCCACTTCTTACGAGAACTCCGATATCCAAAGTCAAAGAAAAGGTTCGCGGGCGGAACAGTCATCCAGCACTGCGATCGGATACTCCAAAGGGAGACAGAGACGAAATCGATTCTACCAAAGAAAAGGAACGTATTGTGGATGAACATGAAGAAAACGAAAAACCAATTGAAGCGAGAAAACGCAGCTATATCTCGACTATCGACAAACAGTCAATAGAAATAGACGATTTGAAAAAGCAATTAAAACTTGCCTTAAATGACGTCAGCGCGGCTGAGGCAGAGCTTTCAAGGTTGCAGAAATTGAAATCGGAGGCCGCTTTAAAAGAAAAGAAAATGGAAGAGCTCGTCACAACACTGCAACAGAAGGAGGAGGAGTTATCACTAAGGACTAAAGAGGCTGAAAACTTAGATGCAATCAAAGCTATGTATAATCAAGACAAAACTCTTTGGGAGAATAAATTGACGGAGACGCAGAATTTTCTGAAAGAATCTACGGAACATTGCGAGTTGTTGACGAGACAGTTAACCTCTGCACAAGAAACGATTGTTCAGTTGCAAAGAGACCTTAACGACTTGAATGAAAAGTTACTGAAAAGTGTTAAAGAGAACGACAACTTGTACGTCAGGATACAAGATCTTGAAAGCCGTACTCTTATTGAATCAGCAGCACCCACTAAGGAAAAACGAAAGAGTATCGATTCTCTTAGTGACTTAACAACGTTGAACCAAGACATTAACCTTGAGTCAATGGAAAAGGATAGGTTAATAGAAGAGTACGTCGAATTAAGGGACCGATTCTCGAAGGCCATTCATGAGATCAAAGCCATGAAGAAGGAACTAAGAGATTCACATAACATGTATGATGAACTTGAGATTACGAATATCAAATTGAGAAATGAAATGAAGCTGCGAGAACAATGTAGCAGATCTGAGATAGACTTGATGGCAGCCCGCATATTAGACCTGACGCAAAAACTCACAGCTTCAGATAAGCAAGTGCGGACGCTGAAACACAAAATTCAAAAATCAGAGTCTAGAGAAAAGAGAAGAAGCCTATCACTAAAGGGTAGAGAATCCTTCACTCTAGGGAAAGAAGTAGAAGAGAAGTTAACTGAACTCGAAAACAAGATCACCATGTTGGAAACCGGTGAACCGGTTCCTACCATAAATTCTCCTTCCAAAAGCGCGTCTCCTGCCAAAGAAAAACCTTCCAAATCAGACACTCTCACGGACGAGAAACGGATGAAGAGATTAGCCGCTCGATTAAGAAGAAAGTCTCTTGATAGCGCCACCAGTTCTGAGCCGATGAAAATGTTAGTTCGACTGAGCTCACTAGAAACCAAAGTAGCTTCTGCCTTAGAAAATCGTAAAGATCTCACAAATTCTTGTGAATCTCTAAGTCAGGTAACCAGATCTATAGAAAGTCCCTCGTTCAATGAGACCCCAGAAATCACCACCATCACCAACATTGGCACACAGTCACAAAGGCATTTATTAGAGAGGCTACAAAGTCTAGAAAACGTAGTGATACACTCTAGAAATAAAGTAAACGAATGTCTTTGTCAAATGAGTGCAATGCGAGCGGCCAAGTCACGAAGATCACCTTCCCCAAGCCTAGAGAAGAAATACAGTCTAAAATCTATGGAGAAGTGCTTAACGGATGTTAGCAAGAGGCTACAGGACTGTTTCGATAAGTGTGTCGTTGACTGCGACCAGATGCAGGATCAAGAGGTAAATGACAGCGTTGCTCAAGTGGTCGTTCAATTGGAAGAACAACTGAGAGCAAAGCTTCTCGAAATATCTAAGAAAAAGGCAGCTTTATATGAAGCTGGTGAACTCACGCAGAGGCGAAGCCTAGAAATCTTAGCAGAGAAACTGGCATACGAGGCAGTCCTTGTAGGTCGAATACAAGAGGCGCTTGAATCATCCAACGGGAGCAGATTCTTCGCTCGATTGATAAAGTCTGAAATTATTGAAACTAGTCAACTAATAGATAGCCTTAAACGGAAAATTAACGGGGATAGTGGTAGAAGCGGAGTTGGGACAAGGAGCTCGCTTGACTACCTAGCGAGAATTCTCACGCGAAAGATCGACATTGTTAACGGTTCTAGGGAGTCACAAGAGCAGCGTCGCTCTGAGCTTATCATACACGGTGCCGACTTAGAAGCGCTAAAAGTATCCCAGCGAGAAGTTGCCGAAGCAGTTGAAAGGTATAAAAGCGAGAAGCTCACTGAGTTATGCTCTGCGTTGGCCTGCGAAACTCTTAGCTACGCGACACCTACTGACACAGATCAGGAACAATTGCGGGCAAATGTGGAGGCAGCCCGCGTGCGCGAAGCATGGGCTGCAGCGAGAGATGCTCTAGGTGCTGAATTAGTCCAAGCCGAAGTAACGAGAGCACTGTCCCGCGCAGCTTCTCTTTGCGACCAGAGGTTGGATCAAGCTCGTAGAGCTCGTTTAACACTTACAGCTCAAGATCGAGCCGATCTAGAGTTGTGGTGGCAAGCGGCTCACGATCACCTACGCTGTGAAATGGACGCAGCTGTTAAAGACATCGCTGTACGATACCGATCGTGCCTGACCAGCGACCGCCGCACGAAAGAATTGTCTCCAGGATTGGACTCGCGAGCACTGTTGCAGCAACTAGCGGAAGCTTTGGCTCAGAGAGCGCTAGTCGACGCCCGCGTCGCCGTCCTAGAAGGAACGTACCGTGCCTCGTCACCACCGGCTGACAGTCCTCGTCGCTCCTCGGAGGACGCTCTTTCCTCGCTGGAGGACGACCCTGCCCAGGAGGCGGAGTTCGTTTACCTGTTCCAGCGTTTCTCGACCGAGTGCCGAGCGCTCTTCTCCAGTGACTGTTCGAGTAACAGTGAAGACTCGATGAAGATCGGCGAGAGCCTCGAGCGGGTGGAGGCGGCGGTGGCGGAGGTGCAGCGGCAGCTGGCGGGCGGGGAGGCGCCCGGCGCGCCCGGCCCGCCCGGCCCGCCCGCCGGCTCCGGCGTCCTCGACCGCGTCGAGGCGCTGCGCCGCCGCGTCGAAGCTCTGCAAGCGCTGGTGCCCTGCCAGCACTGCAAGCAGCTGCAGGACGCGTTGGACAGGTACCACATGCCTTACTTTTTTTTTTCGACTGAATCAATCCATTCAAATTTCCATTTACATATTTCTCACTTACCTCTGTTATCGCAGTTCTTGACTTCTGTAATACTCGTTATGCGTTTTCGTTCTGTAATTGACAAATGTAATAATCATGTTCCTATGATAACGATTTAGATTAGATATCAACTTTTTGACATATTTTAAAAGAAATATAAAATAAATATTATGACAGGTTGCTACTCGTACCTTACATAATATTCTACAACCATCTATTTTGGGATAGGTAATCGGAATGACCATGAATTAACTAACATCGAATGGCTCCAAATACAAAGGTAGCGCTATTAGTCCATCGTTCAATCCGCCGCTCCCTCCCCGCAGGCTGCACGAGGAGCGCGCGCGCGGCGAGTGCGCGCTGGCGCAGCAGGCGAGCGCGCTGGCGGCGGCGCGGCGTGCGCGCGCGCAGCTGCAGGCGCAGCACGAGCGCGAGCGGGCCGCGCTCCGGGAGCGCGCGCGCACGCTGCAGAGGCGCCTCGCCGCGCTCGACTCCGAGTACTCCGCGCAGCTCGAGAACTTACGCGCTGCTTACCAGGTAAACACTCATTCCACTGTGCCATTGTCATCATATATCTAACAGTTTAGAAAGCCAAATTCCGCTTATCTTACGAAAGCGAACACCATCTGACCGCACAACTTCGAGGAGAAAACTTACACTTCTTCCTTCGATCGGCGGATTAGAGTTAAGGTTCAAAGATCTTGATAGAACACCGAGTTCATTTCAATGCACATAGAATGCAAATACCCACATATGGATATGACCACTATCTCATCGTGCATTAACTTACCGGTTCGTTATATTGTGCAGAGCGCAGTGGCAGCCGACACGCACGGTGATGGTCTCCGAGCCCGGTACCAACAGGAAATTGAGCAACTTCGTGCGCTGTGCGAGAAGGGACTACTGGCCATGGAGAGCTCGCACAGGCGTATTGTGAGGGAAATGGAGGAAAAACACCGCGCTGAGAGAGAACAATTGAGGTATTTATTACTACTCGTGATAAGACTCCTTAACTAGCGTAGTAGGCCTCTAGCAGCGTATAGAGATTTTGCTGATATACCTCTTTATCCCACTGCTGATCTATGATATACTCATCCCACTTCTGATATACACATTGTTATTACCATGAAATTTTTACCACCCAATATTTCTTACATAAAACCGTCTGAAATCTAACGAATGAAAGCCACTATTATCGTTCTCAACAATACGGAAATTCCAGTAACCCGCGATTAATACCTTTGAACATTTTTCAGACTGATAATGCCCCATTTTTTTAGAAGTAACATTAAGACTATTTGTTATTCCAGGCTAGACAAAGAGCAAGCCCTAGCCGAAGAGACCCGAGCCACCCTGGCCGCGCTGGACGCGATGCGCAAGGCGCACGAGAGCGAGGTGCGGCGCGAGGTGGACAAGTTCAAGGCGGAGTTCCTCAGCCGCGGGGTGCAGGGCGGAGAGCGGACGCAGCTCAGCAATAGACACCTGTGAGTACTTACTTTATTGCGGACATGGATGAAATGACCCACACTGAAGGATAGATCACCCGTCCGGTCAACGCGTTACGGACGGGTGATATGCCCATCGGTGTGGGTCATTTCACACATGTCCACTACACGGTCACTTTTCTGATATAAAGAGCCACCAAACCTAGAACTTAAACTTAAAATATAAGACAGCATTTGAACATTATATATATGTCTCTTTCTGTGAGGGGGAATAATAACTGAACCTGACTGAGCTTTGGTCCTCTCCTGAATAGTTGATACCAGAATTGTTAAGGATTTCAGAACAAATGTTAAACCTCCAAAATGTAATCTTTGCACAGATTTTACCTGAACTTTGGCTGCTCATAGTGACATAGTAACTATTATAAAAGGATTTAAAAAATCCTTAGATGAACCTTCTACTTTAAATTGAGGTTCTAAATAACAACGATTATAATTCACAAACACGTATGTATCTCTTAGAATATCTTTTAGGAAAACTCTTGACGGGAAGGACACTTTAAGACGAGAATATCAACTACCCCTTTTATATTTCTTTTACATAACTATTTCTTTGTTTTTTTTTTCAGACAAGAGATGGAAGAAATTAAGCGCGAGATTCTGTCACTATCAGAAAAGTACTCAGTGAAGTGTGTGGAGTCCGCCGCGCTAGAGGAACGTCTGTCGACTGCTACTGCGCAGCTTGCGCAGGCGCACAACCATATCATGCAGTTGGACGCCAGGTAAATGAGCATTATACTGTTAAAGTAGCACGCCTGCTAAACTGCCTGCTGGTAAGCGGATACCTTCGCTTGCGAACACGCTTGGCACTTAGTTTGGTTATAGCTTGCAACACAACAGCTGTCATGCATTGCCAGTATTGCCACCTGCAAAAGGGAAGAAAGAGGGAAAAGGGTAGAATTTACTGGGAGTGTAAGTAACATAATATACATAAACTCACGCCTGTATTCCCCGAAGAGGTAGGCAGAGGTGCTAGCACCCACATTTCGCCAGTTTATGTTTAGGTCCCAATGTAATAGGTGGCGAGCCTATTGCCATTAACCGGGCACTTATAAACCTGCGATAAATACACACATAACTTCGAAAAGCATCGAAAAGTCATTGGTGTGTGCCATGGTAAACCTGGGATCGCCTCCGGCCTAGCACCAAGACCCACAGTCGGCGTGCGGTTTTAGTCGGTTCGAGTCCGACATAACCTTCCCTTCCGGCTCCGGCAGGGGGGGTATCCGAGGGGATTTCCGCACGAAAAAAAAAAAGAAAAGGTAAACCTGGGATCGAGCCCGAGACCTCGTCTCAGCAGTCCGTTACCCATACCACTAGGCTACCGCAGAAGTACTCCCACAAATATACGAAATGCTACATAAAATGAGAGGAAGGTACTATCCCGGTCGAATCGGCTCGGATCGTTGATGAATATGACATAAGGTACAATAAAATGTTACCAAAGCTGATTTAACCAAGTATTTAAGGTAAAAAAAATTGCAATAGGAGCTCCTTCTACCACGTCCAATAATAATTGTACTATGCCAAAAACAATTGCGCAAGTTGAAAAAGTTTATCACAATAGCTGCGCAAAAAAACCGCACACTATTATAGGAAAAAATGCCCGCGATCTTGGGTCATCAATGAAATGCACAATAAATATTATTTCTTTTCAGAAACAAACAACTCCGCGCTCATTTGATATCGGAGGCCAACGACATGAAGAGCTCCGAAGCGTCCACGCTCTCGCAGCTCATAGAGGACACGAACACGGTACGTCCCTCTCCCTCTCGCTCACTCACGCCCCATACACGCTTGTACAGCTACGCTACGCTTCCCTTCATTCTACCACTCACCACTTCGAGGCAGAAGTCACGCTTGCGCGCATGCCCATACATCGCACGTAATAAATCACCATATCGAATAATTTCGTATTTAAAATTCATTTTAGTTTATCGTGTAAAGTTGATTTCTGTTTTTTTTTATTCGTTCGTATCTGCATTAGTTTTTTTTTTTTTTTTGATCGTGCTAAAAAAATTTAGTTTGTGTAGTCAATCAGTTATATTCTCTTTTTTTCTATAATCATAAATAATTTTGATTTTCATAGATCGCACAAATTGAGCATAATGTTATTACTTTTTTTTTCTTTTTTTCACTATTTTATTTCATTTACTTATATTCACGATTGGGTGTGGTTTCACATTTTTAAACACGCTTCTAGAATATTGCCAAGGTTTTGTATTACAAATCTATGAAAGCTACGCTAACTTGTTCATCAAAAACTACAAGAAATATAGATATAGGTAGTAGTTCATTTTACCACATTAGCTCGTAGGCTCAATTTCTGCGATCACGTAGCATACACAGTTATTACGATACAGCCCTAGGAAGGTTGATGAGTCACTCTAAAACTGTAAAAAGTCGAAATGAATTGAGCAACGGGAAAAAAAATTCCCGTTGCTCATGGGAACATTGGAGCAACAGTAAAAAAACTCCTGTAAAAAAACAAGTTGTGTTAAAATTTTACGTGGAAATAGGTTATCTTTTATTTATACAATAAATAGGCTGTCATTTATAGTTAAATAAATAATAAAAGGCTCGGATAATTTCCTCGCGTTGTATCGTAGTAGGCAGTAGATCGTATTTGGCATAACGGTCATGTATGGGGTGCACTAACAGCATGGGAGTGGCGAGGCGCCGCTGTGGCAACACCTGCGCCGCCTGGCGACTGTGTGGCAGAGGGCCGGCAACAACACAGGTAACACTCGACTATTCGCTTCGCAGGTGGGGGACATAGTCGATTGTTAGCTCGAGTTAGTTACATCACTAGAATCGATTCTGATTTAAGATCTAAATATTGAAAAATCAAAAAAAGAATCAGTCATTCTGATAACTTTTTCAAATATGACATTTGTAGTTGTCAATTTCAAAAGTATTCGAAATTTGAATTATTTATATTTCAAATTTGTTTTTTTTTACGTCAGACGGCAACTTGAAGTGGACCAACATTTTATTGTATCATTCTGAGAAACTATTTCTTGATCTCGGTTGTTGGCACTAGGCCCATCAATAAACTTCTACAAACTGATCTAACACTCGACTATCATGGTTTTGGCTTTGCTGTTCTAAAACTACATCTTCCCTTAAATTATTGCAAATAATAGAACTGGTGATTGGAACCCACATTATTATTAGGTTTAATTATTAAGTTTAAGTACCGCCAATAGGTTTTTGCTTTCGCATATGAATAGCAGGCAAGCAACATTGAAATTGTTACTAAAAGCTACATTTTGTCACCTTGTAAAATACCTATACATAAAGTTTGCTTTGTATTTTTTTTGGACATATGTTATAGTAGTTTTAATAATGTATTTGTGTGCAGGCGATGTCGTCGCGGTCCAGTCCGCTGCTGGAGGCGGCTCGTCCGGCGCGCAACAAAATCCAGTACGCGAAAACAGAGAGCACCAGAAATCTGCAACTCTCACCCGTCCAGGTAACATACAACAAATGCTTTCATCATTCATCATCCATCATCATCACTGGTGCTTTCAAAGCTTCCACCACTTTGCAATTTGCTCTGCAATCACTAGCAACTAGGTATGCTCCAAATACCTTATAAGAAATAATAATACCGAGTAGAAATTGTAACACGATCACATATCTGCATATGAATTCTAAACGGAATGAAAATTCTACCATTTACCATTACTACGATATTCTTCTTACTTTCAATAAGTTTGACAATAAACTAATTTCTGTTCCAGAACTAAAAGCAACTCCGCGAACGACTAGCTTGCCAAAAGGCCGCGAGTCCCTCGGGCCGCTGGCGGGCATGGTCGCCGAGCGGAAGAAGCGCTTCGAGATGACGGCTATGACGTCACTGCCGTGACGTTGCGCACGCACCACCCACCACGCAAGCACCTGGCCACTAGCTTGTTTGTACCCCCACAATAACATATAATTTACTATAATATGTAGTATAGGGATTTATATTTCACGTTATATTCACCGAATTTAACAAATTATATTATAGTTCTCGGCATCGAAACCAGTTAAAATTTTATAAAAATGCCAACAAAAATGAACAAGCATTACTAACATTTTTGATATTAAACTTTTGTGTTTTTGATTCGTATCAATTGATATAAGTTCCCGTCATAAATACTAAAATAACGGAAATAACGATAAATTAGCAAACTTATGAACTAAGTTACAAGTAATCATCCAAATACGAGATATAAAGGAACGTTATAACTAATGTTTAATCATATTATATAATATTGTTAAGACCAAATACACTTTCTACCATAAAATACTAAGTGGCCAGACTTTTTTCCTACCCACCACACAAATGTATATAATTCTTTGAGAGCGATATAAAATGTACTAAATTTTACTTTCTAAGGTAGCTTTAGTAGAATTTGGTTAGTGATGTGACTTGTGTAAATTATACTATGTAAATACTAACGTGTATCCTATGTTTGTTTTCTTTATATTAATCTTTAAGACATTGTTACCAAATATTTCTTTTTATTTATAATGTATTTTGGATCGGAGGAGATGTGATGATTACAAATATCTGTATTTTCTTTATTTTAAGTTTTTTCTTCTAACTACTATATCTTACTAAATCTTGTCTTTGTTTTTCTAGAGATGCTTCACTCATCTATTGTATTATTGTTGAACAATTTATGATGTACCTACTAACATTTTATGTAGTCGTTGTGTCTCCAACGAAACAGAATACATTGTAACCGTATTTAGAAGCGTGGATTTATCTGTATGTGTGTCTAAATATTACTAGTGTGTTTTGAACCGTATACTAGCATTTATTATAAAAAAATAAATTGTCTATGACATTTTTGATCTTAAAAAGTATTTATTTGGCGCGTAAATATCAAAGATGTCGGTATATAAATAAATGCTATTTATCGGTTCGTGTAGAGGCATATTTATATCTTATTTCTTTAATAATATTAAAGAATGTTTACGAAAATGAAATATATAATTTGCGTTAATTTTGACTTTGAGCTCCACCTTGCGTGAACTGTTACCAATCTCCTCCACCTGGGCATTGAACCTGTCTTCCAACGCACGTATTCACATTGTTGTGTATAGTTTAACACTAATCGATAGGGGATAGTTATATGTTTTATATTATCATGACACGGAAGCTGTATACATAATTTATATTGAATAAATTGCTCAATGTTATCTAGTGGGTTAAAAAATGTTATACCAAAACTTATAGTATGCATTGTAAGTAACACAATCGTAAGGAACGACATTATAAACGTAATTCTTCATGGCTATAATAAATTAACTTATCGTTACTTGAGCTCTTTTATATGCAGTCGGCGGCCAAGTATGTTTGAATGTGTTCCCTTTTGTATGTGTGTCGGCATACGCGAGCCGCTGACTGTGCTAGTTGACGTTGTGTTTATAATAACATATTATAAAATGAACAGTAAACTTACATAATAAAAATTATTTTTGTTTTATTGATCACCTATCCTATCTGATATAGTGTCCGAGCCTTAGAGTATTTAAAGTATATAAGAGATGGCATACTCGTACCTACGTTAAAAAAATATACCTAAACGTTTCGTGAATGGAAAGAAAGGAAGATGTCGGCATTATAGAGAATCCAGTTAACTGATTGGTCAAATGAACTTGCTTTGACCTATCACATAACATAGCTACTACGATAGAAAGAAACATGGCGGTTGGCGTGAATCTTGATGTCATTTTATGAATGAATTCCGTAGTAGCATGGAGTCTACTACTTATTTGGTCTGAGTTCCGAGCCGAAAGAGCTGTTTGAGCAGAACAAGAGAGAACCTGAAGCAATTGGTATATGTGTTGATCTAAGGACTTTTTGCTCGTGGAGGCATCAGACATCATACACTCAATATTTTAATAGAACCACGTGCAAATTAAACATAAAAGAAGTATTTGAATGAATTTTTATAGCATTTATTATGCTAACTGTTCGAAAAAAAAAGAGAAGGAATATTTGGAATGATTCAAGTGGTGCTCAATAGCTCAGTTGGCAGAGCAGTCGCCCTGTAAGCGAAAGGTCGTGAGTTCGAGTCTCACTTGAGCATTTCATTTTTTCCAATGTTTTTCGAACTTAACAGTTAGCATAATAAATGCTATAAAAATTCATTCAAATATTTGGGCGCAGTCATCAAAAATTTAATGTTTAAAAATGGTTGAAAAATCATTCATTGTTTCCAACAGTTCGTAAGAATGTTGGTAGATGGCTGCACCGTCGCCCTTATAGACGGATATAAAGAGAAGGAAAATTTGGAATGATTCAAGTGGTGCTCAATAGCTCAGTTGGCAGAGCAGTCGCCCTGTAAGCGAAAGGTCGTGAGTTCGAGTCTCACTTGAGCATTTCATTTTTTCCAATCATTTTTTTTCCAATGTTTTTCGAACTTAACAGTTAGCATAATAAATGCTATAAAAATTCATTCAAATATTTGGGCGCAGTCATCAAAAATTCAATGTTTAAAAATGGTTGAAAAATCATTCATTGTTTCCAACAGTTCGTAAGAATGTTGGTAGATGGCTGCACCGTCGCCCTTATAGACGGATATAAAGAGAAGGAAAATTTGGAATGATTCAAGTGGTGCTCAATAGCTCAGTTGGCAGAGCAGTCGCCCTGTAAGCGAAAGGTCGTGAGTTCGAGTCTCACTTGAGCATTTCATTTTTTCCAATGTTTTTCGAATAAAAGAAGTATTTATTGAATAAGACACTTGTACTTTTCTACTGAGTTTTAAACTCAGTGGAAAAGTACAAGTTTAATAATCAATATGTGTAGTAGATTCCACCAAGTGCCATCAATCTCCAATATAAAATATTTAATAGTAGAGTAGTTTTGCTTCGTTGTCGTACAGAGCAGACGTGTACAAGTATTTTTTTAATTTACCTATATCAATATCAATACAATTTCATCCTTAACGTACTTAAATTGAGGCTCTAAATGGTGTGAACGCTTGTAGATTCTTGTGATCTTGTACTCCTGCGCCGCAGCGACTAGAACCCCCACTGCAAAAAGAAACACCGCCCCTACGGCTCGCCTTCACCTCCGCTAGACACGTAAGGTTGATATTTTTTTTGCTCCCTCACACTGCGCCGCATCGGAGTATTGGCTGACGTCACGCGTGCAATATGAGCTTTCAGAAGTCACCAACTGTTGGGTCGCAACCTGACTTATCAAAGATAAGAAGTTCAATATCTGACTCATCAATTACATTTCGTAAAAGGAAAGTTCCTTGCGATATTGAGTGTTCATGTAATGACGATATAAGGGAAATGAAATCGGAAATATCTCATATTAGCTCTCTACTAGAAAAATATGTAGAATCAAACCAACATATTTTAAAAACTATGCAAGAGAATATAACCGAAATAAAAAACCAAATCACTGATATGAAATCGTCGAACGACCGAGCGCTCAATGCATTGCAAGGAAAAATCCAGTCTCTTGAAACAGACGTAAATAACTTAAAAACTACACCTATCACCATGGAAAGCAAGCATTTGGCGAACACATACAAGAGATGCAAAATCGTACAAATAGAGAAAATAACGTTGTGCTGGTCGGCCTACCCGAGCAAATTGCATCCACCCCCGAAGACAGGACAGCAAAAGACGAAACTGATGTTATCAAAACAATATCTATGATTAGCGAAGGCATTGAAAACCCTCAAAAATTTTTAGAATTGGTAAACTGCAACCCAACAAGAACCGCAGCGTAAAGATTTGCTTTGAAACTTCAGAACCCGCAAAAAAACTGCTTCGCAACAGAAATAGGTTACAAGCTGGCCTTAAAATGTTTTCAGACCAAACACCGACACAACAAAACTTTATGAAGAACCTTAAAGAAGAACTAAAGCACGCATTAAATACGTCAATGGTACTCGTTCAATCGTGAAAACATCAAAAAACTAAATGCATCACTTACTCCAGATCATACTCAAACTGAAAACCTTAACACCTACGAACTATTACACGATTATCAAAATTTCCCGAAGAACAAGTCCAGATTTAATTTTTTTTATTTAAATGCAAGAAGTATTCGAACAAGAGGAAAATTTGACGAAGTTAAAAGTATCTTACAAGCAATACCAAACACAGTGCACATAATCCTATTAACCGAGACCTGGTTTCAAACTGAGGAAGAAGCTTTACGATATGAACTACTGAACTATAGCCATTATTATAACTTTAGAACAGATAAAACTGGAGGAGGAGTATCTATATATGTCCACAATGACCTAAAACACACGTTATCAGAATCAGTGTATATTGGAGGCAATAATTACTTATGGATACAAGTAGAAAAATATTCACTTGCAATCGGGGTGGTATATAATCCAGGGAACACCAATTTTCAGCAGTTTTTAGAAGTATATGAATCACAATTAAGGGACCGAAAGAGAGCAATAGTCTTTGGAGACTTCAACGTCGATCTGCTCACAAAAACAGATTCCCAGACTAAACAATATCACCAACTTCTAAAGCAAACTGGACATAACATTGTTAACAAAATCTCCAGAAAATATTACACCAGAGCGGGTCCACCAAAAGACTCACTAATAGATCATGTGAGCACTAATCTAGACAAAGATAAATTTTGATAACAATTGATTCACCTTTCTCTGATCATAGACAGTTATATGTTGAAATTAAGAAAATGAAACCACCACCAAAAACACTTCACCGATACGAAGCTATCAACTATAAGAAGCTTTACGAGACAGCTGAAAAATCAAAAATACAAGAACCGAATGATAGTTTTGTAGAATTAGAAAACACAATTAAACAATTTATAAAAGAAAGCAAGGTTCCTAAGACTAAGGTTAATAATGAGCCACAAAAAGACTGGATAAATAAAAACATAATAGCATTAATCACTGAAAGAAACCAGATATGGATAGAGTTAAAAGATAACCCTGAAGACGAAGTTTTGAAGAATAAGTTCAAAAGTAAAAGAAATCAAGTTTTAGCTGAAATCAGGAAGGCAAAGAAGTCACACTACAAAAAAGAATTTGACATATTCTAAGAAGCCGAAAAAACTATGGAAACTATTAAATACCCTAACAAATAATAATTCCGGACAAGGGCGCGCACCTTCGAAGCTTATTGTTGATTCAAAAGAAGTCTCTGATCCTAACGAAATATGTAAAACATTTAATATCTTTTTCGCTAACATAGGGGCTAGTCTGGCTGATGAAATTCCAGTAGATTTTCATGTTAACTATTTTCACGTACTTCCCAAGTCAAAGTCACAAAATATCAAAATGAGTACCTGGGAACCATGTAACGAAAAATAAATACTTGATGTTATCGATAACCTTGATTCTAATAGTAGTGTTGGCTTAGACGGCATTAGTACCAAGGCAATTAAATGTCTCAAAAATTTAGTAATAAAACGGCTTACAATATGCATTAACAAATTATTACAGGATGGAGTATTTCCAGACTCACTCAAAATAGCCAAAGTGACACCGATTTATAAATCAGGATCAAGATCTGAGCCCGGAAACTATCGACCTATCTCTGTACTGCCAATATTATCAAAAATTCTAGAAAAAGTCTAGCACAAACGACTACAAAATTACCTAGATTCTATTAACTTCTTTTATGAACGGCAGTACGGGTTTCGACCTAAAAACAATACACTCACGGCAACTATAGATCTCATCACTACAATGAAACAGAATAGCGATAAAAAAAACATCGCGCTAGGGGTATTCATTGATTTAAAAAAGGCTTTCGACACCGTAAGTCACAAATTGCTTATAAAAAAACTGAAAGCCATAGGTATAACTGGCAAAGCTCTTGACATGTTTGAATCCTACCTTACAAACAGACTACAAGTTGTTAAAATTGATAAGAATTCACAAAGTCCTCCACTGCCGATTGGGTATGGCGTCCCGCAAGGATCGATACTGGACCCTCTGCTGTTTCTAATTTACATTAACAATGTGCATGAACTGGGTCTAGGCGGTAACATTACTTTATACGCTGACGACACGTGCCTTTTTTACTTCGGTTCATCGGTTCAGATTTTGATTTCTCAAGCCCAACATGACCTCAATATTCTTCAGGACTGGTTCCAGTATAACTTGCTTACTATAAACGTCTCCAAAACTAGTTATATCATTTTTAAAGCTAAGAATAAACCAATACCTATATTTACACCTCTCAAAATAAATAACAAAGAATTACAACAAAAAACTAAAGAAAAATATCTTGGCCTCCTCATGGATACCTATCTAACATGGAAAGATCACATAGAAAAGTTAAAAACAAAATTTATCTCACTTCACGCTTCCCTCCGTATAAATACTCGATATATTTCACGAAAACTACTTTTTACTACGAATTTTTTATAGCATTTATTATGCTAACTGTTAAGTTCGAAAAACATTGGAAAAATGAAATGCTCAAGTGAGACTCGAACTCACGACCTTTCGCTTACAGGGCGACTGCTCTGCCAACTGAGCTATTGAGCACCACTTGAATCATTCCAAATTTTTCCTTCTCTTTAAGCGAAAGATCGTGAGTTCGAGTCTCACTTGAGCATTTCATTTTTTCCAATGTTTTTCGAACTTAACAGTTAGGATAATAAATGCTATAAAAAATTCATTGAAATATTTGGGCGCAGTCATCAAAATTCAATGTTTAAAAATGGTTGAAAAATCATTCATTGTTTCCAACAGTTCGTAAGAATGTTGGTAGATGGCTGCACCGTCGCCCTCATAGACGGATATAAAGAGAAGGAAAATTTTTGAATGATTCAAATGGTGCTCAATAGCTCAGTTGGCAGAGCAGTCGCCCTGTAAGCGAAAGGTCGTGAGTTCGAGTCTCACTTGAGCATTTCATTTTTTCCAATGTTTTTCGTACTTTTTACTATTTATAATGCCCTAATTAAACCACACCTACTATATCTCATTGAAGCTGCCAAAACAAGATTAGAAAAATTACAAACACTACAAAGTAAAATTATAAAAATGCTATTTAATTATAATTTTCGAACACCAACTACAAAAATTTATCGTGAAACTAAGTTAATGACAATCAAACAACTATATACTTACAATATTTGCATTATAATCCATAAAATATTGAACAAAAAAGTCAACATCAACATAAATTTGACTAAGCGAAACCAGGTTGGGCGCACCTGCACTCGACGCGCAAGCTTCATCATTTTGCCTAAGACTCGAACAAATTACGGCCAGTCGACGATATCATACGAAGGTGCGCGCCTTTTTAACAAGCTACCCTCGGACTTCGAAAGAATTAACTCGTTGAATGTATTTAAGAAACAATTAGCCAAACACATAATCTCAATATACTGAATGTGTCTGTTTTTAGTGTGACAACGAATATTATTGTATAAATCTGTAATTTATGTTCTCATGTAAGTGATGTAATAAAGTCTTTATGAGAATAAAATTATTTAAACCTAAACCTAATAATAAAACTTATATAATACCAGCTAAAGGGATGAAATGATACTCCGAATTGAAATTCATGTTCGTCTATTCTATAAACTAATAATACAACAATATAGTTTCATATATTGTCCAGCAAATACAATTCATATCAATGCAAGCAGAGGCAAAGCAAATTTTAATTGCGCAGAACTTATTTAGCTTTATAATATTGGACACCACAATCTGACAACATCGACTCTACAGCAAGACTGTTGGAAGTAAATGATCGTTACTGCTATCAAAACCGACCTCCAACATATATCTATAGATCGGTTTAAAAAATTATTTTGATCATTCACATTTTGGATTCTCCAATTTTTTTTTTTAATAAAGGTCACGTCAATTTGATTTCACCTCGCCTGATGTTAAGTTAAAGGCAAAGTCTCGGAAAGAGGGTCACTATAGTAAACATGTACCATGTTAACAGTGGTGACACTCAGCTTGACTGTAGGAAGGAGGAAACACGTGAAACCTTATATTAATTTAACCAATTGTCACTGAAAGAGTAATGGCCGGTAACGGCTTTTTGATGCAAAATGTTGCAAACCCCTATGAATCTTATTTACGGGAGAAAAACATCATAATCCTTTGAAAGCGTAGGAGAGGCAGCACCTTTCCGCGGGGCTAAAGGAACCTTCTCGCAACTACTAATAGTCACAAAATCCGGCTGGCGGCCGCTGGTCTTTTAGTGGGGCTTTAGAACGTGCAGAACAAGTGATAAAAGTATTTAAAAATATATGACACTTCTTGGAAGTTTCATATAAGTAGTGTCTTTTTATATCTATTTTTCTCACTTTGCCCCTGCACCTCTCTTACCAACCGCAATATATGACACAATCTTTGTTCTAAATAGCTTATCTAGTAATATACCATGTATGCCCTTTGCAATTTACACAAAAAACTTCGACAAATGCAATGATGCATTTTACTTAGTTCGGTATTTACTTTGTAAGTAATCAATCAGCCTATTGCAGTTCACTGCTGACCATAAGCTTTTGTATTTAATAAATGGTAGAACTGGTTAATCCAGATATCAAATACTTCACACGAAAACGTCGAGAGGCAAAGCATAATATCTCAATCCATCAAGTGAAATAGATTTAATCAACTATTCCTAACAATATTAAAGTTGATAGATAATCTTGAAATTGGGATGGCCTTTTTTTCTACCAATTACCATTTTTATTTTCTACCATTTATTTACTTATGTGTGCAGCCGTATAGTTTTAAATACTAGTATCTTACATGCCAACAAGTTGACAAAAATGTTGAAAAATATGTTGCCAGACCATGGTACCATTTTTATTCCTGGTTATTCCTTAATATTACTTTTTTTAAATTATGAATTGTATTACTAATTATACTAATAGAAACTCTAACAAATATATAGATTGAGATCTGATTACTATTAACAATATAATTATCATTTATACAATTTTGCAATAAACTTACAGGGAAAATAAATCATAATAATCACATATCTACAAAATAAAAAAGCAAAAGAAACATAAATAATGATTATTATTGATACTGGGAAATAAGAATAACCCATGGTGTCTACTTGTATCAAATAAGATTCACAGCAGAAATAACAATTTAGTCTAATACTGAATCTGTTTTCGAAACTAGAGTACTAGACCTGGGCACTGTATAAAGTCTTTCGTCTAAAGACACCCATAGACGTCGAAACGTCGATATTTATTTTGGTGGACTTGACATGACCATGGCTGATTCTTGGAGCTGTTGTACTTGGACTGGGAACTAAAGTAATAACTACTTTAGTTCCGTATTTTTGTTGTCGTATTTTTTTATATCTAATTTGTATTTAATAAATTGGATAACAATTATGTTACTTGATGTATTAAAGTTTTATTCAACTCTACCATAAGCACAAAAGTCAATTGGACTTTTGGTAGAAATTGTAAAAATCCATTGTTAGAATTTGTTTAGGGCTAGTAAGTAAACTAAGTGTACTGCATGCCAACTAATAATTTGCTAATGACATTTATGTCATTGTAAATTTTATAAAATTACATAAATTATATGTTGATTTATTTGTAACTGACTGAAAAAAAATGTAGGAGATTCTCAATCCGTCAGGTTATTTTCTGTATGTTTTGCACATTGTTTCACGAACAATACCTAGTTTGTTCGTTTAAGTTTCTGTGTGTTTAATAATATTATATTTAACAAATTTCCTATATTCTTATAAGTGTGCCTACATTTATAGTTGTATGAGGGGTCGAGCGGCGTCCTCTTTCTGCTTGGCGAGTCTGGCGCGCCACTCGCTGCGGTCGATCAAGATCTTGCGACCATACGACGTGTGGATGTCGCGGAAGTTTACTTTCTTCCGGGGTAGCTCGGGTCTCAAGTTTTCTTTGTCTGAAAATATCAACCAAATTTAATCGTTTTTCGTTTTTTTATAAAGACAACTCCCGCACTAGGCAACAGGCTCTGTATCGCGGGGACTTTACAAACATACAACTAACGGACACAAAGAACAACTATTTGTGGATCACACAAATTTTTGTCCTGTGTGGGGATCGAACCCATAACCTCGTGCACAGTCGGCGCATACTACGCCCACTGAGCCACGGAGGCAATCTTTAGTAACACAGATTAACAGTGGGGTCTTAGTAATGAAATTATGAAGTTATTGTCTAGTTAACAGAGTTATTGGGTAAAGACAGGGGAAGCTGTCCATCTGTCGCCAGACAGTTGAAATTTTCATAGATATATTTCTGTTGACGCTATACATCAAATAGTGAAAATAGAACAGAATGGAACCCTTCGTGGGCGAGTTCACACTTGTTTTTTTTATACCATTATATTTATGATTGCTTACACTTCAACATATCTGATAACAAATAAATTAAACCAGTTCCCTGGCAGCACTGACCTATTTTTATACTGACACATGTGATGGTATGCACATAAAGAACATGAACTTACGATGTCTGCTTCCTTGCACAGCTTTAGGCTCGCCCTCTGTGACCCTATTGAAAGGATTGTAGCGTTGACCTCTTGGAGGTACTTTAGGTTCATCTCCAGGAGGTGTGATGGCTACTAGTGCTTCTGCTGCTGCTTCCGCTATTCAACAGAAAATGTACTATGAAGTCTTACAGAGTGCTACAAGTGAACAAAAATGAATGAATTTTATAGAAAGGAATATTGCACAGCTGAATGCTGGCTCCCCCAGGGGAGGGATAGGGAAATAGCCAGCAGATGTTGTGGATGGATCATCCGTCCGGCCTCCAGTGAAATAGTAATAAAAATTACACAACTGCAGTCTAGTCTGCCTATCTGACACAAAAGGGACATTTCTTCCTGATTTTTGCCTTGGGTCATCGGGATTACTGATCACTATTAAGTATTAAATATATAATAATACCTTGAGCTTCATCCAACTGTCTCTGCAGGTCTGAGACCATGAGCTTCATATAATCGTAGCTGGCACAAGCAAGAGCCTTCATCCATGTCTCCATAGAAGCTTGTGAGTTTGTACATAAGAAATATGTGCGGCCACTCTCGCAGTGGAATACAATCTTGAAGCTGTATGCTTCTTCTTCTGTTAGCTCTGAGAACAATTTATGGTTTTATTTTTAGTCTGATACAATCTTCTGGTCTAGGTCATATTCCTTGTTCCTTACTATCACAATTTAAGAAAGGATTATTTTTGCATGTTAATTTTTTTATAACAAAAATATATAAAAAAATGTGTAAAGAAGTTACAATTGGATGGTTATTTTATTATCATTTTCAATTTTATTGGAATTAAATATTTGCATGGAGCTGTTTTTGCATAATTAATTTTAATCAGTTGTGAGCGGATATACTGTAAGTTTTAATTTTTTAAAGTATATCCTCCAGCAGAGACATCGACTTTATATTCAGAGCATAATTAAGTAACAAACCAAATTTCACATTTTATTACAGTTGTATGATGTAAGATTCCACTCTTTTTATTTTGCTTTCGAAATACATAATTATGAGACAGACTTATAATATAACAGACAGTACTATTGTATAGTGAATAGACAGTATTAGTAAAAAGAGTAAACTCAGAGGGGATTTCAAATGCTGAATAAATGATGTAATAATATAGTAAACAATGGTTATAAACTTAACATGGTATTGGTGAAACCCTGTGCTAGCTTGTGTACAGAAGTAGTCTGACGCAATGGAGACACAAATTTAATTTATAAACAGAATTTACACTCACCAATAGTACATCCCTCTAATATGATCACTCCAACTGGTTCCTTGTCTCCCTTTTTGTCGAAATAAAACAGAAGGTTCCCTTTCAGCACAAACCATCGCTTCTGATAACTCTTGCCGACTTCGCCCCTCATGTCCAGCCATCCGTCGCGGTCCACAGGCGTCGCAGACGACGCGAAAGCGCACAAATTCTTCTCGTTTATTTTCATTGTCATTTATAAAATATTCATATAGAGACAGACTTTTGTGAAATAAGACCACTTCTACCGTTCGCTCACTTGCTCATACTATATTATTTATGTAGGTTTCTTTGTTATATATATAATCGTTTGTTCAGAAATTACCCTGAAATTAGAGAATCAGGAAAAAGGATGCAAAACTCTTACCAAACAAAACTCTAGAATTATTATCAGTCATGGTCATGTCAATGTCAATGTCACTGTCACTGTCATTAAGATAGATCCAGAGATATCCAGATCAAAATAACTTCGTTCGGAAATCCCTTTTTTTGTAGAACTCAAACTGATAGAATGGAATGAGACTTATAATCTTAAGGAGTGGTGGTTGAGACAGGCTGGATCGGCCAATATGGCGCAAAGGCACATTGGGAGAAGCCTATGTCCAGCAGCGGAGTGCAATGACTCTAGTGTTTAATCCAAATCTCCCTAGGGAACTTTTAGTAAACACAACTAGGGAGTTTTTAGTTCCCACAACTTTAATGAGGCATCAATCATCATTCACCGTTATCATCATCATCATCATTTTCATCAATATTATCAATACATCATCATTATCTATTATAACATCATCCACAATCATTTCAATGAAGAAATAATATTGACTGTTCCGAAACGAGCCAAAGAAACAAAAAAAGACAAATAAAACTTGAATTATTACTGTCACTTTGATTTATGTAAATAAATATTCTAATAAAAAATAATATTGTAAACTTGTTGTTATAAAGGGACTATAGAATATGATAATGAAAAAATAAAAATGGTTGGGAAAATATGTACCGTTTGTAGAAGATGTTCTTATGTGGATAGACAATTGTCTTTTTTTACTTATCCCGGTAATCCATCAAGGTGAGGACATTTGTTTACAATACTTCGTTAAAATAATGCACTTTAGTATAGCTCGAATCATATATCTTGGACTTAAAACGCGAGATATAAAAGACCCTGGCGCGATGGCGCGCCCAGATAGTTTTGTAATAATCTATGCTTGGTGAATTTGGCGTCGTCCACTGCAGTAGCACCCCGTGCTATCTTCAAAATACACCCAAGGAACGTGTACTGCGCATAAAGAGCACATTTTAGGTGCAAGATATATGATTCTAGCTGTAGTCAGTTTGATATTTCAACTGTAAAAAAGATAAAGTTTCAGGTCAATATTTTCATAGTTTATACTTTGTAAACTAGTTTGATACATTTATAAAATAAAATAAATAATTTGCTCATAGTAATTAGTCTAGAACCTGCATTTATGTGTAAAATATTGTAATTTTCAGGAGATATGAGTGGCTTGTGGCTGTAGATCGAATGGACTTAATAGAGAAATTAAACAATGACAAAACCAGAGGCAACCACAGGATCTGTGAGGTGCACTTCGAAGGGAAATATGTTATAAGATCCAGATTGGATGATGGCAGAAAGTGGTTAACAAAAGACGCATTCCCGACCTTATGTCTTGCTTCTAACTTCTTGAAACGACAGAAAACTCTAGTGTACGCAGAAAATGGTGTCTGCAGAAAACAAAATGCAAATAAGGAAGAGGTCACAGTCAAAGAACAAGTAGGTAGTGTAGTATCTACACCTTCAAGGTATAATTTAAGGCCTAACAAAAAAGTTAAAAAGTATGTTGAAGAAGAGGATACATGTATTGAAGAAAAAGTATACTATAACGCTAGAAGGGACCTCAATAGTGAAGTTAAAAAGTTTGCAAGTCCTAATTTTTACGTAGACTCGTCTGCATTTTATGAGGACTCATCTCCTTTTGATGTAGACCCGTCTCTGTTTTGTCAGAGTGTGATTAAAATCTCTCAGACCACACAAACACCTGGTAAATCATTACAAAATAATAGATACAAAAGAAAACCAGAAGTTAACAGAGTAAGTAATGGAATTGTTACAAGTACAGACAACATATCACTCCAGATTAATTCTCCATTTTTATCTCCTAGTTTGGCTAAGCTTATAAAATGGCGGTTAAGTAGTGCAAATAGCAAAGAACGTGAAAATTTAACTTTATTTGCACTCAACTTATATTATTCTAGTAATTTGTACAACTTGTTAAAAGATATGTTAAGTCTTCCGTCTACGGACACCGTAAAACAATTTCTACTTCCAAAAACTACAAGGTTAAGTGAACATTTTTTAAACGCATTTAGATGTAAAATTAATAATATGTCTAATAAGGAACGGATATGTTGTTTTTCTGTTGGTAGTATTATATTAAAGCCTAATCTGTACTATAATATTAAATATGATAGGATAATAGGATTATGTGATATTAATGGTGTTCAGAATGTTATGCTGGCAAAATATGCTGTGTTTCTAATGGTTCATGGTATTGTGGAGAACTGGCAACAGCCCATAGCATACACATTCATTTCTGAATATGACCACACACCTGGAATCTCGCAATGGATAGACGAAGTCTTAGTTACACTCATTGACATAGGTTTAGACATTCGTGTGTTTGTATCTGATCCAAGATCTGAATTTCTTTATGCATCTGAATCTAGATATGTTACTCCAGAAAAGCCATTTTTTACCATAAATGGCACAGATATATTTTATACCTACGACACCACACAACTACTTAGAATTGTAAAAAATAATTTAAAGTCCTGTGATTTCTATTATAGCTCCAATTTTAGAATGAGCAATAATATTGAACTGTTCATAAAAATGAATAACCTCTGTAATATATTGAATTCTAAATTAAGATCTTCAATCTCACGATATAAAAGAGCATTTTCAAATAAAACCTTTCAAAGAAATTATTTAAACCACATGTTACAGTTGTTTCAAAATTTGAAGGTAGTTCGAAAAATTGATGGTGCTGATGTTACAGGTAACATGAAGTTCATAGAGGGGTTCCAAATAACTATAAAATCGGTGTTACAACTATTTGAAGAGTTAAACTTCTTGGGCGTAAGGTACTTATTCACAAGTCGTTTGAATCAGAACCACCTTCATAGATCCCTTGCTCAAACTAAGGTAAACAACTGTAAAGTTGAATGTACTCCAAGACAGTTCAACAGAAGTTTCGTAAGGAGTTTTGTTTACAATATGTTAAAGAAACCACTGACTAGCAATAACACAGAAAACTCATTTGATTCTGAAGAATTTTCTCAGCAGCTTTTGGATGGAGAGGTCCATGAAACAGAGAGTATCAATAACCAGCCTATACTAGTTTATACAACGGATTACAGAGAGCTTCTGCCTGAAAAAAATGCATTTGTTTATATCTGTGGGTATTGCTATCTGAAGTGCATAGAGATGCATAAGTGTGATTCATTTCAGCTCTATCTAAATGACTTACACAGCCAACAGCAGGGAGATAGTGAGAATCAACTATGCAGTGTTAGTTTAGGTCTTAACCACACTCAAATGTTGCCACCAGAAGACTTCACGGAGTTTTTGTTGCTTTTAGAGAATAAGTTTAAAGAATATTTTAAACCAAATGTACATATACGTAGCGTAGGTCAGGAAATTATAAAAGAATTAGGGCAGTATGGTTTCGGCATGCCCTGCCCATGCTTCCCAATAGACTATTTGAAAGCATTATTTGTTAGAGTTAGATTATTTTATGCTATTAGAAAAAATAATGCATTAGTTAAGGTGAGGAAAAGTGTGAAATCATTTAAAGCATTCAGTTTATAGAATGCTGTGATAATAGTTGAAATGGTAATCTCCAGATGAGTTATCAAGTTCAACCTAAAAGTCTTAGGACGACAGAGTTATATATTTTAGCGCAAGACAATAGTTTGCATCCCGAACGTGTCGTCCCGAGTGTGTCGTTTGTACTGCCTCGGGTGTCGGATGGCCCAGCAGACCTCCGTCCCCCATGAGCACGGACCCTCCCCATTCCGGGGGCGAATCGAGGACACCGTTGTCCCCCCTCCTGAGGAGCGTCAGACCGTAAGGGATGGTCCTGGGTCAGCCGGGGTGCGAGGGATATGTCGAACACAAACTCACCTCCGGCCTAGCACAACGACCCTCAGTTGGCGTGCAGTTTTAGTCGGTTCGAGTCATAACCTCCCCATCCGGCTCCGGTGGGGGAGTTATCCCTGGGGATATCCCCACGAAAAAAAGGCTTTCGTACTGCTCTATAAGATCACCAAAACATTGAATAGAGAGGTGATTCATATTACAGTGGTAAATTTTGTCGCACAAACAATCTCGTTGTGGTTTACATCTGTCTAAAATACATTAGGGAATATTTAGATAATACATTTTTACATGGATTTACTTGACATGACATCGAAAAGTTCAAAATCTCATTTCGAATGCGCGTAACTGTTGCGATAGATATTAAATATTACGCCACAGAGCACGCTCTATATAAGTTTCTCATGACTTCCAGTGGCGTCCAGTTATAACTGCGGCGTACGCTGCGATTGATGACGCACAAGCAGGTGTAATGTAAATAGCCATATCAATCGAAATATAAGCAATATAATTAGAGTTAAGAGATTGAGCATTATTTGCTCTAAGCATATTCCAAAATAAGGAGCATGCGGTCACACCAAGTTTTTTGGGGCTTAAGAGGACTTCCTAGCATCTGTTTCTCCATAGTACCGTTCTCCCCTTTTTCCTCCCTGAATATTGCTTCTAGAATAATATTTTTGTTTTCGTAAAATCAAGATCTTCTGTACGCATGTCCCTGTTATTTTATTTTTGTCGGCAGTCAATAAAATAAGAAAATATGATCGTCTAAAGATGATAAAAAATGACTAATTCTTACCGGTATGTTTGGAGGACTACCAGACAAATTCGAAAAGGTTTTAACGTCATAAAGGATAACAGGAACATGGATACGCTATTTCCTAATAAAACAGTGTCAAAAATATTTAAATAGGAGTAGTTTTCGCTGAAAAAAACGGGAAATACGAAACCTCGATTTTGCCGGCTATCCTTATCGCACTCTACGGGGACAGGGGCGACGGCAATAGGATTATTCGCTAGCTAGGCTTTCCTCTTAAGCCATCCTCACCTGTAAGCTGACTGACTCGTCAGTCAGGCTTTGACGTAGGCTTTACCTCTCGGGGTTGGGACTTCAGGTGGCAGTCGCTCCCGCAAAAGTCAAAATGCAATGCTGCGTAGGAGCTTGTTTTGACGACATGATGCAGTATGCCTCTTTTTCCCTACTATAATTTCATTTTTGGGACATTCGTCGACACATGTACAACAGGGAGCTACGAAGTTTCATAGCATCTGATTGTTATTTGGTTTGCATCCTAATCCCCCCATGAAAGAGCAGCAACCGGCAGCGATTTTTTATTACAAAGCAATTTTTATCTTATCTACGGGAAAAAAAGGCCATATAATTTGAATTTTGAGGGAAGTGCGGCGCCTTGAGGCAGCGCGTGCCGTTTCGCGACCATTTCTAGTAGGTAACAAATTCTGGCCTACGCCGAACGCTGCTTTTTCAAAGGGTATTAGAAATGCATAGCAGCTAAAAAAATAAGGAACCTCTTTTTTCTGTAAAAAGGATAATTACATAACGAACAAACATAAAATGTTGATGAAAGGTACCTAGTATTCCAATTTTACAGAGCAATAAATACCTATGGTATTCATTAAATAACATGCTTAGTAAACATATTATATAAATCTGTATGCAAAATTTCATTTCGATCCATTCAGTTATTTTTGTGTAAAAGAACATCCATACAGAAACTTTCTCGTCGTTGTTCGAACAATACACACTGATATGAGTGCGAAAGTAGTCTTGCTGTCTGTTGCTTTCACGCCTAAATCACTGAACCGATTTTGATGAAATTTGGTATAGGGCTACCCTATTAGACTTGAGAAAGGACATGGGCTATGTTTGGTCGCGAAAACCAACATTCACGCGTGCGGAGCCGCGGGCAATAGCTAGTACGAATTAGGCGGTCCTTTCTTAGTTACAATGTATTATCAAATAGGAGGTATTATTAATTCTTTACATCCCATGTTATTCTAGACATTTACCTAAATGTAGATATATTATGTGTTTATTAAAAATACTACATACAAATTATATTCTCGACATACATTATGTTAATCATAGTATCAATTTTGTTATAGATTAAATTAAGCAATATATAAATAAAACAATGCTTTAAATATGTAATATTTTATTCATAATTATTATTACCTATTTTCACAGTTATTTATAAAGTTATATTAATATCAAGTATTACACTAATTTTGTTTTACGAATTTCTAATGATTGCTCCATTTAGAAAATTTGATTTCCACATCAATCATCAGATATTACAGCTTAAAACTAATATATGACAAAATGGTGACGTCTATGTACAGTACAATCCCAATTCCCTAAAAAAATTGACAAATTCACAATAACAAAAAGTCAGATAAAAAACGAAATCCTTAAAATAATACATTCACTACGAATCTCGCCTTACTAACGAACTGTACAAAATATTACGAGTGGTTTCTTTAAAACGTGCTCCATTATACACCGGCAATGTAGGCAAATAATCAACGGTATTCAATACTACATCGAGTATATGTACAAAATGTCGTTTTATAAAACAAAATAATAAACTATATACAACATCATTAAATATTCTCAAATGCTGTAACACATTTAAAACATTTCATATTCAACTAGGCATAATTCAGTTAAGTGGCGGGCGGGCCGCGTCTACAATTAAATAATTTATGCATGCCGTGTGCGCACGCGCATTACATACAAAACACCTGTACAAATTGCCTACCATCACTTTGACAATACAAAAAATAATTAGGTACTAAGCAACAAATAATAATTTACAGTCGGTTTTCTGATAAATTTGTTCAATATGAAAAATTGATTTAAGATTTTAGATTTTTCCGAACTCAGTCCACAGAAATTAGATAAAAAAAATGGAATTATATCAATAAAAAAAAATGAGTAATACACCATGCATCGGACATATTTACATTTTTGTTTTCACAGCACACCTCTACACTTACGCTTTAATAATATATTAAAATAGAAAATTTTCATTATTACTACTAAACTGTCGGAGATTCGACGTATCAACACGCTCCTGTTGTAACAAATGGCATTTTATTTGTTATAAAACGACAATGTCTAATTATACAAATGCTACTCCCAACAGGGACCCGGGGCCCTCTTTATTACTATTTTAACTAACAATAAACTATTGGTGTTACTAATTAGTTTCCAAACCAAGAGGTTTTACGTTACAATTAGACAAATATTCTTTATCAAATCTGTGTTTAAAGAATTGTTACTGAAATTACACGGATGTCATCGCTCGTTAACTTTTATGAAATGTAAAATTTTGATGTTCTGCATTTTGTAAAAGTTCATTGCAATAATATTTGAAGTAAAGTTGAGCTTTTTGTTCCCTCGTATCAAAACTGTACAGAATTACATAATCTCAAGTTATATACCAATGGTCAATTTGTCTAAATATATTTGTCCCTAGAGATACCAATCTACGTGATTTGACTTTACTTTCCTATAATAAGTTAATGATATCTGATTCCGAAAATGCCCAAGTACCTAACTGATGAGTTGACAATTGTCGCTATAATAAATGAGATGTTTTGGTGGATAACTTAGACACGTCAATATAAAATACCTAAAACACTATGCATATCTAACTCCTTTGGTAATTCATACCGGTTTGTTAAAATAACGAAAAGTAAAAAAAAAAACTATTACATTTACATTAATAGATACATTGTAACAATATGTTACAATTGTAAATAATGTACAAAATTCTTTCTCTTTAAAAACAAAATGTTTTAATTGTAACAAACAGTATGAAGACGTAAATGTTTTGTCTCAAACATACACGATTGTAATTTGTTGCTCAAGACTAAGAAAAATGTAAGAACTGAGTACAGAAGTAATTCTAACTAAATTTGGCAACCTTGGTTCTATCAGAGCAAAAATAAATACTGAGATCAAAACAAAATTTGAATTAGACGATGAATGATATATATAACAAAAAAATATTAATATATAATGCAGATTGCATACAGCACTTACAGCAGAGATAAACGATCCTGATCATAAGAGACAAGTTTTTTTTGTTATACAGAAAAAATAGACTGAATGTAAAATAGTGTGATTTAAAAATCTTAACTCTTTACTTAACATTACTTGAAAGCATATTTTACTAATTATTTTATTAACAACTACAATTTTTATTTAACGGAAGTTCGTACTGAGGTGTTAAAATATTTGAGATAAAAGAGAAAAGGGATATTGTGAGCAATTCGCTATCTACTTATGTTAAACATTCTCATAATTCATAAGTCATTTGTATATAGCATTGGCTTGCAACACTAAACTTAATTTTCTATCAATATCTCATCTATATAATGTTGATGTCAATAACAATGATGCTACACAAAATGAGGTTCACATTCGATTCTGGAATGAGAGATCAGGAAGAATATCTTATCACCAAGACAGTTGGAAGTGTTGGGTATATCTGTAGTACAAATAAATAATTTAATCTTGTCCTCCATTTGGTTAAGTACTAAAAATAAACTATCTTGACGTGTGTTTTTTTAAATATGTTTTATTTAAAAACCCAGTTTACTGATTTGAATAAAAATTTTATAGCATTTATTAAGCTAACTTTTTAAGTTCGAAATACATCGGGAATTCACCGTCGCCCTTAAAGACGGATATGAAGAGAAGCTAAATTTGAAGTGATTCAGGTGTGGCTCAATAGCTCAGTTGGAAGAGCATTCCCCCTGTAAGGGATCAGTTTACTAATATTTTTTTGTTTAGATACTTATTTTGGAGAATAAATACTGATATTACTGCTAATTCTGTTGTTACATCTCTAAACTTAAAATCCTCTAAAATTTTCTAATTGCATCTGTTTCTTTCATTAACAGATAGAAAAGTACAGACGATTTATTTTAGTGAACGCCTGTCAAATTAAGCCGGCGCCTTGACGGTACCCTTCAATTTTAGTCGACATCTACGAACATGCAACTTAACTTACTACGCACCAACAAGGCGCTGTCTTAATTTGACAGGTCTTAACTTAAATAAAATTGTCTGTCCTTTTTTATCTGATCATGGAAGAAACAGATGCAATTAGATTTTTTTAGAGTAATTTAAGTTTAGAGATGTAACAACAGAATTGGGAGCATTGAACCATTAGTTAGTCAGTTAGTTAGCCTAGTTTAATTGTAATAAGTCACCACAAGATTGTTTCGGTTTAGTGCCTAAACAAATGGGATAGCTAGGATTTATCATTATCTTTATGAATTAAAACTAGAACTGTATGTATAAAATATACACTGACTGTAAATTAGATTCTCAAAATCAAGTTTATAAAAAATATACAAGTATATAATAAAGCTGTTGATTTAAACATGAATATGGCCCTTATTTTTGATTGATTAACTGTTATTAATGAAATGCCTTATATTTAAAGCATGACATTATAAAATGTTGAGAAACCATTTTCTACTCAAATTGGACCATATTTTGTGATCGAACCGACGATAAACGATCTAACGACCTAGATTCCCGGCTTAACTAGCTTTTTTTTATAATTTTCTAGTACTATATTTATAACATTCTGATATTTTGATTTAGAACTTTGTGTTTACCATCCTTATTCACTCTTTTTACTGAAAGTTACCAGATTTTTCCTAACTGTAATAGTTATAGCAAGAGACGTATGTAGCCATTGTGGCTATTTCATTGTAATGAAACTAAAATAATTGAATACATTACGAGACTCTAAATGATATTTGTATACATGCAAAACATAGTTTTATTGATTCCTAGATATCTTTCCTACTATGATATTATTGACTTTACAATAATATGCAATACCTTGCCTTCAAATTTTTATTTTTTTACATTATTTTAGTCTGGAACTTTTCACTTTTCAGTAGAGGCTAAAGAGATAAGGCAAAAGCAAGAGCATAAATTTTACATAATGTAAACGCTCTATACTTTTATTATGTTGTTATGTTAATATATTTTTCTGCAGAAAGCAGAAAAAACATGAATATTTCAGTATTTCAAAGATTACTATCACTAAAAAGAGTGTATAAGACATTCCCTACCATTCAACCCTATCATCATAGGGTGACGGCACCAACACTTGACAACAATAACATATCATAACGAGGCCCTGAACTTACACTCCCTACTTTAATTTATCTAAGTACTGCCATCAACTACTCTACCCTATGCTGCCTTTTATTCATTTACCTTACGTTAACCTCCAGTGCATTATGAGTAATACTATTCAGTAAATACCCAGTAACAATTAAAACTGTCACAGATAAATTTTATTTCTCATAGAATAAGTTAAAAACTTACGAAATAGTATTACTGTATAATGCACTCAGTACTTTCCAACTTTAATAAATTACTCAAATAAATAGTATACAGGCAGACGTGTGACATTATGGCGATTTTATGACATTAGCAAGAACAATAAACAAGTATGATTTTCTTGCAACATCTCATAAAAGATTTTTTCTACTTCTTCATGAAGTCAACAGTATAAAGCAAAGTTTAACTAGTTTATTTGAACTGCTAAGTCATGTATAGCCACCAGTTATATAAATATTGTCATGAAAATTCCACTTGTCTAGTCACACATCATTGCCTACGTTAATATTTAATCTGTAAAGTGTACCTGCAACGGTACCTTTGGTGGACTGGTGTTCTTGCAGACAGGTTCGCCATCAGGTCACAAGCGCGCAACACGATTAGAAGACGTACACGAACAAACACTTCACAGACGCACTTTATTGACTATCATTACGTGAAGACACTTAGCACTGCACATTTCTAAGAACACTAATCACCAACTGTAGACATTGGTGAGTGTCAGCAATTGATCCATCAGGTTAGTGCGGCGTGGTCTAGCCCAGGGCCGCCGCAGTGTGGTACAGCTGCATCAGCACTTGCACGTGCAGCGGTAGACAAGACAGGCGGTCGTGAGTGTTGCCGTCTAGCGCTAGCCATGATAGCGCGTTGTAGCCTTCCAGCACATACCTGAAATTAATAGCAGTTTATAATATATCTTTCTGGATGGTTCAATTACAATACACAACAATTATTATTACAAATTACTTCAGGTGATGGGTCACCCTATCCATCGCCTTCCACTCATAGAGATTGAAGAACATTTAGCGCTTTCAGATGCCCGGTGCACCCTATGCAGGAAGGGTGAGAGTCGGTTGTCTTCAGATTCTTTTCTGTTGCATCAACTTCTCAAAAAACAAGGCGGCTGAATCCCACAATCTATGGCTTCCCGCATTAACGGGTGCCACAAGGTCGTGAGCGTGACGTTTCTCTTAACCAGGCGTTGGCTTCCGGGCTATACGACATAGTTGCTTGCCGAAGCAGCCGTGTCCAAGAACTGCCTGTGTCATTCGGTAGGAGAGGTGGTCAAATATCAACCATCATAGAGGATTTGCTAATGACTCATCCATGTTTCAACATTGTCCTATTGTAAGTAGGCTTGTCTTACACAGTTGCGAAGCGTGGCCGCTGCTGCAGCGTCACGGAGACGAATATGCTGCTGTGGATATGTCGAGTCACACAAAGTTCACACCCTTATAAGACAGGGTGGTTATACACACCTGAGCACGTCTGTGGTGGTCTGCGAGTCGAGCGGGTGCGTGTGCGCGTCCCGGCGCTGCGTGAGGCTGGTGTAGTCGTCGGCGGCCTGCACGTGGCCGGCGTGCAGGTGCAGCGCGCTCTTGAGGAAGGCGGGGCAGGCGTCCCGCAGGTGCGCGCAGCCCGCCCACCACCACGCCGGCATGGCGCCCAGGGGGGCCGTGGACACCAGGTAGCCCAGCGCCAGCGGCTGCTGCAGTACCGTACCCACTTGCTCCTGCAACAAAATCACACACGAACTCAGTGTCACGTATAAATAGACCCTGATAGTCTTATTACAGAACACTATCTTTAATCTTAGCGTTAATCTCAGACGCATCCAAAGCTTGGCGTTTGGAATCTGGAATCCGATTTACCCGTCTACTGCGAATTTAGCTGGACTTCGATATTTTCCATAAAGCGAATACAATCTGACCACCACAACCCAATGGCAATATCAAAGCATTGCAGCTAGATCAGTTGTTGGACTTTTGAGAGCTCCATCTACTCGGAACTACTCTCCAAGACACGACCAGAGGAATGCAATACAAATATTTGCACTGAGCGGGTATTGAAACGCACCTCCTGTGTAGCGGCCGCGTTCACTACCAACACTTACTTCCAGCGGGGGACGCCGTCGACCGGACGGGTGATCTGCCCTTTTGTGTGGGCCATTACACCCAAAAATCCCCTATTCCTACACCCTTGGGTCCGGCAATCACGGCGTTCCGTCGAATCTACCTGTATTTTTGCAGAATCTTACGATCTGTTCCACCTTCAGATCCTCGAGGTCTAGGCAAAGAGGCTATCAAGACGATAACATGATTACCCAAAAATTGTAGCAATATACTAACAGTAGCATTATCGTCGTGGTGGTGGTAGGACGTCTGGTGGTTGTGGTGCGGGTGCGGGCTGGTGGCGGGGTCGTCGTCGGGGCGGCGCGGGCTGACGGCGGGCCCGCCGAACATGCTGTTGAACATGTCGCCGATGAGCAGGTCGGCCATGTTGTCCTCGCCCATCTCCTCGTCGCCGATCACCACGTCGTTCAGGAACCCCTCCAGTCCCATGTCTTCACCGTTCGCCATTGGAGGTTCGAATGAGTTTTGGTTTGACTGTGAAGAATGATTTTTAGAGTTGAAATATAATTATGTTTGTACAGGTCTTGATAAATATTTGGTAGGTTAATATTAAATATTGGAATGCCATTTGTAATCAAAATTCGATAAAAAATGGAATACTTTTTACTGGCGTGTTTTGGATACCTGTGTCATGTATAGAATAAAATAAATCTTCAAGTTTCTAAGCTAATATTTTTAATAAAAACACGTATACCCACAGATTACCTATTTATTTACTTTCAACACTTTATAAACAAATAAATTTTTGCATTCACCAAATGTACAATAGTGGCAATGGGATTTCAATGAAGAAATGAGAAACTCAATCAAATATGACCTTTGTAGTGTTAATGATATTTAAAGGGCTGTCCCTATGTCGCTGGTTGCAGGGTTATCAATTGAGTAAAATATTCGGGTTGTTCAGTATTGAACTGCTTGGCACAATGGGATGGGATTGTCATAGTCATTTAATCTCAATGTTGAACATATTGACGTCAATTTTAATTCTACCTAATCTATGTTTACCACCGCTTCTAAGGCACTGGTGGAGAAGAAACGGCACAACTAACTGCACTGCGGCTTTTTTAAGACGTCAATAGCGTCATAACATTTTGCGTCTGGATAAACAATACATCACAACAAGTATTTAAACACTTTATACTAAAGAATTAATCCAAAGTTATATGTAGGGATGGTGTGTGCGTACCTGCGTGGTGGCGGAGGTGGGGAAGACGAGTATGTGCGTGGCGGTGACGTCACGCGGCGTGTGCAGGTGCGACTGGATGGAGGCCTGCGAGAAGCGCTCGTCCGGCGTGAAGCGGTCCGCCATGAGGCGCAGGCACGGGTCGGGCTCCGTCGACACCAGGCACGCCGACAGGATGCACGGCGCGCCGCCGGGGTACAGGACGCCGCACGCGCCGCACAGAGACCGCAATGTAGCTGATGCGCGGACAAGATGCTTGCGAGACAGCAGCCAGCTCCAACCTGCGGGGAGGGGAACACACGCTCAGTCAACATTCGATCTTCAGCCGCATCCCACTACGCAGTGCACTCGGCGCATGTTCGCTGCGTGTGAACACAGCGCAGAGTATTTTGCAAATACATCGCACTCAGCCGAGCACTGTCTCGTCACTCCATTCAGTGTGTGTGATCAAAGAATTAGTTTTATTTAGAAGACGACCCTGAGTTGGGCAAAAGGCTTAGAGAATGATGAATGATACGATTTATCGCTTTCACCTCAAAGCCGGAGTCCACTTACTCCATCTTCTCCTTTCAACATAATTGTTTGAAGTACGGAAATCCCTACGGATATCCACCCTCCCGTTGGAACTAGCGGCGGTGATTATGTAACCGATTAAAACCGCACGCCACTTTGGGTCATTTGTTACTTTAGACATTCCTGAAGGACTCAAAAGTTTCAGAAGGATATAGTAGACCTCCGCGATATCTGAATCCAAATTCATAGCACCTCAGGCTGGTACCTGAGATATTTTCAAGTTACGTCAACGTACCTTTGAGTTCCCCATGTCCGATGCGTCCAACCCTCCCCACGACAAGTCTCCAGGGCTGGGCCGCCTGACTCATCACACCGAGCGTGAAGTCCATGAGCTTCGTCAGGCCGTGCCGCCGCGCAGGACCACTACGTCGTCGACGAGACCTGTAAACAATCATTTTAGAAATGAACTCTAGGAAATTCTTTGAATGACAAGTTCATATTCTGTACAAAAACATAGAACATTGCGTACGTAGTTAATCTCGCAGCGGGGGGATAGAGCAAGCATGATACGCACGGACCAGCCGTTGAGTTCGTTGCGCTTCATGTTACAACTACAGTCACAGCCACGAAGGACAGAATATGATTAACGGAGATGCCCCATTGATATTTCTCCTAATAAAAACGCGTCGCCGAATGCGGGTGGGAAGAGAGACGCGCGGGGTGTCAAAGTCGAAGGACTTCATAGGTATAACGTTCCTACCGAATGAGTCCATTTGACGTTTGGATGGCACGCGACTCGATTGCCTTGCAACAACTCCGCTATCATTTCCTTCTCCATGGTCACATCCAATGATACGGAATGTGTTGATATTGAACTTCGGTCTCGTCCTGTTAGAACTGGGACTGCCGCCGTGCACGTATGCGGTTGAATTATACGCCGTTGCGAGGCGAGTTGCATCGTTGTCCCGCTGCATGCAACACGTATGCGTGCACGTACGCCTTTTAGTGGCGGCATGTGTCTGTATAGATTAGGAATTTACTTTTGGTGTTGCTTACTATTGCTAGATGGCAATGGTTAGCAATACTGCCGTCGTACGAAAGAGGGGCACATCTATCATTTTGGTCAAACTGAGATAATCGGGATTAAAGTTTTTACTATATTCTGCTTCATAGTGTGTAAGCCTATTGCTTAAAAGAAAAAAAAAATGTTTATAATATATGCGTGAAGATTAGGACTATTTATTTTTGTACTTGTTTTTTTTATATATATAATTAATTATTAAATAAATACAAATTATTCCTTTCAACTTAAAAAAAAATACTTAAAAAATACCACGTATTACAAATAAAAGGCATAGTTAACCAAATGTGATCTTTCTTTTTAATATTGCAAGCAAATTGATCATTGTGTCTAAAACAAAGGGCACATTTGTCTAATTGCGCATTATTAATGTAAATTTAATTTAATGTTTTCTATAAAAAAAAACACTCGTAGTTAAAAAAATATTATTTTTATTATTATAAAAATTAAATGTAATTATAACAAACATAACATGGCACTTCTTGGTTTATTTATCATCATCATCCACATAAAGACGTTAGTCCTGATTGCATCCGAGGCCACGGTGCCCTCGGAGCTCAGGGTCCGCCTTCCGGCTCTTCCTCCTCCGCTTCGCACGATCTTGGGCGTCCAAAGTAGTGAGACCGTTTTCACGCATGTCACCAACCACGACGCCAAGCCAGCACTTCTTGGGCCTACCCCTTCTACCTGGACCAGGGGGGGCGCCATTGCCAGGCATTTGTTACCCACGTAGCTGGGCGGTTCCCGCAAGACGTGGCCGCACCAGCGGAGGCGGCTCTCTTGCATTTTATCTGCGATGTCACGGACATGAAGGCTGCCGCGGATGCGTGAGTTCCTCACGCGATCTTTACGCGTGACTCCACACATCCACCGCAGCATTTTCATCTCCGTGACACGCAGCATCTGCTTGTGTCGCTCCAACAGCGGCCACGCCTCACAGCCGTGTAAGAGGACAGGTCTAATGATCGTTTTATAGACCTGCCCCTTCAGCCTGACTGGCATTTTAGTGTCGCAAGTGACGCCAGTCATTTCCCGCCACTTAGCCCACGCGGCGGCAATACGTGCCTTGACGTCGTAGTCGATGTCACCAGAAGCGTGAAGTACAGATCCCAGGTACTTAACCTGATCCGTGCGCTCGACCAAGTCATCGCCTATGCGAACGGGTGTGGGATCTGTTGAGTTTAACGCCAAGTACTCTGTCTTCGCCACATTTAGCTTCATTTAGGTTTATTTATCACAATGCAGTATTATCGGTAACAACTAGATATAAAAGTTTAAGCAAATTTAAATAATCAGTTTTGCTTAAAATATTAATTAAAAAATAGTCTTTAATTTCAGTCTTCATAAATTTCTGTGAGATCAGCTGAAGAGTCGTTAACTGGTAGGGTTTCCCAAAAACCTCTTCTGTTGTCAGGCATGAGTGGCCCAAGCTTGGAAAGTATAGCCGATTTCCTCTCAAATGTTATACCTCGTGGAGAAAGCTTCTGCTTAGGCAATGGAATGCGAATTATAAGATTCTTAACTTTCAAGAAATCCAATTCTATTGGCTCCTGAGTGTCATGGCTGTTCTTGTAGAACATGGAATTGCTCCCTCGCCGAAAAGTGATTTCAGACATGTTTCTTAAATAAGCTCGCGGCACAGAATGTTGTAATTTATACGACGAAGAACAGTCTTCAAAATCGTAAATTCCTGGACTGTCATTTTTTTCACCACAGTATTAGAACCAGTATCAGCGACGTCGCAGGCACAACTGGCGCGTTTCAAACTAACCCTGCGCTCCCCACCTCACCCCTAATCGTAAATAATATAAAGAAAAGGCACAACTAGTTCTTTGTGCCTTTTTTTCGTAAATTAATTTAGACATGCATGGATCAGGAATTAAGAAGACAGGGCATATCTGGTATATGTGCCTTTTCAATATATTATGTCGTAGGTGTGCCTTTTCAATGTAGTTATTAGTAAAATTCTGCATGAATTAAAAGTCACAACTACGTATTTGTGCCTTTACAATGTAATCTTAAATAAGTGTGCCTTTTCATTCTGTAAAACATGGATTTTAGTCTCATTTGTGCCTTTTGAGCCTATTGTATCTCCGAATTCCTTGAAGATAAAATTCTACAAAAAATTGAGCAGATGCGGCTTTTTTTCCTGATTCTAAATATGTATATAACTCATTGTTTATAAAAATGTTAGTTGTGCCCTTTACTCTTATGACGGCAGAATACCAAAGGTGAACATCATTCATGGCCCTCACTTTGTTATATGAATTTATAGCCCGACCAATAAAATAAAATACCTCGCCATATTGCGGAAAACTATTGGAACTAATTTCTTCATATGGCAACAATCTATGAGATGTCATTATGATTATCTGTCAATGTGGTGTCAATTGTGCGTATTAATAATTGTGAATTTGATTGCGCTATATAAATGCCGAAAACTATTAAAAAATATTTACAATATAACTAGGTAAGTATTTGTCGGATAAAAATTCGGAAGGATCTAAATAACATCACGAACATAGTTGTCAACATGACGGGTAGGTACATCATAGAGTACGCGCATTGGAAATTGGCCAATTTTCTAATTTTACCAACTGTAATTAGGTATTTCGATTTTGAGTTTGATGGTATGGAGGATAAATGTGATGAGATGAAAATAAATTGTTTATTTTCTATTTTAACCGGACTACTTTAAAACATACTGGGTGTAAGGGGAACGCTCCCGAAGCCGAAAACCCCTAGTAGTACTCCAGGTACATAGCACATTGGCATAAAAATAAAATCGATTTGGACATTTTTTTTTCCATTCTTTTTTTTTTTTTTTTTTTGCATTACTAACTCTCCATCGCGTTGGTAAAGCTAAATGAAACGTAATTTCATAAAAAGAACATCACTACAAAAAAATACAAATAGCGCCAAGCGCGTGCTTCTTTGTAATGGTGTTTTTTTTTATGAAATCACCGTTTCATTTAGTTTTACTAACATGTTAAAGAGTAAATATTGCAAAATAAAAAAAAAATTGAATTTTTTTTGTTGTCCAAATCGATTTTATTTTTATGCCAATGTGCTATATACCTGGAGTACTACTAGGGGTTTTCGGCTTCGGGAGCGTTCCCCTTACACCCGGTATATCCATACTTATATTATAAATGCGAAAGCAACTCTCATCTGTCTGTATGTTAAGCTTTCACGCCTAAACCACTGAACCGATCTTGATGAAATTTAATATAGAGATTTTGGGAGTTTGGGAACGGAAATAGGCGGTACCTTTTATCGCGAACAAGGGCGTTAAAAGGAGAGAAATGGGGATGACAGTTTGTATGGAAGTACGTTATTTTTATCGATAATTGACATCCACGCGCAACAGCTTTATTATATAAATGCCATGCTCTTGTGTATGTCTCCTTTATGTCTACAACAGTTTCATAAACTAAGATATTTGTACACTAGCCATTTCACATGTGTATCACTATACTTGGTGTTGTCATATTCATAGACGTTTATAGCGCCCCCGGTACAAGGTTTTTATTTTATTGGTCGGGCTTTATCTATTGTGATCTTTAGCTGTAAGTTTTCCTAAAATGATAAAATAAAATAAATAAAAATAGTACCTGTGCGGTACGTGTATGTTGATGGCGGCCGTGTCGAGCAGCTCCCCGCGGGCGTCCGTGGCGGCGGCCAGCAGCCAGCGCTGGTCGTGCGACAGGCAGTACGACAGGAACAGCACGGCGCCCTGCTCGCCACCGCCCTGCCCCCACGTCTCCGCCACCTCCTTCAGCGCGCGCGGGGCCGCTAGGACCCACGCCGGCGAGAACAGCTTGTACGGCTCGCGGTTCTTTTCCTGTGGAAATTAACGTACTGAATAAGAAGGGAAATCGGTCCAGACGGGACATGGAACCGCAATACTCCTCTTACAGGGAGAATGATTTGAACACTTAGCTACCGGACCCCACCCAGATTAATGCAAATGCTTTTTCTTATATATCTGTGTTTAGGGCGACGTTGGACCCGTCTATCGACAGATAATTTGAATCCTTATCAATTTATCATAATAAATGCATTAAAAATTTCATTCAAAACGTTAATGTACTATCAGTTTTCTCGTCTTCTTTTGTCTAGTCATGTCATATCATATTTTGTTTGCCCAGAGTGTGCAGCCAACCCTGAGAGCGTTCTTAGAGGCACTCATTACTTCGTTCGGTGTATACGTATGTGGACAAGTAGCAAATTGGTTGCCGGTGGTCGACTTTGGGCCACATTTTGGACCTAAGCTCAAAAGAGGCTCTGGCGCGCGTGGATTGTTTTGAAACGTACTCTGCGTACAGAGCCACACTTTTAAGTTTGTGATATACATCTCGAGGCTTGATGAACAAAGTAGTCTAAATGATCCTAATGCCATGTTCATTGTTCTGACATTTGGTACACACCATTATTTCGAACAACAATACAATTTAAATCAATGAAACAGTTTGATTAGGTAGTGGGTAGTGTGTGTGCGTGTGGGTGGGTGGGTGCATACTCACGTCCTTGGCCTGCAGGAAGAGGTTGGCGTTGGCGGCGGTGCCGAAGCCCGTGAGCGACTTCCCGTTGGCGCTGTGAGCCAGCAGCCGCCGCGCGCCGCTGAACACGCTGAAGGCGAGCGCTCGCACGTCCGCGCCTCCCCCTCCGCCGCCTCCCCCGCCGGCTTCGACCTCCGAGCGGAGGGCGCCAAGGCCCCAGCGCTCGCACACGCTCTCAAGGGATACGATCTGGAATTATTACATTCGGTTATGTTTTGTTGTGATATAGTGAGATCGTATAATTACAGACCCTTCGGGATATACAGTGTGATCTATATATATAAAAATCAATTGCTGTTCGTTAGTCTCGCTAAAACTCGAAAACGGCTGAACGGATTTATCTTACCTTGGTCTTGAAATGTTCGTGGAGGTCTAGGGAAGGTTTAAAAGGTGAGAAAAATTCGAATAATTGCCGGGAAAACCCTAAAAACAGCTCTTTTCTTTTTCCCATATAAACGTTTTCAATGTTTCTGTTGCATGAAGTACCAGGCTCACAGAAATTTTAAGCAACTTTATCTGGGTCGCGGGAGCAGTGTGTTCTAAAACTTTCTATTCCGAACTTAACGCGGACGAAGTCGCGGGCAAAAGCTAGTATATGTATATAATTAATTATAGACCAATTCACTACCATACATTGATGATTGAGTCATTTTTCTATTTGGAAACGAGTTTTAATCATTGCAGTAACATGTATGGTGGATGGTTTTCAATCGATTAACTTATAAGAAAAACCAATTTCAATGTGTCGCCTAATGCAAACGCATGTGATCTACACGGTTGCACTGAAATTGCAGTAAAAAAAAACAATGACCAGTTAGGAAATTTAACCTTCATTTTCTAAAATGTCTGTGTGTTGATATAGAGAGGTTGTAAACCAGTATAAATACTATATACTAGCTTTTGCCTACGGCTCCACCCGCGTGGATGTCGGTTATCGCGACCAAACATAGCCTTTCTCAAGGTGTAATCTACCCCTATACCAAGTTTCATCAAAATTGGATCAATGGTTTTAGTGTGAAAGCGTAACATACAGAGCTACTTTCGCATTTATAATAATGCGTAACCAGTATAAAGATTTAGTATTTATCCTATAATCTATAATTTTAATTCACTACTAACCTTAACAAGAGGATTATGATGGTGCAGATGGTCCACAGTCCTAGCCGCCAGACGTAACAAAGCATGTAACGCCAGCGGCCGATGTGCGTGTGAGGCGGGCGGCTCCACGACATACACCACAAGAGCGGGCGCTCCGCCCTCCTCCTCGTCCCACGAAGTGCCCGCCGCGGGGGCTCCTCCCGTCCCTCCGGGAGTGCCCCCCGTAGACGTGTTGGACGTATCATTGTCGGGTTCTGAAGCTGCTGTAGGTGTGGCGGGGTGGTCCGGCGTAGACGGCGGTCGCATATGCTCGCTCGGTCTATCCGAGTCTAGTAACGTGCGGTCTAGCGTCAACGCCGACAGCTGAGGTACGAGTGACGTGCGTAAGGTATGAGCGTACGCTCTTAGGTAGTCTCCGAGACGACCGGGCGGTAGGAGTCCCGTCCATTCGTCACGCTGTTCCCTTTGGTTGTCTCGTCGTTCGGCGGGCGAACTGCGGACGATACCGTCCTTAGCGATTCGTCCGAGGGGTTGGTGTCGACCGAGGCGGCAGGATTCGTACGCCGTTGATAGCTCTCGGAAGAAAGCTCTTAATGGTTCCGAGAGTGCGTCCTGGTCCGCCGCTAGTACAACGTATGCGACGTCTCGAGAGTAGGAGTAAGGTTCTAGGGCGAGTCTCTCCCAGTGTCGTATGGCGTAGGGTGAGAGTGATATCCAGTCCCGGTCGTGTCCTACGAGTAGGGGTGGGACCGGTTGGGGTTCGCACAGGTCCTCGTTGCCGCGGCCGGCGAGGCGGTGGAACTGCCGCCACGTGAGCGGGCCGGTCACACCGTCCCACATCCGCGCACCACAACACCGCTTTTGTATTGCGTCCTGGAGGAGTGGTCGGAGGCGACGCATTAATCTGTGGAAGACGAGACACTACTCTCAGAAACAGGTTGTACTGAGAATTAAGCAGACGCTAAGATGATGATTTAGTAGTAGTTTACCTGACTACGTCGCGTGAAGATCGAGGTGCGCGTGCGCCGATGAAGGGCCAGCGGTGCACCGCATTGCCCTGCGTGTTCGCACTCGCCGGACTCGAACTTAGGCTCGAGCTGAGCGAGGCGCGCAACGCTCGCGTCGCCGCCGTACCACCGTCAGTGTATCTACGGAAGAACGTATTACATCAATATACTGGGTCAGGATTTTCTACATTTTTGAAGCAATATGAGGTGTGTTAACACGTATGTGAGTGTTGTAAACGTATGTTTGTAACTGTGTATGTGTGTGATCAGACGCACCGAGTGGAGTAGCGAGAAAGTGCCCCATGGTCGCAGCGTGTGAACATAGGATACATACATCCATGGAGAAGGAAATGATAGCGGAGTTAATGCAAGGCAATCGAGTCGCGTGCCATCTAAACGTCAAATGGACTCATTCGGTCTGTGACGTAATTATTTGTCATTTGTCAAAAGTTCAACAACTTTATCCTGATTTATGAATGAATTGTGTGGTACAAGTGTGTACAAATTGTACAGATAGGCAAATGGAAGTGGGGGAGGAACGTCATAGTTATGATGTCATTTGACTTTTGACACCTCTCTTCCCACCCGCATTTGGCGATGCGTTTTTATTAGGCGAAATATCAATGGGGCATCTCCGTTAGTTAATCATATTCTGTCCTCCGTGCATACCGCACTGTCTCGCCACTGCACTCGTGGCGTGTGACCAAGGCATAAAGGTGTGTACTCACTCGAGCAGGTTGAGGCTGTGCTCGTCGGGCGTGTTGGGCGCGGCGGCCCGGGCGGCGGCCCTGGCCAGCGCGGAGGCCGAGCCGCCGCCCAGTGCCGCCGACTGCGCCAGCACCACGGCCGCTACTTCACCCAGCCCGCCGGCACTCCCTGCGGTTAACGCTCGCGCCGGCTCTTCCGCTAGACCCGTGATTTCCATCTCGTCCTGCAAAAGAACACCAATAAATTCTATATGTAGATAAGTCTCAAAATTCATATATTCCACAACATTCCACACAACGCTATCTAGACCCAGGGTAAGCATAATTTAACTAGCTTGTGTTATGGAATCTAGAATGCGGATAAACATACTTTTTGTAAATACATACATACAACACCTAGACCAATGCAAATAGCAATATTCATGCATACAAATATTTGCACTGAGCAGGAATCGAACCCGCGCCTCCTGCGTAGCAGTCGCGTTCACTACCGCCACGCCACGGATACATGCTTTTTACAGTGGTGTGGGCCAATACGAGACTTGGCCCTGTCCCACTCTCGATCATTGGCCGTAACGAGCCACTTACGTAGTATTTAAAACCTATGGTACAGTACTGAACTCCGCAATTGCCCTCAAGTGAGGTACTTTGCTTTGTTCTCATGTATGAATAGTACAGAAACAAATGTGTCCACAATGTCAATGCGACATAGGCATTTTGTCATTTTGTGACGGCGATAACAGCTAGTCTAGTACACATAGAAGTGATAGTTGTAAGACGCATGTATTGCGTACGTACCTCGTAGAAGAGCCCCGCGCGGTGCGCCAGGCGGCGGTTAAGGATGGCGCTGAATCCGCACGTGCAGCGCGCCGGCTCGTCGTCGGGCGGCGCGGGGGACGCCCAGCCGCCCCCGCCCCCTCCCCCACCGCCCCCTGCGCCCCCGCCCCCGCCCCCTGCGCCCGCGCACCCGTACAGGTACGTGGCCGCGTCCGCGCCGCGGATGTTACCCACCACCTAAGGGTAATACACATTGTGGTTACACTGTCGTCGTCTACTACAAGTAATGCCTTATCACACGTGTTGAGTGGTGAGACTGTGAACTGGGCCCATGTTCGCTGTGTCTGAACACAGCGCAGAGTATTTTGCAAGTTCTGTCGATAAAGGAGATACGGTTGCACGTTTTCATACAAAGTTATACGTAAAGGTGTTACCGTTTCTTCTTTGTCGACTGTACATCGCATTCGGCCGACAGCACTGTCTTGTCACTCTACCAAGTGCGTGTGATGAAGGCATGAATTACTAAAAGTAGTGGATTTAAATAGATAGAATAAAATAAAAAAGGAGTAAATGAACAACTGGCTTCGAAGTATAAGATTCGGATGCAATCTGCAATGCACTATAATGATTATGATGATGATGGTAACTCTACTACTGAGTTACCTATCCTGGATAGCCGAAATTCTCGAATCGATCTTAGTTCTCTCACTCGGTAATTAACATTACATACAAATGCTTCATAAATAAAATAAGGGATAGGGCTGTTCTCCACATACAGCCCATGATTATAAGCGGGCACCGCTTGATGGCAAGAAGCTCGCCCATTATTACATGGGACCGAAAATCATAATTGGCGAAACGTGGGCGTTAATACACTTCTGCCTATCCCTTCATGATTACAGTACCTTAGAGCCGGCGTTGCACACACACAGCGTGCAACTATCGAAGTTGTGGTCTCGGAACACGTTGAGCACGGTGTCGGCTAACAGTACGTTGAGCATGACGGGGCAGGCGGCGTGTGCGGCCGCTACAGCCAGCGAGGGCGAGGCGGCGCCGCGTCGGGGGCGGGCGGCGGCGGCCGGGCGGGCGGGCGCGAGCGCGGTACTGCCGGCCCCCGACACGCCGCCGCCCGCGCTGGCCGGGGCCGGCGTGCTGCCGCCGCCCTCGCGCCGTCGTGATGCGTTACTGTCAACGGCTGGGGATGCTGACCGCTTCACACCTATGGTAACATACTCAATCAGATATAATCATTTTATTTCAGACAAAAAAAAAAGTCTTCATAGAACTTATTACCGCTCCGTCGCTGTATATCATATTCTCAAAAGACCACATTCGTAAAAGATCATATTCGCAAAACATGATATTCGCAAAATATGATATTCTCTTAATATCATATTCTGAGAACATCATAGTAGCAAAATACGACATTCGTGAAACATGATAAACGCAAAAGACAGGCAGATAAACAACAAACACACCACACCACAGTTCTGTGGTTTTTGAGAAATTAAACATTTATATAGAATAGAATAGAATAGAATATTAATTCATATTAAAAATAAACAAACTAGATAAAATCGTCTGAGAATATTTCTTGTCACTAACAGAAAAACTAAAAAACAACATATATCGTATAAAAAATTAATTCAAATATTTGAATGGATTAAACGAAAATCCGTGTTTAAAAATAATTGTAAAATCATTCATTGGTTCTGATAGTTCGTAAGAACATCGGTAGATAATTCCTCCGTCGCCTTATAGACGGATGAATATAGAAGGGAAATTTGAGTCACATCGGGCGTGTCTCGGTAGCCGTAAGGTAAGGTAAAGATCGCGGGTTCGAGTCCCGCCCTAGAAGATTCACTTTTTTTGATGTTTTCGATTCATTTCGTTGTTATTCCAATTAGGTTGGTTCATTTTCACCCACTAACACTAATTTGCACTAAGCTCGCAAAGCAATAACATAATAAATCAAACCTGATGTATATATACTGTCTTTATTATTCAAAAGAAAATAGTCAGCCAGTATCATAATATATAGAAATAAAATTAATTATTACCTTTTGATTTTTTTCCTGATGTTACTTTTAGATTAAAAATATGGTAATTTGAGAATATGATATTATAGCGAATATGGTTTCTTACGAATATAATATTTTGCTAATATGATGTTGTCAGAATATGATATTATGAGAATATCAAATTCTGCGAATATCATGTTTTGCGAATATGATGTTTTACGAATGTGGTCTTTTGAGAATATGATATACAGCGACAGAGCGCTTATTACTGATACATTGAAAATAGACTTGCTTTTTTCTCATTTCTTCGACATGTGACGGGAGCATTACCGAATTTTAAAATTGTATTATTTGACAATCAGTAGACACTATTCAACATCAAAATGTTCTTAGTTCATTTTCTTTATTGAACTCGGATCATTTCCAAATATATAGATAAATTGAACTATAGTACTAATACTTTCAATAATTGCATTTCTGTAACAGGCCTCATGCCTGGAACACCGTAGTCTCAAACCTTTTATGAATCTAGGTCAGCCAAGCACAAGAAATATACCAGAGCCTACCTCACCCACAACTAATGACCTTTGTCTCAGTTTTGGTCGGTTCGAGTCAACGTAACTACCCCGTAGGCTTCACCGAATTTATACATAGAGATTTCTGAGCGTTAAAAAAGCTCAACATTTGTGCTTATTGGAAAAATGAAATGCTCAAGTGAGACTCGAACTCACGACCTTTCGCTTACAGGGCGACTGCTCTGCCAACTGAGCCATTGAGCCACACTTGAATCATTTCAAATTTTCCTTCTCTTTATATCCGTCTATAAGGGCGACGGTGCAGCCATGTACCAACATTCTTACGAACTGTTGGAAACAATGAATGATTTTTCAACCATTTTTAAACATTGAATTTTGATGACTGAGCCCAAATATTTGAATGAATTTGTGCTTATGTTTCAAATGTGGGTAAGTATCTCACCAGTCCTGGGCGCGTCGGCGTCGGCGTCCGGTTCCCGCTTGCCGTCGTGCTCGTGCTCGTGCTCCTGGTGGTGGCGCGGCCGGTACACGGCGTGCGCGGGCAGCGTGACCGCCGGCAGCATCTGACTCGGCAGCGTGTTCAGCGGCGCGTACTTCGACGATCCCACGTACTTGTACACGGTGGGCGGTCGGAACACGTACGACCAGTCCTGTACAAAAAAAATCGGTTGTCTGTAAAGTCGGTTTACTGACGATAGTTAAATGTCAACGTCATAAGAAAATACAGATGGAATGGTTTCAATTTTGTTTGATTTGTCGCTCGTTCCGCGCTCTCGCTTGCACTTCAAGCCTTAAATAGAACGCCTCAGAGCGAGGTAACGCCGCATGACGTCATGTTTTTTCGTGCGTGCAGCCGGCTCCATCGAATTATAAGACGTTGTCATGTCAAAAATTGTTGAATTTCACTGGCAAATATTGTACATCAGTTTTGAAAGGATTTTTGGTATATAGCTAAAATCTTGGATGTAATTTGATAAAATTTCTGAAAAGAATGTGTACTTTGGCTCGGAGGACCAAGTAGGCAAAGGATGTCTGGTTAATTCGCATGTTTTTTTTTATCCAGGTCACGTCAATTTGACTTCACCTCGCCTGATGTTAAGCTAAAGGCAAAGTCTCGGAGAGAGGGTCACCATCGCAAACATGTACCATGTTAACAGTGGTGGCACTCAGCTTGACGGCCTCATTAGATGCCTTTTCACGCCCCGCTTAAAGGACCCGGGACTGTAGGAAGAAGGAAACACGTGAGCTGGCAGGGAGTTCCAGGTCTTAGTGGTGCGGCATAGGAATGAGTCACTGAAACGCTTGGTTCTAGCAGGTATACTCTGCACCGTATATGGATGGCATCTTAGCCCTGCACGTGTCGTCCTGTGAAGGAAAGGAGAGGGTGGGACTAATTGGAAGAGCTCGTCAGAACATTAATGTTGTGCGCGTAGTACCTCGATGGGCGTGTCGGGCGGCGGGCTGCCGGCGGGCGGCGCCAGCAGCAGGCGCGTGGGCGTGGCGTCGTCGGGCAGCGAGAAGCCGGGCGAGGCCTGCGCGTGCGCCTCCATGGACGGCGGCGTGGGGAACATCTTGGACAGCTCCTCGGCGCGCGGGCAGCTGCGCACGCGGCACTCCTCGCCCGACTTGTTCGAGTCCGGCGGCGTCGACACCTGCAGCTGCGCACGCCAACACACACATACACTTACTAACGCGCTCCTCATCTACAAACTACACACATGTAACACTTAGGGCCGGCGCCCAGTGCCGGCATCGGCAAGCATGAGGATTTGTACTTGTCGTATAACAATATATCTTAACATAACATAACATAAACTCACGCCTGTATTCCCCGAAGGGGTAGGCAGAGGTGCTAGCACCCACATTTCGCCAGTTTATGTTTAGGTCCCAATGTAATAGGTGGCGAGCCTATTGCCATTAACCGGGCACTTATAAACCTGCGATAAATACACACATAACTTCGAAAAGCATCGACAAGTCATTGGTGTGTGCCTGGGATCGAACCCGAGACCTCGTCTCAGCAGTCCATTACCCATACCACTAGGCTACTGCAGATTTTATTGTTATAGATATAAGGTTGAACTTTAATTGCTAACTATACTGCAGCAGAATGCCGATCTATGCCGACGGTAGTCGACGATCGTCATTGAAATTTCAATTTTATGATGCTAGTGATAAGATCTTATTATGCTTGGCCAAAAAATCCTGAAGCTCGCCGATGCCAATAATGGACGCCTTATGGTAGGGCATGTTCAACCAAACGCAAGTATGTGGCTGATATTGGCTGTTTATTCTAGGAATAAACTCCACTCGCGTTTGGTCGAATGTACCATTAAAAGAGAAATTGTACCGTAAAACGGGGCGAATAAAGATCAAGGAGTAAGTACACTATACTTTGAGATAACTATTCATTTAGGAAGGTCAATCTTCATTGAAACAACAGCGGCCGGCAACTGCTTTTTGAGACAAAATCCATACTTCCATACTAATATTATAAAACTAATATTATAAATGCGAAAGTAACTCTGTCTGTCTGTCTGTCTGTATGTTACACTTTCACGCCTAAACCACTGAACCGATTTTGATGAATTAATATAAGGGTACATTAGACCTTGAGAAAGGACATAGGCTATGTTTGGTCGCGATAACCGACATCCACGCGGGCGGAGCCGCGGGCAAAAGCTAGTATAAATTATTTTGGACCTAATCGAAGTGCTAATTGAAATTATAAGAAAGCCCAGAAGTGGTAGCGCTGTACGTACCTACTAGCAACAAATTTGGGTCACTGCTAATTCAGTGAAAAATAACAGGAAGACATAGTATGACAATCACGTTCATAAACACGTGGAAAAAATTACTATTGATTAATTTTATCAAGTTAATAAATTGCAAGGTTTAAAAAAAGTAGTTTCATTGCAATGTGTCTAATATTGTACTGTAAATATAACTAGTTGAACAGTGCTACAATGTATTCCTATCTCTTTTTCTACCCAAGGCTGGAAGGAGATATAGATATATTTTAGTCAGCCTGTCAATCGATCTGACAACAGAATCGGCACCATTATCTCACACTTTCATTGAAACTACTTTGAAACTAAAGCTAAGTCTTATTAGTAACAAATATAAACAAGGGTACACTCACAAGTCTTACCGTCTCATCACCGCTGGCCGCGTCGTCAGAGTTCTCGAAGATCTGATCCAGGTCTTTGAACGTGGGGTATAGTCCGTCGGATGTGAATAAGTTCTTGTATTCTTTAGAATCGTCCTGATAACACACGAATAACGATTCTATAACCACTTATTTATTTTATTTTCAATCTTAAATAATAGCCGAGAAAGAAAGAACACACTTTTATTGCGGTACGGTACGGTCGGTAATCATCAAAACATAAGACGCTTTTTAACACACTTGCGAAGATAAAAGAGTTGATATTTTTTTTTTTTTTTTTAAGCCTTTTTGACCTTAAAAATATACATTGTTAACTTCTAAAGTAAATTATGTAAACATATTTTAATGTACCCTGTCTCCTAAACTAGAATATCCTGTGTCTTAGGACTCTTAGGAGACATTGGGTACACTCGAGATTATTGAAATAGCTGAATACTTACGAGTTAGTCCTGTTTTCAATATGATACTATATTATTTATATGAATTCAAAAATAAAATCTATAATAATTTGACAATGTTAAGTACAAAATAACTTATGGCACCCTTTTTACTTTATTTCTACACTCTTTTTTTTTTGTTAATTTTTTATAAGTATCCCTTTCTTTTTGTCATGAATTTAGCACAAGATGGCATAACCAACTAGTTGTTAGGCTCAAGTCACACTGGCGCACACAAGTATACAAGCGCGCGCCTTCGCTATTTACATAGCACAAATTTGTACTTAAATAATAGAACAATAGAGATGAAGATGCTGTAGGCGAAAAAACTATGACGCGTCGCTTGGACTCTGCACCAGCCTCAGAGTGGTTAGCCACGCTCCGTAGTGTATGGTGGTGGTGGTGGTGGTGGTGGTGGTGGTGGTGGTGGTACTCACGTTGTGGTCGTGGCGCTCGCGCTTGACGTCGAGCGCGGCGTGGTCGAGCATGGCGCCCAGCTTGGTGTGGTCGTGGCCGGCGTACAGGTCGCCGCCGCCGCCCCCACCCAGCGCCAAGTCCTCGCGGAAGCTGCTCGACTCACACTTGAAGCGCTTCACTGGGTGCTCCAACCTACACAGTACATCGACATTATTGACACCATATTGAGAGATAAGCGTACGGCACATTTTAAAGTGAGTGACAGTCTCTTCTATTCTTTAAAAATATATATTGGTTTTGTTGAAAACGGAATGCCTATAGGATCACTTAGTTGTCAGTCTGTCAGACCGTCTGTCTGTCTGTCTGTCTGTCTGTCTGTCCGCCTGTCTGTCTGTCAAAACCTTTTTCACGGGAATGCACGGAGGTATCAAGTTGAAATTCATACCACGTGCTTAGGTCTATAACGTCTTGAAACTGTGCAAAAATCGAAGTTGTAAGTCAACGCAATAAAAATATATTGCAATTTATGTAGCATGAGCCTGGTCCCTGAATTTAATTTTGGATTCAGAGACGAGCTTATAGGAACCCTCGGTGCGTGAGTCCAACTCACACTTGATTTTTTAAAATTTAGATTGCATTTCAGGTGACGGTAAATGATTATGAAGCCTACGGTGCGGTTTCACTCACTTGTTTGAGCGTTTGTTTTCTTTGTTTTTGTTATTATTTATTGTTTGGATTTCTTTATATTTAGATATGTGCATGTGTTTTAATCCGCAATGAAAACCAATTTTCTTTCTTTCTTTCTTTCTTTCTTACTGACATAACAGACACCTATGCACACCCAAATCATAGTTATACGGAAACAGATGAATTAAAAGTATTCAAACAACTTTCACAATGCCAATGCTGAAATGGGACTGAATTAAATTAATATGAGAAACCCTCGTTTGCAGTTCGAATTCACGTTTTCTATAACACACTTAATAATCTATATTGCATTTAACGGCAGCCTCTCATACACCAATTTAATTACTTATACCCATGTAAAGGTTTTTAGCAGTTAATGAGCGTGTCACCAAGTATTGAACACTATAATCAAAATCTGTAATGATATCGATGCGCAAACCGGTTGACAATGTAGCGAGTGTAAAGATTCACATAGAACTGTTCTTGTATCAATGTGGCCGTTTGACTCGCAACCAAATTACCCTCTCTCTTTCTGTTTCCCTATTAGCTAGCGCGAATTAAGACTTTGCTTCCTGTGGCTTATTCCACTTTTCCCCGTTGACAATCCCCGTTGATGGGGATTATTGAACTTTTTGTTCACTTTCCCCCATTGACGCGAAATTCTTGTTTAATGGGGATTGGTGAACTAAAAAGATTGAACTAAAAGCTTCAATAATCCCCATTAGGTACGTTAAAAATAACAAAACTATAAATGAAACATCTACTTTGGTTACAATTAACGTACGTAATAGGGATTATTGAACTTTTTAGTTCACTAATCCCCATTATTTAAAAATTTTGCATCAACGGGGAATAGTGGAATAAGCCCTTCCTGTTTTTTTTTCATTACACCCATATCTCCTTTCTCTTATAACTTCTGTTCAAAATAGTTTGACAATAGTGGCATATCGGAAGGAGTATGGACCTGGAACATCTTGATTGCAAATTCAACGCCTTAGCCTTTTTATACTGTTGATTGATGGCACTTAGTGGAATCTGCTACACATATTGAGTAAGACATTTTGTAGTTTTTCACTATATTTTCATTCTCAAAGGTGTGACAAAGTTTTAAAGCCTTGATCTTGTTTGCCATTTTAACAGTAAGTAATTCAATTAGCAATTGGCTATATCGAACTAAAAAATGACCAGTCATGAAAAATTTACTAAAAGGCCTGTGATTGTTGTTCTTTGTGAATTCATATCATAGATTCCAGTTGCTTCCAAAGTTTACACTTCGGAGTCCGGGATCCGTACACTCCTCCTCTTTTAAGTTTTGCTTCTACCTACGGCTTTTATGACAATGATAGCTGACTGGCAACCCAATCCCTAGAAGATAATAAATAATAATAATAAATATTTCACAACATTCTACACAACGCTATCTAGACCCATGGTAAGCTTTTATAGCTTGTGTTATGGAATCTAGAATGCGGATAAACATACTTATATACTTTTTTTTTTTTGTAAATAAATACATATTATACATAGAAACACCCAGACCAATGCAAATAGCCATATTCATGCATACAAATATTTGCACTGAGCGGGGATCGAACCCGCGCCTCCTGCGTGGCTAGAGCCTAGTCCGCTAATTAGCAAGTGTACGGTCTTTCCGTCTTGCAGGTGAGGTTGGCTTGACCCAGTATGTGTTAGTGGGGCCCTATTTTTAATTATTAGTAGTACAGTAACATACCAAGCGTATACGGTGGTGTAGTCGTACAGCATGTGTAGAGAGTGTTCGTCCTCCAGCGGGTCGAGGCGAGGCGCGGCCGCGGGTAGTACCGGCCGACGTGTCACTTCACACAGAGGAGAGTCGCCCTGTGGAGTACAACGTATGTATTGTGGTTATATACCTAGGATGAGTAAGGACATTTTTACAGATCAGGGGTAAAATGGGCAAAAATGTTGACGTGGATTTATTTGAATCGATTCTGTTGATATATAAATAGAGTCACGCCTCAGTAGGGCAGCCAAGAGACCACATGTTTCCACTTGTTCATATTTCGGAATAATTACGAAAAATAAACCAAAGTGTGACATTGAATTAAATTTAAAAAAAATACATTATTCTTGCCGATTCTCGGAATCAAACAGCGGAAGCGTGAAGTTTGCGTGTACGCAATTGTGTGAGATTCATAAAAAAAAAGATATGATGGCAAGTGGAAAAACGTTATTTGTCTACCCCAGTGAGAGAGAGTCGTGAATATATCACCGCTTTAGAGGTGAAGAGGGTCAACCCACATTTAAGTACCATGTTTCGAGATAACGAGCATTTAGGTGTCTGTCCATTCCGGGGGCGAGTCGGGGACACCGTTGTCCTATCCCGAGGAGGAACAGGGATATGTCGACGACAACCTCACCTCCGGCCTAGCACCACGACCCTCAGTCGGCGTGCAGTTTAAGTCGGTTCAAGTCCGACATAATCTCCCCTTCCGGCTCCGGCGGGAGAGGTATCCGTGGGGAATTCCACACGTTAAAAAAAGTGGTACATTACCTGTGTGTATGTCTTGGGTGGCGGTAGGGAAGGCGGCGCGGGCGTTGGTGGTGCGTGCGGGTCGGGGGTCGGCGCCGGCGTGTGCATCGTCGTCGGCACCGCGATCGTCGACTGCGCACCACAACACACGGTATACTACACTTCAGTTATATACAGGGACCCGATGATATTTTATCAATAATCCATACTAATACTATAAATGCGAAAGTAACTCTGTCTGTCTGTATGTTACGCTTGAACGTCTAAACCCCTGAACCGATTTTGATGAAAGTAGAAGACCGTATAAGTATGATATTTTCTGAAGTTTACGCGAATGTCACTCATTGAAATAAAACCACTTTTTACGGATTCTACGGATATACAAATATATCGCGATAAAATCCGTAAAAAGTGGTTTTATTTCAACCGTATAAGTAGATTAGACCATGAGAAAGGACATAGGCTATGTTTGATAACCGACATCCACGCGGGCGGAGCCGCGGGCAAAAGCTAGTATTTATAAACTATAGATATTATATTGTTCACGCTCTAAAATGTCAACAAAAATGATGACCTAATGGTCACCATTTCTTTCCCCAATCAGAGTGCGCTACCCAAAAAACGTCTTTAATCAATTAATTAATAATAATAATAATATTATTAAAATAAATATAATATAATTAACATTAAATACGTTAGCTGCGGCCGGAGGTCCCAAAAAAAACCAATTTGTTTTAACTAAGTTTAATTATAAAGTAATTTTACACAATAAAAATTATAACTAAGAACAATGATAATGCTTCGAAGTGTGAAACAAATATGAGCATAAAATTATTAGTAGTTTCCAAGGAACGGTGCGAATGATGTCACATCGATGCACGTGCCGCTGATGGTGCACTCTGTGTCGCCAGGCGCCTTGCGCAATGTTCGCGTCGCGCTGAGCTTGCACTTTGTGTTTCCAAGTGCCGTGTGCAATGTTTATTAAGGTTGAAGTTGACGCAGCGATATCCATAGATTAGGAATGCGTAACACCTCCCCCCGAAGAACAGCCACCACCGATGAATTTAGTAGTAAATTGAGGTGGGGGTTGCTTATCCCTTGCTCTTGGCTCCGGAACGGTATATATTCCTTGTAGTGCTATTTCCTTTGCTTGAATCTTCTTCGAGGCCGATCTTGCAGCGTACTTGCGATAGAGTAGGATGCTGATGGTTATACAGGCTCCAATCATTACTACATACAGTGGGATGGTAGTATGATATATCGTGGTATAATCTTCTTCAAAATTAACTGTTGGAAGATGGGAGATCTTCATATTGGTGGCATGAAGATGATCCAAGTTTATTGAGTTCAACTTGAGAGTCGCTTTAGATATATTGTAGTCAGGCTCCTTGGGTAGATCACTTATCGTTAGTACGTGTCCTTTGAGTCGATCCTTGACGTTGGAGATAGTAAACTCTGCTGTTTCCAGGTAGCATGCTTGTGGGATGATTGCGAGATAACTGCCCTTATAATCTTTGTAGAAGTCTTGACCGCAGGAGAGATGTACTTTTGTAGAGACAGGAAAGCTGATGGTGTAATGTCTGTCATCGAGCTCTTCGTAAGCTGGCTGGTCCATCGCTATTGTCACAGGATTGCAGATGGGCGTTGTCTGTTGCGTAGTTATGAGCTGATGTATACAGTCCTGAGAGGGTTGGTTTTGCAGACTCCGGTTATCTTCACATAGGAACCAGTTACTGGTCTTCGGGCATTCAGCCTCTATGTGCTTGAAATCTTTCTTATGGATAGCTGGGAATGGGGATGATGGTATAAGGATTTCATGATTTTTGTTGGGTACAATAGATAATTTATATAAGTCATATGTATGAGGCGAGAAGATGGGAAACTTATAAACTATAACTATTTCGTTGCCTACGTAGTATGAACCTAACTTAATTATATCGTAATATTCTCTTATATCTAAATCCACTAATCTATCACTACCATATAACGTATTTAACCTGTCCGTTAAATTTCGTATTTCCTGGGAATTAAGGAACGAATGATGCATAGTAGATGTTCTTATAAATGCCAATATATTCTGTAGTCTAATTAATTCTTGTGATATTGAGTCTATATTATCGCTAAGGATTATCAGTATTTGGGCAAAATGGGCATATTTTATAAGGTCACTGTCTCTATTAGCGTCACTTTCTTTTATCTTATTTACTATTCTTTCCATCTCACGTTGGTTGTCTACTATACTATCTATGATTTTTACATACTGTTCGGATATCTCTTTAGTTAAACTGACGCGAGTATTAAATTCAGTTAATAATTTATTCTCATTATTTTGAATACTTTTAATAGCCTGATCGTAATGTAATGCATCTGTGTAGTCTAAATTCCCAGTTATACTTTTAATTACGGATCCAAGTCCATCAATGAGTCCTCTTTTAACTCGATTCGTTTCGAAGGTTTGAAGTTGATCTGATACACTATTAAGTTTAGAATTAAGATAGTTTAAGTGAGGCTGAAACAAGTATTGGGTCTTATTATTAAGATCGGGTGAAACACTAATTATTTGCTTATTAGTAGAATCTACTTTTTCTTGCAATTCCTGTAGGTTTACATACTGCAAGAAGGAATGGTAATGGGAAAGGATCCGGGCAGGACCTAGCTTAAAGGGGAGTATCCCAGGACCATTATCCAGACTTTCAAGTCGTATTTCCTGAGTTATTGCTGGTTGTAGGAGCAGAAGAAGTACCGGGATTGTTCTGTAACAAGTTATTGGTTTTAGGGACTCTTTTTAACCGATGTTTCGCCACAGGACCTCGCTTTTTCTTTGTATATATATGAATAGGGAGGTCTGCCATTACAGTGTCCTGAGTGTAACGTGGAGCTAATTTTTGACGGGAAGCAAAGGGGTTTCTAATAAAGATTTGTTGTTCGGGACAGTATTCAACTTCGGGTTCTCTAGTTCTATTCCGGTTAGTCATTAAGTTTTCGCGAGAGTCAGTACTTAAGTCGTGTATCGATTTATAAATCTCAGTCATCTTGTCTTTGTGGTTAGTCACATACTGCTGTAATAAGTGAACTGAAAGGTCAACGTCAAATGCATCGCGAGGGTCAAAATGTCCTGTTATTAACTCTATTGGCCTGCATTTTGTAAAGCTGTGTATACTATTATTGTAAGCCAGAAGGGCGTAGGGCATGAGATTAATTACAGATTCACTTTTCTGATTAATCTTTAGGATTCTAAGATGTTCTAATATGGTTGCATGAAACCTCTCAACTATTCCGTTCTCATTGGGTGTATGAGGGGCAACCTTATGATGCTGGATCTTGTGCAATCTTAGAAATTCTGAAATAAGTTGATTGTTGAACTCCGGCCCGTTATCAGTGACTATGGTTATGGGAATGCCATGATGGGTGCAAAAACTAAGCAAAGCTTGTACTACACTAACTGCTGTTCCGTCTCTCAAATAATAAGCCTGGGCGTATTTAGAGAAAGCGTCTACAATCGTCAAAAACTTCTCACTTTGAATAGTGAGTAAGTCAAGGTGTACAAGTTCAAAGGGCTTATTAGGTGAGGGGACTATTTTAAACTGCTGTTTAACAGGGTTGCGGTCGTACTTTGCTTGCCCACATACAGTACACTCGTTTATAAATTTAGTGATGCTGTCTCGCATCCTGGGCCAATAGTATTTGTGAGACAGAGCTAGAAAAGTTTCGTTAATACCACGATGGTTAGTTTTTCCATCATGATATTTGTTAATAATTTCCTGTTGCCTTAAATATTCGCGAACATTTTCTATTTCCTTTTTTGTTAGAACTAATTGCATTGTGGAGCTTTTAAATGTTCTTTGGATGATGGGAATGATAGAATACATAGCCAAAGGTGGGTTAATAAGCAATCCGGTTTTGATTTTAGGGTTAACGTACTCTTTAATAGCTTTAACGACGTCCTCCTCTAAGTTAGATTCTGACAACTGAAGTGTAATACGGGTATGTGTGTCAAAGGGCTTTGTAACTATAGGTCGTCCTTTAATGTCGCCAACTACGTTTAAAATAATTTGTTTCGTAAATCTATTTAATGGTTGATCTGAGATAGGGACCTCTAGAATTGGAGACTCGTTATCTGTATGGACTGTCGCGGTTGCGGAATTATCAGAAAGATTGTGGGCAGTAATAGTTCTAGAGTCATCTAATGTTTGATTTTTTTCAGAAGGGTTTACTGCAATGGACATAAGTTCCTCGTTATTTATCTCGATTCGGGATAATGCGTCTGCGTTAGTATTACATTTTCCTTGCTTATAAATTACTGAAAAGTCATATTCGCTCAATTTCAAGCGCCATCGAGTAAGTCGAGAATTTGGTTCCTTCAGATTCATGATCCATTGTAAAGGTTTATGGTCGGTGATAACTTTAAATTTGCGACCGAACAGATAAGGTCTAAAATATTTCGTCGCCCATACAATGGCTAGGAGCTCCTTTTCTATCGTGCTATAATTGAGTTCGCTTGAATTTAAAGTACGAGATGCGTACGCTATGGGTTTGTCAGAACCTATTGTGCCTTGAGATAAAACGGCACCAATAGCTACGTTAGAGGCGTCCGTGGTAAGTATGAATTCTCTACTAAAATCTGGATATTGAAGTATGGGGTCATTTGTTAGTAATGTTTTACAGTGGTTGAAGCAGTCTACATAAGCTTTGTCTAGTGTTATTTTAGAGCCCTTTTTAAGACATTTAGTTAATGGTTTTGTTAGTCGTGCAAAATCGGGGATGAATTTCCTATAGTATCCTAGGAGACCGAGAAAACGTTTGATGTCAGTGGGAGTTTTGGGTAAGGGATATTTTTCTATAGCAGCAATTTTATCTGGATTTGGTTTTACTCCTTCGTTACAAATGATATGGCCAAGGAAGCTAGTTTCTAATTTTAAAAATTCGGACTTATCCATTTGGATCTTGAAGTTAGATTCACGTAATTTATTAAAAACTTTGTCTAAATTAACTATATGCTCCTGTAATGAAGTGCTGAACACAATTATGTCATCAAGGTACACAAGGCATATTTGGTGTTGCAAGTCTTTCAGTACGTTGTCCATTACTCGCTGAAATGTGGACGGGGACCCTTTCAGGCCCATTGGCATGCGCAGGAATTCGTAATGGCCACTTTCTACGTTGAAAGCAGTTTTATGGATATCCTGGGAATCCATTTCAACCTGATAAAAACCGCTTGCCAAATCCAGGGTGGTAAAATACTGACATTTTCCTAACTTGTCGAGTACGTCTGTTATATTGGGAATGGGATATTTATCATCAATCGTCTTTTCGTTCACCTTCCTAAAGTCTACGACAAGACGCCATTTTACTTTACCAGATGCGTCTGCCTTCTTGGGAACAATCCATATGGGAGAGCTCCATGCAGAGTCAGAGGGTCTTATAATATTTTGTTCGAGCATCTTACTTATCTGATCTCTGACTTCCTGTCTGTGAACGTAGGGGTACCTGTAACTTTTGGTATGTACTGGAATCTCATCGGTTGTTCTAATCTTATGTTTGATCTTGTTGGTGAATGTTAATGCTTCTCCCTCAAGATAAAACACATCGGCATACTTTGCACAGAGACTTTTTAAATTAGCACACTCTTCGGGATTGAGATGTTCGGTACGTAAACGGGATAAAACAGCTTGGGCACGATCCGATAGTATTTCAGTAGATACACAATTAATGTTATATAGTTCACCTTCTATAGGGCGATCCATTGAAAAGATAAGATCATTTGATGTAGTGTTAGAAATTTCTACCCAGCCTCTATTGTTAGTCACAGTGGTTAGACAATCGGAGATAAGGCAATTACATATGGTTTGATTCTGTATATAAACTTCACCATCAAGTGTGTTAACAGGTAGCTTTAGTAGCTTTGACGAATTTGCAGGGATAATCTCCTCGTATAGATTTACGTTGCGCGAATCATACATCTCTATGGGTATCTGTGCGCTCCGAGTTATAAGCAATTTATTTTGAAGGTCTATTTTTGATCCCCAGTTTTCTAATAAGTCAAATCCTAAAAGTCCGTCGAAGTAATTATGAAAGTTATAAACGTACAAAGTAATGTCGTCGTTTGCTTCATTGAACTCTGGAAAGCAGGGTAAGGTTAAGGAGTGGTTATTTCTACTAGTTCCGTGAACGTTGGTCACTTCAAAAGGCTCATAATTAAGAGGTAAGTGATTAAAATACTTGGTTACGGCGGCGGGGCTGATAAATGATTGATTAGCACCTGTGTCAATTAATAGTTTCAGAGGGGGATTACTAATCTGGATATAGCCAAGTTGTCTTTGTATGTGAAGGTTTAATTCTATTTTGGCTTGTCGGATTGAGGGCTTTGCTGAAAATTTTCAGCCTGAGCTGGTACGTTAGAGCTCTCCTGATTTACAGGTTCTATTGCGGAATTTTCAGGATGAGGTTGAGGATTGTCATAGTAAGTGTAGTCGAAAGTCTCATAGTAGGTGGGGTATTGATCTAAAGAATAGTCATATACTTGTTCATAGTCTGCGTAGTTATAGTTTCCATAGTCATAGTCATAACCGAATTCATTGAAGTTGATTTCCCTAGTTTTAAAATAGTTACTAGGTGGAGGATTGCCATGCGCTCTCCAGTCACGACCTGTAGGCGGTAGAGGTTTTGGAACGAAATGGCTTACGCCACTCATAGGACGTGGCCCATTGAAGGCTTGTTGGGGTTGAGGACTGTTAGGCAATTTAAGCGCATTACTATTAGGGTTATAGTTCGGTAAAGGGGCACGCATCATTTGCTGTGTTCTGGATATTCCTGGAGGTTGTTGAAATCTATGGTTATTATTTGGATTCCAACCTTGCATAATGGGTTGCATCGACTGCTGTCGCGAATGACCAGGGGCATTAAAGAAGGGTGGCATCGGTTGCCTCGGCATACCAGGAGTGTTAAATGGGGGTTGTTTCGGACTAAAGTTATTAAGTGGTAAATTAAATTTATTAGATTGTAAATGACTCCAATCTTTCCTATTAGACGGCCCGCCTTCGTTACGGTTTTGTAAGTAAAGGATATTTAACTCGTCCTGTACATATTCGAGCGCCTTTTCCATGGTTTCAGGACGCATACAGCGTATCCTGGAACCCAAGGGGTCCTTTAGACCTCTTAAGTAAGCCTGAAGGGTTAACTTTTGGTACAAGGATCGTTTAGAAGCTATGGTAGTGGGTACCGTCTCATGGAGTGAAACATACGTCATTATGGTACTAAATAGGTTCAGGCACCGCTCGTAATATTCTGGAGGGGTGCTAGAGCCCTGGGTTTGCATAGATAGGTCACTGTAAAGCGCTGTCTCATCGCGGTGATCAGCAAAATTGTTAATAAGTGCAGTTCTTATCCCTTGCCAACTATCGGGGATGCCGTTAGCGTTAATAAATCGGGCTGCGGGACCTGTCACTTTGTTCAAGATACCGTTAATGAGTGCTAAATTGGATAATTCTCTACCTGGTGCTGGATTAAAATGTGCTAACACTAACTGGTCACATAAATTGATAAATCGAGTTAACACGTGTGGGTTACCATCGAAATCAGGCAATAACCGAAGGGATTTATAGATAACGTCAGGGTTATATTGATCCATTGTAGCGTCCAAACTTCTATACTCGTCTATAACACTCAATCTATTCCTATCCCTTAACCTATCTAACCTAACGCTTCGCGATTCTCTAGGGTGAAAAATTTTGGACAGTTAAATTAACACACAATAATTAAAATAATATGGGATAATATCATGCATACGATTATGCAGAATATATACTTAAATAGTTAGGAAATAAAATTACTTATAAGTATTACTTATGGGTTAGAGGGGCAAGGACTTGAAAGATTCAAGGACTTACAGCATTGTATTTCTTCTGGACGAATCGATAGCTGGATTCACCTCTGGACTGCAGCACCGTAGATTCTTCGATACTCGTACCGTGGTTTGATAACCGCCCGGGCGATTCGAGAACGCGAAAATCGATTTTTGACTCCCGAAAGCTCGCGAACCGGCCCGCGAGTATCCTACCGACTGCGCCAAATACGTTAGCTGCGGCCGGAGGTCCCAAAAAAAACCAATTTGTTTTAACTAAGTTTAATTATAAAGTAATTTTACACAATAAAAATTATAACTAAGAACAATGATAATGCTTCGAAGTGTGAAACAAATATGAGCATAAAATTATTAGTAGTTTCCAAGGAACGGTGCGAATGATGTCACATCGATGCACGTGCCGCTGATGGTGCACTCTGTGTCGCCAGGCGCCTTGCGCAATGTTCGCGTCGCGCTGAGCTTGCACTTTGTGTTTCCAAGTGCCGTGTGCAATGTTTATTAAGGTTGAAGTTGACGCAGCGATATCCATAGATTAGGAATGCGTAACACATTGACGTATTAATAATAAAAAACAATAATTTTTTGTGTTTGCGCCATTTTTGAAAGCGACCGTGTTCCTGTATGACGTATCTACAGTTTATAAAACATCATTGAAGGGACCCGATTCAGTAATGGCATGTTTTCAAAACGCGCGGATTGAATTATCAAACCTTTAAAAAACCCTTTGCATTTCGTAAGATTTATCAAAACAAAACCAATTTAATTCTTTTGTTGGTGTGTAAACAAAACCGGTTTGCCCGGTAGTAATCGCTTAAAGCGATAAGGCTGCCCTTGTACTCATTCCGTAGTCATTTATTTTTATATTCTGTATTTTCATGGTGTACAATAAAGTATAAATAAATAAAACCGAGCTACGTTTTCGTAAAGTTATTAATTTTAAAGCAATACATTTTTATAAAGTTTTGAATTTTCCAAAACCCACTTTTCAAACTGTATCTGGAAGACCCGAGCTAGTTTTCCTTACTAATTCTCATGATTTATCAGTTTCATATAGGTACCTACTCTTGTATGTTTCTGAACGCATACAATCTCAACGTCTGATCTATGTCGACTCGACAATAATGGGTCCATAAATATTCTTCGTTAAGAAGTAAATTTTCACCATAAATATCACCAGTTATTTTCTATTGATTTGTGATAGGGAACCCTCTAAGCCGATGTCAGTCAGGTTCTTACTCCGGAAACTGTATTCATCGATTCATATATCTTGAATCTAAAACGCGAGATGTTAAAGACTTGGTGCACAGATTGTTTTGTAATAATCTATAACGGCTGAATTCGAGATCGTCCACCGCAATTAGTACCCCACGCTATCTTCAAAAGACACCCAAGAAACGTGTACTGCGCGTATAGAGCACTTTTTAGGTCCAAGATATACAAGGTGATTTTATAGTCTTGGGGACACCGTTGTCCCCCCTCCTGAGGAGGGCCAGACCGTAAGGGATGGCCCTGGGTCAGCCGGGGTGCGAGGGATATGTCTATAACAACCTCACCTCCGGCCTAGCACCAAGACCCACAGTCGGCGTGCGGTTTTAGTCGGTTCGAGTCCGACATAACCTCCCCTTCCGGCTCCGGCTTCGTCAAAATAATACTCCCAGATGATTTTGCTGTCGAAACTGTGCTCAAATTATTTTTTCCGAAACGACTATAAAATGACTTTGTATGAATAGAACGATATGTATGTTCGTTCGTGTGCGGTGTGCGGTGTTTCGGTGTTGGTATACTGACCTGTAGGCCGGCGGGCTGCGGCGCGTGGTGCGGCGAGGGGGGCGGCGCGCCGGCGGAGGGCGGCGCCGAGCCCCCCGCCGCCGGCGACGCGCCGCCGCAACTGGCCGGCGAGCACGCGCCTCCCGCCCTGCCGACAGACGGGGTTAGAGCTCCCTGCGAGGCACTGGGGTGTCACCGGTCATGATATATGGTACTTATTGTCATTATTATAAACAGTCACGATATTGTCATTATTTTTGAAAAAAAGAACTCGCGAAGTAGAGGAGAGTCGAGTATATTGTACCACCTTTTAAAACGGACCACCTCTAAATTTCTTATTAAATTCTACTTTTTTTCTATCACTGGCAACACCAAACTATGCTTTAGTGTCGTCTCCAACTTACTCTGCATTCTTAAATCAATATCTAAAGTGTCGCCATTGTAGAAAAAAAAGTGTTATCTAATGAGAAATTTAGAGGTACCATTTAAATGACGGTACAATATACTTGACCTTCCATTATCTAGAGACGTGGTCACGTAGCCAGCACAGTTCAATGGTTCAAACCACCAAAGGCGAGCGCACCTTGTGTAATATTACACAAACCATTTGGGGGCACTTTTGATCGAATTTAAAGACAAAGAAAATCTAATCAATTACCAGAGCGTTTGACATTTATGATGATTCTGTTATGCCCAGAATGATAAAAGAGATCCAATCTAAGAGTATTTAATCACCCAAGCACGCAGTTTCATACAAAAATTGCCTGTATCGTTTTAGTTATACTTGTCTGAGTGACGAAGTATATTGAAGCCTCTAATTTATTTTCACCAATGGCTATAGGCTGTATTCCGCGATATAGTACTAAATAAAATACCATCGCAATAAAAATAAACTGTCCTGTTGATTCAATCATCATTGAGTGACATATTTTTTTACATATTCTGTGAGCTTTATTCTTGATAGTTTCCTGTAACTGGGTCACAACTTTGGCTTAGTAAACCATAATTCTCTATAACTCACCTATTCCCTCAATCAGGCAGATTCAAACCAGTTTTAAAAATGCCTCATATCGTGGCCAAAACTGAAAATCGTCAATTTTTAAATAAAATGTACCATATATCATGACCGTTGAGCTATATTCACTTCACGATACAAATGAATGAAATACCCGATATGGATGACTATTACCATGGACTGACCGTGGCACATGATCGTTAGGTCCTCAGATGAAAGGTAGATGTTATTATGTGTACCATTAACATATTGCTCACATACCTCAACACCACTTGTAAAATATTAAGCTTCATTTACACTTGCAAATACAAGTGCAAATTTATGATAACCATTTTTGCGAATAAAAATGAAGTTTAATTTTTTTAAATGAATTTTTTATTAAATCAGTAATAAAATGATTTTTAATTTGATTTACTTAACAATTTTGTCATTAATTCATGTTACTAAAACTTTTACAAGCGGTGAATATGTGTAGCAATTATGAAATATTATCTTGTGAAGGTAACTATGCCATATACTGATGAACTGTTGCACTCACTATGATAGTGAATTAGAAGATGAATTTGGTAACAATACGATATTATATGATATCATCCCTCCTCATATCCATGATCATATGACAACATTATTTAAACAATATTTCGAATTATTTATTTATGATGAATGTATCTGTATAATTTATGTATTAGTGACAGAATACATAAATAAAGTGGTAGTTAACATTTGGTTTAAATAATATAGTTGTCATATGCCAACAGTAAACATATTAATTAAATATTAGACACGACTATGAGTAACATTCATAGACACAAAACATGCAATAGTATGACAAATTCAACATTCTATAATATATTCATGCATTCAGCTACATAAAATAAAATAATAGTAGGCATCAAGGACATGCGTTATTCAAGCGGCATTGCATTATTTGTGGCTCGACGTATGAGTGAATGTGTTATGTCAAGTGTAATGTTTAGTGTGAATGGCTGAAGATGATCAAAATAAACAAATGTATGCTTCTGATTCTGTGTGGTCAAAACAAGGATAAATAATAACAATCGATGTATAGAGTAGTGAGTCATATTAGCTATTTATACTATATGGATTTTGTTTTGCAGTTATTTTGCAAATTCAGGAGGTCTAATTGCATTAGTTCGATATCATTGAACACATAATATTGAAAAGTTTAGAGTGTCGCGTATTTTTCATTACCAACAATTTCAATTTTTAATTCACTTTAAATTTTTATATTATTTATAATATAATATAATAAATAAATTTCTTTATTTCGAGCAACAAGACTCCATGTGTTAGTAAGTCTCTCTGTTTAGCAAGTCTCTTTTCACTCATAGTAAAAAAACTAAATGATCACAAAAAATCAGAGCGCTGTGCAGTGCGGTGCGTGGTCCGTGTATGTGCGTGGTCCGTGCGGAGTGTGCGTGTGCGTGTGCGTGCGTGTGTGTGCGTGTGTGTGCGTGTGCGGTACTCACAGGCGCACGGCGCGCGGGGCGGGAGGGGCGGGCGGGGGGTGGTGGCGCGGCGCGCGGCGGTGGAAGGGCGGCGGGCGCGGGCCGCGGCGCCGCCGCCACCTGCACCACGCACAACACTCACGGTACCAGCCGCCCCGGCCACCGGACACCGGCCACCGGCCACCGGCCCACACGACATCTCTCTACCCGCACTAACCCCCCACTACCCCCGTGACCTATTTTTTTTTTTATATCCTCCCAACCGAATTAAAATAAGCGCCCGTACGACGTTTGCATGTTCTTCTCATGCCCGACAGTTGTACTACCGAGAAAATGTTAAAATCTCGATTACTTCTATAGACGGGAGACCTTTACCCTCAATATTCCCAACCCGAGGCTTTTTAGAATACTGAGTGAGTTTCGCGAGAATTAGGCAAAAGTTTAACCTCTACATATTAAAAAAAATAGAATCGAAAGTTCATGAATATAATAATTTTACGGAGTTCTAATTCTACAAAGCTACTGTTACTTTGAGAAGAAAAATATATCGCGAAAAAAACCGCTGTTCTAGAGATATCAGTGTGACAGTACTCGCCGCCGGTCATGACAAAAGAGTTCAAGCTAAAAACAATCTTAGTGCAAACTGTTTTAACGCTTGAATTCCCTTGTCATAAGTACCAGTAAATCATATTTATACATGTTTACTAGTGAAGCTTAACCCTCTACTGCTTATATATCTACAAATCATTATAATATTATGGCTATATAAAAAATAAAACATTCACATACATAACATCTACCTATCAATCTACACCCTGTTAAATCAAATAAGTAATTTACTACACATAATACGTTAGTCACCGGTCCATTGACTCTTATTGCGTAGGAAATAAGGTTCAATATTCACGGTAAATAACAGCTCCAAGTTCTCATTCAAATGCAAAGATACAGAAAAATAGTAAAAATTATACTTCTCATACATATCATACGTATTAAAATATAAATGCATAACACACAATTTAATACAACTACCGCTATATACTGCTCCTATCTACTTCGTACTTATATAAATTGTTATAATGTTTGTTTAATATAAGCGCAAGACAGCCTTTTGACTTAGTAAAAAAATCAATTTAATGATTGAAATATTCAATCATGTGTGGGTGATTGAAACATTCAATCACGCGTGAGTGATTGAAACTTTCAATCACTTATGAGGTCTTAAAATCCCCTTTTCAAAAGTTCTCTCACGCTTATAAGTCCCAAACAGCAACGATACGTATATATACGCTATGTAATAGTGCACATAATGTACCACGTATCATTGTAGTACTCACTTTGCACAGGTACATGGGGTCTTTCTGGTGGGGTCAATGAAGTCCTCGGTCTTCTCTGCCGTCTCGCCGTAACATATCTCGGCGGCCTGGAATTTTCGTAATATTTGAAATACCTAATTGTACGACACATTTATTTATTTGACAATTTACAAAATATATTGCAGATTAGGATTGAATAATAACGAATACTGTTATCAGAAGTTTTACATTGGCAGTATTTAAATAAATATGAACTTTCGGAACACACAATAAAGACTAATTTTAATTTAGCTTGCATTTTACATTGATTGTACAGAAAATAAAAAACTAAAAAACACGCTTTTTCGTATTCCTGACAGCAAACGCTTTCATTTGATACCAATATCATGGGGGTGGATTTCAAACAGCCAGTCCGCCATCTTGGGGAGGCCGCCATATTGGATTTTTAATGACGTTTCTTAGCTAGTCATTTCATCCTAATCGAAGACCGGGAAGTGGTTCAAATTAAGATTCCAAGATTTTCGTACATACATAGTTACAAGTGAAGCTTATAAAAGCGTGTTAAATAAAAAGATCAGAGAAAGTCCACAGGTAACGAAGGGTTTATGGAGTTATTTAGTGATTATGTTAATGTCAGTAAATAGTAGATGATTTGTCATTTTTGAACTTATAAATGACAAAGTTAACAGGTTAATATTATGCTTTAAATACTTTGTTAATATTGGAAGTTTTAACTCGGACTCGATCTTAGAGTAAGATAGAGCCTGTTTCCCACTTCCGTAAATAAAAAATATAAAATAAATATGTACACTGGTTTTTGAGCTTTTAAACACCTTTTAGGTATAGTATTTTTTGGTTACCAATATTTAAAGTCTGAAAAGCTTTTTCAATAGCTAATTGGTTTCAGTTCAGTGGCTCAATCAATCAATTAGCCCACCGCAGTTCACTGCTGGAACTATGTCCAGTAGTGAGTGGCCAGTAGTGGGCTATGCCACTCCCAATGGGAGCTATTTTACCCGTTCGACACGTTGTCCGTAACTCATAGTCACTCAAGTTTTTAAGGAGTAAAAAAAGGTTTGAGGAAACGGAATATGGAAACCGCTTAATGAGACCGGATCACTCTCAATTGCAAAACGAGCTATTATTAAATATTGTTGAAACAAAAATACTTTTTAACGGATTCTATCCTCATTTATTTTTTATTATTTACTTCAATCGCATAAACTTTTGAAAAAATCAATATTGGATGGTCTTTAGTCGCGTTTGGTCAAATTAGCATTTGGTCCAATTGTCTAAAAACTACTTTGATAGGTTAGGTTAGAAGGCATTCCCACATTAGGCCTTCATTTTTTTATTTATTTTTTATTTTATTTAAACTTTTTGCACAAATACAAAATAAATGTACAAAGGCGGACTTAATGCCATGGGCATTCGTGGTTTTTTTTTTATCACCACCCAGAAACCGGATAGAAAGTCCGCGATTTTATCCTGCTTTTGACAATTCGAGCAAACGCGACTTAACGAAATATTGTTTTAATATTTTCATCCCGTATAGACCAACACCAAATCCCGCGCAAGTTCCGTCCAGTGTTCGGAGAGTCCGTGTAGTGCCCATACCTGGTGCGGCGCGGGCGTGGTGAGGGCCCCGAGCGTCCTGTGCGCCATGGGCGGGCGGCGCGGCGCGTCCCCCGCCGCCTCCATCTGCGTCACCAGCACGTACGGCACCGGGTAGCGCATGCGCGCGCCGCCGCACACCACCTGACACACACACACGCACCATGACAACATTACTAAAGCCAACAACACGAGAGAAAAAAGGGAAACAAAGCGACTATTACTGAGTTACGTTGCGATATCTAGCGATTATTTTCTCTGTCCTTGTCGCACATATCACACGTACGCGACAATGGCAGAGCGACAGCTGTCGTTGCGTGTTTCGTAGTACAGTAAAGCTGTCAGCACAGCGGTTCTAAGCTGTCAGATCCGCCATCTTATGAGCAATTTCATTCCTGTCTGGAACGCGCTTGAAGTGATACGTAATCATTTTGAAATAAAAAAGTTTGGAACCGCTGAAAATTTGTTTACCTTTTTTCTCCACTTTACTTACAGATTTACTGTGCTATTATACCTTGTGCAGAAATGATCCAACCCACATATTAAATTATGCAATACCGCATACGTGTTTCTCTTCTCTTACAGATCCAGGTTCTTCAAGCGGGGCGTGAAAAGGCATATATCAAGCCCGTCAAGTTAGGGACCACCATTTTACGTCCAATAGCATCGAGAATGGTGGTCTGTATCTTCTGGACTGCACGTCAGCTTTATTACCATCCAGCGGGGTGCAGTCAATTGACGGACAAAATATTAAAAAAACTCATAGCACATTCTAGAGAAATATCCGTCTTTTAAACCTTGCAGCCTTCGAAAGTTATGCGTATACATTTCGGCATAATTTTCATGAGGGTTGGATCATTTTTGCATAGCACAGATGTGGAAACTTAGTGAGAGGCATTGTAAAATATAAAAAAAATACTATTCCATTTGTATAAATTAACAAGTTCTGTGTCTAGTTATTCGTGATGCCTTGCGCAGTTTGGGCCTAGATAGTGTCCAGTTATTTATTTAACGATTATAATAGTGTTTACCTCAACGGCACCGCAGCCCTGCTCGAGAGGATAGAGCTGTCGCCAGGCGTCCAACAGCCGAACGGTCGCAGCGTCACCATCGTTCCAGTCGCGACCCGTCAGGGTGCCTTCTAGACCGAACGGTGCCAGGATCACTGTCAAATATTACAAAATATTAATGCTCAATATTTAAAAATGTTTGCGAAATGTTTTTTTTTTTGAATTTGTTATTGATATTTGTCTACTGTTATATAACGGTGGGTTCAAAAACGATTGTTGATCCGGCTCGAAAGACCATAATTGTATGACATACGTCTACTATTTTTGTTATGTTTTATTTTTCTAGGTAACAATGAATGCTACACTTTTTTTTTATATGCTACAGCGGTTTAGTGCGACAAGCACAATTACAAAATTTTAAAAACGGAGTTTAAAACTTTTATACTTTGAGAATTGCCTCAAATTCTCATCAAATAAATCATTGGTGGATTGAAATGTTTAGTTATTTGAATGAATTTTATAACATTAAGGGCCGGTGCGACCAAACGCGAGTAAGGTTTATTCCTACAATAATCAGGCAATATCATCCAAATGTTTATTCTAGGAATTACTCGTGCTTGGTCGAACCAACCCTAAGTAAGCTAACTATACAAATCGAATATTGCTGGGCTGGACTCAAGTGCTTAGTTACCTTTGGCATCAGCCTGGTTGTCGGGCGAGTTGATCTTGGCGAGCCGCTTGGGCGTGAGCGTGCGCACGGGCGGGTGCTGCCGCACGTCCACGGACGCGCACACCGTGCTCTCGCCGTGCAGGAAGAACGCGAACGAGAACGACAGGTGCCATGGGCTGGAACCAACCAAACACTATGTTACTTATATGCTACTACTTCTAGAAAGAATAAGAAATAAATTGTTTATTCGAACACCTTTTTTTCTTTCTCCTCCGCCGGAGCCGGAAGAGAGGGTTATGTCGGGCTTGAACCGACTAAAACCGCACGCAGACTAAGGGTCGTGGTGCTAGACCGGAGGTGAGGTTATCATCGACATATCCCATCCCTCGCACCCCGGCTGACCCAGGGCCATCCCTTGCGGTCTGGCCCTCCTCGGGAGGGGGGACAACGGTGTCCCCGACTCGCCCCCGGTACGGGGAGGTGAGCTTCTGAGCGCGCCGCCGCCGTGGCCTGCTTCTGCTGGGGTGATAGGCGGCTCCACCCGTCACCCCCAGACCCACGCTCATGTTTATTCATACACCAATATTCGAGATACCCATAACAGAATTAAAAAAACTTAACAGGCACGTCCAGGTTAAGCATATATGCCAGACTAGCACCTGGCGATGGTTTTCAACCAGGCCCTTACCTACAGATGCCAATCGTTTCTGGGTTTTAGGTGAGGGTTAATGCAAGGTTATAAAGGATCTATCGTAGTGTTGAACTTTTGTAGATACTGTAAATTTTTGGATAATACTTGGCTATAATTGACCCATAATAGGAATAATTTCAAATTAGAAAAGCCAAGTTCAACTAGTTTTATTTTAGTTGAACTTAATAATTTTGTGTTCAGATAGCGCTACGTACTACCAGAATATAATTATTATATATCACAAAGTATAATTAATTTAAAATTAACTGGGTGTATAAAAGAGAACCATGGTGTAAGTCGCTCACAAAAGTATAAAAACGCACACTTCATCAGTGAGAGGCTGTAAGGCTCGTGACACAGGGCGTGAAAGCTTGGGGACACCGCGGTATGTGGGGCGGAACATATACGTACGATAGACACAAGTTGCAGCGAATCTCGCGAACGCGGGGCTCCGAGCCCGATCGATCCCACTGGAAACTGGGATATGGGAAGCGAGAACGTACGTATTGTATGTAGAATTTGCATGCGTTTTAATAAACTGAGACGTCGACTAATAATAGGACACAAGATCGGAACATGCTTAAACTACGTTAGGACTTTAGTCGAGCGGATTTTCAGTAGTGACTTCAAGCTTAGAAAAAAGTACATTATTGGGTTGATGAATAAAGTCGTCAAAATGATCTTTATTCCCCCGTTTCCCCCTCCCCCCCCCCCCCCTCCTATTGACTGATTGTTTTGATATTTATTACATTTAGTTCGGATACATAATAATACAATTTAAATTTAAAAAAAAAACAGTTTGATTTGCTCTTGACAGCCTCCGTGGCGTGGCGGTGGTGAACGCCGCCGCTACGCAGAAGGCGCGGGTTCGATCCCCGCTCAGTGCAAATATTTGTATGCATGAATATGAGTATTTGCATTGGTCGGATCGTGCCTCGGAGAGCACGTTAAGCTGTCGGTCCCGGTTTCCATACGAATATGTATGACAGTTGTTATAGGGGAATTGGCCCCACATAGAAGGGCTGATCATCCGTCCGGTCACCTCACCTCACCTCTTACCTTAGTTTAAAGATCATTTTGATACTTTGTAGGTGAAGATATTTCTGACACTGACTGTACCTAGGTCATCGCTCCAAAGATATCTAAGAAGCGAGAGTTTAGTGTTTATAAAAACACTTTAAAGTATTACAAATGTTCGAAGGTGAACGAAGTTGCTCTCTAGTGTCTCGACAAGTGCAACACAGAGATCTTCGAGTTAATATAGGAAGTGTTCCGTGTCGCCACGGCTCAGTTGAAAACAATCTATTGGAAATTGTCCCAAATTGCACTTCCGTTCCATATATGACCAATGTCTTTTAAATCAAGTAAATAGTACATAAATAGCTCCAATTTCGCTTAATTAAAAGATATTTTGCAAGGCTTTTAGTTACCCATTTAATATTTATTGGTAAACAATGTAATTATGAATTGACATGTAGGTCAAGTTTGTATACAGAAAAAAAATGTTTTATAAAATAGCGTTGAAAGTGTATTGATTTTTTTAATAAAGGTATTCTAACTGCCAAATCACCTATAAGGGTATTTAACTGCTTTCAAGTTGAAAATCTCACACTATTTCATACATGTGCAGGAATAATATTATTACGTTCGATATATTCAGACATTTAGTTGTTGTAGTACTATAATATTACAAAAGGCATGAGCTTGCCTATCGATCTTTCCTTTACCATATCCCCAAAAAGCGTTTAGTCGCGTTTTGTCTAATACGCATTTGATCAAATTGTCAAAAACAGGAAAAAATCGCGGACTTTCTATCCGGTTTCTGGGTGGTTATAAAAAAAATAACCACGAAAGCCCAATGCATTAGCCTTCTAACCTAACCTATCCAAATCGTTTTTTGACAATTGAACCAAATGCGTATTTGACCAAACGCGACTTTACACCAAAAAGGTTTAAAATAATTATAGTGAGCACAAAAAAAAAACAAATTTCCCACTAAAAGTAGGTCTACATACCAAATACCGCAATCATACAATTAAAATTTTCAACAGATACCAACATCTAGCAATTAGCTAACATGTAACGTTAGCGAGCGAAACACAAGCGTGTCATATCGTAACTTGGACTTTCACTATCAGATGCGGCGGCGCATTGGAATTAATTCTTATTTCTTTAACAATAGAGTCGGTTATGCAATACCTTTTGCCGACCTCTTCTTCGTCGCCATCGTACGGTTGGACGAACCACTTGCCGAGCCTCACGAAGTCCCGCGACAGAAGACATCTGAAAATGAAAAAATATTTTTTAATGAGTGTCAGCATTCAACGTATAGTAAAGCCGTATAGGAAACGGTTCCTTTAATATTGTCAAATCTTGCTGTGACTTCACGGAATCTTTGGTTTTACGATCTTCAATCATTTGTCAATTTTAAATATGGAATTTGTATTATTTTTTTCCCCTGGACCGACCTTTACTTTTCTATCTTAATCAATATGGTATGTTCGAAAAACATCGGAAAAAATGAAATGCTCGAGTGAGACTTGAACTCACAATCTTTCCTTTACTCACGAACTTTAAAGTTAGCATAATAAAAAAAAATCAAATATGGAATTATATTTAAAAATGTAGTTGTTTTTTATTTTCAATGCGAGATGCTGGTAATTACGTCAATTCCAATAAACTCGGGCGAAGGCCTCCAGTTATCGGAAAGCTAAGAGATACCAGCAATAGAGGCCATAAAAACAATATAAAATGATCAATAGTGTTGTGGAGGAATTTACTACATCAAGAGCATCTGCATACCAACTAATTATTTCCTAAGGTTAATTTCTCATAATAAGATCTGTTCAAAGTTCAGTATCAATCTAATCTCAATCTCTCAAATATCAAAAACAGAATTCCCGCACAATTTTCCAGAAAGAGCATTGAAATTTTGATCGTTTTGACATTTGGCATATTAAGATTGGACCGAGACTGAATTCAATTTGACAGATTTTATTGATTGACGGGAATTGATCCTCTGATCAGCCAAATTGCACTTAGTTCAACAAAATTCTTTAGTAGGTACAGTTTTTGAAACTACGAAAGACAGTTTGACATTTGATATCTCTTTATCAATGTTGTTATGTGCGTAATGACTCAATCGCAAACAGACATAACAACCTACATACGTAAACAGTAAGTTATTGTTTTTTATTAAGGTCGTCAAAACGAATGCACACTGCCTGATGGTAAGCTGTCCAAAAAAAATAGTGGCCGCCATTACAGATGCTGTCCCTAGAATAAAGGTCCCTACCTTGACGACCTCTACGGATGTTTTTTCACGCCCTGGTTAAAGATAAAGAACCCGGGACTATTCGAAGAAGGATCCGTTGTTTAAGATATTATTGATTTTTAATCATATTTGTCATTATAAAACTACTTATAATGCATATCTGTTGTCCCCGTAGTACAGGATTTTATTAGTGCAGGGGCTGTGCTTAATGTTTTCCGCATATTACATCACTCTGATTCAATAATTATAAGCTAATATAAAAAATATCGTATTGTTCAAACCACAAAAAGGTTTACATATACGGTTTAATAATATAATAAATTTTCCATTCGACATAAAAACATCAGAATGTTAGGACATGTTCATAGAGTCTGGGAAACGTATGTAGCCTTCAAAAATATGCAACATTCGAGATGTCAACCGCGCCTTGACAATAACCTAAGAAAGGGAGATAAGGTCTCCGGCAATATTATCACTAAGTACAAAGTGCAATAAACTAGGTTAAGGAGAAATGGTTTACCCCTGATTGACTTAGCTCTTTCGTGCTGCGTAAAGAATCGCTCTAACACCTAACGTATTCGAGTGGTACAGTCAGCGTCATAAATATCTTGACGACGAATTCTCAAAATGATCTTAAAAATCTCGTTTTAAGAACAAATGAAACTGTTTTACTCATTTATATGGTATTATTGTCCAAACTAATGGTAAATATCAGAACAATATGTAAACTGGAAGGGGTTCAAAACGAACTTAAGATCATTTTGAGTACTTCGTTCGTCAACATCTTTCTGATACTAACCGTACCATTTCCTAGTTCCATTACGGGTAGGGAACTTTTGGGATTTTTTCTCCCAGTAGTTTCATGGAACTAGCAGATCACATTCTTTTCTACTAACATTGATATTGGGTTACTACTACTCCTTCATTTTAAAAATTTACAAGCCCTTTATGATCGGTAGAGTTTAAAATCCACGATATACAAATCATATTATAATATAGCTTGTATTTTATGGTCGGTATGCCAATAAAAGAAACGTGATACACTCGTAAAGTGGCGAAACGTTACAAATCTCATGTTCATGGCAGTCGAACTGTGAAATTGTAACCTTATTGTATGCGTCCCTTAATATAAAGATTTGACAAATACAATATGAATATTTCGGCGTTTTCTTTCTCATCTGTCAATTTAATTCCATCCTGACTGACCAAGTCAAAGTTTGCATGTTGTGTAGCCAGTGAAGCGATCATTTATTTTGTTCCGGGCTCAGTTCAAGCACATCTTAATAAAATATTTATTTATACATAATATCAATTTAAAAATTTATAATATCGAAACGACTGTTTAAAAATTTGACATCGTGTCCGCGTCGAGAGGAGACTGCGAATTGGCAAACAGAAGCCAGATGGACTGGCGGCCTGAACAAGGTATCTGGAACAGACTGAACGCTGAATGTGGAGGACCGGATGCGATGATGCACACTAGGAGAGGCCTCCAGCAATGGACTAATCAATTATCAATAGAGTAATCGATTGATTCGCAGTGATCTGACATTGCAGTCAGGATGTCAATAGTAGAAGTCTATTTCTGACCTGACTGACTCCTATCGAACTCTAATACTATCATTTGGTGGCCAAACCACTATCAACAATAAATCTATGTGCTATTCTAGGTTAGTACTTTTTCCATGAACTATCAGTATCACATTATACTTAGTCTGCACAACATATTACGGGAAATCTGTAGTTGAGCACCAGGCAGATCCTATATTTATCCACTACTACGGTAATTGCTTCTAGTAAAATACAAATGTAACGTGGCTATGCGTATGCGCTATGTACTTTCAATATATTTATGTATTTTTCTGTGTTTTTTCAAGTCATATAGTTCTGAGAATCCAGAAACTTTTTCGCAACCGTCCGTCGAGTGGTTGACCTTGTCGTGTATTCAACGACGACGGTGGAAATAGCAACGTTTCAAAAGTTACACAGTTTTGAAAACAAAGTTAGTTTGAACTATTTTTGGTAAGGGGAAATGTTATGAGTTCACGTCACACTGTCAATGGTAAGGATGGCTACAGATATAGGAGAATTACGTGTTGACCTTGGCCAGCAATGAAAGCACGTATAAGTTTTTAACTCTGTGAGAGTCTACCATGATACGTAAGTTTTATTTTAAGAAATCTATCAGTAGTCTTCATGTTGCCTGTTCTAAGCATTCGACCCACTTCCATGATTAGTGATTTTATGAATGCTTGTAATACCTTCTAGAAGTATCACTTACGCAATTGCAAAATCGAAGGGAACCGGAAAGTAGGTACGGTTTTCGAGCCCTATCACAGACCGTACGAAAAACAGTGAGAAAGTGGTACTTCGGTGGTTCGAGCCGATACATTTATCAGACGCTCGTATGGCCTATTTCCAGACCAGAGCTAAGCTAACACCCACTTTTGAACAACTATGGTTTTCATTCCCGCAGAATTGGAGGATTCTTAGTTAATTCCAACTTTTTTTTTCTAAAAGGACACGTCTATTTGACTTCACCTCACCTGATGGTAAGCTAAAGGCAAAGTCGGGGAATGAGGGTCGCCATCGTAAACATGTACCACGTTAACAGTGGTGGCACTCGGCTTGACGGCCTCATCAGATGCCTTTTGACGCCCCGCTTAAAGGATCCGGGACTTTAGGAAGAAGGAAACACCTTATAAGGGAGCGAACCTATTGCTGTGTACTTACTTTTTTATGGACTGTCGTATTATAGACTCTTACGGGAGGGATATACCCCAGCTCTATATTTTCCGGGTCATCATCCAGCTGGAGAGAGAACTGCTCTATATAACAAGCTGTATGACAAATGCAGTGTTGTGTCGTAAGTTCGTAACCGCTCGACTATCGATTATGCGGCCATATCTAGGTACCAACATTATGTCACCAAGCACTACATACGCGTAGTTTGCAGTCGGAGGCGTGAAGAATAATCACCCTTGTTCTTGAATTATCGCGGAATGTGAATAACATGATAATGTACACATGTAAAGTATTGAAATAGAAAACATTGAATGTTTGATATCAGATGGAATATTTCCTTCCGATGTAAACGTAATAGGCACTTGTATAGTGTGAAAGTTGTGAAGTTTTAATATAATTAGTTGCGTACTTAGTGTACTTACATAATAAAAATATATTTAGTCGTATAAATATTAACACTAGTGGATTAAAATAAATTGCTCTCATATATTGGTCAAACCAAGCGAAGCATTGGCACTCGGGTCAAAGAACACATAGCTGACATAAAACACCAACGCTCAACAAAGTCAGCTGTATGTGAACACGCGCAAAAAGGCACCAACCATTACCTAAGGCAATCTTTATCAAAATAAACCACAGATACTCGCCAAAGAACACAGATATATTCCTAGAATGATCCGCGAGGCTATTGAAATTAAAAAACACCCAAATTTTAATAGAGAGGATGGATGGACCGTACCACCAGCTTGGGACCCAGTCATCCACTTAATCAAACCCAGTAAGCAGCAAAATCCAGCAAGACTTAACAACACAGTGAGCTCATTCTGCGTAAATACGAACACCAATAATTCATCATGATTCGGGTATTTTGAGATAACTTATACTTCAAACTATGTGACAACTACCATCGTGAGTCACACCGCGAAAATGGCTGCTGCAAAGCAGCCGAAACGTCGGGTTTAAAAGTAATAATAACCAATATATCGCGATAGAATCCGTAAAAAGTGGTTTTATTTCAATGAGTGACATTCGCGTAAACTTCAGAAAATATCACTAGTGGATTAATAGCGGGTTTCTCCAATTGTAGAAACCAAGACCAATTAAATGAAATCCAAATTAAAATATGTACACTACAGGACAAAGTCTCGAGCTTCACTTGTAACCAAAGATGAAGTATCAAAATTGGATCAGAAGATGAAGGAGTTTGAAACATCAAAATAATAAAAACCATTATCAGTCCCTAATGTTTGTGAGGCATCGGAAACTCACCACTGTTTGTAATAAACAGAAGAATGTAGATATGTAACCAAATATGATCAATTTTAACCAATCAATCAAATTCGGGTGCTAAGGCGCAAACCGGCAGAGGCATCAGTCCAGCTGTGGACTGCAATATGGTAATTGAGTGATTGAATCAATTTCCACTTCTAGTTGACAGTGGAGTAAGCAGGTTTATATGACACTACATTCTAGAATTTGATTTGTTAATGAAACTTTCCAGTGGCTTTCCTGGCATGGGTGTTAATAGGGTTTAGGTTCAGAATGTCCAATTCCTCAAATGCTCAAAGGGTTCAAAACGTCTGGAAATGTTCTGAGAATGGGACAATCTGGTATTTGGATATTTTGGGATTTCGACATTCTAGAATTTGGGACTTGGACTTTCAGGAATTTTGATATTTTGGGATTTGGACATTATGGGATATGGACATTCTGGGATTCTGAATCTAAACCGTTAATAGAAATACTTAAATTACAAATGTTCGAAGGTGAACGAAGTTGCTCTCAAGTGTCTCGACAAGTGCAACACAGAGATCTTCGAGTTAATATAGGAAGTGTTCCGTGTCGCCACGGCTCAGTTGAAAACAATCTATTGGAAATTGTTTCAAATTGCACTTCCGTGTATCGTCTTTAATCAACCTAAAATGTAATATATATTTTGTATACTTACATTATAAAATAGCAAAAGCCAAAATTTAAATAAATTATCAACATTAATGAAATTTATCAATTACTCTCATTGGAATGACTGAAATCGACCCATTAATAGAAAATATGAGTATCTTAACATTTGGGGTATATGCCTGCCAGGGACTTCCGGCAAAAATCAATCTAACCTGCATACACATGTACAGGTTATTCCCATTGCAGATAGGGAGGGAGAAAACTTAGACACAGCTTAGATATATGATGAATTAGGTTCATTCATCAATACTACAATGGACTCAGATCAGTTCCAAGCAAATAAGAAGTGAGAATCGCTGGAGGCCTTTCTCCGATCGTAGCAGGTGTAGCCTAGATACAATTTCAATATTAATGAAGTTAGCAAGATACGCAACAGACGTAACGTTTTGACTAGGCCCCTTATTCTGAGTGACAAACCGCTTCGTAACTCACGTTCGTAAACTCCGACTTATTCATCTTGGTCCACTTTTACGTCAGTTCTGTCTTCTATGTAAATCTATGTGTATCTCGCGTTACGACTGCGTTTGAAACTGAATGTCGAATAATGTCCCAGGTTACACTAACGGTAGTCCCAACCTAACTCACTCATCTGTGTCCAGTACCGTCACGCGGGCTTGTTTGATCTTAATCTTTATCACCCGTGTAGCAGTTCGCGTAGAGGTTCCGTACCGCGAGAGATTTAGCGAGCGGCGCGCGCGCGCAGATGTTTCATTTCATCGCGGTCGCACACTATACACACGCCGCAGGAATGCATTTGCGTGATCGTTTTGAATATGTATACAGGTGCAGATTTGCTTTGCCGCAATCTACGATCTGTAGCAAAAGAGTATGTGTGCGAAAAAGGACTTTGTGATTCAATGAACGATGAATTGTATGAATAATCTACTTTTAAAGGGTGAGACGACATCAGATTAGAATGAACGGTATAAATTATTTATACCAACAATGATCAATTCTAAAATTATGGCTGAAAGGACTCGGGTTTAATGCGGGAAAGGAAAAAAATATATTGATTAGGATTCCTTTAATGTCATATTATCATCACGATCAGACGAAAATGCAATGCTCGGCATAATTAATCAATTCCGTAAAAAAGTTGCTCATTTGGACCAGTTTTCGCAAGCCCCAGTCACAGAAATTACAAAAACTATTTCCACAAATAGTATTGTACAAAGACAAGAACAACTTGGTCAGGTACAATGAATTTAAAAGTTTTTTGATGCTCCGAGTTATACTTAATTATAAATGAGATAGTTACGAGAATATCTGTGTAAACATCAATAAGTATCTTTGAATCAATAATGTTGTCAAGCGAAGTTACATTTTTATGTTTAGATGTTAATTTAAAACAGGAGTAGGCGCTTTAAGTGACTTCAATAACACCGTGGGTTGTAAAATGCACATAAAACCCTAACTGAATGTAGCCAGTGTCTTGACAAGTCTAACGCAAAAACCTTTGTGTATTTTTTATTACACACTTAAAACAGGCAACACGCCACTTCAGGCATTGCCATTATTATTTTAAATATGTATTTTTAAGCAGACCGCTGTTCTTGGTTGCCATATATCTAGAACTTTGTGAGAATCTTTAACCAATTCTTTAATGACTGCCTAAAACAAACAGGCTTTGTCCCAATCACATACACGTATATTAGTGTGCGTATGTGCTGCGGAGAAATATTGTCGCGGTGTCGGGATCGCATCCCCGGTTCACCGCGACGCATTGTTTCTTTGACGCACCGCCAGCCGCCACCCGGGGTCAACGACTCGTCTGGATTTCGTTCATACGCCGAGATTCCGTCGCTCACCGCTCCCGAGTCGCGTGATGTCGATCCAAGCTACTTACATCATAGGTACGTGATGTTACATACGACGATGTATATCACTTTACATTATTAGTTACCGGTTACCGCAACCGATTGTTGTTACTGACGAAGTCAATTAGCTATCGAAACGTTTCCATACATCGAAAATCACTTACAAGACATCGAAGTAACAGTAATAATTTTCTTAAAACATCACATCACGACGTTCTTAGTCAAAGCAGTTAATTGGGCGGTATTATAAAATTACAACAAATTATTGGAGTTAAAATCTTGTCCGGTTTTGTTTTAACATTTCAAGGCTGTGCAGTGCCACTATAATAAATATTATGTTCAGGCACGTAATAATGTGAGATATAAACGTTAAAATTAATCGCCTCAATATGTTAAAATTATGTGGATTCTAATGAAATACAAATATTTAAAAAATAATCACAATTAGATGGAACTTTATATTGAGAGGCGAGTCTAGGTTCCTTTAAATAATAATCACCATTTAAATGACAGGTTAATTTTCTAGAAAATATTTGTTTGATTGGCAATTTATTTATTCACTATTACACAATCTCAAACTGCTAAAAGGATTGATTGCAGTCTGCAATGAGTTTTCAGATACTAATTAAATACCAAAGAGCTTATAAGCTTTTTCCCTTTAACAGATTAGATGATGATGGATTTAACGGAAACGCGTCACCATATCCTTAACACCTCGTTTGGTTCGAAACAATAATGGCGGTTATAATGGACGCGACAGTTAATAAAACTAGAAGCAACGTTTAAAATGACTGACCATGCTTGGCACCCAGAAAAGGTACAAAAAACGACATTAGAACGTCCCTGTGCGATACGTCGACCTTCGTCGTCGACTCGTTACTCCGACTCCAAATTCCGACTGGCTGCGCTAGTACGATGCGCCCGCGCAGTCGCCAGGTGCAACGTTTGGCGCGCTAATTGCGTTTAAGTAAACGACTCCTTAGCAGTCTCGTTACATTTTTATTAAATGAGGAGCAATTTTGAAGTTAACATAAATTGTTGCTTCATACTTTATCATTATCACCTGAGCCTGTTTTTTGGTAATTTCTTCCAAATAACTAAGTTCTTAATAGATTTTTGAATATAGTAAAAACACAAAAAATTTAGCTGAAAGTATTAGTAGAAAGTGCTATTTGTTCGTCTTAAAAGCCTACTTATAAAAATCTAGCAATTTTGCAATGCAATACGTTTAGAACTAAACTATTATTGCGTTATACTTATAAGGCCATTACAGCTATATTACATTACGTGACACATAGCTCGGTGTTTTCCATTTGGAATAATAAAAACAAAATTTTTTTACGAGTAGAGAACGGTTACAAAATATATGATAATCTGAGTTAGTGTCAGTATATTTTTATCTGCAAATATTTGTAGTGTTGTAGTGTTGTTATAATATTTTAAAACCTAATCATAAATACACTTTCATTTCCAAATCCAACTATTGTCTAATAGGGCAAATTTAATAGAACCCAGGAACGCTCCCTGTGGTACACCTCCCGAGTACAAGTCGGAATACAAGGTGAGTATGCAAAATACAAGTATCATACTACACCAAGCGATCAATAGGAATGATTTCATAATAAATCAAGACCAATTAACTCGCGAGACGCATTGAAACAAAAGTGCGAGCGCTACGTTGACTGTACAAGTGTATGATACGCATCATCGAGTTCAAATTATGTACTTCATCGACAATGATAAACAAGTTACGGGTTTCGTATGAACCGTTCAACTTTCTTGTGCCGTATATTAGCATCAAATTTACTAAGGGTAGGGTTGGAAGGTATTTTTTTTGTAATTACATAATATAGAGCGTTATTTTATAAACAAGTATTTATCTTAACTAATTATATTTACTTTACCTTTCAATAAGATTATGAAGAGCCTTGAACAGCAGTGAGCGACATTCGTACGAGAGTCCACTTTCCCACGATCCCTGATCGCCTTCTGTAAACAAGAGAAAACATTTTTTAACTATACCGTTCTATCTCGACTTTAAATGTTTAACTCTGCCAAGTATAATATTAACCTTGACCCCACTTTCATAGTGACTAAACCTTGCCATTGGCCCAGTTACAGCCTTTTCTGTTATTATAAGATGTTTAATATAAACAAGATACTGAATCTTCAATTAATATTCTAATAAGCTGTATATAGACAGAGTCAAGGTCGATATGACAATGAAAATGTCCACAACAGCGGAACGTGGTGCTAAGAAACGATAAAATCGGGTTGTTGCAATGTGGTAAGTGAAGCTAGAAATAGCAGTTGTTGCATTCGCAATCGGAAGATAAACTCGGCCTATCACCGACGTTAGATGCGAAAACAAAACGGCGCGCGCGACGTTGCCGTCCCGCAACCGTAGTGCTGTCCTTTTCTAGTTAGAAGGCGGGGCGGGGGCGACTCGTGTGACGTCAGTTGGTCGTTCGGCGCACGTGCTTGTGTTTGTAGCGCGAGCCGCATACTACACACATGCGAGCATTGCTTACAACGCCGGCCGCTAACATTATTTAATTGACATTGACTTTAAACTCGTATTAACACTGTCAAACCGCAAAATCAATACGATAATTAGATAAAATTATATTAAACAATATATTATAATGGTCCAGAAATACTATAATGTACATTACAGTCTACACTAAGCAGTAACTGCGTGTAATATAATAGAGAATTGTATAAACATAATGGGTATATCGATTACGGGTTAAACCTAATTATATTTGTAACGAATAATTTTTCAGTCGCATCAGTATACAGCAGGACATAATTAGTAAGAAAGTTTTAAATTATTTCAACGTTACCCGATGTCACACTGGAGCATTTCCAAGCCAGCCTTGACATTTGTGTGCTCCAGGTGTGCGTCTACCATCTTACGGCTATTCCGATGAAACTAGTTTTTTCACAATTATAACGGTTATATTATTTGAAAATTTAAAAACAGCAATTAGTTATCGTGTGGTTTGTTATTGGTTAGTATAATATTAACAATGTTCCAAGTGAAATGGATAATACACTTTTATTGATAATTTTATCTCTAAGTGTGATGAATTTAATAATTATCTTTTCCAGATACTTTGTCAAAAATTTGGAGCTGCTACGAAATAAGTGAATTTTATTTTGATGGTTAAAACTTAAAGCATGCAAGTTCTGAATATAAAGTTGCCCATACAAGTGCAGTAAAACCAAGTACGGTAATTATTCCAGCACCGCTAGTGTGGAGTAGTTGAAGGTAGCTACACGCAGGCGATGCAATTATTGAGCCAGTCGGTTCGGCACCATCGACTCCATCACCCAAGGCCGTTAACACAACAAACGGTAAGTTTACTGTAGTATACAGTTACTGATACTCGTATACCGTAGCTAGTCACGACTCTACCAGCTATAGCGATTCAACTCCAGGCAAATCGAGAGTTCCAGCTACAGAAATGTCCGTGAGGTATGATTAATTGATTATACAGCCTCCTGGCTAAAGTCGCAAAAACTTGAAAATTACCAATTTATCCAGTTTCACAGCGATAAAGTGATTTCAACATCGCACTCATTTGTAGAAGTTTTGGCGGTATTTTGAAAGCGGTTACACCCCTCATTGGTAATAAACAATACCACGCAACGTTTCAAAAAGTTGGTTGCATAATTACAGTTAACTTAATAAAAAATAGCCAAGTTTATTTTTGCCGTGGTTCTTTAGATAGTTTTCGTTTTGTTTATGAATTTGTTTGCGTATGAGAATATGTGCAATATTAAAGATAGTTTAAGGTTCAAGGTCGCATATTTTGTTGCGGTGTAACGGCGGTGGTTGGCACTAGCCTGCTCCGGGATCGATAGCAGGCAGACGACGCGCGCCGCCGCGCCGTTACCCGCCTCCACGCCAATGTGAACGCAGTAATCGCCATACGATTATCACTATTGTTGCCTAAGTACTGTTTGTTTGCTGCCGCGTTGCGGTTAATGTTGCTGATAAGGCGATAAGAGCCGACGAGACTAACATTGAATGCGAACTGATAAGTGAATCACCTTGCGCCCGGTGGTTACGTTTCGAGCGAGCTGAACATTCGTCAATGCGGCGAAAATAAAGTTTAGACGTTAGATAAATCGAGCGTGTATAGCCAATAAATATGGTAGTTAACGATTGGCTTGTAGACAGTAGAGCGAGAAGATTTATAGAGTGCGGTGACAGCGCAACAACATTATCGGAGGCACGTGGGTTGGCTGCGGAGTGCAGCGTCTCTCTCGCACCGCCAATGTTTGGAACAATCTCCGTGTCACGTCGGTGTGTTCTACTAAAAGCAAACTTTCGCAACCTCGCTGGTTGCTTTAATTATACGCTACTGTTAAGTCACCCCATTATGTTAGGTACTGAATTCCTTTCGAAGTATAAAGAATGTAGAGGAGCTCTTCCACTGAACCGAAATGATATTATAAAGATAAGAGAAACGATTGTTACAGCGTAAAATGTAAACAATTTAAGGCCTTGGCGAGTCTGTGTGAGTGTACATCCTCAGACAACATGTACGATTAGCTTGTAAGGCGCAAGTATCGTGCTCGCGCTTGTTTAACATGAAATAGGCGCTGAGCATGATTATTTATTACATCGCGTCGTCAGCTCAAACAGGCAAATAATAGTGCTTGAATTTGCTTAGAATATATTTGTTGTAGGATGACTTAATCGTTACAAATTATAGTAATTAACTGATAAAAAACAAATGTTAGAAAAACACTTTTGCGAACATTGGCATTTTGTGAGAATGATTTCAAAGGAAAAAAAGTCGTCCATGTAGTTCACATAATACCAAGACTTGATGAAAGGCTTTGAAGCAATTTTTTATTCAAAATTTAAGCATGCAAATTAAAAAAAAAACCGGCTCGAAGGACCATGATGTTGATGCACTAGCACTTTGTACCATTTGATACACGAGGTTAAATTATATGCGCGAGTACTTGGAAATTATTAAAAAAAAAATATCATGAAAAATATTGATTTTAGATGAAAGGAAGATTTTTTCCATAAAGGCTGTGTTACTAGGTAGAATTATTTAAAAAACTAGCTTTAAGTTTAGTTTCGAAATGTAGAACCGCTGACAGAGTAAAATAGTAAACAATCAGTGACAGCTACTAGATAGGCCGGGCGGTGCGACATGGCAACGTCGCGTTCAAATCCGCGCTCGTTTTGTTTACAACACACCGGCGGCCGGCCGAGGTTAACCACTGCGGCATGATTCGCACTCTTCGTCGAACTCGGACATAGAAAGCGCATCCAACATGCTCTTTTGCACTTCTACCCCAATATTCAATAAGGGCGGATTAATACCGATTTAATGTCTAATGGTTACAGCATTCTCATTAAAAAAAATCTAGCTGCGTTCTATCGAAATCATCAAGAAATGTTACTAGTTTTGGAAAAGAAGCGGAAGTCGGTAAACAAGACGGAATACGGAACGTTTAACCTGATTTAGCGCTGTCTGATAATATAATTCAAGATCGTATCGAGCGTGTGGAAATCTGTCAATTCGCGCGGGTCCTCTGCTGCGGCGGGCGGTGGGTCGGGCTCAATCTCTCCCGTGCACACTGTGAGATTTTCCTAATCTAGCTCGATTTAATTGATAATGTCTACTTGCTCCAATTTACGTAGAAATTTTATATTATACAGCAGATAAGTTCTTCGTAAAGACTTTAATTTTTTTTTATTGTGGGTAGTCAGGAAAATAAATGACACACTTCTAAACTCAGTACATTTTATTGTTCTTAATAATACGTGTTAACTAGATGATAGTTGCTGAGTCAAAATAAATATCCTCATTACTGTTATCGTTTCAAAACTTCTGTTATTGGATACTTTAAGGTATGTGCGACATATTACGTTAAAAGGATAATTGTTTCAACTGCATTTAATATCTTATTGATAGTGATAAAATAAGGGCATTTTCATAAAAAATCGTCAAAGTAAATTGGAAAAAAAAAATTGTTATTCAGGGTTATTCACCTCTCTTAAGTATTTAATAATTTAGCCATAACCCTGAGCTTTTGCATTCGATTAGAATTTATTGCGCATAGTTGTGACACCCAAACATTTTATTTCATTTTTTAGAATGGCTGTACAAATAACAAGAAAAGAATGTTTTGATGTATGGTGTAATACGAGTAGGTCTGAAAACCGTTTTGAAGCAGTTTTTGATTTTTTTCAATTAAAATATGCATCAGTACAGTTTTCGGAAGAAGCCCAAAAGAAAATAAAGGCCAGTTTAAGAACATTGTGCTTCAAATTTGAGAAAAAAATGACTACTGTTAATCGTCATCGAGACCGCTTCTTAAATAAATACGCGTCTTGGTTGAATGAAAATATTTTTTTACCAGAAGTTGTAGTTAACGAAATCCCTTCTTCATCTCAAAGTTCAGAAAAAAGTAGACCAGGTAGACCGAGTAAAACTTTTGTCGATTGCTGTGATGGGACCAAAAAACGAAAGATTAAAGAGTTATTAGAATCAAAAAGTCACGAAGAGATTGCAATGGCAAATGAGGCAAATCTTCGCAAACAGGGCAAAAAGGATTCAGCAGCCATTATTAAGGAATTGTCAGATGGATCAGCTAATGTTGGCACAAGCATTAAAAATGCTCGTTTAAAACAATCGAACAGCAATTCATTAACTATATCGAATGATGATGCGTTAAGTATAATTGTGGATGCAGGCCTTTCAACTTATCAATATAAAATAATACGCGAAAAGATTAATACATTTTCTAAAAAATTATTACCTTCGTATGACAAAATCAAAGAAGCAAAACAACGATGCTATCCCTCAGATATAAGAGTGAATGAAACGGCTGCTGTATGCGATCTGCAATCCCTAGTAGATCACACCGTTCGGCGCCTATGCCTCGCACAAGATGAAGTTTTACGAAGTATGGCAGACTTAAAGACTGGTTTAAAGGAATTGTCTCTATTGGTTAAGTGGGGCTGTGATGGAGCTCAACAAAGACAGTACAAACAAAAATTTACCTCAGAAGATACTTTGGATGAAAATCTCTTCAGTACTTCAATGGTACCTGTACAAATGTACTTAAGTGATGGGCAGAAAAAAATTGTATGGCAAAATCCAGCACCTTCCTCTACAAGATATTGCATACCCATTAAATTAAATTTTTCAAAGGAGACTAAAGAATTGATCAAAGATGAAGTTAATGGAATCCAACAACAAATCGATTCTTTATCTCCTATCGAAATTTGCGGCGAGGGTTATCATATTTTGGTAAAACCCATTTTTCAACTTACAATGATAGACGGAAAAGTTTGCACAGCTTTGACTAATGTGGCATCCTCACAAAGTTGTTACATATGTGGTGCTAAAGCATCCGAGATGAACAAGCCTCTTCTTATTTCGCAGAAACCTGTTGATCCAACAGCATTATCCTTTGGCTTATCTCCACTACATTCATGGATTAGATTCATGGAATGCGTGCTTCATATCTCGTACAGGCTGGATATTAAAGTTTGGCAAGCTAGAGGCCAAAGTAACAAAGACAAAGTCATGGCTAAGAAGAAAATGATTCAACAGAGATTCAAGAATGAATTAGGTCTATTAATAGATATGCCTACTCAGCAAGCAGGTAACACGAATGATGGTAATACCGCCAGGCGATTCTTTCTTCATGAAGAGAAGACTGCTGATATTACTGGTGTAGATTTGGAGCTTATAAAAAGATTTCATATAATTTTGCTAACCATTAACTCTGGATTTGCCATCGATTTAGATGCATTTGAAACTTACGCCAAAGATACCAGCACATGTTATCTCAACAACTATTCATGGTACTACATGCCAGTCAGTGTACACAAGGTACTATTCCATGGAAGAGATGTCATTGCCACATGTATACTACCTATTGGACAAATGTCTGAAGAGGCCCAAGAGGCTCGCAACAAAAATAACAGAAGATATCGAGAGTCATTCACAAGAAAAACGTCCCGTACCGCAACCAATTCAGATTTGATGAACAGACTCTTGATATCTTCTGACCCATATATAGCGAGTCTACGACATGCACCCAAAACTAAGCATCGTGTAATGGAGCCTGCTGTTTTATCTATGTTAACTGTACCTCAATTGAATGATTCCCTTACACAGCTGACAGATAGTAATTAATAAATTATTTTTTTCATTTGCAAAAAAATCTGTTACGTTTTATAACTTCTTTTTTCAAAATCTCGTTTTCAGTTTCGAGTAAAAATATTTAAATCTAGTAAATATCTTTTATTTCATGAATTAAATGTTTAATTCATCTTAAATCACTAAAACATTTGTAAAACCGTTAGTTTGTCATAATAAATAATTAAATCGAGATAGATTAGGAAAATCTCACAGTGTGCCGTGCGGTGCTTGTGTTGCTGTCCTTTTCGCGCACGCCCACGTGCGCTCGTGACGTCACACGCGCGTCTCCCGCCCGACGTCATGGACCGCCCGTAATCTTTACGACAAACCAGCCTATCACCCGTTCCCGCGACGGAAAAATTTACGAACAATAAGAGATACTGAGGCAAATAAATGCTTAGAATACATACACAAGCGGCAACTATCCCTCATCAGGATGATTAAAAAAAACAGCAAAGTGTGAGAATGTTTTCGATGGACATCATAAAGTCATCCATTTCAATAACATTGAAACTGCAGCAAAACTTGATGAAACGCATTTAACAAATGTTTCAAAATTCCACCAAAACGTTTAAATCTTACCAAGACTTTGTTTCAGTAAGATGGAGTTGGTTTCATTGGTTGAGTACCCTCGTTATGGATAGAGTTGGGTGGATCTGTCGCCATCTGTGCGCGGCCTCGAGACACGCAGCTGCACGGGCCCACCCTCCCCGCTTTTGTTTCTACTCGACAGCCAACACAGTGCTCGATATCTAATGGTTATGTCAAGAGAAGCGAAGCGAGCCGTACTATTTATCAGTGGAAATATTATAGGCGGAAATAAGGACGCGGATATTTCCAAGCTAGGAAACAGGATATTGACCATCAGAATAATTTCAGTAAATGGAACCAGGGCTTCGTGCAATTTTTAATTCAACCGGAACTGACTGTATTTTAACAGCATTCTTTCCGATTGCAAAATATAATAATTTTCTTGTAAAGATGAAATTGGATACAAAACGTGGAACAACGAAAATGTTTACTCTCAAACGGTTGCTAATGTTTGGTTAGCGTGAGGTAGAATCACAAATACATCAGTTACTATTGTCGCAACTTGTGTGTACAATGCGCAATACTGTTATGGTGCTAGACATGACTTAACTGAGACTAATCGATAATAACGGTACGGACAAAGCGAAGGCGGCTCACTTCGACATGAGCCGTGTTTGTGATCGAAATTGGAAAATAATACGTCCGATAGAGAGAGCCACCGATCGATACGCGGGGCTAGTAAGCGGTGTGCACGCGCATCAATAAATAGACCGATCCCGTGCGCGCCCATCGATACACGTCACTTACATTTTATTAATATAACGCTGAACAACGCGCGGTCGCACCGAACGTTCAACAACCCCGCGCAGAGCTTCTTACGCGCGTATAGTTACATCATATACAACCATCTGACCTGATCTACATTCACGATTGTTCACTGTACACTCGACTCGCGATTAGTTTCCTACATCTAAAGCATTATTTGAAAAAATCAACGCGCTGACAAGCACCTGAAACAAAATGTAGAGCACTACGTCTGCTCGCGACAGTAGCACCGTTATAAATTATGGCGATGTTGCGTCTTTCCAACGGCATGGAAGCTGCGTTTCCCACGGCCTCGGAACCAACCCACGCAACTTGCAAAACTTATGTACATCGACAACGTAGTTATGAGCTGGCAACTTTTGATTCGATGCTATCATTCAGTGGAATACGTTATGGTTAAGAAAATTCGGGTTTGCACTACAGAAGTTCGCGATACAGAATTGCTGCAAACAAAATATTGTTATGCCGGTGGTAAAACGCGGACGGTTAGCGGAATGCGTATACTACACAAGCAGAACGCTCGAGTTAATTGCCACAATAAAAAGGTGACAGCGCGCGGCGCGAGCAGAATCAACCTATACGACCCTAACTACTAATTAATAAAACGGCTCCTATCCACACTCTCTTGATTTAGTCACTCAAGCATATGGTAAGGGTCATTTTAGAACAACAATGCTAGAAATATTTTCTTTTAAGTAAAAACTTCGTATAAAGAAGCGAGGGACCAAAATGAGGGACGGACGGAAGAAACCCGCCTCGCTATCAACACCCATCACAAATAGATCACCGGCGTTGAGATAATATTTATGGAAGATAACAATGTCGAACACTTCACATCATTGTAGATACAAAATCATTTTTAAAGATCTTGGTGAAAAGATAACTGTCGAAAAACCTTTTACAGTAAACACTGAATGGACTGTTTAGGGGACCCAAAGATAAAACACGAAAGATTCTTTTAGGATAGATTTGTTTTATGAAGAAATTAGTGGGTTTGTAAAACAGTCACTGGTTTGACGAGTTTGGGAAATTCATGCTGAACTTGAAACGATATGGTTTCGTATTACACAAAATCAGATCCCTAGAAATAAGTTTCATTATACGCCAGTGTTTATAATAAGGGTTGAAAATTGAATTACGTGTAAAATTTGTCACAAGTTTTTGCTTTGTAACAGTTTGATGACGTCATCAATGGTTAGTATTGAATAATTGTTTGCCCTTATATTCTCTAAATAATAATGAAGTCAGGGAAGAAAAATGCAGCAGACTGCAAACTTCTATCAGTAAAGTCCTATCAAACACATGTTAAATATTTCTAAAATCAACTCGTATACAATACACAGACACAAAAAAGTAAGGCATTTTGTGCGGGCATCACAGATGAGATACCCTTATTTGTTGAGGGCGTTTCATGGGCATCAAACGGGCGTAAACCGGGTCAACGACTGAGTCCCGACCGACGTCGCTCGAAGAGAAATAATTCATCTAGCTATTCGATACGGCTGCACGGCATACGGCATACCATTGTAATATGCTTTGATATGGTGACTGTTACAATGACATTACGTGCAGTCTAGTAATCTATGACTTCTATGAGAGATAATGGCATTGCGGAAAGGTTAAATATGATTGACCGTATCCGCACTAATATTGGAATCGTGACTCAATAACGATAATCGACTCTTATTTCTTGTCAATCGAGGACAGATGCCGTGTAAAAATGTAGGAGAATAATAAATATAACAAGTAACAGAAACCTGTTTAAGCACATCGGTTAAAATTTAAAACAGTAGAGTTCAGTGACAGGCCGACTACACGTAAACGACCATCAACAGGCCCATTGTCAGGAATTTGGGCGACGAGATTGCGCACGCGCTCTATAAGATTTATTGTTAGTTAATTATACTGAACTAAATGTATTGAATGCATTGAAAAAACATCATTTAAAAGTCTATTTGTGGACATACATGGTAACAAAACCAGCTCCCAAGTCCTTGAACATCTGTCCACATATGCGTTACACCAGCGTGGACATGTGCAATAAGGATCAGGTGTCGCGTCGCACTGACCGTGGCCAAACCCGGCCCAACGGGTTAGCGAGCCGGTCTACTCCACCGGCCACCGACACGAGAAAGTAAAAACTCAAACAATACATCAAATGGTGCCGATAATATACGCAAAAAGTGTACGACAATTACGTTGTATATTTCGCTCAGGATTGGAGATATCTCAGTCGAATATGGGAAAGAGAAGGACGGATGAAACAATTAGAATTAAAGCGAACAATGTTACAGGAACAAAAAGATTTAGACTGATGCTCGTTACGGATAAACGTGGCGTCCTCCGGAGCGTAGGCAAAAAGAAACGATTTAATTGCGTCCACAATTAGCCTACAAAACAACCTGTTGCGTACACATTGCTGAAGCGTTTAGAGAGAAACAACTTTGATTCATTTTATCAAGTAGAAGCTATTTGTATAAATGGTTGATTTGGCCGCGAACCGGGTGACGTCTATGTATGCTTGGACGTGCTATGATAGGATATTTGGAAAAGGTGCTCGCTTGTCACCTTGCGGGTTAGCGCTAAGTAGTCTGTTGATTTCGTAAGCTCCGGTTCCGCTCCATTCAAATCAGGCGCAGAGGATGTCGTTTAAAATTTGACTGATAACATAATATCTGCAATAAATGCAATAGGGCCGGTAACTTTCAAGTGGACATTATTGGTATTAAACATCAATGAAGTAACTAAGTGTGCCGTCATTTACTTTTAGAGGTTGTGTGGATGACTGAAAAATGCAAATTAATGAGAACGGATGCAATTTTTTCAGGTCATTTTTATATTTGCTAAGTTCAGTTAAACAATTAACTATAGGATAAACCGTATTGGTCATTCAATCATACAGAAATATGGACTAATTTAATTTCCTCCGTTAGTTTTACAACCAGCATGTGGATTCACCGTTGTATTTAAACAAAGATGTGCCCTTTAGCGTGTAGACAGCGGCAGTAAGTCGTGAAACCTGCTAGCTTACATTGATAGGCTAATTCGCCGGTTCTCGTTACTTAGGGGGCTCGCCACTGTCTGGATGGATTCCGGCTTTGTTTGGAACTGATAGGACTGTGGGGTAGCGGAATGATCGTAAACTTGCGATATTTTATACCACTATTTGAGCATAACAAAAAGATTATATTTGAAAGATCCAGAGTATATTATTAGCATGGTAAAACTGAAGAAATTTATAATTTGGTGAGTTTATCGTTCTAAGTACATGAGCAATGAAATTACCAGAAGTGCACTGCAAAAAAGTTTCCACGAATAAGCGCTAAAAGGAAAATTCGGATTGGTTCACTAAATTGAACTTGGGAAATTTTGTTAGTAGCTGGCAAGTTTCCAAGAAAACAATGGTTGTTTTAGGTTTATTTGATTGGTCATGAGACACGAAGAGGTGTTTAATTATTGATGTGTGTAGTTCTTTTGGGTGGGTTGATTGAAACAGCGTCATGTATTTGGTAGGTAATTTAAATGACGATATTGTATCTTATTTGGCTTTTATTACCTTTTTTACTAAGCGCCTATACAATAGTGAAAGTTGGAGGTTGGTAGAGGATGAGACTTTTGGAATACGTTTCTAGATAACTTATCTTAACAGAGCAATTCAAAAATATTTCATTCGACCCGGAAATGGATCCCATATTACGCACAAACATGTCAAATCAACGAGGCAGTTTGGTCAAAGGACCCCCCTTTAAAAAAATGAAAAGTTTAAAAGCTTGTGATGTTTATTATTTCGTATATGCAAGACTTTCGGTACGTATGTGTAATGCGATCCAAAAGATGGATATCTATACCAGTGTGTCTGCTGCGGGGCTGTACACAAATCGGTAGTGTAGAGCGCGGGGGTGGTATCGATCAGCGTGCGGCGGTCGGCGCGGCACGGGCGGCACCGCCGAAGCGCGCGCCGGTGGATGCCACTTATCGCCGTCTTCACACCTAATTTATCGCGTGTCGCAATCGGCGACCATGTTTGTATACACCGCTATGATGCGCCCAAGCGCCCTCACCCCGTTTTGTACATATTTTTATGTACTTTTAACATCAGTTCATGTGATGAGCACTTGAGTGAATGGTTGCTTTTATTAAGTCTCGCAAGATGCAAGTAATAAACTGTTTTTGGTGGAAATTCTTACGAGGAATTGTTTTTCACTTACAGTTTTTACTGATTATGATTCACGATATTAAGAGAAAAAGACCATAGGGTATGAATATTGAGGACTATGTTCCCGTAGAGTGAACTTTCTTAAAGTGATGATTTGATGAATGTAGTTCGGTGTAGCTCAAATCATGTACCGACAGTAATATATTTTTAGGTTTTTCTTTCAGTATGACTGCGGATTCTTCGGAATCATATAATAAACAAGCCACGTTAGTGGGTGGTAGCCCATTCCTATTAGATCTTTCTTCTTTAACCCACATACTGTAGCGCATTTTTAGCTCACACGAGTCAATTTCCATACAAATACATGTTACAACTATTTGCGTTGCCACGGTTCCGTGAAGGTCGTTGGACACGTGGTCGTCACGTAAATTCAGTGGTGTCGTGGGGGCGTGCGGCTCGCGGGGGTTAGCGCGGCCAATGGGCAGACCGCGGGGGCGATCGATACCACCGGCCGCACCCGCCTCCGCCTCAGCTTCCGCCTATACCATGTCATCAGCCTATTATGCAGACGCCAACTTCTGTACTATGCAAGAGCTCTTCGTTACATTGCAGCACAAGAGTTTATCATCGCGTTATTAAGTAAAATGTCGAAAATGGCCAGGTGTAATTAATAACCATGGTTTCCTAATTCCATTACTCTGTTGAATAAGTGAAAAACTTGCCCAAATAGGAAAAGGGTCTATTTTATTCAGGAAACACGCTAAGAAATTCATGTCATCATCAAAGCAATTTACTGGATGTAACTAAACAAACTCATTATCGTAAATGGTTGTCCCTTCTGTGTAAGAATAGTTTGGATTCAAGACGGAACGGCGCGTACATGGCTATTTACGAAAAATATTGTTATATGCCTCCGTAATGGTGTGAACAACTGACAATTGAGGCCGGACATTATCGTACAGATACACAATATTGTCCGAATGGGCCAAGAGCCCAGGAATGCCTCCTTCAGCGTGTAATGGCAATTTTTTTTTGTTATGCGTAAGTGTATAATATTGTAGTAGATGAATTTTAGTTTTATAGTAAACGTGATTTGTTGACATCTTCTACGGTAAACTTAGAAAAAAACGTCCTCTGTAGCGTAAACGTCACTTAGAAAAAGCTTAATTATAGTGGTATAGTATGTAAACCCCTTTCTAAAAAGCTATTGCGTATCTGAACATGTTTTTTCCTAAGGAAACCAAAAACTTTGGAAGGTTATGACATTCTACCAGAGATGGTGAAAATCATCTGTGTTGAAGCTTCCGCACAAAATGAAAACGGTCTTTACTTTATAACTTAGGTCTGGTGTCCTCAGGATCTCGTTCTAGAATAAATGGACCGAGATACAAAAGCATGTTAGCGCGGTGAGCGCGAGCGATTAAGTGGCTGAATATCGTCGCCGTATTAATAATTAAGGCGAGGGCGGGCCACACGGGGTGTACCTTGACACCCCTTGAACCCGACCCTCGCCCACCACCCCTTCTGTTATTTGCATGCGCCAGTTCACCAGGTGTTGAGATTTATCAGCAACTGGCCGGTCAATTTGATTTTTTTATCCACAACTCTGTTGTCTATGTTTGTTTGAATTGAAACCCTTACTCAGTGAAGCACAGTAAATGGGTTATATAAACTAGTGTGCAGGATTATTGACCAGAAAACTATTCGTTCATAAACATTATTTAAAAAGAAACAAATGGTGCTGCGAGCTTATATTTATTTATAAGTATAAGTGGCGAAGAGTCCATATAATAGGATACCTCGCTGATTCTTTTTTTAGCTACAAATTCTTTATAGTACAGCAAACATAACATGTTGTACATTGTGATATGAGAAATCTGCCGTCTAGTTACAATAAAAAATATGTCCAATTTTTGTCCACTTCCTTTCCCTCAAAAACATGGAATACGCCACAACCCACAACTGATAGGTACCGGTAAAAGCTTGTTTGTTCGCCATTTAGCTGGTAAAAAAATACAACCGATTTTTTCCTGTGCTCGAACGATTCTTTAAAAAGGCATCATTCAAAATTAGCGTACCTATCGAGGAGTCGTGTGACCTTTATTAATTTTATTAACGCAGCGATAAAGCTGTTCCTTCTAAATCGCGAGAACGCCCACGCGGGGTGGGTAAACGTGACATTTCCACCCCACCCGCCCGCGCCCTTCACCTCCCCTCCGACCCACGTGCCTCGCCCGAACAATATACCAGTAGCCTTCAGCCGTCTTCGGGATCTAGTAATATTCATAGTAAACAATGAGTAGTATTTTTTTGCGAACTGAATTCAGATACTTTGTACGTGTAAATTTCAGTGGATTCGTAAGAAAGTATGTCCTGTTGGCAACGGACTTTTTTCGACAGAACCTTATTTTATTAAAGTACGAATAGGTCGATACGATACGTCAGGGAATTACCTCCTTCACCCTCGATATCGTATCGAATTTAATAGCTGTCATCATTATTTCAGTGTTAACCTTGGTTGTAACTTGTAATCAAAATTTTCACTTAGAAGCCCAGGGTCCACATTAAAAATTATATTCTCATACTTTCTCTAACAGAGGTCCTGTTATTATTTTTCCTCCACTGTCTATCTGTAGATAGATACACATTTCGACGTTGCAGGACTTGCTATCATAGACCATGGTAACTACTTAACATTAGCAGTGTTTTTATTTGCTACCTTGATAATATAAAAAATGAAAATTCGGTCAACTACTTTGTCCAAAATATTTATTTTCCGATGTTAGAATTATCGTTATCAAAACACAAAAACACGCAGAGAAAAAACACAAAGCCATGCATTTTGGCGCGACAGTTCCGCATCCGCATATCCACCCCTTTACATACCCGGATATCGACACGACGGGGACACGGGGCCGGCATGGCATAAACAGATTACCCGCTGTCGGGTCCGCCCGCGCCGGCGGCGGCGGGTCAGCCAGTAGCCCGTTAATCTCTGCGCAAATAGGCTCACGTACAATGCGCGATTCGCGCGACCCGCCCGGTGGTTTAATGCGGGAAGATCGCAACGGCCGATATGCACCCGGGACGTGTTAATCTGAATTTTATATCCTTTTATTGTTCTCGGGAATTTGTATACATTCACGCCGATAGCTTACTAAATGCACGTCTTTAGTGGAAAGACAACAGTTTAGTAGATAATAATGGAAAACGATGCTTATTACTATAATAAAATACAGGGGAACTAAATAAGATGGATGTACTCTTCGCTGTTTAATACTTAAAAAAAAAAGAATTTTTTGAAAGTTTGTTTTGGTTGGGAAAACGTAAAATACACTTAAAAATTGTTGGACCCTTTAGTCTAAGAGTTAACCCATAGTTCCGATACTTCCGATTTCATTCACGGACATTGTAACAACCCCCAACATTGTAAACTAGATTGTAATCAGATTAAATAACAGATAATCATACAGTTCAATTCAGTAATCAATTGTATATTCCAAGTTAACTCGTTGGCCGGTACAAACGGGAAATTGCCATACGTCCGGCTATTTCCGTCCGTCCACGGTTGCGAGTACGATGCGGCCTTCGCTGCACCGCCGACGCGACGGTTGCATACTTTACCGATTTATGGCAAGTATTGCGGACTACCGCATACTTGGAATAACTGCCTATTGAACGTCTTCATCATCATCACAGGGTTTGCATCAACAACACTTCCGAGCGGCCAACTGCAGACACTGAAATTAGATTATGATCACCGGTTTCCAAATTTAAAGGATACTATTGTCTTGAAAGAAAGAAAGAAGAAAAGTTGTTTTGATTGTATATGCAATGATCTCAATCCGCGTAGTTCCCCCTAGGTGGACAACGCAGGTGGATCACAGGTAATAGAGGTTCAAAAACAGCCTTTTGGCTGAAATGGTCAAATCAATGAGATATGGAATCATTACATTTAAGTAGAAAACAAAAAAGTTCTAAGCAAGCTATGTACTCGATACTCTTCTAAATGAGCTATTCGATTTGAATGTGACCCCGACGGCGTTGAAACTGTGAAGCCAAAGATCGTCAATAGGGTCGAACCCTTCTTGACCTTTTCTAACCCAATAGATTTATCAAAGTCTACCATGATTATTTTTGATTGGTCAACTCAAAATTATCGAGAAGCCAAATCCCTTTTGTTCTACTCATGTCATTCACTCAATGCACATGTCACCGTTAGGCTTTTATACTCGATTCGGTTAATTAGCAGGAGATCGCGATAAATTTGTTATTGTAGGGCTTATAATGTTTAAACGTTCACACCAATTAAACGATATTATCAAAACTAGTTTCCGTTCCGGTCGTACAACTCTAGCGCAAATAATAAACCACATTATCTGCAATGTAGACAGCGCAGGACGTCCTTGCGGTACCCCGTTTCCATATAAGAGGAAACTGGGTGACCGGGAGAGATTTATTGTGGCAATAACGGACTTATTTTTAGCACGAACCTCGAGTGGTCTCACTCCATAATAACCCGACATCAATGTGCATACGATTGAGGACTAAATATTTCCGTATGCGACAGACGTGAAGAATGGCTCTATATTGGATTCGCACGAAATTTTAATGACATAATTAATTTTCCTGTTGTTTATTGAACGTGGTAATTAAGTATACGGTTCAGTTAGTGATAAGCGGAGTCTATAAATAAACCATCCAGACAACGGATAACTTTTTAAAGCAATTACTATGCTAACTTTGCACATACCTAACTTGGAAAAGCCAATAATCAGTACGGATTTTGAGTCCGCGGTAGTCTCTTTGTGGAGGAACTCTTCTATCAACTGGCCTCCTAGGCTGTTTTCCTTCAATAGCTCATCTCTTAAGGAGAAGGTCCACCTTTCTCACCTCCATGGGAAAGGAGGTGAGAAAGGTCCCCTACAAACTATCTTGGTTAGAACTGCTCTCTTTTTGACGCACATTTCTTGAATCCCTAGAGGAGAGTAAGGATAAGGTCCAGTCAGCAATCAGAACAAAACTAAACCCAGCAGGCGTTTATGAATGAAGTTAAAGGAAGCTCGTAACACTTACACAAATAGCGGACTAATGATTCTTTCCTAGTCAAAGGAAAAAGATGGTAAAGGGATTATGTATTTGACATAAATACAAAATAGTACATCTATACAAATACTAGTACATCGACAAGATTATCGGAATATATAAATATACTAGCTGTCCCGGCGAACTTCGTACCGCCAATTTTTTCCTGCCCTCGTGGCGTCAGATCCCGTTCCCGCTGCACCATTTAGGGGGATGAAAAATAGATGTTGGCCGATTCTCAGACAGACTCAATATGCTCACAAAATTTCAAACTAATTAAATGACGATTGATCAGTTTTCGACCGGAGAGGAAAAATGATTGAATTACTTACTAAAATGGCTATTAAAAAATAAGGGTTGATCGTAGAAGGGTGAAAATTGAGGATTGTATGTATTTTTGTATGTTGTGTCATAAAAAAAATAGAAATTAAAAATTTTGTTTAAAAAAAAAAAAAAATTTAGGGGTGGGACTACCCCTAACATTTAGGGGGATGAAAAATAGATGTTGGCCGATTCTCAGACCTACTCAATATGCTCACAAAATTTCATCAAAATCGGTCAAGCCGTTTCGGAGGAGTATGGCAACAAAAACTGTGACACGAGAATTTTATATATTAGATTAGATACACATTAAAGATGCGTCATAAGCCCTACAGAGTTGGCATTACACACACATATGCCATTTGCAACACTCCTAAATACCCTGACAGTGATCATGTGGAAGCACTCCCTTTGGTACATCAAGGACATGAGCGAGAGGACTTTGACCGAGGATAGGACACACGCGAGGTGTATTTGCATGTAACATGTTGTTACACCCTACAGAAATGGTAGCAGATAATACGGGCTTCCCACGCCCGTCGGTTCAATTGTGAGACACTCGGGCGCACCGATATTACGACCGACAGTAAGTATTCTTGTTGCTTTAAAAGTTCAAATTGTATTTGGTAACAACGTTTTGTGAACAATACGATGTTTTTAATCAGTGTTAATTGTAATGTAGACGATATTTTAGTCAAATTATTCTAAAGGAATTTGGGTTTCAAATTACCGATGCATGATTCTACCTAAGTTAGCAAAACCTAATACCAGAGCTGTCAACTATGGATTATCACTGTTGTCAGACAAATACGAAATTAGAAAGAAAAGGAAGATAGTTGACAGGGTGATACTTCTGCGACAGCCTCTGTGGTGTGGTGGTAGTGCACGCGACTGCCACGCAAGGAGGCGCGGGTTCGATTCCCGCTCAGTACAAATATTTGTATGCATGAATATGGCTATTTGCATTGGTCTAGGTGTTTATATGTATAATATGTATGTATTTACAAAAAAAATATAGGTGGTAGTGCACGCGGCTGCCACGCAAGGAGGCGCGGGTTCGATTCCCGCTCAGTACAAATATTTGTATGCATGAATATGGCTATTTGCATTGGTCTGGGTGTTTATATGTATAATATGTATGTATTTACAAAAAAATATATATATATATATAAGTGTTTATCCGCATTCTAGATTCCATAACACAAGCTATAAAAAGCTTACCATGGGTCTAGATAGCGTTGTGTAGAATGTTGTGGAATATTTATTTATTTATTTTATTCATCAATTAACCTATTTGGCCTAGTTTGTGTGGGATATCCCCTCGGATACCTCCCTGTCGGACGGAGCGGCGGGTGGACATTTTCGACCTAGAAAAAGCATGAATTTACCACCTGCAGCAAAAACGTCAAATAATACGACAGATTAAGACGCAATAAGTCAAAACCTAAAAGCTGCTCCATTAGCTACTGTTTACAAACACACCTTACTAACTTATTTCATTTCAAGTAGGTATTTCAGAAATGATCATTTTTCAAAACATTTCCAATTTGGTCGGTGTTTGTTATACAAGGGCGACCCTGCCCGACTAGCCTAATTACATTTGCCTTAAATATTTGATTTCTCATTCGGTCACTGCTCAGTCGAATGTAAAATACACAATTGAAACATTAGGAGGTAATGTAGACTGTGTTATTATAATAGTAATAGAAAAATTACTGTTATTGTACCTACTATTATATGTAATTTATTAACGGGATATTTATTTTTTATGATGTTTTATCACAAATGTTATTATCACAGTACTTATTTATTCATGGAAACAAGAAAATCAATGCAAATACATATTGAAATAAAACCTCTTTTTACGGATTCTATCGCGATATATTTGTTATTCGTAAACAGTGGTTTTATAGTGACATTCGCGTAAACTTTAGAAAATAGCAAATACAAAAAAAAATATTTCCACTGAGCGGAACTCGTGCCTACTGTTGAGATCATCGATCAATTTATCCCAAACTACATCATAGTCCTGTAAATCGGTTCGTAAAAAAAGAATTCCCACTATTTTCCAAAGAAACTTAATTGTATATCGATTGGAGCAGTAGTAAGTTTGTATCATACCTTCCGCAAGCCAAGCACGCTCGCCCATTCAGCTTCCAACATCTGTATTGGCCCGTAAGAAGCGTGTAACACATTTACTGCTACTTAACACATCGGTGTGATATTACACAACTTTTCCTGTCGACTACCGCGTCAGTATATCCGATAATATGTATTTGGTTTTATTGCTAGTTTTATAGAATGTTTCAAGGTTCTTGGCGGCAATAAGAGCTTGCTGAGTTTCACTGTTTAATGATTTGGCGTGAATGAAATAAAAATTGGTGGTTAAATGTAGTTTTGAAAGACAATTATGACGACTGTTTTTATATGACAAGATTGCTTCATATATGAAATACGTACTTTTTAGCGATAAGGTATATACCGAATAAGCATTTTCGAAGCCTAAGAACGCTTACAACACTGGTGTCATTTGTGCTATGCCACTTACTGAGCAGGACAATTCATTCTTTAGAAAGAACGCCGGTCCCGGTTCTATCCTAGACTGCACTGTGGACTAGGAGTCCCATTAATTTCTTCCCTTAGATTTGGTTTAGCTGGCTTTTACGGAAGCGACTGCGTATACAAGACCAGGGCTAAATTTTTTGGTGCCTGTAAAAACACCAGAGGTATTATCTATCATCCCTGGGCAGATGCTAACACGTAACGGAGGTTAAGGTGTTACAAGCTTTCATAACTACGATAACTGGTAGGTCATGAGCTCGTTTACATCAGTATTAATACTAAAAAACCGATTACACCAATTCTAGTCCTCGTAACAATCTAGTACGGTGTTCCAACTATCCGAAATCTCGTTCGAACGCAAAACATTTTCACATTGACATTCGCCACGGTGATCGGGTGTTTATCTGCGGGCCGGCCATCAACCGATCGAGAGGCATGCTCGGTTAATAGAAACGCAAGGCTGGAACAATTGAAAATCCAGCAGCGAATGTCCGCTAATGTTCGATAAAAATATGCCGTTATAATAAAAAAAAATCTTTTACGGGTGCTTTTAATTTTACGTTCTCGTTGAGCGTTGAGCGTTGATTTTTGTCCCATTAAGGGACAAAAATCAACGCTCAGAAGGTAATTCTTGTAATAAAAAGATTCAAAATTCAGTTCTGATCTAACCTTGATCTCCCAAATGTCAAAAACTCAACATGTCAATATTATTTCTTTAAAATTATGTTACGAGAATACCGTTTTTGACATTTATCTATGAGATTGAGGTTAGATGAGACGTTATTTGGAACAGATTTTTTGTACGAGAATTTGTCTTCATGCAGTTACAATCAGTTTTTATAGCATCAATTCTGATGGAAACATTATACCGTAAACCCTAACCTATGGACTCCTGCAGTGCCTGCCGGATGCCTTGACCTCCATCTAACTTCACATATCGAAGAGAGTATTCAACATTGACCTGGAAGTCAAGAGTTTCCTCCCGTTTCTTTTAACCAATTCTGCTGTCTTTTCTTCTCAGAGAGATGGCCAATAGTATTAAAATTTACTTTTCAAAGCGTTTGTAGGTAGTGCTAACAGTTTGAGTAAAGTCGGTTTTTCGCTACCTTATAAATAAATAAATCGGTTATGTTATTTGAGCAAGGTACGCAATATTTAAGTACTCTTCGTAAATTTCTGGGGACCGAATAATTTATTGAATTATTACAACAAGCCTTTGTTTTTGGACGCCCAACTTACACATTATTTAAATAACAAGTCGGTCTTATTGTTTCTCGGAAACCTTAAAATAAAATACACTTGTGCCCGTGCGCACAAAGACTTGCAGAAGTTATCTCTCATGTTACATTGTAAACTATAAGAATGAAAGAGGTGTTAGAGTATAGAAACGTTGAATGCGTTATGGTCGACATCGCAAAACAAAACAATGGCCGAGGACCGAAATAAAGACCGTTTATGTAGATTTATGTCACGATCTATTTTAGTATTCGGCCGGTCGCGCGTGAACTTGTCCGCGAGAGGGCGCGGCGCGCGGTGGAGCTGCGCGCGCGCCGCTTGTTGTTCATCACAGTCATGCACCAGGAAAACTTTATCTTACGATTTACGTTGGCGAGAGTGTTTGTCATTCATTACGTGCGTAATTTGTATACTATTTTATACCGAATGGGAGTCATGGGATTTCATGTTTCATGGCACTCGTTTGCATCACCAGTGGATGAGTATCTACACTGTAAATGAAACTTAGATATAGGTATAAAAATATTCGCGTTGATGAAAATATATCGCTGCAGGGGTAGGTAGTGTATAAAAAACACATTCATACGGCCCCACTACACTAAATGGAGGGTGAATCTATCTTACAAAACTATTTTCTATAAAATTTAGAAGGCGAATATAATTAGGTTATATAAAATTGAATAAGATAATATTTTATTATGCAGTTCTGTGCAGTCATTCTTGATGGATATGTGGTTAGCGGCATCTATAAACTGAACAGTAAGTATTATTCGAGTACAACTTGTACTACCCCAATATTGCATAGCAACAAAGTTTAATGATATAACCTTGACCGACTTAAGACAGTGCGCATGTCCCACCCTCAAATTTATAGTGCTTCACGTAGTACATTTTTTATTTTACGATATAACGTAAGAGTATAGTATCCCAACCACCGCCTACGGGAGATGAATTAAAGGCAGAAGGCATTCCATCCCTCATGTTTATTTATTCATTTGGCGAGGAAAAATATACTTGACGCGCTTACTGCATGATAAGAGATAAGAAATGAGGGCCATGTAATATTCTAAACTTATGACTGAATTATTATGTACTATTGGTCAGAAAAGGAATAATTTAATTGAGCCCACTCAGATGTCTTCCAAGTGAATAAAGTGCAGACACGCAGATAATACCTTCGCGGAAGTTTCTACTGCTAAAGGAAGGCGTGGAAAGTTGTCGCATGTAACCTCCCCTATATTGAGAGTGAAACCCGGACATCATAACATGAACACAAACTTAAAGCACAACTTACGTCCCGGTAGGACTAGAGCCAAGAAGTGCTGGTATCCGTCGTGGAGGATGACACATGCGTGCATGAATGGCCAAGACTGTGAAATGGAGAACTAAAAGCCGGAAAGAGGACCCCGAAATCCAAGTGAGGGCTTCAGATGCGATCGGAATTAATGCAATAACAGCTTGGAGGTGGTAGATTACAGAATGTTACCACATATATCTCAGTGCAACTAAACACTGACAACCAGCCAAGCTCCAACTATTTCATATTTCTTACAAAAAGAAATATAGTATTCCATGATATCACTCCAATATCTCGAACCGACATAAATCTTAGATATCCCAGTGGTCGTAGAAGAAGTATCAAACGATGATGTCATGGGAAGGGCTCAATTTACCCGGCCAAAAGTAAATCATCTGAAACCCGCTACTATTGAACTCAAAGTGCCGTTAGGTAACAAGACCACCTGTTGAATAAAGGATTGCTTGTAGAATGGATTATGGATGAGATCGGATAACTAGATAATCCATCTTCAGATGATAGTGTGAAAGTTTTCAGTAATTAGTTTATCTAGTCTTAAGATTTCAATAGCTTTGCTTGGGTTAATTGAGAGATTTAGTACTCAAAGCAATAAGTTGCAATAATTCGCGGGTTCTGGGCCCTACTGACATTCTAAAGGCCCGAAGTTCAACCGCATAACAGTTAGACTGGAAAGCCGACATCAATTGTGCTGGGAAAAGATTCAGAATGAAGATCAAGGATATCTTTCAATAACATGAATGGGTGGAATTTGTTATGTGCCTGTTGACAGGCGGTGCTTTTTCGACCGTGTTACGAAAAAAAATCCCTAACATTCATTGAGAAAGGTGCATTATGAGAGAGGTGCATTTTGAGAAAGGTACGTCTTGCGCATGGGGTGCATTTTGTGAAAGGTATATTATGCGACGGAACGTCAACTTTCAGTCACAGACAACAGTTAAATAGATAAGGTAAATATTTTAGAAAAAGAAAGAGTTCATAGATATGGCTGACAATACACGAGACACTAATAGGAAAGATTAGAAATAATGAAGAGAAAAACGACAAAAAATAGCTTCCGGTTTATGTAACGTCTGGTGCAAGTAGACTTTGATGACGCAACAAATGCCAATTAAAATTCTAATGAACTTTTGCATGTCTTTGTAAATCACTAATATTTTAAAGCTGAAGAGGTTATTTGTTTGGTTGAACGCGCTAATCTCAAGAACGAATGGTTCTAATTAAATATTTATTTTTGGATTGAATAGTCCGTTTATTGAAGATTATATATGCTTGATATCATCACGCTATTATTCAAGGGAGCGGAGCAGTAATAACAAATGTCAACGATTCCGGTAGATTCCAATAGGTACGTTATTTGACAATAAATAAATTGTGGCTTATAAAACGGGGCGAAGCCGGAGCGGATCTTTACTGGTTTAATAAAAAGCTTAAAATATTTTTCAAAGATTTTATTCACTATAAAGAACATACTTTTAATAATTAATTTCTTGTATGATTGCTTTATAATTTCAAAAAACCAGTTAAATATTTTCCTTACTAATCAGAAAATGTGATTTATATTTGAATGATTGTTTGTATTATACAATTACGATAGTCGCATGAGCGCAATTGACATAATCATTAAATACCATAAAAGACAAAATGAGTCAGGGTAAAGAAATATAAAATATAGGTCGCAATAATGACTAACAAACAAACAACGCAAACTGGGCGTATCCGTGTATCATAGGTTGTATAATTGTATTGTATAAATCTGCACCAATAGAACGTAACTTGTGCGAGATCTTTGTATAATGTCATCAATCCACACACAATATTAACCACTTACAGGCCATAAATTATTATCACTATTCGAATACTCACTCCCTTGAAAAAAAACAAATTTGAAAGGATTCTATCGCAATTATTATGTACTAGCTTCTGCCCGCGGCTCCACCCGCGTGGACGTCGGTTATCGCGACCAAACATAGCCTATGTCCTTTCTCATGGAATCTACCCCTATACAAAATTTCATCAAAATCGGTTCAGTGGCTTAGGCGTGAAAGCGTAACTTACAGACAGAGAGAGTTACTTGCGCATTTATAATATTAGTATGGATTATTGTTTTCGAAGGTTGCTTTTCAAAAGTTATAGGACTACCATCTATGTCTCTTCATAACCATAACTGCTGAAAAACCACTAAGTCGGCGGATATCAACTAATAAAGTGATAATTATTAATAATATAGTTTCCTTCCGACATTGAAGGACTGAAATTTTCCAAAAACTAACATTAATAAGGTCAACCGGGGCAATTGCGTCATATTTCTCGATCACTCCAAGTTATCGCCTTATTGTGAGTGAATTTATGGCATTATGCACTTTTTGAAACTCTAGTCTCATAATATGGCTATTTCTGTACAAAATCCTATTATTGATTTCTTCGCCAGAGTTTTACAACTGTGTCATATTGATTGTTTTAAAAAAATTGGAATTTTAGACGCATTTTCCCCGTCTGGGGCAAATGCGTCTTTCTTAAGTAAATACTTAATTGGTAAGCTATTCGTGAGAAAATCAAAGTAGTTCTTTTCGGATCAAATTTCTGTGCAAAAGAATGACAATTAAACTAAAAAAAAAGAATAATTGAGGAATTCAGAGACAATTTAGTAAAAATTGGGGAAATGCGTCTAGTTTTTGATGGACGCATTAGCCTCATACTAAATGCAGACGTTGTCAACATTTTACCTCGGTGGTTTGCGCTTACTACTTCAGGAAAAGTAAGCACAGGAAAAGTAGGCAGGTACAGCTTAGCATAAAAGTCGTGAAAAAATAGTGGCGCCACTTTCTATGCCAAAACGATTTTACTATGGCAACACTTGTCTTCTTTCATATGATGAAAAGGGTGATGTTACCGGTGAAAATAAATTGAATTTTTGCCAAAACTGCAAGTACTTATAGTTGTGTCAGTTGTGAAAAAAAAATCGGGAAAACATACAAAAATTTATTTAAATTATTAAATGAGGCACTACTCAGTCTACTACGGTATCAATAAGAAAATTACGAGATCAAATGAATCTAGAAAACGACCTGACAGTCAAATTTATAAGTAAGTTAGGGAATAAATTGTACTCTTCCATTATATTACTTACTTATCTAGAAGTATTTTAATTAAATATCTATACAGGTGTAACCGAAAGGGAGTATCAAATCGAAACACAGCTAAATGTAGAATAAGAACTGTCTTATGCTCATGACTCATAACTTTTATCATGGAACTACAGTTAGTTCCATGATAAAAGTTGTTCACCTAATACTACTGGTGTGTATTAGATCCATTCTTGTTACACCCTGTATAAATAAAAAAGTAATAACATATATAATAAGCTTAACACATACACAAGATAAAAACAGTTCTGTTACAAAAGGTAGTAAAGTTATCAAAAAGCGTTTACTGAAATAAAATTTCACTTTCGTATTAAAATGTGCGGACATAAAAAGGTTGTCGATTTCTGTTTTCGGGGTAAATGCGTCCCACAGTCGCAATTACCCCGTAAAGGCAGACGCATTTACCCCCAGACATTAATCCTAACCTTAAAAATGGAGATATAATTATTTCTTTAAATAAAGCTATTACACTAAAAATAACTGTCTGTGTAAGCAACCCATTGACTATTCTTTACAATGGTTATTGAATAAAATCAGTCAAATAAAGAAAACAGAAGATTAACATGGATTTGGTTACTCACCTCTCGCAGCGACAAGTTGTCCAGAAACGTGCAATTTACAAAATGGCTACATACTTCAATAAGAGAGCTAAAATGCCATCTGTACGAACATCATGTAAAGTATTTAGTTTAAGCAAATGTAACTAGATGGCAGAAATCAATGTAGATTGAACAGTTATCGAATAATTTAAAAAAGACGCATTAGCCCCGTAGACGCAATTACCCAAGTTGACCTTACCAAAAAGGCTGTATTTCCCATAAAATTACAAAAGAAAATAACACATCATATCTCACAAGGTCCCCAGAGGGTGACCTTTTTGGGCCAACCCATAACATAAGAGGAAAAGGGGAAAATTGCTCACAGAACTAAGAACTAAAAAGGCTGTACTCGTACTCAATCGCGGTGGTGTCGCGTCACAAATTGGGCAGGCGGGCCACAGGCTGGACCAGATCTACCGCTAAATATAAATGAAGATCCCAACAGGATTACCGACGCCAGCGTAATAGAATTTTATGTCGCCGCTTCGTAGAAATGGGTGCGGCAGCAGTTTTTTGGACTTAGCCATTCCGAGAATATATTGGTTCAATGATAATCTGCAAAATTGTATGATTATTTATTTCTCTTGTAGGACTTAATAAAGCGAATTCTACTAGATATATGTTTTTATTCTGTTATTTATTACAACCCTATGTGTTCGACTGCACCAGTTTAGAATACTGATCCGTAACACAATATATCTTATTCCCGATCCCGATACTCTGCCTCAGTGCTAAATTGCTTTAAGACTCATAGGTAAACTATGCTTATTTATGTTTAGATAGCATTGTATACCGTCACAAAAATATCAATAAGTGTATTATTGATATTCCCAAAATTTACATAAAATCTAAGAGCACATGGTGAAATCTCCATATTATTTGATAAAAGGAATACCTTTTCAAGATATTCTCTCTCGCAAAATACAAGATTCGTTCCTTTCCAAACGCGCGCCGCAAGGTAACAATTTCAAGGGAGAAGCTAAAAGTGCTTTCCAATTCAAATGTAGACGCGGCCGAGACGTATAAAACAGTGAGGGGTGTACTTTGAAGACTCATTCATTAACGTTGATTACTTGCTCGGTACTTCGTCGAGCCTAGAAGATAGGCTCGACTTCACTCACTCGGCGCTATTGTCGCCGGCACGATGTCGCGTCGCAAGATTAAAGATCTTTCTGTTAATTGTCGCGATACTAAGACGCTCGGTTTGGGTAATGACTTGTTAACTCTAGCTACTGTGAAAACCGCTTTTAAATTGCCGTAGAACATTGGATTGTATTTTTTTACGATTTTGTTATGAAACGTATATCGTTTACGGCTGTTTATATTTGTTTAGTCACTATCTACGACCGTTTTAAATTCCATTGATAAAGAGCTTCTCTATGAAATTCTTGATTTTGTTATACTTATATAAAGATGAACAGGCAGAATATTACATTCATATCTTCACAATTAAATTTCTTGCTACTTATGAAATATATTTAATTGGAAATATCGCCACGTTGTTTGAAGAAAATAATTATTATTCGACCATATAAGAGCTACACATATTTCTCATGAATTAACAAACTTTGACGAAATTCATATAGGGTCAACCCTAAGATATCTATCCCTTTTTCTAACAAAAAGGTAAATAAATTAGAAGTCGTTTTAAAATGTACCATTTTCACAAAAACATCTTATATGTATTTACAACTTAAATAATATAATCTTTAGTTAACAATAACTCACGGCTTGCGATCAACTCCGGCGCGACGAGACCGTTCAGGTCTGGTTCCTCGCCATACCAGAATATCCACAGTTCTTTGGCGGCTCGGAGGGAGAGGGGCGGTGGCGTGGGGGTGGGCGTGCTCATCTCGTAGATGTCGGTCGGCTGGATAGCCGGCACCCGCCGCCACACGCATAGGATATCGCCGGCTAGGCAGCGCGCGTAGCTGCTGATCACGGGATCTGCAAGCGGCGCGCCGCCCTCCTCCCCATCGCCACCGCCACTCGTCTCCCCCCATACGAGCTTACGCCATTTTATGCCATACAGCTCCGTCTGGAAAGAGAGAAATATGAAGTTAGTTACATGTTTATGAATTGATCCCCAACCGAGTACTCCCCAGTACGGTATTTCCACCAAGACCTTTGGAGCCAAGCCAACCTAAACTGCAAGTTGTTACACCTGCTGCTAGAGCCTCGTCCATTGCTCAGTACACACATCAAAAAAAGTTTGCGATCAATGGCATAAGCTCCTAGAATTCTTTAAATTTAACTTTATCAAGAAAAAATCTATGTTGTATGCTTTCTTTAAATAGGAATACCCTGTTTGAAATTAAAATATAAAACTATTTTTTATTATTTATTTAAAAAAATTGAGCCATTAATCATAATGCAATTGTGATAGAAATTTCATAGAAAGAAAAAGACTGTTTAATTAAACTTAAACTACAATTTATTATTAAAAGGTGTAAATTCAATATAAAATAACTCCTCCCCTGGCTCGAACACATGCGGAGATCCTCCTGGGCATGCTGAGGATCATGTTATCCAGCATTACCTGGGGTAACCTATCCCATTCTTCAATAGCGGTCTCAATAGCGGTCTCAAAGTTACTATTTTAGCTCGTAAAACCTCTGATAATCCTCTTGGCATTTTTTCAATCACTACTTTCCGCGAAAAATATCTTGAATCGGTTATAATTCACTAAATCAGATTTCTGAATGAGCGTAAGCGTAGCCTTTTTGTAAGAAAAACAATTGAACGGTGTCATTGTTTTGTGTTCTAATTCTTTATTTTTAAATAAAGAATCTAAAAAGAAGAAAAAATCATAATATCTACAGTAACAAAAAAGATTTCAGTTTTTCAAAGCGATCGCAAACTTTTTTTGATGTGTGTAGTTGTACCGGTTAGCAGGTGTGAAAAATATTTTTTTGCTAAAGATCTAGAGGGTCCATACACGCCCTTGTTACGATTAATATAAGCACAATAGTCCAAGAAAATAGGGTGTGTGCGGGCAAAAGAGTCCCCTATCCTAGGATTAACATGGAAGAGCATTTTAAACTCAAAGATAGGTTATTAATTCACAAAACAAATATCAAAGTCGAGTCTCATTCGCGCTAATACTGGTACGATCCCTCTTGTTTCCCCGTGGTTCAATCGGATCGCACCGACCGTAGTCACAGTCAGCTTACCCGTTTCACAATATCACGAATAAGCTTCGATTTATATCAAGTTAAACGTATAAAATCTCGAAATTTCAAAGACATTTAAACAACGGAACATTTTTCGTTGGAAATATCCAGAAATGAGCCACCATCGCTGCACTAATGATCTTGCAATCAGGATTAAATGCAGTGACCTCGAAATCTTTAAAATTATCACTGGCAAGTGTCCAGACAGAAGTGCTAAGGATCGCAATAGGGCGCTGATATACACGAACATAGTGGTTGAACAAATTTTAAATTGTATAACTTTAATGATACAATTTTGGTTTATTTTTTACTGAAGGTATTATGAAAAAATCCTTGACGTGATTGTTGTTATTGAATATTTTTCCACAAAACCATTTCGGCCAACCGACCACAGACCGGAAACTCGGCACTTGTTCACCGAAGTTTTAAAATTATAACGTAACAAGCAATTATTTACGTATGGCGATGATATCTTATCTCGAGCTTTTGTGTGTTTGTTGTTGTTTGAACGATATGAAGTTCTGGTACACGTGTGGCACAAAGGCGATAAGTCGAGCACGATGCCGTAAGCTGGGAGATTAACTAGCATTTTTGTACTGTTCATGCTGTGTTACTGTATTTCAGGAGTTCATCAACGTAGCATTTCACAGAGCAATAGAAAGAAAGACAAATGTGAGAAAAAATACCGAGATCGTCCAACCGCCTCATGTTATGTAAAGCTATGCCTATAAGAGCTAGTGTATTATTATATTTCATGTCACTACTATGACGGAAGAAAGAACTATATAGAAATGATTTGCCGTACGCAAATGCACTCGAGGCCAATCAGTGGTAATTAAATAGCAAATAGATAAATATTGGCTATACAAGCTTTAATAAACATGTCTGAATCAGCTGACATAAAAAGGTATTATTGTATAAGACATGAGAGCACACCTTTCAGATAATTAATAGGTACCTAGTAAGTTTATAGGCCGTGCCAGCTCGATTGACAGAAGTTTGCAGTAAATATCGTATTATAAGTACTTAGTGAATTTTGTGTAACAAAAATAAAGATTCACGCGAGCGCCACGTGGCGCTGCAGTCGATTTTGCTACAAAGTGAAAAATGTTTACAACCCCTCACAATATGGTTGCAAGGTCAAGTCTGTCAACAAACTATCCTCAATCTATTTGGCACGAGGTATAGTTCCACATTGTTGACCAACAGACTAAATCCACATTCTCACGCAGTTCCCTATTAGATATCAACAATGGTACCACTAGACACAGACAGTCACATAAGTAACATTTGACGTCACCGTCCCATTCGCCACAGTTTACAATTCGCAAGAAAGAGCACAAAAATCTCACAAACACTCTCAAAGTTTCATTCATAATCAAAGCTTTTGCCAGTCAAAGAATTAGGTTCCCTTTCACACGGCCATTAGTGAACCTCAATTGAACCACAGTGGTGTGAGTGAGTACTAGCGGCAGGTGGTGTGTCGACCTTGGGTATGCAAATATATTATCGGGTCAAACACCCATCACACCGCGGCCGGACGCCCGGACATGCACCACAACCTGTCCGATAATAATTCTAACATTGTTTTTTCTAACACTTTCGATTGAACATTTTGATTAGTTTCATTTACATTTTTTTGTGGATGATAATAGAATTTATACGTCTGTTTACTTAGACTTAACACTATATAATTTCCATTTATAACTCGTTTTAAGTTAATTTTTATCTAGTGAAGAGATACATATAATTATGTAATGTACAAATTTAATGTAGACATACGGACGCAGGACTTCAAACTGAACACAGCTTTTTAACATAATTGATATTTCTAATGGTTACCTCCAGTTGCTTGAGTGGATTGATATTGAGAAAAACGTCCATAGTTGTGATATCCTTCCTTTCTTTGTCAATAAAGAACTGGAATGTTCTTTAGGGCTTGGCTTCACTGAAGCGTAGACTTACGGAAATCGTCCATATGGATAATTGGAGACGAGACATGGATAATAACCAACATGATTGATGAAAGCCTGTATTTACATCATTCTCATCGCCTTCTCTTTACCCTTATGAAATAAATGCAAGTGCTACGGCTACGAGCATCCATTTGCTCGTAGCAGTAGTGCATTGCTACGACTGACAACCCCTTGCGTGCTACGGACTTGCGGTAGAAACTGGGAACACAAGCTACAAATTAACACGTTACCTTAGCAGGCAGGCATATGACGAGTGTTTTGGAGCTGATAATACTCCTACAACTGACATCTGGCCGTCCGAGAGATCAGGAGAGACATGTTGTCACTGGTAGTTGACATCATAGTCACTTATGTATCAAATGGAGCATCTGCCACTATGTTTTGACATTATATGGTGGAAACCTCTTCAGTTATTATATGTAAGTAGCTAATAAATAATCAGTAGGTACAGTACCAACAAATACTAATAATCCTCAATTATGTGGTTGTAATTTAAAAATGAGAAGTCAACATTTACAAATGTTGATTTATTTGTTTTGATACGCTTTGCTGGAATATTTTAATACCCTCTGCTGCAGTTGCGGTCAGCGCCGCTCATCCTACGCTTCGAGCCAGAGGTTATTTAAATCATTATATTAATTAATGGATACTATACTTCACGTATTTCAATTGAACTATCCATGTTTCGTTTTGCGACTTTAAAATTATTTAGTTACAAATTTTCTAATTAGAATTTTTGGTCAGCACTCAGCACGGTGGTGAGCGCACTGCTATGTATACCGGGTAATGTTAAAAATAGTTATCAGGACCTCTGAGTTGCAAAAACCTGTTCACGGCAGTAGGCTCACTCCACTCCTTACTGCTGGACAGACTTAGGTTTTATACATCAATGCCTGTTCTTCTGGGGATAATAATTTAATAACACATTGCACTATAAGTTTATTGTACGTTTTATACGAAAGACACGAGCATCTGCAGCGGAAAGGGCTAAACGCACCTGGCAGACGCCGCGCCCGCGCGTGGGGTCGGTCGTACCGACGTAACCCGTCACAGGGAAGAAAAACAACAAACGAGTTTTTAGTGTTAAGTCTAAAATGAGGGGTTATTGCTCGGTGCTTATAACCGCCTGTTAAACGATGTTTAGATATAAAATTATACTAAAAGTCGCCCGTTTATGGTATTCCGAGCCGAGGAAGTTTTACTGCAGTTTTATTAGCTACAGTAATTAGGATTTTATTGGAATATGATACGATAATAAATGTTGACAGTGGCGATTAAATCATTTGAATATAAAGGTGTATGGCGTGGTTTTACTTAGCATTAGACGGGTAAATCTGTGATCAGCTTTTAATTATTTATAGACATGTCGTGTGCGTAGTCGGGTAACATTCTTTTGAGTACAGGTATATGAAAGAATGCGTCAAGCTCGGTGTCGTGAATGTTCGTTCGGGCGGCGCTGGGGCCAGCCGGCCGCTTTCTAACGCGTCCGATGCGCCCGCGCAGGCCCACTTCACTTTCTATTGTACGACGACGTGACGACTTGCCTTATATTAATACATTTTAATTGGATTGACCGTAAAGCTCGTTCATGCCCCAAATAGAAGAAAAATCTAAATCAAGGGCAACTGCAAGAAACGGGAGAGAACAAAATAGTACGAATCGTAACAATGTAATTTATGTACAAGTATGAAGTGAGTAAAGAAACTCATCAATAAAACATTCGTCGGTACAAGCTAATATATTTTCAATACGCCCACAGACTAAGGTCAATGGACCATAATGAAAATTCAAAGGCTGCAGTATTGTTGGGTGGAGGATATTACGCAAAGATATTTCGTTCTCAGTGAACAAGCGCAAGTATGATGGTAAAACCCTGCGACTATTTGAATTTTAAAATCTAAAACGAGCGACGGATGAACGCATAACTCCGACGATAAAACCCGGATGAAGTCGGTCGAAAGCCATGCCTTTTCCGGAAAATTCCGCGTGTAACCAGTTTTAAAGCGATATTACGTCAGTCGGCGGAAGCCTTTGAAAAGTTTGAAGATGAGACCACGGCTTAGTTACTTATGTAGTTCGCATTTTACAAAGCGAGCAGAATTCAAATATTCTTTCATGCTGCTGTCTCGATAGTTTTTAAAATGGGTTTGAGTGTACGTAATCGCATTAATTTCAATTGTAAATATCAGTGTATCGTTCCCATTTTGTTCCTTTATTGTGGTCGCCCACTCGATCAATCGATGCGCTGGCGCGCGTCCCTACGTTGATGTCTTTTGCATGGCTATATTTGGATGCGCACTGAATGACTAACTTACACATAAATAATTACTGAGTAGATATTGGCTCGGCTCAGAGATGGAGGGGGAAGTATTTAGTGTTAAATAACTTGATAGGATAACTATCATCCAATATTATAAATATTTATATTAACTTCAAATAACTGTTCAATATTAGAAACTGTTAACAACGTCTTAAATAATCAGTTTCCTGTAAACAATGATCCCGTAAAGCGATCATAACCTAGAACGGAAAAAAACTGCATGTCCAAAAAAGTCGAGCACCGCTAGTCGAGCGAGCGGGACAGACATATCCGATATGACCGAGACGGGGGCAATCGCGAAAGTGAGAGGAGGCGAGCGGCGGAGCGGCAACGTCGCACAGTTACGTTACTAGCGGGGTAAACAATCGAGGATGATGTGACGGTGCGCTGCGCGTGCGACCGCCCCCGGCCGTGCACTTCGCTACTGCATTTTTGACGGATGACGTCAAAAGATGCGTTTTATCTCCGTGGGTGGGGAGGGGGAAGTTACTTGATAATAGATTTGCAGTTTACCTGCATACCATTATGCTCTCACTGTGCCCTCGAGTGCATATTTAGCATTAGAAATAGGCGCCTAAAAATAAATGTGTTTGTAAACAGTCTGCGAAATTTCATACGTGCCGTAATGCTACGAGTGTGTGGTGTGTGGCCGGTGTCGTCAATATTTTCGCAAATAAACGACAGTTACCACTGCCGCTGGACGCGGCGGCGGCTTCGGCAGTGCGTGTGCTCCGGCCACTCGACCACTTCCGTGAATGTCATCATTATTATGGATTGAGCGTGTCCAACTTATGTCACATTACTGTTGCTATGGCTTATTCTTTTTTTTTTGCTGAGCCGGCATGTTCTAAGATAATAATCTAGACACATCGGTGAGAACACTCTACGTCATAATAAGTAATAGTAAAGTTTACATTATCTTGGAATGTGTATAAAGGAAGCTGTAGATAAAATGTTATCTAATAATCGTCATAGTTAATTTTAGCAATGCGTTTCCCAGAATGATGATCCGATGAGTAAGAAGTACACCTCCCAAACTAATTATTGATTTTAGGTTGAGTGCCTCAGGAAAGAAGCCTCAACTACTAAAGTCACAGCAGGAGGAAGCGTAGGTGAGCGGATTCCTGTCCCCAAATTAGGTTGTCTTGATTCAACCGATATTATTATTGGTATTATGATAGGTCATGCTTTTGTTTTGCAGTAAATCTTATAATAATGCGGAAATGCAATCTAAAGAAAGTTGTACAAATAGGAAAACGATCCACTAAATTAATAACATATACAGGAGAATTACAAGAAACAATTACAATAATCATAAACAGAAGACATTAATTATATAAACATTGGCGCAATAAAGCGATAATATAGACAATATTTGCTGCGTTACGAACAACAGTTACCTGCTAGTGGTACCATCGCGCACACATACGTAAACACACAAACACACACACATACACACACTCGTAAACACACACACAAACATGTAGTGTACGCAATATAAACGGACGACATCGGACATACCAACACAACAAAAGTTTAACCAAGTTTTACTTCCCAAGAGTGGGCGTCACCAAGCAGTAACATACACTTACAATAACTTACTTCTTACTCTTTCTCACAAGAGGAGTGCGATAGAGATGGAGCGGTAGCACAGTTTTTATTCAAGTTGTCGTGATAAATTGTTACTACCTTTGACCTTAGAGTATATCAAGAGGTGCCATACCTACGAAAAAAAACTGCCTACCTAAACTTGGATTTTATGAATGAATGGAAAGCAGTATGGCGGCCTAGTAGGGAATCCAGTAAACTGTCGATAACTACTTATCGATATAAAAAGGGCACAGACTAAAAATTTATACATTTGAAAGAAAAAATTAAGTGATTAGCTTAAGTGGATGCCGATTATTTGTATTCTCAGGTTGCAGTGTGCTTATGGCTTTCTGTCAGACTTTCCTTGTGATAGCCGGAGTTTCGAATAATCCGCCCAGAAGGACGTAGAATCTACAAAGATTCTTTACAGTCTTTGAGTAACGATATATATATATTTAGTAGTACTCCAGGTACATAACACATTGGCACAAAAAAAAAAACGATTTGGACAAAAAAAAATCGAATTTTTATTTAATATTTTTGTTTTTTTTTTTTTGTAAAAAATGTTTTAGTATCTATTCATCAGTAATACCAGTACCATTATGCGATAGAATAATAAAAAGTCAACGGCATTTCAAAAGTCATTCACTATGTATGGAAAGTGGTCTTCGTTCTTTAAATATTTGGGAAAATATCGATAATTAAAATTCTATCACCGCATCACTAGCAATTTTATTTGACCAATCAGGTGCTACTACATCCCCACTACGTTGGAAAGCAAGATGAAGAATTGGCGTTTTCCTAATATGATTTTATGAATGAATTTCGTAGTAGCTTCACGTCTGTATATTTATGTCTATGCCTTTGACCCAAGATTAGTGACATACAAGTGTCATATTTTAGTTAGGTTTTGAACCATAAATTTTTTGTTATTAAATTTTACTAATTGCAGTAGCAATTATAGATAGAAAGACACCAAGATATCTACTTTCCCTTTTCCAGTACCTTTTTGATTATTAGTGAAACTTGGAGAAAATATAATAAAAAACCAAATCAGGTTCTTTTGTAAATAAATTACCAAACTACATTTCAAACCTCTCAAACATCCAGAGCAAATGAAATGAATACATATTCATGCAAGTAAGTATCAATGTATTCGTGCATACAAATATTTGAACAGAGCGGGAAATGAACTCGCGACCCCTGACGTAACAGTTAAACTCAACCGTCAAGGTTATTGATCATGATCACTTATAGACATTTACATGGTGATTATATCAATATTCAGTATGGTTCACAGAAAAAATAATTCCAAAACAAGGAAGGTATAATAAGGAAAATGGATCTGATTGATGTCTGTACATAAATGAAAAGATTTACATCCTCGTCGTACAGTCAACTACAAAAGTTGATTAACACAAAAACCATTTAGTTTTACATTGTTCACAGTTAATTTATAAGTATTTTTCTAATTTCCAAAGGACAGAGAATATTTTTCATGTTTTTTTTTATTAATTTATGATCGGTTTAACAGCTATGGTTATTAATAAATTAGTATTTGTTAAGCTACTTTTGTCGTTGACTGTAGAATATTGTATCTGCTTCTGTTTGTAAGTACAAGGGCAAGGACGGATATCACGCGACCATAGATAATAGATCTCGCATCAACTAACCAGACGGCTAAGTTGAAATGCTTCTTATAACTTCGATAATTTATTCTTTTTAAAGAGCCGTGTTAATAAAGGTAAGATTTTTTGTAGAAGGGTGGATTAAAGGAACTTTGAAAGTTGCACCCGTGAATGAAACGTTGAGACACGAGCGGTTTGTCGTGGTGTGGACATTATTTTGAGAAGAGATGATAACAATGTTGTTAGAAGATTCAAAGTATGAATGTAAAGGGATTCAAGAGCATCGACAGGGTCAAGAGGCTTTCGGGAAAATGAGTGGGTGAACCGATGACTTATGACAGAAATATACAGAAGAGAATGACATGTAATATCCATAAACTCACGCCTGTATTCCCCGAAGGGGTAGGTAGAGGTGCTAGCACCCACATTTCGCCAGTTTATGTTTAGGTCCCAATGTAATAGGTGGCGAGCCTATTGCCATTAACCGGGCACTTATAAACCTCCATGTCAAATAATTAGGTCAAGGTGACGGCAGGAACGTTTTTGCGTAATTATATGTGCTTTATTTTATCTAGTTAATATTATAAAAGCTTAAGCTTTTACCCGCGGCTCCGCCCGCGTGGATGTCGGTTATCGCAACCAAACACAGCCTATGTCCATTCTCAAGGTCTAATCTACCCTTATACCAAATTTTATCAAAATCGGTTCAGTGGTGAAAGCGTAACATACTGACAGAGTTATTTTCGCATTTATGTATGTATGGATTATAGTACATACAAACACAAAACAAAACTCGAATATCTCACTAAAAGGTAACACCAATAGTAGTAGAATGTTACATAAGCCGTAGTAATAAATATTATAATGAAAATTACGTTGTGTTATGTATACAGAATGAACAAAAAAATCATTACTTAGACTGTATAATATTAAAAAGTCTAAAAATCAACTTCCTTGAATAAAATTACATTTATTTATGGAAGGTATTTTATATACTTATAAGCTGATACGAGTACAGTGCCCTCGTGAGTGCAAGAAGTTGGTTGTACTTATAAAACTCTGGTAGCACTCGAGGTGTAGGTGTCAATCATGGGTTAGGGTACTATAACCATCCCGTACTCATTTGTCAAAAATAGCACAGACTAGGCACAGTGTATTGTGTTGAAGTACATCAGTCCCATGGCTTCAAATGTGGGCGGGAAACCGGTATACCCAAGCTCCTAACAAATTATACGAGGTACTATGTACAAATAATTAAATAAATTATACACACACATTGAATCAGTTTATTAAATTAGTTATTCATGCGTTCTATGATATACAAACAGTCTGTAATCTAAAATATCAATAAAACAAAGCCATCTAGCGAATGGAATTCAAACTACATCGTAACAAATGATAACAGAACCTGCATCGCGATATGAAAATTATATCAGTTGTCTCAACATACATCCTTGACTGCGGTCAGCTAGGCATGATCAATGATTACCTAAGTTAGACTGAAGACTTACACGGAATTTGTCATGTCAGTGCAATCAGTTTGTAAGTACAATACGAATTATTCCCGTCACACGATTATGGAAAACAAATCAATATTAGTAGAATAGGAGTTTGGTGTTGATGAACTTGCGAGTACGCTTATTAAGATAATCACTAGACTAAGAGCCACTATTTACATATAAAGTAAGACATACAAGGAAATACTCGATTTTGTAATACACAAGCGTAAGATAACGCATCAGTTATCACATACCGGTTATCGACCCATCAGAGCTCTGCACCTGCAGGCCGCAACTTAGGTAAGCACACTAGATAAACAAGAGACGCCATCATCTGTGTCATTGTCTTTGTTTGGTATTTCTCACATTATTGAAATATCATGCCAATAATCCATACTTCCATACTAATATTATAAATGCGAAAGTAACTCTGTCTGTCTGTATGTTACGCTTTCACGTCCAAACCACTGAACCGAATTTGATGAAATTTGGTATAAAGGTTAGATTAGACCTTGAGAAAGGACATAGGCTATGTTTCGCGGGCGGAGCCGCGGGCAAAAGCTAATTTTAGAATATAAATCAATACTATGAAAAGTATTCAAGTTGGTTGGGTTGGTGGGTGGAAGGATGGACACAGCGCATTGGTAAATGGAAGGTGGAAAGTGGCCAGATGAGCTGAAAGGAAACCCAAAATTGGGACATACTGGGTGAGGAAGGGAAGGACCAATTGCTATGGCCTATGTCCAGCAGTGGACTGCTTTCGGCTAATTGATGGAAACAAAGGAATTTGCATACAATCGTAATCCATACTAATATTATAAATGTGAAAGAAACTCTGTCTGTCTGTCTGTCTGTATGTTACGCTTTCACGCCTAAACCACTGAACCGATTTTGATAAAATTTGGCGGAGCCGCGGGCAAAAGCTAGTATCACAATAACTGTCAAATCGAGTGTTAAAAATGTTGTATAATGTTTGGGTTAGTATCTTTTTATTGCAATAGCCTTATCACATCTATCAGCTGTTCGTGAAGTTCAATGACTTGTCGTCGCAGCCGCAGTTAAAATTTCTAGGCAACCAATATGTCAATTTGCATATCACCCTGTATACATTCAAAAGAATCGATAGTTAACTTCGCTAAATCTATAATAATGATATCGCATGCGTTGCAGTATTAAAATGGAATTGTTATGTGGCAAACGCGTTTAAAGGCACGCGCCATGGTAGGTAGAGGTATATACATTTTAGAGGCCACAACGGCACTTGCGCATATATGCTCACATTTGCGCGACACCAAACACCTATGCAAATTCAATCCGTCAGTAAAACACCACTTAAAATTTTTGCCACATGAGGAAACCATCATTGTGGTTATTTATTCGACATTAATATGGAGTCGACAACTCTTTAGGCAAAGAGATATTCCGTGGACTAACAGTTGCAGTTTTTCAGTCAAATGAAAATTAGTTCAGCCGTTTTTGTAGGATTAAGTAACCAACATGTTACATGAGGCATTAAATGTGTGGGGTCCAAATTTAAATTTGTTTCTTTTTCTTAAATTTAGTTTAGGTCAAGGTCGTTCTGAATGACAAATTCCAGTCAACTCCGTCCAGCCGTTCCGCGAGATAAAGAACAAACAAACAAGCTTTCACATTTACAATATTAGTAGGAAGTCATTATCAATTCAGTCGTGGTGGTATTTCGATTTAATTACCGTATAAATTTGGTTACGAATGTTGAAAATTTGTGTGTTACGTCAGGATGTTAAAGGCCTGGTAAAATGGTACCTCGAGGCCGTCGACCAACCAATGGCAGCGGTGGACAACCTCAGGAAGGAGGTCGGCAGAAACTGTTACAAGTACGCCGACTGTCGAAAATAACGTGTCTTTACTAAAGGATATTAATGTCGATAGGACACTGAATCTGGATTTATTGGTTACGGAAAGATCTAAAACTAAATTAAAGAATTAAAAAACTAAAAAAAAACTAAATTAAAAATTTCCCTTTTCCTACAGGCCAGGGTCCTTTAAACGGGTCGTGAAAAAGCATCGAAAGAGAGCGCTGGCTTTCACAGACATCATGCTACTAATGAGTAATCCTAGCAGAAAACCTTTTTAATAAACCCCTTGCCCGACTAGAAAAAAAATGACACCTCACCATGACACGAAAATGGCACTAAATTAAAATAAAAGCTACGAGACCACAAAAGAGCAGATTACATTAATATTAAAAAGGTACAGCGTCCTTGAGACATCAGGATAATAAAATCATAAACATATGCTAATATACACAGTATGTACTAACCAGGTCAACAAGATATCTTGAGACAAATATGAATCGGAAAATTTATCATCCAGGAAGGTATGACAGATACTTTTTAAGAGGAATACTCTGCCAACTGAGCTACATCTTTCTAAGCTGAAGGCAAAGTCTTGGAAAGAGGGTCACCATCTTAAACATGTAAACATGTGCCACCATTGGCACTTAGCTTGACGGCCACATCAGATGCCTTTTCACGCCCCGCTTAAAGGACCCGAGACTATAGGCAGAAGGAAACACGAGAGCTGGCAGGGAGTTTCATGGACTAGTTCACACTTTCTTTCTAAGTGCGTCTTGAGCGACGTTTGAAAGAATTTACAGAAATTCATACGAACTACGAAAAAAATTAATTATAAACATTGTTTCTTGATTACTCAGCTATCTGTGTTGGCAGAGTAGGAGACTGTCACAGGTTCAAGCCTCGTCCGAAATTCTGATTTAAATTTATAGGATAATTTAGCACACTAATTGCTTCAAAATGTCATTAATCTTGAGATAAGTTCAGAGATCTACAATCAGACGGCTGCCTGTCAATGGTCGTTAGCGCTGAAGGGTAAAGGGTATGTTGGTAGGCAGGAGTGAGCTTTGCTGCTAACGGTACGCACGCGCCGCCCGCGGTCATCGACCTCGCCGACCTTACGTCTAGTCTAGAAATTTAAAGGTTTGACCTAGTTTTTTTAGACAATATGTATTTTAGAAGCAAGGTCTTCTAACAATCATTTACATAATATTCACAGTTGTTTAACCACGAAGGTACACAGAGGTGTAACCCCCCCGTGCAGACTATGAATGCAATCATGATATTGCCACTGCAAACCATCTTTCTGCCCTAAGTACATACTACGATGTTATTGTACATGGAATGTATCAATTTATTATACAGCATGATTGATTAATATCTATATCTAAACCGGATCACGTTAGAATACGTGAGATTTTTAAATCTAAACATAGAACTGCCATGTTCCTATATTCTACAATATTAAACAACATCTAAGGGATGATATGAGGTGGCACCCCTATCCATTAACCATCTTTAGGAAGAGACGTGGAAGCTCTTGAATACTACTTTGCCAGGAATCATCACTAAGTATTCAATCAATACTTTGAAATTAACCTAATTTCAATGGAATCTATCATCTATTGTTTCCCCCTACACTATTCCCGACGATTGCTTTTTTAAGCAACACTCAATATCAAAAGCAAGACATTATGTCAACGAGTAGACAAATATTATAATCTGGGCGGTTGAGGACGGCGACAACTCTGGTACGAGTCGACAGATTACAGATTCCGGCCAACAATCGCGAAGCTTTTATGCATACAAAAGGGACATTGCTAGAGTATTATATTGTTTGCATATGCTATTAAATTCACAAAGAATCGTTCGAGAGGAGTTAAAACGTCGAGAAAAGGCGGAGAAGAGTTTTTTACTACACAGCAAACAAACGGTTGATGATGAAAAGCTTTTTTCTGAAAAAACGCGAGACACCCGTTTAGTGACTTATGACCCAAAGTAATTTTTTGCACATTGGCAGAGGCCTATGTCCAGCAATGGACTGCGGCGGGCTAATTGATTGATTGAATTTTTCACCAGGCACCGGATCGATGGGGACTTTGTTTGTTACGTAAAGAGAGGCAATAAGAGAGTAAAAAGTGGAGGTTACAGTTAAAAACAGACTGAAATCTCACGCTGTCTCTCTCTCTCACACACACAAAGTGGCGTCAAGCTGATAGAGACAATAACCTTGTAATTACACCGAATCTAACGAGAATATTCTCTTATTTATGTGAGATGCAGTTGGGCTTCAATCTTTGGAAAACAACATTGTTACATAAAGTCCATATCCGGGAGGTACTTTTCCGTCCAGTATGGAAAGTGGAAACTCATCAACAAAACATTCAAGACGGTCTATTCAAGTCACCTCGCAACAACAGGTTAGATTGAAATATCTCGTGTCAGTCGCTCAGATAACGCCATCTCTGTCACTCGCAGAACATACCTTCTCACGCGTCGAAACCTCAGGCTTATGGTGACACGTAAATAAAACTACGTGCACCATTTAGCAAGTGGCGCGCAACAAACACTGGAAAGCAACTGCCACGTTTAGCAACTGGTTTAATTGAAAGATTATGATAATATATCCGTGAATACGTTGGTTTGGGAATGAGTGTCCCATAGTTTTGCGACTGAGGCGTTAAACTAGTATGTGGTCCTGTTATTGGCAATGAGGTTACTGTGATCTTTGAGCAGAACTATGAAAAGAACAGATTAGGGGAGGAGTACTCCCATACGGCTGTTCCCATTATCATACTTACAGTTAAATATAGATCGCAACAGTCAAATTTGACGTATCGGCTGTTTAAATTCAAAACATGGTAACTGATTTTTTTGCGCATCGCGGTATAATTTTATTTTCCGAAATTGGTGTGAAATAGGAGTTCCTATGTTTTGAATTTAAACCGCCGAGCACTTTATCCGTAGATGCGATCTAGCTTTAACTGTCAGTATGTTATTGGGAACGGCGGCGGTTAGTCGACTCTCTTTCAGAGGCTGAATATTAACTGTTGGATGGAAAGGTACCCAACTTGTAGTAACTTCGTGTTTGTAAATAAAAAGGGAAATGGATCCTTGTACCTTGCAACTAAAAAATACAGCAAGGGGTTTGGAAAAATACAGGTAAGTGAGGAGCTTTGTATTTTTTTGTCTCCATTTAACAATTAGTTGGCCAAACGGTTCATGAGAAAATGAATAAAAATAAAAATAACTTTTTCTTTTAAAATGTTATATTGTCATTTAAAAATAAAAAATTCGCACGGTTTTATAAGAATAAGCGGGCAAATTTTTAGTTATATCTTTACCTTTTGATCACGATAACCACACCACAAACATGTTCACAAAGCTGTCAAAATTATTGTTCATCAGACCTCTTTCCCTTTGCAGTAGGCCGAGACCATGTTTTCACTTATTTACGATCCTGGCACAGACCTTTCGCTCCTACTATTGGGGTAAGTCGCGATTCCTCCCGAATAATTTTCGGCTATTATAAAAAACCGGGGGCAATAGCGTCTATGTCACTGATTGCGGGTATTCATGACCTGGCCTTTCCTTAAATAGATACTTGTATAGGAAAATTATAAGCCCGTCACCTTCAAGGATGTTCACAATGTTGACATCCATATGCGTCATGGAAACTTTAAATTCTTATCACACCATTAAGTTTGACCACTGTTAACTCAATAACTAAGAGGATCTTTTGGGGTTACCATTGTTAATACATATAGTGAAGTATTTATGTAGCAAATATGCAGTCTACTTGATCTACTCAATGAACACTATGGAAAATTTCAAAATGTTTAAGGAAAAACTAACGACTTGCCCTGGGTTTGCATAAATGCAATTTGATGCCCTGTTCTACAAGTTTATTTAGGACTCTCTAATCTAAATCTTCTATGGAACTGTCGTTTGGAAGATGATAGTTGAGAAACAGACAAGAGACGTAAAAGTGACCAAGAATTGTCGGTTCAGTTAAACATACAACAACATACTACTTCTTCGACAATATATAGTACACAGATCCGAAATATAATACAATATTCCGTAGCAACACTGGCATAACGGGATTTCCCGTTAGAATTGGTAGCCACCAGACTGGGGAAGCACCTCTGCTCTACCAAATACTAAAATTAGGTAACTTTACGCAGTGGTATTTTTGCTCGTAAGGGTAAAGAGCTTCTTGATGCATTCTTGCAATATAGATGGATAATGCAAGAATGCATCAAGAAGCTCTTTACCCCTATCTTGATAAATAATGTGCACGTCTTTGCTTTTATTAATTGATAATTTTATACAATCACATCTCTGTTTTGTGTAACGTCATATTTTGCGAGTATTAATGGGCTTTATGGACGTCTTTAGGTTCAATATTACGTGATTATCTTTTAGTCTAGAGAATATGCAGACGTGAGCATAAATACTAGGCAACAACTCCAGTATGCGTCTACGCATTACTCAATAAATAAATACTTATTATGTATGTGGAGTGTGGACATTCCATTTTGTCAATTAAACTAAATAATATCGTCGCGCGACGTGCAACAGTTTCGTATTTCATTGTCAGTTGACAGTTAATTTTGTTAGTCATTTGCAAATGAGGTCAGCATCGTAAGGCGATGCATTGATATGGAATAGGCATAATTATGTGATTTTACGCCCAAGAATGATCGTGAATAACTGATTTAAAATGAGTTAAGGATATGGTGATTATGTTATTGAACTGATAGTGATGCCAAAAACTGAGGGTTAGTTAAGTTAGTAGTAGAGTAGAGAGAGAAGGGAGTAGAAGTAAGAAAGTAAGAGAAGTTAACATTAAGCAGGATTCTCACTGAAAATGGACTGACTGAATCATCTCTACTACGCGGCTACGGGGTAAATAGACTACCCGATTGAATGGATTTCCACCAAATATGTTCGAGGTAACATAATAGGAAAAAAATCGTATTAGGAAAAAATCCTCAAGGTTTCCAGCATTTTCTTAGTCTACCTCAGCGAAGGTTTGAAGGAAAGGGCAACTGAGTGAGGTATTTTTAGACATAAAAGAACCGAGAGATGTTTGCGAACGACGCGGGCGAGGTAAATGTATAAGAGTGTATGAAGGTACCTTGCAATACCGTTTTCATAACAACCGTCTATAAAATCTATTCCTACCATGCATAACTATCATAATCATCAAGTGTACGATATGACATCATAGTGATATTAAAATGATCTCTACTAAAATAGTTTGCATTAAACAAAACAAACAGATTTGAATAATATCAAATGAGGCCGCAAACGACATTTAGTATTATTTTTATGGTACACATTCGAATTAAGGTCTATTTTAGTAATCAGGAAGCCATTTGAATAAATTAACAGTCACAATTAAATCCGTCTGCTCAAAAAGGTTTATATTTATGATAAAAATAATATGACAGCAGAACTTGTGTTTTATTTTGATATGTAGTTGGAAATGCAAATAGGTGACAAACATATCTCGATTCATAACAATGTTTGGGGTCTTTGTCTTAAGCATGCTGTAGGGATTGAACCCACAACACCCTGACAGTTTGCCAGATGGTCACATTGAACTATGATGTAAATCCAATACATAAAGCCTTATTTATGGTCTCCAGCCTATTTATTGCGTATGTATACATACTAATATTATAAATGCGAAAGTAAATCTGTCTGTCTGTTACGCTTTCACGCCTAAACTACTGCACTGATTTTCATGAGATTTGGTATAGGGGTAGAGTAGACCTTGAGAAAGGACATAAGCTATGTTTGGTCGCGATAATCAACATCCATGTGGGTCGAGCTGCGGGCAAAAGCTAGTCTTCTATAAACACGAATAAAATGTAGCACGCTCATAGTTAAATAGTCATGTTGTCGATTTAAAATAATATCATAGAAAATATGATCATAAAATATCTTCTCATTACGGCAAACCTGTTTTAAAACATTCATACTTCATGTACTAGTAAGTACATAGTTAACAGACAAGAAACGTTATACACGAAGTTATGTGTTACGCATGTATAATAAAACAGCGCAGTAACGTAGCGAAACTTGTTTTGAGTGAGACGAGGGCCAAAACTTGCATGCGAAGTGTCGGACGACTACGCCCTACAATCCGTAACAACCAAAGCTAATCCTGTACGCCGAAGAAAGCGTTTTGCTGGCTAAACAATGTTAAAATGTCCGGGCATGTTCGCACGCACTGTCATAAGTACTACATGTTTACACAATAAAAAATATAGGTCACTTAGTACTTTCACGTTTTAAGACACTTACGGACAGGACGACAGGGCGGGAGTTGGTTTACAGAGTAAATTTACTCGCGTAGAAAATAACCTTTAGCCAATAAAAGCGAAAGTGGAGCACAAGGCTAGTGAAGACTTGTTTTTATCGATCGACATAACGCAGAAACCTGAACGCGTCGAGTTTTCAATCAGTATGATATGACTATATGTTCTTTTGACGTGCATTTGTCTTGATATAGACGGAATTGCTTGTTGATGTTAGCTTTCGAGTGATTGCTAACGTGCGAAATTTCGATTACAAAAAAAACAATGTTTTTTTTCTTATTTTATACCGTATTCGTCGTATCTGCTCCGCTCGACGGATTGCAATAAAATTTTCCTATGCCAAGATGGGACAAAGTGCAAAAAAAAAATGTGCTTGACGTCTTCAATAGTGATAAAGATAATGCTGTTTACGAACGTTTAAGAATTAAATAAATAAAATATCTTGGTCTCACGTATCAACAGAAAAACAGCTGTATTCAATTCGTTACACGTTATAATTTATTACAATATTAAATAGTTTGTCATTCTGTGAAACAGATATTAAAATTTGTAGCATAATAATCTGTTGAATATGTCCAGGATAGGTGTTGGTGTCGAGTGACCGAGCATCGAATGTGGGCCGGGCACAGAGCACTTCTGTTATCTTGACCCACATATCGTGACCGCGGTCGCGGCCAACCCGCGTTGACGCGATTGTAGCGGAAGACCTTAATTGCCTTCAGATGGAAAACTTAAAATTCCGGACATTATAGAAACCGTGCATTTTGTTAGAAGTTTCGCCTTGTAGAAAACTAAGGTAAAAGCTATTTGAGAAAGAAAGTAGGCCATATTGGAAGCACTCTCGTCGGTTGAATGGGGGCGAAATATCAAGTCACAAGTTTAGCGGTACTACAAATTTCCGCTACGATATGATGTATAAAGCAATAAGATGATAAACGATTCAGTATCATCTCATTGCGATAATATGAATCTTAAGTTGAAGTTTAGCATTGGCTTAACTACCGAATAAACGAAATAAGAAAGCTCGGAACGTTTTCCTCGTGAGTGTCATACAAACAAAACCTTGACCCAGAATGAGCACATAACAACAAGAGGAAAAAGACGTCTTATGCTGACAAGATCCCATCCAATGATGTCATGTCATCTTAATACTTAACTGGTTATCTTCAAACAAAAACTCATGACGTTATGTTTATAAAACCAATATTTAATCCATAAAATTAACAAACAATAAAATTTCATAATGAACTTTCTCGAACTAAATTTTGAGGAAGTATAGCTATAAATTGATAATTAAAATATTCGTGAACCTATCATACTAAAATATTTCAATGTCTTGAAATATTTTTATAGATATTGAATTTTATTTTTAACACGGCCCCTGTTTGGCAAGGCCGTCAAGTCATTTGGAAGGTTTATACGTCAACTTGTAAATATTTAGGTCTCCAGAGAGGCGGTTATGTGGAGAAACAAACGGAGTGGGTGGAACCGCATCGATTAAGGACAATGGAGTCCGCCAAGGACGAATTTGCTAGCCTTCAATGGCCGGCCTCGACATCGTGGAATGCTCCTTTTATTATGTCCAACATGTAATTAAGTTCTCTTTAGCAAAATTCAGCGTCTCTTGTTATTCATAATTTCATTTAAACAGTATTAAAAACCATCTAAAAGTGGATGCGGTAAAAGAATTGGGTCATAAGCCCCATAACGGTCTTAGTAATGAATCTGGTAGTCGTAAAATTTAAAACATGGCCTTGAACGATGTCAACAAATATACAGCTGTATGTTTGAAATGAATTTTCGCGAGGAAAAATATTTTGCATATTGTTAATCATGTATAGCTGCATTTTCTTGGAAAATAATATTTTTCCCCTGTATAAACCCATGAGTTTTCCGTCTGTCAGTAGCCAAAGGCGGCATTCATCAACACGTCATTGTATTGAACGTGCGTATGTAAATGCATTCGTCATTACCATTACTCTTGAAGATGACTTTATCCATAATTATTAACAGTGCAATAATTTATGGCGAGCTTTTGTTTGTTCTGTTATTGCAGTAAGTTTATTCCGCCTATTGAAATACTCGTTTACAGTGTTGAAGTAGCGTGAGATATGGTCGCCACAATATTTGCTTATCACACATGATAATGCGGTATTATGAAGCGGTCGGTTGCACTGTAAACAACTGTTTGATTGGTTGCAAAACAAATAGTAACTAGCATTCAAGTGGCTTTTTTGATAAATGCTTTCGGTTTTCACTCACATATTTAAGTTAATATGTTTATTTATCTTTTGAACAATTTAAATAAAAATGCGGAAGTAACGTTAGCGGTTAAGTCATCGGCCTCGCAACGCTATCAAATATATTGCCGAGACGTAAACCAACTTTATATCACAGGTTTATCTTTTAGCATAGTGAGAGGGGAATGCTAGTAGCAAGGTTTTACTAAAAAGTCTTCCTAAAATAAAATTCAACGATATTGTCACGACAAACAAAAAGGTTAACTGGCAGACGGGAGGCGGAGGGCCAGGTGCTATGACGTATATTGGGATAGGTATTACGTCAAGCATTGGATTGCAATAGATTGAACCATTTGAGTAAAATCTTTATACTTTGTGGATAGCACAGTGAAAAGATTAATAAATTAAGGGTTATCGCTGCATTTAGTAACTGACAGCATTTTACAAGGCACGTGTAAAATGGTAAGTAATTTTTATGACCTCTGAAAGGTTCCAATACTAGAGATGTTATATTCGCTCGATGAGATTTGCAGCTGGGGGACGGGAGAGGTGATAGAGAAAGGGGAACGGGTAAAAGAGGGCAGGTAAAATCTCTTGCCTTCAAACCGTACAAAATACGACTATTTTTTTAAAATGTTAAGGCATAAAATTGATTGTACTAGGCGTAAAATTTATTTTACTATAACATCGTAAGTAAACATTTATTGTCAGACGCGTACGCAATGCAATAGGAAGAGAATAGTTGCGCAAATATCTACAACAGTGTTAAAATTCACTTCAGTATTGAAAGGTTTTATCAGTCAAGATACTACTGCGAATTTGGTTGTAATTGATACCAGAAATGAAACAAAACATTAAAAATATCAGTGATTACTCCGAATCATCTCTACACGTGACAGTATCAAAGAGAGAGTGTATAGCAAGTACGTGTCTTATCTACTTGATAAGCCTAACTTAAAGTTTTGGCTTGATTTAGTAATAACTTTCTTGCTTTTGTTTTTAAAATTTCTAACAGAACATCAATGTGTATAGAGAAATTTCAGGGGTCCTTAATCCTTCGCCTCATTAAGCAGTGTTGCCGTTTTAATTGTCCGTGAAATGTATCATAATAGGAGCATTATCTTATCAGCTTACGCCCTATTATCATAGTAAATGTCTCTTTCCTGTTATACAGATACAAAATGAGATAGAAGAGGATAAAATATGATATAGATAAGTGTTACTTTCCTATTCCAAGACCACCGGCGAAGAATTCGTATACCTGTACATTTTAAGAATATTTTTGCATATCTAATTTTATTAAAACGAAATTATCACCAGGTACAGCCCTATCATGCATCACGGTGACACTTGGATTCCATTGTATATTGCTTGCACGAACACGTCATTTTCAGACGGATTAAACGTCATACTTTTGTGACTTTACGGCGCCCTCCAAGCGGTTCTGAACCGAGTTTATACTCAATAACATTTAGCATACTCAGACAGCATTTTTCACGCAATCTCATTGTTTGATTGGCTTTTACAAGGCCACGCGCAAACTAGTCAAAATTGTTTTTTAAGTATGCTAATAATTTCTAATTGTGGTAGCCGATATCGGCGTAACCACCGTTCGGACCTTGATACTGTATGACAATACGATAAGTTATCAAGTACCTAGTAGATAACGACCCCCGCGACATTTCAATACTAGGTTGTTGAATTGTATTACTGTACTCTATTTTGTAAACCATTTTTTGTTCACCATCCCTGTTGTTGAAGGAGAAATTACAGGTCAATACAGGGTTGATATTTTTAATACCCATCGTATTCCAAGGTATACGTAAACTTGTAACTGCGATTTAAAATAAATATCTTACTTTAAAATTTGACATTGCTAGGGCGTTTGTTATATTATAAGTTACGTCTTTGGGAAAATCTCCGTGCGTGGTTTCATTAATAATAATACGATAAAAACCATCGAGCAACCACAACTCACTTGTGTTTCTGTAAATATGCTGTACACGCACGTCAAGTAACGTAACCAGTTAATACGTAATTAAAATACAATAAATTTATTGTGAAACAGCGCGCTCCGATTTACGTCATCGGACTGCTACTAGACATCTAAAAACGTATAACAATGGAAATGTCCACTGCGTTACATTTTCATTACAGCTATAAGGTTTAAATTCACATGTACATGTAACCAGCAATAAGCCATTGATTTCTACAGGTCGATTTTTGCGACCTTGGGCCTTAGAGAACACGGTATGTGTAGTTGTTTGTATCACTGTTAACTTATTCACAAGACATCGCCATTTTCATATAACAAGTTGTTTCATCTTGCTTCCAATAGGATGAAAGTGAAAATTTCGTGTATAAAACGCCCTGAGGCCGAGAGCTAACTAACTACATACAATTTTACGAGTTTTCTTACGATAATTTACGACTATAAAAAACCAGCGAAGCGTTTGAAAATCATAACGGTTTGTTGTTATTTATTAGAAGAATTACATTGAGTAGATGTTTATTGGCTACTTTAGTTTTGATATGTACTTAACTGACCTAAAGTAAAAAAAGAAACAATGGCCGCGGGTTGGAATTATTGTTTACATCTTTTTGATACTGCCTGCCATTCGGACAATTACATTGCTAATGGACACAGGTCAGGTTTAATTAGCGAAACGATTTGTGTTGCCGGAACAGAATATGTAGTAGCGAACACGTAGGTTGGTAAGTACATACTTTTTATACAGCATGACCTAGAAGAGAGGATTCATAAGTGGAGGCAAGAGCACATTCAGGATAAAATTGAAGTCGTGCTCGGTTTGTGAAAGAGGGTTATAAGGGGGTGGAGCCGAGGTCGCAGGGGCTCGTGTGTCGGGTTCGTCAAATGCCATGAATAACTTAGCACTGAATTTCGTCACTCAATGGAAATCTCGGTTAGGTTGCTTATGAGAATAAGAAATATGAGAAAACCTTTTATCTGAGCTTGATGATTTGTAAAGAAGACTTTGTTTTAAAACGTAGTCATGACCGGTAATTTGCTATTACTTGATTTTTTTAACAATACATTATTACCAGTTGTAATGGACAGACTAATGCGCTATGAGTTATTACTGCTTCAAGGGTAAACAGTAATCAAAACAAAGTCACATTTATGACATACTGCGTATGACTGTACTGTTTAAGGTAAATGATAAACAGGTAAAGAACAAAGGGGGACGTCAACTAGCTAGATAATGACGGTGCACGCGAGTGGTGCCTGGGCGGAGGCCCGCTTATGGGAAAGTTACAATCATTACGACCATTCATAAACGGTTGAATGAGCGCAAGCAAGACGCCTGCGCGGCCGGTCGAGTGCGCGCGCGCACCGACCCCGCGGGTTCCGCGACATCTGTAACACCGTCGCGCATACCTTAATGTCACCAGGGCCTAGGTAAGGCCAATAAAATTTTACAACCCGATAATAAACACGTATAATGTATGTGTACATTTAATTAGAAACAATTAAACGATTGCAAGTTTATTTGCGCAATGCTCGAATAGTAAAGTGTATTGAACCCGAGTGCGACACCTAGTAGCCCCCGATGCGTCACCGATCGCCTAACATGAGCGAGAAAAAATTCCACGCGACAAAAGCAACGATGTCCGCAAACGACGCATAAATAATTAGACAATAAGCAGGCAGGGCAAGAAATCGGTAATTTGTATCGCGTCGAGATAGGCGGAGCGCAGAGGGAGACGGGTGCAAGCAGGCGCGCGCCGCCGCGGAGATATGGCAACGCGTCAGGTGGAAGTGGCGCCCGTGCTGTGCTCGCTTCTCGCGAGGACGACCGACCGCCCGCCGCCCCGCGCCGTCACCCGCTAATCCTCACCCGAACACAATCTGATAAAATTCGCGCCAGCTATGAACATTACGCAAAGCTACTCAACACTACAACACTGCGATAATGAATGACCCGGCAATATTTTTTACCTCGCACATAATTATTACCCCTCATATCTTGCTCTCGTGTCGCATTATCGAATGGTACGAGGCGAAAAATGTAATAAGAAAGTTATTTCATCAAGCTGGCGAAACTAGTCTTGCGAACGCATTACGGTCCGCGTTACGGCCAGGTGAATTCAAAATGACCTCTATGGGCCGGTGGCTTTTTGTGGCCTCGCTCGCCGAATGCGTTGACATTTTGTGGGTTAGCAACATGACATGACTCCGTACTATAGCGAGAACGATGCCAGGATGACTAACGGCCGGCCGTCATTAGCCGCCTAAACGTAAATTGTTCCATACAAAAACTTTAACGCAATAGATCGATTCAGTAGCCGTAGCGCAATAAGGTGATTTTTGTATATCAGCGTCCTAACGATAATCAGATCGTCTACTCGGACGTGGACTCATTATTTAGGTGTTCCTAAATATGCAAACAAAGACCTAAGAACAATAGTGCGCAATACTAGCATCACGTAAATCGTAATGATTTCGAAAGAAAAGTACATACGAGTTCTTTCATCAATGTAAAAGTGACTTACCAAGGCGAAGAAGTTTGTGTGGCAATCCTCGAGACTTGCACCGTTTGTTTGGTGATTTTGATGCGTCATGGTAGTCCGGGGCACTTCATTTTCAATTCACAACACTAAAAACAGGTTCAATCTTAAAGAAACCACTCAAAATCTTAAAATCATCACCGACATTTAGTGAAGTTTTCACCTTTCAATGGCGACTGGAAAATGGCGGATAGGAAACAACAACCCAAGCCGACAGTGCTGCCGTAAGCGGCTACTGATAGAAACTGGATTCGTCCAGAAATTACACAACGTTCCGATACACGCTTGGAAAGGAGTGTTCTTTTATTAGATTTTATTTATTCGGGATATTCGTTATAGTTGATAATGTGATAGTATATATTTAGAATAAGTTAGTAATACTAATTATGTAATTATCATTATAATCAATTATTGCTTTGTTAATTATTTATTGGGACATTTCCAAGAATTAATTTATTGAAAGACAAAACAATTAGAACAGCTTAAACGTGAACTGGAAAACAACTACTGTCAAAAATATATAAATATTGCAAAAAAAAAAAAAAAATTGTATATGTATAAGTCCTTATATTCAATATAAATGTAATTATTTCTCTTTAATATTTACTCAGCATTTCATTATTTAATCAAACGTAGAAGTTGTTAGTGATAAATCACATAGTTTATCATGCTGCGCAACCTATTGATTACAACACCATGCAAACAATTACAGGTTATTTTTATTGTACATACATACTTCACAGTAAGAAATGAATCATTTATAAACTTATTGCTATTTAATTATTTTCAGATAACGATAGTGAGGCACAAACAGAAGAAGGTACCTAAAATAGACAAGAAGTTCCAAGCGGCAGCAGAGTCCTTGGCTGCTAGAGGGTAACCATCTTTCAGTTCAATATTTGAGTGATTTAAAGCTTTTAATTTTTGATCTGAATCGTAATTCCATGCGGGCCGAACCACAGTATTCATCGCAGGATAAAGGCCTTTCCCAATGTGCATCACAAATTGATTATTCTTCTCTTTTCATTTTATCTCAACACATTTCAATGCATCCTAGACCTTAGCTACTCATTTATAAGTGTACAAATTTCGTCATAGCTTCCTCCGGCCCACGAAGCCATGGGACCCACCAGCCAACATAGAGGAGACTATCAACAAAATCTGCGCCAACAATGGCTTAAAATCAGACTCTTCGTTTGAAGCCCTGGAAACCAAGTTTGCAGTCCTGAAGGCTTGCTTTGAAGAGACTGGATATGATGTGCCTAACTCACAATTACATTCAATAGAGTGTGTTGGTATGTTTTGTTTCTTGTAAAATATAATTATTTAGTTATTTATTATATACTTTATTGTACACCAATTACAATATTCATAGTATGGAATAAGAGCAGTAAAAAGGGTGGCCTTATCGCTTTACGTATTTTCTGCCAGGCTGGTTGATAAAGATATAATTACACCCCATGCACGATGACCTAAAAAAGAGGCTAAAGGTGAACAAAGAAGCCCCTATCCATTTTGCTATAGCTCAATTCACATATCTTGGACCTAAAATGTGCTCAAGACGCGCAGTACACTTTTCTTGGATGTATTTTGAAGATAGCATGGGGTGCTTCTGTAGTGCACAACGCCAAATTCATCAAGTCTAGATTATTATAAAACAACTAGCTGTTGCCCGCGGCTCCGCCCGCGTGGATGTCACTTATCGCTAAATTAAGATGTAAGCTATCCTATCTCTCAAGTTGGATCGAACTGCACATGGTGTGCGAATTTTATTATAATCGGTTAAGTGGTTTAGGAGTCCATTGAGGACAAACATTGTGACACGAGATTTATATATATTATTATACTATATTATATTATATTATATATATTATTTAGATCTGTGTGCTCCAGTGCCTTTTATATTTCGCTATTTCGGTCCAAGATAAATAAATCAAGCTATACACCCAAATTGTTAAGTGTCATAATTACCAATACAGTCAACAATCATTATCTTTGAAACATGGAGAAGGAAATGATAGCGGAGTTGTTGCAAGGCAATCGAGTCGCATGCCATCCAAACGTCAAATGGACTCATTCGGTAGGAACATTACACCTATGACGTCCTTCGACTTTTGACACCCCGCGCGTCTCTCTTCCCACCCGCATTCGGCGACGCGTTTTTATTAGAAGAAATATCAATGGGGCATCTCCGTTACCTAATCATATTCTGTCCTCCGTGCATTGAAATCTGTGAAATATTGCCTATAGACACCATTATAGTCAACATAATGTTAACATATTAGAGCAAATCGAGCAAAGAGATCAATCCTTGATCACATTTACCAAAAGCATTTTTTATTTGGTCTTTATTTTAATTGGCTGCTTTTATCTATAAAGGACCCCATCATATCTTTAAACATAATACAGGAACAATAATATAGAGAGCAAATATAAATGAAATTTCAAAAATTTCAAAATTCAGTGCTCAAATCTATTGCAAATGCTCCATGGTTCACTAGAATGGATGAATTGCACAAATACTTGAATATTCCTACAATAAAGGAGGAAATTGTCAAAACTACCCAGTCATACAAAGCCCGGATCACTCACCACCAGAATAGACTAGCACAGAGTCTCGGCAATCAACTGGGAACAAGACGGTTAAGAAGACTGCACACCTGGGATAACCTCTGAAAGAGTTTAAAAAGAAGGCAGCCTAACAGTGGGAGGGCATGCCTAACACGTCAAGCATCTCACAAAACAACTGCTTATGGTTTAAACTGAAACCGATCGCATGTTTTGACCAAAATAAGAAAAAAAAAAAAAATAAATGAAATGAATTGATTCACTGTTGAACCACCAGAGCAAAACGACATAGCTTCATAGCCTCTTCTAACAGTATTATATGCAAGCACATATTTTTAGCTTTTAGGAATCCTTGTACACTACACAATTACTTACCTACTAAATTTTCGTATGTCAATTTTTTTTCAGATGATCTAATAGACTTCTACAGCACACCAGTAGACAAAGCTACACCATATGAGGCACTACAGAAAATGGAGCTGCCAAAGAACTTGCATGTGCAACCTGATTACGTGAGGTTTCACCCAGGTTAGTAAAAAAAAAAATATAATTAATAACTATGACATATTTTCCAGTGGTTCCACATATAGGGGATACTCCTATAGCTAGCAACTGGACACTTTTACCGTTGCACTGGTACTCTGTTAAAAATCAGTTCAGTAGTTTTTGTATCCATGGAGAACAAACATTTCCAATGATATAATAGTATAGATAGATATTTCATTAAGTAAAATCCCATGATACAGTCAAAATAGTATTGTGCATTTACATAGATTACTAGCCTATGCCCACAGCTCTGTCCGCGTGGATATCAGTTATCGTAGCTTTCAATCACATCCCTGGTTCTTCTTAACAAATTGCCACAAACTTACATACAATTATAAGTCTGAGTGGCATCAAAATTTGTTTCGTAGTTTTAACGTCCATCGCTTGTTTAAGTATGTACATATTTTCATTATCTCATTAAACTGTTAATTTCAATTCCAGAAAGAGATACCATGTTCGGTGGGATATCAGCCTTCCCCAAGAGTTCCACCATAGTGTCTGGGTTGAAGACAAGGAAGAAGTACGAAGGTTACGAAGCCAAGAGATCCTGGCCTTAATTTTGTTTTAGTTGTATTTGTAACATGTATAGTTTAGTTGTTATAAAGTTACATAAATTTAACATAATTTAAAAGCATTGTTTTATTATTTTTTGCTAATGTTAACAAGTTGATGAGCTAATGCAATTTTTTGACAATGTCCGCGGGTTCGTTTCCCGCTTAACGTTAGTTAACGTTAGAGTGCGGTACCCTAGTACTATAATCTATTCTGTGGCGGAGCCCGTTAATGTGCACATTAACTAGGTAATCTGTAGATTACCTGATACGATCAGTTATAGTGCTAAATTTTTGGTTAAAAAACTTATTTTCGCACTTTACCTATGTAGTCTGCAGATTAACGCATGGTGAATCGTTACAGTGCAGAAGGCGATTACTTTTTAGTAGTATCACAAAGCAACCCGCGAATACTAACCTAATCTATCAAGAAGGGACCAACTGCCCACCGTCATATGGACATCGTCAGTGGTTTTATCGGACTCGAACTATCTAAAACCGCCCGCCGCCGTATCGGGCACTTTAGGCTGGGGTGCAAATTGACCCAAAAAAACAATTCCCTCGCAATCCGGCTGACAGTGGGTTTGTGCCTCTTTGACTTTGAGAAGGCCCCCTCAAATGTGGAAACCACGATGTCCCCATCTTGCCCCCGTCACCCCCAGGCCTGCACTCGAAGAATCCATCCGTCCCCTTATTACTTCTCCACTGTGCCTGTGATTAGTAGGTTAATCAAAAGTATATACTACGTGGAAAGCTTCCAAGCAACCCTCAAAAAGGCAACTTCCACTTCAATTGGACCATATAGCGGCTCCCCTACCTTGAATCCTCCATTGCCCAAAGAAGAAAAATTAACAAGGTATGTTTAATAACCAGTGATCAAATTACCCATGTATTCCTTTAAAGTTTCATTTCATGATAAAATATAATGAAATATATTTAAATAAAATTCCAATTATTTCGCACGCTTCGGTCCGCAGAAGTCGCATTGTCTGTAAATATTTCCGAACGTTTAAAATATGACGTTGATCTGACAGATGAAAGTTCAGTCAGTTCAGTTTCGACTTTTCGAGGTTATTGTTTTCCAACTGGAACTCCGATCTACATACGAGATTATGTATTTGTTTAATTAATTTGCGAATGATTTAGCGAAATGAGATAACCGTTCAAACATGAACGCCCTGCTGATATTGTGCTTCATATTTATTTTTATTTACTCATGTGTGTCGTGGTAAGTGATCGATAGTACGATGACACCGCTATTTTTATTATTGTTTTGTGTTTTGTTTACTATTTTGGTAACATATGGATATATTTTTAGGCTGTTACCGACTCTACTGGCATGGCTGTTTATGAGAAAGTACAATATAAAACTTAAGATTGGCAGAATCGCCGTGCCCAAGTTAATATTGAAAGATGTGAGCCTATCGAAAGATAGATATTCTATTGTAAGTTACGTCAATTTAATTATCACTCTGTTTAGAGCTAATTAAAGTGTGTGTGCGGTGAGCGGAGACCCTGATATACTTGGTTTCATTTGTTTTCTTTTAAACTTCAGTTTCTAATTTAAAATTATAACGAAAATTAAAAAAAAATGTTGTCATTAACTTTCTAAAGAATATTTCTATAGAACATACCAAGATTACCTCACCAATTAGATTTGTTTTGATTCTTGTTCATTATAGTTAGACACAATACATACGTCTTGACAAACAAACCATCAATATGAAAAATGTTCTTCAAGTATTTGCTTATTTTTAGCACATCAACGAAATATCTTTTCAAAGCAGTTGTTTTAACTCCGAGATTAACAAGCTGGTCTCTGTAGTCATCCGAGGGGTGGAGATAACTAACAATGTGGAGGAAAAACGGAGTGTGGTGGTGGAGACCATCCTTAAACCTTTACTCTCCAAACAGAACTCAACCTCTAGAGAAGGGTTTGATGATCTGGCCACTAACCTTAATAATTTGGAGAGTAGTCTAAACGCGCTAACACCAAAGTTGTTGGATTTCCGGGATAAAAAGCTACCTCCTAGCTTAATAATGTTTGCACAGGTAAGTCAATCAAACACTTAGCCCACTGCAGTCCACTGCTGGACATAGGCCTCTCGCAAGGTACAAGATGTCACCAGATCCTCCGCCTTCCGCATCCAGATAAGTAATTTTATACATTATCTTGTAATGTTGAGTAATGAAACTACTGGAAAAGTGATAAAACACCAACTGTCACAAAACTCCATACACAAAACATAAGTTGATGTGAAGTGCCAATAGGCTGACCACTTCCCATATTATGGTAATATGTAATACACATTGATTTTAGGTACCTACCTGTTTAATGTCATGGTTTTTTAATTTCAAAAATTTAATGTATAAAACATTCTCACAAAAGGGTAAAAAAGAAGAATTTGGAAAGGTCCTTAGTCTTCTTTCTCATCTGCAAGAGGCAACACCACAACAATCCTTGTGATGGTGCAAGGGTTGATAGGCTCTAGTAACTGCTTACCATCTGGTGGGAGTAGGTTTTCATCTATTACTTTAATAATCTTTTTTATAAATACACAAATTAAAATTTTATTATAACATTCCCACAGTTTATGGGTGTCCACATGTTCAATGCTTCCATCACCATCCATAGTGGTACCACTGAGGCTCCTTGGACCCTCTCTGCAAATGCAACCGAGGTTCATGCAGATGGTGCAGCTGGTGGACCAGCCAGAGCCCTGGTCTTCTCGACTAAGCTAGTGGATGCTAGTGTAAAAATTGTTGGCAAAGGACAGTGTTTGGGTGAAGCTGCCTGTTCTTTGGTCATTGAGGGTACTGTGAAGGCTGACGGGCCATTAAATGTTGAGGTAAGTTTGGAATCTATAGTTCAACATGAGAACAATCAAAAAATTTTCCTATATTAATCTAATCTGTAGCTCTCTATCTCTATACAAATAAAGTTTATTTTTTGGTCAGTTATGTTAAGATGGTCTACATTAGGAGGGGTTGTCCCTTATTGGAGGGTGCAGTGTATTCCAATAATATAATAAAATAATCCCAGAAGAGGCCAAACGCACATGAGGCTAATGCAGACCTAGAACACTTCCTTGAGACACTCCTTCCTGCCGTTATTGCTTGAGGTTGCAATGAATAGTTATAGGACCTATTTAATAGATATAACCTTAGGATATGTACAGAGTAAATTCTTGTAGATAGCACATATTGGTAAAATGCATAAAGCTTGTATATCATAATCTTCGAAGGGGTCAATTGCATGTGGCTAAAAAACGTCTGGATGACAGCAAATGGGACGAAATTATACGCTCCTGAGATTTTTGAAGTATTGTATTAAGTTTTTTAATTTTAGAAAATTCATGCAATGATCAGTAACACAACGGTAACATTTCAAGATGATTTATATGAGTTTATGAGGAAGCATAAAAAGCGCCGTTCTGTGCCGGTGCAGGGTAACTTAGAGGAGAACCATGTCAGTACCATCATTCCTAGGTTATCGCCTGTTATACCAAAGGTGAGAATGTCTTATTTCTAATCCAAAGATTTCACGAATATCACTCATTGAAATAAAAAGCACTTTCTATCGTGTTTTATTTGGTATAATGACGTATATGTATGCAATGTGAATAAAACCAAATAAATTACGATAGAATCTTTAAAAAACTAGTTTTATTGGAATCTTTTTTGCAGTTGAAAAATTTTCATATACACCATTAATGTGCACAATACATGTTCAAAGTTATTTTTGTATTTTAGATATTCAGCTTAAGAATAGACTCAACTACAGTAGTTTGTACAGATAAAACTGTAAATACGAACTTCGAAATGTCAATACAAAGTTTACAAGTAAGTATTATAATAATATTCATGCCAAAAAAAAAATATAACCCACTCCGAAACTAACCAGTCCCCTTGTTTTTAAACAATAGGTGAACTCAAGGTATAGTGCAGCATCAATGCTGGATGATACCGGTTTAGAGATGGTAGGACTACCGCAGGTGTATATAGCATTCCAAATGGACCAATACCAGGTCTTCGCAGGCAGGGAGAAGTTAATGTTATTGAATAAGCTCAAGTTGGATGCTAAGGTATGTGGACAATATTTTTCGATACACCTTTTGATTGAATAGGCTATGAAGATTTTTGATACTTTACATATTGTTGATGAAGTAGTGGAACAAGCGATAATGATAGGCCACAAAGTGTTCAGTAGTGCTAGAACAGGATCCTTAGACGATTTTGAAGATCTACAAGAAATATATCATAAATTCATACGCAATTAGCTTATGTTAGGTCGATTTATGATGGTGAACCCACTCCTTAAGCAAGCCATTTAGCTGGAAGGGTTAGGGTGAATATTAATAATTTCTATTACTAATATTTTTTAAAGAAAAATCTTATTATGTTTGTAATTTATAAGTTAGATGATGTTTTGTTTCAGCTCGAAAAAGGTGTCCTAAATCTATATTTAATAATAAGTACACTGAACATTAGTTATAATCACATAGAGGCATTTAAATGGTACACATCAGTCAAACAAAAACTGAAGAAGTCACAGCCATTGCAAATTATGGAAGTGGAAACTCAATGTAAGCATATTAATTTTTATCACTTGTCTACCCTGCTCTATACAACAAGGTCGAATGTCACCAAGGAATCTACTCATTGCCTTGGTAATATTCTTCACACAATCTTCTATCGCTCCCTAACATAAATATTAGTATTCGAATATGGTTAAGAAGTAGGTAGTATTAATCAAGACTGCCATAAAAGATTTTTGCGGGCCCTAAGACACCTCCTTGAGGTACTCCGGCCTTCATTTGCATGAGGTCAGAATATGTTTGGCAATGTTTGCATGAATAGATTTACTTAATAGATATAATCTTAAAATATGTACAAAGTAGATTCTTATATCTATAAGACAAGCACATATTGGTAAAATAAATATAAGCTTGTGTATGAAAAGCTTCAGAAAAATCTACATGTAGTTTTTCTCCTCTATTTGGTTGGTTTGTTCGTAAATTTTGATAAAATTGACACCACCTATTTTAAGTTAATCAGCTGTTGCCTTTGTTTCTAGCCCCTTCCCCACCGCTATGGGTCACCCGCATATTCTCGTCATGCATAGTGCAAGGTTGCGCTGAACTCCGCTCAGTAACAGTGCACGCACGACTATTAAACGAGAACGCTCTGGGTTTTGGCTGCAGCGGAGTGAAGGTCAAACTAGATCAGTTATTGGAGACTAGAGGTAAATATGCCAAACTATTCGTCTTTGAAATAAATGGATTGTAAAAGAAAAATATTTTATATTTTTTGACTAGATGTCAAAATGGGTCTTATCTTATTACGATTATTTGGACTAGGTTCTTTTTCTTCACAATTAGCAACACATCACAATTCACAAGTCAACATTGAAAGAAGTGAATAGTTTTACTATTTCCGGGTAGGTATAAACTAAAGAAATGGGCGGGATATACCCCTCTTCACTATACCGTCACTCCCGTTAAACGCTTGCATTTTTTCAAAGGCAAAACTAATTACAACCTACTCTCTGTGTTTGCTCTGCGATGTAATACTCACACACACCCCAAATACTTATAACATAACATACATAACATAACATAGGCAGAGGTGCTAGCACCCACATTTCGCCAGTTTATGTTTAGGTCCCAATCTAATAGGTGGCGAGCCTATTGCCATTAACCGGGCACTTATAAACCTGCGATAAATACACACATAACTTAGAAAATCATCGAAAAGCCATTGGTGTGTGCCATGGGTAAACCTGGGATCGAACCCGAGACCTCGTCTCAGCAGTCAATTACCCAAACCACTAGGCTACCGCAGAATACTTATAAATACCTTCAAAAACTCATACCTTCATACACCTTTAAGTGGGGACTTGAAAAGCATCTGAAGAGGCTGTTAATTTGAGTGCCACCATTGTAACCTTGTATGTAATAGTGACCCTCTTTCCTGAGACTTTGCCTTCAGTATAATATCATCAGACTTCGCCTACTCCTTGTAGTCAAATTGACGTATCCATACTAATATTATAAATGCGAAAGTAACTCTGTCTGTCTGTCTGTCTCTCTGTCTGTCTGTCTGTCTCTCTGTCTGTCTGTCTGTCTGTATGTTACGCTTTCACGCCTCAACCACTGAACCGATTTTGATGAAATTTGGTATAGGGGTAGATTAGACCATGAGAAAGGACATAGGCTATGTTTGGTCGCGATAACCGACATCCACGCGGGCGGAGCCGCGGGCAAAAGCTAGTCCTTCATAAAAAGAAACTGTTTCATAAACACACGTATGCAAATTCTATACAAATTTGTTTTGCACTGCGTACTTATCGTCGTCGTTTGACCAGAGGAGTGGTACCGCTGTGCCGTGAGCCGCCAGGCCGTGGGCGGGAGACAGTGGGGCGCGGAACTGCTGGTGGACGGCGGCTGGGCGGCTGCGGGGGCGCGCGCTCTCACGCTGCGGGCGCCGCCCCCGCGCCGCCAGCACGCCTGGGGCGAGGCGCTGCTGGCCGTGGCGCTGGTCAAGTGGGCCACGCACGGACCCACCGACTCCAAGGTTAGTCAGCAATACTGAACGTGTGAACCTATTTTCGTAGTAAAAAGTAATGTATCTGTTATTCCAATTTATATTTTATTATAAGAGGTATTGGGATATTTACCATTTTGTATTGTTTCGAGTTTATAATAATATCGGAAACTCGAAACAATACAACATACTAATACTTAAACCGACTAAAATCGCACGCCGTCTTGAGTCTCCGGCTGTTGGCCCCATCCAGTGCGGGAACCACAGTATGCGTTGACCCCGGAAAGTGAAGGTTTCGCGAGGAGGGCCAGACCGTAAGGGATGGCCCTGGGTCAGCCGGAGTGCGAGAGATATGTCGAAGAAAACCTCACCTCCGGCCTAGCACCAGGACCCACAGTCGGTGTGTGGTTTTAGTCGGTACAAGTCCGACATAACCTCCCCTTCCGGCTCTGGCGGGGGATGTATCCGTGGGGATTTCCGCACGAAAAAAAGGAGAAAAAAAGGAAAGTGAAGGTTTTGTCGTTTAGAAAATATAGCATTTTTATTGCCTTGCTCAATTCTACATGTTACATAGCGAGTCAGGCATTTAATGTTAATTCTGATCGTCTAATATCCAGGTAGAAGCTATGATCGACTGTCTCCGCCTCGAATGGAACGCAGTCATCGCGGAGACCATCATATCACTAGCCGACTGCATAAACCAGTACAAAACCTCCACCTACACACCAGTGTCTCCCGAAGAGCCATCAGAATCTGTCTCCAATATAGCCGTGAATGTTGCCTTGTCTCACATCAACCTGTTCCTCCTGGTGAATGAGGACATGTGTTTGATGACTAGGATAGATGCTGTGACGATAGAGAGATCGGTCAGTAAGAGTGGTGCAGTCATTTCAGGGTTGAAGGTTGTGGATGTGGTGCCTTATAAGGGTGAGTTTATGAATGATTTTTTTATAGGATTTATTATGCTAACTTTAAAGTTCGAAAAAATCGGAAAAAATTAAATGCCCAAATGAGACTTGAACTTGAGCTCAATAGCTCAGTTGGAAGAGCATTCCCTCTGTAAGGGAAAGGTCGTGAGTTCAAGTCTCACTTGAGCATTTCATTTTTTCCAATGTTTTTCGAAGGGTGAGTTTATTTTTATACTAGGTAGAAAACACATATATAACATAGTAAGCAGTTCTCACAATAAAATTGTAATGAAATATGAAGGAAACTCAATGCCATCTAGCTGAACTTCTGAGGAAGTACAGTTCAGCGTCATCTAGTGAAGAAAAGTTAAACTTCTAGGAACTTATTGATCCTGCATCACGCAGTGAAAGTTGTCAGCTTCTAAAACATTTGATATCATTTATTAAAATGGTCACCTAGTATTCATCAGCACATCACACAATTACAACGAAAAATACAACTGTTTTATTTTTTTAGGTAACATACATTGCCAGAGATCAGACGAGATACCGGTTACATTCTTCCACGTAAAACTAGCTCGCTTAGACCATATCATATCTAAAGAAAGATATTCGGCACTAATAGATTTTCAATTCATCGAGAATGTTGACTTGGAATGGAGCGTGAACTTACACCTAAAGGTCATAACCCTCGTCAGGGCAATGAAGGAGTTTAAGCAGGAGTTTAAAAAGAGAAGGCCTAGTGCGGTGAGAAAGAAAGGGAGGAGTTTGGATTGGAGAGTTTCGTTTAAAGGAGAAACTAATTTGGGTCTCATATTGTCCGCGGAGAATAATATGTTATTTGGTACTGGTAAGTTTATGTTTGATTGAGTTAATTACCCTATTAATTCAGTGGATGTATGAAATCTCTCCAAAATGATTCTTTTTATATCCATCCAAATCATCATCCCTAAAGTGAATTCCCAGTTGAGTCTAGAGCCCGAGCTTGGGTTTGGGATCTTGATTAATATTTCTGGAGAATAAGAAAGAATTTCTCGAAGCAACTGCCATTTAACCACCGAACCACGTTATTGTTTAGTAGGTGCTCTGCTATTAGCAGATGAGGTTGACTTGGATCCTCAAGGATATTGGTAAGGTGCTCTGCACCACTGTATATGTCTCTCTCTTTCTAACTTAAGAGCTACGCTCTTGTCGGTGGAGTAATCGCCACTCTTCTCTCTGTTCCGCCAATCTTTTCACCTCCTGATACGATGTGACTTGTATCTTTTCCTTTATCTATACCATAAATGTTCCTCTACGCCTACCTCTTCCTCTCCTTCTAACTCCCCCTCTATGATGTTTTTTAAGAACAAGTCATGGCTTATCAGGTGGCCAATCATCTTTCCTCTTCGGTTCTAAACTCTTCAAGTCATACAATGGTTATACACACACGCTTTTATATTTCTAGATGATATGACGATAGGATACGACCACGAGAAAGGACTATCCATCGTATGGAGTAAGCTGAACATGATACTGAACGGTGACGAGGTGGTGAGCGTGGATGGGTACTCCATGGAGAGGGCTGCGGATGACCACGACGTGAGGGTCGAGAGGAAGGCCAGCGAAGGGTTCGTTCTGATGTGGAACAAGGTTTGGTGAGTGACATCAGAACTATACTTACTATTTCAAGTGTTCATAGTACGGGCTTTATCTGCTAGATGGCGCTGTCTTATTAGTGATGTGTGTACAAAATGTTTACTTATTGATAAAACTTCATGCACAAGTACATAGGCAGACTTAATGCCATAGGCATTCTCTACCAGCCAACCAAAGGTGGTGCAAAGAAAGACTCAGTAGGTGCATTATTAGAGCAACATTGTGTGGAGAGAGAGTACCGAATAATTTTAGGGAGTGACACTATAGGTACGTAACAAATTGCGTTGCAAATAATATGTTGAACATTGTAACAGTAAGAAAATCTTCGCTGTCGGCTGCGTGTCACAGATATAACCGGCGCCGAAAATTTTCCTTTTGGTTTTATATTCCTTTTGGTTAGATAACAATATTTTGTATTATTATCAAACTTAAATATAATGTCGTGCTGGTTCCGGGTGGAGTAGAACAGGACCACCCTAGCTCTTCCTGGGGGGTCTTAAAAGGTGACTAAGGCCTGTTATAGGGCTGTTATCCATGCGACGGTAAACATACAGCCCAAGTGCCCGCTAGACGGTGATAGACTCGCCCCCTATTACGTGGGACTGAAAATCATAGTTGACGAAACATGGGTGTTTATACACCTCTGCCTACCCCTTCGGGGATTAACAGGCGTGAGTATATGTATGTATATTAAATATACAATATCTTTCAGGTCAGTTAACGTAGATTCAGTCCGCATGATATTCCCATACAAGCACCGGTTCGCGGAATCAATTCAGGGAGATTTTGTGTCCTTATTCAAGTGGATCAAGCTGGTGCATCAAATCAAGAAGAAGCCGTTCACAGCTGAGAGCCCTCTGCCTAGCGATTTGCATATAAAGGTAAAAATGTACTGTTTCTGCTCGTTTTTTTTTGTGTGTTTGGTACCTCGACCACGAAAAACTATCGTTATCGTATCTTCAATGTATCTAGAGAACGGAGCATTGCGAATGGCCGCCTGCCTACTGTGAACCTGTGTGTGTGTGAAGCCAGCCAATCACAATGCTCCGTTTTCTGGATACGTTTACAATACGATTACGATAGTTTCTCGTGCTGCGATAGTATCGTTAATATATCATAAGTTATGATATCACCAACAGATAAACACGACCAGTTTACAATTATAGAAAAGATACGTTAAAAAGTAAAAAAAAAACTCTTTATGATTTGCATGAAATTTTACTGCATTTTGTATGCTAATTATTCATGCAATTAACCCGCCTGGACAGATCATAAAAATTTTCCTTTCAAAATCGATTTGAACTTTTTATCATCTTTGAAAACACATAGTTAAAATAAGATGATTATTTGTGTACTGTTCTTGTCTATTGCCTATTAACAATTTTAGTTATTCACATTGTCCTATATGTTTTTTATAATGTCTAATATCTCGCCTTAAAATGAGTTGAAGACGAAGTCTTAGTAAAGAGGGTCACCATTACAGACACTAAAAATGTTACAATTGCGGCCCACAGATAATCGACATGCAAGAAATAATTTGTTAAAAAGTTGAACTGACGTCTTGATAGATGGCATTGTTCACGAAATCTGAATCGCGCTGACGTTTACTAACAAAAAGTTGAATGTAACTTTGTAATTCTATGTATTTACACAAAATTATTTAATTTAACTGCCTTTTGATTGCACTTATACATTTATTTTTTTTTGTGTACGCGCACCTCGGGCAAAATGGCAATGTCCAAGACATCAGTTAATATGCCAGGACCAATGCGAGGATGTAGTTAGTAGTATGGCCGCCGTTCAAATATTGCCCTTTTTTAAGAGTTCATGGAAGGTCTGCAGTTGCTTTCAAAAAAGTTTCTTTGTTGTAAAGTTGGTTTTTTATTCACATATGTTATTATTTTTTTAGATTGACGAGATTATAATAGAGATGAGTGATGATCCCTTCGAGGTGAAGCTGCGGGATAATTACGAGTTACTGGAAGACGAGTATAAGGAGAGTCAGAAACGACGGACAATGCTCGATGCTAAGGTACTGACTTACTTCTTTTACGGTATCGACGACCCAGAGTACCGACAGAGTATTCGACTCCTAAGTCAAAGGTCGATTCCCGCTCAGTGAAAACATTTGAATGCATAATTTGCATTGATCGGGGTATTTCTAGGAGGGACAGACCGCACGGGATGGCCCTATGTCTGCCGGGGTGCGAGGGATATGTCGAAGACAACCTCACGTCCGGCCTAGCACCATGACCCTCAGTCGGCGTGCGGTTTTAGTCCGTTCGAGTCCGACTTAACCTCCCCTTCCGGCTCCGGCGGGGGAGGTATCCGTGGGGATTTCCACGGATACCTAAGTAGGTTCATCCGGATTCTAATTACCATAAGATAAGTTGGTTTCTAGATAGAGCTTTGTAGAATGTGTTAGAAAATTTTTAACGAGGGGAATAATTGATAATTTTTATTCTAATCAAATATTTCAATATCACTTTAAAAGGCAGGACGTTATAAAATGTTCCCTTACAATTTGAACTCGCCTAACGGGGGAAGTACCTCCTCCTTCTAAAAATCACAGCTAAACTCCTGAATATACTAAAGGACCTTGTATTAATTTGTACGTCATGTCACACGTGCTTCTCGAACGAGAAAATGAGTATCGCATTAGACTTATATAGTCACCGGCATATATTTTGACCCCAATTACTTCACGAAATGTACTTTTTTTTTATAAATATTCCACAACATTCCACACAACGCTATCTAGACCCATGGTAAGCATAGCTTAACTAGCTTGTGTTATGGAATCTAGAATGCGGATAAACATACATATTGTTACGGGAGACGGGTAACGGGATTGGAAATAAACAACTTCGTATTTGAGACCGCTTTATTTTCACACCCCAACAGCCAAATCTCGAACACGACACTTTACGACGCGACTGTACCACACGATGCACTACTGCACTTTAGTCTTATTCGCGACACTCACAGCGCGACTGTACTGCAAGGTCACTGCGCTTTCACGACACTCACAGCGCGACTGCACAATTACTGCACTTTTCACTATTTTCTTCCTTTACCCTTCTTCCTCTTCTTGTGTTCACTTTGAACTCCCAAACTTAACTGTCCTTTCACGGCTCTGACAGCTCCTTTTATACCCTGAATTTCGATCGCCTTTTCGATATTCATTTTATTATTTCTCCAGAATTTTCTATGATCTCCCAGAAGAGCTAAACTATAATTTCGATCTTCATTTCGTTTCTCATTTTCATTCTTCCAGAATGTTCTGCTAATAACTAGAAGATTTTAAATATAGAATCTTCTGTTACTTTTACCAAATAAAGATTTAAATAAATTAGAAAATCACAAAAACCACATATCGTGTCACCGAGATTCGATCCGTCGACCTTCTTTTTGGCAGGCGAGGTCTAAACCGCTCAGTCACAGCTGCTATTGACAATAAGTTCGAATTTATCGTTCCGATGCTTTGACATGTTACGTCACATTCGTAACACTGCCCCCTCCTAAGACATGCTCGTCCCGAGCATCGTTAGAGCCATAATATCGGGCGAGTCTATCGATGTGAACAACTTTAGCGGAACTTCTCGGCGATTATTGAATTCTGTAAGTAACGTCATTAATTTTTGTTATCACTTTATAAGGTCCTTCCCAACTTGGCTGCAGTTTCGGAGATAATCCTTGCTTCCGTACTGGGTTATGAAGCCACACTAGCGATCCTTCCTCAAAACATCATAAATTTGAACTTCTGTCATATCGTGTTTTCATTCGTTCGCTGGCCTGTAAATTGGCTTCTCTCATGTATCTGTGAACTTTATCCATTCGTTTCCTTAATACATCCGCATAATCTGTTATACAGCTAGGTGAGTCAGGAGGGCATCCGGTGAGGAGTTCCGCCGGTAGCCGAAGCTCTCTGCCAAAATTTGCATGGGCTGGTGTTATGCAAGTGCTTTCATGAACCGCTGTACGATACGATAACAGAAATAGCGGAAGATATTCGTCCCAGTTTCTTTGATGTGAATCGACTATCTTCGCCAAGTGCTGCTCCAACGTTCTATTGAAACGTTCCACCATGCCATCTGACTGTGGCCGATAAGGTGTCGTTCGCGTCTTGTGTATTTTCAAAATCTTACAAACTTCCTGAAACACTTGCGATTCAAAGTTTCGTCCTTGATCACTGTGAATTTCAAGAGGTAGTCCGAATCGGCAAAAGACTTCATTCACTAGTTTAGTTGCCACTGTTATTGCTTCTTGATTTGGCACCGCGAACACCTCTGGCCACTTAGTAAAATAGTCCATCACCACCAATATGTAACGGTTGCCGTTCATTGATACAGGAAAGGGTCCGGCCATATCTAAAGCTATCCGTTCCCAAGGAGCACCGACATTATACAACTTCATACTAGCTCGACTTCGCGTCTGTGGTCCTTTAACAGATGAACATGGTTCACATTTCCTGCACCATTCTTGGACATCTTCCTTGCAATGCAACCAGTAAAAATGCTCTCGTATTTTCAATAGAGTTTTTCTAGCTCCAAGATGTCCGCCGGAAACCCCATCATGAAAAGCTCTTAGTATTTCTGGAACCTTTGCCTTCGGTACAATTACTTGCAAGTGTGTACCATCTCTTGAAGCACTCTCCCATTTACGACATAGTAGGCCATCTTGAAGTATCAAGCTATTCCATAACGCCCAGTAACTCTTAGTGGAGAAACTCAATCCAGCAACTTCATTCCAACTTGGACGAGGAGAAGGATTTGTTAACCATTCTAGTATTGGCTTCAAGTCGTCATCTTCTTCTTGCGATTTTCGCATGACGTCATTACTCCACCTCTCATTGAATGAATCCATTCTTATAACACGTATATAGGTCTGTTCCTTTCCCTCTTGTCTTTCGCAATGTTTACAATCATTGTCACAAGGTCGGCGTGACAACGCATCGGCGTTTCTATGGGAACCACCGCTTCGATGTTCAATTACGAAGTCGAATTCTTGCAATTGTTCGATCCATCGTGCGACTTGTCCTTCGGGGTTTTTGAACTGCAGAAGCCACTTCAATGCCGAATGGTCCGTTCTGACTAGAAACTTCCGTCCTAATAGATATTTCTTGAAATGTTGTAACGTTTTCACTACAGCCAGGAGCTCTCTTCGCGTAACACAATAATTTCGTTCAGGTTTTGATAGCGTTTTACTGAAGTACGCTATGACAACCTCCTGATCTCCTTTTCTTTGTGACAATGTTCCACCTATGCCTGTATTACTGGCATCTGTGTCAACAACAAACTGACTTCTTCCATCAGGATATCCCAAAATAGGGGTTTCGCAAAGCTTCTTCTTGAGATCTTCAAAGGCAGTTTCACAATCTGCATCCCATACAAAAGTTCGCTTCTCCTCTGTAAGTCTATGTAGTGGCTTTGCGATGTCCGCAAAATTCTTAACGAAACGTCGATAATAAGAGCAGAGGCCCATAAAGGCTCGCACCTGAGTCTTATCCTGTGGCACCGGCCAGTCTTTTACGGCAGATACTTTTGCGGGATCTGTTTCTACTCCGCCTTCAGAGATAACATGCCCCAAATAATTGACTTGTCTTTTGAAGAAGCTGCATTTCTTTAGATTCAATTTTAAGTTTGCTCCCCTAATTTTACTCAGCACACTTTCTAACTTCTTAAGGTGATCGTCGAAATCTCGTCCCACAATAATGACGTCATCGAGATATACCAGGCAAGCTTCTCCTATTAATCCTGCAAGAACTCGCTCCATCAATCTCTCGAACGTCGCTGGCGCGTTGCAAAGGCCGAAGGGCATTACCTTGAAATGCCAGAGTCCTTTACCGGTAGAAAATGCAGTCTTTTCTTTATCTTTAGGATCCATCTCCACCTGCCAGTATCCACTTTTAAGGTCCAGCGTAGTAAACCATTTCATTCCACTCAAAGTATCTAGTGTGTCATCTATTCTTGGTAAAGGATAACTGTCCTTCTTCGTAACGTCATTCAATCGGCGGTAATCGATGCAAAACCTAGTTGTACCATCCTTCTTCTTGACTAAGACAACTGGAGAACACCAAGGACTAGAAGAAGGTTCTATCACTCCATTTCCTTCCATCTCTTTATTTTATTTATTTATTTTAAACTTTATGCACATAAATTTGTACAAAGGCGGACTTAATGCCAAAGGCATTATCTAACAGTCAACCTTAGGGTGATGCAGAGATACATTGAGGTAGGTGCAGACAGAAGATTAACTATTTATTAGAATGTAATAATACTTACAATAAACATACACACTATAATACACAAGAAATACATACATATACAATTACATGTATACCTATTCCTATACTTATACTTTATATAAATATATATAATAATCTTTAATCATATTCCCAACTTCTTCTTCCTTAGCGAATGGAATTCGTCGAGGACGTTGGCGGATTGGTAGAGCATCGCCAGTGTTAATTTGATGTTTCACTAATCCAGTCTTCCCGATGTCCCGTTCTCCTTTAGAGAAAATGTCAGCAAAACGCCTCAACAAATTTTTAGCTTTCACTAACTGCATTGCTCCCAAATCTTCTTTACAGTCGAGAAAAACTTCAGTCAGATCTATTTTCCCTGATGAGATATTCGTCTTTTCTTGGCAACTCCTTAACCACTCCATTTCTTCAGCGACTCCAATCAGAGTGCCCCTTTTTAAGGTCTGTACGTCGCCACTCAAATTAAGCACTGGAACTAGCATGTTTTTAGACACACTGATTACTGTTCTAGCTGGTAACCACGAATTATCACCTTCTGTCTTTTCAACAACCAAATAACGCCGGCTATTGTTACTTGAATTTTTATTCATTGTTATTGGTACAAGTGTCTGAGTTCTAGGTGGAAGTCTGGTATCTTGAAGGCAGTAGACTTTACCACCACCACCTCCTTTCATAGGCACCTCAGTTACTCCACATTTGATGACTCCATTTACAATATCAATTTTGCACTGATGATATTTCATAAAGTCCAACCCAATTATACAGTCATCCACTATATCAGCTATTACAACTTTCTGCCAAAAGAGTTTGTCACCCATCTTAATTGCCACTACTCGTTCTCCTCTCACGGGTATGCGCTGGCCGGTAGCTGTAGTCAAATGTACAGTTTCTCCCTGGATCTGACTCTTCCCACAGTTCTTCATTATCTGTGATCCAACTACCGTACGCGATGCCCCAGTGTCTAAAGTTAACTGGCATGCAGTTCCATTTATCCTTCCAGCGACGGTTAGACTATTCCCATCTGTGCTTTGGTAAATCTTAACTTTTGGGGCTTCTTGTCCACCGGCCAGCGCCCACCCCCTAAGCCTGGCCGGAACTAGTTTTCCACCGTCTCCGACGCTTGTGTTTCCGCGTCGACTCCGGTTCTTACTGTCATACGGTTCGGGCACGTATTTCTTAAGTGACCTCTTTCCCCGCATTGATAACAACGGGGAGCGAAGTTCCTTCGACCACCCTCTTGTTCAGGCGTCGTCACTCTTCTCACACGCAAACCTCCATATTCACCACGGACGGCCTCCACTTCTAGCGCATGCGCCACGGCTTCCTTAACTTCCGGATGATGGGCCAATCGTACTGCAGCTCTCACTTCCCTATCGCGGATACCATCAACGAAAGTTTGTAGCAGCATCCGGTCGATGAAAGCCGTGGGAGAGGACTGGTATGCCTTCCTCACAAGCTTTTCAACTTCCAAGGCCCACTGTTGCAGCGTCTCGGTAGGCTTCTGCACCCTGTCTCGCAGTTGGGCTCGGAATACGTGTTCAAGATGCGCATCACCGTACCTCGATTCTAGAGCCTCAACAAGCTCCTTGTATGAAGCGTCACTTTCTATAGCCTCCAATACCGTTGCAGCCTTGTCTCTTAACGCTAAGGTAAGGCCGGTCTTTGCTTGTTCTTCACTCCAGCCGTTTAGTTGTACTACGGCTTGAAACTGCCTCTTGTATGCAGTCCAAGAAGATGTTCCATCATAGGGAGGCACCTTGAAGCTTCCTCCTGAAGAAACTACGGAAACAGGCGTTGTTGTACCGGAAGCCTTGATCTTCCGTAGGTCCCCCTCGACAGATGTGATGCGCGCTTGATGGTCAGCCAGCATGCTTTCATGGTTCTCTCCTGTTTTTTGAACCTCTTCTACCTTTTTGATGGTCTCCGTGACAGCTGAGAGAACTCGTTCCCCCATCGCCTGTAGTTGTTCCTCCTGACGGTGCGCTTGCTCCTCCTGACGTCGCGCTTGCTCCTCCTGCAGGCGTGATTGCTCTTCCTGACGGCGCGCTTGCTCTTCCTGCAGAGCGCGCAGCTGTTCCTCCTGACGGCGAGCTTGCTCCTCCTGACGGCGTGCTTGCTCCTCCTGACGGCGTGCTTGCTCCTCCTGACGGCGCGCTTGCTCCTCCTGAAGAGCGCGCAGCTGCTCCTCCTGACGGCGCGCTTGCTCCTCCTGGCGGCGCGCTTGCTCCTCCTGAAGAGCGCGGAGCTGCTGGAAAAGTGCACCCATGTCCGTCAGTGAGAGCGACGGTGCACTTACTGGTTCCGGTGTGGCTGGGGCACGCGCAGGAGCGGCAGAGGTTCCTTCGCCAGCCTCATCTCGACCTCTCGCGACGTCAGCGTGTGATACTGCCGGGTTTGCGTCCCCTTGTTCCCGCGCCGCTGATCTGGAGCGCGTGTTGGGGCGCTCTCGGTCGTCTCTTGGTGTGAACGGCATCGTTTATTCCAATCCCACTTCTGACACCAATGTTACGGGAGACGGGTAACGGGATTGGAAATAAACAACTTCGTATTTGAGACCGCTTTATTTTCACACCCCAACAGCCAAATCTCGAACACGACACTTTACGACGCGACTGTACCACACGATGCACTACTGCACTTTAGTCTTCGACACTCACAGCGCGACTGTACTGCAAGGTCACTGCGCTTTCACGACACTCACAGCGCGACTGCACAATTACTGCACTTTTCACTATTTTCTTCCTTTACCCTTCTTCCTCTTCTTGTGTTCACTTTGAACTCCCAAACTTAACTGTCCTTTCACGGCTCTGACAGCTCCTTTTATACCCTGAATTTCGATCGTCTTTTCGATATTCATTTTATTATTTCTCCAGAATTTTCTATGATCTCCTAGAAGAGCTAAACTATAATTTCGATCTTCATTTCGTTTCTCATTTTCATTCTTCCAGAATGTTCTGCTAATAACTAGAAGATTTTAAATATAGAATCTTCTGTTACTTTTACCAAATAAAGATTTAAATAAATTAGAAAATCACAAAAACCACATATCGTGTCACCGAGATTCGATCCGTCGACCTTCTTTTTGGCAGGCGAGGTCTAAACCGCTCAGTCACAGCTGCTATTGACAATAAGTTCGAATTTATCGTTCCGATGCTTTGACATGTTACGTCACATTCGTAACAATATTATACATAGAAACACCCAGACCAATGCAAATAGCCATATTCATGCATACAAATATTTGCACTGAGCGGGAATCGAACCTGCGCCTCCTGCGTAGCAGTCGCGTTCACTACCACCACGCCACTTTATATAGGGCACGCCGTAATAGCGGCGGTAAGACCCATCATGGAGGAATGGCTAGAGAGGCCACACGGCAGCCTCTCGTACCGGCTGACGCAGGTGATTACCGGACACGGGTGTTTCGGGAGTTACCTGTGTCGGATCCGGAAGGAGCCAACGTCCGAGTGCCATCACTGTGATGCGAGCGAGGACACAGAGCTGCACACGCTGACCGAGTGCCCGGCGTGGGACACGCCGAGGCGGGTCCTAGTGGCGGCTCTAGGGGTGGGAGTCCTCGCACTCGTCACATTGCTCACAGCGATGGTACGATGCGCAAACGCTTGGGGTGCGGCCGCCTCCTTCTGCGAGCAAGTAATGCTCGAGAAGGAGGCGGCCGGTCGGGTCCGGACCAGACTCCGGGCCCGGGAAGCCCGTGCAGAGCGAAGGCGAACCGGACGTCGGAGGTCGCAGAACGACCTCCGTCCTCCATGAGCGCTGGCCTGGGGGTGACCGGTGGAGCCGCCTGTCACCGTAGCAGAAGCAAGCCGCGGCGGCGAGATGGGGACATTTTGGTCCCCACAACCCGAAGGGGGCCATCTCGAAAGAGATGGTCCTGAGTCTGTCGGGGTGCGAGAGATATGCTTTTGGCAATCTCACCTCCGGCAATCAAGGACCCAAGATGGCGTGCGTTTTAGTCGGTTCGAGTCCGACATAACCACCTCCACCGGCTCTGTGGGGGTGGTATCCGTGGGGATAGTATCCGTGGGTACGTGCTTTTAGGTGCTTTTTGACGATAGCATGGGGTGGTTTGGGGCCAGCACCAATCATAAATTATATCAAGCCAAACTGCGCGCGCTTCGTTTCTCTCTCGACTTGGGCTCAAAAAATATACCGTTAAATACACTGAAAGAGTACGTTAAACACTGTTACAGATTGTAACATTGATTCCGTCAGTTTATTACCTTTATCTGATATGCCCTCTACGATTAACAACGCAATCAGTTTTTATTGTTGTGAAAGCAGCCAGAGTTGTGAATGGATTGTAACTTAGATATTTTTTTGTTCTGGCAATTTTGTGTGTATAATTTGAATACGTGAAAAGAACCTAACGACTGGAATGCTTAGAGTGGTATTTTTTTCCTTTTTTAAATGTTGCTTTTACGTATATTGCTGTAGCTAAGTGTAAGCTTTATTCCGCGTACTATTAACAGGATTTTTAATCCATAAATCTAAACAAGAGCGTAGTAATGAAAAAAGAGCGAAGATAACTTAAACGAAAACAATCTATTTTAGCTATTCCCTCTACTGAAATTAATTTAATCCTTTGTAGAATCAAATTAGTTATGTAGGTGAAGGCCCTCGATTCTACTAAAGCTAAACCATTGTCGTGCCATAGTCAGCGCAAAAGATGACATTAAATTTTAGACTTTATTTCTGTACACATAAAGTCCAAAATAAAATGTTTCATTCCACTTTATCATTCACTCTGCAAAAAGTCATTTAATTTTGAACTTTAACAACACTGTATTAAAGTCTATTATTTACTGCTGTTCATTGCAATCGCTGCGGCTCGACTATGGTTTGGCTTTAGTAGAATCGAGGCCCAGGTGTAAGTACTCGTACACAAAACTGCGATGCGGTGTCGCATCGCAAAAATCTGCGAGCTCCCTCTACGCATCGCAAGAACTTTTGAACAGGGGGCTCGCAGATTTTTGCGATGCGACGACGCATCGCAGTTTTGTGTGCGAGCCCTAAGGCTGGTGGCGTGACGCGTGGGGGTGTGGGTGTGGTGGTGATACAGGTGCAGGAGCTGTGCAAGCCGCACCTGTTCCTGCCGGCGGGCAAGGTGGAGGAGCTGTACGCGGCGCTGCGCCACAAGGACGCGCAGATCTACGTGCAGCGCACGCGCGCCGCGCCGCCGCCGCGCACGCGCCTCGTGGCGTGCGCCGTCACGCGCCTCTCGCTCGTGGCGCTGGCCGACACCTCGCTGCACGGCGCCGCCAACGCCACGGCCAAGCTGCGCGATATCGACTATGACAGGTTAGCGTTAGTCCAGGTAGCATCCAAATCTTTGTAATTCATGGTCCAAGGTCAGCAATAGTTCCGATTATATGCACAGTTTCCACTTTTACTCTCCTACTCTTTCTCTTGATTTTACTTGTGTAATTTACAACTACTGTGTGAATCCCCAATCCGAAAAAGGAAAGCCTTCGTCAGAGCGACATTCGTTAATTAGCAGGTGTACCGACTAGCAGATAAGGTTAGTGGGGGCCCCAGAAATCTTGGTAGTGCCGCATATATCCATTCGTTTGTACTATCAGAATACAATATGTATAAATATTTGGCTTCGCAGACGGCTGGAACAGTGGAACCGCTTGTCAACCTAGCAGAAAATTTTTGAGGCGACGACGGCGCAATACGCTCCTTCCCATACCCGGGGACTGTCTCCCTGTAAAAGCCTATAAATGTTCTTTGGCAAAATTTGTACATACGGAATATAAATATAATATGAAGGGCGTCTTCATATTATAATTTTTATAACTCAGATGTATATTATAATCCTCTTCCAATACAGCCCTTGGCCTGAGGATGGCATCGAGTTCACTACCCTATGGTGCCGCAGCATCAACATGTCGTGCTCTCAGTGGCAGCTGCTACTGCGCGACTTCCCTCAGCCGCTGCTCAGTATGAGTGACCTGAGGATGTGGGGCACACTGCTGGCGGCCGAGGAGCAGGCTCCGCCAAGAGGTACTTACGTCTCCAGCATTAAATGTAGACAGGATAGCATGGATCAGGAATTTGGAAAAAGGATTGGATGAACGAATCAAATCTTTGATGGTACACCTCGTCAAATAACAGAGGGTGCTGTACGCCTTTGTTAATTTGAAAAAGAACCCCAACGGAAGGACCTCGAGTTGAAGGTCTCGAACGCGACCAGCAAAGATGGTAGTCATGGTGATTGATTTAAAGAAGGTTTGTGCCATAGAACTATATTACGAGCAGTGCTGTTAAATATTTGGATAGGTAGAGGGGGGAACACTTGTGACGGTGGAGGTGAGCGCTGATGCATCACAAGGTGGCCACCCTAAACCTACACCTGGGTTGCAAGTCCCAGGCGCCGTCACAGTGTTCCTCTCTGTACCACGCCATGGACCCGGGCGACCGCACGGTGAATCCATGGAATGCTGAGAACCGGATCTCTGAGTGAAATAATATCGATAAATGTTCCCTCAGCCTACCGCACCGTGGTGATAGATCAAGGTCATCCATGGGGTCCACAGGAGCTAGAACGGAGTATGATGCCTTTGAAATGGTACTACGACTTATGCTGCGAAATGGCGGAGTTTAGCTACGCATTTGGGCCGTGCTGGGAGCCGGTCATCGCTCATTGTAACTTGGGTATGTAAGATAATCTAGTTATAGGTACTAGTATATGCTGTCCTATTTCTATCTCATTTTAATATCTAAACAAGAAATGTAAAATCAAGCAAGAACAAGTTCTTCGCTAGCTCTCTTGTCATTCAGTCGTTCACTTAGTCCTCAGCCTCACTAGAACGCCAAGCGACATGGTTACCAAGCTGTCGCCAAGTGAGCTACCATACATTTAAATATCAACTGATTGGATACGTAGCCCGTGACGTTGCTTTGGTGTCCTAGTGAGGCAAAGGACTTAATCAATCCCAAGAAAAAGCAAATTACAATAAGACTTCACGATACTGACATGTTTTCTACGTAAGTGTGCAAGATTCGATTCGAGATACGTAAGATTCAATGTACTAGCACCGCAAATTCAGTAACATTCGGTTACTTTAATATAACTTAACTTTAAAGTATGAGTTAACCGCCAGAAAAAGCTATGGTATCTTTGTGACCTACTGAAAATAACACCAGATAAATTACTATAGAATCTTTTAAAAGTATGTGTAATACTCGCATAAACTGTTGACAATATCATAGCTATTTCTTCCTACAGCTTTCGACCAAGTCTCCCGACCGTCTCTAGACCCATCAGCACCTTTGTCCTGGTGGGACAAAGTGAGGCTTATCATGCACGGGCGCCTCACGGTCAACTGTGCCAAGTTTACTTGCCTGCTGCACGTGTCGCTGGATCCTTACAACACTACGGAGGAGATGGAGGTCACCTGGAGTGATTTGGTGCTGGATTGGACTAATGGTGAGTCTTTTTGGTAGGATGCTCCCCAGTTAGATGAAGTCTTGTGGAAGGTATGATGATAAATGTGTGAGGTGCAGAAAGTTGCAAAAAATACAGATTCTTTATAGGGGCCCTGAGCCAAGACTGCCCATAGCCCACAAAATCACAAAGGGAGTGATAGGTCACAGCATAGTCGCAGAAACAAATCGAAGATGGAAGTCATCGCCTGTCATGAGACAGTCGAAGATCTTCATAAAAAGCATGGATACAAAGAAATCAAGCCAACTATTGAAACTCTCCAGGAGAAACATGAGGCTGGTTATAGAAGTGATAACAGGACTCTGTCGATTAAACAGGCACCTGACTCTTATAGGTGTGACAACCTACCCCAAATGCCCGGAGTGCATGAGGACGAGGAAACCAGCCTCCACCTTCTTGCCATATGTCCCATGTACTCACGAATAAGATGGGAAAATATGGGGACGAACACAATATAGAAACACCAGACCTCGAGGATCTGAAGGTGGAACAGATCGTAAGATTCTGCAAAGATACAGGTAGGTTCGACGGAAAGACGGAAAGCCGTGATTGCCGGACCCCCCTTGGCTTCCCCAGGGGAGGAAATGACCCACATAAAAGGGCAGATCACCCGTGGTCAGCGGCGTCCCCCGCTGGAAGTATGTAAGTAGGGTATATGTTGATATTCTGGAATTTGCAGTTGTGATGTAAACGGTTCATCAGTATTAACAGCTTAAAGCAGTTCTGAATGTGCTCAGTGGCGACATCATCTATTTATGGACTTACACGCTTGACGGTCTTGAGCAAAATAGAAGGAAAGGAAGGGATTAATATGTGAATGTTTCTGACTTATCAAACGACAACTAGAGTCAGTGGTGATAGTGAATGGCAGGAGCCTAAAGTACAACAATTATTTGAATAAATAGACATTTAAGTTCGGTTCCAATATATAAATTTAGTTTCTAAACATATTTGCAGGTAAACTCGGCTTTTTAGGCACGTTGGACGTATACGTGCGTACTGCGAGCAAGTACGACGACTGCCGAGTATTGCGCGTACCCGCACTGCGATTGTCTGTGAAGTTAGGTTGGCAATGCGTCGCCGACCCGCGAGATCATCATGCAGTAGCGCCCTGCGCGCCCACTAGGCTGCCCGAGTACTCCAGTAACCAGGTACTTGAAACGAAACAGAAATGGATTAACTCAAGTTAACCTGAGTTAACTCGAGTTACTCTAAACTTGAATTAGCTCAAGTTACCCTTAACTCGAGTTACATTTAATTCGTTACACCTAACTCGAGTTACACTGAACTCGAGTTCATCTTAATTTGAATTGAGCTGTACACGACTTACACGAACAAATCAAGGAAAAGAGAGAGGGCACCTATTCATAACGAGTTGAACTCTTAGTTACGGCAATTTCAACTCGAGTTAACTCGAGTCAATATTATTCTGAGTCGTCACATCTCTATGAAACTGTATTATTGAGGAAATGATTTCTGAATTTATTTTATTCCTTGTATAAGAGGTTGTTGCACGCATCCATGACCTACAAGAATCTATTCTTGAGATATTCTAGACTAATCTATCGGTGTGCCACATTTCATGCACATCTGTGCTGCTGTCCTGACTTAAAATAGGAATAATGTGTTTTTTTTTGTCACATAGGAGCACGACTCGTACAGAGCATTCCGTTCGCAAGGCCTTGATCTGCACCTCAGTCTGGAGACGAAGCCGGTCGACAAAGAAGGCAATGGTCCGGTGTTGTTACTATATGGAAGCACTCTTAGGTATGTGATCTTTGTTTAAATTTTAATGTAATATGTTTGTTTATTCGGTGCGTATAGGGCTCCAATAGGATCTATAGGTCATAAGCCAGACTTACCTGCAACACGACACACTTGCTGATTAACAATCTGGCAAAAGCTTTGCTCTTAAGTTTAGGGCTCCCATAAAAGAAGGAGAAAACTATAACAGACGGTAAAGTTTGTGCTAATACCACGCTGATAAAAGTAATAGTACGTATAAGTAATTGAAAATTAAAAAAAACCTTATCATATCCTCCTATCAGAAATATCACACAAATGAAAAGCCACAAGTTGGTTTAGACCGTTTTACTTCAGACGTGTCTGAAGTAAAACGTAATAGTGCAGGCCGCACTGTATCTTAGAAACGTAACTGGCTATAAGAGATAGAGAAAGAAAATTGTGTTCTCGCAACTTTTTCTCTTGCCGCTATAGTAATATACAAATCTTAACACTCTCTCTTTCTATATTCATTGTCTTATATCTTTCTCTAAACTTCCGTTAGCTTCGCCTGGTCACACTTTTCGTAACGCTCTCGTTATGCATCCACCAGCTTACTCCCCAAATGAAGCGTGTGTACAGAAATGAAAAAGTGAATATTCTCGTGCGGGACCCGAATCTGCAATCTTTCCCTTACAGAGGGGGGAATGCCTTGACCAACTTCGATTCACTTTTTCCGATGTTTTCGATTGTATACTTAATGCCTAAAAAAAGAATTCAAAAGGTGTGTCTAATCCGCAGGTGGTTCGAAAGTCTTAAGTTAATACTGTCAGGTGTAACGCGTCCGACGCGGCGCGGACGCATATTCAAGAACGTGCGGCCGCGCAAGCCACAGCTGTCTCGGCACTACCGCAACGTCAGCGTGTCGGTCACGCTGCACAACTTACAGGTAACAGTAACACTGTCTGTAGACGACGCGATTAAAACTATAGCCACCCGGGTGTTGTATACGTTCACAAGTTTGCTACCTACTTATTATTATTCACTGTCTTAAAATATGAAAGGTTTTTTTTGTAAAATTTAAATAAGAATTTATGGTGTGAGCTACTAGTTGCAGAGACAACGACTCCTATTAAAACTCACCTTAACACACAAGGAAGGGTCCTACCTAATTTTTTAAACTTCACTTTACCTAAGTAAATAATTCTTGGTCTGTTGATGTATCAAATATGTGTAATTTACTAGTTTGTTTGTTAGCGTAATTTACTAGGGCAATTAAACAGATTAATCAGATTGGAATGACTTTTTTATAGCATTTATTATGCTAACTTAAAAATTCGAATACATCGGGAAAAGTGAAATGCTCAAATGGGACCTTTCCTTTACAGGGGAATGCACTTCCAACTGAGCTATTGAGTCACACCTGAATCAAGGTCGTGGGTTGAAGTCTTACTTGAGCATTTCATTTTTCCCGATGTATTTCGAACTTTAAAGTTAGCAAAATAAATGCTACAAAAATTCATTCAAATATTTGGGCGGAGTCATCAAAATTCAATGGTTGAAAAATCATTCATTGTTTCCAACAGTTCGTAAGAATGTTGGTAGATGGCTCAACCGTCGCCCTTAAAGACGGATATAAAGAGGAGGAAGATTTGAAGTGATTCAAGTGTGGCTCAATAGCTCAGTTGGAAGAGCATTCCCCCTGTAAGGGAAAGGTCGTGAGTTCAATCAAGTCTCACTTGAGCATTTCATTTTTTCCGATGTTTTTCGAAAGTACTTAACAGATTTCGATATAAATTTTGTTAAAGGTTTTCTACTGGTCTTCTTCCTCCCTCCAACGTGGCATCGAGATTATCGGCGTCCGCGTCACCTGTGGGTCCAAACATCGACTGTCCTTAGTGTCTGCCAACGATGGCCTGGTCAGAAGACCACGGGCCAATTGGACTACTGTGTACATGAATTGTGATCTGAATGATGCGGAGATATGGTTGAAGACCTTAGCGGCTGAGGAGAAGGAAGGTGATGAGGTTAGTATATTTGCACAAAATAAAACACAAACCAACTCTCCATCGATCAACTGTCACAACTAGTTGTGCCACAGTATAACGAGTTATCTTACAGTAGTTTATCGCGTTTGATGTTTGCGGCAATGCCGCCTTTTGCAGTTTTGTCAGGGTTGTCACTTTAGTTTTTATTTTTAAATTATTTTCTGCTATATTTATTTAGTCTCTTAATTCTCTCAAGGCACATCAACTCACGCTAAAATAAATAACTAGTTGACGTCCGCGGCTCCGCTCGCGTCTGAGTCTGTGTCTAAGATTCTGAGTCTGAGTCTGAGTCTGAGAGTCGAGTCTGAAACTGAATCTGAGTCTGAATCTGAATTAGAATCACAATTAGAATTGAATTTGGAATACCGATTGTAGTGAAAATTTCGAGTCCGCCATCTTGCATCGCTAAATGGATGATATATTCGTAATCAGCGACCCCTAAAACTCTGAAAGCGATATCCATATCGATTTTGGTGAAAACTTTAGAGTTCGCCATCTTGGATCGCCAAATGGATGATATATTCGCAATCAGCGACCCCAAAAACCATGGAAGCAATACCCATATCTATTTTAGTGAATATTTCGGGTCCGCCATCTTGGATCGCTAAATGGATGACATATTCGTAACCGGCGACCCCAAAAACCCTGAAAGCGATATCCATATCGATTTTTGTAAAAATTTTGTGTCCGCCATCTTGGATCGCGAAATATATAAAACGAAAAAGAAAACAACTTTTAACAAACAAACATGAAAAAAAAAACAATTAAAAACAATATTAGTGTGATTACAAAATAAATGAGATAGCCCTGAATCCTTAGTACCGAGTAAAATGTATGGGCGTACCGACTAATACCTCGTCCCCCACCACTCCCCTCCCCCCGCACGATTGCTCTGTCTAGACGGCTTCCTAGACAGACTGTATGTAGTATGAATCGTTAATGGTTGTGCTATAGGAATGCCTTACAGATTACGAAAAACAGGTGCCAGTAGCTTCCACCTTTATAGGTTGTTAATAGGATCGAAAATGGCTTGCACTATTTTTTTATAATGATAACTTTTACAAATTTTATTAGCTTTCTGTAACTCATGTTACGAGCTATCATAGAATTTTTTTTTATCTAAAAATGTAATTGAAGTTTTATTTGTAGTATTCTCAACTGAGTCCTCGCGTGATGGAGAAGTGCTACTGCCTGTCAGTGCGGCGCGTGTCGTACGGACGGGAAGCGGGGGCCAGCGCGGGGGTGCCGCCCACACACCGCCTGGCCGTGCACGACCTGCGGGGGGCCTGGACCAAGCTCAACCGCGACCTGGCCTTCGGGCTCATCGACACCTACATCAAGACTCAGGTACTGACACAAAGGGACTAGTGTGGCGCGTGTCGTAAAATACTTACATCATTCGGTGACCAAACCCCACTGCGAATAAGAATAACGTTACAGCGCCATCTATTGACTTTGACATTCAAATTTTCACGCAGTTGAACTCAATTTCAAGCAGATAGAAATTAAAATATTGTGCAAGAGGAAATGCCTTCCGTCCTGTCATATTAATGTTCATAATGTTGTTTTAGCAATTGAAGAAGAATCTGTCAACGAAAGCGTTGAAGGAAGAGGAGCAACCTAACACGTCGCCGAAACATCAACGCGAGGCTGACGTCATATCGCCGCCGCCACCCGTCGCTACTCAGGTGCACATTACACATTTACTATTATTAAATCTCTATAATCTCTTATTGATCGATAAGTTAAACACTTAAGGGGGTGAAGCCGCCGGGAACAGCTAGTGCTTACTATTTTTTTTAGTCTAACACCTGTTTCATAGCTTAGTGTTTTTTGTATTTATAAGTGCCCGGTTAATGGCAATAGGCTCGCCACCTATTACATTGGGACCTAAACATAAACTGGCGAAATGTGGGTGCTAGCACCTTTGCCTACCCCTTCGGGGAATACAGGCGTGAGTTTATGTTATGTTATATGTTATGTTTTTTGTGTATTTAATATGTATTTTTACTCGAACTCTTGATTTCAAAAATTTTCACTTGTACTTGTCATACTTTAATGTTATCATGGTCCTTCGAGCCGGATTGATTTAGGTTTTTTAATATTTTTATCGTTTCACTTTAACCTTTTAGAATCCAAAATATTACCTTAAGTTCCTAAAATTCGCCATATTATACTATTTTAGGTACTGTCTTCGATGAGCTTGCAAATAAAACACCAAGTCTGTTAAGCCATATGTATGTATTAACGAACCATAAGGCGGGCAGCGGACTACTGCTGGTTCCTGCTTACAACATGTCTCATTTCCTAATGCGCCAGTCACCACATTTCGTACCCCACACTATAAACCATGGAGAAGGAAATGATAGCGGATTTGTTGCAAGGCAATCGAGTCGCGTGCCATCCAAACGTCAAATGGACTCATTCGGTAGGAACATTATACCTATGAAGTCCTTCGAGTCTCTTCCCACCCGCATTCGGCGCGCGTTTTTATTAGGAGAAATATCAATGGGGTATCTCCACAGAACAGAAAAAACTAGTAGAAGTGTGATACGACAGATTAAGTAGCGGAACCGCTGTCGCCAAACTCACACATACAACCAGATAATAATACGTTGCACTACTAGTAAACAATTTTTTTGATCGGTCGTATATCTTTAACACCAAATTAGCCTAAAATAAACCCACTGCAAGACGAAAACACACCTTATTGCATTGCATTAGAGATTACTTCAATATAAATAAAAAAGGGATTTAAGACGTCTCGTTTCTGAATAAAACGTGCTTCAATTTACGAAAAAATTCAGCTACTCCACAACAGATAAAGTACAATTTATGAAAATTAATTAAAACTGTAACTCCGATACATAAGGTTGACATTACATATAAGCATTATCTCTCTCACTCTTACTCTCATAAATTGACATTAGAGCGGGGACACAAAATATTCGCAGTATCGACAGATTTTGCTTTTAGCTTACCATCAGGTCAAGTGAAGTCAAATTAACGTGTCCTTTTATAAAAAAAGTGTTTTCAAATGTTAACTGATTCCAAATACTATCGAATGATCTAAGGGTATAATAAATTAGAGCTAAAAAGGATCCTATAGCTTTGCCCACAGAAGTTGAACTAAAGTCTTTTAAAAGATAGTTAAGTAAGTTCCAAAGCAAGTGAAAGAATAAAATAAAGTGTCCCTTGTGTGAGACAGGCGCTGCCATTTTTGCCGGGTCATCTGCATACCAGCTTGATCCCTTTGACTCGGTGCAACGACGGGCGTTGAAGCTTGTTTGCCCCATGTACTCGCAGGCGATGTGTCACCTCTCAGTCTCAGGAGGAACTTGGCGCCGCTGGGTGTGTTCTAACGTATATACAATGGTTTGTGCTCAGAAGAATTGTTTGACATGATGCCCACTGCTACATTCTAGCTCGCCATAGGCAGAGAATTCATCTTCACACATTGCGACTGGATACAGTGCGCACCGTGCAGTATGAAAGGAACTTCATCTCACGCATGCTCAAGCTGTGGAATGAACTTCCAGCTCCGAACTGCCTGACAAATCATGTCCGGCGGACTGCTCTCCAGACGACCGAATTTATACGGGGCGGATAAATCCTATCATCTGTTACGGCTATAACGCCCCTGCATACGTCTATAGGCCACAGTAACAACTTTCCATCAGGAGAGCCGTGTGCTTCTAACACCTAATTGGTATTAAAAAATAGCCTCTGTTGCCCACGACCACGTGACTTGGAGATCGGTTGCTCTGACTCAATAACCTCCGTCGTCAATGAGCGCAGACTTGGATGTAACAGGTGGCAGCTGGACCCGCGGGTAACTGCTACTGCTGGCTTCCCAAAAATGTACAGAGCAACAGTACTAGATTAGATATTGTTGGCATCCAATTAACAGCATCTATTCGTTTCTCTTTGATAGTGATGTCTTTGGGAAATCTAAAAGTATTTTAAATATTAAAAAAAGTAAAGCCTTTTGACAAATATTTCCAAGAACTTTAATATAAGTAGATATCGATAAAGGTTAACTACATCACTAAATGAGTAGCGTCGAAAATTCTAGAATGAAAAAGAATAGCGTGTATATAGTGTGTGATCAAAAACAAGCTTTATTGTAATGCGACAAGGTTGATTTTAGTTCGATATTTATTTCATTGGAAGTCAATATGATTTGTGGGAAAATCTAATAAATCCTTACTTAAAAGTGATATGGAACACCTCCAATTCGAAGCTTTATGCTACTACTATCATTTTTGCACAGAAAAATAGCACAGTAAGGCATATTTATATTTAAATAGTATTAAATAGCATAAGATGCAAAACTGTCAAATATACATAATGACAGATCGACTCAAGATCGACTGAAGGCCGAAATTGTGAGGATATGCGTAACTCCGCATACTATTGACACGCGTGGCACGCCTACTTCACACTTCCACTCTTTTTTTCTGTTCCGTGGGTATCTCTTAATCATATTCTGTCCTTCGTGCTATAAACATATAAGGGTATGTCTACCGATAGAGCTCTAGCGGCGGTGGCAGCGGGAGCGGCGGCGGTATGCTGGCGGCGTTGGTGGCGGAGGCGGGCGGCTCGGCGCCCGTGGTGTTCTCCGACGAGTTGGGCGGCGCCGAGCAGCACGCGCCCGCGCCGCACGCCCCCCACGCGCGCCACGTGCTCGACGACGACAACTCGCACACCGCCTGCCTCAGTGAGCACAAGCCCTTATCGCTTGATCACACGCACCGAGTACAGTGGCGAAGGAGTACACTCGGCCCATGCTCGCTGCGCGTGAACATAGCGCCTGATAAAACTTTAATCCTAAGTTTAATCGTTTTTGCCAACACACTTTTGTAAGCTTACATTCGAGGCTTGTTTAGCATAACCTGTGTTCTTATTCAATTTTCACAAATTCTACATAAAATACCAACCATACCAAGATGCCAAGTATTTTGTACCAACATCGTACTTGGCCGACAGCACTCGCCACTCCACTCGGGGCGTGTGATCAAGGCATTATACTACAGGCCTTATGATAAACAACCAAACGACGAAAAAAAGGTTATTATAAAGTGGAGGAATACTTAAATAATCTCTTGCTCGCACTGTATACATTTGTCATAAACAAAATTATAAGTTTAAAAAAGGAAGACAATCGAGTTCACTGAGTTCCAGATTGGTTTTACTGAGAAGATACCAGCAGGTATCTTCTCAGTAAAACCAATCTACCGAACCAACGAAAGAATCTACCGAACCAGCGAAAGAATCATATTCAAATGATTTACATATTTTATTTATTATTCTTGACATTCCATTCATCAATGTAAAATTATGACGTTCATGTGCTCTTTAGGTGCCTAAACTTGATAAATGAAATTGATTATTTAATTCTTTGATTCTTTGACGAGCGTTTTCACAACTTATTTGGAGTTGCTTTTCGGTGTAACTTTGAGTACTACATACTATAAAATGGCCGGATTTACATGTTATCCATAACTTCTCCACGACCCACTGGCGATATTGAACGTGAAGTTCTTGATTGCAAGTGAGGCTCAATGTTGAGATGATATATTTTTTTACTTTAAAAAATGTTTATTTGAAAGTAAGTAAATAATGATGATATATTTAAACGATCTGTGGTGATCAAGACGGTAATAAATGCGTCTGCCATGCATGCGATTTCAAATTCGATTCTCAAACTGGCTTTAGTATCGAACAACATCAAAATGAAATATAAACTTTTCTGTAAGAAAATTCCTAGTAGTCTGCAAAAATACTCTTTTATAGATTGACTGTCTATTGTGTAAGATCGAGGCAACATTTTGAGGTATCTCTACAGCCGGGGTGCGAGGGATATGTCGAAGACAACCTCACCTCCGGCCTAGCACCACGACCCTCAGTCGGCGTGCGGTTTTAGTCGGTTCGAGTCCGACATAACCTCCCCTTCCGGGCCGGAAGGGCAGGGGAGGTATACGAGGGGATTTCCGCAGGAAAAAAAGAGGTATCTCTTCATCTCTTGCAGTCGAGCTGGTGAACTCGCAAGTGGTACTGAAGGGTTGCGAGACCCGCGGCTACGTGATCCTCTGCGCGGCTAGGGCTGAAGTTCGCCAGAGGGTGCGGCGACAGCCCGCCGCGTCGGCGTGGAGCGGAGCCCTGTCGGCCATGCAGTACTACGCCACCGTCAGCGCGGCCGACAGGGACCAGCTGGACGGTGAGTCTCATCAGATATATATGCTAACCTTTGTAAAGACCACCTTATCTTAAAAAGCATACTATAGGACAAATTACCAAATAAAAATTATAAACATGATAAATATCCCGGTAAGTGTTACACTATTAATGTTAATGACCATGTCAATCTCAAATCATACAATACGAGTACTGCTAGGATTTCATTTTCATTTGCATTCTCGGAGCCTAGTACCTACTCAGTCAGGGTTAACCTTTAGTGTAACTACGGAACGGCTGGGCTTTGGCATTCTCTACACGTATGTCATCAGTTATGAATTGCATTTGACGTTTTGACTAGGCTCACCGATCGGGCCGTGGTCACAGGCTGCCTGTGGCTGCCGGTTGTGTACGGGTCACGTACATTATATTATAAAAATGCATGCGTAAATAACATTGGCGGATACGGCGCGGTTAGTCAACCTAAGATCTTACGGGAATCAGGTGCGACCAATCCGTACATTTGCGGCATATAACGTCTCGTAATTACTTATTGTCCAACGCATTTGTGACTTGTGATTACACTATATCTAACCAAAATTTATCTTTTATTTGTCGGGAATCGAACCTACTACACAGGTTGTATGTGTGTTGTGTTCGCCAGAGAACATCCAGTGGGTGTCGGTGGAGGAGATCTCGGAGCGCTGCCTGAGCGCGGAGATCAGCACTCTGCCGGACGTGCCGCGCCTCGTGGGCTCCGGCCACTCCGCCGGCGGGGTCATCGGCCGCACCGTGGGGCCCTGCGCCGACCCGCACCTCGCGCAGGTACGCATATAGCACCACGACACGCCATGACCACTCCTCATCTCTTCATCAGCCACCACACCATGAGCGCTCAATATCCACTCACCACTGTAACACATTAGGACCCACTATCATACGCAATATGCCCTCTATCTGACACCACTAAACGCCATGAACACCCTCTACTAAGACACGCTATTAGCACCCTCCATTCGCTGCCGTACCTACATAACTACACTCTCTACCCACCACACGCACTTACCGTATATCCACCTTCATACGGCAATAGCACCCATCATCCCCTGCGTGTTATAAGGGATGGCGGGTGCAATTGCCGTTGCGGGACAGGAAGGATCTAAGTATCCTCCGGCCCTGCTCCCCCGCCTCCTTCTTGAGCATTACTTGCTCGCTGAAAGAGACGACGGCAATCCACACTGCACCATCATTAAGCAACCTGCTGAGCGGTACCAGCAAGGCCTAGTATAATTTGTAATGTGGTATATTTTGTACATGCGTAGCTGCAACGCATCGTGTCGCGTTGCGCGTGCGAGTTCTACTACGTGTCGCACGAGGAGGCGGAGGCGGTGGGCGGCCAGGCCACGGGCTGGACGCAGCAGCAGCCCTACGACTCCTTCACGCTCATGCACCACGACCTCAACGTGTGCACCAACTCGCTACAGGTGACTTGGTACTGTTCAGCTAGTCTACTACTGTCGCACGAGGAGGCGGAGGCGGTGGGCGGCCAGGCCACGGGCTGGACGCAGCAGCAGCCCTACGACTCCTTCACGCTCATGCACCACGACCTCAACGTGTGCACCAACTCGCTACAGGTGACTTGGTACTGTTCAGCTAGTCTACTACTGTCGCACGAGGAGGCGGAGGCGGTGGGCGGCCAGGCCACGGGCTGGACGCAGCAGCAGCCCTACGACTCCTTCACGCTCATGCACCACGACCTCAACGTGTGCACCAACTCGCTACAGGTGACTTGGTACTGTTCAGCTAGTCTACTACTGTCGCACGAGGAGGCGGAGGCGGTGGGCGGCCAGGCCACGGGCTGGACGCAGCAGCAGCCCTACGACTCCTTCACGCTCATGCACCACGACCTCAACGTGTGCACCAACTCGCTACAGGTGACTTGGTACTGTTCAGCTAGTCTACTACTGTCGCACGAGGAGGCGGAGGCGGTGGGCGGCCAGGCCACGGGCTGGACGCAGCAGCAGCCCTACGACTCCTTCACGCTCATGCACCACGACCTCAACGTGTGCACCAACTCGCTACAGGTGACTTGGTACTGTTCAGCTAGTCTACTACTGTCGCACGAGGAGGCGGAGGCGGTGGGCGGCCAGGCCACGGGCTGGACGCAGCAGCAGCCCTACGACTCCTTCACGCTCATGCACCACGACCTCAACGTGTGCACCAACTCGCTACAGGTGACTTGGTACTGTTCAGCTAGTCTACTACTGTCGCACGAGGAGGCGGAGGCGGTGGGCGGCCAGGCCACGGGCTGGACGCAGCAGCAGCCCTACGACTCCTTCACGCTCATGCACCACGACCTCAACGTGTGCACCAACTCGCTACAGGTGACTTGGTACTGTTCAGCTAGTCTACTACTGTCGCACGAGGAGGCGGAGGCGGTGGGCGGCCAGGCCACGGGCTGGACGCAGCAGCAGCCCTACGACTCCTTCACGCTCATGCACCACGACCTCAACGTGTGCACCAACTCGCTACAGGTGACTTGGTACTGTTCAGCTAGTCTACTACTGTCGCACGAGGAGGCGGAGGCGGTGGGCGGCCAGGCCACGGGCTGGACGCAGCAGCAGCCCTACGACTCCTTCACGCTCATGCACCACGACCTCAACGTGTGCACCAACTCGCTACAGGTGACTTGGTACTGTTCAGCTAGTCTACTACTGTCGCACGAGGAGGCGGAGGCGGTGGGCGGCCAGGCCACGGGCTGGACGCAGCAGCAGCCCTACGACTCCTTCACGCTCATGCACCACGACCTCAACGTGTGCACCAACTCGCTACAGGTGACTTGGTACTGTTCAGCTAGTCTACTACTGTCGCACGAGGAGGCGGAGGCGGTGGGCGGCCAGGCCACGGGCTGGACGCAGCAGCAGCCCTACGACTCCTTCACGCTCATGCACCACGACCTCAACGTGTGCACCAACTCGCTACAGGTGACTTGGTACTGTTCAGCTAGTCTACTACTGTCGCACGAGGAGGCGGAGGCGGTGGGCGGCCAGGCCACGGGCTGGACGCAGCAGCAGCCCTACGACTCCTTCACGCTCATGCACCACGACCTCAACGTGTGCACCAACTCGCTACAGGTGACTTGGTACTGTTCAGCTAGTCTACTACTGTCGCACGAGGAGGCGGAGGCGGTGGGCGGCCAGGCCACGGGCTGGACGCAGCAGCAGCCCTACGACTCCTTCACGCTCATGCACCACGACCTCAACGTGTGCACCAACTCGCTACAGGTGACTTGGTACTGTTCAGCTAGTCTACTACTGTCGCACGAGGAGGCGGAGGCGGTGGGCGGCCAGGCCACGGGCTGGACGCAGCAGCAGCCCTACGACTCCTTCACGCTCATGCACCACGACCTCAACGTGTGCACCAACTCGCTACAGGTGACTTGGTACTGTTCAGCTAGTCTACTACTGTCGCACGAGGAGGCGGAGGCGGTGGGCGGCCAGGCCACGGGCTGGACGCAGCAGCAGCCCTACGACTCCTTCACGCTCATGCACCACGACCTCAACGTGTGCACCAACTCGCTACAGGTGACTTGGTACTGTTCAGCTAGTCTACTACTGTCGCACGAGGAGGCGGAGGCGGTGGGCGGCCAGGCCACGGGCTGGACGCAGCAGCAGCCCTACGACTCCTTCACGCTCATGCACCACGACCTCAACGTGTGCACCAACTCGCTACAGGTGACTTGGTACTGTTCAGCTAGTCTACTACTGTCGCACGAGGAGGCGGAGGCGGTGGGCGGCCAGGCCACGGGCTGGACGCAGCAGCAGCCCTACGACTCCTTCACGCTCATGCACCACGACCTCAACGTGTGCACCAACTCGCTACAGGTGACTTGGTACTGTTCAGCTAGTCTACTACTGTCGCACGAGGAGGCGGAGGCGGTGGGCGGCCAGGCCACGGGCTGGACGCAGCAGCAGCCCTACGACTCCTTCACGCTCATGCACCACGACCTCAACGTGTGCACCAACTCGCTACAGGTGACTTGGTACTGTTCAGCTAGTCTACTACTGTCGCACGAGGAGGCGGAGGCGGTGGGCGGCCAGGCCACGGGCTGGACGCAGCAGCAGCCCTACGACTCCTTCACGCTCATGCACCACGACCTCAACGTGTGCACCAACTCGCTACAGGTGACTTGGTACTGTTCAGCTAGTCTACTACTGTCGCACGAGGAGGCGGAGGCGGTGGGCGGCCAGGCCACGGGCTGGACGCAGCAGCAGCCCTACGACTCCTTCACGCTCATGCACCACGACCTCAACGTGTGCACCAACTCGCTACAGGTGACTTGGTACTGTTCAGCTAGTCTACTACTGTCGCACGAGGAGGCGGAGGCGGTGGGCGGCCAGGCCACGGGCTGGACGCAGCAGCAGCCCTACGACTCCTTCACGCTCATGCACCACGACCTCAACGTGTGCACCAACTCGCTACAGGTGACTTGGTACTGTTCAGCTAGTCTACTACTGTCGCACGAGGAGGCGGAGGCGGTGGGCGGCCAGGCCACGGGCTGGACGCAGCAGCAGCCCTACGACTCCTTCACGCTCATGCACCACGACCTCAACGTGTGCACCAACTCGCTACAGGTGACTTGGTACTGTTCAGCTAGTCTACTACTGTCGCACGAGGAGGCGGAGGCGGTGGGCGGCCAGGCCACGGGCTGGACGCAGCAGCAGCCCTACGACTCCTTCACGCTCATGCACCACGACCTCAACGTGTGCACCAACTCGCTACAGGTGACTTGGTACTGTTCAGCTAGTCTACTACTGTCGCACGAGGAGGCGGAGGCGGTGGGCGGCCAGGCCACGGGCTGGACGCAGCAGCAGCCCTACGACTCCTTCACGCTCATGCACCACGACCTCAACGTGTGCACCAACTCGCTACAGGTGACTTGGTACTGTTCAGCTAGTCTACTACTGTCGCACGAGGAGGCGGAGGCGGTGGGCGGCCAGGCCACGGGCTGGACGCAGCAGCAGCCCTACGACTCCTTCACGCTCATGCACCACGACCTCAACGTGTGCACCAACTCGCTACAGGTGACTTGGTACTGTTCAGCTAGTCTACTACTGTCGCACGAGGAGGCGGAGGCGGTGGGCGGCCAGGCCACGGGCTGGACGCAGCAGCAGCCCTACGACTCCTTCACGCTCATGCACCACGACCTCAACGTGTGCACCAACTCGCTACAGGTGACTTGGTACTGTTCAGCTAGTCTACTACTGTCGCACGAGGAGGCGGAGGCGGTGGGCGGCCAGGCCACGGGCTGGACGCAGCAGCAGCCCTACGACTCCTTCACGCTCATGCACCACGACCTCAACGTGTGCACCAACTCGCTACAGGTGACTTGGTACTGTTCAGCTAGTCTACTACTGTCGCACGAGGAGGCGGAGGCGGTGGGCGGCCAGGCCACGGGCTGGACGCAGCAGCAGCCCTACGACTCCTTCACGCTCATGCACCACGACCTCAACGTGTGCACCAACTCGCTACAGGTGACTTGGTACTGTTCAGCTAGTCTACTACTGTCGCACGAGGAGGCGGAGGCGGTGGGCGGCCAGGCCACGGGCTGGACGCAGCAGCAGCCCTACGACTCCTTCACGCTCATGCACCACGACCTCAACGTGTGCACCAACTCGCTACAGGTGACTTGGTACTGTTCAGCTAGTCTACTACTGTCGCACGAGGAGGCGGAGGCGGTGGGCGGCCAGGCCACGGGCTGGACGCAGCAGCAGCCCTACGACTCCTTCACGCTCATGCACCACGACCTCAACGTGTGCACCAACTCGCTACAGGTGACTTGGTACTGTTCAGCTAGTCTACTACTGTCGCACGAGGAGGCGGAGGCGGTGGGCGGCCAGGCCACGGGCTGGACGCAGCAGCAGCCCTACGACTCCTTCACGCTCATGCACCACGACCTCAACGTGTGCACCAACTCGCTACAGGTGACTTGGTACTGTTCAGCTAGTCTACTACTGTCGCACGAGGAGGCGGAGGCGGTGGGCGGCCAGGCCACGGGCTGGACGCAGCAGCAGCCCTACGACTCCTTCACGCTCATGCACCACGACCTCAACGTGTGCACCAACTCGCTACAGGTGACTTGGTACTGTTCAGCTAGTCTACTACTGTCGCACGAGGAGGCGGAGGCGGTGGGCGGCCAGGCCACGGGCTGGACGCAGCAGCAGCCCTACGACTCCTTCACGCTCATGCACCACGACCTCAACGTGTGCACCAACTCGCTACAGGTGACTTGGTACTGTTCAGCTAGTCTACTACTGTCGCACGAGGAGGCGGAGGCGGTGGGCGGCCAGGCCACGGGCTGGACGCAGCAGCAGCCCTACGACTCCTTCACGCTCATGCACCACGACCTCAACGTGTGCACCAACTCGCTACAGGTGACTTGGTACTGTTCAGCTAGTCTACTACTGTCGCACGAGGAGGCGGAGGCGGTGGGCGGCCAGGCCACGGGCTGGACGCAGCAGCAGCCCTACGACTCCTTCACGCTCATGCACCACGACCTCAACGTGTGCACCAACTCGCTACAGGTGACTTGTTACTGTTCAGCTAGTCTACTACTGTCGCACGAAGAGGCGGAGGCGGTGGGCGGGAGAGATGACCCGGTCAGGGTTCAAGGCCATCTTCTAGCCCACTTCAGGTGTAGGCTCACTGTGTCTTCATGCAGATCCCGGGTATAAGAAGGTATAATTTTGCGTCGACCGACACTGTGGTGTGCTTTTGCTAGGGAGACAGTGTAAAGGTTCCAAACTCGGCAAAAATGTTGCGTAGTAGTATTGTCGCAGCACTACTGGTCCCCATATAATCTCATCAGTTTATATGATATTATTTTCCGAACAAGGTAGAAAGGTCGCGGTAGCGCTGGCACTGCTGCGTTCTCAAACCTTCACTATTCACTAAGGCTAATCTCCGATGACGTGACTGACCCTGGCGTCCCCCCCCCCAGTACGCCATGCTGCTGGACGTGGTGAACAACGTGGTGCTGCACGTGGAGCCGGAGCGGCGGCGCACGCTGGAGCGGCGCGCGCGCATGCGCTTCCAGCTGCAGCTGCACCAGGACCAGGAGCCGCGCCATCTCATACACAAGCTGCAGGGACAGGTATGGTGCCACCACACCAACCTATCAACAGTATGTATAGAGTGTCTCAGTAAGAGTGCACTTTTTAAAATTGGAAGTTTTTTTTTCATGCAAGTGGCAACTCTGAAATTTTACAGTGGTCATCTCAGTTAATTCCGATTATTAAAAATGAAGCGCTTTTTGAAAGAACAACCCGTTAAAATTGTAAAAACTCATTACAAAACAATCGATTTACTGCAGCAACGATTTCCAGAACACATTATCTCACAAAATTCTGATGTCAACTGGCCACCAAGATCGTGCGATTTAACGTCGTGCAATTTTTTTCTTTGGGGTTTTGTGAAATCTCAAGTTTGTGCGAATAAACCTGAAAAAATTCCTGCACTCAAATCGAAAATCCAACGCGTCACCCATGAGATACAGCCACATCTCTGTGCAAAAGTCATGGAAAATTTCAAGAAAATGCCGGATGTTTTATTCCATACTTAATCGGAACATGTCTCCTTTCAAATACAATAAATATATCACAACTCTGTCATAAAATACTTGTATTTATTTAAAAATTAAAAAGTGCACTCTTATTGAGACACCCTATAGTATGAATCGTTAAAGTGAGGCAGATAAGTTCCCGTCGACTCCTTAGTAAATTACACCAATATTGGGACTTTGTATACTACCCAAACATGGTTTCTATCTCTTTCTCCATCCAAAGGTTGCCTGTAAGAGATTGCCACTGTGCGATAAGGCCACCTATTGACTATATCTGCAATGTACCTACTAACAACGCATGTTTTTTATCCTTGATGTACACAATAAAGAGATACTTTACTTTACCTTTACTTTACTATGTTCTGGAGGCGCCTGAGGCTTCCATGCTTCCATGGGCCCGGGGATTTTTTGGCTTATTGTATTAAGCCCTAAAGTCCCCGGTACTTATTGTATTCTCATTTACTTTGCAAGATTTTGGTCTCTGTGACAGCAAGACTATTGGGACGCATATCAGCCCTTGCGATGTCAAACCAGTACTTCTTGGGATTTCCGACTTCTCCTGGGGCCAGCACAAGTGGCATGCCCAGACATTGGTAGCATCATTCAATCTATTAAAGTGTGATAGTAAAAATCTACCATTAACAAATTTAAAAGTCCAATATTGAAATCAAAAGCCATTCTAGGATATTTATACAGCTTTTTTTTGGCTCCTCGGGTTGTTATAGCCTATGATATGTTTAACTACGTCTTGCTGCCATAGTGGCGAAATAAAAAAATCATTGTGATATTTTCTGTATTATTTTATTCGTAACACAATATGTTAATCGCTCGATGTTTTCTACGATACGAAAAAATTAAATAAAAATGTCTAAATAATATCAAAAACAATTAAAAAATATGCCAAGAATGTTAAAAATATATTTAAAAATAAATACAAAATTCCAAAAAGAGATCTCTCCGGCGGGGAATCGAACCCCGGTCTCCCGCGTGACAGGCGGGGATACTTACCACTATACTACCGAAGATGGTGACTGAGGCGGTAAAATTAGCGTTCTCATTCCAATCGGTATGATATCGTAGTTGCGTCATAGGTTGTTTTTACGTCTTTGATCGCGATAGCTTGTGTTGTGAGTCATAGTTTTTTATTGAATTCACTTTATTGATTTATGCCTAAGAAATGATACAATCGGATTTCCTACAATAATAACTAGTATTTTGTGGAATACTATGTGTCATGTTGTCATGCTACGAAGTTTTTAGTCACGAAGATACTGTTATGATTATGATATCATAATAGATTTTATTGAATGAGTAAACTTGACTATCCAAAATATTTTGTATACAAGAAGTTTTCGGCCGTTATTCTGTATAGCCCTGGTACATATTTTGATAAGTAAATGGTAAAGTAAAATATCTATGTTTTCAGTAGCGTCGCGTGGTACCCAATAATATATGACTAGTAGTGTGGAATTTATGAGTTTCATACTATGTATGTGTTAGTGCCGTGTTCGTGTAAGTTCCTTACAGAGTAGATTAGGGTCCCATTTCTTCCTGTGGGTGTCGTAAAAGGTGACTAAGGGATAGGTATGTTCTCCACCCGACAGTAAACATCCAGCCCATGACTAGTCCCCATTCCGGGGGCGAGTTAGGGACACCGTTGTCCCCCCTCCTGAGGAGGGCCAGACCGTAAGGAATGGCCCTGGGTCAGCCGGGGTGCGAGGGATATGTCGATGACAACCTCACCTCCGGCCTAGCACCACGACCCACAGTCGGCGTGCGGTTTTAGTCGGTTCGAGTCCGACATAACCTCCCCTTCCGGCTCCAGAAGGGGGGGTATCCGAGGGGATTTCCGCACGCAAAAAAAAAAGCCCATGACTAGTGTCTGCTTGACGGCGATAACTACGCCTCCTATTACGTGGGATTGAAAATCATAGATAGTGACATGTGAGTGTTGATACATGTCTCTATCTATCCCTTCGGCGATTTACAGCCTTGAGTATACCGGGTGTAAGGGGAGCTTACAGAGGGGCTCCTGAAGCCGAAAACCCATAATCGTGTTTTTTTTTTATGAAATGACCGTTTCATTTAGTTTTATGAACACGATGTAGTGTATAATGCAAATAGATTTTATTTTATGCCAATGTGTTATGTACCTGGAGTACTACTAGTCCCGAGGAGGGCCCTGGGTCAACCGGGGTGCGTGGGATATGTCGATGACAACCTCACCTCCGGCCTAGCACCACGACCCACAGTCGGCGTGCGGTTTTAGTCGGTTCGAGTCCGACATAACCTCCCCTTCCGGCTCCGGCAGGGGAGGTATCCGAGGGGATTTCCGCACAAAAAAAAGCAGTACTACTAGTGGTTTTCGGCTTCAGGAGCGTTCCCCTTACACCCGGTATGTATGTAGTTGCAGGTGTGGTATTTGTATTTTAGCCCACGTTTTACTGTGGTTTTACTTACAAAACTTCAGTGTGTAAATATTGAGAACAAAACAAGTCAATACAGTACACACACAGTACAGTGAACAGAGTCACTGTCTTTTGTTTTTAATCAATTTTTTATAGCATTTATTATGCTAACTTTTAAGTTCGAAAAACATCGGAAAAAATGAAATGCTCAAGTGAAACTTGAACTCACGACCTTTCCCTTACAGGGGGAATGCTCTTCCAAATGAGCTATTGAGCCACACACGAATCATTCCAAATTCTCCTTCTCCTTACATCCGCCTTCCAGCATTGTAAGGGAAAGGTCGTGAGTTCAAGTCTCACTTGATCATTTCATTTTTTCCGATGTTTTTCGAACTTAAGAGTCACTGTCGCTCAAAGTGTTATCTACTGCTTCCATCTAGGTTAGAGAGTCTCTGGCTCGCCTCCGCCGGTTGGAGAAGGAATACTACATGAAGAACAGATCCATCACCGGGGACGATCCTGCGGCCATGAACGAGCTGAAGAGTCTCGACGATCAGGTCAGTCTTTGTTTGCGAACCACTGCGATCAAGATCACACATTTGAAATTTTCGCAGTAGGTACTTTTTGGGTTGTAAAGAATTTTTGGAAATTTCTCTTTTATGAAGATAAAATTTAACTTAAAAGGGGTAAAAAATTGTAGGGAAGTTAGTTAATCTCAAAGTAAAAAGCACAAAATTTCATGCTCCTGATTAAAAATAATTGTTTATGTCCCATATACACAAATATTTTGTTACAAATGGGAGAAACGTTTGTATGAAAGTCTATCATTTTCAAACAAAAGCGGTCGTACTCTCAGGGATGAAACTCCAACCGGCCCTAGAAAGGATTCCCCTCCGGAGCATAAAACTCGCAGCGTGATGAAACACCGTTTTAATCGTTTTGATTCTGACATACCCACTTCATCGTTGCCCCGTTGGGTTGCTACCTTTGTGAGATGACAACCGAGAGGGTTTCGAACCAAAGCTATGTGTTGGGTGTCTTCTCCCGTAGCTACACAACAAATGCCATGATCATACGCACCGAGTGAAGTGGCGAGACAGTGCACTTAACCCATGCTCGATGCGTGTGAACATTTATTTATTTATTTTACGTACATACATACATACCGCCGAGTATTTTGCACGTCTCACTCGGCTGACAGCACAGTCTCGCCACTCCCCTCGGTGCGTGTGATCAAGGCATGTGTATGGTCCATGGCCCCGATAGCTATGTATGGCCCTGGGTCAACTGAGGTACGAGGTATACTACTCTGTCAAGAAAGTACCGGGAAAAAATCAATAATACACAAAAAAAAATTTATTCATCCAAATTTATTTTATCACCTTCAAAGTATGCTCCTTCAGAAACGATATACTTACGCCAACGAATAATCCAATCATCAAAACATTTTTTAAACCCTGTTTCCGGAATTGGGTTCAGTTCTCGCCGCGAATTCTCCTTTATGTCTTCTACTGATTGAAGACGGGTGCCACGAAGTGGTAATTTGAGTGTAGGAAAAAGAAAGAAGTCGGCTGGAGCCATATCTGGTGAATATGGTGGTTGCTCGATGGTATTTGTTGAGTGTATGGACATAAATTCGTTCACAATGATGGTCTTGTGCGAAGGCGCATTATCGTGGAGCAAATGTATGTCCAACAACCTCACCCACCTTCACTTTTACTTCGACATGCAGAGGGTGTGCGTTTTAGTCGGTTCGAGTCCGACATAACTTCCGCCAACGGCTCAAGCGCTTATCTGCGAGGATTTTACGCACGTAAAAAAGGCATAAGTAAGGCCTACTGTCCACGGAGGCGTAGCTTCATACGCGCGTATTCGTCATTATACGTTTGGTGTACGCTTGCTTGCTGCTTCCATACAAAATAATGTAACTCTGTCGACGGAGCGTCAGCGTCGCGCTCGCGTAGCTGTATGCAAGCTTCACGACGCCTGGCGTACAACGAGTGAACGCAAGTGTTTCATTTCCTAAAAATGGCGACGAATGAATGAAAAGTATGAAAACGTAAGCGTGCAATACGCCTCGTGGATAGTGTTCAGTACGCTGGGCTGCACACACACCTCCGTGGACAGTTGGCCTAAGTGTGATGAGTGGTCAGGTGAACGAGTGCAAGGAGGCGGTGTGGTCGCTGGGCGAGGAACTGGACGCCATGGTGCGCGCCGTGCGCGAGGCGGAGGAGTGGCGGGGCGGCGGCGCGGCGGGCCCGGCCGTGCACGCGGCGCCGCACCGCTACAACGAGATCTGCTTCAAGAGCGCGCGCTGGCGCCTCACCGACGCCGACGGCCAGCTCGGCATCGCCGACCTGCTGCTCACCAACTTCCTGTGAGTCCACCTGCTGGAACCAAGCGTTTCAGTCACTCATTCCTATGCCGCACCACTGAGACCTGGAACTCCCTGCCAGCTCACGTGTTTCCTTCTTCCTACAGTCCCGGCTCCTTTAAGCGGGGCGTGAAAAGGCATCTAATGAGGCCGTCAAGCTGAGTGACACCACTGTTAACTTGGTAACTGTTTACGATGGTGACCCTCTTTCCGAGACTTTGCCTTTAGCTTAACATCAGGCGAGGTGAAGTCAAATTGAAGTGACCAGTATAAAAAAAAACACCTGCCACTAATGAATGACACCACTGTTAACATGGTGTATGTTTACGATGGTGACCCTCTTTCCGAGACTTTGCTTTTAGCTTAACATCACGCGAGGTGAAGTCAAATTGACGTGTCCTTTATAAGAATAAAAAATCATAAACCAACCTTCAAATAACCCACATGTATTGTAACTTTCTTCATAATCTTCATAATTACCTTCATAAAACCTATGTATAAAAACCTTCAAATAACCCACATAATAACCTACATAATAACCTATAACCTTCATATAACCTACATAAAAACCTATAACCTTCATGTAACCTACATAAAAACCCTCACATAAGGAACATAATTACCATCATATAACCTAACATAATAACCTTCACTTAACCAACACAATAACCTTCAGATAATCTCCAAAAAGCCTACATCATAACCTTCAAATAACCTACATAATAACCTTCGAATAACCCTCAAATAACCTTGTTATAACTTACATAATAACCTATAACCTTCATATAAGCTACATAATATCCTATAACCTTCATATAACTTACATAAAAACCTTCACTTAAGGGGCCAGATCATGAAAATCACCGAAAAGAGTGTTACAATTTTTCATATTTAACCTATTTAGATATGATTGATATCAATGATACTTTGTATATATTACAATCAAAGACCAAAAATTATGGCATGCTTATATTAAACTCTTAAAACCTAATAGTTGTTATTAAACGTCAACAAACGCACAAAATTGAGAAAAAATGCAAAAACATGCCTTCGTATTTTTCAGATTTAACCCAATAAATCAACACAAATTGATAAAAAGAAACACTTTATAAACACTGAAGAAACCAATAAAATATATCGTGTACGTTTTTTGTACCTTTACAGACAAGGACTTCCTCTTTTAAAGCCCTAAAATCTAGATATGTTTTACGTAAATTCTCCATACAGGCTAAGTGAAATAGGCTCCAGTTTTTAAGTAAATTCATATTGAAAATGAGTGATTTTAGCAATGAACCGGTATACATTTGAAAGTCAAAGACTTCTTGATAGGGAAGACAAAACTTATTTGATGATACATTTAGTAATCAATCTAAAAAATCACTTCAAAGTTACTGAAAAACGCGTAAAATAGTGTCTTTTTTCTGCCATATTTTTTCTCATCGCCCGTCAGTCGCCCACGGGCCTTCGAAGCAGGAGCACGTCTCTTTGGCGCGTGATGACAGTTCATGCATACACAAATAGGCCTACCAAGAAATATATGAAATGAAAAATGGCGCCACCGTCTTCATTAATCATTTGGACGGCAATAAAATAGTATGCATTTTACAGTGACAACCATAGTTCCGATTTTAGCCGTTTCACACTTTCGTTGGTACATTTATAGCATAATGTTTCAGATTTTGACATACTTGCTTTAAGGTTTGAACTGTAAAGTTGGGGATATACATAGTTAAAATATTTTTTGTAGAAACAATATTTTTAGGTTCTATTGTAATGAAATTATAATTAGATACTAACTTCATGGTCTATTTTATATGATTGTATAGGTAAATATATATGTATATTGTAAAGTAGCTGTTTCCGTACATATTAGTAATAAAAAAAGTTTCGTTGGCTTATGTTATATTAAAGCATCACTAGAGTCGCAGGAGTCGCGGGTATCAGTTAGTGCGACCACCAGTAGACCTGGTGCACTGGATTAGAAGCCTTATGTATCGCAATGTCGCAGATACGCAAGAGAGCCGCCTTCGTGGGTACGATCACGTCAATCTGCGTCTGATCGATAAGGAGCCAACGTCCGAGTGCCATCACTGCGACGCGAGCGACGTCACGGGAGCACACGCTCACCGAGTGGCCGGCAAGGTGGGAGCTCGTGGCGGCCCTGGGAGTGAGAGTTCTCATCCTCGCCACCTTGCTCACGGCGATGGTCCACTGTGCGGACGCGTGGGTGGCCAGTGTCTCCTTCTGCGTCCTCCTTTTTTTTCTTTCTAATGGTCGTGAAGGAGACGGCGGAACGGGAGTGGCGGCGTGAGAGAGAGAGACTTACAGATCACACCACCCGCGTGCGCAGGCAACTCGGGCGTCAGAGGGCACAGACTGACCTCAGTGCCTCATGAGCGCGGGCCTGGGGCTGACGGATAGAGCCGCCTGTCACCCCAGCAGAAGCAGGCCACGGCGGCGGCGTGCTAAGAAGCGCGCCTCCCCACTCTAGGGCGAGTCCTGGTTGTCCTCCTCCCGAAGAGAGCCAGACGCAAGGGATGGCCCTGATGGTTAGCCGGGGTGCGAGGGATATGCCTAAGACAACCTCACCTCCGGCCTAGCACCACGACCCTCAGTCGGCGTGCGGTTTTAGTCGGTTCAAGTCCGACATAACCTCCCCACCCGGCTCCAGCCGGGGAGGAAATGTAGGAAGAAGAGCTGCAAGACGGACCCTGAAACTGTGCAATTGGGTTGCTAGGTGCCTGCAGGAGCGCCGTATTCGTGTCCTCTCTCCCCATAACTCTCTTTCTTCAGCTTTCATTGCTATGCAGATGATAGCACCTTACACGAGAGTTATCACGGAAATCCTGCGGCTACACAGTCTGATATCGATGAAAAAGGGTAGTTTCTTGTCACTGAGATTGTCCGGATCGTGGATCACATTTTGCAATGCCGCTCTGAGAACTAGGTGGAGTTCAATGCTAAGAAGACGCAGGCACAGCAAAGGTATTTTCTTTTCTTACACCATTCCACTCTTCAGAGCACGCCACTACCACTAAACGACAATCGGATCGGCATCTAGTAAGGTCGTCAAGCTGAGTGCCACTATTGTTAAATAAGTACGTGTTTGTAATGGTGGCCCTTTCTTGACACTTTGCCTTTATCTTATCTCGGCTCCTATACATTTTGATTAATATGCGCGCTCTATACATAAAATATAAACTAATGTGATCTTCGGTATCTCGTACTTTGATATTTCGTACAGGTTTGAACTTCGGAATTTTGTAATTCGGGCTTTTAAATATCGTTTCTTTTGTACGTAACTGGCAGGTATGGTCTGTCTACGCGGTGGGCATTTTAATTTTAAGAGTATTTTCAGTATCCTCAGATATCAACAATTAGGTGTAGGTATGTCCCCAGCCTTATTTTGTTCGAAATCTCATAATCTCTGTGAAAAGTTTAATATGCTATGTATGACACTGAAACAAAAGACATGCCAATGACGTCACGTAACATAATATGACAGGGATGAATGTATAAGAAGAAAAGAGATACGAAATGTAATTGACAGACGTAATACGTCACAATAAATCATATTACTCAATAATGCACTCTAACCACAAGGCTTAAAATAGTTTTTTCATCATTGGTAAGACAATTTTCACCATAATTTTGACTGGTAAAGAGCGTCTTGCAGCCCACTGTGCATCTCGGTGATGTGTGCGTGCACGGCTACGTCTGTATTTTGACAGATTTTGAGTCGTGCGCTCCGCGGACCCGGTCCTTAAGGAACATAATTACCATGATATAACCTAACATAATAACCTTCACATAACCAACACAATAACCTTCGTATAATCTCCAAAAAGCCTACATCATAACCTTCATATAACCCTTAAATAACCTTCTTATAACTTACATATCTTCAATAACCTCATTATATTTTTTGTTCGATTAATTAACATTTCGTACTTCCTTGACACCTAAAATCACTTTTTGCTCGAATTTCATATGAGTCACTAAAGTGAAGTTTTGAACATTGAACTCAGATATACGAAGACGTCAAGATCGGATGACTCAGTGGAACATCAGCTCGAAGTTGGGTACGTCCGCGTGAAGAATCTTCTGCCAAATGAACCTTTCCCTGAGGTACGAATTATTGTAGTATGTGCTTTTTTTTTTTTTTTATCTTGCGAAAAATCCCCACGGATACCACCCCCACGGAGCCGGTGGAGGCGGTTATGTCGGACTCGAACCGACTAAAACGCACGCCGTCTTGGGTCCTTGGTTGCCGGAGGTGAGATTGCCAAAAGCATATCTCTCGCACCCCGGATTGTAGTATGTGCTAATGTTCGTAATATGTACTGTTGTAAAAGAAAGTCCTAACAATTTGGGATAATATGATGATTTGAATGAAATTTCTATGGCATTTATTATGCTAACTTTTTAAGTTCGAAATACATCGGAAAAAAGAAGCGCTCAAGTGGGACTTGAACCCACTACCTTTCCTTACTTGAGCGTTTCTTTTTCCCGATGTATTTCGATAATATGATGAGTCAAGTCTAAATTTTATTTTGACTAGTCAAGCGTTTTATGTTTGACTTCGTCAATTACTAATTAAGTTTTGTTACGTCAAATGTAAAGGTTCTAATCGGAAAAGTAATGAAAAGTAACTAACTTGTCCCAGTTCATAAAAAGTATGTATAGTGTATAGTGAGGCCAAAGTCTCTTAACATTGGGAGAGGCTATGGCTATGTCACAGAACAGTTAAAGAGGTATGTCCTACTGTCTCCACCCTGGCCAGACGAGTTGGTAAAGGCTTTTATTTTGAGTTTTCCTTCTATAGCAGTGATATCGTCTGTTGGTAGTAATAGTTGGTCAATCGTACTTTATATGTAGTGATTCGTTAAGCTTATTTATTCGTCAAATCTATTTAGACTTGACCAATCATCTCCCTTTTCCTCATGTTTATCTTTTACTTTTCAACAATGGGTAAATAGGACCGGGAATATAATTGGGTATTCTATTGACTAGTCAAATTAGTTTAACTAAACGTCAAAACAATAAGTTGGTAACTTGTACGAAACATGATTTAATGACGTCATAAAATTTAATAGTCAAATCAGTTGCTATTAAAGGTAGGATGAGTCACGAACCGACGCAATTTTTACCGTTCTTTTACCATTCTTAATTTAATAAGCTCGGTTAGATAATTTAATTTAACAATACGATAATACCCAATTGATCCCCTTAGGTACTGGTGCCTCAAGAACCGTCGGGGCGAGCGCCACTAGCTCGCCGCGCGGCTCTGCGCGTGTTCTGCCGCGATCGCCCGCCCGTGGGCGGCATCGCAGTCAAGGAGCACTTTGAAGTTAATATCGTGCCCATACGGATAGGTAAGACGATTATTCGAACCCGCATAAAGCACCAACGAAACATGTAATATTAGATAGCATTTTTTTTATAAAGGACACCTCAATTTGACTTCACCTCGTCCGATTTTAAGCTAAAGGCAAAGTCTCGGAAAGAGGGTCACCATCGTAAACATGTACCATGTTAACAGTGGTGGCACTCAGCTTGACGGCCTCATTAGATGCCTTTTCACACCCCGCTCAAAGGTCCCGGGACTGTAGGAAGAAGGAAACACGTGAGTTGGCAGGGAGTTCCAGGTCTTAGTGGTGCGGCATAGGAATGAGTGACTGAAACGCTTGGTTCTAGCAGGCGTGAAGTCATTTAGTATTTTTTTCGGTAGGATTTAGACTGAACGAAGTGTTACGTACCGTTTGCAGATCCGATTGCGGAAGAAGTGTGTTCCATGCATGTAAAATTTACAAGAAAAATCGGTTTGTAACTTCGGACGTACATTTTATGATAGGCTCTGGTGCAGGCTTTCTTGGCAAAGGAGATCAAATGCAGTCGTTCCTGTAAAAGCCAAAACATGAGATAGGATAGAGTGACACAGCAGATTCCAAAGTCCAAAGTTTGGATGCAACCGGTACTAACTCTTATATAGAAATAGATATAGTTTATTTGCTCATAAACATGAAAAGTAACAAAAATCTTAGCAAGTAACTTAAGTATAACAGCTTAAGTATATCTTGTACTACCTTTTGCCCGCGGCTCCGCCCGCGTGGATGTCGGTTATCGCGACCAAACATAGCCTATGTCGTTTCTCATGGTCTAATCTACCCCTATACCAAATTTGATCAAAATCGGTTCAGTGGTTTAGGCGTGAAAGCGTAACATACAGATAGAGTTACTTTTTTATTTATATTTTTTTACATTAGTTTTATAACATTAGTATGGATGATATCTCTGGCTATTTCATTCATATTAACTCCATCAACTACCATACATTTTGTACAAGTTTCTTCAAGTTTTTACCTAACAATTACTTTTTAAACAAACTTCCTACCAGGTGGCATATAATTGTAATGAATACAGAAAAAATAATAATGACATTGCTTGCATATTGTAATAAGAACATTTCAACATTAAACACTCTTTCATATAAGAAAATGTATGGCTGTTGCGTAACACTCGTTCGAGTGAAGCGCCACCTGTGCAAACAGCGTTACAACATAAGGACAGGAGACAAATGAACAAGCTTCAGTCATGTAATTAAGTTATACACGTGTTCAAACGTTGGTCTATAACGGTGTGTCAATGGATGCTTTGAATTGAAATACTTTATCAGAGTTTTAAGAATGGTTATCTCCTTATTTTTACTAACACGTTTTTATAAGCTTCACTTGTAACTATGTATGTAAGAAAATCTTGGAATCTTAATTTGACCCACTGCTCGGTATTCGATTAGGATGAAATTTTGCACACGCTCTGAGTTCTGATGGCAATACATGACTAGCTAAGAAACGTCATTACAAATCCAATATGGCGGACTGGCTGTTTGAAATCCACCCCCATGATATGGGTATCAAATGAAAGGGTTTGCTGTCAGGAATACGAATAAAAATAGTCACGTGACTTAAATCCAATATGGCGAACATCCAAGATGGCGGATTGGCTATTTGAAATGCACCCTCATGATATGGGTATTAAATGAAAGGGTTTACTGAATGGGATACGAAAAAAATAATCACGTGATTTTGTAATTTTGTAGTGCGTGCTAAAAGCGTGTTTTTTTATTTAAGAAGGATTTGAGTAACCAAACTTACCTGGTTGTCATGTCATGGCAGTCGTTAAAGGTTGGAGTCCAGAATAGTCCAACAACTGGTCTAACTACAATACTAAGATATCACCAATTCGTTGTGGAGGTCAGATAGCAATCGCTTCACGCAAAATATCGAAGTTCAGGCCCCAGAAAAAGCGGACCCCCGCTTCCGAGGAGGTGAAAGCTTTGGATGCCCTTTTAATAAATTGGCCTATTTCAGTTTAATACCTTTTTTTTTTTCCGTGCGCAAATCCCCTCGGATACCCCCCTGCCGGAGCCGGAAGGGGAGGTTATGTCGGACTCGAACCGACTAAAACCGCACGCCGACTGTGGGTCTTGGTGCTAGGCCGGAGGTGAGGTTGTCAAAGACATATCCCTCGCACCCCGGCTGACCCAGGGCCATCCCTTACGGTCTGGCCCTCCTCAGGAGGGGGGACAGCGGTGTCCCCAGCTCGCCCCCGGAATGGGGAGGCGCGCTATTCAGCACGCCGCCGCCGTGGCCTGCTTCTGCTGGGGTGACAGGCGGCTCCACCCGTCACCCCCAGGCCCGCGCTCATGGGGGACGGAAGTCAGTCAGTGCCCTATTTCAGTTTAATACTGGCCATAGTTGTCTTTCCATGTGCGCCAATGCTCCCTTTAACTAGACTAAATTGCTTGTGTTAAGAGTAGGTTCATATCGGTAGTCAAGACTCTATTCCCAGTCTCTTGATCGTAACTACCTAGGTTAATACCTACTTTTCTCTTCTTTTTCTTTTTTTTTAAAGAATATTAGCAACCGAAAGTACTAATATTCCCTCTAACCCCTCTAACTAAGCTAAATTGCTTGTGCTAGGAGTGGGTTCACGTCGGTAGTGTAATGGCCAGGATCGAAGGTCCCCTCTCGATCGTAAGGCCGACTCCTTAACCACTAAGCTAAGGTAAAAGTTTAAAACTATCACTACAATATCAGCCATAATGAAAATATCTAAATCCATACTAATATTATAAATTCGAAAGTAACTCTGTCTGTATGTCTGTCTGTTACGCTTTCACGCCTAAATCACTGAATGAAATTTGGTATCAGGGTAGATTAGATCTTGAGAAAGGACGTAGGCTAATGTTTGGTCGCGATAGCCGACATCCACGCGGGCGGAGCTGCGGGCAACAGCTAATTAAACAATAAACCCTGACCCTTTGAAACCAGGTTTAACCAAGAAATTCTTCAACACGATGCTGAAGTTTTGCTTCCCTGAGCGCGATCCTGACTCCATAGAAGATGGTGATGAGGAGAACGAAGGCACGTTGAAAGCAGGGGCCTCGTCATCTAGCCTCGTGTCTACAGGCTCTAAGAAGGTCAAGAAGAAGGGGAAGGACTCTAACTCTAACTTCTATGTCAAGAGGGACAAGAAGGACAAAGATGATGTCGAGAAGATGAAGGTAAGTACTACCGTCTATTTTTTGCCTTCAAAAGTAAATGTGTTTCTTTTTAGTCTTAAAATATGGTATAGTTTTACTAACTTTTAAACTCTCGCATTCCATGATAACGGGAATTAACGCGATCATGGTATAGGTACGTACGTATCTTTGATTTGCCTGACGTTTCGACCAGGTTACACCGGCCGTGGTCACAGGCTGACTAGCTCAGTAGTGCTCGCCGTCTTTGAGTCCGGGAGGTAGTCTACATCTACCCGCACATTCTCGATATTTTGTTTTCGCCATGTACCGTCACATACCACACTCACAGTGTCCCTATTCTGTAAGCAAATCCGACTGCGCAGAAAAGCGGGGCTGCATGTTTTGTATTACTGGTTTCCATGTTGCAAATAATTTAAACCCATCTTCTCGATTGAAGTTCCCGTTATTATTATGATGTAGTTTTACTATATTATATAATTGCGTAGATTTTAATCACTTGGTTATTCGACTGTCTACAGTCTGACTGTCATAACACATTTTTAGGGTTTCGTGACTCAAAAAGGAACACCTCCTTATAATTCTTTATAGTCTTAGTTCTTTGATAAAAAAGTGGTATGGATTCTATCAAGATTTGGTTTTTTAAGAAAAGATAGAGTTAAATAAAACCTAGTTGCATGTTTAATCTCGTCGAATATTCTCACATCTTTGAACCTATACGCGTAAGATCAAAATACCTAAACCATAAAAAATCAAGGCTTTACGTCGTAAGTTCAACAATTTCTTTCTCATTGAAATAAAACCACTTTTTACGGATTCTATCGCGAATTTGTTACTAAGTGGTTTTATATCAATGAGTGACATTCGCGTAAACTTTAGAAAATATCAAGTTCTTTCCCTACAGGAGCGAGCCGAAAAGAACAAACTATTCATCTACATCAAGATACCCGAGGTCCCCGTCAGGGTGTCGTACAAGGGCAGCAAGGAGAAGAACCTGGAGGACGTCAGGGACCTGCCGCTGGTGCTGCCCACCCTGGAGTATCATAACGTCACGTGGACCTGGCTGGACCTGCTACTCGCCACCAAGAGTGATACTAGAAGGTGAGTTTGTGGCTAGTTTCAAGAAGGATTGTTTACCCACGACGGAACGCAGACGGTATATGGTTTGGAGTGAGAATGTTTGTGTGTTTATTTGTGCAAATCCATGTTGCCATTTTCTCCGAAACTACCAATCCAATTTTGATGCAGTTTTCAGTTAAGGGTTCGGTTTTAATTGGAGCATGTTCTTAGATAGGTGTTACAATGACAACTCAACAGGGGGCGCTACAGCAAGCATTTTTAATGCAAATCAATGTTGCCTTTTTTTCCAAAACTACAAGTCCGATTTTGATGCAGTTTTCCAATTAATGGTTTGAGTTTGATTGGTGCATGTTCTTAGATAGATGTTAAGGTGACAACTCACTAGGGGGCGCTGCAGTAAACATTTTTAGGGCAAAGTCGGGGGTTTTTAAAATTTTTGAATTTATTCTCCATAGGCTGTGTAGTGAAGCGGGATGTGATATTTGAACCTTTACCATTCTTATTGCAATACTTCTGGGCACTCCCGGGTTTGCTGGAAGAGAACTCAACTTTGTGTTAAACTTGCCTTTGTACATTTCATCTCACTATTTTATATAAATGTAATTTATGTGTACACAAATAATGAAATAAATAAATAAATAGTTGCGGTTTTGTTTCTGATATTTTGGTACTGTTACAAGTACAGTCAACTACAAAGAGATGTATCCAATTTAATCTTCCAAAATTATGTACCCCTGCGAGTGCCACTATGAACTAACCAAAGATTGTGACAAACATGGTATCCACTGAACTTGACAATAACATGTATGCGTGTAAATCTATCCAAATACTGTGAAAGAAAATTGTATACATTTAATGTTCCAAAGAAATGTAACCATAATAAAAAGGATGTGAAAAAAGTTTCTTTGAGAATGACATTTAAAAATAAATTCATTATATTGCACATTTATAGAGTTTGACTTATCTGTTTGATACTTCATATTATCTAAATCTAGCTTTTGCCTGCGACTTCGTCTCCTGGTTCTGAGCTACATCTCCGCCAATTTTCAGCCAAAAGCCAAAAGTTCTTGAGTTATAAATAGTGTAACTTACACGACTTATATATTCGACGATATATATATATTCGCGATACTTATTATTAAAATAAGGGCAGTATAATTATTATTAAACAGTTATTGCAGTTTTTTGTCATCTTAAGTGTAAGTTCTTTACTAATAAAAATAAATAATAACAGTCTTTTTTTTCTTTTATCAGTCATCCAATACATAATATGTTATGTATGAATAATGTTTTGCCATCGGTTTCATTCGGAAAAGTTCGTATTTATCATACTTGCTTTCTATTATGTGTAATATTATGAATTTATTTTTAAATGGCATTCTCAAAGAAACTTTTTTGTTTTCGCTAGCACTTCGAAATTCATACATCCTTTTTATTATGGTTACATTTCTTTGGAACATTAAACGTATACAATTTTCTTTCACAGTATTTGGGTAGATTTTTAATTAAGAATGTAAGTGTACATATCACAGGAAATTTAGTGGGATACATAATTATTGCGCTTTACACGCATACATGTTATTGTCAAGTTCAGTGGATACCATGTTTGTCACAATCTTTGGTTAGTTCATAGTGGCACTCGCAGGGGTACATAATTTTGGAAGATTAAATTGGATACATCTCTTTGTAGTTGACTGTACCATCATCATGGAGAAATCGCAATATTGCGAGCTAGTCAAAGTCAAAATAAAACACACCACAACATAAATGGACCACCGCGACACCGGTTTGAAACGCGTTCTCGACCTGGGAAGACTCCGGCAAGTGACTTAGCGAGCTTTGTGGTTGTTGGCAGGCAAATCGTAACGGTCTATTCCTCCTAGACTGGTTTTGACGCGTGTTATCATACAAGTATCATACATCATTAACCCACTCGATCACTTTCATGACTCTGTGGGTATCGGGAATCTTCCCTGTAGGTATATTGTATTTATTGTATGTATTATACTTCTAACAATTAATGTATTGTGTATGTATAGGGTGTTAGTATCGCAAGCGATTCGTCAAAAACTGCAATTGCATCGGCGAGCGGCAGCCACACCCGAACCTCACGAAGAGGACAAAGCGAGGCTGCTATTGGGAGAGAGGACTGTAAGTTTTAACTCCTTTATAAATGTTTATACTGTTGATTGATGGCAACTGGTGGAATTGTGGTGGGTTACTTTACTTTACTTTCCATCATACCTTTGAGAATGCCTTGAGGCGAAACCGGTCAGGTGAAAAATAAAATTAAGTGGAAATGTACTAAGTGTCTTACCCAATATGTACATCATAAATAGTGACTCCAGTAATTCATTTACGTCGCCGCAGTTAACAGGACCTTTATTACGTAGCGGTACGGTGACAGGACTGTTAAGTTAAATTTTTGTATGCATAATATTTTTTTAAGTGATATCATAATAATATATTTATACAGATCTATAGATTTTTCGCATTGATGACATTTGCATTTCGGTTGCCATCGTAACCTTACCTTAGAAGTAATTGTAATATTGTCTCGTAACCAAGTTGCAAACGAATGCCCCTAAGGGTAACGAATACCCCTATGAAGTTACGAAGACAGACCTAAGTCTGTCTTCGTAACTTTATAGTAACCACGGATTTTTTCACCGGTTACCTAAGAGGAAATTATTATCTTGTCTCGTAATCCATACCTGTGATATCCACAGCCAGTTCTAAATCAATTTACAGATATTCACAGCGTTTGTTTCCTATAGGTAGCGGAAAACAAACCACAAAAGAAGAGCACGCCGAGCGTGTTCAAGTTCTCCAAGTCGTAGCATCGGCGCCGGCGCAGCACCCCGCATTTATAAGTACGAACAAATAGACTTACTAACACTCACACCCGTATTCTGTCAGCATTACTATGTTTTATTTTGAGGCAAAGATTGGAACACTTGTTAAGGCCGCCGTAGACGGCCAAGTAATTTGGTCAAATAGGCGACTGGTCCAAACAGTTTGAGCCAATTTCATGAGTGAAAAGATAATGCTAATTTGATCAAACTGTTTGAACCAGCTTGTTGGCCAGACTACTTACTTATTAGTCAGTCATATGTTTGATCAAACATTAATCATAATGTATACTTCATTTAGCATTGTGTTATTTCATCTCGAGTGAAAATTAAAAGATAGTGAGCTAGATTTTATTTAAAAGTAATACCAGGGACAAATCTTTCTCCAGCAGTGACTTACTTGTTCTGTGCATCTTTTTCAGTTGCGCTGTAACTGTCTTTTCTAACACAATATATCTTATTCATATCTTTTCCCGGGTATTTCACAGCGATTTTAATCATCATTTTTTGTTCCATAACTTTTCTACCTTGTCCATTTTACTTTGGTCCCCATAATTATGTGAAAAGTTTATTAATGATAGAGGAAAGTAATGAAATGAAGGATTCTCGTCTACTAACTTCGAAAGGAGAAAGGTATGAATGTACGTATGTAGGATTATCATCATATTCTAATACATTCTTGCGAGGTTCATTGCAAGGTAATTCGAGTTCTAAATATATTTTTTTTGTAAGCAGCGTCTTTATTGGTCAAATTTTTTCGTCTCAGCGTTTGAATTACCAGAAAAGATAATGGCAAAAAAAGATTGTATAAAGGTAACCCGTGCTATCTTTAGAGAAAGATAAACCAATAAAACAGAAACTTACCTTATATAAACACTTAACTCAATAAATGAAGCTGATACATATATACGAAGTAAGTCTACGTACGAACACGAACCAAATGTAGATTGTAGCTAACAATATTAAGACATAAGACATTATATTAAAGAGAGGCTTTTATTTTAATATTTATGTGTACTTTTATAAGCTTAACATATTGATAAAGTTATTTTATAACATACTTACCGTTCATGGAAGTGGAAATCATATCAGGGGGCTACCATGAAAGCTCCAACACTTCGGACCCGCACGAAAAATGAACGAAAGACGTAACATTTAGGTATGTAGGTAGGTACCATGAAGTCACTTCGGTTTTCTTCTGATAGCGTTTAAACCGAACCGAAGTTTCACGTACTGTCTTATGATCTGATTTCGGGATAAGCGTCTCCATGAAACAAACTGTCCGAAACTTGAGAACGGATATTTCATGGTAGGCCCGCAGCTTGTATAAATAGATTTCTTTATTTTACCGTTGGTATTTATAGAATAATTTGGCATTTGTCTAGGACTGTAGTAATTGGATACATGCGGTCTCTGCCTACCTCAATGGCAAAGAGGCGTGAGGCATATGTATGTACGTATAGTGCAATTCTAGGGGCAATGTGAATAACTTTATAGAGAAAGGTATATATATAGAGAGAGAAGCAGATAGAGAAAGAGAAAGAGAGAGATACAGAAAGAGAGAAAGTGAGAAAGAGAAAGAGAAAAAGAAAGAGAGAGAGAGAGAGAGTAAGAGTAAGAGAGAGAGAGAGAGTGAGTGAGAGTGAGTTAAAAGTATTTTAAATTCGAATAGCTTGTCGAGTGACATGTTTATTTGAAAGTAAAGCATTTGAAAAGAGAGTATATTATTGCCTAAAAGTGAGAATAAGGCTGTTGTGTATTGTAGCGATCGTGTATTAAGAATATTCTAAATTGATTGCCAATAATAGGAATATTAGGGTAGGGATTACATAGTCCATAAATATCGCGGTACAATGTCGTGACGCATGTCATTCACCAACTACTAGGGATAGCAGGCACTATATCATGGGTTATGTTAGTTCCATCTCTTAGTCGTCTAAGGGCCGGCGCCCAGTGCCGGCATCGGCAAGCATGGGGGTTTGTATTTGTCGTATAACAATAGATCTTATTGTTATAGATATAAGGTTGAACTTTAATTGCTAACTACACCGCTGCAGAATGCCGATCTATGCCGACGGTAGTAACAATTAAAGTTCAATCTTATTTCTATAACTATAAGATCTATTGTTACACGACAAATACAAATCCTCATGCTTGCCGATGCCGGCACTGGGCGCCGGCCCTAATACGACCCACTGGGAGGGATGAGGTGGCTCTATTTTACTACAACAGGAACCAGCAGCAATATGAACAGTAGCAATATAGGTGGAAATTGAGTTACAAGATCGTAAAGATTTCGATATACAGGGTTTATTTTAGCGATATCTGACGTTTCTAGTCTTCATCATCCACATTAAGACGTCAATCCTGATTGCATCCGAGGCCACAGTGCCATCGGAGCTCAGGGTCCGCCATCTGACGTTTCTAGTATCCAACCCTAAAATGATCTTTTAGAGTTCTTTGATCCCCACATGAAATAGGATCCATTGGCACCTTCTGTTTTTGGTCTTTTAGCACTTTTCTGCTGACTGTTTCCTTGTCAAAATCAGTGAATACATCATGGTTTATAATAGTTTGGGATTTCAAGCGATAAATTTTGGAAAACTTACGTTTGCCCTCAAGTCGTGACTGACTACAGGTGCTTTAACGCACCCGAAACGTTGGCAAAAGTAAGTTTTCCAAAATATATACCGTGAAGTCCCGCGAACTATTATAAACTATGAGTATACGCCGCGATAGTTTAAAAATAACATCAGTGAAAACAGTTCAGAATATTTTAAAAAGTTATGTACAGTCTTCTAAGACTGTTTTGTTGTAATTATAACAGGCGAGGTATCTGCCTTCACTACCGTGTTTAAAAAAAAATACACCCTTTATATTGACAGGATCGTGAAGATCGCGATATTATATTGACTGACTGACTAATCCCTGTCTACGATTAAGGTATTATACTCATAAGATAACGGCGTATCTTAAGACAATTTTGAATCGATATTTGGTGTTGTGATCGATTAATATTATACGATGAAAAGGTATGTGTTATGAAATTCGATTAAACTGAAAAGGCAATAAGTTACTGAGATTTAAAAGACATTTTATTTAAGTGGTATTTGTACTCATTATTTCAAAAAGTGGAGAGTTTAGATTGGTGTTAGCTACAGTGACCGGCGCTTGGGTTGGCAACTCTGTAATAAGAGTGAGAATTCGGGTAGGATCGGGTTTTTTCGGCTTTGTATGGTAGTCAGTAAATTTTTGTGTGGTAATACCCACTGATACACCCCTTCTGTCTTCAGATGCCAAGGTGTAAGCTATGCTAATAAGCAATTTCCCTCGCACCCCAGGTGACCTAAGACCATCTCCGGTTTTGAGAACCACTCAGGTGTGGGATCCTCGGTGTTCCCGGTGTTTGCTAGCGTGACAGGCGGCTCCATCTGTTACTCCTAAACCTGCTGACAATGTGCGAAAGAGATACCGTTACACAAAACCGAAACAAGCCGATCTATGCCGAATACTCGACTCTTCTTTCCTATGCGCTAACCCAAGCGCCGAGTACTGTACATGTTTAGTAATAAAGTCAATTGTTTATTCGAATAATTAAATTTTTTTGAATATCATTGTGATGTCATTTGATAGAGTCATTAACTCCCCTTATACTACTAGCTATACAGAACAAAAAATTGGTATCCTGAAGGACTAGTAATCCACGAACAACATTAAAAAAGTGCGCTGTTAATATAAACATAGGTGTGAAAATTCATTGACAAAATATAATATTTTATATCTGTTTACTTCAATTATTATCTATACGGTTTGTCACTAAAGACTGGCTTAATGAATCTCATCATAAATTCGGCTGAATCATAAAGGATACGACATATTCTTTGAATCGAATATCGTAAATAAATAGCTCCATCCTGTTACCAAATTGTGTAGATTTGTGGATTTTGCACATGACTTTTTTTTACGCGGACGCGTCAATTTGACTTAACCTCGTCTGATGGTAAGTTGAAGGCAAAGTCTCGGAAAGAGGGTCACCGTCGTAAACATGAACCATGTTAACAATGGTGGAGCTTGACGGCCTCGTCAGATACCTTTTCACACCCCTTAACAGGACACGCCCCTTAATTTGACGACTTGGCTCTAAAGCGTGAATTATACAGAAAAGGCTTAAGGCGTAAGGCATACTCAACGCAAAATCAAAATCGTACGAAACAACGCAAATTTTGTTCTGTGATAATTGTAATTTAGCTTGCTATTTCTATAGCTATTATTCAACCCTAATGAGTATTTAACAAGGTAGATACTTATATATAAATGGTCTTTAATGACACGTTGTCAAATGACGTCACAATGGTATGTTTCATAAATGTTTGTGAATCAAATTGTTTTATTAATTGCTAAGCACAAAATGTGAGGTACTGCGTTCAGTATTTGTATAGTAACATAATGTAAGCGTAAATTTTATATAATCCTATTATTTTTATAACTATCGATAACGACTACGTAATGTAGCGCATATCAAATATATTTATTTGTTGAATAAATGTTGTAAAAATTGAATGAAATGGTTTTATTGCAGATTTATGCAGATCATTTTTTATTTTTTTCGTTCAGGTCGTACGTTGGTGTTGGTGCCTGTTTCGTGCAAGTAATGCTAATGTCATGCAAATAATGCCAATTTAGTGCAAATAATGTCAATTTCATGCAAATAATGCCAATTTCGTGCAAAAAAATAAACTACTCTTTTTGCACGAAACAATCCGCAGTGCACCCACATGCATGCACTTTCACGAGGCAATGGAGTTGACAGCCTAGTTTAATTTCATACGCACCTCTTGAGTATGGGATTAATCTGGCTACACTGTGTTCCTCGTCACGACACGTAAATAATTTATCAGATCTAGTTAAGATGTCCTCGGTGACCCGGCTGTCGTCAGCTAGCCGAGATGCTGAGGCGTTTTCTTATCTGATCTGATAACTGGTAACCGTTTTTCCCCTGGTTTATCTAATTGAATAAATGTTTTAATTTAATAATGAATGTATAATTGATTTCAAATAGTAGGAAAGGATGGAAATTCCAACTATTTTTCTCCCAGGTGGGAAAAGTGAAAAAAGTCTACTTGTTTATGACGGTGAAGGATGCTAGACAAAGTACTTCAAAAAACATAGCTCTATCACCAGCACCTATATAAATAAATTTTCAAGTATAATTTGTGGGTGCTAGTACACTTCTGCATACCCCTTCGGGAATTTACAGACGTGAGTATATGGATGGGTGGATTTCTTTTATGTTTGCCTGCAGCGTTATCAATAGTCATTACTAATTAATTTCTGTTAGATACGGTTATGCATCTAAGGACTATCTCGGCTCATTAAGTTATTAGCTAATAATGTGATTAGCTTTGCGAAGTCATAATTTTCTAGGCATGACCCAGTTGGCTCGACCGGGGAAGTGTGCCTCATCTCAGCAACTGGATTCTTATTTATCCTTTTTGTCTTATTCCTATTTTTCGTCCACTCTTTACATGTGTGATAGTATCTACCTACTTCTAGTACTGCAAGCATTCATGAGCTGTGTTAACAGCATACAAGTGGCCAAACCATTGTGATGCCACCGCCACTGCAGAAAAAGGCATTCAATAATAGACTTTAAAAGATGCGTTTAAAGTCCAAAATTAAATGACTTTTGCAGAATAATTAAAAAGTGTAGTGAAACTGTTTTCATTTCATTTTGGACTTTAGGAACATAGAAATAAAGTCTAAAATTGAGTGACATTTTTTTATAGTGACTACGGCAACACAATGGTTTTAATTTTAATAGAATCGAGGTCCTGTTTATTACTTTATTAATACCTACAAAGCACTATATAAGTGATACTTAGATGAAAACTAGTTCAACAGTAAAAATGAGTAGGATTTCACATTATGCGCAAATAATGGTAATATTTCAGGAATTTTATTTAATAAAATATTCTAACGCAGTTTATCAGCTAATTCCAGTAAGAAGGTTCCAGTTGAAGGTTAACCTTAGACATAAAACAAACCAAGAAGGAAAACTTGTGCTTAGACGTTCTATTTACAACATTTCCAATGAAAAACTCCCTTATTCCTCGTATTGTAAATAGCCATGACCGAATTATCGAGCGCGTAAACATAAATACGGTCTTATCCGACGTAACCCGTGTTTCAGAGAAAAACCGCGAAAAACTCATCGTGATCCCGATTTATTCTATAGCATTACCTCATAATACGACCTTGTCTTCTTTGCCAAACGTAAAGATCTCAGGTGGTCAGTACCATGGAGTAAGTTTATTTTATCAGTAGAGCATCGAACGTCGCACGGAACGCACGTGTCGCCGCTCGCCGCGTCATACGATCGTAAACTTCGAACGACATGAGGACGAATTATGTAAATTTAAAATAGTGTGCGATATATTTATTTACTGTTTTTTCTGTGTTTGTGAAGATTGTGCAATTAACAATGGCGTTAGCGTTATGTGTATTTTTGTGCGTTTGCACTAGTGTGATAGGGTTCAATGTAGATATCCCATCCAGGGTGGTTTACAAGGGTACTCACAATTCTATGTTTGGATTTACTGTTCAGGCACATGTTGATGGCGATAGAAAAATGTAAGTATTATTTATTTTAAATTAATTAACGTTAGAATAAGCTGACTAATTTATATCTTGACTTTTATTGGTTTTCGCGCGCTTTAGTTTATTCTTGTCTATGATTATTATATACAGGTTGATGATAAAATGTGTATTTTTGTAGCTGGCGTTTACACATATCGAGATATTAGTCATTGTTAATGTTTACATAAAACATTTCTTAAGTGTGTGAGTTGGCAGAAACATGAGGCGACCGTATGAATGAAGTATTTGTGTAAACCAGTGTTCGCTAAATTTAAATTTATGGATATTCTGCTCTTAGTTACAGTAAAACACCTGAGACCTTGGCTTGTGTTTTATAAACTCTGCAGCACAACAGATCTTTGAATATATTTAACCCTGTTGAATAATTTTTGTCGGTCCAACCGCCATTACTCAAAAATGGCTTGTTTAAAGACTGATGTCATCGATCAGGTTTAGAAGCAATGTCATACCTACCTTATGCCTACATAATTCTAGAGATAAATTATTCTAACTTATTCATAAAACTGACCTCGTATCTGTTTATTATTCCGGAATTGTTTAATTAAGAGTTGGCATAATAAACTTGAACATTGCATTACCTACATATTTAAGACGGATACACGATTTTATAATCTAATCTTGTAAATCTAAAAGTGCGCAATGAGCAACCCGTCTGGATAAAGACCATCAGTCATTTTCCTTCGTTTCGGCATCTTGCCATGCAAAACCAGTCTTCTCCGTAACATCGGAGTGAGCTCCAGGAAAAGTCCTGCGGTCTTTTTTAGACTGGATATGTCGTTGTAATTGCACCAAAAGATTTTCCATTAAAAATCGAAATATCCGAACAAAAACATCTAAATCAGGTTCACAGGTTTTTACCCTTAGGCATTGGCAATAACTTTTTGGATAAAGTTGGATCAACCTGTAGGTTTAGTCTATTAAAAACAGAATTACCTACTCCTCCAATGTTGTGCATGTGCCATTGTAAAGATATTCAATGATTTCTTCCTATCCTAATCCTATCATTAGATCTCATCAAAAAAATTGAGTGAAAAAAATTGGACAAGAAACGAAAAGAGTAAAGTACTAAACTTAGGAACATACCTCTTCCCTATAATGAACTTTTTTTGGATAAACATAACATAAACTCACGCCTGTATTCCCCGAAGGGGTAGGCAGAGGTGCTAGCACCCACATAAGGGCTAGCATTTTTAGATAAATGATACGATGAAAACCCTTGTTTTGTTCAACCAACTACAACATACTACATACATTTGAGGAAAGGGAAACATCAATCGTACAGGTAGGTATATCTAAGCATTTCATGGAGTTAATATTGAACATAAGCGGAAAGGAACTTCACGGATTATATCGAGTTTATTTCTGTTGCCGGCTCGAACACAGACGGCCGGTCACGAGCAGCGTGTTTAGATCTTAACATCTACATCTAATAGTTCAACGTTCAGCTGCTTTTAATGCGATATTCTGAAGACTAGAATCCGGGAATTGAATTTAAACAGGAATTATCCATTAATCTTTACATTGTAGTACTTAAAACCGGCGGGCTTGTAATTAATGACAGTGCAGGAAGCTCATGAAATAAGTAAAGATATAGTCAAATGGTGGGCTCTTTGTCTCTTTTTTTTAATGACTTTATAAATCCTTTATTATGCTAACTTTAAAGTTCGAAAAACATCGGAAAAAATGAAATGCTCAAGTGAGACTTTGAGTGAGACACGACCTTTCCCTTACAGGGCGAATGCTCTTCCAACTGAGCTATTGAGCCACACCTGAGTCAAATTTTCCTTCTCTTTATATCCTTCTTTAAGTCTTTGTCTCTGCTTACCCTGGAGGGAAATAGGCGTAAACGTATATATTACAACGCTGGCTTATGTTATGAGATCCAAAACATTTTGGTTGTATACCGATCTATGAAAGGGGCGTATAAATATGCATGAATTTTATGTCTTACAGGTCACTTAGTGTCAATTTATTATTCAAAAGAGTAGTCTTTCTTTTTGTAGTGTGACGCGATACTTATATTCTAATCTTGCACATGATGAACAAGGCAGCAAATGAATTATGAACTATTATTTTTATACACACAGCAATATAGTTACATTAAAGTAATACTTAGCTAATTATTAATTAGGTACTTACCTAGAGTTCTCTTCTGCCTTATTTGATCTTGATTATATCAGGGATGACGAGTTCGATTCCCAGTCAGTGTAAATAAAAAAATCCATCATCATTTTAGCATTGTATTGCATCCAAGGCCTTGGAACCCGGATCCCTATTCTGGCTTTTTCTCCTCCAACTGAAATCAAAATGGAAGCAAAATATTTTGGCTTTAAAGTAAACAATAATTCATCTTATTTATGAACGCTGTAATGTAAATATAGGCAGTTACTCCTAAGATGTTTCACGCAAGGTAATCGCCAAGACCAAGCTCGTTCGTCGATGACATCATGCAGCAAGCAGCTGACGGGCGCGAATTTTAGAGTTGCACTCATTGATATTACTCTTTATTGAGTGGCCATGATTGTACTTATTAGCGTGGGTGTTGCTAAGTAGTCACTGGCTAACTTTAGCAGCTAAAGTTAGCCCGTGATACCTATTATACCTACATTTTACTTTATTCAATATTTTGCGGCCCTCCAATATATTTAGTCATTTCTGTTGGCCCTGGGTCCCATCTAGTTTGGACAGCCCTGCTTTAGCTTATTTCGTACTGGTGCAAACCTACACTTTGAGAGCATTGCCAGACTCTGTACACTACTGAGAACTCCTACTGGGTCGGCAGCATGACTATGACAGGTATTTAACCACTTTCCATCAGGCGACAACCCAACTGCTTGTCTGCCACCTATGTGGTATAAAAAAACATTTTAACAGAGAACTTAACATTGTCTCAGGTATAGAATCCGAGACTCCGTGAACAGCAGATGCAGCACCACTGCGTCACCGAGCTAATAGGATGTTATAATATTCAATTCACAAAGGTGGTTTGTTGATTTGTAAAAATCTCTTTTTTCGCATATTTTCCCTCCCCATTTCTTAAAGGCGCAAACGAGATTAGAATCAGGTGTTGTTTTGCTATCTTAGTAGTACCTAAGCAATGAATTATTCATAACAAATTAAGTAAATACTCCAAAAATAAAGCATTAACTTGCTTTCCTTTCGTTCAAAAAAAATAATTACTTAACAAAAATCACTTAAAAATTACTTTGACAAATTGTCAAATACACACATGCTTTTTTGTAAAGTAATTATGTAGATAATATGTTCACATAAGTAATTAATTAATTATGTAATAAGTATCTTAATTAAGCAGTAGTCAATGACTTTCGCGGAAATGATTTAATTTCAATGAATGTTCCCTTTATGTCGAGTGTACTTAATTACTTAACGAGAAAGGTAAAAGTACATTTTGCAATGTATGTACTTATTAACTGCTTTTAAACTATGGGAATAGGGCAGTTTTATGTTTTAACTAACAGTAAATTATTCGATATGATCACCATCCCAGCGCAATACCATAGTGAAGGCAATTTCTGTACTTCTCTACGATATTGTATTAAAACTTAAATGGCGTTATTATACAAAATCAACTTCATTTGGCAACCATTCATACCCAATTCATTCACGTTAGCCATTACGCAATCGTCGCTTTTGAATGTCTTGATTAATTTATTTTTAATTGGACAACTTGTGTACAAAAATATGACCCTGACTTTTGAGATAGATATCATTATTATCTAACAGTTTACAAAATTTCCTCTAAAATATTATAGACATATTTTTTTAAGTAATCCGATGTTTCACTTTACTGCGTTTGTGACATCACACTTGACTTTGAACTTTTCGTTTATCACCCCATAGACAATAGGCCGCAAATTCTAACCGGAAACGTCACATGCGTTGCACATGCGCGTACGCAGCGCGCGCCCTTTTTAACTTTTTTTTAACTCAATTTAGACATGACTGCTATTCTTGTCTCGAGGGCGATGCTTTCTGCTTAATTTATTGTGAATTTAACAAACGATTTTTGGGTTTAATAAACAAAAGCTGATTGATGATTATTTGTTTTTCACCCGCTTGCTCCCTAAGAAATACAATAAGGTTAACTTTTTTTAGTGATTGGATGTCCAACTGTTGCCAACATGTGTTTCTTTGATCGGACCAATGTAACTCGGTTGTGTGAATCCTTATAAAAAGTAACAGATTGCATGCTGTGACTAAGCTACATGGTTTGTGCACGTTTTTGTAAGCACTGTTAACCCGAGAATCTAGCTAGTCACACAATATTTAACTACAGAATATATTTGACACGTTTTTAATGATAATATTAGAGGTGGTGTAAAAAGATAAGAGGGCAATTTTAGCTCCAAAGTAAAATTATTCGTCAAATGATTTTTTGACGATCAGCAACTTGCAATTATCACGCCAGGTGATGCAAGTTTTATGCTCATAATATCATCTTTTACTCACTGGGGCATACATAAAAGTGGCAATTTTGTTACAGCGGCAGATAGCCCTACCCTTTATCCTCAGAGCCACGTTCATGGAAATTGGAGATCGCTTGATGCTCCGCGTTACCTAGAGCTCCTTTACAAAACAGGAGGAATGATATGATAAAAGTCTTATCCACGGTAAAGCAATTCAAGGCATTCCGTCTTCTAAGAGTCAGTATACCAAGCATGTCATTAACAGTCACAACAAGCTGTTCTTTATGCGCATTAATGGTTAAGATAAGTAATGAGCTCTGTTCTGCGCGAGCGCAGCTGGGATCACAACGGACAGCCATTTTATTGATTACCGATCGACGTTTAATGGACTTACTGTCGTCGGCTAACGTTTTGTGATGCGGGCTTGTCATTTATTATTGGTTTCAAGTTTAAAAAGTTTAATTTGTTTATTGTAAAACATTTGGAACTATGGCAACCCTTCGTATTCTTAGAAATAAGAGGGAAGTTGACTGTCCAGTTAAATTAGTTTTATTTTTATTAAATTTCAAAATAGTTTTATGACAACTTGTATGAAATAACGAGGTATGACGTCATAAAGAGCTATTGTCAAATATTGTAAATGATTAAAATTAATAAAATAGTAACGAATGAAATGTTTACTGCTCTTTGACTGTGAGTATTATTACCTACTTAATTAGGCTCAGCTGGCTTAGTTAAACAATTTATTTAACTAAAGTATTTAATAGCTTACAGAACTTGCAGTTTAGATCATCTCATAAAGATTATCAAATGAATACGTACTTAAAAGTCATAAAAAGATAGTTTCAAATATTCCACTTAAAGAAATTCGATTTCGGAAATGGTGCAACATAACCTCAGGTCTACAAATAAAACACTATTTATGACTATTTTATCGTTTAGGTAACTCTAAACTGCTACTGGCAATTTCCTAAACTTTCTCGACCTGGAGTTCGAATCACAAAAGACACAAAACTCTGTCATAAATATTGAACTAAAAAACAACTTCAAATTCCAAAGATATGCATTTCGAGGTTATGTTCGATAACCCGAAAAAAAGTTATTTAAATTATCACTTATGACATAGCCAGTCAATCGTTGTGCAGTGTTCCAGCGATAACCTCCGCCCTCCGTCCTCTTTATCTTCGCGCCACGACCGGGAGCCATCACAGCTTCTCGAAATTATTTTTAGACGCATCATAACCAAAATAACTCTGTTTTACTTTCTCTAACACTATGGTTTTGGCGGTTAATGCCGGCGTGTTTACCAATGTGTCATAAAAGTTACAGGGATAATATTTATTTGCTTTTGGAAATACACAAAACGGTTCACAACTCAATTTTCAAATTTTACTTATTTTTTTAAAGAGACTTGAATATTATAAAGATGAATTAACTGATTTAAAACATTTTTGTACAATTATTGCACGAAAAATATACGTAGCATTTAGGTTAACTTTCAGAGGTTATGTTAATCACTTACCGTTTGATATGTTATGGTCCCCGGCAGAATAGAATTTGGGCCACCCCATCTCTACCCATGCAGTATCATACAAGGTGACTTAAGGGCTGTTTAACATCAGACAGATATATACAGCCCAGACTCAGCCTCAGATCCATGGCTCGAGTAAACAATAGTGCCCGGAATACGGCAATAGGCTCACCCCCAGCACTTTTTATGCAACATCTTTCTGATGCTGACTGGACCTACCTATAGTCAAAGAAAGTGACACTAAATTGTCATAGCTGTGTGTTTATAAATGAATAAAAAAACCGCAGTAAGTCCTTGTCTAGGTTTCTAGCCACAACAATTAATGATTTTCCTTCTAAAATTCTCAATGAACTGATGACGTAAGTATACCAACCTAGTTATTTTTCTACTTCATACCGAGTTCGTACCACCTGATGCTACGCACGGGACGCACCTATTTAGTTTTTCCTTAAACAAATACCACAATGACAAGCTGAGTGCTTTTATGAATGAAGTTTGTCATATTATTCGACGTATTTATATTATTATTATAGTACCTAATCCTGCGGTTCTAAGTATTATGAGTTATTGCCTACTGGGTTCTGTACGTGCGTTTCCACAACCATCCACTTTTTCAGACCTACAAATTCTACAAAACCTTCTGCGGAAAGTCGATCAAAATCTAGTTCTGCAGACCCTCGTGTCGTACATTTGGCATAAAGTACAGAGTGAAATTTGCGAAGCTACTTTCTCACCTTTGTGGTTGTTCATAAACTTTTTTTATTTTGTTACTTTGTTACTTAACAATTTTTCTATTCAAATTACTACTCACCGATTCAAAGTTTTGACTGTAATACTCTATGCACTGACCTGCAAGTTCAACAAGTTATTTCCAGATAATCAAAAATAGCCCACACCCAATAGACCATAAACAAACTCTATAAAAAAACAAACAAGTGAAAGATTGAAAAATAACTAATCATCTGTCAAACACATCGAAAACTATTTCTATAGAAGATCCACGGTGTACGTCTTTCATCGCACGCGTCTGCGCGGGCGCAGTATCCGTGACCTCATTACTAATATGGCGCCCGCGGACCGACGACATCAGCGTCTACGTTTACTTTGTGCCAACTATTGTACCATATGCTGCACTGTAAAATGATTTTGAAATGTCGAACATTTCTTTGGAGATGTAGCTGTTTATTAGATGTCTTACATTGACTGACTGACAGACTACACGCTGTCTAACCGTTGGTTATCGAAGAAGTTTCTTGTTTGCTGCAAATAGAATTTTGAAAGATTTTTGAACTCGATTTCTGGGGTTCTGTTCTTGAAGGGTCACCACGGAACCTTCTTACAAAGACCTCACTGCTTGTCCTTTTGTTACTTTCCCAAAAATCGGTAATTCAAAAACTAGCAGTGATTATCCATACTAATATTATAAATGCGAAAGTAACTCTGTCTGTCTGTCTTTCTGTCTGTCTGTCTGTATGTTACGCTTTCACGCCTAAACCACTGAACCGATTTTGATGAAATTTGGTATAGGGGTAGATTAGACCTTGAGGAAGGACATAGGCTATGTTTTGTCGCGATAACCGACACCCACGCGGGCGGAGCCGCGGGCAAAAGCTAGTATCTTATACAAGACTAGCTTTTGGCCGCGGCTCCGCCCGCGTGGATGTCGGTTATCGCGAGCAAACATAGCCTTTGATATCCTTTCTTATGGTCTAATATACCCCTATACCAAATTTCATCAAAATCGCTTCAGTGGTTTAGGCATGAAAGCGTAACAGACACAGACAGAGTTACTTTCGAATTTATAATATTAGTATGGATTCCCCTTTATGTCGTCGTCCTGTAATAACATACTGTAAACTCTTCGGTAATTCATGGCGTTGAGATTATTTCCCCTTTGTTTATTTTATTTTCTTACGATACGCAGACTAGGCGCAATCATCAAATGATATCCTTGGATATAATGGTAAGTTGGCTGCGGTCAAAATAAACGAAGTTCTTGTGCGTAGTGAATCTATGAACAATAGATTGCGAACGCAGCGATCGATATTCTCTTAAACATTTATTGTGTGAACAAGTCTGCATTTTATTCTGTAGTCACGAGTGCCTCTTAGCAATGCACTGTCTATACTGAAGTGCCAATAAACCACGTAATTATCGTGTGTCATGTAAAGGAAGTAACGTTACACAGGTTCAGAGTATGAATGTAGAAAAAGCCATTTCGGCTTCTTAGAAGGAGATGCCCAAAAAATGTTTTGTTTGAAAGAGGAATTGGTAAGGAAAGCATTGAGTGAAGATATAATGGATAGAAAGTATCGGAAAAGGTATTGTCCTTAGTGATAGAGACAAGAATAGGCAAATTATGATGATGGTGATGATTTTGGTCTTGTTATGTGACTTTTTTAGTAAAATGGTCTACCTCTGTGTATTTTTAGATGACAACCCTGATAGAACTACTATCCATGTTTATTCCTGTCCATTAAGATGTCTATTGCTCCGTATGGTAATGTCTGATAAGCTTGCCTTTCATACATATCTTTGTTTTTAAGGATATCTTTATTTTCCTCGCTCAGGATGTTAGAATGACGTAAGATCGATCTAAGTAACCATGGCTATTTCTGTACAGTGTGTTATTTACTAGTATTGTTGTGAATTTTTAATTGAGATAATCTTGGTTGATTCAGATATAAGGAAATAATGGAATTGAAAACATAATATCTAAGGTTTTTACTAAGTTAAGGAAAAATTAAACTAAGTATATACTTAGGTTAGTATAGGTTAGGTTTCTGTGAGATCTCCTCCATTTTTTTCTAATCTATATCTATCCATGTCGAGGCAAGATGTGTCATATTTTGCGGACAATAGTCGATATTTTTGGCGCCAGATTACCTATATTTGATGCTAGTTTTGCCATATTTTGTGGATTTACTATTTTGAATACAGCCAGCATCAAACCTTTCTTGATTGGCAGGCTGCTCGGAGAACTTTGCTGTTCAAGATCGGTCCGAGCTGACTCTACCTACATTCGATGACGAAAAACTTTACCGACATTTGATGTAGTGTTTGGGAATTGGAATATTCAAACCATCAATGTAAACCTCTGAGAATGCCGAAAGGCAAAACCGGTCAGGTTCAGAAATGAAATTAAACTCAGTGGAAAAGTACAAGTGTATTATTCAATATGTGTAGTAGATTCCACCAAGTACCATCAATCTCCAGTATAAACAAAAATAAAAATATACGTCCCAAAAAACAAACTATTCTGTCTGTCACTGAGTTATCCTTACAACACATTAACATATCGCGTGCAGTATTTTTGGCATAAACAGTAGACACGGCGCGGGTCCGGGTGTAAATTGCCACATTGCTGTTAATTGGACGCTTGTTAGTGAAATTAATATGGCCACTGCTTTGAACTTGTCATCGTGAACAATTACAGCAGTTTTATCATAACTGGCCTTGAAAGTTTCATTAGGATGTGGGTTAGCTTGGGTGGTCACTGATCAGTCATTTTTTCTCGTGCAGGTCCGAAAATAATGTATTTTATGGTTTTGCAACTCGAAACTCAAGACATTCTAGTTCAAAATTACCTACTAAAGCTTCGAAATTAAGGAAAATATGCATAATAATATTCAAGAATGCAAATAGTTAATATGCACGTTGCATGCATGTTGAAAATTCGATTAAAATAGGAAAAACAAAATTGATCAGTCCAGGCGGGATGTGAAAATTCTCTACCAACTCGTAATTCCTTTCTGTCGAGAGGCCCCACTTATGCGTTGCGCTGCATTGCGTCGATCAGGGTTATTCTTATAATCAAATAAAATTATAGCAATGAGAGAAATTCCTTAATATTTTTAAGAATGACGTTGCTGAACGCAATGCAGCGCAAATGGGACCTCAGTCTTACTTGTACGATTTTGTACCAGGGGTCATTTTCACAAGCGACTTTTTAAGCTACAAACTGACTGTAGATTTATTAAGAAATTTTTACATTACAGTTAAATATTCACTCATATTTCATATTCAATAATAACAATACTTTTCACATTAAAAATGACAGATGCATGTAATTTTCCCCAAATGACTTCACCAATTGAGGTCAATGTTGAAATCAAAACAATATATCCTCATGTGCTGATGAGTACGAATTCTGAGTAAATTCGCTCGCCTTGACACAGTACCGGCGCGGGCGCAGCCAGTGTATGCGCTTTCGATACAAGGCGATCTAGCGAGGATAGTAGGGTATGAAAGGTTGTAATGGTCCATATTTTATTTATAGTGTCTAGACAGACGTTACGTTATGGAGAAAGGATACTAGAGACGTTATGTGTGAATATGGAATTCTTTTCTGTATATTCATAACTACTTAGTTGTGCAACTTCGCCCGCTTGGAATTTTTAATCCCATTCTCGCAACCCATGGGAACCTATTCCCGGAATATAAATAAATATGTGTTCCATTGTCAATAGGTATTTAAATCTTAATTCGGACCATTCCTATTCCAAAATATCTAAAATTAGCCTTGTACCAATTAAAACCAAATCTCAGCCAGATAACTGCGTTCATTCTTAGATAAGTCTTTTTTTATCATTTACTCAACCACTATTAGCGAATTTTGGAATCACTCGACAATAACGAACTATGACGTTACATATCTCATAATTTCAAACAAGCGATAGGACTTAGAGTGTATGGTGTAATGCCTCTTACTCAAATAAGTGCTTGAGTGACTATTAATATATTTAAAAGGTATTAATTTGTAAATGTCAGTTGTGTAGCCGCCTCTCACCGCTCATAACATAACGTATGAATATATTCAATACTGATTACCTAAATATGGCGAAATAGTGCTCTGGATTCGATTTTTCACTTTCACTTTGTTGTTTGGTATCGTAATCGTGTAAATAGCAAAGTTCAAATATAAAATAATTACCTGTTTGATTGTGAAAACGTCGCCACCGACAGAAAAGGGAGAAATAATTTAATTAGTGAGCGAAAGAAATAATGATATTCATATATTACTTTCAAAATATTGTTGCGATAAAATCTTAATCAGACGACAATTATTACAGCTCTGTTTTTGAAAAATGCTATGAAACGAATTGAGTCAGCATTGTCACTATTAACCATGTTTACCATGTTTATAATTTTCATTGAGGAACCGATATTTCGGTGCTGTTTCAAGCGCCATGATCACGGTGCACTGAACCTCAATGAAAATAATAAGCATGGTAAATATCCCGGTGAGTGTTATATTACTAATCATTAAATAAGCCTATCGGAGTTCACTGCTGAACATAAATCTCTCCCAATGTGCGTCCAGTCTATCCCAGTGACCTTTGTCTGGTCGTCAGTCCATCTGGCTAGGGGACGCCCCGTCCCACTTTCCGTAAGTTTGCCTTCTCACGGTCTCCAATCTAGGCCTCATTTGTTCAACGACTAATGCCATTCGACAGATGTGGCCAGCCAGTCAACTATTACAGGCAAGTTATTCCATAGAATTAATTCCTTGGGGCATCTCGTTCAATGCATTTATATTCATTTTGAAGAGAGTTTAGTTCACTCGGTGTTTTCGTGGGTCACTGCTGATAATCCTAGTGTATAGGTGTCACAGTAATATGAGGATGACTCATTGAAACCAAATGACGAATCTCATTTATACAAAATTGAATTCGTCATTTGATAGAGTTAGTCAGTCAGTCATTAGTGAATCAAATATAATAGGACTTACAATATTGAATACACACTTAAACTATTATATTATTTTCCACACACATTCTTTTCGACAGTATTATCAATATCGTGGAAAAGTACAACTATGTATTTAATATGTGTAGCAAGTTGCACCAAGTGCCATCGATTAGGAGTATACATAGTGGGTATGTTGGGCATAGTTGTAATTTTGTTCTTTGACTTGTTCTACAAAATGTAACTTGAAATGAAGATTAGAAACTTATTTATTTATCTCAAGACACGAGGAGTTATGTCATAGCATGTCAATGACGGCGCTGACTCAAGGTGAGGCAGGTGACTTAGCATGACTTAACTCACATGTTTTATTAATACAACTGATTATTATGAATAAGGAAACTAAATTGTACAAGACACGAGATTTATCGCGTTTTTAAGTTCAATAATGAATGAATGAGGTGTTCTATGACTAAGACATCCGTGATTTATAACTGAGTAAGTACCTACCTGAGTGGCCGTGCTTCGAAAGCCGAACTAGGTATATATACAGATTTTCTTTTCTTTTCTTTTTGAAACGTGCATGAGGTTATCGAGTAAATGTACTTATTGTTAGATAAACATCACAGTGCAACACTCAGATTTCGTTATCATCGAGTTTTCTGGCTAGTCTCGCTTTATGGAAGTCGAAGCACTTCCAAATGCAGAAAAATCAAATGGTTTTTAAGTTAGAGGGTTGTACTTTCAGTCCCCGATCGGACTACTCTATTTATCATGATCATCTATTTATCTTAACATGAGGTGAAGTCGGATTGACGTGTCCTTTATAAAAAAAGTGGTTCTACCATTACCCAGATCCAGTTGCATTAGAATTTAAAGACCGGTTACTCTTTCTCCTCCTTTAGCGTTAAGCTTATGCGGCTTTTATGACAGCGGCTGTTGCCATGTCCAAGACGAAAAGCATATTAAACCAGGATCGTAGGAAGTGAAAAGATGTGTCTCTACCTACCCCAAAGCGAAAGAGGCGGGACTATATGTATGTAATGCAAATATATTCTACCACTCATTTCCAATTCCTATAATTCTAATGATCTGTGCACCTTCCCGTCGCCAGAGTAATTTGTTTTACTGTACATCATAATGTACAATAGGACTGTACGCAGTGGACACTCACAATGACAGGAAAGTTAGTCCGTATTTGTCCCAAAGTATCGTAAACGGGCGTTCAATGAACGGCAAGTACGTAACAGTGTGACCATCTGTGAAAATAATAAATAATTTAAAAGGAGTAACCATGTTTTATTGCGATTGAATAAGAATTTGTGTTTAAATTTATGTTTATTGTATTTTTAATTTATGTGCAATCAGTGATGTTATTGCAGAAATTTAACTGTAAATCAGTCCGTACCATTATGCAATTTAATTGATAATACATATTCATATAACGTATTCTTGTAGAGTGTTTGATTGCGACTATGCCGTCTGTGGTCAACCAGTTTAATTCATACAGTGCAAATATTTGTATGAACGCCTATATATTATTATCTATTATTCTGGCTGTTTCTACGTATAATGTGTACTTACCTACATATTAATAAAAATATTTAAGTATGTTATATCCGCATTTTTAACCAATATTACAAGCTATATTTAATTTAGGTCTAGGTATTAAATAGTGATATTAATTACGTCTTAAAACATTACTATATTATACAAATCAAATTATTTCGGAACATGTAAACCTTTAATTGGAAAGTAATGTAAGCGGCTATAAAATATAGTTTTAAAGAGGTCAAAACTAAATTATAATAATTTTCTCCATAACTGTCGCCCCATTGTATGATTCCTGACATAAAAATAATTACGACCGGATATAATGGTCACCATGGTCGCCCAGATGTGGCGCCCGCGCCGCCAAGTGCAGGCTTTGTATGCGCGTGCGCAAACCGCGCAGGATGCGACGCCATCACCGGAAGCGACACAAAACTCCAACGTAATTGTTATTTAAACGCAATCAGGAGGCTTTAATGTTTGTGAATAATGTATTAGTAAGAGAAACTTATTTGCTTGTGTTTTTCATACTATTACGTGAGAAAACGGAAATATCAGTTAATTTAATTTAATTTTGGGTTATTTAGGTCCTACGTTAATAGGAGTACTGAATGATGTATATGGGCCCTACTAGTTTCAAAGGGTGAAAATTTTCTAAAGCTAATGGAACAAAATATGACCTCTTATGGAACGACCATGGCAATGTTTTATGGCGTAAAATATCTCTACCGCTGTGTCCCTTACAAGCCGGCAAGAATCGGGGCCGCTTGCCTACTAAATATTAGGAATTAGGATTGTTCGACGATCAAGCCAGACTTGCCTACCGATCGAAGAACGAGGCTTTGGCGCAGGTTTTCCTCTAAGGGCTGATGCCAGACGGCAGTGCTTCGTAACAGCGTAAATTCTGCAAATAAAAAGTATATCAGCTGACTCCAGACTCGCTTATTTCCACACTGGCTTTGGGTCTAGATGCCACTAGATAATAATGTAGAAATATAGAAAATATATAAAAAAAACAAAAATTAAATGTTGATATAAATTATCTCTACCTATCTTTCCAATATACTCGTCCAGGTAGAACAGGTAGTCCCAAGAAGTGCTGGCCTGGCGTCGTGGAGGGTAACATGCGTGCCAACGGTCTCGTCGTGCAAAGTGGAGGAGGAAGAGCCGGAAGGCGGACGATGAGCTCCGAGGGCACCGTGGCCTCGGATGCAATCAGGACTAACGCCTTTATGTGGATGATGATGATGATGATACTCGTATAGGCGTAAGTAAATTATATTGAAAAAGAAATCATCAATGATGATACTGATTAAAATACAATGTTCACAGTTTGAAAGCACGAAGTAATTTATAAACTAAATTCGTGAAGAACTGTCCAGCTATTTTATGTTAACGCGCATTAGTATGGACGAAGACAGGTGCACACATTAGCATACAGTGTAACTAGAGCAAGTGAACACACAAACAGATAATGCTATCGCGTTATTGAACTTACAATTGAAATAGGTCGTTGAATTAAATTGTTTTAATCTTATGCTAATACTCGTTATGTAAAGTAAGTGTTGTATAAAGTTCAACTTATAATAATCCTTTGTGCTATTGACGAGATTAGATTATTTTAAACTAGCTTATGCCCGCGACTCCGCCCGCGTGGATGCCGGTTATCGCGACCAAACATAGCCTATGTCCATTCTGAAAGTCTAATCTACCCTTCTACCAAGTGCAGGCGTGAAAGACTAACATACAGACAGACAGACAGAGTTACTTTCGCATTTATTATATAGTAAGTATGGATATGGATGGATACTTACTAAAGTTGTCCCTGATAACCTCCGTGGCGTGGCATAGCGGTAGTGAACGCGGCCGGTACGCAGGAGGCGCGGGTTCGATCTCCGCTCAGCCACAGAATAGATATTGGCTCAATGCAAATATTTGTATGCATGAATATGAGTATTTGCATTGGTCTGGTCGGGCCTCGGAGAGTACGATAAGATAAGTCTCGGTAGCCATACGAACATCTATGGCAGTCGTTACGGGAAGTTCGAGCCCTCAATAACTGGTATAACTGCAATGCTTCGATATCGCCTTTGGGTTGTGGAGGTTAGATGGCAAAAAAATTGCGAATCGTTAATATAGGTTGGAGATTGCGAAAGTGAATTACTTTTCATCACACCTATTCATTGATTGTATTTCGTCACGCAAGGGTTTTTCATCGTCTGTTTCTATGAATCATTCTTTCGTTTGTAGACTTTCCATTTAATATTTTACGACGAAACGGTATGGACACGGGCGATAACTAGCTATGAATATCTTTACACTTGTAGAGTGTTAAAAAAAAAATAATTGTGGTCGTTTTTGACACCCAGCACCAGGGACAAAAATTATTACAGACCTAAACGTTTTCTCCATTTGCGTATGAAGTAATAAACACGTAAATTTAATAAGGATAGTAAGTGTTTAATTATAGAATACTCTAATTATTATATTATATTATTATAATAATAACCACAACCTGAATAATGTGTTTATTTAATAAATAAATTATTAACATTGTGGTTTAGGAAAAGTGGTCGGGATGGAGTGGTGTAGGTGGGTGATAGGTATAAAAACAGATAGGGAAGGGACCCTGGACTTTGAGGTGAAGACTTCGGAGGTAACTGGGACTAACGCAAAGATTGAGTGACGATAAACAAAAATAGAAATTGTAGGTCATTCTACACAGCGCTCTTTCTACAGCCACAGTAAGTATAGCTTAACTAGCTTGTGTTATTATTTGTAGAATGCCGATAAACATACTTTTTATTTTAAATACCTACATAAATTATTATACACAGAACCACCCAGACTAAAGCTAATACCCATATTAATGCATACAACTACTTACATTGAGAGCAGGAATCGAAAACGCGCCCCTGCGTAACAGTCAGACGTTCTACCGCTACGCTACAGGGGTAATCATTATGATGATAGGGAACCAATCTCTGTCGTTACGTACGCCTCTATATTTCTTTAATAGTCCAATAGTCTCCCTCCACGCAACTTTGTGTTTAAAAATCGAAATGCGACAAGCGACAATTAAGGCGGCGACCATATGGTCGCGTGCGCGTGGGCACGCCATTGAGCCTGTGTGACGTCACCGCCCATGCACGCACCACGCACCAACTACGGCGAACTAGCTTTATTTGGATCGGAAGATTAGTCTCTTGTCCACAATTGTCCTCGATTCAGTTGGAGATTTTCTTTACCAATGTTCATATTGCTCGGGCCATATATGAAAGAAAGAAAGAAAAAAGAAAAGTTGTTTTAATTGCAGACTAATCGCACACCTTACAAAATTTAAACTAAAAAAACCTGAAAGATAACAAAACAAATCTGTACCTAATACCCAATACATTAGTACCTAAATCGCAAGATACAAAAGGCCCTGACGTGTCTTGTAATAATCTGTGCTAGGTGAATTTGAGCTCATCCACGGCATTAGCACTCCGTGTTACCTTCAAAATACATCCAAGAAACGTTTACTGCTCGTATAGAGCACATTTTTGTTCCATGATATACCTATGTCTCAAGCAATACTGCAGTATTTATAGCAGATGTGTGAATTAAGTATATAGCTGTAGGTAATTCTATTATTGTTTGGACATTTAATTATGTCTATACGTACGAGTATCAGCTAGAGTGTACTGTTTATTGGGATTCATACATAGATTGTATAGAACATAGGCAATGGGTTCCAAAAGAATGTGAGCGGTGGAGTCGTGGGTAATTTATTTATTTCGTATTTTTACCGAAAAGTACATTACGCTCCCCCCCCCCCCCCCCCCTCCTCCAAGACTTTTGGCAGTTCGATGGCTGGTGTTTTATAGAATAGTAAATGAATGTATGTATATACATTGATCATTTCTTGTCTATTGTACAAAAGTATTACACTTGTACAGAGGGACAGATAATAATAATATGACCAATCTATTCGTTGTGGCTTTTATTTAGAAAACTTAGGTCAAGTTCAGTCTACAGACTTAAAAACATTGTTATGTCTAATATAAACATGACAGTACATACATCTGAATCACAGTATTGCATATCACAAGTTCTTAGAATGTCATCGCTGACTCGGTGCGCCTACGCACGACTCGCTCGTGCTCTCAATGTAAACATAGCTTTATTTTTGTCAATGATTCTTAGCTGATGTCTCTCTGACATGATATATTTCGAACTGGCGGTAGAGCATTCGATACTACGTCAGAGGTAGCAGATTCTATTCCCGTTTATTGCAAATATTTTGTATGTATTTAGGTCTATTTACATTATCAGTACCTGTGTCAATGTTTCGGCCCTAAGAAAAAGAGCTTTAGTTAACAGTAATGCCCTCCCCCTCATATTACGTGGGATCGCAAAACGTATTGACGAAATGTGGGTGTCACTACACCTCTGCCTACTCCTACAGCGAGTATATATATAATGTATGTAAAGTATACCATACGAACCAATGATCGATGAACTCAATGTAGGTTGGCAACCACTGGCCCTTGTGCTATGTCCTTGTAAGGTGACCGATTTCGAGCGTGTTGTCTATTTTTGGTGGTCGCACCAAATATGAAAATTGCCATGCCTATCATGATTCAAAGCTAACCGCGAATTATGGCTGTAATGAATATTGGACTAAATTGAAATAGCAACACACAAACTCCATAGGCAACACATTTTGCCTCATAGGATACATACAGAATGATATGTAGGTGGTGAGAGTTACAGCGAATTGAGTTATGGCTATTTGGCGGTTGAGACCAGAGACAGCGTGCGGTTTTAGTCGGTTTGAGTCACCGCCCCATAATCGGCGGTTGTGATGACTCTTATATCTTATAACTTTTATAAAGTAGTACAGGTATGTACACGTCTTCTCGTTACTATAATACATGACAATAATTTTGTTGAACTTAATTTATTTTGTTATCATTTCTAATTTAATTGGTTGTATTGTTTTGTAAGAAAAAGGTGAAGTAAGGTCAAAATGTAATGACTTGAGTTGTACTATCGGCACGTATGGGTGCTAATTTACATGAAAATGTTTTGGGAAGATTTCTTTTATCTTTACATAACCGATTTAATTGGTCTTATCGTATTGTTAGATATATGTGAAGATAAATGAGTGAAATCTAATAATAATTTATACCAAGGGTAAAAAACCTGCATGACATTACATTATTCACTTATTAAGTACTCCTAATAAGTGAATAATTAATGTTTTGAATAGTCTCTAATTTAGTATAGGTCTACTTTTTATTTATAGCTAGCTTATCGACTCCTGTTAAAGGCTCTTGATGACTTTTTCAAGAACCCTTATTTTGTACTTAGTGTGATTGTTAAAACGGTGGTAAAGTCGTCATCAGATCGATCTTGATAAAAAAGTGCATAATACTGTAATTAAATAACACTGATGTAAATAATTAATCAACAAACATAACATAACATAACATAAACTCACGCCTGTATTCCCGGAAGGGGTAGGCAGAGGTGCTAGCACCCACATTTCGCCAGTTTATGTTTAGGTCCCAATGTAATAGGTGGCGAGCCTATTGCCATTAACCGGGCACTTATAAACCTGCGATAAATACACACATAACTTCGAAAAGCATCGAAAAGTCATTGGTGTGTGCCATGGTAAACATGGGATCGAACCCGAGATCTCGCCTCAGCAGTCCATTACCCATACCACTAGGCTAATTAATCAACAAAGTGCTCAAATAATCTTAATTTCTCGGTTTTCTTTCCTTCCTGTTGATGGATTGTTCTGATATTTGGAACAAACCTTTAGTTCAGACAATAATACAAATTAAATCAATGAAAAAGTCTGCGGTCTGCCACTAGGGTATGAGTAATGGACTGCTGAGACGAGGTCTCGGGTTCGATCCCAGGATTTTTTCATTTTTTTTTATTTTATACTGGACACGTCAATTTGACTTCACCTAGCCTGATGTTAAGCTAAAGGCAAAGTCTCGGAAAGAGGGTGGCACGCACCCAATGACTTTTCGATGCTTTTCGAAGTTATGTGTGTATTTATCGCAGGTTTATAAGTGCCCGGTTAATGGCAATAGGCTCGCCACTTATTACATTGGGACCTAAACATAAACTGGCGAAATGTGGGTGCTAGCACCTCTGCCTACCCCTTCGGGGAATACAGGCGTGAGTTTACGTTATGTTATGTTATGAAAAAGTTTGATTAGTTTTATGATCATTTTGAGACTTCGTAGTGAAGATTATTTCTGACGCTGGCAGTGTCCACTGTCCACTTACTCCTCAGGACGATACCCATCTTCCATGTGCCTATTTACTGTCAACAACACTTTCTAATCTAAATATGTACATGTAACAATACTCTAATTCTCACGGTGGTCCGTCCTGTCGTCCGTCCGTTTGAGCAGAACCGGAGTTGCGCATACGCACGAAACTCGAGCCGACCTCGAAGATTTATGGTCAACATGACCTTAGTACCGTTTTATGTTACATTAGACTATTTATCACTATGGCTTCTGACTATAAAAATTGCTATGTTAATTCCGCAGCGCTAGAAAGTGTGATCCTGTGGATGAAGTCTTGAGTTTGATTCTCGATAGGATAAAACGTTCTTAGGTTTTTCTATTTAGTTTAGTGCCGGAGACTCTTACCTAATAGAGGCCGATTTCTTGCTCCAATTTACGTGAGCCAAGAATTTTTTTTGTGAGATATGAGTATTTAAACAAATCTCTCTACTTCTTCGACAGTCTATGGACTTCAATAATTTGAAAAAGAAAAAACCGAACAAGTGCGAGATGGAGTCGAGATGCCTACAGCCTGGTGATAGACAGACATCGGAGTTTTAGTTATAGGATCTAAGAAATCAGTAATCGTTTATCTGTCATGCTGAAGGACTATTTAAGGGGTAAAAGTCCGATATCTCTCTATCACCAGGCTGTAGGTATCTCGAGTCCGTAGCGCTCTTGGTCGTATTTTTTTTCAAATTATTCAAGTCCATAGACTATCGAAGAAGTGAAAAAAAGATTTATTTAAATACCCGTATCTCAAAATTTTTGTTCTCAGCTCACGTAAAAGGGAGCAATATACAATGTATTGTAGAATTCTTAACATGATAAAGAATACACCTAAAACAGGCTGTGAATCCTATCTAAAACATAGTCAGCTGCGTTATGTTAAAGTATATCATTTTTTTCCATGAAGAGAATTTAGCGTAACATTACATTGTTATGTAAATCATCAACAATCCTGTTTAATCACGGTATTCTTCCGGCGGAGTTAAGATAGGAGGTCAATGCTTTTGTTAATATTATCATTTCAACGATTCATACGGCTGGAATGATACAATAATTATAATTATAGAAAGTAAGATAGAGATGGCAGGATCGAAGAAAGGATATGGAGTCTGCATGCCCTGGAAAGAGGTGTTTATGCTTGTGTTGGCCATCCTTAGGGTTTGGATTTTTATTTTTGGGTGGGGCTACATACTATTAGAATATTGAGTAAGACACTTTGTACTTTTCCACTTAATTTTATGACCGGTTTCACCTTCCGGCATTCTCAAAGGTATGATGTACATCATACACGGCATTCTCAATGGTATGGTGTACATCATACCTTTGAGAATGCCGTGTGAACGGTTCAGGTGAAAAATAAAATTAAGTGGAAAAGTACAAAGTGTCTTACTCAATATGTGTAGCAGATTCCACCAAGTGCCATCAATCAACGGTATAAACTATTAGAATAGTTTTAGTTTCACTATGGAATCAGAAAACTTATCCGTTGGACGGCAAAGGCAAACGGCAAATGTGGTAAGTATTGGAAATATCTCCGACTATCCATCGGGGATATACAGGCCTGAGTAAATATAAAACTATGCAAGTGCAATGGTTCTGGCCAATTCGTACACATTAATAACAGAATGGTACTGTAAACAAACTGATCACAAATTACTGTTCACGGTCGGCGCCGGCGCGCATACAACGTACATTAATGTGCTCTGATAACGTAACTGTTACAAAAATGTTAAGTGTACAAATTGATTTGAGATGAGTTGTAATAGTTCTAGATGTTCTTTATAGCCAAGCGGCCGTGGGGTTAGACTTGTAACTATGAGGTTGCGGGTTTGGACTTCACCAAGTATACCAGAATATTAAGAATGAATAGGGTTGTATATGTTCCTATATATCACCAAGATCTTAGAGCTTCTCTGTCAGGACTAGGCGTCAGACGGCAGTAGTCTTTTTATTATACCTAGTGGCAGACAATCACACGGCCCACCTGATGGAAATTGGTTGCCGCGGCTTAGGACGTATGCAACATCAGGGGCGTTACACTCGTGTTGCCTATCCTGAAAAACCTTCTAATGCCCTTCTTGAAGAACCCCATATTGTAGTCGCTTGGGAAAACCACGGAGTTTATTCCACAGCTTGATCGTGCGTGGGATGAAGTTCCTTCCATACCGCACGGTGCGCACCGTTTTCGGATGCCTTCTCAGTTTTCTACAAAAGCTAAGATATAATAAATTATAGAAAGAAAGAGTGGACAGCAGACCGGGCTTGAACTTACGCTTCTGATGCAATTGGGATGGGGGATGAAACGGACCCTGGAAGTTGAGGTGAGAAGATATGGATCCAACTGAAACTACCGCAATGATGATGATGCAACTATGATTTGCTTCAAATCTGTCAGTACTAATTTCCTTCCTATAAGCATAGGTACTAGGTAGGTATATGACAAGGGCGAAACTATCATTAACGTACTGTGATAACCAATCCGCCATTGGTTCTAATTTATGAGATCACTGCTTGAGAGTGTTCTTTGTGAATGAGAAGGTCAGTGTCAGATCGACGGTCTTGGTTCTTTTATGATGATGTATGTTAAATAATTACCTATTGATATGAAGATGGCGCAATTCTCCGCCAATACTCGTACTATTGGAAGATTGTTTTGCAGAACAACAAGAATACAAAAACTCTCTATTCAGTAGCGTAGTTACTTTTCTAAAAAAACCTCCTGCCCTCCCATTTCTTGGATGTTTTCAGATGTAATAAACGGAATTGCTCACACCTATTCCCCTTCAAGGTAGGCAGAGGCATCAGTCCACCACCTACTTCTATTGTAATACACTTTATGAGATTCCTTTCCTGTCTTTACATAAACCTATCATGCAAGCCAGCCTATTACACTTTTTCAAATTCAATAAGTACTTAAATACTCTCTACCTACTCCTATGGAAAACAGGCGTGATTTTATGTATGTAATGTATGTACTTAAATACTGCCAAAAATATTCGTCAGCGTTAAATAGGATTAGTATGGGATCGGTGTTGATAAACAAAGTAGGTACTCAAAATGATCTTTATGCCTTGGTTTTCCTCCTTTTTGTCGTCTGATAGTTCTGATATTTGGTACACACTTTTGGTTCAGATAATCATACAATTTCAATCAATAAAACAGTTTGATTTGCTGTTAATACCTAGGCTTAAAATCATTTCGAGACTTGGTTGTCAAAATTGTTCTGACGCTGAGTGTACACGCGATTTTGCAAACAATAACAAATACATTTCTGCATTGTTTATTTCATAAATGTCCCATAATAATCCCATCTCCACTTCCTAGAAGTTTACACAAGGATGTTGACTTAGTCTCAAATATCACGACCCATCACATTCGGATCAGCAGACATGTGTAGCACCTGTTCTGTCTGGCACCGCTTTCTCCACGAGACGTGTTAATATTATCATCACGCCATTTAGCGAACGCGTAGATAAACAGACCTCTTTGTTTTTTCATAGGTCTTTGTTATATTTTGCGAGAGCATAGCATACTTTCTTTTCTTTTTGTTTGGAATACTTTCGTTTTTGTAAGGAATATGAGAGAACATTCATAATCTTTGTATCAAGAATTGCTTGATTATTTTGCCATTGCGATCTAGGATTGAACCTACTGTTTGCGTGTCAAGTGCGGATGTAGTGAAGTGTTAGGATATCATTTGACACATGGGCCTACGTGCGGGATTATTTTCAGGAGATTTTTAGACTACTAGTTAAGATGTTAAACCAATGAAATGCAGTACTACATGGTCTTTTGCTCGTTTACTTGCTGGTGACCGCTTACTATTAGGAAATGAAGCGGTCACTTCAATGTGTCAAAGAAAATAGCTGTTACTACCCGTAGTACAGGCGGCAAAGGAGATAGGGTTGCACCTTTACATATAACTTTATATGAAAAATGCAACCGTATCTTCTTTGTAGCCTGTACGAAAGTGAACCTGCACCGCAGAATAAATGATATCTCTTTTGTAGAAGTTCTAGTAAATAATTTATCGGTTTGAACGAACCTCCTTTGAACTTCATCATAATTAAATACTTTTCTTAACTTTAAGTACTACTTTCTTCCATCCTTCCGGTAAACACAACTTTTTTGATCACAGCAAGCGCTTCCGCGCACATGATCGCTGTAGGTACGTTCAAACGTCGGCGCACGCGCACCGAAGTATTACAGGCTAGCGGACAGGTGTGGATTGATTTAATTAAAAACTTAACAGAAATATACCGCGGACGAGTTTGTTAACTGCGTGCGTAATTAACGACTGCCTACTCTTCCTGTTACACCTTTTATTTATAGATTAATTATAATTATGGACGCTAGGGGAACGTCACACGAAACTCCTAAAATAGAGTAATGAGATTGCTTAAAAATATTTTTGTCTCTTTCTATTGTTGAAGGGTGATATTTGTTTGTTAAAACTGTTTTAGAGTAGAGTATTGTCTACCATTAAGATACCAATTTCGGCCAATCCTCCGCCTTCTGCACCCAGTTCAGCAGTGGACTGCAGTGGGCTAATTGATTGATTATTATAGATACCAATAAGTTGGATGTGTGGGATTGGATCCTACCAAATATTAAACATATTTTGTCTACCATTAAGATACCAATTTCGTCCAATCCTCCGCCTTCCGTACCCAGTTCAGCAGTGGACTAATTGATTGATTACAGATACAAATAAGTTGGATGTATGGAATTGGATCCTACCAAAATCTTTAGGGTCCAGGTCAACTACTTTTGCAGCCTAGTATATAAGAATTCTCTTTCGGGGTACGGGTTCATACGTAGCAGGTAGGTCTGTAAGAGAGTGGTCCTCGAGTTTCAAAATGTCATGATGTTGGCAGAATTGGCACTTTGTTGAAGAATGCATTCACTTTTGTCTTTCTCCTGGATAGATAGAAGTATTTTATCCAAAACACAACCAATTTCAAAGCTAAATCGTTTCGATACCTATGTATGTACGATTTAATTATATCTTGCGGCTTTATGTTCTACGCCTTTATGCCTTATCGATCTGACTGCTTACGGAATGATATTTCTATCAATTTACTTATTAAAGCAATAGACTTATCAATTAGCTCACGGAATCACATTAAATTCCAGTCAGTTAATATCAAGATCTGACATTCGCATATTATATATATCCTTCAGTCCGCTTCTGTCCAGGAAAACGCATATTTTTCAATACCATTTGCTAGCTATTTGCATCCGTAGTTGAATAGCTGCATTTCTTAATATCATTGACAGAAACTTATACAGAAACGGGAGAATGTTCCTTTAGCAATTGGTAGGTACTCTCCTTTTTTTTAAATGCCATGTCAATTTGACTTCACCTCGCTTCGGCAAAGGCAAAGGCAAGGCTCGGAAAGAGGGTCACCATCGTAAAAATGTATCATGTTAACAATGGTGGCACTTAGCTTGACGGCCCCATCAGATGCCTTTTCACGCTCCGCTTAAAGGACCCGGGACTGTAGGAAGAAGGAAACACGTGAGCTTGGTTGTCCTTCGTTTAAAAATCGAAAAATATATTATAGTCGTAGTTGAGGCGAAGCTTTTCTCTTTTTTGACCTTTGTTTTAGACAGGTTCTCCTAGACTCTAGCTCTAGACTATTCTAGAGTAGAGCCAGAGCTAATTCTAGTTGGTTGCTCATAACGCGAACACCTGCGTTTATGTTAAACCTAGTTTTACGACTATATCTTTCTTCTATGTTAACTTATTGTAATCTACGGACTACGTATGTTACAATTGTGATTAGAATTCGTTTCCAGACATAATAATGGACTGGAGTTAAGGTATTCATGCATTCTATTAGAGAAATATGGAGAAGGGTTACCTAGAAATGAAATAAATTAAATGTAATCATATGACACTTATAAAGGTCAGAATTTACATTTAACATTCGGTTCGCAACACGTACAGCTTGAGAAAATATTAACAATTATAAAATAGAAAGTAAATTTTATAGGTCTGCAGTAAATACATAAATAGACACGTGACGTCACATAAATAAATATAATTTACTGCTTATTTTACACACCTAAATATAACCACTCATAAATTCAATAGGTGGCAAGTGTATGCCGATCCCACACCATCTGACCTTATTATTATTGTAATCATTTATAATCTGTAGCGCATAATATTAACACTAATCTTAGCGGCTTTACGGCGATAGGAAATTAACATTCAATTTGTCACTGCATAGAAGCCAGTCATGCCGCTTTCCTGAGGAGAGAAAACTTCTTTCGACTTGCTATAATTCTAAAATTCCTGGCACACATCTCGTTGTGCTTCTTCTACATTCGTTAATGTTTTACCTACTCTAATCATTAATTTTACTCACTTTTCGAAATATAATTATTATCATTATAATGTTATAAATGCGAAAGCTTGTAGAATGGATGTTTGTTACTTTTTCCCGTCTAAACGGCTGGAGCTATTATAATAAAATTTAGTATGGAGTCAGCTGACAACCTGGATTAACACATTTGGTCGTGATAACCGTCATCCACGCGGGTGGAGCCGCAGGCATAGCAGTATTTTATAATATTCGAGCCAGGACACAGGGCTGCACACGCTCACCGAGGGTCCGGCATGGGCCGGACCGAGGCGGGAGCTAGTGGCGGCCCTGGGAGTGAGAGTTCTCACCCTCGCCACCCTGCTTACAGCAATGGTTCGCTGTGCAGACGCGTGGGCGGCCGGCGTCTCCTTCAGCGAGCAGGTAATGGTCGTGAAGGAGACGGCGGAACGGGAGAGGAAAAAAAAAGTATTTTATAATATTTGGAATACAATAAAACTAGATACAAGTTCTCCAATTAGGTATGACCTCGCACCTCTACAGTCAATAATGGCTCTAATACATGAAATCTCATCCCATTTACAAAATAGTATACAGCTGATCTTAAAACTCATTTCTTACAGAACTAACGCAACCAATAAAAAATAAATCTTACTTACATAAAGATTAATGATAGAAACGAAAATATCATAAAACAATCAGCATCAATTCAAAATTACAACAAAATAATTCATTAACAATAGAAGACTGCGTGTGTTAACAAAATAAATATAATTAAGTCGATGATACAACGGTCTGATCATTTGGTACAGTCAGCAAAACAAGTCGGTGACCAGTTGAAAAAAGGTGTAAGGCTGCAGGTACTTTCACAAAGTGTCCGAAATGCCGTACTGCCGACTGCGAATTAGATTTTAGAAGGGTATTTATTTGTCCGTCTCATAAATTAGTGTAGGGAATACTACTGTTACAGCCCGTCCCGATTTTACTTGGGGAACTTTCGTAATTCATGCCCTTAGAAATGAAATTTCTCGTGAATGGATTTTCATATTTGCAGCCCAATTTAGTTCGTTAGTATGAGCTCTTTAAGCGTTTAATTAATCCAACAGGTGACTGACGTATACGGTTTTCAACGTATTTACTGAAATATCGCTGTGGAATACAGCTTGTGTAACTATATTGACAGAGCACTTTCAGTACTGTAAATAATTTCAAAAACAATGTCAATTTTTTTTTCTCATTTTTGTAAAGCAAGCGTTGCATTGTATACTTTAAAGGATATTTTGTTCTATTGTACTGAATTTGAGTACTCTGTAAATCTGGATGAATGAATTATACTGCTGACTGTACTTACGCTTGGCGCACGTTAGGCCGGGTACATACGGGTGGTCCATCGTCTCGAGCTTACAACTACACAATAAAGTAAGTGCGTGTGCGCAACATATATTACCGTAGTTGGTTATCTTAAACGCATTATAATAGCTGTGGTACAATTTTGAGAGTTGAGCGTATTGGCGATAATAGAAAAAAAAATGCTTGTTAATTGATTTTGTCAGTTTTAAGTTATGATTCATTTTAGATCAGCATTTTTTTGTGTCAAAAGTAATGCTAGCCTAGATGTTTTGGGAGAGAGATAAAATAAATGTCAAAATCAATTGCACATTTTCGAGAACTTTTGTAGACAAACAATAATAACGTTAATATATCGGTCTAATTGTAGTGGACAAAGTGTCACTTTCGTAACAATATATTAGTTAGATTAGCAATTATATTTTAGAAGGAGACAGCCTATAACATTTTTAATCTTCTATTCAACAGTAGGAATTTACAATCGCTATCTCTCGTAACTTCCACTGCATTCATAACGTCGGTATTAATCCACTAATTATTTCGTGGGATCACCTAGGATCTATGTTGATCTTAAATTTAGATAAGCTAGCGATGAAACCCGCCGCTGCCCGTGTTAATGACCATATTTAAGACCTCTATATTTTATCACTTACATCTAATAAGTCCACATAGTGAGATAAGTTCGTATAATTTACGATTCCGAGGCCATAGTCGCTTTGTAGTGTGTTGTAAATATTTGGGAAATGCTAATGGGACTATAAAAAGTTAATTTAGTTTAGATGTTTGATTGAGTCTATCTATAGAGAGCTGATTCAGTACTTGTGTATTTATAGAAGGTGGGGTACAATGGAATTTAAATTATAAGTCCTCAAGGATAAAGTTGAGAATTACGGCATCTGTTGGACTGTTGGAGAATATCCCACCCGTAAGTAAGGCGATTGGCACACTGCGACGCGCGACGCGGCGTCGAGCGTTGTTGCGTCGACGCGGCGTCGCGCTCGTCGCCTCTACGGAGCTCATTTTGTATAGAAAAACGCGGGGTCCCACACACTGATAACGCAATCACGCGCGTTGCCGCAGAATACGCGCGTACAAGCAGAAATCGGGCGTGAAGGCGCGTAAAACGCGAGGTGTGGCACACTGAAATCTGCAATCACGCGCGTGATTTTCGAGGGAGTTTTAGTCCGAGAGCTGTTAGAAATTTCTGTGTAGGTATTTGAGACGAATTTTATATTAATATTATTGCAATGCAACATGACTATTTAACGTCAAATTTAGAGCGCTTTCACATCAACTGACGTCCGATATCCAATATCTGACATCCGAGATCGGAGGAAGTCAAATATCGATGCCCAATATCGGGTATTGGAGCCGACACCACTGTTTTGGCTCGTTATCGGAACACGCAGAGACTGCAAGCGACTTTCAACCTAAATGGCATTTTCTTAGTTACGTCTCTTTTCGCGTTAATAGATGACGCTGATCACGAATATAAGAAAAAAAATTAGTTACTATGTCATGTCATTAAGGTCGAAAATAGCTTGCACTTCTAATCATTTTCTTTTCATCTCTAGCGTTCTTAATATAGTCTGGGCTATCGAGCTAATGGTCGGATGGCTTTATTATTCAATGCTCCCAATTTTGTTGTTACATCTCTAAACTTAAATTTCTCTAAAAAAATCTAATTGCATCTGTTTCTTTCATGATCAGATAAAAAAGGACAGATGATTTTATTTAAGTTAAGACCTGTCAAATTAAGACAGCGCCTTGTTGGTACGTAGTAAATTAAGTCGCATGTCCGTAGATGTCAACTGTCCTTTTCTATCTGATAATGAAAGAAACAGATGCAATTAGAAAATTTTAAGTTTAGAGATATAACAACAGAGTTGGCATCAATATTTTACTTTACTTTTCTCAAAATTTTAGATTACTTCACACACCTACCTACCAAAGAAATTCTAATATCTCTCGGACTATACTAAAAACGCCGCTCCACGCGTGACAGTAGAACAGCGCTCTCGCGTCCACGCGCGTCGACGCACGACGCCGCGTCGAGCGTTGCAGTGTGCCAATCGCCTAACGCTGAGTTGTAACCAAAATTTGCATTAGTTCCATTTTCTAGGTATTTCTTGTGTCGGCTCTCCTGTTCTCACTTTCCATAATTTGATTTGATTTACTTTTACAGCAGTAACTACCATCTGACCAAGACAGCAACGAGTCTTATCCATCAAGATTTCTAGCGACTTGTACCTACATGTGGTTGACTTGACCTCTAGTGCGATATATCCATGCCTTAGGAAATTTCACACCCCTTTGAAGACTTAAAACGGCGTGCTGTTTTACTCAGTTCAAGTCAAGGAGATAGCCCTTTCGGCCGCCCGGCGGAGACCAGCAGTTATGTCGGGTCTCCGCCGGGCGGCCGAAAGGGCTATCTCCGCACTTAAAAAAGAGGCCCACTATACCCCGAAGTTTATGCAGGTCTAATTCTAAATTCTAGCGTATCGTTATAGGGGATACCTTTTGTTAAAAAAATTGTATTCCTAAAATGTTTTGGCACAATGAATTTGGCATACTTTTTTTGGCATAATTATACTTGGTCCTAATTGATTTTTAGCAGCATATGTACTGTGGAATAATTATATTTAGGTTAGGTTATGTTATAAATTTGTTATGGATAAAAAAATAAGCACAAATATCATTAGTCTAAATTACCATATGCCAAAATATTTTATGGTTATTTTTTTATGCAAATGGATAGTGAACCTCGTTATAGAAACTACGGTTTAAAGCGGTATTTCATTGAATCATATTAGAAAATAAGTCAATCATTGTCTACGCTCGTGTAATGACTGCACTCAATTTAAATACCGCTGACAGATGACATATGATTTGCATTCTAGTTGCCATGCATGAAACGACCTGATTTTACAATTGCTGTGTAACTACTACAAGTACTCATGTCTACTTAGTACGTAACATTTATACTGATTCTGTTGTTACAAAACACTTTAAACTGTACAATCTCCGTCTAGTTAGATCTATTTTAATTGAAAAGTGCCAAGTGGTCGTGTCTCTCCATTGGGGATATACCTATCTTGGATTATGTTATAGTTCGAAAAACATCGGGCAAATGAAATGCTCAAGTGGGACTTGAACCCACGACCTTTCCCTTACAGGGGGAATACTCTTCCAACTGAGCTATTGCACCACACCTGAATCACTTCAAATTACCCTACTGGATATAAAGTATCCGATTTCCCCTGTAAGGGAAACGTCGTGGGTTCAAGTCCCACTTGAGCATTTCATTTTCCCGATCTTTTTCGGACCAACCAGGTGGACAACTCTGGTAGTCGGTAGGGAACCAGGGGGGGGGGGGGGGGTTCATTTTATAGTTAGCATAATAAATGCTATTCAAAATTCATTTAAATTATGTTATAGTATCGATATTGTATACAAAAATAATTTCTTTTTAAATTTATTTCTGCCTGCGGTGGATGCAAAAATTTTGATGCAGTTTTTCTATTAGAAGGTTTTGGTCAGCCTCAAAATCTTACGTACCTAGGTTTGATGGCAATCGGTTGACTAGAACCAGAGATTTAACCAGAACTTGCGACAAACGACGTCCACGCAAGCGGGCAGAAAACTAGTACATATTATAATCGGCACCATTGTTAAACAATGAGCCTATCAGCATCACCCTTTACAAATAATTATCTCACTACTAAGTATTAGGCAACCCGAGCCCTTTCATCCACAGAAGGCCGTCTACACACCCACGACATATCGCAACTAAGATTGATATTTCTATCCCACCTCGTTAATCCGCTCCTACACATTATACAGTCGGTTTATTGGTACACTTGATACCGGAGTAAATAATAAAGTAGTAATGAAGATGTCTGCTATTTGAACACAATTTAACCATGTCTGTCAAACTTATAATGAACGTTTTATTGAAATATATCGAGAGTGTGTTGAATTTCTTTACTGTTTAATTTGCTACCAAATTTCGTGCTGTTCAAATTTGAAACCTGCCATAAATACTTCAGTAGTCTTAGTGATAATGTAACACTTATAAAATCACAAGTTATAAAGGGTGTCTCAATAAGAGTGCACTTTTTAATTTTAAAATTAAAGCAAGTATTTTATGACAGGGTTGTGATATTTTTATTGTATTTTAAAGAAGACATATTCCGATTTAGTATGGAATAAAATATCCGGCATTTTCATGAAATTTTCCATGACTTTTGCACAGAGATGTGGCTGTGTCTCACCGATGACGCGTTGGATTTTCGATTTGCGCTCAGGAATTATTTCGGGTTTATTCGCACAAACCCGAGATTTCACAAAACCCCAAAGAAAAAAATTGCACGGCGTTAAATCGCACGATCTTGGTGGCCAGTTGACATCAAATTTTGTGAGATAATGTGTTCTGGAAATCGTTGCTGCAATAAAACGATTGTTTTGTAATGAGTTTTGTAATGAATTTTTACAATTGTAACGGGTTGTTCTTTCGAAAAGCGCTCCATTTTTAATAATCGGAATAAACTGAGGTGACAGCTGTAAAATTTCAGAGTTACCACTTGCATGAAAATAAAATATATACCAATTTTAAAAAGTGCACTCTTACTGGGACGCCCTATACTTACTTTTAGTAGCGTGCATACGGTCTCCTACATAAAGCTACCCGAATTTCTCTGAAGATCTTGGTAATTTTTGGTTAGATAGTTAGTTCCTGTAATGTAAAAAAAGGTTAGAAGGAATAGAAACATTCCTAAGGTGGAGGCTTTGAAGTCAACTGCAACTACGCTAAGATGACCAGCAGAGAAGCATGTTTGCGATCTCTTGGATATTTTCCACACAGGCTCTATCTATGGCCTTATGAATATCCATATAAAAGTTTGTGTGTGTATTTTGGTAATAGACTCGCATTTTATTACATAAGTAAGAAAATGTAATTGAAAAATCCCTTCGGAGTTCAGGGTTATCAAGAATGGAAAATAACGTTTGGTGTTTAATTGTTAAAGGGTATCTACAAGTCATGTCGTTCCTTATATTGAATTGTAAAAGAACATAAATTTTATAGAAATAGCATTCAATTATTTGCAACATAGCTGGTACTTAACAGACATTCTATAAAATATATTAATATTACATTACAGTAGTTAATAAAGCAATCTGTAATTTACAATACGCCTTCGCAAAAACACATCTGTCGGTTGTGGGGTCCTAATAAAAATACATCCTACACGACTTTCCCGCCATTTGCATTTTGTATCTGTGACGCATGTGACGCAACTATCGTATGTTATTCGATACTGTTACATGCGCCCGCGCAAGTCACCATTGTTTTCTTAATCGATTATTTCTTGGATGGTCATTTAAATTAGAAATTAGTTTTTCTTTTTATTTTATTCCCTTATAGGTACATTTTTATCTCGAAATCATGATATCTAACTATAATGTAGTTAGACCACCAACGAATTGAACGAACTTTAAGTTGGATAGGTTTATGTATGTAGGTATGTAAATTATATTATAGCTACTGATGTTTGCAAACTGTATACAATAGATAGTTATTTAGATAAGTTTTAGTTTAAAACTACTAATTACAAATAAAAATAAAAGAAACTAATTAAAAACTAACACTAAGACTAGAATTTTTTTTATACCACTTAGGTGGCAGTACGTATGCAACACCAGAGGGGCGTTACAGTAAATGATGTTAAATTAATTAAATGATGTTTTAGTTTAAGACCACACATTTATCAATTCCAAACTCTATCCAAATGGAATTATTTTTTCTTAATACATAACTTTGTTTCATTTTATTCGCGGTCCCAAAATACTCCTCAAAAATAATATATTTTTTAAAAGAGGAATCTGGGACCTTGGTCCCGAAAGCCTCCCTACCCGAAAATAAGTGACTATGTAAGAAGATGTACCAGTATATTTTCAAAGTTATCAAAATAGTTTATTACAGTAGGTAGCCAGAGCCGAATTATATATTTTTAGCGACTAGTTTAGGCTTTGCTGGGGTAAAGTAAAGTTATTCAAAAACTTAATCACGATGTACCATTTGTGATGTAACCATTCCTTAAATATCTAAGTGACGAGCATACCCTTGACAAAATTTGTTGTGTGATTTAGAAATTAGTGTAAAAACGAATAGACACGTAAAAATTACTATGCATTGAACTTATTATGTACTTAGTGATAATGATATATGATATACGGTACATTCTATGTACATCTTATACTAATACACCTACTGAATCACTTTCTGCACCACCGTTAGTTGACTGGTAGAGAATGCCTGTGGTATTAAGTCCGCTATAAACTTGTGCATGAAGTGTTATAAATTTAAAAAATCTTCAACAAATAGATACCTAAATAAACTCAACCTTACTTATAACAATAAACAACCACACAACAAGCAATAAACTCAGCAGTTACCTTCCAAAGACAATCATCTCCCACGTTAACCATCTGTGCAAAATCAAGGTCTTTATCTCGCTATGATATGCTATATGGATGCACTAGCCGCTGTCGCAACTCTCTGGGCTGATTGTCTCAATGAGAAAATTGCGAGCTACGTGCGGGTGCTGCTAAATTGAGCCTCTTATTGTTATATAGATTATAGAAGACAAGCTACGTAAACATGACGATTTATGAGCTCGTAAGGGATTTAGGAAAGGTTTATTCATAGCTGAAATGGTTATAGAGGACGTTGCGTTCTTTTAATTTTGTGACATAGACGTACAACATATTACATATTATCCCAAGCGACTACAATATGGGGTTCTTCTAGAAGGGTTTTAAAAGGTTTATTTTTGCCCTTGGTGTTGCACACGTATATAGGTCGCGGTAACCACTTGCCATCAGGTGGTATAAAGGCTTGCCGCCTAAGTGGTATAAAAAAAACAACAAAAGGCTTTCCTAGGTAATTATTGTAAATGCAAAAGTGAGTTCATTATTTGTTTGATACACCATAATGCTGGAAGTGGCCTATGTTTAGCAGTGGACTATGCGTGGCTGATATGATGATGATGATGACACCATCATGCTAAAATGGCAGTATGATTTTGGCCTAATGATTGTGCAGCATTTTTGTCGTTGAAATACTTGCTGTGGCGTATGTTGTGGCGTGGTGTTATCGTAATTATGAAAAGGTGAAACAGAACTACTTTGGCACACGCTTTACACTTTTGAAACCAACAATCAACACTTTCTCTTCCCTACCTTTTCCCCTCTGCAAATGGCGTCCTTACTATTGCAGTGTTCATACACTACGATCTTAATTTATACAAAAAAAAAAACAGTTTTCAAACAATTCAATGCAATACGTATAAATCTACGTGGAATCGATTGTCCCTTATCCGTGAACGCTTACGTTCCCATAAGCAAATAGAGGTGTGATATTCCATACATAATCCAATTGTTGCACTGAGATTGAGATTCAATCATTTAGAGCACCAGTCCATCAGCTGAAGACGTATAAGATTTTTAATAAAATGAAACCTTACGACCGATTGGGATTAACCGATCGGTAACCAGAGGCCGCTTTGATTATATCCTTAGCTTTAGACAGGAGCTTGGATTTAAATAAAAAATGCGGCAGTTTTTTTTTAAATATTCCACAATATTCTACATAACGCTATCTAGACCCATGGTAAGCTTAATTAGCTTATGTTATGGAATCTAGAATGCGGATAAACATACTTAGAAACTTTTTTTTGTAAATAGGTACATACATATTAACACCCAGATCAATGGAAATAGCCATATTCATGCATTTCAAACTTAAAAGTTAGCATAATAAATGCTATAAAAACTTCATTCACATATTCATGCATACAAATATTTGCACTGAGCGGGGCTCGAACCCGCGCCTCCTGCGTGGTAGTCGCGTGCACTACCGCCACGCCACAGAGGCTATGTATATGTATGTGTGTATGATTTTCTATGGTTTTTGCTTTTTCTTTTAAGAAAATAGCTTCATTAAGCCTGTGCTGCCTGAGTTCCTTGTTGTGTTACCTTTTACCTTCTATTTTACTCTCTTCTTTCCCCTGTAAATGGCAACACTGTAATCATTATTATCATCTTTGTGTTAGTTCCTATTACATCCGAAGTCTTCATCTCTAGAGTCTGGAGTCATCTTGGCAACACTGCAACAACCTCCTCTAGTGTTGCAATCATTCATAGATCAATCATGCACTTTTCAGCAATCTAGTGTACATATTAGTTTGCTATCTTAGTAGCATAAAAGTCCTCCCAACTAATATATTCACGGCGCGACCACATCGTACGGCGCAGGCGGTTCCAACCACCTGTCGGGCACACACAAAGGCGTAGTTAGCATAAGTCGAGTATTATATGGAGTAGACTGCATTCGCTATGGAAATCGTTACGGAAGAGATGTTTCAACATATAGGACGATTTAATGTGGAGCTATTTGCATTTTGTAATGCAAGATGTTTTATCTAAAGACCAGACTCGTATTAGTCCAGTCTAAAGCCTGTATTCTAGGATAGCACTGTTCTAAATCTCGATTTATCTAAGGATATATTGTATAGAAAATCTGTCAAATTATTCAATCTCTCTATACCAATTGTCTGGGCCTCGATTCAGCTAAAGCCAAACCATTGTGGTACCACCGCCACTGCAACAAAACGGCATTAAATAATAGACTTTAATTCGATGCGGTTAAAGTTCAAAATTAAATGACTTCTTGCAGAGTACCTAATTGAAAAAGTGTAATAAAACTGTTTTCATTTCATTGTGGATTTTAGGTGCATAGAAATAAAGTTTAATTTTTTTTTTTTTTTTTATACAGGACACGTCAATTTGACTTCACCTCGCCTGTTATTATTTGCAGTGACGGCGCCACCACAATGCTTTAGCTTTAATAGAATTGGGGACCTGATCGAGATTCAGGGCTGTGTGTCTACCTCTGTTGCCTCCTCTGTCTACTCGCCATATGTTCAATATGGCGAGTAGACAGAGGAGGCGACGAGGCAAAAATTACCTTGCGCGTTGTGAAACATGTTGCAAGACTTGAGTGTAATTTTTATAGCATTTATCATGCTAACTTTTCCCAACTTGTTCGTAAGAAAGTTGGTAGATGGCTCCACCGGCGCCCTTAAAGACGGATATAAAGAGAAGGGAAATTTGAAGTGATTCAGGTGTGGCTTACAGTCTCAGTTGGAAGAGCATTCCCCCTGTAAGGGAAAGGTTGTGGGTTCAAGTCCCACTTGAGCGCTTCTTTATCCCGATGTATTTCGAATGTTGCAAGACTACAACAAAGAAGTCTTCTTCTTTATAATCTTTAAATCCTGGTTGTTTCCTTCCACTTCCATTTTCATCTCACACGTCCGCTCTCATATTTCCTCTTTTACCTTATTTTGGTTTATTTTGACTTTGACAACTCAACAGGGGGCGCTACAGCAAGCATTTTAAATGCAAATCAATGTTGCCATTTTTCTCCAAAACTACTAGTCCGATTTTGATGCAGTTTTCAATTATTGGTTTGGGTTTGATTGGGAACAATTGCCGTCTGATTCACCAAACCCGAGCGGGAAGCTTACACCAGACCCTCGTCCCTCAATCCGTAGGTGACGGCTTTGAAGATCTTAGTACGGCCCATAGCAAGTATACCTACCTAGTTATTTACATTCCGTGTGTATTTAATTAGCGGAATGATACTGTTATCATCTTTGTTCTCGTTGTGATGCAAGCACTATCTCATTGCAAACAGTTCCCATCTGATAACTAGTATGTAACCCACTTGTGGGGCGTATAAACAACATATTCTATCGTAATCTTATGCTGGGTTGTTCCTGGGATTGTGGAATAGGGAGACACTTCAACGCTTCGTCGTATAAATGGTTAAATGGCTGTTTCCTATCCGATTATTAACACTCATATTACCCTTAAGATCCATATTTCACACATATTACCGGGTGTAAAAAAAATAATTTTTGTATTCTTTTTTTTTGTTTTTTATTTTACAATATCTACTCTCTATTGCGTTGGTAAAGCTAAATGAAACCGTAATTTCATAAAAAGAACATCACTACAAAGAAACAACTAGCGCCAAGCGCGTGCTTTTTTGTAATGGAGAGTAAATAATGCAAAATAGAAATAAAAAAAAACGAAAATAAGTTTTTATTGTATAAATCGATTTTATTTTTATGCCAATGTGCTATGTACCTGGAGTACTACTAGGGGTTTTCGGCTTGGGGAGCGTTCCCCTTACACCCGGTATACATACACTCAAGTTCTATACCCTCCGGGTTACCGGGTAAGCAGAGACAGACTAGATTTAAAATCTTAGGTTTGTTTGATCACAATCCGTTGAGTAGGTAGAACCAGAAATATGACTAAAAGTCGCGAAAATTGACATCGCGGGTCCGGGTAGAGGTAGTACTTACCTAGTTACTTACCTATAATCCGTACTAATATTATAAATGCGAAAGTAACTCTGTCTGTCTGTCTGTATGTTATCCTTTCACGCCTAAACCACTGAACCGATTTTGATGAAATTTGGTATAGTGATAGGTTAGACCGTGAGAAAGGACATAGGCTATGTTTGGTCGCGATAACCGACATCTACGCGGGCGGAACCGTGGGCAAAAGCTAGTTACAAAGGGGGTTAATTGACTAACTATACCTTGTTACAATTCTTACTATTGCAACATTTGTCATGTTTGCTAGCATGTAACTTTAACCAGTAGGTATTTACGGATTGTAATCATCGTCGATGTATGTAGAATATGACTCAGCCTACAAAGAACGACTCAATACATTTTCACACGTAATATTTTACGTCCTATCGTAGAGGGACTTTCAAAATGTTATGCAAAGTATATTGTGTCGTGCGCGAAAGAGTTGAGTCATGTCTTCGAAGCCCTGGAATCAATATCCGCTTTTTATAATGACAGTGTTGGTCAATGGGGAGCGGGGAAGGTAAGAACGGCTGTATATATTTAGGTACAGTAATAAGCAGTTAGTGCCTGTCCTCCTAGGGTTTTCCACGGAATTTCCAGAATTTTCGTTCATGTAAACCTTGTTCTGACAATTATGAGTACAAAAGAATGATTTTAGTCAAATAGGGGTAGGATTTGAGGATATAAATTGACTTAGCCATCTTTAAAAGGTTGTCATTTACTGGAATATAAAGTTTACCATGTGAAAAAAAAAAAATATTTTTCTCCATCACTCTAAGGTTTGCTGGAAGAAAACTCAACATTGAGTTACCTAGGTAAAGTGTTTACGATGGGGACCCTCTTTCCGAGAGTTTGCTTTTAGCTTACCATCAGGCGAGGTGAAGACAAATTTACATGTCTTATTAAAAAAAATCGCCTTTGTTCAAAAATATCCTTTTATTTTTTGATGTGTACGTAGAATATGAAAGAAAGAAAGAAAATCCATGTTATAAACAGATTACTACATGGTTATAGATTTATTTTGTGAGTTCAACATGCAGGTGCCATAGACTACGATAATCCCTTACGGTGGTAATTGATTGATAAATTGATAAGATGTGTATAATCTGGTGAGATTATACACATCTTATCAATTTATTAATCAATTTCCCTACCGTTGTCCACTGCTGGACATAGGCCTCTCCCAATGGGAGACTTTGGCCTGCTGCTTCCACACTGGCCAGGCGAGTTGCTACAGGGTTTTATTCCGAGTTTTCCTTTTCTCGAAGTGATATCGTTTGCATATTTTTCCGTTAGTCCCCTCTTACGGCACCCTTCTGATGAGATGGTGTGGTGATACTTGTATCCTTTCTCTGTCACCACGTGGATACACTTCTTGACCACCTTCATATAACAAAAAGACAACTAAAATGACTATCTTTTCCTTAAAACTGTCATAGCCAGTCACTGTGTGATTCATTGACAATAATTAGAAAATACGTGACCAAGTGACTCGTCAGCTGGTCTGTGGAGCATTAACTCATGACAATTAGCGTTACAAATCGTCCATTGAGCTAAATACGAACATCTAGATAATAGTCCGCAGAAACTGGGTCTAATGACCACCGCTTTAGATGTGAGAAAGCGCTCCGTGTTATCCGAGAAATTTTATGAAAGAGATTGTAATGATACGAAAAATGAAACAATAATTCTGACATATTGCTTGCGTATTAGGCTTATAATTGGGGGTGATATATATCTCCGAATATGGAGATAGCCTTGGTACAGCCGAAATGCGAGGTATTTGCTCTAGGGAATCTTACACCTCTGAAGATATGAGCCGGCGTGACATCTAGCGGGGTATCCGAAGGGATTTCCGCAGTGAAAAAGACTCAAAATTGTTGTGTCCATACTGTTGTCTCTTGAAAGCATCATCATGGTGGGTAGTTAATGGATAAATCCAGCATTTTCAAGAGGAAATTTAGTTGAAACTGAATAGTACATAAATTATAAGATTCCATGGCAAATCTATCATTCGGAGCTAGCGCTATAGAATTGGCTCTATGGCTCTAAGTGTGCTCGACAGATTACAATTTGCCGGCTCTAATCACGGCGAGAAAACGACTCATAGAAACGGACCTTACGTTTAGTGAATACCCATTTCATAACAGATTAACCATAGAACACATTAACCACTCAGCTATTAACTCCAAGATCATTATCGAACAGAACATGTCGATCGACAACATCTAATAACAAATGCGCCTGTTGTTCAATGTCTACGTGTCCACCTATTGTGTTGTTGATGCGAGGACAATGTTCGCTGATGAGTGATCCATTACACCCAATGTTTGATGCAACGTTGGTATCATAGCTGTGATTAATTGTGCACCAATGTTGGTGAGATGGAGGTTTTGTCGTGAGTAAGATCTGTGTTATTGTGATGTAGCTTGTATGAATGGTTCCCTGTTCAATGATGAATATTGGACGTCGAATGGAGGACGTTTAGGCGTATTTTCATGGGGCGTTTTGCGTGTTGCGTTGCGATATTGTGGTCAAGTATTTGCAGTTTTAATCTCCTGAATTTCAGCCTTGAGAATACAGAGCGTTAAGTAGCAAAAACTTTATTAATATTGGTGAATAGTACATATAATTGTTCTATGTGGGAAGTTAACAGTTGTTGAGAGTGAGCGTTGTAACATTCGTGCAGATTGAATTTGTAATGATAATGAGACGCGATTGTCTTTACGGTAAATTTTGCACTTAGCACTTCTCTCTTTAAACAGTTATAACACACATTATATTTTGAACCCTGGTAACTATTTCGCCATGAAAGAGACACGTCTGTCATGAGCTGACTGCAAGATACCTGACTAATCATTCTGACAAAGATTATTAGCTAAATCTCTTTGCATTAGACAAAGAGATTTAGCTAAAAATCTATCTAATCTCGGTAAGTCATTACAGTCCATCTACAGACTATTAGCATTGCCTTTTTTTATTGTGACGAATGTACATTGACTATTTACTATGTATAGTACTCGTATATGAGGAGTAGAATGTCATATTACCGCAAGAATGTTAGATGCCGTCTCGCTGGCGCAGCGGTAGCGTATTGGCCCAAAGTTCTATTGCTGGATTGAGTAAAGAGTTATTTAATTTTTCTCTTAGGAAATATGCAGTTAGAGATTCAGCCGTACGTGCAATTGCAAACATACTTGTAAGTTGGTGAAACGTAGGTAAGTAGGTTTTAAACTATCGCGTTCCATGATATACTATAACGTTAATGACCAAGTCAGTCTGTGACCAAGGCTGGTGCAACCTGGTCGAAACGTCAGGCAAATCAAAGGTACGTATGTATCTATACCATGATCGCGTTTAATTCCTGTTAACATTATTGTGTGTAATAAAGGTGTTAAAAAAATACTTATGTATACTTTTTCTGGGATGTATTGTACAAGTTACTATGAGTTAGTAAAGTCTTACAATGTTACATGTTAGTAAAAACATGATGTTTAGGAGAGTTTGTCGCTCAGATTAGTTGTGGTGAGGGCGACGCTAAAGCGCGCCCCTCGGCGTGGTGCGGAAATGCTTTTATTGGAGAAATGAAGCCGCTTGCTCGTCGGCGGCATGTAAAGCAATAACATTAAGTAATTTGTGAGTTGTATTTTGTTCACAATTACTTGATTATGTCTCAATAACAGGACAATCTTATTTAACTGAGTCTGTGAAGAGAGAATCCCATAGGGCTTGAAGTTTAAACCAAGTTATTAAGAGAACTGTTTATGTTTGTGATTGTGAACTGCAATTTATCCATCGTTTCTTGGTGGTCATACTGGTATGTCATACAGGCATGTCATACTGATATAACCACTGAGAATCGCTTGTATTGGTGGTCATACTTGTCATTGTACCTGTTATACTAATATGACCGGTGAGAATCGCTTGTACTGGTAGCCATATTATTTTTTTAAACATCCTGTATACTTTATTTAACCTGGTGAAGAGTTTGAAAGTTGTTTATCTCTAATTTTTTGGCTGACATTCAGACAAAATAAACTCTTTGATAAGAACAATATTTGGGTAATGCTTTTGGCAATGTTTGCATAAATAAAACGACCGTAAAATATAGGTAGAACATCGAAAATATTCTTCTACTGTTTTTAAATACTCTTAAATCTAAAATGTAGGTATACATTAAAACTGAAATATGTTTTCATTTTGAAAGTAAATCTCTAATTTTTAATTATAAACCTTTGAGAATGCCGTAAGGCGAAACCGGTCAGGTTCAGAAATAAAAATAAACTAAAAAGTACAAGTGTATTATTCAATATGTGTAGTAGATTCCACCAAGTGCCATCAATCTCCAGTATAAACAAAAAATTTCCAATTGCGTATTGAATAAGATTGTATCCCAATGACGCACGTTCAGAGACAGGTGTGTCGGTAACATTGCAACAGTGCGGAGTACCGGGTTCGACACGGGACTGGTGAAGCTTGAAGGACGAATTGAGGGTTGGCCGGCAGGTGTTAAGAGTCACGCGTGGCGGTCTGGCGGGCACCTGCTGGTCTCAGTATACTTTCTGAGTGTTTTTATTTGGCTGTTTAATGAAACTTTACCTTACATATTATAGTACCTATATAATATTATCATACACCTTTATTATCATACTCCATGAATCCATTGCCTCGCCACCAAATTTGATTTGGTATTCTTTTACGTTAGCAACTACCATTTGACCTCTCTAACCCCGAGAGAGAAAGCATCCTCCAGAATGTATAGCTATGTCTTCTTCTTCTAAAGATACCTAGTTAAGTACTACTCATTGTCGACCAATCCAGTCAGTTTTTCTGGAAGATAAATATCTTAAATTGCGATAAGAACGCCCATACAAGCAATATTTATATTATTCAACTAGCTGACCCGCCGAACTTCGTACCGCCATACATTTTCCACCCGCGTGGCGTCCAATCCCATTCCCACTGCACCCTCTTATACAATGATATAGTTATCTAAACAGCAACAGACTTAAGGCAGGGGACTTAAAGATGCGCCGGACTGTGATTGTGGAGCTCCAAATCAGACAACGATGCATATAGCAGAGGAGTGTCCACTCCGTCGTTTCCCTGGAGGAATGCGTGAGCTTCATGACCTCACACCGGCAGCAATAGACTGGCTTCGCCAACTGGACGTCGACATATGAGGACTCGAGCAGAGGCCATACGAAATGATGATGATGAACAGCAACAGAAATAACCACACTCTCACTTCTGCGTATATGCCGATGCCGGCCGAATTTGATTACATTAATGATCACTGCTCCGTTCCCTTGAGTAGTAGCGTGGTGATATATAGCCTATGTGTTATTCTGATGTATAAGCTATATTAATATTCAGTTTCATGAAAATCCATTCAGTAGTTTTTACGTGAAACAGTAACAAACATCCATCCATACATACATCCATCCATACTCACAAACTTTCGCATTTCTAATGTTAGTGGGATGATTTGTTTAACATGTTTGGTGTGCAATAAAGAGTATTTCTCTATCTATAGATATATGCAAAGAATTCTAATATTCCTTACTTCGTCTCGGATAGTCTGAGTACGTTTCAGATTGTCAATCCAATCCCATGTCGTATAGTACCTATCAGAATGAGCTCGTACATCCAACATGACGTGCGGTCGTGACTGGTGTTATTTCAGTCGCCGGAAAGGGGACTATTTTCAGGCATCTATTTCTACAACTCACCTCCGTCTTACGTTAATTATCGACTGGAGTAAAAATATGCTCTTGATGTCCTTTACGTTATTAAAGTTCACTTCGTATTTAAAAGCTTTAAGGTGTAGTCGGCTTAGACCGGACGGATTTTTGGTGTTTTTTTTTATACAGAACACGTCAATTTGACTTCACCTCGTCTGATGTTAAGCTAAAGGCAAAGTCTCGGAAAGAGGGTCACCATCGTAAACATGTACCATGTTAACAGTAGTGGCACACACCTTGGGGGCCTCATTAGATGCCTTTTCACGCCCCGCTTAAAAGACCCGGCACTGTAGGAAGATGGAAACACGTGAGCTGACAGGGAGTTCCAGGTCTTAATGGTGTGGCATAGGAATGAGTCACTAAAACGCTTGGTTCTAGCAGGTATACTCTACACCGTATATGGATGGCATCTTAGATCTTAGCCCTGCACGTGTCGTCTTGTGAAGGAAAGGAGAGGGTTTCTAAATTTTATGATTTCTTTACTCATATGTAAGTTAGCCCAACCAAATATACAGTAAACTAAGCGTAAGAAACCTTGCTATTATCGTGAGATTGATAGACTTCCTACGTGATGATTTGGTTTTAACAACAGTTCAAAATTCAGCTAAGAATTATAAAGAGGCAGAAAATGATCGGACCTTCGCGTGGTAACGGACTACTATCTGCTTAAGCGAATGGATCGGGAGGTCCTCCTGGAGGCCGCCATCGTACAGGCCTGGGCCTCTGCGCCGGACAGGCCTGTCGACATAGACGATGAGGCGGCGTGGTTCCGGGAGGCCATGACGCGTGTCTGCGACGCGGCTATGCCTAGGGCTCCGCCCTATAATCCGAGGCGTCAGGTCTACTGGTGGTCGGCGGACATTGCGAGGCTCCGACAGGCCTCCGTGATCGCTTTCCGCCGGTGGACCAGACTCCGAAGGAGGCGTAGCCGCCCCGCAGATACGGAGCCCCGAGAGGCGGAGCTTCATGCGGGGTACAGGGAGGTCAGAAAGGCCCTCCGAGTGGCCATAAGGCAAGCAAAGGCAGCAGCTCATAAAGAGCTGCTGGAGACGCTGGAGCGGGACCCATGGGGGCGGCCTTACCTAATGGTAAGGGGCAAGCTGCGCCCCCGGGCCCCACCATTGACCCGGTGTCTCCAGCCGGAGCTGCTCGGAGGAGTCGTTGGCTCCCTGTTCCCAGCGCGGGCGGTGGAACATATTCCACCGCAGATGACTCCGCCACCTAGGTCGCCTATGGTGCCCAACGTGGATGACGACGACGTGCCCGAGGTCACTTGGGTAGAGCTAGAGCTGGCGGTGTTAAGGCTTAAGGCCAAGAACACCGCCCCGGGACCAGACGGCATTCCAGGCCGAGCGTGGGTCCTAGCTCTAGGCGAAGAAGACGCTCTCGAGCCCCGACTGAGAGGGTTTCTCAGCGCATGTTTGGAGCGAGGCCAGTTTCCGAAGATGTGGAAGACGGGGAAACTGGTCCTCATCCGAAAGGCGGGGCGCCCGGCGGACTCACCGTCCGCCTACAGGCCCATAGTGTTGCTCGACGAGGTGTGCAAGCTCTTTGAAAGAGTCATTGCAAAGCGCCTCGTCGAGCACCTATCCAGGGTGGGGCCTGACCTGACGGATGGCCAGTATGGCTTCCGCCGGAGGCGCTCCACCGTGGATGCCATCATGCGCGTGAGGACTCTGGCGAAGGACGCCGTCACTCGGGGCGAGGTGGTGTTGGCGGTGTCACTGGACATCGCCAACGCCTTTAACACCCTGCCCTGGAGCTGCATTAGGGAGGCGCTCGTGTATCACGAAGTGCCTCTCTACCTTCGCCGCATAGTCGGGGCGTATTTATCGGAGAGAGCAGTCGTCTACCCAAGTGCGACCGGGCTCGGTCGGCGAGAGATGTCGTGCGGTGTTCCGCAGGGATCGGTCCTGGGACCGCTACTGTGGAACATCGGTTACGACTGGGTGCTTCGCGGTGAGCTCGCGGACGGTGCCGCCGTCACGTGTTATGCGGACGACACGCTGGTGACGGCGTGCGGGTCTACATACCGCGAAGCGACCCTGAAGGCCACGACCGCGGTTGCCCAAGTCGTGGAGCGGATCCGGCGGCTGGGTCTCGAGGTGGCTCTGCATAAAACCGAGGCCATGTTCTTTCATGGGCCTCGGCGCGTCCCACCAGAGGATTCCAGCCTCATAGTGGGAGACATTTCCATCGCCATCAAGCCCCAGATGAAATATCTGGGACTCGTTCTCGACGGCCGGTGGAACTTCGGGGAGCATCTCCGAAGACTGGCCCCTAAATTGAAGGACACAGCTGCCGCCTTGGGGCGGCTGCTGCCCAACATGAGGGGGCCGGATGACTCCTGCAGGAGACTCTACGCGGGAGTCGTGCGGTCTATGGCCCTATATGGGTGCCCAATATGGGCGGACACCCTGACGGTCCACAATGCGCGTCTGCTGCGTGGGCCGCAGCGTGCAATGGCCAGCAGGGCCATTAGGGGGTACCGCACGATATCCTTCGAGGCGGTGAGTCTCCTTGCCGGATCCCTACCGTGGAACCTGGATGCGAGAGCCCTTTCGATGCTATATCGGTATCGAAAGGAGGCGCGGGAGCAGGGACGGGAACCCGAGCCTGATGAAATTCGGGCCGTGAGGTCTCAGCTCCACAGGGACATGGTAGCGGAATGGGAGCTACGACTTGGGCGACCAAGCGCAGGGCACGCCGTAATAGCGGCGGTAAGACCCATCATGGAGGAGTGGCTAGAGAGGCCACACGGCAGCCTCTCGTACCGGCTGACGCAGGTGATCACCGGACACGGGTGTTTCGGGAGTTACCTGTGTCGGATCCGGAAGGAGCCAACGTCCGAGTGCCATCACTGTGATGCGAGCGAGGACACAGAGCTGCACACGCTGACCGAGTGCCCGGCGTGGGACACGCCGAGGCGGGTCCTAGTGGCGGCTCTGGGGGTGGGAGTCCTCACACTCGCCACGTTGCTCACAGCGATGGTACGATGCGCGAACGCTTGGGGTGCGGCCGCCTCCTTCTGCGAGCAAGTAATGCTCGAGAAGGAGGCGGCCGGTCGGGTCCGGACCAGACTCCGGGCCCGGGAAGCCCGCGCAGAGCGAAGACGAACCGGACGTCGGAGGTCGCAGAACGACCTCCGTCCTCCATGAGCGCTGGCCTGGGGGTGACCGGTGGAGCCGCCTGTCACCCTAGCAGAAGCAGGCCGCGGCGGCGGCGCAAAATGCGCCTCCCCGTAACCGGGGCTAGATGGGGACACTGTGGTCCCCACAACCCGAAGGGGGCCATCTCGATAGAGATGGTCCTGGGTCTGCCGGGGTGCGAGAGATATGCTTTTGGCAATCTCACCTCCGGCAACCAAGGACCCAAGACGGCGTGCGTTTTAGTCGGTTCGAGTCCGACATAACCGCCTCCACCGGCTCCGTGGGGGTGGTATCCGTGGGGATTTTTCGCACGATAAAAAAAAAAAAAAAAAAAAAAACGGACTACTATCTAATTTCACTTCTATGACTAGTAGGATATGATGCATATGAGAAAAATATCTATTCTTTATTGATTACTAGCTTTTGCCCGCGGCTCCGCCCGCGTGGATGTCGGTTATCGCGACCAAACATAGCCTATGTCCTTTCTCATGGTCTAATATACTCCTATACTAAATTTCATCAAAATCGGTTCAGTGGTTGAGGCGTGAAAGCGTAACATACAGAAAGACAGACAGACAGACAGACAGACAGAGTTACTTTCGCATTTATAATATTAGTATGGATTACATTTTAGTGTTTTATTTTTGAAAGTGAATCACTTTTGTGCGTATCACTTTTTTGCGTGATTGTATTTTAACTGCGGTATAATCTGCGGTAGCCTAGTGGTATGGGTTATGGACTTCTGAGACGAGGTCTCGGGTTCGATCCCAGGTTTACCATGGCACACTCCAATGACTTTTCGATGCTTTTCGAAGTTTTGTGTGTATTTATCGCAGATTTATAAGTGCCCGGTTAATAGCAATAGGCTCGCCATCTATTACATTGGGACCTAAACATAAACTGGCGAAATGTGGGTGCTAGCACCTCTGCCTGCCCCTTCGGGGAATACAGGCGTGAGCTTATGTTATGTATATGTATTTATATATGTTTATGTTATTATGTCTTTTAACTTTTTCAAATGAAGACGTACAAAATGAGGTCGAATGGAACTCGTTGGTTGACAGAGGGTCTATAGGGCATCAAAGTAAAAATGAAATCCAAGATTGAGGGTCCAATTCTAACATGGAGGTCCAATGGATCATATTTATAGATGAGGTCAAAATTTGAGGGTCCAGCAGGTACGTAGCCAGGATTCGATCTTAGCCGAATACACCTTATAATACGGCCTTAAGCGTTAATGTAATGGGTAGGGATGAAAATAGTGTCATAAGGAAGGCATTAACTACAGAAGTTTTTTTTTAAGAATATTAGAACCGAAGTTACTAATATTCCCTGTAACCCCTCCAACTAAGCTATTTTGCTTGTGCTAGGAGTGGGTTCACGTCGGTAGTGTAATAGCCAGGAACCCGGGACCTCTCGATCGTAGTCGGTAGTGTAATGGCCAGGATTCGAACTCGGGACCTCACGATCGCAAGGCCAACTCCTTAACCACTAAGCTACAGAAGCTTCAGTGTGTGAAGTTCAGTGGGTGAAGAAGACAAAAGAGGAGATGAATGGACTGTGAATAGAAAGGGAATGAAAGTTGAGATGACTGTATTTGCGGTGACGAACGCATGACATACTGATCCCGTTCCCATCACCCATAGGATAAAAAGTCCTATTAGATACCTCTTTCCGAGATCAATCGTCGGGACAAACCATCTATGTGTCATCCTAGTTTAAAACGTATCTCTTTGCCAAATTACATCTAGATCTGTTTAGCCATTTCTACGTTAAGTTAAGTAACAAACATCCGTGTAATTAATATCAAAATGTACAAAACAATCGCAGCGATATCGCTAGAAGAGCCACTGGAAACGGGTCAAGCAATAGTAGGTACGGATCTGGCACTGCGCCAGCCCGCAAATAGACCGGGTTCAATCCTGGTCGAGCCATATTGTATTTCTATAGCGTGAGTCACTGTGACGCGTCTGTCTGTATGTTGGTGTCATGGCAACAAGTGTTATATGATGTTATAATTTGATTATATTTTCATTGTAGACCTCATCATGGACATAGAAATGTATTTTTTTTTAATTAATCTTGTTATAAATAATTCTAAAATATTAAAATGCGTCATGAAATTCCTCCGCATCGCATGCCTCTTGCGGTAGCGTTCCCAGAAGGCTGGCAGCATTGCCACGTTGTATGGCAATGCTTAATCTCTGGCCTAAAAAGAGGCCAGCCTTCTGGTCACGAGAAGCATCGACCATACGCTTCGCAATCTCCCTGAAGAGATTGCGGGCGCTCGGACCCCATGAACCCAACGTTTCGACTCCAAACGGCACAAATTCGTAATCTCCAATAAGATTAGAGTATTTGCGCCGCTTGAGAGCCTCCGCAGAAGCTGCGGCAGCACCAGCACAGCCAGCCGTGCCAGGTATATGGGTAGGGGCAATGGTGTCAACGCATGTTGCGTCCCACACCAGAGCCCTACCCATCTTCCAAGGCATTAATGACATGCCGTCCGGTCTCTTGCCATCGTCGCGCGCCAAACCGTTAGGTTCTAGCACAGCTGGCACACCGGCGGTAACAAGAGCACGGCGGATTATGTCATTAAGGCTGGCGTGCCGTGGAAATCGCCCCGCACTCCTGCAGCACGACAGGCCATGGTGTCCGAGTCGGTCAACGGCCTCTCCACAACGGCATCGATGCGGAGAAACACATGGCGCACCCAACCGTAAGCATGTTGCAATGCGGAAGGTAGTGTCGTCTAACATAGTTCCTACGTTAGACGACGGAAGAGCTTGTAACCAAAGACCCGATTCCCACACTCCAACCGCCAGCAAACGGGCACGCTCAACAGCATTAGAGCATGTATTTAGTAAATTTTGTCTTACTAAGCTGCAGAGCGGCCCGTCCCACTGACGCTGTGAGAAAAGGTTCCTTGGGAGATCGGTGTTTGGACATGCAATTTTCCAAGCATTCACTGCATCAGCCTTACACAATACTTCAGAATTAACTAGTGTAGGTGCAAGAATTTTCCTAGTTAATTCTTCCGTACTGTGGACTGAGGACAGGAACGCTGGCAGGCTGACGTCTGAAATTTTGCGAATACCGAGTCCACCCAAGCGGATCGGTAGAGACGCTTGTAGTGAAGCTCGGTCATCCAAAGTCACGTTTAAAATTTTTATGAGGGTGTCTTCTATAATTTTGTCCATTTTTTCTAAAATTCTTAAATGTTTCCAAAATGGTGTGGATCGGAGGGCATGGGTGAATTTAGGTACAAAAAGGCAATACCGAAGAATGGTAAAAGCCGAATGCATATTAATTTTAAGTAAGCGGTCCGAAATGTCACTAAAATTTTGAATTTTTTCCTCTATAAAAGAGGTATAGGCATCTTCTAGGATTGGGGACCCGAGGAGGCGTAGAGAGTCTTTTTCTATAATTTTAATGTTGGGAGTTAATGAATTGAATTTAGAAATAGTAGCGATTTTGTCCGAAACGTTATTTAAAAAAACCTCACATTTGTTATCATTTAGTTCTAAACCTATTAAACTAAATTCATTTTTAATGAGGGCCAAATCTTGTAGAACTGTCTCCACGTCTCCCCCTAAAGTCCCGTCGTCTAGATACCATACATTAAATTTTGAATTTAACCGTCGAATGATTGGTTGAATTGCCAGACTGAAAATTACCGGTCCAAGAGGGTCTCCTTGTTGACAGCCAACAGCAGATTCTAAAAGATTGTCCTTATATAATAATTTAGAGGGGTACCTGTAGCATTGCCAAAGGAAATTGTAAATTTTGGGGGTTTCTAATTTAGCTTGGGTCAACAAGGTATCCCTGTTCACCGAATTAAAAGCATTCTTCACGTCAACCTTGAGAATTACCTCACTTTTCCCGGAGTCAAGGTAGGTTGACAACGCATGTATGGCAGCCTCACAGCCCCCCTTGGAGCCAAAACCAAGTTGGAGGGGCTGGAAATTCAAGGCCAGGTCATTTTTATAATATTGGCAGCAAAGTTTGGCTGCCATACGGCGATACGTGCATCCCACGGCAATGGGACGAATGCCACCATCTCCCTTGCGTAGGGCACACAAATTAGCCCCATACAGAATGTCTATGATGGCATCGTCCACACTGCCGGAGAGCATCATATTCATAAGCGCCGTAAGCTCCTTCAGAAGTGCCTCGCCAGCCTCCCCAGCACTCGGCCCCAGTAGATCTTTCAAATGTTGTGGGGTCAATGCGTCGAGGCCGCCGGCAGAGCCACTTCGAAAGGAGGTTACGGCTGCCAACACTTCCTTGGCTGTTACGCACAGACAATCAGGGTTAGCGTCAGGCGTCTCAGGAAAAGAAAGGCCATCTGCAGGCGCCGGATGCTTACTCCGTAGACCAGCAAGAGTTTCCGGAGAGCAAGGCGCCACTACGTCGTTACTAAACAGTAGTCTCGATGCACCACTAATGTCACCATCCCTTAATTTAGATTCCACTAAATTGTAGACATTACTTTTGCGAAAAATTGAAAATTTTGGGTCTATATTGTCGAGAGAATCGTTGCAATTAATTTTAATTTGTGATGTTAGTGAATTTCTAACTGATCGATTTTCTGTCCTGACGTGTAAAATTTTGTACGGGAAGGTGAGTAACTGCTCCCAAGTCGTTTTAGAGTTTTCTCGAACTACAAGACCTATACATTGCGATAAGCTTTTCGCAACGGTAGGTCTTGCACCACGAGGAATCCTCTTTAAAATCGGAACGGAATTTTTAAATTGAGTCAATTTTTGCCAAAAGGGAATTTCAATTTGACTGTGGTCGAAGACGGTAGCAGTACCGGTAGGCAAAGAAGGGTTTGAAAACACATGTCGGGGTTTGTGTACTTTCCCGACATGTATTCTCAAGCCTCTCTCGCCGTTAAAAAAACGGGCTTGGGAACAGTGAGGGCATCGCACTCGATTTAATAACGACGCAGTAGGTTGACTTACCTCCACATTGCTGCTTTGGAGTGATAACATGCACTTATCTAGTATATACTAATAAAAAATGTTCATAACACTATAACTTACACTAAAACACTGTACATAAAAAAGCACTAAAAATATAAACATAAAAATATTTTACAACGTTTCACGGTCTTTGACAGGCGCGTTGGCATTTGGCTGACGTTGCCGTGGAGCCTCCCGTTGCCTAGGGAGCGGCGTCCTATGCGTCCTGTCCCACGGTGATGTAGCAAAAGAAATCGAACTTGACTTGAAGGAATTAATATTATGAAAAAAATCTTGACACCAACAGGCTTCAGGGGCGGAAAAATTCAGTGCCGTCGGGAGTTGTCACGCGCAGATCTTAGGCGCTTTTATTTTTTTATATTTAAATGTTATGTAAGTATCTTATGGAGGTAAATATGTATTGTGCCGAAATATATATACGAATAAGTTTATTTTGCGAAAAAATTATCGGAGGAAAAATAAAATTGCGGCCATTTTCGATCAGTGTTACCAGTCCATCCAAAAATTGACGATGGTCGATGCTTCTCGTGACCAGAAGGCTGGCCTCTTTTTAGGCCAGAGATTAAGCATTGCCATACAACGTGGCAATGCTGCCAGCCTTCTGGGAACGCTACCGCAAGAGGCATGCGATGCGGAGGAATTTCATGACGCATTTTAATATTTTAGAATTATTTGTAAATATGTATTTTAGGTTTACTTTATTTAGTTTTAGTTTTATTTAAATAATATAGGTATATATTTCATCTTGTTATATACTTACGCTGAACTTCGAAATTAGAGTCATAACAATTTCACGCATTTTGATTGGTTAGGTATATTAGTCACATCGTAAAATACTGTGTCCTGATTGGTTATAATTATGTCGAGTTGAACATCTTCTCAGTTTCGTGGCACTCAAACGCTCTCCTTTTTTTATGAAGAGGGTCGTCATTATAAACATTTACCATGTTCACAATGGTGGCATTCAGCTTGACGGGCTCATCAGGTGCCTTTTCACCATAAAGGACCCGGGACTGTAGGAAGAAGGAAACACGCGAACTGACTGGGAGTTCCAAGTCTTATTGGTGCGGCATAGGAATGGTTCACCAAACTGCTTGATTCTAGAAGGTATATATTGCACCGTCTACTCTTTCTCTCGATTTAACTTATCTTGGCTTCCACGGTAGTGACTGCCGTGACCCATTGGCGATATTGAAGGTCTATAGTTAGACCAGTTATCGAACTTTTTTGGGCTCCCGTAACAACTGCCATTACTTAGGTGTTCAATTGTTCATATTGCAACCGGGACCAACACGACGGCTTAACGTGCTTATCGAGGTACGGAGGGGTGTCAAATGTGTGTTTTTATTCTGACATTTTCGACCCGTGTCTGAAGAGTTTTCGTCACCACTTCATTGTCGTTAACTCTTTTTAAAAGATGTTAAGTTACGTCTTTATTGTCTCTATCCTTTTGACTTCAGATATTTAGTTACATTAGGGTACATTTATATTTAAAGTAAAACCAACGAAATGAGAGAAAAAAGGTAAACAAAGTTTCACCGGTTCCAAACATTTATCACTTCAAGCGCATTCCAGACAGGAATGAAATTGCTCATAAGATGGCGGATCTGACAGTTTAGAACCACTGTGCTGACAGCTTTCCTGTACTACGAAACACGCAACGACAGCTGTCGCTCGGCAATAGGCGCGTTCGTGTGACATGTGCGATAATAATAATAATAATAATAATAAATAATAATAAACCTTTTATTTCATGCAAAAGTACAGCTACATACATATTTATGTTATTTACAAGTAATTTACTAAACTTCTAAAAAAATGCTATAATTAGGTAGTAAATTAAAAAGAAGTTTGGTTGCATGAACCCTTCTTCAAGTGAAGGTGAAGGCCTCCTCTAAAGAACTCCATGTTTCTCTCTCTTGGGCTATTTGCGGCCAGCAGGGACCAGCTATTTTTTCCAGCTCGTCTGCCCATCGCGTGTAAGGTCTGCCTTGGAGACGTTTGCCGATTGGACCCTTCCACGTTGTTACCCTGTTGGTCCATCTCTCGTCCTGTAGCCTCGCTACGTGCCCAGCCCACTTCCATTTTAGTTTTTTAGCGTAGGTTAGAGCATCGGTGGCTTTGGTGGTTTCTCTGATTTTTTGATGACGTATTTTTTGCCTCCTTCTAATGTCGAGCATGCTTCGTTCTATTCCGCGCTGGCAGGTAGTGATTTTGCTTTTTATTTTGGATGTGTATTTCCAAGTTTGACATGCGTAGGTTAGGCAAGGTAGAAGGCATGACGTCATGACCTTTGTTTTGATATTTATTGGCATGTTGCTTTTGAATTTTTCTTTTAAGGACCAGTACTTGTTCCAAGTATTTTGTACTCTTCGCTCTACTTCTAGTTCGTGTTGTTTTCTGTTAAAACCAATTTGTTTTCCCAGGTAAATGTATTTTTCTGTACATTTCAGAGTTTCATTGTCCACTGATATTTTTCTCTGTATGCTATTTGTCATGACCATAGTTTTTGAAAGGTTCATTTCCAGCCCTACCCTTTTACTAGATGTGTTTAGTGAATCAATCATGTTTTGTAATTGTATGCCAGATTCTGACAGCAGAACTAAGTCATCTGCGAAGCGTAAGTGGGATAAATACTTGCCATTGATGTTTATCCCTGACTTATCCCAGTTGAGACCTTTTATTATTGACTCTAGGACAGCAATAAATAGTTTCGGAGACAGCGGGTCGCCTTGTTTCACGCCTCTTCCGATGGAGAACAATGGTCCACTGGATTCCAATTTTATCTTTGCTGTACTATCTTTGTAAACATTTCAAATACAACATATCTATGTACTCTTGTTCCACTTTTTGAGCTTGCAGGGCGGTCCATATACTTGAATGTGACACGGTATCAAAAGCTTTCTTATAATCTATATATGCAATGTAAAGCGCTCTTTGCTTCTCTTGGTATTTTTCCATTATTTGTTCTAGAGTATGTATATGATCAATTGTTGAGAAGCCTTTACGAAAACCTGCTTGTTCTATTGATTGGTTTGCTTCTATTGTGACACTTATTCTTTTGTTAATTATGGAGGAAAATAGTTTGTAGATAACTGAGAGTAAGCTTATGGGCCTGTAGTTTGTGATATCTTTTGAGTCACCTTTTTTGTAAATTAGAATGATTTCCGACTCTACCCATTGCGAAGGTATTTCAGCAGTTTTTAATATAAGGTTGAATAAATGTGTTAATGAGGGAGTCAGTAGCGGCCCGGCAGTCTTTATAGCTTCATTTGTAATGCCATCTGGTCCTGGGCTTTTATCTAGCTTTAACTTTTTTATTTCTTGTGTGATTTCTGTTTCTGTTATTGCTGTTATGTTTGTAGAGTTTATAGAATTTGTAGAGTTATTATTATTTGCATTGCTATGGCTGGTATCCTCGTTTCCTTGTCCTTTATACAGTGTTTTATAGAAATTGGTTGCTACATCTATGATTTTTTTGTGGTTATTTATGGTTTTGTCATTGCAGTTTAGGCCGTCAATCCAGTATTTGTTTGTTCTTAGTTCTTTAAGTGCCTTTTTTGAGCTGCCTGCTTTCTCCAAGTGTTTTTCGATAGTCTTCGATCTGTAGCTTTTGTAGTCACGTTTTATGAGTTTACTTATAAGTTTATATAGAGCTGATAGTTCATTTTTTGTGGTTCGAGTTTTTAACTTAGCATGCTGTAACTCTTGTCTTCTCTTGATGAGTTCTAGTGTACGTTCTTTTAGAACTTTGTGGTTTCCTATTGATATTTTAGAGGTTTGAGCGTCCTGTAAACTCTGGGTTATGGCCTTGGTTAATGTGTTATAGAAAGCCTGCAGTGGCATTTCCTCTTGGTATTTATTTAGGTCCTTTAACTGAGAGGAAATGTTATGTTTATAAGATATTATTTCTTCTTCGGTTTTCAGTGATGAATATCGATTACCTTTGTACGCTGTGCGTTTTTTCTTCTGTTTTGTGATAGATATTGTTGCTCTAATTGCTCTGTGGTCCGACGGGTAGTTCAGATTTAGGACTTCTATGTTTTGGAAGATGTTTGGCTGATTTGACAGTATGTAATCTATTTCATTTTTGTGTTTATCATCTGGTGTTCTCCAGGTCCATCGTTGGGTTGGTTTTTTATGGAAGAAAGTATTTAAAATCGCCAGTTTGTGTTCGAGGGCGAAATCGATTAGCCTCTGACCTCTATCGTTTCTTTCACCATACCCGTTTGGTTTCATTATTAGATGTTCATCTTTTCTTGGTTGCCCTATTTTTGCGTTAAAATCACCTAGTAATATATAGTTCTTATGAGCTTGATCTAGAGCCTTATTGACGTTCATGTAGAAGGTGTTAATCTCTTCTTCACATGCTTTTGTAGTTGGTGCGTATGCTTGTATAATTGACAGGGACAGTCCTTGTATGTTTAAGTTCAATAATGCTACTCTATCATTTATGCCCTTATAACTTTCAATCCAGTTCTTGCGGGTTTTATTTATTATAAAACCGACTCCATATTGACCAGGTGTGATTCCCGTGTAACAAAGTATGAAATTATTATATTCTTCTATCCGGTTTCCTGACCTCCTTACCTCACACAGTCCAATAATGTCGTATTTGACTGTAATGAGTGCTTCGCTAAGTTCAATTAAACGTTCGTAAGTGGCTAATGTTTTGACGTTGTAGCTTACTATATAGAGCAGGTCTTTCTTCTTTTTAGTTAAGTTAGGTATTTCATGGGTTAGTTTTTCTTTTCTTGGTATTGAAGAAGTTTGAGATATCTTCTTTAGAGGGTTTTGGTCTTGATCTTCCACGGTGACCAGCCGGGTTGGAAGATAGTTTTTGTTCCTTAGTTGAGATTGGTTATGTGTTTTATCGTTGATAAGGACAGAGAAAATAATCGCTAGTTATCGCAACGTAACTCAGTAATGGTCGCTTTGTTTAGCTTTTTCTCTCGTCTCGTTGGCTTTACTTAAGTCTACTATTCTTTTCGCATTAATTATTAACTTTCATTGAGAACAAATGTTCACATATCCTAAGACCGGCTTAGCTAGTGTTGCTTAACTTTGCAACTGTTAAAAGCGTCGGCAGCTTATTGGCTAAGGAGTCGGCCTTACGATCAAGAGGTCCCGGGTTCGCATCCTGGCCATTACACTACCGACGTGAAGCCACTCCTAGCACAAGCAATTAAGCTTAATTGGAGAGGTTACGGGGAATTTTAGCAATTTAGTTCTAACATTCTTAAAAAAAATGTACTTGGTAACATCGAACCTGTCAACGAACTTAAATTATACACTAACTTACAACATTCTGCACTGCATTAAAATGAAATATCTCAATGCAGTGCGCAATGTTACCCAAGAGAGGTGTACCGTTTTAAACAGTCGCCCTTTAACCGCCATAAATTTATGGTGATTAGACTCAACTATGTCGAACACTAATAACCGTAAATTAAATATCAGGAACCCATGTACAAACTGACTTAATTACTTATAACATGTATTTTATTAGCTTTCGCGATACATTGTTGCTTGTGCAATATTTTATTAGTATACTAAAACTTTGTCGGGGAAAATAGTAACTGATTTTAATTATATCGTTGTTAGGCCGGATTTAATTGAACTGAACATCATTATATTAAAAAAAAAAACATTTGATAAAAGAAATGAGTTTGTTTTCCTTGGTAATTTTTATCATTAGTCTGATTATCTGCAAAACTTGCGCTGACTGCTAATGGATTTGAATTTCTTAGGTGATTTTGTGGGTATATATATACATACATACATACATATAATCCCACCTTTATCCCCGGATGGTTAGACAGAGGTGAATTAACACCCACATTTCACCTATAATTGTAGTCGGACCCATGTAATAGGGGGTGAGCCTATTGCCATAATATTACGGGCACTATTGTTGACTCGAGCCTATATCTGAGGCTGAGTTTGGGCTGTATATATCTGTCTGATGTTAAACAGCCCTATCCCGTTTTTTTTTTCGTGCGGAAATCCCCTCGGATACCCCTCCTTCCGGAGCCGGAAGGGGAGGTTATGTCGGACTCGAACCGACTAAAACCGCACGCCGACTGTGGGTCGTGGTGCTAGGCCGGAGGTGAGGTTGTCATCGACATATCCCTCGCACCTCCGCTGACCCAGGGCCTTCTCTTATGGTCTGGCCCTCCTCAGGAACAGCCCTATCCCTTGTATGTATATATCATATAAAAACTTTTCTAAACATAGCTTGTCAATTCAACAGACGTCGCTAGATGGTAAGAAGCTAGGATGAAGTCCAAATATTAAGGACCACCATTCCAAAGGCTGAGAGACTCAAAATAGTGGTTCCTACCCTACTTTGACAGATACTTCTCCACGCTTCACTTGAAAAATTCCTCAAGTTTTTAACATTCATTCAACAAACATTAAAATATAGATACATATATATAGGTATACTAAATTTTTGTGTGAAAAATGTTAAATATCGTAGTTTTTAGCAATTAGAACAATAAAAAACCTTTGCTATATGTAAACCTTTGAGAATGCCGTAAGGCGAAACCGGTCAGGTTCAATATAATAAATACTGTGGAAAAAGTACAAATATGTGTAACAATAACATATATGTTTTCTTCTTGTCGCAGGATCCTAGTGGGTGCTCCAGAAGACCAGCCGTACTCTTCATACCAGTACAATGTGACGCGACCGGGGGCGGTCTACCGGTGTGAGCCGGGCTACCGAGACTACAACTCAGAAGCCCCCATGAGAGCCATTGATATGTGCACTCCTATGCACTTCGACAAGAATCCAAGTAAGTTTATAGACTAAGTTTTTTTTTTGTTAAGGGCTGCCTTGTTAGTTTCAAAATAAGCTGGTCCAATTTAGTGGCCTGAGTTTTATTGTACACAAAATACTCACGGATACCATCCCCTCTCCTCCGGAGCCATAGGGGGAGCTTATGTCGGACTCGAACCGACTAAGGTGTGGTTGTCTTTGACATATCCCTCACACCACGGCTGGCCCAGGGCCGGTATCGGTCTGGTATTCCTCATCTGCTAGCCAGTTCATTAAAGAAGACTTTCGTCTCGGAATTAGGGGGTCACAGAGCAGTCCCTCTTGTCAAATTCCAGAGAAAGATTAGGAAAGCGAAACTGTTTTTCCAAAGGACAACCAACCATGATGTTAACACTGAAATATTTAAAACTTTTAACACTTTTTTATGCCACTTAGGTGGTAGACTTGCCCACGGTCCACCTGATGGAAAGTGGTTGCCGTGGCCTATGTGGTTACGTGTGCAATAGAGAGTCATACCCGTGCTGCTGACCTTGTAAGAACAGAGAGGTTCTGTGTGTGACAGCATAAAAACTCTCCAGTGAGCTCTGGCTACACTCACCGCTGGGTACACAACACAACACGAGGTTCTTATGGCCGCGGTATTCTGTAGGGCGGAGGTACTTCCCCAGTCGGACTGCTTCATTGGGACGAAATACCGTCGTGTCCTACCTCCTTACTTATAGTCACATACCCAATCATCTTGACAACTACAACACTGTAATCATTAATCTGTAGCGACATGCGCATGACATCACCCCGCTTTGCAATACAGCACATCGCGTAAATTAACGAGGCCTCGGACCTCCGCTACCTTTGACTTTTCTTATCAAGTTTTATTAATATCGTTATTTATTGAGGTATTCAATGTATGGACCGAACTGTGGACCTCTTGTCGTAGTACTATTATTATTTATTCTGCGCTCTTGTGAATATTAACTTTGTATTATAATAGTAAGATAAGTATTGAATGCGTTTTGTGTTTAAGGTTGCTTTTTGTGACAATGACGGTTATAAATTCGTAATTCATGGCCAAAGTCATAATGTTTGGTAAAATCTCTTTGTCGTCTGAGTATCAATTGCAGTTGTATCCATCCCTGAGAGGAACGGTGACGACGGCGATAATGTACTCGATTGCAAGTAAGTATGACGTGGGTCCCAAATAACTTACGGGCCACAGCCTCTCTAAGACCTTCGGGGCTAAAACTAACCAGTGTTTTAAATAATACTGGGCCATAAACCCAATATCTAAATCTCTGATCTTGAAGAAATCGTGACAAACCTCCCTTCATTTAATAAATGAGGTATGTTGTTCAACAACCTTTTTGTTATAAACAAAACAAGAGCCGCTCCCCATAATCCACATTTAAACGGTAGCATTCAGTTTTAATGCACGGTGGCATTACTCGCCGTGACAAGACACATGACGTTTATCTACCGTGCGCTCGGAACAAAGCGGTGCGCAAGATTCACTCGCAAGAGCAGCGGCATAAATCAGCCGCGCGTGCGCTGTGGATATAGCTCTGATGGCAGCCATGTTGGATTTTATATCGTCGTGATTTTTCTAATGAGAGTGATTGTGAATAATGTTTGTTTGAAATAGCGGCTGAGGAACTCCCGTAGCTCACTGGAGAGTCCTTGTCCTGCTCTGTCTTCTGCACTGATGGCACAGAAACTCTCTGGTATTACAGCGTCGGTATCACGAGCGTGACTCTCCTGGAGTTGCACACCTCAATAGGACACGGTGGTCACATTCCATCAGATGGGCCCTGTGCGTGTCTGCCACCTAAGTGGTATAAAAAAAAACTGCTCCTCTATAATGTAAAATAGAACAGATTCATCAATAAAATTAATAATAGAGATGGACATACATGGACGACTGTCACCTGAGGCTGTTATTCTCAGCTGGATATGAGACTCATCTCGATATTCTTTTCTTCTGATTCCTGTTAACCGCGTGATACCCAATCCTATCTACTCTGATAACCCACTCCCCATCAGAAACACAACAATACGCCCAAACAAACAGTGTTGTTGCGGTTTTCTGGCCCATTTGCCCACCCACACGTTTGCCAGCTCATGTTTATAAAAAAACTGTTTACCAATCGTTCAGAAAGAATCCTCCAGAAGCTATGAGTATAACCTTCGATTACGCCACAAAGAAATATCTGATTCACACATTCATTCATAGTGACTCATACATACAAACTTTCGCTACGCTAATTTTGTAGTAACCTTTCTAGTTGGGGGTTAGCGGATCACATAATTACTGTAATTAGAGCAATTAAATACAATTATTGATGTGATTTTATTGATTAGTGAGATTGATTTGGGTTGACGTTGAGTGCTTTTAGTAAACCGACAATATGGAAACAAAAAATTGGCAAAATTATTTTTGTTTTATTCTGTTTTTACCCACGACGAAACGGCCGTCTTCGTTCCGTCGTGGGTAAAAACAATAAAACAGAAATATTGCCATACTGGGATGTTTGTGTGTTTGTTTTGCTATTTGTTGTTATAGTGGCAATAGAAATGCTGCTGAGACGAGGTCTCGGGGTCGATCCCAGGTTCACCATAGCACACACCAATGACTTTTCGATGCTTTTCGAAGTTATGTGTGTATTTATCGCAGGTTTATAAGTGCCCGGTTAATGGTAATAGGCTCGCCACCTATTGCATTAGGACCTAAACATAAACTGGCGAAACGTGGGTGCGAATACACCTCTGCCTACCCGTTCGGGGATTTATAAACGTGAGTTTAAGGATAGATAGATAGATAAATAAAGTATTTATATCATTTGTGAAAATTTCAGCTGTCTAGCTATCACGGTTATGAGATATACTATGGTGACAGACAGACAGACAGGTATACAGACAGTGGAGTCCTAGTAATAGGGTTCCTATTATACCAATTTTCAACATCTTTTCATTAGGAGAATTGGATTTCTGGGCAAAAATTCCGATGTTTGAATACGTATATCTGCATTGGTGTGGTTACTCAATGTGTAATGTAGAATTGTATGCAGGTACGCAATCTTTAGTCCCTATGTGACGACATACATACATATATATATATATATATACTCACGCCTGTAAACCCCCGAAGGGGTAGGCAGAGGTAGAAGGTGTATTAACACCCATTTTTCGCCATTTTTAACCCATTGCCGTAAAGCGGGTACTGTATTATAGGTTGGTAGGCTTTGGCTTACTGTTTCCTCGCTGACCAGATGAGTTAGTACAGGGTTTTATTTCGAGATTTGCTTCTATAGCAGTGATATCGTTTGCGTATTTTCCGTTAGTCACCTCTTACTACTCGGCACCCTTCGGATGAGATGGGGTGGTGATACTTGTATTCTTTCTCCGTCACCACTGTTAACATGGTAAATGTTTACGATGGTGACCCTCTTTCCGAGACTTTGCCTTTAGCTTCTGCGGTAATCTGCGGTAGCCTAGTGGTATAGGTAATGGACTGCGGAGACAAGGTCTCGGGTTCGATCCCAGGTTTACCATGGCACACACCAATGACTTTTCGATGCTTTTCGAAATTATGTGTGTATTTATCGCAGGTTTATAAGTGCCCGGTTAATGGCAATAGGCTCGCCACCTATTACATTGGGACCTAAACATAAACTGGCGAAATGTGGGTGCTAGCACCTCTGCCTACCTCTTCGGGGAATACAGGCGTGAGTTTATGATATGCCTTTAGCTTAACATCAGGCGAGGTGAAGTCAAATTGACGATCATCATCGTTACATTCTTCAATACGCTGGCCAACGAATTGCCACTTTTAATAATTAAATAAAACTCTAATTCTAATTAAATTGTGTACTTAGTATATAAGTTTAAATTGTTCAAACACAATGTAAATTCTTAATGAAAAAAAATCAAATCAAATAGCTTTAAAGAAGAAATTTATCTCTGAATATCAATATGTTACACAACCATAACCCACATTTACGCACTATTGCAAGCGAATACAGAACAAAAACTAGGTCAATATTATTCAAAACATGGCTCAATATAGGTCAGTCGAGATAGCTGGTACTGCAGGTAAGCGCCCACGTGCGCACGCGCAGCCCACGCGATTACACGTAAGGTCTTTCGCAACCGAAACTTCGCTAATATTTACATTCATGCATAAGTTTATCTAATGGACCTTGAGAAAATAACAATTTAAAGGCCCTTTATCATGTGCTTCAGCTGCATTCCTATCTGTTCCTGTGGGTGTCGTAAAAAGCGACTAAGATATAGAGCTGTTCTCCATCCGACAGTAAACATACAGTCCCGGGTCCTTTAAGCGGGGCGTGAAAAGGCATCTAATGAGGCCGTCAAGCTGAGTGCCACCACTGTTAACATGGTAAATGTTTACGATGGTGACCCTCTTTCCGAGACTTTGCCTTTACCTTAACATCAGGCGAGGTGAAGTCAAATTGACGTGTCCTGTATAAAAAAAAAAAAAAAAAAAAAAAAAGAGGGCACCGCTACGCGGCAGAAGGTTCACCCCTATTAAGTCATGGATGCTAATACGCCATTGCCTACCCCTTCAGGGTTTTAAAGACGTGAATATAATGATGGAAATTTAGTAGTCGCGTCAAAATATTTTTTTTTTTTATATAGGATACGTCAATTTGACTTCACCTCGCCTGATGTTAAGCTAAAGGCAAAGTCTCGGAAAGAGGGTCACCATCGGAAACATGCACAGCAAGCCTCAGAGGAAAGGAACCCCCCCTTGATAATGGTTTTATCCTCAAGGGGGGTTCCTTTTCTCTGAAGCCCACCGCACCATGTTAACAGTGGTGGCACTCAGCTTGACGGCCTCGTTAGATGCCTTTTCACGCCCCGCTTAAAGGATCTCATCATATGCGTTAAGTTATGCGTAACTATGCGTACGTTATTTTATCCTCATTGTTATTGTGATTAGAATGGTTACATAGTGTTAAGGGAATCATGAAATTTCCGAAAATTGTAGATAACAGAGTTCACTACCGATGAACTACTGCTCTGCCTCTCGAATGCATAATAATTAGTGATGTGCATTGCGTAGTCGATATCGATATACCGGCGAGTGTTTTACTATTAATCGATAGATGTTATAGATTCGAGAGTTATTTTTCAATCTATCATAAATTAAAAATACTAGACAAGTGCGAGTAGGTTTCACACACGACGAGTTCCTTAGATAATACCAAACTATGTCTGTCAAAAAATATAGGAGATGTGATTAATTTGCTGTTATACCAACAACAGTAGTTCATATGACACGCCAATATGATTTCACTTGCCCTAATGGTAAGCTAAAGGAATGTCAAGTAAAGGTAAAAGCTCACTGCCTGACAAACATATTCTTTTTATGAATTTTACAGCATTAAGTATGCTAACTATACCGTCGACTTAAAGACGGATAAGATGGAAAAATTGAATCACATCGGGCTTGTCTCGGTCGCCGAGTTAGTCAAGGCATTCCCCCTGTGAGGGAAAGACCCGCCCGAGAAGATTCTTCTTCCATATGTATTCGATATTCGTTTTAGTCTTAGTAATAGAATTCTCTTCAGTTACGAAGCCTTAAAAAGTTGAGCAATATGGTCATCATGTTAATCAAGTTATTAAATGTTGTTTTAATAGCTGAATACCTTAGAGCAGTGATACGGGGAAAGATATTCAATTACAGACAGTATACACATTACCGTTACAAAGATGGGGGCTAGTTAAAAAGTTATAATATTTTATGTGCAATTGGGTTACCTATCTTAATCCCGAATTTTAATATTCCGAATATCATAATCCAGAAAACGTTTGGCCATTTATTCATAATCCCGGTTTTCCAAATTCCGAAGTTTTATTTGCCATATAATCGCAACTCCGATATTCATTTTCCTATTTATTCATTTGTACGACGTTTTATAATCCAGACGAACGAATTCCAGACACACGAAATCTAAATGTACAAAATCCAGCTGACCGTAATCCATATGCACGAAAGCCGAATTTTTAAAACACAAATTTTTGAAATGCAGTTTATTGATATCCAGACAAACAAAAACAAACACAAAGACAGGCAAACAAACAAACCTAACCTACTGAGTCGAATTTTTCTAGCACTCGCCGGCCGCTGCCGCGGCACGCTCGCTTCGCTCGCTCGGCTCGTGCGGGGGTCGCAGTTCTAACCTAACCTAACCTACTGAGTCGAATTTGACACTTAAACCTATCTGTAATGGGCAACTAATACAATCAATTTACTGACTGGCAATTGAAAATTTGGTAATAGTTTATTTGGAAAATGGTACGATGGGAAACAAAAAAAAATATTCTGAGAATCTGGTATAACTATATTTGGATTATGACACTATGGAAAACAAAAAAATACTATTTGAAAATTTGGTTTTAGTACACCTGGAAATTGATTCATCTGGGAAATGAAAAACGGAATTATAGAAAGTTGTCATTCATTACATCTGTCTTTTAAAAGTTCTGCCAACCGTTTTCGGGGTTTTAAGATTCGGGTAACAGAAATTCGATATTTCAATAGGTTACCGTGCAATTGATTGAGTACTTTGGTTAATTGAATGAAAGAAATGCGCCGTTTATCGGATTACACGCCTGAATTTATGTTCTGCGTTTGTTGGTAGACATTATTGTGTACAATTTATTACCCTTTTTTTTTTTTTTTTTTTTTTCGTGCGGAAATCCCCTCGGATACCCCCCCTGCCGGAGCCGGAAGGGGAGGTTATGTCGGACTCGAACCGACTAAAACCGCACGCCGACTGTGGGTCTTGGTGCTAGGCCAGAAATATCCCACGGCTGTTTAATGGTGATATTATGGTAAATGAGTTTCTTTTATTGTCAGCTGAAAGTGTGCTTCAACAGCTATTTTTGTAAATATTATATTATCCCGTTATCACTATTAAAAATAATAATTTTCAATAGTGATATCGGGAATTAAGGCGATCATATTATAAGTTCACCTTTGATTTGACTGACGTTTCAACCAAGTTACACCGCCGTGGTCACAATATTGTATACTATCGTGGAACGCGAGAGTATAAAAGTTAGATAATTATCAAGTTCACAAATCGATTGATCCTATTGATAAAAGGCCCTATAGTACGCATAATTTAATTATCTTGTGTTAACTAGAATGCAGTTAAACATACTGACATAATTAGGCAGTAACTTATCTAATAAGTTTCAGTTATTTGAAACGGACGTATCGAATAATTATTAAGCCAAATTCGCTAAATATACATAAGTAAGCATTATCGTTCTCCTTCTTCATCTTCATCTGAAGCTTTCAGCTTGGAGTCTGCGGTTTGCTTTACCAGGCTAACTACGGATTTAGCAAAACTTCAATATTTTATGTGAAGCGATTGCCATCTGACCTTCACAATTCAAAGGCGATATCGAAGCATTGCAGCTAGACCAGTTGTTCGACTTTTGAGGGCTCCAACTACCCGTAACGACTGCGATAGATGTTCGTATGACAAACGGGACCGATGGCTTAACGTGCTCTCTTAGGCACGACCAGACCAGTTCAAATACCCATATACATGCATACAAATATTTGCATTGAGCGGGGATCGAACCCGCGTCTCCTACCGCTACGCCACGGAGGCTGTCAACTTAAACTTTATTAGCATTATCGTTAGTTTAATAATATCGACTCGGTAGGCACAGCCCTATTCCACACCTTATCACAAACTGTGTTGAATTTCACAACAGCCTTTATGATCGACGCCGCACGGTAGCTTTGTAAACAATTTGACTTTTTTTTACACCTTATCAGTTACTTTCCCCTTATCATGCGTTATCAACTTTACTCTCGGAAGATTGATAAGAATGAGTACTTGTGTTCTTTAGTCTATTATGACATTAATAAGATTGATGATTTTTCCTAGTGAATGATAAACTTCAGATTTGCTTTTCTTTGTTGAGTTGCATTGCCGCTGTTTAGAAAGCTGAACATCAGATAAATAAAAAGGTAGAAATTATATCTAAATTTTTTTTTTTTTTATAAATAATTCACAACATTCTACACAACGCTATACTAGACTAACGCTAGACCCATGGTAAGCTTTTATAGCTTGTGTTATGGAATCTAGAATGCGGATAAACATACTTATATACTTTTTTTTTGTAAATACATACATATTATACATAGAAACACCCAGACCCAGACCCAGATGCAAATAGCCATATTCATGCATACAAATATTTGCACTGAGCGGGAATCGAACCCGTGACTCCTGCGTGGCAGTCGCGTGCACTACCGCCACACCACAGAGGCTGTCATTCCTTCACCCTTCAAATAATTCAAACCTTCCTCTATTTTCCCCCCTTCAAACTCCCTGCCTCTTCCCTGCTGTGAAGCATTTTTAAGTTTTTAAAACTCAAAAGGAAAAAGTGGAACCTTTATGCTATTGATCGAATACATAGGGAAAAATGAAACTTCTCGGGTGGGACTCGAACCCGCGATCTTTCCCTTACAGGGGGAATGCCTTGACCAACTCGGCTACCGAGACACGCCCGATGTGATTCAAATTTCCCTTTTGTTTTTATACGTCTTTAAGGCGACGTTGGAGTCATCTACCGATATTCTTACGAACTATCGGAACCAATGAATGATGTTACAATCATTTTTAAACATAGATTTTGATAACTCCGCCCAAATACTTGAATTAATGTTACAGCATTACGTATGCTAACTATACAAATCGAATACCTTATGTTATTGTTTGTATGTCTAAAATCTCTATGTCTAAACTATACGATCAACATTTGCACATTGCCAATATCCCTTTCTTAGTCACTTCTTATACAAAAAAATCAGTAAATCGGAAGACATAATAAGAAAAAGTAGGTACTCCATGAAAATAATATTATTCTCTGAACTTACCAACTCAACAACAGAAAATTACATCATACCCATTCTGTAATTTAGGTAGGTGACACTTACTAACGTAGTTACACACACTCGAGCACATTCGCCACACAGACACACACACACACACACACACACACACACACACACACACACACACACACACACACACACACACACACACACGCAAACACACACACACAAACACGAGCGCGCACACAAACGCGCGCGCACACCTGCACACACACACACACACACACACACACACACACACACACACACACACACACACACACACACACACACACACAAATACACACACACACAAAATATATATAAATAAGTGGGCTATTGTTTATTGTCAAAACAACCACGAAGGTTTTGCGAGCCTGACTGCCACAGTACAGATCTGCAAATGATGATGATGATGATGATTATTATCTCCATCCGTTCGTCCATTTAAAAAGTGGAATTCAAAGCATAAAACTTTACCGTTCAGGAATACCGAAGTCTACCAAACACAATAAGTCACGTCATATTTTGAACTTTTAATAGGTCATTACTAAACAGTGAAACTGCTTATAAGCATTCAGAACAGCTCCTTGGGTCACATCATCGTGCGCTATCGGCTCCAATCGGCATCTGTCGCCAAATACAGCCGGGTATTGCCCACGCGCATGTTTATTCAATGTAGGAGGAATTTATTTGTGGTTGTATGTAGTAAACTTAAACTATTACGATATTGATCACTTTGAAAGTCGGTTAGCGTAATTTATGTATGCCTGCAGTACCAAGGGAGGACCAGACCGGAACGGATAGCCCTGGGTCAGCCGGGGAGCTATGGACTATGGATATGTCGAAGACAACCGCACCTCCGGCCTAGCACTACGAACCTCAGTCGGCGTGCCGTTTTAGTCTGTTCGAGTCCGACATAACCTCCACTCCCGGGTCCGGCGGGGGAGGCATTCGTGGGGATTTCCGTACGAAAAAAAAAGCAGTACCAAAGATATCACTTGCGTGATCCTTTTTCTAGGGGAGAAATGAGAAGGAACAAATTGATAGTGGAAAAATAAGAGAAAGAGATGTAGGGCCTCCGATATTCTCTTAAATGATTCTATAGTATTTACATATACTAAGTACCCACTTGACGGCAATTGGCTCGCCCCTTATTACGTAGGAACGAAAGTCATAGGTGGGGAAATGTGGTTGTTATTACATCTCCGCCTACCCCTTCGGGGATTTACTGGCTTTAGTATAATATATGTATTTACGTAGTAGATATTGTTATAGAGCGTAGAGGAACAGGGTATGTTCTCTGATTCCTCTAATACAATCAGATTAGGTTTAACAGGTCATCAGAGCGCCAGCAATTGAGATGTTCCGTCTATTTAGTTTTGTTAATCAGTTTGAGAACTTTCATATCGTGATGCAGGACTTTCCGTTCGGATTACTTTGCTAAAACTACGTAAAGTGTATCTTTACATAGTTCTAACATTTTTGCTAGATGTTCATGTTTGCGGTGTTCTAAAAAGAGTATATTTGCTAAACGCCACTTAGCTGTTTATTATTCTAAGTGGCAACACCGTCGCCTTGCCATGTCGAGTACGTGCCCTGTTTACTTTCAATACAAAACTGTATTTACATAGTAAACGTTTCGATGACACTTTAACAGCTAAATTAGGTAAATACTTGTCTATTAGAATAATAATTTCTTGAGTGATATTAGGTACACTTTTTACAAAAAAAAAACAGGCACCATTATTACAACACATAGGCAGATGACCCCACCTGAAGAGAAGTGGTAAAGGATGAGTGCTTTTTTGAGTGTATTGTACTTTGGAGGCCGGGTTCTGCTCTTATACTCTTTCTCTGAATTTGGCTGATCTTTTTGCTGGAACAGCTGCCAAAGCCACGTTCTTCAATCAGTAGGTGTACAGTACCGGTTAGCAGGTGACGTTGGTTAGACCCCTGAGACCTTGATGGGGCTCCATACACGTTATAAATTTAGCGCGTAATTTATTTTGGGTTTCCGACTAGTTTCGTACCCTACTAGGGCCAGGCATCCCCGCTACCAACAGTTTATAGGTTGCTATATCCTCCTGCAAGCAGGTGCTCAGCATATATGCTTACTTATTAGCTTAGTAAAAAAAGTAGTTACACCTGAATCGATAAGTGATTAATAACAAATCAACACGTATTTATCCGGAAGTCGAACCCACGCGTGCACTGCGCCTACGCCGCCGAAATAGTCGCATGTGGGATTGGACAACATGCGTGTGCGCATGGCAACTACACGGCTATAAAATAATAGGTTTTATATTATTACAGTATAAAAAAAGTATTGTTCTACACTTTACGGGGTATATGGTATAATAAATTAACTATTAACTGCTTGGGGGGTAAGCAGACAGAAGTGTAACGTCTATCTATATAAAAAAACCGGCCAAGTGCAAGTCGGACTCGCGTACCAAAGGTTTTGTAACATAAGCTACATAAACCACAGTATATTTTGATTGCGTTGAGTTAGAAGTTTGATTTTTGCACAGCTCCAAGACGTTATAGACATAAGTATGTGGTATTAATTTCAACTTGATATCTCCATGCATTCCTGAGACAAGGGGTTGATAGACTGACGGACAGACAGACAGACAGACGGACAACGAAATCAAATAAGCCTTGTGTAAACTCTGAGTCCTGACCAGAGTGAGACGTTTTTTCACGCCGGAGCAGCGATGTCTTCTATACAAGACCCAAATGCGTTTCTGCGTGGAATACTGCTCACATTATCGACAAGTTCGGTGTTTCGTCCTATAAAGATTCGGCCCAATGGGACGAATCACAGAAATTAAAAATAATCAAAATTATCCTTCACTGATTCGTCCCATTGATTTCTTTTCTTCATTTTATAGTAGTAGTAGTAAAAGTAGTAACGTTAGCAAGGAAAATGCTTAAAATAATATTGCGGAGGGGTAATAAGATGAGTATTATTTGAAAGAAGACTGGTGTTGCAATTTCAAAGTGCGATATAAGTCTTCTGTGTTGTAATACATCATTACAACACTGAAGACTTATATCGCACTATGACACACAGGTTGCAGCGACGTGCGGTCCGCATTATTGGGAATCCTGAGGTCACGAACACCCTCGAGCTTTTGCAGATGCGTAGAGATGTTGCGTCTTTGGCAGTATTCTACCGTCCCTACCATGGTGAATGTTCTGATGAGCTCTTCCAATTAGTCCCACCCTCTCCTTTCCTTCACAGGACGACACGTGCAGGGCTGAAATGCCAACCGTATACGGTGCAGAGTATGCCTGCTAGAACCAAGCGTTTCAGTGATTTATTCTTATGCCGCACCACTAAGACCTGGAACTCCTTGCCAGCTCACGTGTTTCCTTCTTCCTATAGTCCCGGGTCCTTTAAGTGGGGCGTGAAAAGGCATCTGATGAGGCCGTCAAGCTGAAGTCAAATTAACGTGTCCCTTATTTAAAAAAAACTTCACGCAGTCAAAGCCGCACGCATCAGCTAGTATGGTATGAAACGTTCACAGGCTATCACTATTTTTGTGAATAGGTAGACCATGTGCTTATTTCCTACGTTATATTATAACACGCCATCCATTTCGAGTAATAAATTACCAAGTGTCGCAAATGGACTTTAGAACGGTTAAATGCGTGTTGTAATCAGTTTGATTGCCGTGTTGGTTCAATTGATCAAAACCAACGCCGGCGCCTAGTGAAGAATGTTATGAGAATGATGATAAATTATATACTAGGATGTATTGCCATCTAAACCTAAACAATAGCTTGATTTGTAGGTTCTAAATACAGATAAATCCATATCCATATTAATATTACAAATGCGAAAGTAACTCTGTCTGTCTGTCTGTTTGTTACGCTTTGACACCTAAACCACTGAACTGATTTTGATATAATTTGGAATAGAGTTAGATGAGACCTTGAGAAAGTCGCGATATCCGACATCCACGCGGGTGGAGCCGTGGGCAAAAGCTAGTAGATTATATTTTTTTATTATAAAACATTTACATCATTAATCACACATAGAAACAATGTGACGTCTTCGCCGTGGCTCGGTGGTCTAGTAGTTAAGGCGTTCCTCCTGTAAGGGAAAGATCGCGTGTTCGATACCCACCCGAGCGATTAATTTTTCCTGACGTTTGATTTGTATCAGCATACTTAATGCTTCAAAAAAACATTCGAATACCATTTGATTAAAACCATCTAGTATTTCCTTTCATATCGTTTCAATCGCTGCTTTCGTATAGAAATGGCTTCTAAAGTAATATGTAAATTGCATGGAGTTGTCCAAAAATAATCATTTTACGATGGATTAACGAAAATCGTTTATTGTTCAGTTAATTGCCGGGTAAACGGCAACCATTTCCAAATTAGCTTAGACGGACTGTGTGCCCAGTTGTTTGATCGCCTACGCCATCTTGTAAAGATTGTGACGTAATAAAAGCGATTATTTAAGAAGCGACAAACCTACCTGTCTCCTGAAATTCGACCCCCGGTGTAAACGTTGTAGATTCAACCCCTCGTAGGTCGACGGCCGGTGGAACTTCGGGGAGCATCTCCGAAGACTGGTCCCTAAATTGAAGGACACAGCTGCCGCTCTGGGGCGGCTGCTGCCCAACATGAGGGGGCCGGATGACTCCTGCAGGAAACTCTACGCGGGAGTCGTGCGGTCCATGGCCCTATATGGGTGCCCAATATGGGCGGACACCCTGACGGTCCACAATGCGCGTCTGCTGCGTGGGCCGCAGCGTGCAATGGCCAGCAGGGCCATTAGGGGGTACCGCACGATATCTCTGGAGGCGCCGAGTCTCCTTGCCGGATCCCTACCGTGGAACCTGGATGCGAGAGCCCTTTCGATGCTATATCGGTATCGAAAGGAGGCGCGGGAGCAGGGACGGGAACCCGAGTCTGAAGAAATTCGGGCCATGACGTCTCAGCTCCACCGGGACATGGTAGCGGAATGGGAGCTACGACTTGGGCGACCAAGCGCAGGGCACACCGTAATAGCGGCGGTAAGACCCATCATGGAGGAGTGGCTAGAGAGGCCACACGGCAGCCCCTCGTACCGGCTGACGCAGGTGTTTCGGACACGGGTGTTTCGGGAGTTACCTGTGTCGGATCCGGAAGGAGCCAACGTCCGAGTGCCATCGCTGTGATGCGAGCGAGGACACAGAGCTGCACACGCTGACCGAGTGCCCGGCGTGGGACACGCCGAGGCGGGTCCTAGTGGCGGCTCTGGGGGTGGGAGTCCTCACACTCGCCACGTTGCTCACAGCGATGGTACGATGCGCGAACGCTTGGGGTGCGGCCGCCTCCTTCTGCGAGCAAGTAATGCTTGAGAAGGAGGCGGCCGGTCGGGTCCGGACTAGACTCCGGGCCCGGGAAGCCCGCGCAGAGCGAAGGTGAACCGGACGTCGGAGGTCGCAGAACGACCTCCGTCCTCCATGAGCGCTGGCCTGGGGGTGACCGGTGGAGCCACCTGTCACCCTAGCAGAAGCAGGCCGCGGCGGCGGCGTAAAAATGCGCCTCCCCGTAACCGGGGCTAGATGGGGACACTGTGGTCCCCACAACCCGAAGGCCACATAACCACCTCCACCGGCTCCGTGGGGGTGGTATCCGTGGGGATTTATCGCACGATAAAAAAAAACCCCTCGTAGGTGCCCATTCGTCTCCAAGAAGGAAACCAGTTAAAATTGATTTATTTTAAGATACCTATTCGTCCCCATGGTAAACGTTTTCTTGTGTATTGGGGCGATTTCTTAGTACTTTTTAATTAATCCATTAATTGTCTATTGTAATCAACTGATCACATATACCACTCTGGCGTGGCGGTAGTGCACGCGACTGCCACGCAGGAGGCACGGGTTCGATTCCCGCTCAGTGCAAATATTTGTATGCATGAGTATGGCTATTTGCATTGGTCTGGGTGTTTCTATGTATAATATGTATGTATTTACAAAAAAAAATATCTAAGTATGTTTATCCGCATTCTAGATTCTATAATACAAGCTAATCAATTTTACCATGGGTCTAGATAGCGTTGTGTAGAAGGTTGTGGAATAATTATTTATTTATTTAATGTACGCCATAGCAACTGAAAACGAAGCAATTGCAAATGCATTTCCCCACTTTAAAATGACAACAGTACAGATAAATCGTTAGGTTTGTAAGCATCCCAGGAAAAAAGTTACCAGTAGCGGCATAGAAGAGTTACTGGACTTCATAAGAAAGTCAACTTACTCTACTATTTCGTATAGAAGACCACTTATCTAAGGCTAGATAGACTACTTAGTTTTTCATGGAGGTAGGACACGACGGTATTTCCATCCAATTGAGCAGTCCGACTGGGAAAGTACCTCCGTGCTACAGAATATCGCGGCCATAATAACCTCGTGTTTTGTTCCCGACGGTGAGTAGGGTAACCAGAGCTCAGTGGAGAGTTTTTGTGCTGTCAGTGGGAAGACCAAAGTCTTGTCCTGCTTTGTCTGCTACACTGACGGCACAGAATTTCTCTTTGGTTACAGGGTGCACAGTTGCACACGCCTATGGGCCACGATAACCACTTTCCATCAGGTGGGCCGTGTGTTTATCTGTCATCTAAGGTTTAAAGAAATCTTCACAGAGAAGTCCTCTAAACCAACGATGAAATCCAAAATACATCGGGAAAAGAAGCGCTCAAGTGGAATTTGAACCTTTCCCTTACAGGGGAATGCTCATCCAACTGAGCTATTGAATCACACCTGAATCACTTCAATTTTCCCTTCTATTTATATCCGTCGACGAGTACCGAGTGCGACGGTCCCGATGCATTTCGAACTTAAAAACTTAGCATAATAAATGCTATAAAAATTTCATTCAACGATGAAATTTTTATAGCGTATCTCTGTCTACTGCTCTATCCTTATATTTATATTTGACTAGCAGAAAAAAAGCGTGGGCCTATTTCGTAAACGAGTGGCATCCGGCCCTCGGACGTTTTCTAACGTTGTGCGTACGAATCTGGTCAAGAGCTGTGAATTTGTCGGAATTAGGAGCCGACGTGTTGGTATACGGGTTTACGATGATAATGCACGCGTTTTATTGCGTATTAAACGTCATGTTTGTAGAGAAAGAGTAATAATGGGCAGTCAGGTGTTGTAATAGTACGTTATTGTACAGTCGACAAACAAAATACGGTTGCATTTTTTTATATAAAGTTGTATGTGTGCAATTGTATCTCTTTGGCCGACTGTACATAAGTGACAGAGTGTGTAAAGCTCTGAGTACTGTAGGAGCTCGGGGTTTGAGCGTCTCACTCGTAAATGATAATTAAAAGACAATTTAGTTAAAAAGCAAGTAGATTTATTTTTGTTAGTACTCGTAGTTGAATAATGCTTAGAATTCGATTTGTCGACATCTTGAACGTTTCCAAAGTTGCTTTATAAACAGATCAGCTGTTTCACAAGGTATAGCTACCATGGAGTTTTGACCCTATTCCCAGTATTCCCACTGCCCATAGGAACCTATCCCTGAACCAAATTTCAGCTAGATCCGTTCTGCCGTTTGAGCGGTATTGAATAAAAAACATTTACAATATTAGTAGGATCCGTCTGCAATCAATCTATGAACACAAGAAGCTTGAAGTTATTCAAAGCATCGGTTCGCAAGATGTTTGATCTAACCGAATCTAACGAAAAGATTCTCGTTACATCGGAAATAGACGTGACCGATGACTTGCTTTGAAGTCTGCCGAGTAGCAATTCCAGTATGGTATGAACACGGTGTACACCCTTAATAATTTATGATAGGAACACATAATTAGAAGATATAGCTATTATAATGTTTTCAGAGGCTCACGGTTAACTGATAACCGAGTAGACTTAACATATTGCAATGTTAAGCAGTTCTAACCGGATTGGTGAACAGGATATGTGTTAGGATAACATTTTTAAAGTATTGAGATCCTTTCATAAAAAGTATGTCAATCTATGGTTACTTCGATATCATTGATATGTTGTGGAGGCTAGATAGCACATCACGTAAAATCAATCGTTTTGTAAGGAGCAGTGAAACGGCTTGGAGGATGATAACCAACATAACATAACATAACATAAACTCACGCCTGTATTCCCCGAAGGGGTAGGCAGAGGTGCTAGCACCCACATTTCGCCAGTTTATGTTTAGGTCCCAATGTAATAGGTGGCGAGCCTATTGCCATTAACCGGGCACTTATAAACCTGCGATAAATACACACATAACTTCGAAAAGCATCGATAAGTCATTGGTGTGTGCCATGGTAAACCTGGGATCGAACCCGAGACCTCGTCTCAGCAGTCCATTACCCATACATTATTAGGCATAACAATCACACCGTTGCTCATCATGGCAAACTCGGTTTACCAAAAATATTGACGACTTAGATCATAATGATACATGTACAATGAAATATTAAGTCAACATATTTGTTCTGAATGTGTTAAATGACATCAGCAACCGGTTTTATTTTAATAGCCAAGTCCAAGATTCATTCTGCTAAACTTGTTTTTAGGGCTGTCCTTTTTATCTAGTGGATGTCCATTGGTCGCTAGAAACTGTGAAAAATAAAGAAAATTCTGAGCTAATCGTATACGGTATTCATTTTGTTACGTAAGGGAATTAAATGCCGAAGGGGTAAAAGGTTCAAGTCAACTTTACCGCACTTGCAAATAGATAGATGAGGCTTAGACGAAGGTGCTTCATTCGGGTTTAGGAGGCCTAATGGTAGGTGCTCTCATAATATCTTACCAAAATGTAAAATATCATTAATAAAATTTGCCAAATCTACATTAAACGAACGCCGGGCTCCGGTAGAGCTCTAGGTTGGTCAGTTTTTCTGGCTGCGAGTATCGTCTGCCCTCCTAACCCTGAAGCCTGAAATCCTTGTTTAGAAGGAGTATCGTCTTATAGATGACCTCCTTTAGGACCCTGTAGAACCCATACATACATTACGAACAGAGAAAGATAGGTAGGTAACACTTTTACGTGGGTATTATATTGGGCATAACTTATGTATACTTGACAACCCTACTGCCAATATGTTATTAGATAACAATTGTGTATGTATGTAGGTATGTGTGTTGTGTGTTAAGTCCTCGAGGGAGACGAAGGCGATTTTTGAATGTCAATCGCGAACGTTTGACATTCAAAGCGGTAACTTGAGCTGGCGGTGTGTTGTAGTAACACTTTGTGAGAGGATTATCTTTATTATACTCGACTTTATTAACTGAGATAATAGGAGAATGGAACAATGGGAATGTACACATTTTACAAAATTAATTTATTCTGCATAGACGTCACGAGATCAAGACAAAACGTCAAGAGATCCGGTTCTTAGCATTCCATGGATTCACCGTGCGGTCGCCGGGTCCATGGCGTGGTACAGAGAGGAACACTGTGACGGCGCCTGGGACTTGCGACCCAGGTGTAGGTTTAAAAATAAATATGAAATATTAGTAAAGCAAATGGACCACCGGGTCGGAACGCGGCCCAGACCTGAGAAGACGCCAGCAAGAAACTCAGCGGGCATTTTTTTGGTCTATTTACAAACATTTACTTAGTCTAATACTTATGGTCTAGATACAGTGCTATGCTTGAGTAGCATAGCTGAGCGAACAGCTCATTTCCAAGCTTGTTTATCATCTAAATATTCTTGGATTTTATAACAGCCTTTCTGGCACAGTTATTATTACCTAATACTCAACAAATTATTATCCCTTGTGGTCCCATTACGTGACATATTCTTAAGACCACGAGAAACCAGAGCGATATGTTTTAGTAAATGTAACCTATAAATTTTCGTGAATATTTGTTCTTTTTTGCATTCTGTTTTATAGCTTTTGCCTGCGGCTCCGCCCGCGTGGATGTCGGTTATCGCGACCAAACATAGCCTATGTCCTTTCTCAAGGTCTAACCTATCCTTATACCAAACTTCATCAAAATCGGTTCAGTGGTTTAGTCGTGAAAGCGTAACCTACAGACAGACAGACAGACAGATAGACCGATAAACAGTTACTTTCGCATTTATAATATTATCTTCCCTCTCTTTTTAATGTAGGCACAAATTTTCTTCTTTATCTCTTTCGGCTTCTATGCAATGCCTGAATGCCTTGGCCGTAGCTTTTACTGGGACTAAAAGTGAAGTAGCACGTGGCTTCACGTCAATTGTCTGCTTCTCTAAGCACATTATAAGGATCTTCAACTACAAGTTAGTGGATCCAACGAACGCTACGCCTGCATCTATTACAACATAAGCCTCTTGCCAGCACATTTTACGTCCAGTTTGATATCCAACGTTCTACTTGTGGTTAGTGTAACCTGACACCGCGGTCTGTCCGTCAATGTCAAAATATTCTGATTGTTGGCAATCAGGTCGCTGTGGTTGTCTTAATAAGAATATGTACCTACAGTTGTTCTCATAAGTAGCTAAATACATTCCAGGTTACTGATCAGCTTATTTGTAAAACCTTTTAATGAATAATAAACGAACTATTTTTTTTATAAAGCACACGTCTATTTGACTGCACCTCGTCTAATTGTAAGCTAAAGAAGCGTCGGTAGCTTAGTGGTTAAGGAGCCGGCCTTACGATCGAGAGGTTCCGGGTCTGATCCTAGCCATTACACTACCAACGTGAACCCACTCCTAGCACAAGCAATTTAGCTTACTTGGAGGGGTTAGAGGGAATATTAGTAACTTCGGTTCTAATATTCTTTAAAGGGGTGACTGTACTTTGTTTATAACCAGTTTCAATCTTTCAAAATGGTAGGGTTTCCCAATCCGTTCTTTTGAGCATGCTCCAATTTCGGTTTCAGTTGGTTCTCTTTAAAAAAAAGAGCAAAGTCTCGGAAAGAGGGCCACCATTATAAAAACATACCATGTTATCAATGGCGGCACTCAGCTTCAGGCCTCATCAGATGCATTTTTCACCTCCCTCTTAAAGGACCCGAGACTGTAGGAAGAAGGAAACACGTGAGCTGATAAGGCGAGAGGGTGGAACTAATTGGAAGAGAATTCTATCCTACTATCCTAATTCCTTCCTACTCCAATCTTAATATTATAAATGATAAAGTTTGTGAAGAAATTTAGATGTTTGTTATTCAATCATGCTTTAAAGCTAAACGGATCTGGTTGAATTTTGGTATACGGATAGATATAGTCTGGAATTTCACATACCTTCCATCCTGTGAATCGAATCTATCAAATGAAAGGTAGTTAGCTCCTCGTAGCACACTTTTGAAGACTTGATCGCTTTTGGCATTTGGGAGAATGGCGGGAGACTGGGCGCTTCAGGCACGAGACTGAATTCTAAACAGATTTTTGTTACGAGTACCGGCCTTCACTGTGCTTCAGGTTTCTTCTTTGTTACTATTCAGCAACTTGAAGCATCGTCAGTAGCTTAGTGGTTAAGGAGTCGGCCTTACAATCGAGAGGTCCCGGGTTAGAATCCTGGCCATTACACTACCGACGTGAACTCACTCCTAGCACAAGTAATTTAGCTTTAGTTTCAGAGGTTTGAGGGAATATTAGTAACTTCGGTTCTAATATTCTTTAAAAGGGTGACTGTACTTTTTTATAAGCAGTTTCAATCTTCCAAAATGGTAGGGTTTCCCAATCCGTTCTTTTGAGCATGCTCCTCTTGAAGTAGTGTAATCGATATTGATTACTAAGTCCCGATCATAAACACAAGGAATCCATCTCTTGGGCACTTGAACAAAAGAGTATCGAGTGTACAACCACTCGATTGCTTAACGAATCCGACTGCACTAATCGCATCGACTTGATATTATAACTCCGCATGTAGGATGACAATGCAGTTCCCAATGTTAGGGATAAAGTCTTTGTTTTTTTTTTGTCTGACTTGGAGTATAATTAATTGTTATGAGGTGCCGTGATTTCTTGTGTTAGGTCGAACAGTTTTTATTGCGAAACGATTTATTTGACCTTTGCAGCCCCAAATGACAACATAACTGTGGCGTAGTGTTAGCGTGTGTCTTTGCTCGGCCTCGGCCTGAGGTCCAGGGTTCCTAACACAGGATCTAGTATTGACTTTACTGGGAATATTTTCAGTAGGTTCCTGTGTATAATGTTCCTGTGTAGGTAATAGTTAATCTACCATAAGTATATCTATAACTTAAAATAATTATACATTCTGGTAATATGTATAATCCACACATTGTCAGTATCCTCTTTCTTCATGTATACATCCATACTTAGATGAATTAAACATCCATACTAATATTATAAATGCGAAAGTAACTCTCTCTGTCTGTCTGTATGTTAGGCTTTCACGCCTAAACCACTGAACCGATTTTGATGAAATTTGGTATCTGGGTAGATTAGACCATAAGGAAGGATAGGCTATGTTTTGTCGCGATAACCGACATCCACGCGGGCGGAGCCGCGGTCAAAAGCTAGTTGTTTCATAAATCTCTGCTAACAGCCATATCAGTATTAATTCTCTTCCTGGTCAAGGCATATCATTCATCAGTCCTTTCATCTTTTCTTTGGCCTTTCTCTCTCCTAGACTCTTTATTTATTTCAAATCTGTTACGACAGGAAACGTAGCAAAAAAGATTAATTATATATACTAAACAGCTTTCGTTGACTGTGTGTTTGTTTAGAACAACTACTGTTTAACTCATTACGCGACTTAACGGTCCTAGTAGCTAGCTTCTAAATCGTGTGCGCACTCCAGTAGCGCCATTTATTTTGAATGCGTGCGCTTGCGCAGTTCGTCGACCGCACGCACGTGGTGCTCCCCTAAACAATTCTGTTTTTATTTGTGAAATCGTTTGCAAATGTTGATATGTTTGTAATTATGAGTCATGATAACTATAATTATATGTGCGATAATGGAATATTTCATATGCTATCCCATTCTCTCATCCGCGGCCGGCAAACTGTAGGAGAGTTGCCTTTACTGGTGCAGCGTTTTATGGTCTCCGCCTGGTTGTCTGGGTGTCAAATCCTAGGCCATGTTGTTTCCACTAAGCCCTGGTGGAAGATGTAGACTCAAGAAATGTTAAATTGTAAAAGATGATAACGAGTCCATTGGCACAGAATAGATAATAGTACTAGTTACCATTGGCAGTATTGGCACAGAGGGCAGTGCGAAGCGTAGAAAAAAAGAATTATAAGACGCTGAGCTTCAGAGTGAAAACTTTGTGAGAATTTTTTTTCGTGCGGAAATCTCCACGGAAACCTGCCCCGCTGGAGAGCTAAGGGGAGGTTATGTACGCACGCCGAATGAGGGTCGTGGTGCTAGTCTGGAGGTGACGTTGTCTTCGACATATCCCTCGCACTCCGGTTGAGCCATCTCTAACGGTCTGGCCCTCCTCGGACAACGGTGTCCCCGGACTTTGGGAGCAACAAGTGATGCTGAGATTATGATGAAAAGCCTTTAGTTTAAACAAAAAGTTGAACACACATAAGAAGGCGTAATCCCGCGTAATACTAAGAGGATTCAAAGTAAACATATTAGAATTTCAAACACGAGCGTAACCTTCGAACATTAAACAAATGTCCCATATTAGAATGAGAAGCGGGTGACCATCAATCTGGACACAATTGGACGGTCCCAATTAAATTGGCGGTGGACCACTTGTCACTAATTGTCCCTAAACGTGGAGCAGACCTTTATTGATAAATTGATTGATACTTTTTAGTGTCGTAGCGCCCAACGAATGTTTTGTTCTGTAATTGATTTGGTTATTGGATGTCGGATGTGCGTGTCAAAATAATATTTTGGGATGATTTAGAGTGATTGAGTGTGTTGTTGCGTTTATTGATATTATGTTGGCTAACATTTTTGTATTGAAAATAATAACAGCTATTATGTAGCTACGTTTCGAAGCGATATTTAAAACTGATGATAGATTCCTGATTATAATTCTCTCTGACTATGTGATTTGAGTTAAAGTATATATCTTTCAAGTAAAGAAAGAAAATTTATTCATTTTATAGGTACTTACTTTAACGATGGGGATTTGGTATATGGACATCAGAAAGAACTCTTATTTATTATTGCGAATAAATACTTATGTATAATAAAATATTATAGTCACTCAAAAATTACCACAAAAATGTTTATTAGAAAATATTTGAAGAACCCGAATCTACTGTCTCTAGGGATTTGATTCCAAACAATAACCTGTTTCGTGCCTACTGCTTCCTGGTATCATCTGTACGGTATTTCTACTTGTACCGTTCAATTACAAAATAAATATTGGACAAATGATTGGAACACACAATTTACTTGGAGCGTGTTGCAGCCACTTGACATCGATGCCGTACTAATAGTCCGAGAGCTGTTAGCCATTTCAGATTGCCTCGGATAACTATGCGAGGCAATCTGAAATTTTGTCCGATACCTATAATATCCGTATCCATACTAATATTATAGATGCGTAACTCTGTCCTTTATGTTACGCTTTCACGCATAAACTACTGAACCGATTTTGATGAAATTTGGTATCGGGGTAGATTAGACCATGAGAACGGACATAGGCTATGTTCGGTCGCGATAACCGTCATCCACGCGGGCGGAGCCGCGGGCAAAAGCTAGTATGTACCTAAAAATAGAAATGCAGCTCTGGCTGGGGAGCAGTGGCATTTTGAACTATCAAACATATATTTCTTTTAGCATAATCGGTCTTTAAGGCAACTTGTAATTTTTATTAAAAGTGACGTTAAATGTCGAAAGAAGAACTAGACCTGTTGCAAGGGATTTTAACCAGATGCTTGCAAAACTATTATCTAATACATAAAAAAATATTTATTCCGACTCACTTATGGGAGACACACCAAAGATATCGAAAAGAAAAAGAAATCGAATAAGTTAGCATACTTGATGCTGGAAAGTTCATTCGCACAAAAGATATGACTTTTAAATTCTATTTCGAGCAAAACATTCTATAACTTTTGATGACTTCATTGCCAAATGGACAAATACTCGAGCTTGGTCCCTTGAGGAGAGCTATCCAACGATGTAGGACATATTTTGATTGGACATGGAACCAAAAACCTACTCAAAATTGTCTATCAGCTCTTCTACTATAATAAGACAGTTCGGTTGGGCTATTAAAGGCGTTAACACGATTCGCCTCGATGAATCCGTAGATTTAATTTCTCGGGATATATGTTTATTATCTAATTATACAGTTTATTCGATTTAGAAAGGTTATTAATAAAAGCTTATTAAGGAGATATTATCGTAAATCATGTTATAAGTGGGTTTTAGTTAGCATTTATTGCCTACTAAGTAAATTTTGTGTTAAGGAAAATTACTTACAGACCTGACTAATGTTTTTGTTAGAAATGAAGTAGTAAACACTTCACATTGTATTGTCGTTGAACTTTGGTTTTTAGTAGATAAATAATGATTTTTACAATAATTAGGTAGTTCTAAATTGTGTCATAAGATATGTAGTTATGTTATAGCTTCCTGGAAGCCGCATGGTTCTCGGCAGAGTTGAATTTGGGCCACGCCATGTCTTCCCATGCGGTGTCGTACAAGACGACTAAGGGATAGGACTGTTTAACGTCAGACATTTATTATATACGGCCCAGACTCAGCCTTAGATGCAAAGCATAAGGCATAGTGCCCGGAATACGGCAACAGGCTCACCCCCTATTACGTGGGATCGAATACAATGATTGGTATAATGTGGGTGTTAATTTACCTCTGCCTAACTAAAAAAAGGGCGTGATTGTATGTATGTATGTATAGAGCTTAAGATTTTAGGGTAATTTTACAAGTGCAGGGTATATGAGGTTCAATAAAGATCATTGAGGTTCAAGCCAACTTCACCTGCTAGCTACGTACACTTAAGTACTAATTGCCCGAGTTTTTTATTTTTCTACTACGTAGCATCTGGCAGTTGCTACGTAGTTATTGACCCGATTTAAAAAAATCTTTTTGCATTAGGTTTTGTGCATGGAGCATGTTTAGTGTAACTCACAGGTGGTCCCATATTAATAAAATATCATTGGTATCGAATCACTACCTTGGACCCAAGATCGTGCGAAGTGGAGGAGGAAGAGGCGGCAGGCGGACCCTGAGCTCCGAGGGCACCGTGACCTCGGATGCAATCAGGACTAAGGTCTTTATGTAGATGATGATGATCATTGGTATACCTTGGGCTCCAGAGATACAATAGAAAATTCCTCAAAATCATATAGAAAAAGAACATTTTGTCGTTAGGTTTTATAAGTGAAAATTTGCGTTCCTTTATTTTAGTTCGATTATTATTTATTAGCTTAAAGATTTATCTCTTGCTAAGTATTACAATATAACACATTACACCTGAGATAAGCCGAGGGCAAAGGCCGGCACTTAATTACGTTACACACATTTACACCTCAGTAATTATTATTATAGAATGGATACAGCTGCTCGGGTAAACGGTTCATTAATAACATGTATTAATAAATATTTTAATAGCGGGGCGATATTCTCGTTGGCTACAATGATCGACGCTACAATATGTAATTAGAAGGGTCTGCCTCTGATCAAATCTCAAACCCACTATTAAAAAATAGTGGGCCTGAGATTTGATTTATTTGTACAAATGAGTGGGATAGGTGAGTTTGTCATTAGTAATGGTGATGATTTGACTGTCTGTGTTGTACGTAGGTGTTAAATCTAAGGATTCTAAGGTAATCATAATCATAATAATCGTAGCGTTACTCCCGGATCATGGAGAAGAAAATGATAATTATAATCTATCCTCTGTGTCCCTGATGCATTCAAGGCTTTCATCCTGGAGCTTGGGAGCTTATTCCTTCTACTAACTTTGATTTGGCTTATTATTATTATTATTAATGTTCGATACACTAGCAGCTTAGAGCTGATGCGTGTACATCACTGCACTTGTTTTTAATGTTTTAAATGATTATCCAGCCTATTTTTAAATATGTTTATGTTAGGAGCACTTATTACTGTTTCTGGTAGCGAGTTCCACGATTTCACCACCCAGTTTGGGAGGAAGTGATATCTAGGGTTGCTGGCACACTGGGGTTTGCTAAGTTTCATTGAGTGGCCTATGTGTTGTGTGTGGAGTGGAGAGTGGAGTTATGCTGCTTTTATGAGAATGGCTGCTCTTATGACCTTCTTAGTCTTTATGATGGTGCGATATTCCCATCAGCATTGAAAGAATCATACGGGATTGTCCATAAAATTTTACTACTATACCCAAAATTGGTTTTCTTTTAAGGTGCTAGTGAAATGTGATCTTCATTTTACACGCGCATTTTCGTTAAAAATATTTCGATAAGTTTAAATCTTGAATTCTTTTAGGTGTTTGATATCGGTGTCATATTTTATTGAACTATAATAAATAGGTGTTATATCTTAGATAATATACATAAAATAACAATTTTTAATCAATTTCATTTCCAAAAAAGTCACGCACGAAATTGACTCATCAACTAGGGTGTCTATTATCGATGTTCATACCACGGACATTTGTTCATTGGACTGAATAATTCCTGTCTTTGTTTCCTACTATTTTACGCTTCGATGAAAATATGAAGGGGAACACCTTTATTATTGTTATTGTGACGTAATTTAAAGGTTATATAAATGGTTTTTTGTACACCCCAGAATCATGTCTGGTGTAATTTATTTTAAAAAATTCCCCTTTTCATGGTGGATGAGTTAGGGTTTAGAAGGAAATGGAAATAAAATATGAAAGTTATTATTTAAATGTATTGTGGATGTATTAATCAAGATTTTAATGCCCCTAACTTATAGTTACTCATGGCTGAATTCGGAAACCTCTGTAATTTTTTTTGAATTAATTTTTTATAGCATTTATTATGCTAACTTTCTCTCGGTAATTTTGTTTGTTGAACACAGTCATATTGGATTTAGAGTTCTGGTATGAATAGTTAGTATCCCTGCTGTCTGTCCCCGACAATTATCTAATACGTCGATGCCCAGGGATAGAAAGGAGGTAGTAGTTGATCTTATTGACAGGTCCCGGGTTCCAATCCTAGTCATTACACTATCGTTGTCAACCCACTCCTAACAAAAACAATTAAGCTTAGCTAGGGGAGTTAAAGGGAATACACGAATAAATATCCAGATTAGACATATCTAAGTTCTTCTTCTTTATCGTTTCGATGGCAATATTTGTGGTATTACATATGACCATCCCAAAACTCAGCGACTTTTACCGCCGCTTCATTTGCTGCGTTGAGGTTTCCAATTGTGCAAGTCTAAGGGTACATCCCATTGTTTGCAGAAGAGCACCGCATTAAACTTTCTCATTCATCTTTAAACTAGAAATACTTCACACTAAATACATTTCGAATACATCAGGACAAAGTGAATCGCTCGAACGGGACTCGAACCCGCGATCTTTCCCTTACATGGGGAACGCCTTAACCACTAGGCAAATAGGTTAGCATATTTAATGCTTTAAAAATCATTCAAATAGTATTTTTTTTGTTTATTATATTATACTAGCTTTTGCCCGCGGCTCCGCCCGCGTGGATGTTGGTTATCGCGACCAAACATAGCCTATGTCCTTTCTCAAGGTCTAACCTATCCTTATACCAAATTTCATCAAAATCGGTTCAGTGGTTTAGGCGTGAAAGCAATAATACAGACAGACAGAGTTACTTTCGCATTTATAATATTAGCATGGATTATCTTATCACTTAATTAGTTTCATTTTGTAGCTGGCCACTTACTAGTGTTACGAAACGTAACTTGCATTAATATATTTCAAAATAAGATCACTATCCCAAATATCGGGCAAAGGGCGTAACAATTCAGACAACCACTATTCGCGACCTCAAACCCTGATTAACACATCAATCACTTAACGAAGCACCTCACAAAAACCTTTCCAATATCGGTGCTTCCGTTGGGCAGCATTTTCGTAAAATCAGATAACATGACCGACCACTTATGGCCACCAATCACATTACACTCCATATCTGTCATACAGCTTAATTACGAACGCCATAACAGATAAAAAAATCAACCAAAAAATGTCATTTATCTCTGGTAACTGTCATTTTTAACTCGCGCATAATGTTGAGTGAAGCCTTAATTTCGGCCGTGGGATATCATCACGACGAATAAGGAAAGCCATTAAGAGTATAGGCAGAGATAAAATCTGGATTGAGAGCTCTGGGTGGTATTTAAGTTGTAAAAACAAATATGGGGCGGGGGTGGATCTTGAACCGTTATGTTTATAACTTCATTTTATCGTAGATGATGAGTGGCTTTCTTTTTACTGTAGGTGGTCGTTCAAGTGCTTCTGAGAACGATTTATCAGTTGCCATCATCATTGCAAAAAAGATAAAATACGATCAAACATTGAAATAATCAACGGTTTGTCGATATTTAACGGGTTTCATCGCGATTTATTTTCGTGAAATTTTTATATCGAGTTGCTGTTCTGTATCGATGGTAGTCTTCTTATGTCTGCCATAGCAAAGTTACCTCTAAAAACACAATTCGCGCAGAATAAGCTCGTATACTCAAACGATGCTCAATCATAAAGCCCGATTTGATACTAGAAGTTTAATAGTTCTAAAATACAATATACAAATACAGCCTCCGTGGTGTGGCGGTAGTGAACGCGACTGCCACGCAGGAGGCGCGGGTTCGATTCCCGCTCAATGCAAATATTTGTATGCATGAATATGGCTATTTGCATTGGTCTGGGTGTTACTATGTATAATATGTATGTATTTACAAAAAAAAAGTATCTAAGTATGTTTATCCGCATTCTAGATTCCATAACACAAGCTAGTTAAGCTATGCTTACCATGGGTCTAGATAGCGATGTGTAGAATGTTGTGAAATATTTATTTATTTATTTATTTATTACAATCTAAACTTAGATCTATTTGCGAGTCATGACTGAGTATTATTCAAGAATACGGGTCTCACTGTCGTGAAATCTTTCTGTTTTGATTGTAATTAAGTAATTAGTAATTTAATATCTACATTATTTATATTTTTGAAGTCTCTCACATTGCAAACGTGATATTAATTAAGCTACCTATATACATATTATAGGTATTAATTAAACATATTAACATAGAAATGTAATGTTAACTCAGACTTCACTTCTATAAACTTCTAACCGCCAGCTGTGATTGGCTCATTTAATAACCACTAATTAAAAATGATAATTTTGTACATACTATGCTATCCTACTAATATTATAATTATGAAAGTTTTATGAAGATGTTGGTTATTCATTATTCAATCACCCGAGGAGGGCCAGACCGTAAGGGATGGCCCTGAACCGGGGTGCCAGGGATATGTTGAAGACAACCTCACCTCCGGCCTAGCACCACGACCCACAGTAGGCGTGCTGTTTTAGTCGGTTTGAGTCCGACATAACCCCCCCTTCCGTAAATAAAGGTTCTTCATCCCCGCTCTAACGACTAAACGAATTTCACTAATAATATAGGGATAGATTTAGTCTGAAATAACATTATAGGCTTCCAATGGGTTAGGGCAGGGGATCTAAATCCTATCTCGCAGAAGGAGGCGGCGGAGAGGGAGAGGGAATGTGACCCCCTTTCCCTCCCACAGCGCCGCAAGAGAACCGGGGCTCGGAGGAGGCGGTACCACCAACTCCTCCCCCCCTAACCGGGCCGGGCAGAAGACGCGGGGGCGTCTGCTGCCCTTACATAGGCCTCGAGGTTGAAGGCGCACGTCGTGTCGCGTGTGCCTTGCCTAGGCGAGTGGCAGAAGGACTTCTCTTCTGCCGCACCAGAGATGGGCCTGCCGTGGATCAGCGGCGGGCGACCCACACGACGATGGCGGAAGATGTTGTTCCCGCCATCGTCGATATGTGGTGACGACGGACACCGTGGTGGTTTAGTGGGTAGTCTGGCCTCCTTCGAGGCTAGGAGTCCCACACGAAGCCCACTCCCTGCCCCCGTGGGGGGTGAGCGAAGTGCTTAAAAGCATTCCACCACGTAAAAAAAAAAAAAAAAAAGGGGATCTAAATCCTACGCGGGTGTAGTGCGGGCTAGTAAGGTATACATTTTTAAAACTTACTAAGGAAACATGCCTCTCCATAGAGTAGAGATATAAATTACATAGTGAAAACAAATGTGAGTACAATTAGTATGTGTTGAGCCATTAGAAAACCCATTAGACACTCCAGTACACTAATAAAATATAAAAAAATGCTTTCGTTATGCAGTAGCGACTAACTAGATGCTCGTGTCATTGTCGTGTACCATCGAGCACAAAAGTTATTTACCTTTATTACCTTTACTCTAGATTATACATAGAAGCTTCGTTCAGTTTGGGTCAAGATGGCGTGTTATAATAATGTCCTATTTTTTATTTATTATTGTTATGTTATTTGGTAATCACGCTTGAATTACTTAAATTTAATAGGCTGGTTTAAAGTTTGCATTTGGTAAGTTGAGTTCAAAATCAACATTTGGTAAGCTTTAAAAACCTAAAATTTTATACCATCTGAAATAATGTTATGATCATTATCTTTATATAAACATTACACACATATTAACAAGGTATTTGATATAGCACAATTAATTTAATATGCATAATTAATACTAATGAAGGCAAATTGTAGCTATGCTGAGTGGTAGGCATGGAATATAATTTTGTGTTAACTACTTGTCATAATTAAAATTAATGTCTTTAGGAAATATAGTACATTAAATTATAATTTATTTGTGAAAGTATAAAGTAGCCAATTTTTTATCTTTTACTTTAAGTCACAGTGTATGTTTTAAAAAGTAACCTATAATTTTTTTTGGACCACAATAATTATAGTCTAATTACTGTTTTGTCGTGTAACCTTTAGGTACAGAGTAAATCACTTACTCATCGGCATTTATCTAGTGCCAATGTTTAAACGATTTACCTTATTAGAATACAAAATCCCTTTAAAAATATAAAATGATCTCTGTCCATGACTGTACCACCGCAATCAGTTTAAAAGCCTAACCCCAGCGTGATTAGGCGCAAGCCCCGGGGAGTGCCGAGGCATCGCGCGGGGAGAGATTTGCTGGTCATTAACTCATTAACGACTGCCATCATTAAATGATGTCATAGTAATGATAAAGTGCTAATGCCCTTTTCTACGGTATTATGGTCACCCTAGTTCTGCTAGTCTATGTCTAGGAGTAGTAGGTGTATGTGTCACCGATTTTTTATTTATAGTTATGTTTATTCGTAGTTTTTAACAACTTTTGGTTTTTATTCTTTAAATTTTTCTTTCATATCGCTTTAAATTGTATTATTTAATGCCGTTTTTTTGCGGTGGCAATGGCACCACAATCGTTTGGCTTTAGCAGAATTAAGACCTGGAACTCCCTGCCAACTCACGTGTTTCCTTTTTCATACAGTCCCGGGTCCTTTAAGCGGGACGTGAAAAGGCATCTGATAAGGCCGTCAAGCTGAGTGCCACCATTGTTAACATGGCACATGTTTACGATGGTGACCCTCTTTCCGAGACTTTGCCTTTAGCTTACCATCAGGCGAGGTGAAGTAGAATTGACGTGTCCTTTATAAAAAAAAAAGAATTGAGGCCCAGAAGTGTCACACTCGTGCTGCCGAGAGCCGGTAGATTGGTTATGAGCGGGTAAGTCGGACTCGAATCGACTTAGTACTGCAAGCCAGTTCGGGTCTCAAATGGCCAAATGAGGTATTTCTTTCGCATCCTGACTGACCCTGAGTGAGTGTAGGGACACTGTATCCATTTCTGTATGTATGCCCTGCTCTTAGTACCTCTGCTCGTATCCTTTTTACAGGTTTTTAAAGCTTAAGAAATTTAATTTCATACGTTAAGTCTTATCATTTTAATTATCGGAGCTCACGCAATCGACGCCGGTCAAGCGCACACCATTACTCATATCTCCTCGGTCAATAATTAAAAATGATGATAGCCTTCACTTAAATGTTAATTACTGTTGTCAGAATTAACTTTTGCTTCAGTTGTGGATCTCTTCACCGCAGGAGTCAAACTTGTGTTTATATTTCATCGTTTTTAATGCAATCTGGATGTATGTAATTAAATATTTGTCTGAATAAATATATTTTTTATACAGGATGAATAAAAAAAAACATCTTTTTTATTTTTTTTATAAAGGACACGTCAATTCTACTTCACCTCGCCTGATGGTAAGCTAAAGGCAAAGTCTCGGAAAGAGGGTCACCATCGTAAACATGTGCCATGTTAACAATGGTGGCACTCAGCTTGACGGCCTTATCAGATGCCTTTTCACGCCCCGCTTAAAGGACCCGGGACTGTAGGAAGAAGGAAACACGTGAGCTGACCATGGTAGAGACGGTAGAATACTGCCAAAGACGCAACATCTCTACGCATCTGCAAAGGCTCGAGGGTGTTCGTGACCTTAGGATCCCCAATAATGCGGACCGCACGTCGCTGCAACGTGTCGAGAGCATCTAGTATGTACTTTGCGGAGCCAGAGGCGTGAGCAGTATTCCACGCAGGAACGAATTTGGGTCTTGTATAGAAGACACCGCTGCTCCGGCGTGAAAAAACGTCTCACAAGTATTAATTTGGCGAAAGATTTTTTCTAACCAAATTAATATTTCCAGATGATTTTGCTATCGAAACTTAGCCCAAATTCTTTTTTTCCGAAACGATTATAAAATCAACATTGGGACCTAAACATAAACTGGCGAAATGTGGGTGCTAGCACCTCTGCCTACCCCTTCGGGTGTATATAATATAGGCGTGAGTTTATGTTGTTTTATGTTATGATTATAAAATCACTTTGTATAGAACACGGAAATATGAATTCACCTAGCTTATTGGAAAATTGAAACATAACATAACATAAACTCACGCCTGTATTCCCCAAAGGGGTAGGCAGAGGTGCTAGCACCCACATTTCGCCAGTTTATGTTTAAGTCCCAATGTTTTTGTATTGCGAACCTATTGCCATTAATCGGGCACTTAAAACCTGCGATAAATACACACATAACTTCGAAAAGTCATTGGTGTGTGCCATGGTAAACCTGGGATCGAACCCGAGACCTCGTCTCAGCAGTCCATTACCCATACCACTAGGCTACCGCGGATCGTACACAACATCCGAAAAAAATGATTTCATCCAAAATTCTAGAAAAAAATCATTATCGCCACTTGGGAGGTATGGGGTCAATGTGGTGTATGCCTTATGCTTAGCTTAACGTAACAACAGCAGCTCAAACCCAAAGAATCTCTTGAATCAACGAGGTGAAGTCAAATTGATGTGTCCTTAGGTATGTAAAAAAACAACTCTGATAAAGGTTTTTTTTCATAAAAGGACACGTCAAATTAGCTTCACCTCGCCGGATGGTAAGCTAAAATTAAGAGCGAAATTGCCGTACCATTCATTTATAACAATAATTATTCTATCATAGATATGACTTCTGACATAACTATGATCTATATACCTATTACTAGCAGTTGCCTGCGGCTCCGCCCGCGTGGATGTCACTTATCGCTAAATTAAGAAGTAAGCTATCCTATCTTTCAAGTTAGATTAAAATCGGTTGGATAGTTTAGGAGTCCATCGCGGACAAACAACGTGACACGTAATTTATATGTATTATATTATAGATCATAGTTATATCAGAAGTTAGTAAAGATGTAAATCATTTTTCTTAGTTAGTTTTCAGAAACAATTGAAATAAATTGGATCATTCAAAAACATGATAGCGTGAGACGTAATCTACAATGAGTTCTGTTCAATTACGACTATAAATTAATTCTACAGCAATATTTCACAGTATCTCAGCATAAATTACTGAAATGAACCGATAATGCCGCGTTGCAGACGATACGACGAATTCTGCAATAAATTTTATATTGATAAATGTCGCCTGTGGACGATACTCACTGACCCACGGTTTCTTTACATGATTTATGGTTTAAAATATTCAATGAGTCTTGAGAAATGTTTATTTAATTGTACGTTAAAGTATTTTGTATGAATATCGACCATTTTTTCCCTCGGGCAATGAGAAGCGGCTCTCAAATTTGGCTCTGGTTTTCACTTAATGTGAATTCTTACTGACGCTAATTATTTTAAAAGAGCCATCTTCAAAACGATTTATCGTTGGTAAAACAGTTTTGAATGTCTGCTGGTAATGTAGTGAATATGAGTTAGATATTTTTTGTTTCCAAAAAACCCTTCTCCTCTCCTCCTCTCTTCTCTCTCCAAAAACTTCCACTTAAATTTTTATTTTATTTTAATGGCTTTACTGTCGAGGTTGTGATCAGGCGATACTTGTTGTACATAAACATAAAACAGCAAAAAATAATACAAGGAGTAACTAAAATGATAACTTTAGGTACAACCTGGAGATGGAGAGTCTTGGGTTATCATTTTGAATAGGCTGTTTAGCACTATGGTTTGAATCGTCCAAGCCCATTTTATATTTCAATGATTCTGACCATAATGTGAAACTTGTTCCAGTATTCATCGTGAGGATGAATAATATATGGTTAGAACAAGAGATATAATGAAATTGTTTTGTCTTCAGAGAACAACGAGGATCGGCAGGGTCGTCCCATTGACCAGAAGTCCAACCAGTGGTTTGGAGCCACGCTTACCAGCACGGGCCGGAATGGTGCTATCATGGTAAGTCTGTTCATTTTACTATTCTGGCGAAAGCGATTTTGATTGAAGTTTTGTTTCTTATTTAGACTCTGGCCAACGAAAGATGAACAAATCGATTCGATCGAAAAAAGAAAAATAATCATATTATCAACTCCGTTATTTCGGTGTTTAGTCAGTGTTGCAACCCCTTCGATTTTTGAAATTTGGCGCCAATGTTTTGCACCATCTTTTGTTTGAAAAACAGCTTGGTGAATTTGGCTTAAATTTTGCACACAGGTAGAGAATCGGTCAACAGAGTGGTAGAGAAAGAATAGGTAGTTGAAAAGTTTCCCTCCACAAATCTGTAAATCTACAAAGGGTTAGGCAGATTTGTATTAACACCCACATTTCCGATCCAACGACACGTAATAGGGAATGAACCTATAGCCATCAAGCGGGCAGCTTCTGTAGCGTAGCGGTAGTAAAGGCGGCCGCTGCACAGGAGGCGCGGTTTCGATCGCCGCTCAATGTAAATATTTGTATGCATGAATATGGGTATTTGCATTGGTCTGGTCGTGCCTCGAAGAGCGCGTTAGGCCGTCGGTCCCGGTTGCCATACGAACATCTATGGCAGCCGTTACGGGTAGTTGGAGCCCTCAAAAGTTAAACAACTGGTCTAGCTACAATCCTTCGATATCATTTTTGGGTTGTGGAAATCGCATAGCAGTCGCTTCATAGAAAATATCGAAGTTTAGCCAAATCCACAGTTAAACTGGTAAAGCGGACCCCAGACTCCAAGTTGAAAAGCTTTGGGCACGACTGGGATTAACGCTAAGATGAAGAAGAAGATTCAAACCAAAATCTTTTGCTCAACGGTCGCGTCCGCCTTTCGCTCGCCTTTACCTCCCCTTTCTTGTAAGGTCTTCTTGTAACAATGTTTACTTAGTTCTAAACGGAACCAATACGATATAAAACTCATACATTGTTAAATCTACTCCATGCTTTTACACGTTACGGAACCCTAGCCAGTGACCTCATACACTGACCTACAAAGTTTATGGGACGTCTTGACGCACCCTTCCTGCTGCGCCCCGTCGTCAAGTCGTCAAGGTGTTCCGTAATGGAGACCGTCTGTCTATCTTTGTTATGGTAGGTATAGATAACACAGGTAATATCTGAACTCAGTTCAACAGATATCAGTTTGTGATAGTAAATGTTACTGAAACTGGTGAACGGTAATATAGTTTACTCTTTACTCTTAGAAATATCTGTTATTGTCGCCGTCGTCCTCGCAAAATTCGTTTCTGTTTTTAATATGAATGTTCAAAAATATCATATCTACCTAAATAGTAGAATGAAGAATAAAATGGCAACATTAAACAAAAATTGACAGCTGTATACAGACTTGCAATACCTATACCAAAGATTACCTAATAGGTAGTTGGATTTAAAATTTGTTGCCTATACCCGTACCTACTTCGTTCTCTTTTTAAATTTTTCAAGTTTAAACTTATCTGATATCGTGAATATTATTTTTGTAAATAATAACCCTGGTTTGTATGATGATGTTAACTGTCAGATATCAGTTTCAGCTTGTTTTTAAAACAAAAGTCTTTGAATGAATTTTTTATAGCATTTATTATGCTAACTGTTAAGTTCGAAAAACATTGGAAAAAATGAAATGCTCAGTTGGCAGAGCAGTCGCCCTGTAAGCGAAAGGTCGTGAGTTCGAGTCTCACTTGAGCATTTCATTTTTTCCAATGTTTTTCGAACTTAACAGTTAGCATAATAAATGCTATAAAAAATTCATTCAAATATTTGGGCGCAGTCATCAAAATTCAATGTTTAAAAATGGTTGAAAAATCATTCATTGTTTCCAACAGTTCGTAAGAATGTTGGTAGATGGCTGCACCGTCGCCCTTATAGACGGATATAAAGAGAAGGAAAATTTGGAATGATTCAAGTGGTGCTCAATAGCTCAGTTGGCAGAGCAGTCGCCCTGTAAGCGAAAGGTCGTGAGTTCGAGTCTCACTTGAGCATTTCATTTTTTCCAATGTTTTTCGAACTTAACAGTTAGCATAATAAATGCTATAAAAAATTCATTCAAATATTTGGGCGCAGTCATCAAAATTCAATGTTTAAAAATGGTTGAAAAATCATTCATTGTTTCCAACAGTTCGTAAGAATGTTGGTAGATGGCTGCACCGTCGCCCTTATAGACGGATATAAAGAGAAGGCAAATTTGGAATGATTCAAGTGGTGCTCAATAGCTCAGTTGGCAGAGCAGTCGCCCTGTAAGCGAAAGGTCGTGAGTTCGAGTCTCACTTGAGCATTTCATTTTTTCCAATGTTTTTCGAACAAAAGTCTTTCTTTTTCAATCAATCCCTTATTTTACTTGATATTTTCCGCTCCATAATTAAGCAATCTGACAGACACGCCATAAATCTCAGCTCTTTTTTTATTACTATTAAAACAATAGACATCAAGGGAACCTCATTAATCAGCTCCCCATAGTTGACATTTGGCAAGTAGGTCAGTCCAAGGCCTCATGGGGTTGAACACCATTAGGTTACGGGGTCGCCTTTATAGCTTGAAGACTATTATGGCTATCTCTGTTGCAAATTACGTGCTAGGTGGATTTGATAGGAAAGAATTGACCTCTTTTTTATTTTGAATAGTTTTAACGTTTAATAGAGAAAAGTATCGGTTGGTTAAAAGTGGTTTTTTTAAATAAATATTCCACAACATTCTACACAACGCTATCTAGACCCATGGTAAGCTTTTATAGCTTGTGTTATGGAATCTAGAATGCGGATAAACATACTTATATACTTTTTTTTCTGTAAATACATACATATTATACATAGAAACACCCAGATCAATGGAAATAGCCATATTCATGCATACAAATATTTGCACTATTGAATTATAGGGCCACCCCATCTCTTCCCGTCGTGGGTTTCGTAGAAGGCGACTAAGGGAGAGGGTTCTAGGGATCGGACAGTGAACATACAGCACATGACAAATTGCTAGCTTGATACCAATAGGTTCGCCTCATAATACGTGGGACTGAATATCAGAGTTGTCGAAATGTGTATGTCTAATGAACTTCTAACTACCCCTTTGGGGCTTTACAGATGTAATTATAAATGTATATATTTCTAGCTTTTGCCCGCGGCTCCGCCCGCGTGGATGTCGGTTATCGCGACCAAACATAGCCTATATCCTTTCTTTACCCCTATACCAAATTTCATCAAAATCGGTTCAGTGCTTTAGGCGTGAAAGCGTAACATACAGACTGATAGACAGACAGAGTTAGTTTCGCATTTATAATATTAAATTAGTCTGGATGTTGATTGCTTGTTTCCGCGTACTGACTGTGTGTTTGTTCGGATTTTAATATGTTACATTATTCCATGTAATCCCAGACGCAATTTAAAAGTTGCTTATTAAAAAAAGTTCTTGGAAGTTCAGAGCATCTGTTGTCTGTAAATTCCCACCGACAGTAAAGTAAAAATTGAATTATTTTCGAATCAGCAAACCGCAACATTAAACGTCTCATTCAAACGAATTGCAATCGTTTAAAACGCACATGTTGATAATAAACGTTATTTTATTCCTGGCAACACTGGCTGTTTGGTTTCAGAACTTTTTTCCTTCCATATTTGAAATCAGTCAGAAGACGCGTTCGCCGAAGCAGAGACAACTAAGCTTTTTTGTTTTCTACTTAAGGAGTTGGAATTTTTATTTCGGAATGCCGAATTAGTGCAAAAACCTACCTCTCTCACCGACTGCAATTTGTTTAGGCCATTTTGTTCCATTTGTACTCGACTGGAGGCAAACGCGTGAGGAATTTATAATTGTTTGAACGCAGAGGCTGTGTCTGTAAATGTCTTCTCTATTGCACGATGGTGTGGTATTTATTGACTTTTTATTCTTCGATTTTATTAATAAATTAAATTATCATAAATGTATTTAGAAAAAGTCGTCCGATATTGCGGGTTTCTTGAAATAGTAGTTTTTTTGTGCAGGACATTGGTCCTTTAAATTAAAAAAAAAAAAGATATGTTAGGTATTCTAAGGACGAAAAATATTGATATTATATGGTCACTAAAGCATGAAAAACCTAAATAAAAATTACATTTTTATAATTTTAGAAGTTGAACATTATTGAGTGATTCCGTTTATAAACCACATTTTTTTTCCGCATTCAACCCGATAGTTATTCTGTTTTCTACCTACGTTAGTATTTTTTTCCGTATTATCATAATTTTCTAACCATATCGAAAGAGATTCTGAAACTCTGTTTCCTGGGGAAATTTCTAAAGAATATGCAGATATAGTCCGGAAAAAAGAAAAATTATAAAAAAAAAAAGTGCTCAAGTGGGACTTGAACCCATGACGTTTTCCTTACAGGGGGAATCTTCCAACTGAGCTATTGAGCCACACCTGAATCACTTCAATTTTCCCTTCTCTTTACATCCGTCTTTAAGGGTTAAAAATTTCATTCAAATATGCAGATAGTTATTTTCAATAAAACTGTGTAGGTATAAATGACAAACTATCTTATTTATATCTGCGATTGACGATGTTGTCCTCGCCGCCATGTTTTTTCTGCCATTATCGGCACAAACCTTTTATAGAGGACTGCGTAATTGTTTTCTTATTAGTAGATATCGATTGAATACTAAGTTGTTCTTTTTTGCTGTCGGTAAACATTCTCACGATACTGCAAACGCTTCTAGATTTTAAAGGATACAATTTAATTAATTCATCTAGCATAGGTACAAGAACTTTTTTATTTATAAATGTATTGAAAGCAGATCTAAACCGAATAGATAAACATCAGTGCAACTTACTTAAGTATTAGGTTGTTTATTAGTCTATAGTCTTGCTACCAGGGACACAGAAGACAGAAAGAGTAGAGAAAAAAAAATAGGCAAGCGGACTCCGGGATCCAATATCTATAATTTTCACGGAGGTCAGAATATGATTAAGTAACGGAGATGCTCCATTGATATTTCTCCTAATAAAAACGCGGGCCGAATGCGGGTGGGAAGATAGACGCGCGGGGTGACAAAAGTCGAAGGACTTCATAGGTATAACGTTCCTACCGAATGAGTCCATTTGACGTTTGGATGGCACGCGACTCGATTGCCTTGCAACAACTCCGCTATCATTTCCTTCTCCATGATAATTTTAGATGCAGTTATTATGCTGATAATGATGACCCTAAACTGTCTCTAAGTGTGTTATCTTTTGAAACGTCTTGTAATAAAGTGATGAACTACTTACTATCAATAATATTTTCTAGGAATCAACTAACAATTACTTCCAAAGTACAAATTCCATAAGGACATAGCTACCACCAGTTATATCTTTCATATGACAATAAAACAAGCAATACATCATTATAATTGTAAATAAATTTCCCGAGATAAATCGCGAGATACGTCTCAAGGCACGTCACACAGGCGCAGTGCGGCGCTACATGCGCATACGCAGCCAGTTAAACACATAGATTAATTGTTGTGACAGATATGAATAGTGATATGACATTGTTTCGAAAGATGGCTGCTGGTAGAAGTTTATGAGGGCTATTAAACTTCGCATAAGATAACAGGTCATTCGTAGATACGTGAAGAGATTGAATTTGTAATTCATTTTAGTAATTCTTGGAGGAGAGATAGTATTTCTTTCTGTTGTCAATCATGGTATTGTCAGGCGATAGTTTTTATAGACCATGATCATATCGCTGAATGACTGCCTTTTGCTATTTAAGGATATTTCTGGTAACATGAGATATTTCCACTTCAGCTGAACTTCAGCCAACTATTATCTGCTCTGTGCTTCAGCTGAAAGTAGCTCGAAATTGTGTGCTATCTATCTATTACTCACTATTTTACCTTCATAATAAGTAGTTTGTTTACTTTATGTATCTATTTGTGTTATATTGTATGTATATGTTTATGATACTTTATGTAATATGCCATATAGTTATGTATATATTTATTATTGTTATTTTTTCTTGTACTTCTATTTCTTTTTTGTTTCTAAATTCACGAATCTAATTTGGTATTCTATAACTACACCATCATTTATTTTATCACGTTACTGTCCATACCTAGGTTGCCTGGAAGAAATAGCTTTCAGCGATAAGGCCGCTCATTGTACATTGAACTGTTTACTTGCTACCTACTTGTAATACTGTAAATTTATTGGTGTACAATAAAGAGTTATCTATCTATCTATCTAACGTCTCTCCCAAAACTTGAAGACAGGTGTTTTCGTTTCCCTAGCCGAGGGTGTATAATGTATATATGTATAGTTAAGTTAGATGCGTTTTATAATCTGTATTGTAAATAATATCTAAATTAGAAATAGTCTCCCTCTGTTGCTCAAAGGTTTGCTGTGTGAGTAGGCATACTGAGTTAAGCTCGTCTTTATACTTTATTTATCACGGTGTACTAAAAATAACTAAATTCAACTTCTAAAATTGTGCATAACTTTGTTAGTACAGACAGGATAGTACGATGCACCCTTTCCACCTGGCCATTACCTCGAGGTACTCCAGTTATTATGGTAACATTCAGAATTTTCTCCTTTTTACAGAACTGTTTAAACTCATTACTCGTGAAGGCAGTTTCTCTGTCTGTGATTACCCTAACAGTGTTACGAGAATGCTGTTGGTGTATCTACAATGTATCCAGGGTTTCCTTACTGGTGTTACCCTTGGTTGGGAATATCCATGTGACTACCATTTGTAGTGATGCCAAGGAAAGCCTTTTAAAGTTTTATTCAGTTTAGAACTCCTATGAAGTTGCACATCTTTTTTATTTATCTGTTTATTCTATGTCCACATTATCTATGGCCGTCTGTACAAGGCACTAAAGGGTATTGATGTGACATATTCCTGCCACGACGTGTTATATTGTTTAGTCTAAGCAGTATATTTATCGTCTCCCTTTGCACCCATAAATCTGATGATATCACAAATATTACTGCAATGTTTGATACATTATATATATATATATATATATAAATATATATATATATATATAAATATATATATATATTATAAACGTTTCTTTCATCAATCATGCACAAATTCAGCCAAGGTGTCTCTTTAACATATGCGTGTATTTTTTTCTGTAGTCCTAAAACTACTTATAGAAAGGGATTTTTTTATAATAGTAAGGTAAACGTTCGCCCCACCCAGTGGTGTGGTAAGTGATTCCTCCAGATTGGCCAGTGGACCAGATCTTCGGGGCGCAAGCTACCTAACCTAATAGCCGATACATCTGTTTTAATTGACAAAGCTCTAATGGAAGCTTTTCTCTCGATGTTTTTCACTACTCGAGAAGAAAACCTGAACTTAACCTATTCTATCAATCAGCAGCTTGGGCTGTCAACGGTGTGAATTGAAATTTGGAAAGAGAATTTTTAATTTGTCTACTAATAGGGGTGTACAATGTAGGTAATATTAGTTTGAAGTGAAATTTCAAATCGATTCAAATTCGCAACACCCTCTATCCAGACTTTTTGTGCTAACAAATTGTCCGGCGATTTGTCAGCGTCGAATACTTGGGTTCTTGTTGCGCGCGCGCACCTAATATGGCAGCCGCCGCTTGACAGCTACACCCATCCGATTTGGACTCGCGTCGCCATATATAGAACGTTTCTTTTATTGTCTCCATTTGCCGGGTATTTTTATGTGAAATTTTGGCGTGTTTTCTTCATTTTGCAGTATATATTTTTTACCATGGATTTCTCTGTCCAAATTATGGGCTAAATACAAAGATTTTCCTGGGCCACCTGTGACTGCGAAATAATAAACGGTTTCAAGTACTGACAGTGTTTTTTTATCGATAACACGAAAATGACCAAGAACCATACAAGGTGTATGATTCTTAGCCGCATAATAGGGAAAGCGGTCACCGTAACTTATAGTAATTTACAAAAATAGATAATGTCTTGGTTATATCGAAAAAACAGTGTTATATACCTGGAGTACTACTAGTGACTTTCGGCTTCGGGAGCGTGCCCCTTACACCCGGTATAATATTGAAAGCTTAGACTAAAGAATAAGTTATTTTATTAGTCTGAGATTGAAGAATAATAATTTACTTATTTTAAAAAACTAAAAAACACGCTTTTATATAGTTTCGTATTCCTTACAGTAAACCCTTTCATTTGATACCCATATCATGGGGGTGGATTTCAAGCAGCCAGTCCGCCATCTTGGGGAGTCCGCCATATTGGATTTGTAATGACGTTTGTTAGCTAGTCATGTATTGTCATCATAACTCGCGTGTGCAAAATTTCATCCTAATCGAAGAACGAGAAGTGGGTCAAATTAAGATTCCAAGATTTTCTTACATACATAGTTACAAGTGAAGCTAATAAAAGCGTGTTAAAAATCTGAAAAGGATAATGAAAATAGTTCTGAGCGTATGAAATGTACACAACCTACTTTATTCTACAAGAATATAAACAACTTCCAAGACTCCTTTCGATAAAACTTTAAAGGTACTTACGATCGATTTGAAAAACTTCTTTTTTTGAAGTCGGTTAAAAAAGGACTATAATTGAATTACTTTGGAGATGCTGGGGCCAACAGTTCATTAATATCACGGTACTTAAGTTCCCATTAGTCGACATCAAGACCCCATATCGGTCACGGCGGTTGTATGTTCAAAAAAAAGTAGTTAAGTGCGAGTCGCACCTTATTGTAGTGGTGTTTTAATGTGTAATAGGTATGTATTATCTGAGATCACTGCGCAAGAGTGAGATTTGATGATAGAAGAGGAATGTGATGTAATTGAGGTTTGTGGATGAAAAATATTGAAGTATTTTTGGTCGTGGAACGAATGAGTAGGATCTAGTGAGTGAATGACAAATGTGGTATTGCAAATGAGAATGAGCTGATTGATTAGTGATCTAAATTGAGGTCTTGTGAATGAATCTGTTCTCTTTCTTTGAAGCCCTCTGTAAGAGAGGTAGACTCAATAGGTGCTAGCTTGACTTCCTACTGTGTGACATGCGTGTTAATGGTCTTACTACCTACTTCATATACCCAATACCATGCCAAGTGTTGGAGAAAAGCCAGAAGGTGATCCCTGAGCTCGGAGGCAAACTATGTCAGTCTGATTCGAATTTTAACTACCTATAATCCTTTGAATGAATTGTTTATATCGCCCTTAAAGACGGATATAAATTGAAGGAAAATTTGAAAGGATTCAGGTGTGGCTCAATAGCTCAGTTGGAAGAGCATTCCCCCTGTAAGGGAAAGGTCGTGAGTTCAAGTCTCACTTGAGCATTTAATTTTTTCCGATGTTTTTCGTACTTATTAAGATTAAGATTAACAGGAGTTAATCTTGCTCTCATAAGGTTTTTTTATTCGTTTACGGAACCCCATCAATTCTATTAACATTTTTTAAACACATTCATTAGGACCCATTCTCTTCAATTCATTACTATCTATTAATATTGTTATTATTTTTTTGTCAATTCTATACGCTCAGTTAGAATGTATTGTATGAAGGGGATATTGAATTCTCCATTTCAAATATTGTAGGTAGGTATTATTAAAAACGAGATTTTTTTGATAACTTCTGACTTGTGAGGAATCTAAATATGCGAATACATTAAATGTACTAAAAGTCAAAATTCAGTTACCCATTTGCAGCCGAGACGGCGCGTGTGGGGTTTTAGTTGGTTCTAGTTTGACATAACCGTCCAGTTGCGATTTTATATTGAGTATATTATAAACAGCATATATTATAACAGAATCGCGAGTATATTATATTGATTTTATTGATTTGCGAGTGCAAACTGATAACGATATTTATTAACTGTGTAATCCCTGCCTTAAGGTATGATTCTGAAGTCGACCGCATACAACCGCATACGACTGCATACGACCGCATACAGCACATACATTACTTACATTACATGTTAAATTTTGCGGTACAGATAAATAAATAAATATTCCACAACATTCTACACAACGCTATCTAGACCCATGGTAAGCTTAACTAGCTTGTGTTATGGAATCTAGAATGCGGATAAACATACTTACCTACATACTTTTTTTTGTAAATACATACATATTATACATAGAAACACCCAGACCAATGCAAATGGCCATATAAATAAATAAATAAATAATAAATATTTCTCAACATTCTACACAACGCTATCTAGACCCATGGTAAGCTTAACTAGCTTGTGTTATGGAATCTAGAATGCGGATAAACATACTAAGATACTTTTTTTGTACATATTTATTATACATAGAAACACCCAGACCAATGCAAATAACTATAGCCATGCATATAAATATTTGCACTGACCGGGGTTCGAGGCCACGCCTCCTGCGTAGCAGTCGCGTTCACTACCGCCACGCCACAGAGAGGGTACCATTGAGAAGCCGCAATTAATTACACATATCTGTTGAGTGCCTCTGCAGTTGCTGTGGGTTCGGCCGTTATGCTCCCATTCCAGGTTGCCCCCGGCCGGTATGCCCCCATTTTCTTTGTAACAAGACTCTTGAGCAAATACTGTTGAGAACAAAAGTGTTTTTGAATTTAAGCTGTATGCGGTCACTTTCGGAATCAAACCTTTAGCTTTGCCTTACAATCGCAGTTAACATTCCTTATCGTTTCAATTACGTTTGCTCAGAGCACTAACAAAATGGAACTTGTAATCGAATGGCTCCGTACAATAACATGCCGCAATCAGTGGCGGATTCTGTTCACTAATTAGCAGATTGATATAAATGCAACAGATAGGACGGAGATACACTAGATGCAAATAATACGATTGATGTCAAATATTTGAATTAGCCACGATTCTTCCCGAATTTTTTTTGGTTTAAAATAGCGTTTTATCACGCTATAGGTGACAAAATTCGGGGAGAACCGCAAATAACCTAAATATTTGTTTTAATTTATTCCGTAGTTTGAATGGGAAAAGAAAAGTGTTATTTTTGTTACTTTTCTAACAACATTTTTATTTCTCGCCACTTTTTTGTGCCTTAATTTTTTTTTTATATAGGACACGTCAATTTCACTTCACCTCGCCTGATGGTAAGCAAAAGGCAAAGTGTCGGAAAGAGAGTCACCATCGGAAACATGTACCATGTTAACAGTGGTGGCACTCAGCTTGACGGCCTCATTAGATGCCTTTTCACGCCCCGCTTAAAGGACCCGGGACTGTAGCGTATATCCTACTATAATAATATTGCAAATCTCAAAATGCTACAGTTCGGAGTGAAATTTGGAGCAGGGATAGATTATAGCCATATATATTCGCTACTTTTTATTCCTGGAATAGATTCCTATGGGTTACGGGAGCGGGACTGGAATTCCACGCAGGCATCAGTTAGTTCGAAAATAAATTAGTAGAAATAATTGAGTCTTATTCGAGTTTTGCTAACAACTCATTTAAATTTATTTAGATTTTTTCTCTTCTATCAACTCTCCGGGAAACTCTCATGTGTGAAAAGCCCCTCTTAGGTTATCATAGTTTTAACACCAAAAATAAACGCTTACCAAGTACTTATACTAAGTACTTACCCAATGTTTCCACCTCCCAGTGCGCCTCGAAGCTTAGCAACAACGAAAGCCCGTGAATAAACTGCGTCTCCGATGTTAAGATGAACCGATAATATCTGATCACTATCGCTCGCTTAAAGTGCCGACTGCATGCTTAATTGCCATATACTTTACTATTACAAAAGTGATATATCAATTTGAACCTTATTCTTTCAGGCATAGAGTTGATAATTATGATAATAAACTGGATATATTGAAGCAGGGATGGCAGACAATGGTATTGGAATTAGTATTTTAAGATTTAGAAAATAGAGTTGATAATGGAATCAACAGGTTCATAGATTATTTTAATGAATATCAGATATAGGTAATGTATGTAGTAGGTGATGAATATTGTTGTAATATGGAGTTTTATTAATTAGTATGTGTGGTACAGTCAGCGACAAAATTAGCTTGACACATTCCACAGTTACAGTATAGACCACTTTAGTTCGGAAACCTTTCATAAAATCCATACTAATATTATAAATGCGAAAGTAACTCTGTCTGTCTGTCTGTATGTTACCCTTTCACGCCTAAACCACTGAAGCAAGGACATAGGCTATGTTTGGTCGCGATAACCGACATCCACGCGGGCGAAGCCGCGGGCAAAAGCTAGTAATAAATAAATGAATTTATTTTAACCATGTTTTCTGAGAAACACAAAAACACTTTAACTTGAATTGCATCCAAATTTTTTAGCGAAGCTTGTGGTGTGCGAGAGATATGCTTTTGGCAATCTCACCTCCGACATCCAAGGACCCAAGTTGGCGTGCGTTTTAGTCGGTTCGAGTCCGACATAACCACCTCCACCGGCTCTGTGGAGGTGGTATACGTGGGGATTTATCGCACGATAAAAAAAAAAGCGAAGCTTGTGGTCAGTTCTTTTCAACACTACCTAATACTTGGTTTAATTATGACTTTTACAAGAATAATAATGCCATGCTGTCCGAACCTTGAACCCCTTCATGATCCCCCTGCTGTGGATTTCCCAGCAACTAAAAAATGGGTTCTATAGCACGAGTGTGATGCTTCTTGTATTGCTCACGTCCATAGGCCACGATACCTGCTACCCATCAGGTGCGCAGTAAACTTGTCTGCCATCCAAGTGGTATAGAAGAAGAAAGCTTGCGCCAAAGCCTAGTCTGTGGTATGTACTGACTGGCAGATGAGGTCGGCTTGCGCCCATCTTGGTATCCTTTTTATTAATATTTCAAAGCTAAGCATTCTGCAACTTATCTTATCGACTGTACCTTAAGAGAATAAGGTAGAAGTAAAATATTGAATGAAGATGATTATAAATTACTTAGCGTCATACTAATATGTATTTAATTGTTTAATAGATGTTAAAGGCTAGAGATACTGTCTATGAATTGTTTTGAATAATACCGTATTTTACGATGATCCATACTAATATTATAGATGCGAAAGTAACTCTGTCTGTCTGTATGTTACGCTTTCACACCTAAACCACTGAACCGATTTTGATGAAATTTACTATAAGGGTAGATTAGACCTTGAGAAAGGACATAGGCTAAGTTTGGTCGCCTTATCCGACATCCACGCGGGCGGAGCCACAGGCAAAAGCTAGTACTTTATACTAAGTAAACAATCTTCATCTTACCAGAAGCAGTAATATACCAACAACGTATTAAAAGCTTCCCATCCATTTGATCTGTGAACAATAATTTCTTATTGGCACTTGCGAGCTCCTTTTATTTGGCTTATGGAGATCGTTCCGTTTCCTGCGCCGGCGCACATCGACATTATAAATAGCGAGTGTTTCCTGCACAGCCGCGGGGTGTGAAGCTCAAGATTTGTTTTACTCGCGTCGTATATTAATATTATGTAACGGTGTTTGACGCTTTTATGTCCTAGGTGGGGTAGGCAGATAGAACGTTCGGTTTAAGTTTTAACCGACTTCGAAGGAGGATTGATAAGGTTATTTATTGTAACTAAGATAATCAATTTAAGAGTGAATTTGTTTGTTACGCTTTCATGCTATACTTACTCAAATGCACATATGTTGTCAAAGATGCAAGAAGCTACAAATGGTAGGATACATAATGGTATAAGTGGAAAGCACCCGTGGAGGGCCAGACCGTAAGGGATGGCCCTGTCAACCGGGGTGCGAGGGATATTTTGAAGACAACCTCACCTCCGAACTCATCATACCTAACCAGACATAACCTCCCTCCCCGTCTCTGGCAGGAGAGGTGTCCGTGCGGAATTCCATACGAAAAAAAAGGTAGGGAGGGAGGCTGACGTCTTGCCATCTATGTTATGGCTGGTCGTCAAAGTCTACTGGAGTTCCTGGAGACTTCCTCACTAAGGTATACTCTGAGTCTTTTACTTTAGTCGTGAGTTTTAGTTGGTTGGACCAACAAATCATTTCATTGCTAGCCTCATTGAGGAGGAGACCATTAGGTGCTTAAATAGGCTGCTGTCTTTGCCCTATGCCGTAAGGAAAAAGTCATGAAGGAACTTATACTTATTTAACAGTGACCATAGAAAATATACAAGTCTGCAGTTGACCTTATTTACGGTGAAAATTGTTTTGGGCAATAAAATTAGAGCTAAATGTTGAGCACGTGGGATTATTCGATAATGAAAGGAGTCCATAATACTAACTCATGAAGCTGCAGCTGGTCTTATCCCCAAAATCGTTCGGCTAACGCGGAACACGTGGTGAGGTGCACATCAAGGTTCATTGACATAAGGGTGAGTGGTGAACAGAGGTGGTTTGGAAATGTGTATTGGATTATTATCTCTACATATTAATTTTAGGTGTGAAATGATAGTTTTACTATCTATAATGGATTCTGTGCTTCTTTAAGCAATAATACGCGTAAAAATGCACGTATCAGCAAGATCAGAGTAAAAGAAACGGATCTAGATGACATTTGACACAGAAATAAAGGACATTGACAATCTAACATTGAAAATTTTACTATGTAATAAAAAAAAAATCCTATGAAGTGTATTTTTTTAAAATATTTTTTTGGTAAGTAATTTGATCCAAAAATCATTTGCAACTACTTCCATGTCTGGGCAGCGCTTGGTCCAAACCCTGCCAATGTCCTTTGTGTTCTGGAATAGCACAATAAATAGCCTTCTTTTAATCCAGCAAATAATTCCTGTGGGCAGCGTAGCAACAGCTAGTACTTGAAAAATAATAAGAAACCCGAAATGCAACTAACAGTTAAATAAAATAAAACAAATGAATATTTTGTGACATTAGAATGTCGAAGAATAATCTTTTATTTTATGACACGGGCCTATTTAGACGGGTAGCACCCACGGGTCCCATAAAACTCGACCCCTAGCATAAAATTTGTAAATTCGACACCTTTTTAGGTGCCCATTGGTACCTTGGTAGGAGACCAATAAGAATATTAATTAATTTTAAGGTACCCATTCGTCCCCTAGAGTAAATTAAATTTTAATTATTAGATTCGAACCCTAATTAGGTGCCCATAGGTCCCCTCATACACAAACAGCTATATTTTTTACATAAAATCCGTTGATTTAGTACAGTTGTGAACAACAAGTTTAAAGTAACTTTTTTTCATAGTAACCATAGCTTTAACTACATAGCTTGTGGCATCTAGAATGCAGATTAACATAATAAGATTTTTTGTATATAACTCCATATTTTACAAGTGTGGATTGTCCCCTAGTACCAGTAAAGCGCGCCGTAAGATATTTCACTTCACAATTGTATTAGCAACCCAACGGCTGTAATAGACCGATATTACATCCATTTCGAGACAAGTCCAAACAAAATCTAGCATTCATTGCGTTTCCTACGACGACCAATTTGTCTCGACTGGTGAATGGTCTCGACTGCTTGCCGAGCTCGAATATCTCGAATGTCTCGATATACCGCAGCCATTGTTATTGTGCTGGCTCCGTCTTTATGAGGCTTTGTTTTAGCTTTTATTGGCTAGACTAGTATATCTATGTGCTCCGAATGATCCATAGCTTATACGGCCAAATCGAAGGTTTGTTTTAGAATATGAATCGTTTTATTGAAGATTTGTGTGAGTAGTTTATTAATAAGGTAGGGTAACGATTCGGGTGACAATTGTGAGATTGAGACTTTAAACTTCGATGTAAAGCGTCGGTAGCTTAGTGGTTAAGGAGTCGGCCTTACGATCGAGAGGTCCCGGGTTCGAATCCTGGCCATTACACTACCGACGTGAACCCACTCCTAGCACTAGCAATTTAGCTTAGTTGGAGGGGTTAGAGGGAATATTAGTAACTTCGGTTCTAATATTCTTTTAAAAAAAACCTGATTGCAGCTCGAAAAAATTCTATATGAAGGGTTAAGAGAGTATGTACTTCATCGAGAAGTTGCTCGAGCTATTTTTGTTTTAAGTAGTATTAGGTACTAGCAATATTATTGCTAGTGCCTAGTCTTTAAAATAAAAATACATTCGAAATACATCGGGAAAAACATTCTCTTACAGGGGGAATGCTCTTCCAACTGAGCTATTGAGCCACACCTGAATCACTTCAAATTTCCCTTCTCTTTATATCCGTCTTTGAGGGCGATAAAAATACATAGGTACTAATGTTTCTTCCATCATCATCATATGGCGTGCGTTTTAGTCGGTTCGAGTCCGACATAACCACCTCCACCGGCTCTGTGGGGGTGGTATCCGTGGGGATTTATCGCACGATAAAAAAAAAAACTCAGCACTGAGCTCTAGTCACGTTCGAGTTCTTTCCTTCATTGAATTTCTAGCAATATTTTTCACCCCATGATGATTTGATGGTGACAGTTTTGTTTAACTTTCCTTATATACTCGTATGTTGCTTCTTCTTTCCACTCTAATGTAAGTACTGTAGTAGTAGACTTTGTCTAATATAATAAAAATCATACGTATCGATAATTCAGTTTTATAAACGTTGTATTAGAAACATAAAACATTTTTGTATCTGATTCCTGACAGATTGCATGGAATCCACATCTAAACCACTTCTGGCGATCAGCACGCACTCTAGTATATCTAAGAATCTACTCCGATATTATTTCTTAATCTATGGGTTGAATAACGACTGCGCACGCGTCGGTCACGGTGCAACGTACAACGCAGCACGAGCTTCAACGGGGTGGGGACGCGCTTATTGTTCACAATGAAACAGGCAATTAATGATATTTGATTTATAAGTTCTTTCATCGAGTATTTATAGATGGTTGAATGCGGAAATTCACGAGATATTAATTTTGTAGATTCAGAAACAAACAGGAATTTGTTACGCTAAGACAATAGTGATCCATAAGGCCAGTACCTACACCTTTTTTTCGTATGGAAATTCTCACGGATATCCATCTCTAGCTAGTGTTGTTTATATTGGACTCGAACCGACTACAATCGAACGCCGTCTCTGGTTTCTTTGGATGTAAGATGGCCCAATAAGGCAATTCTCCTACTTTCCGACTGTATTAAGATACGTACTCGTACCTAAGTCATATTTTAATATGTCCACAATGTCCATTACGATGTGTTCGGCAGATATACGGGTCGTAATAACCGGAGATATTATCGGGAGCGAAGCGTGAAGATTGCTATCGCTCTGTAGATGGAGCTAGCAGAGAATGATGCAACAAGATCCTTACTGATAAGTACCGTACGAGTTGGGAGCGATCTTTAGTCCTCGCCTTATTTATTAAAAGCATGTACCTATCCTGTATATTCCGAAAGGGATAGGCAGATGTATATTAGAACCATGGGGAAAGAACCTAATCCTATTCTGTAATCTGTGATTAAAACCCATCAAATTTTTTGGTAATGGAGGCCTTATAATTGTAGTTAAACGGACACTTCGTCATTGACTGCGTGTCAATGGTCTCACTACCATGGATTTTTAAGACCGTGGATGAAGTAAGAAGAAGTGGATGAGTAAAAAACGGGATGCGCACCCCGGACTCCCGGAACGAGACCCTCGAATACGACTAACGCGGAGATGATAATGATGTCCTGGGGCCGCTGATTTCCCTCTTTGTAGAAGTGTAATATTATTGAGACAGGAAATGTTTTATCGTACTATAATAAAAAGAAAGTAACTACATTTGCATGTATTGCAATACATTTATTAATTTACATGAATGACTGGACGCTTTTATGTCTTAAAAGGATTACGAGTTGACAACTCTGTTCAAAGAAATGTTAATTTCTATTATTCTTTTCATTTACATAATTAATTTGTTTGGCAGTTGTTTTATTGCAATACTATACTACGCCTAAACAGGAACCCTGTATAGATAAATTTTAATTAGCTTTACCTATCCTACCTTGCTAGTCTGACTGGAAAAGTAAAAGCAATAATCTAGCTAGACTATCATAAGAAAAATTTGAAATTTGATTTGATTTGAATTTGAAGACTGTTGCTCGTATTCTAGAACTCATGTCCTGAACTTCGAATAAATTAAGATTCAGAGCTGAACACCATTCTAGAATATGGCCTAAGAGTTACTTAGTGACCTACAAGAAAATTTTATTTGATACTGTTCCTAATTTTGACCACTTAAATCTACAAACTCTAACTCAAAGCGGAATCTAACATCAGCACAATCTATCCCAAGAATTCAACCACAGTTATCACCGACCCACATACCCTATCCACTACTTACAATAACGGACAACTTCACAGTTACTCCAAAAAAATCTTCCACCAATCCTTTTATAGGAGTTCTGGGTACCCCTTCATTGAGTAACGGGTTGAACGTACAATTAGAGGGATACTGAACGGAGGTAAAAACGCATACGGCTAAGTATAGATAGCGGTTGACTTGAAGGGAATACGAATGATATAGGTTGATCTAGAAGCGATAGGGTTATACCAAACAGGCATGCGGCATGATAGCTACCACAGATTTACAATAGCTAGATTGGGTGAAATTGGCAGCTTCCGTGGATACGCAGGGGATGCGGGTTCTATCCTTGCTTAGCTCAAATATTTGTGTGGAAGAATATATGTCGATTTTAAAGTGTGGATATTTCCGTACCTTCCGTAGTTGGAGCCATAAAAAATCCGACAACTAACTGCAATACTTTGATTTTATTTTTTATAAAGTACACGTCAATTTGAATTCGCCTCGCCTGATGTTAAGCTAAAGGCAAAGTCTCTGAAAGAGGGTCACCATCGTAAACATGTACTATGTTCACAGTGGTACTCAGCTTGAACGGCCTCATCAGACACGCCCCGCTTAAAGGACCCGGGACTGTAGGATATAGGCAAGTAGGGTTCATCTTCTATAGAAGAGAGGCAAAGGGTTGTGGAAGTCCAGTAATTAGTAAGTTTATAGGCTTATACTGTCTTTGAAGATCTATCTATACTTTATCATAAGAATCCTTTTATTAGAGAGCCTTCATTTAAGAGAAGCGATGCAGAAATATATCGCCTCCGAAAATTTTAGATACAATTGCACAAACATTTATTTCTAAAATACAGGTAGTAGGAAATAGATGATTGTTCAACATGGCGTTACCTATTGTGTATGCGTGTGATGGCTAGATAAGCTAACAACATTCCACAATCGTATATCTCTTATCGATTAATACAACTGCTATGTCCTGCGATTCTAAGGAATTCAAATACAAATGGAAACTTTAAGCAATATTAGAATTCAGCTAACCCTACAAGTAAGGATCAAACTGACCACATACCTACCACAGTGTAGTTTTGAAACAATTTTGTAATAGATCATTCATTCATTTCAAATGCATCTACTAAATATGGTTGACTTGAAGACGCATCTCCTTATATGAATATGAGATATATAGATAGTGAATGGCTGCGAAATGCGCTCACGCATGAATGTCACGAAGTGTAACGGTTTTATGAGTTTTGAAATAATTTATAACAGATGTTTTAGTGTTCGTTGATTTATTAGTTGGCTGTTCCAGGTTGGTGTACACTTAGGTTCCGATATTGAGTTATGAATCGACTCTCACAATGACATTAATACTATCATCTAGGATACAAACTGTCCTCAGATATATAAATAGAGATGCAAGACTGAGTGTTGTTCTGGAATATGGGCCTTGTTTCTTTGAAATTAATACTCACAACACATCACATCATTAGAAATTATATTATTCATAAAGCATAGGCGAGAGAAGAATAGATGTGACATAAAAATACCACCTAGAGATTTCATCCTTTTTTCCCTAAAATTTTGTATAATTCTTCTGCAGGGTGTTTACACTGTTTACCACTTTTTTTCACATGTAAAGGCCAGATATATTGTTATATATTTCGTACCTAAATTTCTGTACACATTTACAGAAAAAACTGCCTCCTAAAGATGTCTATTATTTTCTTCCCATAATCCCGTAAATATCCCGGTGAGTGTTATACTACTAATGTCTATTCTTTTTCTTCTGTAGCGTCGAGACCATGTCATGACAATATCTTGTTTGCCCAAAAGTGTGACCCAATGGCAATTCAACGTCAACCCCACCACCCTAACAGTCCATGTCAAAAGTCAGCTGTTTATTAAATCTGTTATATTTAAGAAATCTTCAAGCTCCAGTCCCTTCCAGCGTTTAGCTAGCTCCTAGTTACCCCAGTAGGTCAGCCACGGTTCCTATACGTCGTCTTCGAGCGTACGCTTGAATGCAGTTCATTTTGTGAATCTTGCACAACTCTCTTTAGGGAGAGCGTTAGAAAAAGTAGATACCACTAGCCGACACAACGGTTAACTCTTTATGGCACATGGCGGATCTTATTGCTCAAGGCTCTTCAGATAGATCATTTTTTAAATCACATACAAGTTACTACGTTTTTAAAAGCTACTTTTACGCAAAGATATTTCCTTTTGACTAAGCGCCCTCTTGACGACAATAGGCTCGCTTTCTATTATGTGGAATCGAAAATCATAGTTGACGCAATGTGGGCATTAATACACCCCTGCGTGAGCATATGATTTGATTTTGTTAGGTCAGTATTATACCCGTAAAGGTGCTAATATAATTGGCTAGTTTATTAATTGAAGCGGTAGATGCTTCCCCAATATAATAATAACGTAATCCATACTTAATATTATAAATGCGAAAGTAACTCTGTCTGTCTGTCTGTCTGTATGTTACGCTTTCACGCCTAAACCACTGAACCGATTTAACCTGCCGGTGTAACCTGGTCGAAACGTCAAATCAAAGGTATGTACCTATACCATGATCGCGTTAATTCCCGTTATAATTATTGTATATCGATTTTGATGAAATTTGGTATAGGGGTAGATTAGTCCTTGAGAAAGGACATAGGCTATGTTTTGTCGCGATAACCGACATCCACGCGGGCGGAGCCGCGGGCAAAAGCTAGTAATATTATAAATGCGAAAGTAACTCTGTCTGTCTGTCTGTATGTTACGCTTTCACGCCTGAACCACTGAACCGACTTTGATAAAATTTGGTATAGGGATAAATTATACCATGAGAAAGGACATAGGCTATGTTTGGTCATAACCGACATCCACGCGGGCGGAGCCGCGGGCAAAAGCTACACCATATAAACACGATAACCAATAACTGATGATAGAACTTTCGGTTCAAAGGAAAGAAAAGATAACCTGTACTTGTCGGGCCCGCTATCTTAGATATACCTTAGCCTTATTCACACGACCATTTAACAAGGTATCCCATAAAAGCACCACCCCGTATAACAATATTACAGATAACCCTCCGATGCTGAAGATAATGCCAAAATAATCGCGGAACACTCAAAATCGATTATCTGCGCTTGCGCACCTAAAGGGGTGTACAGTGTACACGGCACAAAAGTGGAATGTGTTGTACAATGTACACACGAGAGCATGTCGCGATTTATGTTGTTTACTGTAAGACAATGGGTTGTTAAGTGAGAATTCGGTATTTTAAAAGGAACTGGTTTTATTTAGTTTTAATATTGGTTAAGGGTGATTTTGCAGTATCCGTGAATGCACTTACCGAAAGACTTGTCGAAAATTTTGCACAGTTGTGGTTTACTTTTTATATGCCTGTATTTCTTCGAGGGGATGGACAGAGATGTAATTGTACCACATGGTACAACACTGGTACTACAAAATGTGTACACACACATTTTCTATGGTCAACCAACTTCTTTTTGTCACTATAAGATTGTTTTCATATCTACCTATTTATAATGATAAACCTAATATTTGAGACCATAATCGAGTAGATTTCGATCGATTCGGTTATTTATTTATTATTATTTATTCTTCCCCATTTTTACCCCCTACAACTTTATAACGGCCCAACCTAATTTCATCAAACATGTCTAAGAACACTCGCACATAAATCACCTTTAATAAAAAAGAACTAATATTGAAATCGCTTTATCCGTTCGGGAGCTATGATGCCACAGACAGACACGTCAAAGATATAATAAGAGTTAAAATTAAGAAATGTTTTTTCGTACCTATATACGTACCAAAAGTTAGTTGTTAGGCGCTGCATTGATAAATTAATCAGTCAAAATCACGGTCAAAGTAATTAATATACATCCACTTCTGATGTAAGTACGCAAGAAAGAGAATATGAACATACATTAAATAGAAATCAGTTTCCAAGATACAGTGACCGTATTTCCGTTATTGAGCAAGAAATCATTAATTGTTTATAGTTTGGCAATGAGTGCATCGCTGACTCAGACTGACATAAATATATCCGTTGGCATTATTAACTTATCTTACATCACCTTCGGGATTACTGAATCGCTTTTTATAGTGCACTAGCTTACCTTTGTGGCGAAGACTTGATCGATGTATCATTGACAGAAGGACGGAGATGACTATATTGAAATCGATGAGGGTGGTTACACCGGAGGATCTCATTACGTCTCTGAGAACGCCATATAGGTAGCAGCACACTAGGAGAACATAATTTGAGGGTCCATCGCCACGATAGAAGAAGTGACTGAATCTGATTGAAATTTGACAGATAAGTATAGTCTGGAATAACTCATAGACTTCGTTTTTATCGGATTTGAACTCCAAATCTAATAGGTACATGATATATTGGAAAGCGTCGGTAGCTTAGTGGTTAAGGAGACGGCCTTACGATCGAGAGGTCCCGGGTTCGATCCTGGCCATTACACTACCGATGTGAACCCACTCCAGCAATTTAGCTTAGTTGGAGGGGTTAGAGGGAATATTAGTAACTTCCGTTCTAATATTCTTTAAAAAAACTCTTATACAAGGTGTAACAGTAATGTGTGGGTAATATTCGGGGGACGAATCACGTGTGATATAAATAAAATATCGACAGAGGTATCAAATTTACTTAATATGTCATAGAAGAATACTTTTATTTTTTATCAATTATGTGTAAACTAGTGGAAATTGCCAATAAACGTAGGTACATTAAAAATAACCAGGGGTGCAGCAACTGTAGCGCGCTGTTACAATTGAGGTGCAACTTTGCAAGGATATTATAATATTGTCTTGCAGTCACAGTACTTAACCCTATTACCATTCGCGCAATACTAGTTTGCCTGTTGTAAATCATATGACAATGGTCTCTTTAGCTTAACGTAGATAAGGCTGTAGATGCTACAGACAGAGCGTCAAGCATAGCGATTACGAGAACACCTTGATAAAAAATGTCACTCAAGTTTGTAATTGTGATATTTTGGAATATATTATTTGGAATATCCATACTAATATTATAAATGCGAAAGTAACTCTGTCTGTCTGTCTGTATGTTACGCTTTCACGCCTAAACCACTGAACCGATTTTGATGAAATTTGGTGTAGGGGTAGATTAGACCATGAAAAAGGACATAGGCTATGTTTGGTCGTGATAACCGACATCCACGCGGGTGGAGCCATGGGCAAAAGCTAGTACTCTATAAAGATAGATTGAAGATAATCGTAATTTATTATTATTTTGTTGCGTTCAAGTTGTTATATCTAGTGTGCATTTCGCCAGGTAAAAGTACTATTTCTTAGGCACAGAAGAATATTTTAGATGAATATTTTAATGTGGATGATACGATGACGTAAAACACGCTGTTTTAAATCCGGTCTATAAAATGCAATTCGCTACTCGCTTCGCTTATGCACATGTCCTAACCACATTAAAATTGTTACTCTCACGACAGTACCAATAACAAATGGTACTTACAATGAGTACCAACTGAGGAACAGTGGCATCTAAGATGCATTTACAGCCTATTAACGCCAACAAGGACATATTTCTTAGACTTATAGCTTCTGTTGGAACCTCAACGCAGTAACTGTGTCTTATATGGTGTATCTAGGAACCAAACACAGCCTATGTCCTTTCTCATGGTCTCTTCTACCCCTGTACCAAATTTCATCAAAATCGGATCAGTGGTTTAGGCGTGAAAGCGTAACATACCGACAAACAGATAGACAGAGTTATTTTCGCATTTATCTTTATTAGTATGGATGCAGGTTTTCTGCGTACCAAAACCTGAAAATGAATTTAACCTCGGGTTTATCCGTGGAATATCTTGGTAGATCCTTTACCACTCGTACAGTAGCAATGAAGACTAAACTGTACTTTACGAAACTACCCTCCCCTGAAAGTAGTGTCAAACTACTTTCTAAATCTGCTGCTAAGGCATTCTATAAATTCAGGCATCTTTTGTTTGTTACCGTCCTCCATATTGCTTTTTTCCCTAATTAGCTGTCTAACTCCTCTAAAATGCCCGTGTGACCTACATCGACCGACACTGTGTTAGCATTTATTCTTGTAACGAAACCGGGACGGCGACCACTGTGCCAATGCTGGAACACGCTTGAGCAATAATTTCTTTCAAATGCATTGACAGCGTTTGAAGTTCTCCAATACCGATATATAGGTCGTGTTTCGATAGTTTTAAATAGCTTTATTTATGGGCTGTCGGAAACCATTGAAATCAGGATTGTTTTGTAATAGGAAGTCGTTTTATTCTGTACAGACTTGGGCAACAGGTTGTTGGTGATAAGATATGGAAATTAGAAGGTTATGTTGCTGAACGTTGAACAGTTTACGGTATGTAGTTCTCGTATCAATTAGGGTAAAATATCTGTTGGTTTAGGCGTTTCACTAACTTAGGTATAATATTATTATTCATAAAAGGATATTTCAATCGAGAAGAAACCCGTTCAATTATGAACACTCTATATTGACGGGAGATATAGAACAAAATATGCTAAGTCCATCGACGCTAGATCATCGATTTGTCTTATCCAATTTGTGATGTTTTGCCCTTGTAATTTAATTACATAATGTGTCTGTTTTCTGTATTTCTGTAGGCAAAAGAAGTATAAGTTAGTAGCAGGTAGATAATTAGATAGATGGAAAACTTTATTGTACACCAACATCGGATTACAAGAGATAATAGTATGGAGTATCTATAGAAACAACAGACCAAAAGATCTTTTTTATCTATTTTCCTCTGTCTCTTAGTTTACTGAAGCGGTAATTGAATTTACATAACTTTTTTACTTCTGAAATAACTTTTATGTGGTTTCAAGATAATTTAAATTTCCCTCAGACAGAGCTAGTGTCATCTCATTAATCTCTAGCATTTGAGTAAATTATTTACTCAAGAGAAGTGAAAATACTTCAGGCATGCTTGAAGACTATAGGGCAAGAGAAATTCTTAGCTCTTATTGATTTAACTGTCGACCAGGTTCTCTAATAAGAAACTGTATTGTGCGATAGCAGGTTAAATTACAATATAAATAATTTGTAAGTATTTGATGCCCTTTTCACAATCTTTTAAGGTATGACGCAACTTGTAATTTTCTTACAAAAAAAATATGTTGTACTCAAAATTGTTAACTTAATATAACCCAAGTATTGTCTTTTAATATAATATGTGTAATGTAATGTGCAGACAAAATTAATTTACAATTTTATATTACTACAGATGAACGAGCTTTTAATTTCATGCACTTGTGAACAGCTTTATGTTAAATTAAGACATTCAAATTACTCTTAACTAAAAAAAATTTGAGACTTTATGCCCAAACATAAATGTCGAGTGACTAATACCATAACGGTAGACCACAAGTTCTTGATACTTTTCTTTGTCCGTCCTTAGCAAACAGCTGATTCATATGCGACTAGTGATTCATACCTCTTTGTCAATGAACTTAATTTATTCACAAGTTTTGACTGACCGGTATGACATCAACATACCTGGCTATTTATATTTTGTGTATGAATGTATGAGACTCTGTGATATATCTCAAATATGGTAATAATTTTGGGGTCTTCGGGGCTTAAGACAATCTAACCAATCACACTGCATGGCATGTAGTAAGGGTAGTATAAGTTAGTATGCGGTAGAATGCAGATAAATATTTCCTTTATAAAATACATGCGAGTATTAAGTTTTGAAATACTCCGACTAATGGAAATACGCGTTTAAATATTTGCACCAAGTATAAATCGACCTCGCGAACTCTGACGTAGCAATCAAAGGCTATGCCGCGAAACCACACAGGGCGTCAGAAAATATACCTATTGTAATATATTCAATGAAAAATTTAAGTTTATGAATTTATGAGAAAAAGCTTCTGTTTAAAAATGTAAATTTAGTTATTTTCTTTATTATTAAGTCATTTGAAAGCTTATACGGACCACGATGACATGAGAAGTCATGTTCTTTTCTGCGCTAATAGCCTGACTCGATGAGAAAATTACTACTCTCACTTAATATCGTGTTTAAGTGGCATTATGCTACATTTTGTAAGGTTTTGAGATTGCCGGGGTTCCTACATTTTTTATCATTTTCCTATCCACCTTTTACCTCTGTAGTAGTATCACCGGAATATTATGGTTACCTAAAGTTTACCATAATGGAGATCGTCTATTATATTTATTTTGTTTTCAATATTACGATCTGTTCCTAACTCGTCTGTGTCGTCTGGGATGAACCTGGCGTCTTTTGTATGCGGTAATAAGCCTAGTGATTTATTTACATACCATTATCTTCGAAGCACGACAAAACACTGAATATTTAGATAACTTTCGTATACAGGGTGTTAGAGAGACGTTACTAACGATTAAAAATGCCCAAATTTCACAAGTTGTGATTTGCATCTCCAGAAATAACTTAATCCCTCTAGAGGTCGCTTGAGGTGAGGTTATAACATACCGGGCATTCTCGATCAAAGTTTTTAAGATCTTTGGATGTTTCTCGCGCTGGTCACTTCGTTAGTGAGTCACGGGCTGTGATTTTATCGTTCAAGACATATTTCATTGAGTCAAATTAAACACGAAAGAACGCATTAAAAACGAGACGTCAGATTGGAATTATGTTAATGTAGTAATTGTCAGATTTTGGCGGCTGTCGCGTCCGTATTTGTTTATTTATAACCTCGGTATATGGAACCGAAGACAGCATTACCCTCGAAGTAGCATTGGTTTCATGCAGTTTATACCTATGTAAATTAGTTTAATAGGAATAAAGAATTATGTATTTATGTTACTAAGTATAGGTAAAATTAAAGGTTGAGTTTTGTTACTATTTTGTTTGGTTTATTTTTAATTTAGTAATAATTTAATTCTTATAAATAAATTGCCCACCGAACACGGTGAAACATGCTGTACTTTTTGTAACACTGCCTTATATCTATTGTAAAACCATGTTTCTCGCAAATAAAGATTTATTATTATGAATGTGGCATGCAGTTTATGAGTTAAGTAGTAACAGAGGACAACTGTGAAAGTAAATGTTAGTAACCAATTGCATTGCAAATTATGCTTTTTCTAATCATAGTAATCGCAAAGTTTGCACTTTGCAATCGCTTTGGCTGTCGACTTTGTGTGATTGCCGTCTGATCTAGTAATCCTGCTGCGCCAGAGCCTCGTAAGTACATTTTTAAAAAAGGTGCACCGACTTGCAGATGAATTTGGCTTTGGCCATAAGGGTCTTGGTTCAAACCACGTTGCGAATTATGCTGAATATTTTTAACTGTGACACAGGCGATAATTGTATTCCTTCGATTTTTTCAACATGCTGTATTTTTTAAGTAAACAGTTTATTCATCTGTTTGAGTAGGTAGTTGTAAGTCACGTCTTGTTGAGTGAGTAGCGACTGTTACATGAGTAACACGGTGACGATATGTCCTTGTCATACTCTCAGGGTGACCTTTCAGATTATTTAACATGGCCATTATGTATTTACGATGTGATTACTATTCTTAGATTAGCGGCTTTTTACTTCGATTTGTAGAATTGTAAAAATGAAGGCTATTTAGAGATGCAAAGCAAAAGTTTCAACCAAGCGTTGCCAAAACTGACTGATACTCTCACAAAATTAACTTTGCCCTTACAAAAATAAGGTGTGCAGAAAAACACGGAAAAAATGCCTTTTATTCTTATTTTTTCTTACACTATATCGAATACTTAGATTTATTTTGCACCGCCACGCCAGTATTCATCATCTCTTCATCAGTTCTTTAAAATTTATTGATTCCCATTCGCGCTGCCCACATGAAATTATATATATAAAGTAGCCTATTCAGGTTATAAATTATATCTGTGCCAAATATCATCCAGTTTCGTGGAGCGGTTTTGGTGTGGTTAAATAATAAATATAATCTCCACTCATCCGTCTATCTTTTTCATTTATAAGTACATAGATTGAGCACATTGGGACACAAAAAAGTGTTGCTTTTTTATGTACCATCTCACCTCTCATTCGGTTGTTTAGTGTAACGATTGAACTTCAATCAGCTTCAATCGGTACACTAAAGAACCAAATAAAGCCACGTGTGAACGTTGCATCAGTTTACGCAACGAGGGTCATTAAAAACCCAATGTTTGTCGACAATTTACGACTTCGATCGATAGGCCATAAAACGTGTGTAGTGGCTATCACTGACCTCAACGAGACCTATTTGACGTCAACGAGATGCATTCAAAGCTAATTTTGATAGCCTCGGAATATGACATGGAACTATTGTTCGGTTACGGTGTCAGTTTTGAATTTTGAACGAAGTTTGACGTCATTTCATTTTAAAATTTTGGTGAAGTTAAGTATTACAAAAATGAAGTTAAAATCTCTTGCGGGTTACGAAACTTGGTTACGAAAACGACAATTTGATTCTTTTTTCGTAGCTGGTTATCTAAGCTACAACAAAAAACCATGTTCCTGGTTATGAAAGATCAGTTACGAAAGTGGATGAAAGGAAATTAAATGGGTAGTTATAGCAGTTACAGACATTTTACTACTCTATTAATGACCCATAATCTAATGCAACACTAGAATTTTTCCATTCATAGATTACGAATGTTACGATATCCGCTTACCCTACAATGGAATGCGTGCATATTTGCAGTTACGAACGAAGGATTTCGTCTTCCTATAATTCTCTATTTTGCCATTTGATGCGACTCTCCTATTAAGTGAGAACTCAAAACAGCCCCCTCCTGTAAATGAAGTCGGTTAAAAATATAGCAAAAGGAATGTTTGTCTCACCAGACTAGCTTCTTTAAGTGTGTGTTTAAAAAAAAGATGTTTACTTTAATTCGTCTCGCCTAAAATTCTCGACTTAGATTATAATCAGCATCGCACGGCAGTTTCCGCCAGATGGTAATGTGTGTCCATAATTTCTTTATTAACACCCGCGCACGCGCAAGCAACTGTTTTCTTTCCATTTTTAAACGGCAGGGCTGTCACAAATTATTTAGATATGTATCGCTTCGATATTCATTTACAAATTTAAATTAATGTCTACCCTATCCTATTATGGTACGGTTAACAGAAAAATAACTTTAAAACTTTTGTGCAACTGTGAAATCGGTTGGAGAACGATAAAAAATTGCTAGTCTAAAATATCACTTATTCTCCTTCAGAATAAAAGCTATCAATATGGTTCAACGGCATCAACATTAACAAGAACAATAGACTGACAGAGTTACTTCCGCCTTTATAATATTAGTATGGAAGTTAATATTTTCCGTTTTGGCAACCCTATATCAACAGGATTACAGCCGCATTGACGCATGTTATTACAGTGTTATAGTTAAAATTAACTGCCGAATGGTATTTCAAGTTCATAATATATGTATGTATACAGAAACCGAAATTCTTATTTTAGGATGAAATATGATTTGGTATCTTAGCGTCATACATCTTCACAGAAATCGTAGGTCAATGTTTGGTTATGTTTATAAATAAATATGTCAGAATTAAAGCATGTTTTAAAACATCCATATTTATAGATAAACCAGTGTGAACTAAATGTAATGTCGGGTACGGACCAACTGACTAAAACCGAATGGACGCAAACATGTAGATTGTAAAATGTTAATTATAGTTGTAAAAAATCTCGGCGATTTTCGACGTAGTGGCACTATTTTGTACTTCTGAGGAGCTCTTTCTATTAATCCTACTATCTCCTATTCTATCCTAAACAACACGTGAAGGAAAGGAAACTAATCAATTTAAGTTTAGTATTTTGCTAGCAATCGTTTCGTTTTACCTGGCATGCACATAGTACCAGCATTCTTTTTCTTAATTTTTTTTGAAACTTACAAAACCAATTCATGAAACCTGCCTATTTATGCATGAAATAACAGCTAAGTACCTAATTTATTTTATTCTTTATCTACAGGCTTGTGCTCCTCGCTACGTCTCCTTCGTCTCAGCCAAACTGAACCAGAGAGATCCCGTGGGCTCCTGCTTCGTAGCCACCTCTCCAGATCTCAACGAAGTTAGAGAATTCTCTCCTTGCCGAATTTGTAAGTATCCTTCACAAACACACAGTTAGAAGGGCAAATTATAGCATGCTTGCATGTCTACGACCAAAAAGAAAACTGATTTATTTGTGTCCAAATATTTTACTCAACTGATATCAATCAGTATAATTTACAAGTATACACAAATACTATGTAATTTCATTGTGTGGTTTTTGTTTACATTTGAAACTATTTATTAAAATTAAACTTTGGATATTGACGTGTAAAAGGGCGCCAATATATAGCCATCATGGCGTACACAATGGCGGTTACGAAAGCGCGCGAAAACCGACTCACTTCCGCCGGTAATGGCGGCGAGCGAGAATTAGCGTGACGAAGCTGACGAGCCTCTGGCACTAAACATGATTTACGATAGCACTTTTGTGTAAAACGATAAAAAGTTTCACGTTTCAAAAATATCATTGTATATTTTTGATAGTGTTTCGAAATATGATACTTCAATTTTTATTTGCGATCTCCAACGCAGTACTTAAAGTACTCGTATCTAATCAAACTAGCTATATTGCACAGTCTAATAAAATTGTTTGAAAATAAAGGGCTATAATTGTTCTTAAACTATTATGATAACTTTTACAGACAAAACATTTACTTTTGTTTGTAGTAATCATAAAAAATGTATTCGAAAAACTTTTATAGCAGCAATAATAATCACTGTAAACTTATTATTATATATATTTATTTTATAGTAATTGCAATATCGTAATTTATATTTATTCTAATCGCATTATAGAAAACTTTACTTAATTAATACATTATTTTTTAGGTAATTTTACTGATGTAACTATTTTTTCGAAGGCTAAGAAATTACCTGTCTTGATAATAAAGGAAGTTAAAACACAAAATGCACTGACACAGTACACACAGACACAGAACTATTTTGTGAATAACACTAAGAATTGTCCCATATCTACCACATTGACATAACATATAAATGGCATTAAATCTGCCATTAAATCAGATTTACTCATATAATATTTATAATCCCTTCTTACACTACTGCACGTATGAAATGTGTATTCACGCTAATAAACATAATGTGTATTACACACATGCTAATATTACAAAAACACACTTAACTAAGTTTGTCTGTGTGTTACTTGTATCGACTAAACCTCTGAACCTGTCAAGTTTCACCACAATTGTTGAAACTCGACTTTAACACTCGTTTTTTAACCGTCCTTCCGTCGACTCGTAGCAAAAGTTGTATTATATGTATATTATTTTATTAATAATTTATTATATACAGATGATTATAACTATGTATGCTTTGTTTAGGGCATCGTTCAGTGGACGAGGGTGAGTATGTCCCGAGGTAAAGTTTGATGTCTAAATGTGTATGCACTTGTCATCAGAAAGTAGTCATTCACACACATCATTATTAATAAATGAGAATATAGATCCATCTCATACATTCAAAAATATTATCAAAAAGAAACAAAAAAATTTAGGAATGTAAGATTAAAAAAAATAACGAAATTCTAAAATATTTAAAAATATCAACAACATCTTTTAAATTTGGAACACCATTTTTATCATTCTACTTTTAAACTTATTAAGTATGAGACTTATTAATACAAATTGGCCATTTCCCCCTGAATTGAGCGGTGTTTTTAATAGTCATTAAAGAGTTCCCACTACCATCAATCCGATTCCATCGTTGTATTTGGTCGATGGTGTCAAATATATCCTTTGGATGATACATTCTATTTGATTTCGACTTCCAATATTTACATCCACATTGTTACAGGTGAAACTAATAAACCGTATTAAAATATAGGGTGTGTCTAAATTAACAAATGAAGTATGTGTAATTTCAATTAAAATATCTCTTTTGCATTCGTCTTCAATTTTAACTGTTAAGTACATTACATTTGCTCGAACTATTTTCATGAATTTAATAAGAATTTTACCCTTAATTTTTAGGCCATTAATAGTAAATAATAACGTATTTGCATGCAGTGCCCTGCGTGTATGTCCTATCGATATAACAGCTAATACATATTATTATAAAATGTATCTGTCCAATTATATAAATTTATATTTATTTACAAGAAATACAAGAACACACATAATGCACAGTTAAATGTGGTACAAAGGGTCTGGATATAGAGTTTTACCAGCGACCATACAGCGAATTGGGCTGTACAATCGTTGAGTTTTACAGAGTAACTATGATATATCAGTCTCCTGTCAATAACAGGCTGCTAAGAATAAAACCTTATTTAGTTACAAACAAAGCCACATAGTTAAAGCCAATACAACATTAAAGTCAAACTCGCAAAAGAGCTAGACAGGCAGTTTATCCTCACATATTACGACCGGAAACGGTGCACACCATGCGGTCTGAAAGGAACTTTATCCAATGCACTATCAAGCTAAGGAATGAACTCCCTGCTGTGATTTTTCCAAGCGATTACAATATGAGTTCTTCATGAAGGACATTAGAATGTTACTACAGGTTCGGCAGCATAAATGTGATGCTCTTGGTGTTCCATACGTCCATAGGCCACTTTGCACCAGGTTGGCAGGACGTGGCAGGGTGTACATACTACAGTAAAACATTGTTATGAAGGCAATGAGTTTTCAATACAGATTAGAGTATTGAAATACGTAACGACTTGCTAATATAAACACTAGCAAATTGATATAAAGATTGAGAAGTATTGTCATCACTACAAGTTCTATCAATGATTTAAAAGCATTGGTAGCTAAGACGTGTATGCTCTTTTTTAAAAGGGAGCTGTGAAAAAAAATTATAGTTTCAATTATTGGTAGTTTGGAGGTATCATATCATTAATTGTATGTGCAAACTTTTACAGAACTTTCTTAGACAACTTTTGACCTCAGCGGATAAAGTCTAGTACATGAGATTAATTTCAAATGATGCTTAATTTTTTTTTTTAAGTTTTAAATATCGAAAAACCTCGCTTGTTTATACTTTAATTGAATATATGTATATCCAATCCGCCTAGGTCAGATTTTAATTCGTTTAATTGTTATTAGTATCTCTGCAATAGATTTACTGTATGTAAGCACCCTGTACATAATATACTGTTGTGCAAAACCGTTTCGTTGCAACATGCATTATTTATTGTTGTTATTTGTTGATTGTTAATGAGTTTGTTTTTAATTCCACAGCGAGTCATGGGCAACGCAAGACTGGCATGTGCCAGGCAGGTTTCTCAGGAGCTATCTCGAAGGTAAGACATTTTTATACTACATTTGTTTTCACACTGTCTTGGCGTAGCCTTCGTTCTATTTATCTATTGGTCGTCGAGTGTCAAATAAGTATTTTACTACAAAAAACCACTACGACTAATTAGGTCGAGTTTGTAAAAAAATTAGGCATGATAGTTTATAAATGAGTTAGCCTAAGCACTATGAGTCACAAAAATACTTCAAAAAAATTAAATTAAGGAAGGATTATAGTTAATTGGGAGTTATGGGACAATTTTATTTGCTATGCCTTATAAAATATAGCCTTTATCAAATCAAGATGCAATGACAATTAAAAATGTCTTTATATTTTTTTTTGGTGACGATACGTATTTTAAAACGTGTGTTATCTGCTACACCCTGTTTAATACTAAACAGTTAACGGGACTGTCATTACAACACTAATTCTCTGTGTTGCAAGACAAAAAAATAATGACGGTTTATTATCTTTTTGACACACCAATTACGTTCCGTTTCCAGTGAAATTCGATTCTTTTTCCCGTGGTTGATTGTTGCCGACATTGAAAATTGTCGTTGTAAAATTAATTTTGTTAATTGAACGTATTAAAATGCAGTTATGCTGAACTTAGTACATATTAGTTATATTAGTTACGGTGTGCCCGTTGAGAGGTGGTTACTTTTCAATAAATTAGTATTACCATGGTAAATTTTATTTACATTTTAATATGATTAAATCCTTGTGCTTTTTAATGCCATTATATTTTGTAATTTATTAGTAATACCCACTAATAAATTACAAAATATAGTGGCATTAAATTCGCCTTTGTGCTAAAAGTTGAAATGAAAAAATGGAATTAAATAATATATCTGCCTAAGTAGGTACACAAAGCAGATTGGTACCTACACTGAAGCTGAAATAAATTCTACTTATGATTAACTAGAAATACAATTATTTAAAATAATATTGTAGGTAGTGGATTTTAAATCTCAGATTCGTATGGTAAATGTAGCCACTATAGAACTCTAAAATTATTTAGATTTCTGTGGTAAAAATAAAGACCACTTCAACTTTTGTGTAAAACGTGATTTTACCATCGTGGGAATAGAATTATTTTTGCCCATAGAGGAATTATCATCGTGATCGCATCGGGGAGCGCTCGCGCACGTGAGCCGCATGCGCGCGCGCAGACTCCAGGCTTATGAATTATTTAACTTTTATTGTTTCAAGCAAAAAATAAAACAAGTAACATTTCTATTTTGAGAATAGTAGTGAATTTTATTGCTGTTTTATCATGCCTCTATATTTGGGATACAATTGAGTTTTACCGCTAAATTCTGACAGAACAATTCTTTACGCTCTTGGTATGGCAACTTTATTTGTTAGGCTCTTACGGCTATGGCTATAACCGATATCAGCTGCTGTAATAAAATAAATAACTTGATTTCTATGGTTTTCAAATTATTAAATTTTGATATAGGTGATACTACACTTAAACGTAAAAAAAATATGTGAAAGATGTAGGTATACCAGTTTTGTAGCAAGTGGAACAATATAGTCTTTCCCTATTCGACGGCAAAGAGGTGTGTATAAATGTATGTAGAAAGAAAATTTGAATGCAACCCAACTTTTTGTTACTAGGTAACTATGCTTGATTAAAATAATACAAGCATGTTTCTTTCAATCAAACGCAAGAAGACACTCTAAATTACGTAACGCATTGAATTAAAAATATAACTACTGTAAAATTTTATTGGACATTAAATCAAACAGACGCAATCTTCAGCGGTAATCATTTCAAAACGAAATTTAATCGATTAAATTCGAAACAGAACACACAAACGATTAATTACCGTTATCTAGAAAATAACAATAAACATGACAAGCAATGGCTACCCGACGCCTTTGCCTCACATTAAAAAAAAGTGACAAATGTCATCATGGCGGCTTTATGGGACTTTTTTAAATGTTGCATGTTGTATAAAAAAGATTCGGTGTGCTGTCACGTGCCGGATAAAAGGCAGGTGTTTTATTTTTGGTGTTACCTTTCCATAATATATTGACTTGTAGATGATACGTGACTTAAAATGTACAAGAGCTTCAATATTTAATGGTATGTTGAGTTACAAGAATAGCTATCTATGTCTACTACATTTACTTATTATTGTAAATCTATTCGAGTGTGTGGGCCTAAGAACATATTAAGTGCTAACTGGTAAAGCTGCTGAATAAGCTGCTGGCGCAGGTTTGCCTCTCGGACTTGGAAGGTCAGAGAGAAGTCGCTGCCGTGAAAACAACATATAGGTACCAAATTAAAGAAAAGTGTAGGAGAGTGGACCGCAGGTTCCAAAATTCTTGCTTCGGATGCAACTGGAACGTTTGCACTGGTACATTAGATAATGACTGAAACATTGAATGTTAAAAGATTTGTTATAGATTGAATAACATTTTGCTTTGTTTCATTGAACAATCTTATCTTATCTTATCTAAAAACCACGACTCTCCAAAAATATATCGCCCTTCCCGGCGAATAAAATGGTAATCGCAAATTCCAAATTTTACAGGAGAAGCAAATAACTGTTTTTTGCTTATATCTCAGTGCAGGTAGATTGTATGGCAATAATTTATATGTCAAAAGAAAGCTAATTTTTGTGCAGACTAGTTTCTATGTTAATTTTATTTCATTAGGCTATTGGAATAAAGTAATTTAAGAAAAACATTTTACCGAAAATGTAGATAAAAATTATAGTACACAATGTATCATTACCATATTATTCGCGTGTTATTCCCATTGCTGCCGTGGTCAGTAATAATACATTACAGTATTGTTCATGTAAATATGGAGCTAAAAATGTTTACGGTAAATGAACATTACCATATTATTCGGAGAAATGCATGTGATAGTGTCTACGGTAATATTACTTTGCAAAACTATTCATCAATATATTGTGTCAACTGATTATTTGTAATATTATATTGCAAATATAATATTTGATCAAACAATACAGTAATAATTAGTTAAATTACATAATATTGCGGGAATGAAGAGAGCTACCACAGTCAGGTTGCAGTATATTTATTACTACTCAATGATTTAATAAAGCAATGTCTTACAAACTAAATAACAGGCTTATATACTGATTTATCCACCATTGGTGGAGTGGGAGCGATGCTTGTGGTCACGTCCTATCTTCTCACTGACTTGAAGAAGGCATGGGGAGCTGTGAGAAAACTCACAGATGACCCACCAGCCGCTGCCAACCCTGGTCGAGTGACGTCAAACCAAGCGGCCCACCAACTCCTCCTAAACGGGAAGACACAACACCTAAGACCCATTAAGTTCGACAGTCATCTCACCAACCAACCAAATTGGCCAGCCCTTTTCACTGCAGGAAATCATAGACACCATAAAATACTAAAAACGAGTAAGGCAGCAGGCGTAGACGATATCACTGTCGACCAAATAAAACATTTTGGGCCCAGAGTAGTGTCCTGGCTTCTTGATCTCTTTAACAACTGCCTAAAATCCTCCAGAATTCCAAAACTGTGGCGAAGAACATAATTAAAAGCGCTCCTCAAGCCTGCCAAGAGCCCCAACGACCCTAAAACCTACCGCCCCATTTCTCTACTCTGCCACACCTTCAAGATATTCAAAAGAATGTTGCTGAACCGTCTAACACCAATACTGGAGGCTAATCTCATTGCCGAACAGGCTGGATTTAGACCCGATAAATCGTGCACCAACCAATAACCCTGAACACAAAACACTATCTATACGCGGACGACCTGGCGCTTACTGGTCAAACAAAAAATTTCGAAGAGGCTGAATTAAGACTGGGTGCAGCTTTGGAAAGCCCAGACCAGTGCCGCAAAGAGAATGTACTAATAACCATATAATGGACTAATAAACTAAAAATGGGAGGTAAACCAACTCCTTAACATCTCGTGGCGAGGGGTCGAGATTGCTCGATCTCTGCCCAAAGCCACGTTACCTCGGCGTTACTCTCAACCGAGCTCTCGCCTATAAAACCCACTGCCGAAACACCAAACAAAAAGTGGCGAGCAGGCAAAATTTGATGCAAAGGTTAACATCCACGTCTTGGACATGTTGTCAGGACAACCGGCCTCGCTCTCTCTTTCTCAGCGGGTGAGTTCGCGTATCCAGTATGGCACCGCTCTGCGCATGCTAAGGAGGTTGATACTGCCCTAAACGACACATGCCGCATTATAACGGGCTGCCTTAAGCCTACTCCCCTGAACAGACTGTATCCACTAGCTGGTACCACTCCACCAAGCTTACGACGGCACGTTGCTTGCGAGGTTGAGAAGAGAAGTAGACTGTAAATATAGCTGCGTATGGCATTTTTGCTGACTGCTTCTTAACGAGAGAGATGTCTTCTTCTTTCGTTAACCGTGTGTGCAGTTGCTATATGTGCCGACACGCTGCTGTGGTCGTAGGATCCAGGCTACGCGGTCGCTGCAATTAGTGGTACCCCTGTTGTGGCCGTGTATGCTGGCTGGTCACTTTGGTCTCGATGGCTTTTTGAAGATTCAGCAGTCTTATCTCTCTTTGGAGCGCGCCAATGCCAGTTGTGGGCAGTTCCATTTCGCCGGAACTGGGTGCCGCTAATTTGCGGAGTACTTTTCTTCAGTAGTCATCGTAATTTCAAGACTAACCGCTGGTCCCTTAGATGCGGGCCGCGTGCGGTGCTTCTTTGACGTTAACATTGTTGACGATTGCTATGACGGCGTGTGCTGCGTCGACATTTTCTGCTATTGCGCTAAGTTGCATATAGTTCCGTCTGCATTTTTGCTAACTTGCCATTATGTAGGTTGTTGCGTTGCGTCATCGTTTGACTTTTTTTTGTTTCCGTAGTTTCGAAAATGTGAGATTATTGCAATTATGTTCTTTCTTCGAAGAGACTCGGCCACTGATGACTTTTAGTCGAATGCGTGCATCAGTGGCTACGATCCGTATTTTCGTAATCATAGATTCTTCTACTATTCTTATTCTTCTTCTTCTTGAAGATGAAGTGTTCGATTTGCCTTTTTTGTACCTAGTCTCTCAATCGTATGTCGATCTTTGGAGAGTTTTTGTGAGGCGATGATTGTCGGGATGGTGATTGCATTTGTCGCGCATTGTGTCGCGGAGCCGGTCGAGACTGTGGTAGCCGTACCGAAATTATTTTCGTTGATACCACATAATTTCTTGGTTCTTCTGGCTGATTCAATAGGCTCATATCGCTGAGCCTGGTGCTTCTTGAGATCTCGCATTGACAATTAGTCCATATATTTGGTCTGGAGTATAAAGGACTTTATTTTTTAAAGCTCTTTCTATGCATGAATGCATGCTATCGCCTTCGTTTTGGCTATGTCTAGTATCGAAGAACCTATGTATTATAGTTTGCATATCATGGGTTTTTATTGCATGGAGGTATAAAGCAAAAATATACCGATTTTTACTTTGCCCTGAACACCCATCTGAATAGAAAGACCAATTCCTGATACTCCAATTTTTTTCTACCTTATATAGTATTCCTTTTTTTACTATACCTTTCATAAATAAGGAAACAAAATATGTGAGCGCTTTTGCTCTGCTAATACTACCGAAAATAGTAGTGTGTTATTGCATTGCGTTCCAACATAATTGCAATCTTTCAATGTAAAACCCGTTACTTTTAGAATTTTATCTATATAATACGGTAAGAAACATTACCGTTTTTATTAAAATCTGTAATTTATTGTAAAAATGCATTACCGAAACTAACGGAAAAGAATAACTTTGCATTATCGTTTACGGTTTTATTCGTGTTCAAATTGTATTTCTAATTTAACTGAACAAAAGTGTTATGTTCATTATGGACCTATGGGAATTATTGTATTTTCAAAAATATCCACTGAAAAATTACAAAAAAAATTTACAATGTGTATTCGATGCTCTAAGAACCGAAAATGCAATAAAACCTAAACTGTGGTAATAGCACAATACCATATTATTCGCCGGGGAGGGCGATATAACATTATTTTAGCAAATTATGTGAAATATGATTCCATTAGTAGCTAAAATGTTTCTAATTAGGTACGTAATTGAGTTCATTATTTTGTAATAATCTAATAAGTAGAAAAATCCTTTATCATTGTCAAAAACCCTTGCAACTAATTTATCATCGCCTTCATCGTGCAACAAGATTCCATCTGATTCCAAGAAAACATACCTGCTACAGATGGAATCTAAGTATCCTGGCGTGGACATGAAACGTGATGTTTTTGCCAAACACTCCTTTATCAAGCATGCTTGTTTTTTTATACTTCTCGGAGCGGATTTCATCAAAGATAGGAACTGCGATCATGTGACAGTCGTTTACGGAAAATATTAAAATTTAGCCAAATCCAGTTAGACTGAAAAAAGCGGACCCTGAACTTTGCGGTGAAAGCTTCAGACGCGGTCGGGATTAACGCTAAAATGAAGAACTGCGATGAAGTCGAAATAAACTAGGTTATTACTTTTTACTAAAGGGCTTTCATTTTATTTTATTTTGCGTGGAAATTTCCACAAATACCCGCCAAAAAAAATTTTGTAAATTCAGTCAACGGTAGTCAACGGTATTGTCTTAACACAATTTTACATTGTAATTGACAGTAGATAGTTTTTGACATTTGGTATATTGAGTCTAGATCAAGACTAAACTTTGAAAATTGGCTGTCAGTACTCCTCTTTTTTATACAGGACACGTCAATGTGACTTCACCTCGCCTGATGTTAAGCTAAAGGCAAAGACTCGGAAAGAGGTCACCATCGTAAACATGTACCATGTTAACAGTGGTGGCACTCAGCTTGACGGCCTCATTAGATGCCTTTTCACGCCCGCTTAAAGGACCCGGGACTGTAGGAAGAAGGAAACACGTGAGCTGGCAGGGAGTTCCAGGTCTTAGTGGTGTGGCATTAGAATGAGTCACTGAAACGCTTAGTTCTAGCAGGTATACTCTGCACCGTATATGGATGGCATCTTAGCCCTGCAAGTGTCGTCCTGTGAAGGAAAGGAGAGGGTGGGACTAATTGGAAGAGCTTATCAGAACATTCACCATGGTAGGGACAGCTCCCTCTTTAGTCCCGGATCTGAGACATAATTTTGGTGCTAAAAAGCTTATCTAACATACATTACAGGTCAGTGCTTTATCCTCACAATTTTGCATTCAAGTGAGGCGCTAAAACTAGTACAGTACTTAATCGTTTTAGTACATCTTGACAATAATAGTATGTAAGTAACGAGGCTGAGGTACCGCTAGGCAAGTTGCCGTAAAGTATGTACTACTTACAAACCATTGTAAAAATCCTTGGAGATTTATTACCTCGTGTTATCAGCTCCATCGGTACACTGCAATGGTATAACCGCCATCGCGTGTGGGCCACATTACCTACTGTGAAGATTGTGAAGATTTAATTAATAATACGTTAATATGACTGCACTCGCCTGATTGTAAGCTAAAGGGAAGCTGTCGGGTGTGCCATAATACTGTGAAGCTGAAGTACATGAGGAAATACTACGTTAGAGCTTTATCCGTAATCAGCCGGCTTTCTGGGGTTTCGGTCCCTTATACACCTTATAAGGGTAAGTCTCAGCTATGAGTGAAGTGACAGAGAGTTAGTGAGAGAATAATGCAACAAAGGGTGTTTCTATGTATAATTTATGTATTTACAAAAAAGTACCTAAATAGGTTTATCCGTATTCTAGATTCCATAACACAAGCTAGTTAAGCTTACCATGGGTCTAGATAGCGTTGTGTAGTGTTGTGTTGTGGAAATGTAAAGATTCCATCGGCATCGTTCCTAGGCATTTACTTATTCTAAATTATTCATACGCTTCCTAAACGGCATCACACTAGTGAAGTGTCGCAATAAGTTCTTCTAAATATTTCATCGTATCCATAACTGGCATCCCGACAACCTCAATTTTATTGAACTGTCCATCTTTAGCCAATAAATGTGTATATGTCCACGCCATGCAAGGTGCGATCCTCAGCCCATTGCTATTCATTACTACAGAGTGTTGAATTCTAATGCGATTGATGCGCTTGTCGTTTTGAGTAATCTATGTAAGGAGTAAGGACATCAATAAAAAAAGTTGGTGTCAAAGTGTTTTAGTAGGTAACAAACATTTTGTTTGATGGTAGACATATTATGAATGAAAACCTATAAATAAATATGGAGGAAAATAAATACAATCATGTAAATTAGTATCACAGTGACGAATTATTCAGTGTTATCTAGAGATGGTACTGAGTAGAATGTCTTATAGATCATCATCATCTTTTGCATCTTAGATTTTCACTACTAAGGTCGTTCCGCTTACTCTTTTTTTTCATTATTCAATTTTGCTCACCTTAGCTTTTATGAGGTAACTGCCGACTGATCTCCCATTCACGTAAGGAAATTCTTAGCCAGAGCCTTGTTCATTGTCGGCAGCTGAGCTGGTGATTGGGTCCTAAAAATCTTTTCACGGTCCCTATAGCCTATAGCTAGAATACTATTACAAATATAAATTAATACTATGAGGGGGGTGTATGGCGTAAGTTGCATGTTTATACCGTACATGAGTCCTTTTTTAAAAGCGTTCAAAATGTCACTGCACTCTCCTCATTCTCCAACAAAAATTCCTGAATGGATTCCTTTGATAATTTTTCGAGAAAATTTCCGTCCACACCAAATCTAGCACAATATGTGGACAGGACCACGTCATACATTCCTGTAAGCTTACAAACATGGTTTTGGAACGCGTCCGTAAGCGGCGGCCATTTGCAGACAATGGCGTCGGTGCAATGCGCGGGAAAATCGATGCGTCCCATCGCACTTAGCGAAATCGGTGACGATAGTCCATGGGGTACAATAATTTATAGCTTTTGCTGTTAAGATAAAGTATTGATTAAATAGTTCGTAGTGGTATCGATTAAATAGTAAATTCTAAGTCTTCATGAAAGTCTTATATGTAGAATCTTCTATTTAGTGTCTTATAGAATCTTCTTTTAAGTAAAAAAAATTATAAGTCTAGTCTACTAGACGGTATTAAAAGTCGTCTTGTGATTGTGAATAATTGCTTACTGGAAAACAACAAAATTTCAAGTAGTTTTTTTCAAAATCCTCAGGAATTGCAGGGGGCGTTGGCTACCTGTTCAACTCCAACTATCTAGTAGTTCACTATTTCGATGTCAATGTTAAAAGCAAACTAATTTTTTATTTATCTTATTTATGTTATACTTCGATTTTAAGTACACTGTGACGGTCAATATTATTTTGTATATTGATGTAATGACGCAGAACGGGCTCGGAGCGGTGGACATGCGTACGCGCAGCGTGCTCGAGATTTAAGTGTCTTCGTTGCGGGTCTTGAATCTATGATAGGATAACCAAAGTACATTGTTTTTTTGAAGGTTTCCTCTCTCCTTTTAGGTTTAAAGATAATATAAATATCGCTGCTGTAACTTCATAGGATTGCGATGAAACTTGGTCATTCATTAAGCACTAATATATTCATGTAAGTGTAAACATCGTTGACCATAGTAGGTGAAACTGCAATCATTTTCGTGCGAAATCGGGACGAATCACATATTCAGCCTACTTTAGGTAAGTATAGGTACTATAGATATCAAGTACCTACCTACCTAGGTACCTAGAGGTCCCATTAATTTGGGTAAGGTCTGATGAGTGATGATTGACGATTTGCGAGTTCATTAAACATTTTTCATTATTAATTTGCTATTAGAATTGTCCATCGAGGATAAAACCAAACGACCACGGCGAGAACTCGGACTTAACGTGCAAAACATGCGGGAAAATTTACAAGAAGAGAGCCTGGTTTCTAAAGCATCTAAAGTTACACGATGGTGTTGGAGCAAGACAGTCGTCTGTAAGTTCTTCAACTATTACCACGGATAGAGTTGACCCTCACATATCCCAAGGTAAGCCGGACTGTAAATCAAACCAGGAGCCCATTAACATCCGGGCCCGTCTTAGCATTCCCTCTTTAAAATCATCCACCTGGAAAGCACACGATCAGAACTTGGCCATCCTGTTAGAACATCCCGGAACAAAACAAGATTTAAACGACCAGGTAGAATCTTTCCAGGTTAGCATCTACTCATATCTACTTGAGTATTATCCACCACCACCAAATCACGCGCGAAAAAACCGAGAAAACGCGTTCAAAATTAAATTGAGAAAAAGAAAGCGGGACCTAATCAAACGGCTACGGATTGCTAAAGCTATGGGCGACAACCAACTTAGTCATCAACTGGCCAGAGCTTTACGGGCTATACTAAAATTAATCCAAGGAATCTCAGCCCAAATAATAAATGAAAATAATAACCTCAATAGAGCAAAACATGAAGTCGAATTTGATAAGGACCCTTTCAAATACTCAAGGAATATTTTCAGTGACAAAAAGCAAGATAGGCTGCCACTAAATAACGACCAGATCTAAAGCTACTACAAAAATAATTATGAGGTGCCTAAACACGAAAAACCATACGGTGAACCTAAAGCGCAAAAACCATCAAACCCTCATTTCACATTTAACTGTAATCCACCTAGCTTAGAAGAAATTGAACATCAAATCAAGAAAAAACCAACAAAAACCGCCCCAGGGCCTGATGGCATACCGTACATTATTTATAAAAAATGCCCATCGGTACGTAAACATCTTCTAAGCATATTCAATAGGATCTGGTCGAGTAAAGAAATTCCAGCAGCCTTCGGCAGGGCTAATTTTGTGCTCATTCCAAAGAAAGAAATAGTAACTAGTCCTAAAGACGCTAGACCGATAGCATTAACTAATACAATCTCAAAAATCTTCTTCTCATGGCTTCAATTCAAAATGACTAATTTCATGATCAATAACAACTATTTCAGGCCAAATCACCAGAAAGGGTTCCTACCCGGAATTTCTGGATGCCTGGAACACAATTCACTACTGGCGGAAAGCCTCAAAGATGCCAGATTAAATGAAAGGCAAATAACAGTTTGTTGGATAGATTTAGAAAACGCTTTTGGCTCAGTACACCACCAGCTTATGTTGTTTGCATTAAAATGGTATAACTTTCCGTCGATCATCCGGGAAATAATAGCCTCTTATTACGATAAATTAAAATTTGTTATAAACACCAAGGATGGCCACACGCAACTTTTAAATTATAATGTAGGTCTGTTCCAAGGTTGCTGTCTGTCACCTATAGTTTTAAATATAGTAATAAATATTTTAATAGATAGTATTACCACACATGAGAGAAAGTGGGGCTATCGGTTTAAACTAAACGGTAAATACGGGAATCCATCCTCGCATTTGCAGATGATCTCGCAATACTTACTCGCAGCCCAAAGCAGTGCCAAGACCTGTTGCGTAAAGTGGATGAATTCTGTACATGGACAGATGGAATGAAAACAAAACCTAGCAAATGCTACTGTCTATGTCTGGGTAGGCGGGGTACCAGATATACCTCATATGATCCAGGGCTTAGTATAGGCGGGGAAAACGTTTCGACTATATCCGAAACCGTGCCTTTTAAATTTCTCGGAAGAAAAATAGATAACAGAGGTTGCACTCCAGCTTTAGAAGAAGTAATTAATAACTTCATTATCGATATACAAAAGGTAGATCAGCAGCCACTAAGTAAAGTTAAAAAAGCGTGGATTTACGACAACTATTTAACTTCGCGTCTTAACTGGCCGTTTCTTGTTTATGATATAAGCCAGAGCCTTCTCAAAAAACTAGATGCGAATGTTACGAAGACATTGAAGTCGTGGCTGGGGCTAGCTCAGTCGGCAGACCCATCGACATTATATAGAGCCTCAAATAACTTTGGAATGACGTTCAAGAAACCATCGGAACTATATAAACATCTAAGAGTAACCAAAATGCACGTCCTAGCGAAATCAAAAGACGAAATCGTGCAAGCTCTTCCAAAAGACCAAAGTACTAAAGAGCTCGAGTCGCGCCTCCAATTCCATAAAAAATTCATGATAGGCTCGCAGACTGGTAGGGTAGGTTTGGGTAATACTAGGAGGCAGTCAGACAAAGACATAACAAAATCTTTTCTTCAAGTAGATGAAAATAACACCTACAAAGTGCACGCAATGAACCTAGAAGTACAAAACGAATGGTTAACACTAGGTGAATTTTGTATTCCCATAGCCTTAAAATGGCGTACCTTAATATACGACTGGTCACCGGCTCTCCTTAAATTCTATCTCAATGCATTCCAGTTGACCCTCCCCGACCAAAGCAATCTTGTCAGATGGGGAAAAGCCACAGATAAAACATGTAACTCATGTGGTGAAGCAATTGGTACTGCTAGGCACCTACTGGTGGGTTGTAGGACGCTATTAGACCGGGGTCATTACTCGCGCCGACATGATAAGGTATTAGAAATCGTACGTGAGGCGGTAAGTTTGGCGGTAGCTAGAGCGAAAAAGGGTTTAACCACAAACCAAAGAAATGACGTCGCGTTTGTAAAGGAAGGCTGCTCAAAAAAGACAAATCAAAAGCCGTACTCAATTTTGATAGCAGCCGCTGACTGGACATTACTCGCAGATTCGTATGAGAAACACTATAAAATACCGGAGGATGTTTGTGCCTCGTCATCCAGACCCGATATATTCCTATTTTCAAAACAGCAAAAGCGTGCAGTACTAGTAGAACTCACAGTACCGTGGGAAACTAACATACCTAAAGACCACGCTATATAAATAAACAAATACTTTGACCTGACCAACGAGTTAACCAAAAATGGCTATGTGGTTAAACTCTACGCCGTGGAAGTAGGAGCAAGGGGAATTCCAGCTAAATCCCTGTATAACTTATTTAAAGACCTCGGATTGCCAAGAGCTTCAGTAAGCTCTTTACTCAAACGAATATCTAAAACGGCGTTGATAGGATCTTACCAAATTTGGATAGGTAGAGGGGGGAACACGACTGACGGTGGAGGTAAGCGCTGATGCATCACAAGGTGGCCACCCTAAACCTACACCTGGGTCGCAAGTCCCAGGCGCCGTCACAGTGTTCCTCTCTGTACCACGCCATGGACCCGGCGACCGCACGGTGAATCCATGGAATGCTAAGTACCGGATCTCTAATAATACAAATGATGCTCAATAAACTGCGTAGACTGAGGCTTAATTTTTTAATTAATTGTAGCTGGATTTTAATTTTGTAAAGACATTTGAATTTATAATCATTAAAATACTTAGCGGATAACTTTTAGAACTATAACTACAACACAACATTTCACTTAAAATAAAATTATTCTTTTAGCTATGCAAATGTAAATGCAAATCCTTACCACGGAAGAATAACTTTTATTACTCATAAATTAAAGGCGAATATTATTTGAATTCATTCTGTTATGGCGACTGGTGTGCAAGCTGTAAATGCAAAATTCATGGGATTTTAAACGTTTCTAATATTTATGCGTGTTTTAATTGAATATTCAATTACAATTAAGTTTTTATTACCCCAGCCCTTAGGACACTCTATGGGCCTTTGTGCTCGTATAATAAATCCTGCTAGTATCAGTGTCTTAAATTCAAATGGAGTTTTATGAGCGACTTAATGAGGAAATATTGATTAGTAAAACATTTTAAAGCTAAAACTTTTCCCTCAATAACATTATTGCGTTCTTACTGTACCTACAACACCTCCCTTGGCCCTACCAACTATCTTGGTTATAACATCTAGAATCTACTCCGTCTGCTCTCTGTCGAGTGCGCATTTCTTGGCTCCCTACAAATTTGACAGCCTCTGTGGCGTGGCGGTAGTGCACGCGACTGGGTGGCAGTCGAGGAGCGAGTTCGATTCCCGCTCAGTGCAAATATTTGTATGCATGAATATGGCTATTTGCATTGGTCTGGGTGTTTCTATGTATACTATGTATGTATTTACAAAAAAATGTAAGTATATAAGTATGTTTATCCGCATTCTAGATTCCATAACACAAGCTATAAAAGCTTACCATGGGTCTAGATAGCGTTGTGTAGAATATTTTGGAATACTTATTATGTGGATGAAATACTTATTTTTGGTATGGCCATTTTCGCTCGCCACATTATCGGGCTTCATCGCCGTTACTATACAACAGTGCGAAAAGTTTTCATCAACATCAACGATTTATTATTTTTATATGGCTAGACTAGCTAGCTATTTTTTCGGGGCTGCTAGCTCCGAAAAAATAGGAGTATCCGATAAAATTATCTACTTATTCTCGTTACAAGACCAATAAAATACATTGATGCGGTAACATCGCGGTGACATTCTGCCCCCACGTGACAGCACGGTTGCAGCAGTCGCGCTGTATATGGCGCTCTGCGCACGCGCATATTTATTCATTGGCCGCGTACGCTGATTCAATGCTAAAACGACTAGACTTTTATCTCGTTTTTAGGGCTACCAACTCCATTTTCGGTTTATGAATTACTATTTTATTTTTTATCGCCATGACAGTTTTCTTTACGGTTGTAAGGCCTTATGTTTTAAACATAATTTTGTGGATTCAAATGTACCTATCTTAGTAGGTAAGTAATTTTGTAAGGGTTCTTTGGTCCAGTTTCCTAAAGTATTTCTTCAATAAATGGGTATGACCGCATTTTTCTCAATTGGACTTTTTTAATATAAATAGTTTTATACGCTTGTGCTCGTCCCAAAAAAAAGCGTCCAGATTTGTGCGAGAGTGCCCATGGCGCTGGCTGTATTTCCTCTTTGGATGCCGTTGGTCAGCCTCTGCACCAGGTACGACCCGGCGCGGGAGACACCTGATTTCTTCCTGATTATACGCCCACTATTTTATTTATTTTTTATTTGTTATTTTTGCAATTATATTTACGGCTGTATTCTATCCAAATATCATTTGATACAGCGCATCGGACGCCCAAGTTCGTGCGAAGAGGAGGGGGAAGAGCACTGTGAAAAACGAATATTCCCTGTTATATAACTATGTAGCTGTATCACGTAATTAGGGCAAGCCAGAATTTTACATCATCACCCCGGTTACTTCCGGAGCTTGGGTGACAGAGTTTCCTACCCGATGCACTCTGTTCTACCTAAGAATCAAACCTGAGACATTTGTTTTTGCAGCCTCTATACCACTGAGGCATATCTTATTACATCACAAACGATTTGCAAAGAAAAAGCCACTCTGTTTTTTACAAGATGTTCAGTACTTAAGTTTTTATAACATTTGTCATTTCATTCCTGTCAAGTATGTAACTTGAACCATCAGGGCTTATCTCACACACTTGTTCACACGCACGAATTTGTGATGTCTGCTTTTTGTTTTGGATGTGGCGCAAGTTGCAAGCTTCTGCGGGCATTATAAAATCACTAATGCTTAGAAAAAGTAGAGTAAAGTGGAGTAAATTTAAAGAAAATTATTTGAATGAAATTTTAAAGCATTTATTATGCTAACTATACAAATAGATTACATCAGGAAAAATAAATTACTCCATGATTCCAACAGTTCGTAAGAATGCTGGTAGACGACTCCAGAAAGGAAATTTGAATTGATTCAGGTGTGGCTCAGGAGCTCAGTTGAAAGAGAATTCCCTCTGTAAGGAAAACTCACTTTTCATGATACACTTAATCAAATTAAAGAAAAATAGTTTTGTTTCAAGCACAAGTAAGTTTATGACGGACTTAAATCGTCAGGAGGGTAATGCATATCTATTAAGTCAATGCCAAAAGTTGAATATAAGAAGCTCACATAATAGTGTAACATGTACAACACACAAGACAGGATGCCTGCCTGAATTACAATTGTATAAATACAAAAGAAGAACCTCGCCCGCTTTAGCTTACAAATTAAATACACCGCGGCACTTCACTTGCAAGTTACTAAAACAGAGTGAGATGACATCACACACTTATAAACCGATACACTTTATCTATCCTACGAGCAATTAGGACGGGGTGAGGACATGGATGGGTGGGGAAATGATGGGGTACAGCGTAGACTGTGCATTACCATAAGTATCGACATAAAATGTTTGGACCCTCAATCGTAAAACACTCCGACGGCCATATAGATGAAAGAGTTAAGCTTGACACGGCATTAGTTGGTTTTATTGTTTTAGAAGTATGAAAATGTCCAATATTTGTATTTATTGGTTGTAGTGCAGTTTTAAGTGTGATTACTGTGGTGTTTTCTGAAATGACGTGTCTGGTAAAGAAGACAGAGTAACTATAAGAATGAAAGGAATATTTTCTTTAGTAAAATTTTCAATTATCACACGAAGCTTGGCTTTTGTGGTATTTGCGAAGTATGTATGTGAGAGAACTTCTTCTAAAAAGTTTTTTTTCTTCATTTATAAATTACTGACACTACAGAATCTCCTCGGTATCTGTAACAAAATTATACCGTCATAGATTTAGAGATTTTGTTTTTATTTAATGTATAATTATTCAAATCTATCTCTCTATTCCTTCACAGGATGGGCAAAGGCTGTTCATGGGAGCCCCAGGAAGCTTCTTCTGGCAAGGTAACGTACAATTTGAAAACAGCTAAGCTTAATATCCAATTAAGAGTGCAAAACATTTTGATGATTTCAATCTAGAGATGTAGCTGCGTAGAGAACTGCGCATGGTGGCTGATTAGAATGAAATGAAAATTCTAGACTGGTTTTAATTAACGTTCATAACTGCATATAATAATATAGAACCAGTAGCAGCGAAATTAAACAAATTCATTAGTTTAGCACCACTGTCTAAATTACCAAAGGGATTTTTAAGAAAGGCAATGCAGTAATATAAAAATGCTGGTACAGAATGAATTACAATGGTTCTCCGTTTCGGAGATAATATTAATGACAATAATAAGACCGATATTAAACAGAGTGATCTACAAAAAATAATTTCGGCTGGAGCAGACAAGAAAGAAAGATCTGATATGATAACTGACACTCAAATTATCCACAGGGCGATCGTTTTCCATAGATCCGAAAGAGTCGTTCTTCTACTATATGCCGAAAATACCGGAAGAAGGTAAACTTGTAATGACGTCACGCCAGATTGACATCTTAACTCTAACAGTAATAACATAGAAAGGCTTAAGATCGCCTAATCCTTTATCAACGCCTTGAACACGGATATTTGTTTTAAAGTCCATTTTTGTTGTTCAAGTATAATGATGCTTTTTAACTTTTTAACAGGTTTAACATCGATGACGTCGACACAGTCGCTAACAGACTACTTATTGCTTCTAATCAGACTCAATTATGCTTCTAAATTGTTCTAACCGATCAAATTATTGATTAATATGTGCTTTTAAATCGTGTCGTTGCTGAAGAGCACTTTTTTATTGAACTATTGGACAAATTGGATCATTAAATTCATAGATATCAGTCATTAAGGAACTTATAGTATATGGTTTTATTTTATATTAATTTGGCACTTGTCGAAAACTTCCGAATTTTTGACTTGAAAGATATAAAACATTTATTAAAACAATGCCATATTGAATATTGTTATACTTACTCTTAATATGGTGACTTATACTTGAACATATAAAATGAATTTTGAAACAGATATTAAAATCTTTATTGGTAACAGATTCTACAAATGAATTTTGATACATTCATTTTGTTTCATTTGTCATCAATATTGATAAAATCATTAGCTTTCCTAAAATCATGGTGGTAAGGTTACCCTATGGATTTATACCAAATACCTATCTCATACTCCAAACTTCATTAGAGAAACCATTAATATCTTGAAAACCTATTTAGATATAGATTATGAACAATAAAATCTGCACGAGACAAGATCATAGATGGTATCCCTATATTTCATAATACCATTGTGCTAACATTTTGTCTATTTGGATGATTTTATCAGTCACTTTGTAATGCAACACTTTTACCATAATATGCAAAGAAGTCAACACTATTTCTGACACACTGAAGGATTGGCTTATTTTGCATCATATGACGCATGAAGATTTCCAACAGTCATTACCTATATCGGTCACTGATGAAAGGATAGGGTTGTACTTAAGAGTTAATTTTGTAAATAGGAATGTGGATTACCCCAAAATAGTTAGAAAATATGGGTTGATTAATGTGGTGAAACCATAAATATGAAAATAACAAATGTGTCCATGCTTTAGAACTAAACAAATGACATATCGAATTATAAAAAAAATATTGGCTTTTACAATCTAATGGAAAACAGTAAAAATGTGTAAAGACTAAATAGACTTTTGAATCCCAATGTTTTGTCTATAGGACATATGTGTTTCGACTGTATTCCACTGGATTTGTTTTCAAATTTAATTCTATCATGTACATTATTGCGGCCTCTGTAACATGGATTTGGCGATTTATAACACATATTAAAATATCCCTGAATCTACACGCTTGATAGGGAGTGACTACACGTTTTGGTCTTATAATGCTAATAACTCAGAGATAAAAAGATTTTTACAACACTCGACAGCTGGATGAGCAAACCCATCTATCACACATGCCTCTGGACTGCTGGCCCGCTTATACATCATCTATTGACAACTACTTGACTCATGAATGATTGCCGTTTTGTGATTCGTTGTATTCTATGTTGCTTGGATGATTTTAAGTAGCCTTCTTAAATATTGTTGAAATAGTTTACTTAGCATATTTAATTGTCAGTATTACCATCTTTTACGAAATTTCTTCCATTTTTTATTTAAAATCGTTCAAATTAATGAATGCAAAGTTTATCAATGAAAAAATAAAAAATATGACTTTCTTATAGGTCAGCTGATGACTCAGACTATGGGCAACAAACCAGCTCTGATCGCGACTCCTGAAACTAGTCCTAAATATGACGACTCTTACATGGGTTACTCGATAACTGTTGGAGATTTTGCTGGGCAGGGTATTCAGAGTGTTGCTGTTGGAGTACCTAGAGCAGCAGAATTGAAAGGCTTGGTAAGAGATGTTATACTTGTTCTTGATTGTGGTCGTGGATAAATGGTATCTAACAGAATAAATGCTCCAAAAAATATTAACCCCTCATTTATGTATTCTTTTATGATCATTTTCAGGTCGTGCTATATACTTGGGAGTTACAAAATATCAAAAACATCAGCGGCTCTCAGATTGGAGCTTACTTTGGATACAGTCTTGCCTCTGGAGACATCGATGGTGATGGTTATGATGATGTTATTGTGGGTGCACCTATGTTTACCAGGACTAAGTTTGAAGGTTTCGAACATGGTAGAATTTATGTAATCTATCAAGATAAAGATAGGGTGAGAAATTTTCTTTTTTTTTTTTTAAATGGTCGTATAAAGAAAATGATCTGAACTCTAATGTTTTATGTATGATATTTTTCAGTCTTTCACGAGAAGTCATGCTAGAACTGGTGAAGTATCACGAGGCAGATTCGGTTTAGCTATTACATCACTTGGAGATATTAACTATGATGGATTTGGAGGTAATACTTCATTAAAGTAATTCATCTCAATCAGAATCGGTCACTCTCAGTAGATTCACTGACCAGATTCATTATGGATGTAGTGAGATTTTTCTCTCAATATCTGACTAGATCCATAATGCATCTGATCAATGGATCTACTGAGAGTGATCGATTACTATCATGGTCTCTACTGTTTTTGTTAATAATTCTTTTCATTATATACAATTTATTTTTATTACAGATATTGCCGTTGGGGCTCCATATGGTGGAGAGAATGGTCGCGGTGTAGTCTACATCTATCATGGTAGCGAGCTCGGTATCCATGAAAAATACTCCCAGGCTATAACAGCAGAAGAAATATCGCCAATGTTAAGCACTTTTGGCTTTTCACTTTCTGGAGGAGTTGACTTGGATAGCAATAACTACACTGATCTTGCTGTAGGCGCTTATAAATCTGATAGTGTTGTGTTTTTGAAGTAAGTGACATTTAAGTATTCTTCAAATATATCAGATAGAATAGATTATAGAACTATATCTCAAATAGAACAGGCACTCAATGACTGTAAATATTTGTATACATGAATATGGATATTTGCATTGGTCTGGTCGTGCCTCGGAGAGCACGTTAAGCCGTCGGTCCCGGTTGCCATACGAATATCTATGGCAGTCGTTACGGGTAGTTGGAGCCCTCAAACGTCCAACAACTGGTCTAGCTGCAATGTTTCGATATCGCCTTTGGGTTGTTGAGGTCAGATGGCAATCGCTTCATAGAAAATATCGAAGTTTAGCCAAATCCGCAGTTGTGAGGAGTCTGGAGTCCAAGCTGAAAGCTTAGAATGCGACTGGGTTTAACGCTAAGATAAAGCAGAATAACTAGGAACGTTTTATGATTAAGGTAAATCAAAGCAAGGTTAATTTCTTCAGTTGAAAAGACCTTATGTAGTAGTAGTAGCTTGGTCTAAATTATAAACTCGTGAAAACTCACAAATGAGATAAACGTTTAATCTTTCAGGTCTCGTCCAGTAGTGAAAGTCTCCGCCGATGTGAAGTTCCTTAGCGAGAGCAAACTGATCTCCCTCACTGATAAGAAATGTCCCCTAGCCAACGGTACCATGGTTGCGTGTGCGCAACTCATGTTCTGCCTTACGTACGGAGGTGTCAATGTGGACCAGCTGATTGGTAAGTATATTTTATGTCATTCTTCTGATTTTAACCTCTTTTGATTCAGGAATTAAACTTTCTAAATTTTTTAATCATAATCCTATAATTTCGTTTCCACTTTCTTCAGTATCTTAATAAAATCAATGATAATTTGTATTTTATGTATTGTATTTAAATACCATTATTTATGTATTAATATTTAGAATCACAATAATTTGTTGTTTGTTTCCAAGCGAAAGGATATATCTGCTATTTCGGTGAGTGGTCGAGGTAGTGCTATTCGGTGGTACCACGAGAGTTCTCACTATAATATCACTATTAGTGCTGCATGTTTCATTGATGCGGTAATAGTGACGTTATTATCTGTATATATTATGGCACTTTTTAGTGAATCGGTGTTAGTGGTACTAGTGACAGCACAGGATTTGATATTGTTGTAGTTTATGACATTTATATCGAAGCACAGAGATCTAATCAATATGTACTTGTAAATATAAAGAAAATGATAATCCACCTTCTTGTGGCTTTTCGGCAAAATATAATCAATCTTAATTCTGACTCTTCGATATAAATGATAAAAGGTAAATGAGGATAAATATCAAAATTGTATATTATTTTACAGAGTTTGAAGTCACTTTAGACCTGGACTCGCGACAGAAAACCACAAAGCGTCTCTTCTTGGTGGAAAGCAGGGAGACGATATACAAGACTCAGATACGGTTAACACAGGGCCAACAAGAATGCAAAAATGTTGTAGTGTATTTGGATGTAAGTATTCAATATAAATAAGTACTTATGTTTAATTTAGCACATAATTCGCTTCCCCAAGATACAGAAGCCTCACTATCACATTACTTTCTTCTATTTATAGGAGGAAATCCGTGACAAACTCACCCCTATTGAAGTGAAGATGTCCTACGACTTGGTATCGCAGCCCTCCGGTAACATCGTGCCTCCTGTCCTCGACCAGACCAAGAGCATCGTCCACGCCGATTCGCTCAACATTCAGAAGAACTGCGGACCTGACAATATTTGTATACCTGATCTGAGAGTTGCTGCTTCTACGTTAGTACATCTTATTTCATTCACATCTAGAAGTATAGTTCCGATAGCTATTGATTAAGTAGCACGATGATAGCTTGCAATCTTTTTTCATTTCTTCGATTACCCTCTATCTATAATATGGAGTTGTGGAGGAACGAGGTGTGATGTTCCTTCGACACAAAGGGAGGATCCGCCGACTAGGCCAGGTGATCACGCCTGGTGGGCCACGGGTCGTTGGGATGTTTACATATATTATGCCAGCGCGAGAACTTCACTTTAGCGATGCAGGATTCGTAATGACGTAGTAGTTCGGCTTACCATAGCTAGATGGCGCTGTGTACATATGGTACCGCCACAGAGTTACCATTTCCAAGAAGTGCCAATCGAGCTCACTCATCACCATCAAGGTTGGATATATTATCTCATCGTTAGTCGTGTTGAAGAATTCCATTGGTGTTCTGTTTTGCCTTTAGTTTTCAGATATATATGGAGGGATAGGTAAAGGCCTACAATTCAGATTTTTTGGGTTCACATATTGTAATAACGTTGGTATAATAATTGGGTGAAGATTTTTGTACCAATAAGCAATAGCCCATTATGTTATGAGCTTGTCCTTATCTTCCTTTGCGTAACAGATTACTAAACTTTATTTACCTTATTCTGTTAACAGGCCAACCATCAAATACATCTTGGGTTCGGATGAGAACATCCACATTGACGTCATAGTCGAAAATATCTTAGAAGATGCCTTCGAAGCGGCCTACTATCTGCGGCTTCCTGCTGGAGTCACATACTCTAAGATGGAAAGACTAGACAAAGAAAATTCCGACACACCGATATACTGTTCGATCAGCAATAGGTTTGCAGATGGAAATAGTACACTGAAGTGTGACTTGGGAAATCCTATGGCTAGCGGGCAAAAGGTAAGTTTCAGAAATAGTTTGATTACTATCTGAAATGTAGGATACCTGCTAAACTTCCTAATGTCACCTGTGTTAAACATGTATGGAGATTTTCAAAGCGATAGTACAGTTAGATAGATCAAGCCTCTGATTCCGAGGTTAAAGCTTCAGATACGACTCGTATGATGAAGTCACAGTACTATATCCTATTGTTCTCGTTCCAGCTCAAGTTCCGCCTCATCCTGGAGGTAGACGCCAGGGTCTCGGCGCTCAGCTTCGACATGGAAGCCAATTCCACCAACCCTGAACAGTCCACCAATTATGACAATACCATGCATATGAACATCGGCGTTATTGTCAAAGCTCAACTGTCTGTGATTGGGTAAGAAAAAAAATATTGTTTTGTATTCTTATTATAAATATCGACAGTGCCATCTAGTACCAAACTAAGTATGAATTGTGATATTGATTCCAAGATATAAATCTCATTGTATAAGTACGAGTACGTTAATGAGTAGATCTGTGCATACATATTCTTGTAATAGAAGGTAGGACACGACGGTATTCCCGTCTCAATTGAGCAGTTCAACTGGGGAAGTATCTCCGCCCTATAGAATACAGGGGCCATATTAACCTCGTGTTGTGTTCCCATTGGTGAGTAGAGTAGCCAGAGCTCACTGGAGAGTTTTTGTCCTATCATTAGGAAGATCAAAGAGATGTCCTCCGCTGTCTTCAGCACTGATGGCACAGAAACTCTCTGTTCTTACAAGGTCGGCAGCACAAGTGGACGCCCATGGTGTTGCACACGTTCATATACTACGGTAACCACTTTCCATGAGGTGGGCCCTGTGCTAATCTGCCACTTAAGTGGTAAAAAAATAACCACGCAACCTTTGACATACTACTCGAATGACCATCATACCAAGTGTGGTTGGCGTGGATTTGGTCACATTTTTTTATGATTTATGAACCTTTACGGGTTTCGCAAGAAAAAGGAGAAAGGTTTTTAATTATAATTTACTAGCTTTTGCCCGCGGCTCCGTCCGCGTGGATGTCGGGTATCGCGACCAAACACAGCCTATGTTCTTTCTCGAGGTCTAACCTATCCCTATACCAAATTTCATCAAAATCGGTTCAGTGGTTTAGGCGTGAAAGCGTAACATACAGACAGACAGAAAGACAGACAGACAGAGTTACTTTCGCATTTATAATATTAGTATGGATTTATATTACTCGTTGACCTTTGAGATACACGTCAACTGGCCACTTTTCTAAGCTTTTTTCCGTACTTTACCTCAAACACTTTGTCCAACCAAGAAATTGAATCCACTTCACCTCTATACCACTACCGCGGCAATATAACTGGTGTGACCACGAGCCTCAAATATTTCTCCTTGATTACAGAACATCGGACCCACCAGAACTGCACTATAACGCCTCTCTATACGAAACACAGAACATTAAAGATGACACCAAACTGGGTCCCCAGGTCATCCATAAATACAGCATTAAGAACGAAGGACCCTTCACCGTGGATGAGACCGAAGTGTACTTTATGTGGCCCTACCAGACCCTGGAAGGTAAGAAATTATCCCCGTAGAGGTAGATAGAGGCGCTTATTACCCCCCCCCCCCCCTTCCCCTCCCTACGCAATAGGTGGGGCTATTGCCGTTTCTGGGGGCTAAGTATATTCGTCAGAGCCTTGTCCAGGCGCAAAGTAGCAGGTACACCGCGTGCAGGTTGGTATGTTGGGCCCTGGAGCTGTTGTTAGGGCCCCTTAGTGCCCTTAAGATTGTAGACCTATAAAAATAACAGGAGGTATGACGCCCTACTAAGATCTTCTGCTACGCTACAACTGTTGATTGATGGACGAGGTTCTGGAATAGCTTTCTTCTCGTAGTCAAGTAGCAAAGCAAGAAATAGGAAAATTGGCTTTGGACGCAGTCAGAATTGAAGTTTAGATGATGAATCTGAGGTTGGAAATCCCTGTCGTATCCGAGGCCGTTATTTCGGGGTCCAGATTTCGCTAGAGTTGTTATCTAAAAGAACACTATTATTAAAATAAACTATGAATATAAAATAAGGTACAAAAACTTTTATATGACCTTATACCAAAAAACTAATAGTATGTATAAATGGTGGTTTCCAGGTGAGAATTTGATGTACATGCTGGTGAAACCCCAGCATATCGGCAATGTGATCTGTGATGAGCCGCGCCACATCAACCCTGAGAACCTGTTCGTGCAGAACGCGTACGCCGCACTGCTCGGCAAGGAGACGGACCGTAAGTAGACCTCATTCATACTGCCATCTAAATATTATAAATGCGAAAGTAACTTTGTCTGTCTCTCTATTATGCGTTCAATCCTAAACCAGTGCAGTGATACTGATGAAAGTTAGTACAGAGATAGGACAAGGAATATGTATGGTCGCAATACGTTAGACAACAGCAGGTCACACACAGTAGCTACATAGAACTCAGCAGTAACCATTATAAACATTGCCTATTAAAGTTTTCCTACTAATATAAAATAATTAGGCTTGTGAATATGAAAGGATGGTTGGATTGACTTTTGTGCATCTTTCACACAAAAACAGTTGAATGAATCATTACGAAACAAAGATGCCTAAGAAATAGAAGCCTGAAATGATGGACACATAATAATGTACTACAAGTTAGATACTTTAAGTTAGATACTACTACAAGTTAGATATTATGCCAAAAGCCCCTAAATATAGCTCAAAGTTAAACTTTACTATTCTTATTAAAATATGACTTATACATTACAGTTTACTGGGAACAATCCAGTGGTAGCAAGATCATCAGTGGCGGTTCTGTTGATGGCCAATTCCGTCAAGGTCAAGGACAATCCACTAGCTACGGTTCTAGCAGCAGTTCAAGCTCCAGTAGTGGCTCCAGCTCTAGTAGTGGTCAGGGATCTGCGCAATATGGTGGAAGCCAAGCTGGTGGTCAAGGAGGTCAATCTAGCACTTCCTATTCTTACAACAAAACTTGGAACTCTTATGGCGAAGGACTCAGTGCAGAGGAACAGGAGCAAATTAGAAGGACTCTAGCAGCTGCTGCCCAAAACCATGGTAGTAACTCCCAAGGTAGTTCTAGTTGGAGTAGTCAAAGTGGATATGGTGAGAGCGGATATGGTCGAGGACTAACTGTAGAAGAACAGGAACAGTTAAGAAGAAATCTAGCTGCAGCTGCCCAAAATCAAGGTAGTCGTTCCCAAGGAAGTTCTAGCTGGAGTAGTCAAAGTGGATATGGTCAAGGACTCACGGCCGAAGAACAGGAACAGATTAGAAGAAACTTAGCAGCAGCTGTCCAAAGCCAAGGTAGTCACTCCGAAAGTAGCTCTAACTGGAGTAGTCAAGGAGGATTTACTGGATTAACTGCTGAAGAACTGGAAAATATTAAAAAGAATCTTGGCAACGTTGGGCAAGGCCAAGTTGTGCGCATAAGAAATAAAACAATTGTCTTCGATGAGAACCATAATATTGTATCTCAGACCGAGACCAGTACAGAATACGGGAATCTTGGACATGAAGGAGAACCTGGTAGCTCGTTCAGTGTGTAAGTATTTTACATTTCATGATCATTTAATCATTATCATTTTTTTATAATGTAGCAAGTAGCTTACTGAAAAATCATTAATATATTTAGATTTTAAAAGTGTACCAACCTAGCCTTATTATACCTAGTTTCTAGGTTTACATTCCTTTCTTATTGTCTACATTTTTCTTTCCCTTTCACTTTCTTCTCTGGCAACACGTAAGAGATAACTTTTGCAAGCGTCCAAGGCAACTTTTGGACCCATCAGAAAGAACAAAATGACATTGATACTTTGATCAGCAAACACAGGATTAGCTATTTTACGATTCTGATTGCCTATTAAAGCGGGCGCGATATAAATTTCATTTCATATCAGATTAGAAGTAGTCAACAGAAAAGTAGACAACAACAGAACAGCTTATTAATCTTCATTTTCTTTCTTTCTAGATATGCTAACCAAGGTGGGTTGAACCAAGCCTCCTCTCAAGGATCCAGGCAGGGACATTCTCAAGAATTTGGCAGTTATGGCCAAAGTTCTGGCACCTACAACCAGGGCTCTCGAGGCTTTTCACAAGGCTCGGGCAATTATAATCAAGGCTCAGGAACCTATAACCAGGGTTCAAGTACCTATAATCAGGGTTCAGGTAACTACGCTCAAGGCTCACGGGGATCGGGCCAAGGATTTGTCCATGGCTCATGGGCAACTACAGAAACAGTAAACCCTGAAGTAGCAAAAGCTGGTTCTTCAACTTTCCGAGGATCCTCAAGCGTGACTGTAGTCGGTGATGAGGAAGAAGACAAACTAGAAGGTTTTGGAAGTAGTGCCGCGTATAATCCAAATAACGAATTTCGATATGGAATTGCTGATGTGACTGGAAGTGGTGGTAGTCAGGGAAGTTCAGGCGCTGGTGCTGTGCAAAGTGGAAGCCACCAAGCTAGTGGAGGTTACCACTCTGGAGGTGGTGCTTATCAGTCAGGTGGTGGCGCGTACCAATCAGGTGGAGGTGCGTACGAATCTGGTGGTGGCGCGTACCAATCTGGTGGACACGCGTACCAATCTGGTGGTGCAAGTCATCAAAGGAGCGGCAGTAGTTATTCTTATTCTTCACATTCAGGTGAGCCTAGCACATAGCTCTAATTCTACTAAGGAAATGAGCGTGAATATATGAAAAACCTCCGATTTAATTGTTTTTCGACTCTTAGTTTATGAACATATTGCTCGTCAGGTGGTTCGACATCGTACGGTACTCAGGGCGGCAGCTACAGCTCTTCTCAACACCGCGAACAGACGAGGAGAAAACGCCAAGATACGGTATGACCTCTTGTTTCATCAACATCTTTAGAGCAATTTCACAATTGAATTTAAAATTCGCATATAATAATATGCCGAGGTGCTTATTTTTTTGATGTTTGAGTTTTTGATGTCGACTTTTCTAGGTTTTTCTTTTCTAGGACGACCCAGGTTTATTGGCATTAACCAAAGTTTTCTTAAATCCACTGATCTAAGAAAACTTTTGTTAAGGGCTGTTACTAAAACAGCCGTTCATATACCCATGAAATCGTTTTGTTTGCAGGTCGATCCTCAACTGAAGAAGATACTGGAAAAATGTGAAGAGAAATTCAAGTGCGAGGTACTCAGGTGTACCATTGGACGGATGGCGAAGGGAGAGGAGGCCTGGTTCGCATTCAGGTCGAGGATGAACGCGACAGTGCTTAATGAGGTAAATACTATAATATTTTTACATATTAGCATTATGGAAGACTTGAATCGCAGCAAATAAATTACACTGTCTTTATTGAGGTTGGTAGTGGATGTTGCCAAAATCCTTGAGCAAAATCTTAGAGCAGATCCTAAAGTCGTTGTAAGTGTTGCAGTATCTACTAGACTTGACCAGACTAGTAGTGTAATACCACTGTATTACACTATTAGTCTGGTCAAGTCTAGTAGATACTGCAACCCCAGAGTTTTGTTTGCTAGATCGTGGTGGTGAACCCTAGTGTTCTCAGAGAATTTTTAAAGAATCGGTACTTATGTTAATGGCGCTGCATATATTGAGTGTTAAAACTATACTCATAGTTTATAATAGTTCGGGACTTCACGAAATACGCTGATGATACGTTACTGCACCCGTGGTCGCGACTTGACTAGCATGAGATGGTGACCCTCTTTCCGAGACTTTGCCTTTAGCTTAACATCAGGCGAGGTGAAGTCAAATTGACGAGTCCTGTATAAAAAAAAAAAAAAAAAAAAAATGTCAGCGTCGCGCCGTGTGCGGGGAACATTTTTTTTTGTGCGCATACCCTCCATTGCTTTCACATTGAATGTAAGACTGGCGACCACACTCAGTATGACAGTTTTAGACGGCATCGGCACTGTGTTCTTGGGTTTCACTATTTTGATAACTGGATTCCAGGTCCCGGATAATTTGAATCCATCTTCCCTATTGAAATTTTCATATTTGTTAATTTCAATATCTTAACGCACAATCCGTGAATAGTAGTGGCGATCAGTGGAAGGGACTTAAAAACTATACTATATAGGGTGTTACAGAAAGGTGTGGTCATAATTAAGGGTCGTTACACATACCTGATTACGAGTCCCTGTGCACCGACCAAAGTACAGATAGTACTAAAGTGGTGGCATAGTTTATTTTCATACAAACTTTTAAAATTCGTTAAATTATTCGATAAGTCAGTCAAATACGTAGGTCACAACACTATTGTAAAACTAAAAAAAATATTTAAACAAAACTAAAAACTACTTACGCCTTAAAATTCACAACACTATATTTTTTAAAAGCAACTCATATTTGGTGTCAGATCTCTAAAGACCGCGCAATAATCCTGTCGACGCTGGCGGCGGCGCGCGTGGCGCGGCTGGCGGAGCGCGGGCGGCCGGCGGACGCGGCGTGGCGCACGGCGGAGGCGCACACGCTGGTGACGCCGCAGCTGGAGGCGCTCGGCGGCGGCATCCCGCTGTGGGTCGTGGTGCTCGCCGCCGTGGTGGGCGCGCTCGTGCTACTGCTGCTCATCTTTGCGCTCTACAAGGTATGTCCTCCTTCGAACTCGTTCATTTGTCAAGGTTCCTTGGTCCTTCGAGCCGGTTAATTTTGTGAAGGTAACTTGGTCCTTCGAGCCGGTTCATTTTGTGAAGGTAGCTTGGTCCTGCGAGCCGGTTATGGTGTGTGTGTACAACGTACCTACTATACTGATATGTTACCATTACTTCCCAGAATTTACAACTACACTAGGATTTAAAATCTTGGTTCGTTCAAACCTCAAAATATTTATTAAAAAGTAGTTAGATAACTTTAACTGAGATACTATAACTAAGAATTTCTACTTTTTATTTCAGTGTGGATTCTTCAAACGCAACCGCCCCTCGGACCACGCTGAGCGACAGCCCTTGAACGGTCGCGACGAACATCTTTGATATCCGACCACGTCGCTCGGCGTGACGTCCGACACGGGCGGCACCACCGACCGCACTTCCGACACGCCCGACACTCCCGACACGTCTGACAGCTCGGCCACTGACGCGGCTAGTGACGTCACCAGTCGCGACTCCACCAGCCTCGACCGATACTGACGTCACAACCAACAAGTCATTGTTTATAAGTTTTAGCTGTTCTTGTAGGTCGGACTTTAAATTGGTATCTAGAAGAGTAGATGCGGTGTTATTAATTTATTACTTTTTAAATTACAACAAAACGTTATTTAATTTTTGACATCAAATAAATGATATGATTATGGACGTATTTAAAGATATTGACGATTTGAATAAATATAAAGTAAAGCCAACGAGACGAGAGAAAAAAGGTAAACAAAGCGACGACGATTACTGAGTTACGTTGCGATAACTAGCGATTATTTTCTCTGTCCTTGTTGCATATGTCACCCGTATGCGACAATGGCCGAGCGACAGCTGTCGTTGCATGTTTCGTAGTACAGGAAAGCTGTCAGCACAACTGTAAGATCCGCCATCTTAGAACAATTTCATTCCTGTCTGGAATGCGCTTGAAGTGATACGTAATAATTTCCAAATAAAAATGGTTTGGAACCGCTGAAACTTTGTTTACATTTTTTCTCTCGCTTCGTTGGCTTTACTTTACGGTGTAATATTTCTTTTGATAAGAATTACGTATCTCTAGCAAAAATAAGGAGTAGGTATGTGTTTTATATTTCTATATACCAAACTATCAATTTCCGAAATCATAACATTACACTGCTAATGCTCTGATACTAGTGTAAAAAGTGTCAGCCATATCAATGTTACACTGCAATAGTTTTACCTCATGATATAACGAATTTTTGCAAATTAACTTTCATATCTTTTTTACAAAGAAAATGAAAGGTTGACATTTGAAGTACATATTATATTTTAGTATCGTAATACTAGTCACGTTTATCTTCTATTTTCGGTCGCCATATTGTTAAAAAAAAAACTGAAAAAAAAAGAGTATGCTTAGGGGGTTTGTATGTGACGTATTCATGTAGCTTATAAATTACAATTGATTTATAAACGACATGAATTTGGTACACTACAATAAAATTAATTACTATAGATGAATGAAAGATATAATCTTGAAGTGTGATAAGTGTAAAAAGTGTGTATGTAATATGAAATGTGGACAAATGTGATCTAAGCTAATAACTAGATATTAACTAAATTCGGTAGATAACTTTATTCATAAAGATGTAGCGAATAGATGATTAGTAACAGAAGTAATAAACATTTTCAAAATTTATCTAAAATTATATAGATATATTTTATGTAGCCATTCGTAGCAATAAATATACATATAAATTTATTTATTAATATTAATAGTTGTTAATAATTAAGAATTTTCAGATATTTGAACTTTTAATCGACTACGTCGGTACATCTTTGTTTAAAAAATATTTCGAATCAACCTAATGTGGTGGTATTTGGTACTAATAAGAACGCTTTACGTAAATAAAATTTATTACTATATTTTAGGAGGCAACATCTCAATATAACGAATTTTTGTACCCATTATAGCAAAGTGAGTGTCATAAATGCAATAAGTGTTATATATAAACAAGCTATTTTCTCATTGTCTCAAAAACCATGCGCTGTATTGCTATTGCAAGGATTTTTTATATTAAAAACTCTGTCTAGATTTTTTTAAAACCATCTCAGACATTACAGGATATCCCATTTCTTAGGATAAAATATCTGTCAGTCAGTCAATTTATTTACACTTAGTATTCAAGACCATATATGTCATGTACATAATACTAAATATTATGAAATCCCTAAAACTGATTATTTGATTATAGTTTTATGTTTATAAATAGCGAGATAAAATAATTAGCCATAAAAATAACTATATAATGTATATTATATCGTTATTTTTTATAATGTATAATAAAATACTGATACAATGTATAATTTCAGATTTACATAAATAAATATTTATTTCACAACATTCTACATAACGCTATCAAGACCCATGGCAAGCATAGCTTAACTAGCTTGTGTTATGGAATCTAGAATGCAAATAAACATATCAGATACTTTTTTTTTGTAAATACATACATATTATACATAGAAACACTTAGACCAATGCAAATAGCCATATTCATGCATACAAATATTTGCACCGATCGGGCATCGAACCCCAGCTTCGTGTGTAGCAGTCGCGCAGAGGCAGATGGTCATTCACATTAGTAGTGTTCGGTATCTGAAAACAAAATACATAACATGATATATATTCCGGTGAGTGTTACATTACAAAAGCAACTGATACAGATTCATTGATTAGTTCATTGATTGACTCATTGATTTATTGATTAATTCATTGATTGACTGATTGATTGATTAGTTCATTGATTGATTGATTGATAGATTGGTTGATTATTGTTATCACAGAAAAATATTCATAAAGTACAGATTGAGACACGATCAATTGCGTTTAGCAATCAGTAGGTATAAATACCTGTCATAAAGTATCGCATCTTTAACATCCTTATATCAGCAATAAATCTCACGGTTTAAAAGCTTGTAGATATGTAAAAATATTTTTAAATAAGTAGAGCGACTAGAGTGACTTAGCAATACATATCGCACTAGCTTAATTAAGCTTAGGAATTCCTAAAAAACTATTGTGCCTTCTAAAACTGCCAGTTACTAATTAATTATATTATTGTAAATATTTTTAGATTATATTATTTTATACACTGGGACATTTTTTCACAGAAAAACATGACAAACCTAGCTGTTGCCCGGTCGGTTATCATGACCAAAAATAGCCTATGTCCTATATATCCTTTGTTAGGGTCTAATCTATCTCTATACCAAATTATATAATCAGTTCAGGGGTTTAGACGTAAATTCATAACATACAGACAGACAGATATTAGTCATCCATACTAATATCATAAACATAACATAATTGAAGATTTTTCAGATCTCCGTTGTAACTATTTGTTTTAACTAGGTATTTTTACTTTTAAGTATATAATTATGTTGTGTATGTCGGTAGATTAGTGGTTAAGGAGTCGGCCTTACGATCAAGAGGTCCCGGGTTCGAATCCTGGCCATTACACTACTGACGTGAACCCACTCCTAACGTAAGTAATTTAGCTTAGCTGGAGTGGTTAGGGAAGGTTCATATCTGACGGAACATGCGTCGCGTATTATCGGTCGCGTAACGCCAGAACAGTCAAATGTATAGAAAAACACTTGACCGTTCACACTCAACCGATGCTACGTTAGTGCGTCGAGCGTACAGCGTCTATATTACGCGACGCATGTTCCGTCAGATATGAACCTTCCCTTAGAGGGATTATTAGTAACTTGGTAATATTCTTTAAAAAAAATATATATTTAGAAGTGGACACATCACAGGCCATGAATGTACTTAACATGCAATTTTTATAGAAATATATTCTAACATTTAACAATTTTTGTAAAAATATAAAAATTATATTTTTATTGTACATTATGTGAAAAAATGTCCCATTCAATAATAACGCATAAGCCATTGTTAAATTTTATAATTATTTTTAATTATTTATTTTTTACATTGTAACTATTAAGTATACAGCTTCTACTTATTATTAGTTAATTATGAACTAAAATCGTTTAGATGCCATAAAAGTGTAATAGAGAATATTTTGGTTATTTATGTCTTTGTAATAATTTAAATAATTTCTTTGCATTTACCAAAAAACGAACTTGTAATAAAATTTTGTTTTTCATTTTGAAATAATCTCGTTTTATTTAAATGTACTTCTCTATGAAATCATTCCAACAGATTTGAAGCTACTACAAAATTCATTCATAAAATCACAATAAGATTCACGCCAAAATTCATTCATAAAATCACAACAAGACACCGCCATGTTTCGTTTTTGTCGTATTAGCACCTGATTGGTCAAATCAAAGTCATTTGACCAATGAGATAACTGGATTCTCTACAAAGCCGCTGTATTCCTTTCTTTCCACATGAAATCCAAGTTTAGGTATACAGATTATTCAGTAGGTATGCCTCTCTACTACTACTTTAAGTACTCTAATTTAAGAACTGAAATCGAATACATAAGGAAAAATGAAAGTTCTCGGGCGGGACTCGAACCAAATCACTGTTTGAAAACGATTGTAACATCATTCATTGGTTCCGATAGTACCTATAGCGCGGCGACGGTGGAGTCATCTACCGATTCCACCGTCACCTTAAAGATGGATAAAAATTGAAGGGAAATTTGAATCATATCGGGCGTGTCTCGGTAGCCGAGATAGTCAAAGTATTCCCCCTGTAAGGGAAAGATTGAGGGTTCGTGTCCCGCCCGAGAAGTCTAATTTTTCCTTCTGTATTCGATTTGTATGGTTAGCATACTTACTGCTGTAAAATTCATTTAAGTACTTAAGTTCCAAGCCAGCTGTAAGCTTCAGTGTCAGTTTTGACCGCGCTTTGCTTAAAGAATTCATAATTCTCATTATTTATGGTCAGTTCGCCTTCAAAAAGGAAATCGTTATTAATGTACACATACGCTCACGCATGTACATCCCCGAAGGGGTAGGCAGAGGTGTAATAACACCCACATTTCGCCAACTAGGAACCTCGGTCCCAGTAATAAAAAAATCCCTTGTAAGGGAAAGGTCGTGGGTTCAAGTCCCACTTGAGCGCTTCTTTTACCCGATGTATTTCGATAATAAATGCTACTTATAAAAAAAATCTCCAAGTCCCTCTTGAGCGCTTCTTTTTCCCGATGTATTTCACTACAAGTAAATTAAATTCCTCAAAGAAGACCGCCGATTTTCTTCTTATACTGTTGATAAATGTAGTATTAACTTTGATTTTCAGAACTTAAAACTTTTAAGCAACTGTTGTGTGTAACTGTGCTTCGAACAGCTCACTTAGCTTGCTTAAGTCTTTCCTCACTAGCTGAGTACAAAAAGTTGACAATAAGGGCACCAATTCATCTGGAGCCCCTTTAGCCATGGGAGTACCCCAGGGCTCGATATTAGGACCCCTTTTATTCTTGATTTATGTAAATTATCTTTGTAAAATAATATTATTTGCTGATCACTAATTTTTAAAACTGATAGACAAGCAGTAGTATTATGTAGGTATATACTGTAATGGGGTTCTCATATCACAGCCTTGGCAGGAAGACTTGGCTCAGCTGCCTATATGGTAAGAAAAATAAGGTTACTTACTACAGAGGAAAAGATACGATTAGTATACTTTAGATACTTTCGTTGCGTTACGTCGTATGGTTTGATGATGTGGGGCTCAGCTGCCGATATTGAGACTATTTTCATATTACAGAAACGCGCAATACGAGCAATCTATGTATAGCCTCAAACCCCGTGACTAGCTGATAGAAGTTTTTAAAGAAATCAATATCTTCACAGTTGCTTCTCAATACATTTATGAAACTAATATGTACGCAAGAACCTAGATCATTAAAAAAAACTCTGACGAACACGATTTTAATACTAGATATAAAAATAAACTTGCAGTGCCGAATCTCAGGCTTCATTCATTTGTAGGTAATTGGATGAAATGTTTAATAAAATTCTTCAGGATCTGATTGACATGCCACGTAATAAATTTTAAAATTGAAGTAGACGAATACTTAAATGATGAAGATGCATGGTCATCCTAATCTCATCTCTTGCTAGCACTGTATAAATTTGTTATAAACAAAACAATTTAATAAAGAAGGATAATCGAGTTCATAGAGTTTCTTGCTGGTGTCTTCTCAGTAGAACCAACTTACCGAACCAGCGAAATAATCATTTTGAAATGATGATGATATTATATTATTCTTGATATTCCTGACATCAATGTACAATTTTGACGTTCAAATGTACATGCCTAAACTGAAGAAACGAAATTGATCCTTTGATATCTTTAATACCTAAGGAAAATCCTACAGAAAATAACACTAACAGTAACACTATCTACTCTGAAATGATTTACACATCAAACTATGTCAAAGTACCATCATTCTCTAGTCGTGACCATGGCTGCTGAAGACTAGTCGAAACGTCGGACTAAACATTATATAATATCAAAGAATGCAAAAACTGGTTTTATTTAAATTTTACACATCGTCAAAGTTCCATAAAGACCCATTTAGGCGGGGAGAGTTCGTCGCCTGCAAGATACGATTACCGCAAGAATAATAAAAAGTTTCTAAGTCTAAACATTCGCATAAACAATACCCGCTTGCTCTTCTACTTCGGCGATAATTGCCTCTCAATTGAATATTAATTCAAATTCAAATTTCAAATTCAAATTTCAAATTCAAATTTCAAATTCAAATTTCAAATTCAAATTTCAAATTCAAATTTCAAATTCAAATTTCAAATTCAAATTTCAAATTCAAATTTCAAATTCAAATTTCAAATTCAAATTTCAAATTCAAACAATTTTAATTCAGATAACACAAGATCCATATCTGGGTTAGTAACAACTGTAACTTAAACAAAACTATAATCAGCTCGGCGAACCTTGATCCCTATGACACTGACAGTTATTCCCACGACACAACCTTGTAGTAGCGTCACCGTTATATTATAATCGAATTGGCGGTGTCTAAAAATGATATTTATTAATTTTAGGCAGATATATGCAATTACAATAATATCCCGTTGGAATTATAATAATTATTAACACTTACAAGAAATTATCTCAATCAGACTTTACGTTGACGTCCTGCAAAAGTTACTCCGTTTGGAAGATATCGACTAGTGCGGAAAAGTATCGATAAACAAATATCGAAAATGGAAACGAGTGTACAAAATACATCAATAGAGCACCTACGCTCTTAGTGTCAGATTTATAATCATTTAAGTTGTTTGCGATAATAAAATAAAGGAGATTTAACAAATTTATTGTATATACCTACTCAAATAAAACAAAAGCGGTTTATTTATGATTTTTTAATATACATTAATCTGAATCTGACAATGGTGTCACCGATTGCGTCTCAGACTCGGAATCCGAACTGCAGCTGCTTTCTCCTATGTTTATTAAAAACGGCTGGTCTACTATATTGTCGTATCGCACGTCTCGATTCCAATCATCTAAGCATAGTTTTTTCGTCTTTTCAACCACTTTCCTCCAATTGTCCGGAGTCACTTGACTACATGCCTCTTGTAGCAACGTAAGCATTTTATTAGCTGTGAATGGTGGAGTGGTGTTAAGCCTGGCTGCACAACCTGAAACAATAATGGTTTAGATTGAAAATGATGCAAAGTCAAAGAGCGAGATCGGGGTAAGTACATTATAAGTACATAATTTTGTACGTTAAAAGTGTGTAATTGATATAAGCACATGGATAAAAATAAAAATGCAATTTGCTAGTGAAATAAAATAGCTTTAAATAGTACTAGCCGACTAGACAGTCACCAGTGACCTAAATAAAAACATGTTAAAATAAATACAAATCAACCCACCTTTGATCTGCGCCCATATCATTTCGATTGCATTATATTGGCAGTGGTAGGGCGGTAGCCGAATCACGGTGTGCCCTTTTGATTTTGCCATCTCATCCAAGAAATATTTCTTCTTTGTTTGCTGTTTATGAAGGTTCAACAATCTAACTAATTCCTTTTTCAGCATTTCAGTATTAGCTGCCACACCATTGTTTTGCAGCCACTCTATTATTTCGCCTTTATTGTTGTTCGCGGTAGGCGCTTTATTAATTTGCACAGAGTGGTATGGGGCGTTGTCCATTAAAATGTAGTGGGGCTCGTTTAAATTGTCTAATAGTTTTGTGAACCATTTCTTGAAATTCTCAAAATTCATCTCTTCGTGATAATCACTTGTTTTCACGGATTTGAAGGCCCACAAGCAGTTAGGTACAAAACCTTTGGCTGTGCCAGCGTGGCAGATAATCAAATGCTGGCCCTTGCCTTCTGGTGCTTTGGTACAGGATTTCTCTGTGTCGTCTGTCCATGTTTTGGAGATTGAGTGATTGGCGTTGAGCCACGTTTCGTCCAGATAAACCACCTTGTCCCAGTTCTCGATGTTTTTTATTTGTCGTAGAAAATCACACCTCATCAATCCAATGTCCTTCCGCTCCATTATCACTTTTCTTTTGTCACACTTCCCATAACGAAATCCACATTTTTTTATAACCTGTCTGAGAGAAGTGAATCCACCTTTAAATAAATCAGCCGATTTCAGCGACGCTAATAATTTTGTGCAAGTCGGCAGTTCACCTCGAAAATAATAGCCGTAAATATGGTTTCGTATCGCTGCCATGTCGAAATCATCGGGGTTAGTTACGGGTCGTGCCCTATTATGTTTTTTCTTCTTTGGAGTTGATAATTTGTTCTCCTCCATCGACGATTCGCCGAACTTCTCCTTTGTAATTCGGGAAACGGTAGCTTTGCCAATTCCCAAAGCATCAGCAACACGGTCGCGTACGTTGTCAAGTGGCAACAAAGGTCCGCCATTTTGTAGTTCGCGAGCAAAATAGTCACGCAAGCGTACAACAAACTCCCGCGTTTCACTGTTGAGTACAGTTTTTCTCAGTCTTTTCGGCATTTTGAAACACCAACAAAAACAAAACAGCAACAATAACAAAAACAGAAAACAACAATAGTAATAAACAAAGGATTCCGTTGACACAACAAAACACGTGGCGCATACAAGGCGTTAGCACTCGTACTGGCGTAGCGAACTGACAGTACTAGCGTAGTGACAGATCAGATAGTGTTGCTATAACTAAAATTTTAATTCACATTAAAATTATACAGTCCGACCATGTTACCTCTGCATCGGAATATTGGCAACCCCATATACAAATACACGGATACTTGTAAATATAACAAGCATTATAATTATAGTAATGTAGATTATATTTTAAAAACATGTTTATCGATGTGGCTGAATGCAAGTCACGCCTTTGCCTATAAAAAGTTGCGATATATCGACACGACCCGTCACTAGTATGAACTGTCATAGGGATCAAGGTTCGCCGAGCTGATTATAGTGTTAGTGTGATAGTTTTACATAATCAAAATAGATGAGAATGATATTATATTATGTCAAACAGATTATTACGTCAAATTAAATTAAAAATCAATTGAAGAATTAAATTAAATCGAAATCTAGGTGTAATTCATAGATTAAAAGGAAAAATTTAGAATCGAATTAAAAATTAAATTACATTAAAATTATGGAATGAATTACAATTATGGCATAAATTAAATTAGAATTAGGGGACAAATTGATAAATTAATAGAATAGAATAAAATTGATAAATTAATAGAATAGAAGCTAATTCTGTTGTATCAAAATTAATTAAAATACGCTAAAAATCTCTAAAATGTATTACACGCCCAGATTGTATGATCGTTTCGTAAAAAAAGATTATGGATGCAGTTTCGATACCAAAATGGTTTGGAGGTATTATTGAAGGCTCATTGAGACGTGGATCGTCTAAATAGGCCTTATACCTTGTTTTCTATGTCTGGATCTGCGGTAGCCTAGTGGTATGGGTAATGGACTGCTGAGACGAGGTCTCGGGTTCGATCGCAGGTTTACCATGGCACACACCAATGACTTGTCGATGCTTTTCGAAGTTATGTGTGTATTTATCGCAGGTTTATAAGTGCCCGGTTAATGGCAATAGGCTCGCCACCTATTACATTGGGACCTAAACATAAACTGGCGAAATGTGGGTGCTAGCACCTCTGCCTACTCACAGAACACAGGCGTGAGTTTATGTATGATGTATGTATGTTCTATGTAGAATGCAAATAAAAATGACACTTAGATAATTTTAATGTACATATACATCATACATAAAATACATATTCATGCATACAAATATTTGCACTGAGTAGGAATCGAACCTGCGCCTTCAACTGTCGAAGTCGAATAACAGTCCAATTTCCATATTTTCTCTCTATGTACACTGTTACGGTAACGGTAACGGAGAGTGACTCGAATCGTCAACTGCCAAGATTTTTCAAATCGTCTAGACTCTTTGGCACTGCGTAGAGATGTGACTTGGATTGCGACTGCGTAGAGATTTGGCTTGGACTGCGTAGAGATGGCGTGGATTGTGGCTTGTAAGTTCCGATTTAATGTTCTATGCAGAATAAATAATTTTGGAAATAGGTTTAATGTTTTTTTTAATTCACAAACTTAGTGCACACGATGTTCTAAATTCAATTTACTTTATCCTCTAGAGAATAAAAACGGCTTTTCCACTCAGATATTGAAGATTAAAAATACTCTTTCCGAGATGGTGGTCCGAGAAGGTATTTCAAATACCTTTTTCATCCCACCATCTAATAGACGAATACTTAAATGATGAAGATGCATGGTCATCGTAATCTTTGCTCGCAATGTATAAATTTGTTATAAATAAAACCACATTTAAAAAAGAAGGATAATCGAGTTCACGGAGTTTCTTGCTGGTGTCTTCTCAGTAGAACCAACTTACCGAATCAGCGAAATAATCATTTTGAAATGATGATGATATTATATTATTCTTGATATTCCTGACATCAATGTACAATTTTGACGTTCAAATGTACATGCCTAAACTGAAGAAACGAAATTGATCCTTTGATATCTTTAATACCTAAGGAAAATCCTGCAGAAAATAACACTAACAGTAACACTATCTACTCTGAAATGATTTACACATCAAACTATGTCAAAGTACCATCATTCTCTAGACGTGACCATGGCTGCTGAAGACTAGTCGAAACGTCAGACTAAAAGTCATATCAAAGATGTAAAAACTGGTTTTATTTAAATTTTACACATCGTCAAAGTTCCATAAAGACCCATTTAGGCGGGGAGAGTTCGTCGCCTGCAAGATACGATTACCGAAAGATTAATAAAAAGTTTCTAAGCCTAAACATTCGCATAAACAATACCCGCTTGCTCTTCTACTTCGGCGATAATTGCCTCTCAATTGAATATTAATAGAATAGAAGCTAATTCTGTTGTATCAAAACTAACTATAATAAAATACGCTAAAAATCTCTAAAATGTATTACACGCCCAGATTGTATAGACGTTTCGTAAAAAAAGATTATGGATGCAGTTTCGATACCAAAATGGTTTGGAGGTATTATTGAAGGCTCATTGAGACGTGGATCGTCTAAATAGGCCTTATACCTTGTTTTCTATGTAGAATGCAAATAAAACACACTTAGATAATTTTAATGTACATATACATCATACATAAAATACATATTCACGCATACAAATATTTGCACTGAGTAGGAATCGAACCTGCGCCTTCAACAGTCGTAGTCGAATAACTATGTACATAGAGAGAAAATATGGAAAGTAGACGGTAACGGTAACGGAGAGTGACTCGAATCGTCAACTGCCAAGATTTTTCAAGTTGTCTAGACTCTTTGGCACTGCGTAGAGATGTGGCTTGGACTGCGTAGAGATGGCGTGGATTGTGGCTTGTAATTCCGATTTAATGTTGTAATGTGTTGACTTTGACTTTGACACGACCTTCAAACCTTCAAGAAAAGAGCGTAGGTACTGTCTTTTGAAAGGAAGCCAGCGCACTTGTGACTCCTCTGGTGTTGCGGGTGTCTATGGGCGGCGGTGATCGCTTACCATCAGGTGATCCGCCTGCTCGTTTGCCTCCCTATTCCATAAAAAAACAGGTAATAATTAAAGTGGATTCAGATTTACATTACATATAAGGCATATTCGAGATATTTTCTAAAGTTTACGCGAATGTCACTCATTGAAATAAAACCACTTTTTACGAATTCTATCGCGATATATTTGTTATTATTAAGTACTTTTTAACCCGACGTTTCGGCTACTTTGCAGCAGCCATTTTCGCGGTGTGACTCACGATGGTAGTTGTCACATAGTTTGAAGTATAAGTTATCTCAAAATACCCGAATCATGGTGAATTATTGGTGTTCATATTCACGCAGAATGAGCTCACTGTGTTGTTAAGTCTTGCTGGATTTTGCTGCTTACTAGGTTTGATTAAGTGGATGACTGGGTCCCAAGCTGGTGGTACGTTCCATCCATCCTCTCTATTAAAATTTGGGTGTTTTTTAATTTCAATAGCCTCGCGGATCATTCTAGGAATATATCGATGTTCTTTGGCGAGTATCTGTGGTTTATCAAACCTTAGGTAATGGTTGGTGCCTTTTTGCGCGTGTTCACATACAGCTGACTTTGTTGAGCGTTGGTGTTTTATGTCTGCATAGATATATATATCGTGATAGAATCCGTAAAAAGTGGTTTTATTTCAAGGCATATTCAATTTGTGTCGGGAAGTTTTTTTGATGGTAGTTTATTAATCCTAATCTTTACACCCTCAAGTTTATAAGAACATAACCAGGGGATCGAATTGCTGGCGCCGCGCTGATCGTTGTCGGAGTATTGTTGATTCTGTTGTTGGTGGATCGCTTGATTTTTCTTTTGGACTATCTGACTTTACAATGTCTACCATTTTTTTAGCTATTTCATTTTGCACTTTTCTTAGCAAACCGCCCATAGCAATCATTGCGGTGGTCAATGATCGTACAGCACCATCTTTTAGATTAGTAAATGAACCTTCTATTTTCTCCGATAAGCTTGGGTTCGGCAAGTTATCTGTTCTTGTCGCGTCACATTCTACACTTGATATCATTGTTAAAATTACTATTATCACTATATAGTGTTCCATGATTATTTTACTTACTGTTTTGAAATACATTTCAGTATTTTACACTTTCATAGCATAGTGAGAAAAATCCTTTTTCGATGAAGGTAGTCAATCTGTAGTTAACTTTCATACGCCACTATCACTTTCCTGAAGTATTATTTTGGACAAGATTTCACTTTTTGTAGATAACATGGAACATTTATGAGCAGATATCGGCACGAGGGAAACATAAAAGTAATATTAAGTGTGCAATCTAGTCGGGTATTGCAACTATAAGCAAAATAGTGGCAGTTTGAGAACAATGCGTCGTTAAATTTACCATAACATTATTTCCTTTAAGCGAAATAAAAGTAGTACATCTAATCAGGGCTTGGCACAACGTACTTACATATTTATGCACCCGGTGGCATTATTCTGAGTGACTACGAGTTAATTAAAACGCAGTTGTAACATGAGAAAATGCGCACCCTTCATCCCGCGCACGCTTAATCTGCGGAATAACTCCCTGCTGTGATACTTCCAAACGACTACAATATGGTGTGTTTCAATCATCATCCATATAAAGACGTTAGTCTTGATTGCATCCGAGGCCACGGTGCCCTCGGAGCTCAGGGTCCGCCTTCCGGCTCTTCCCCCTCCACTTCACACGATCTTGGGCGTCCAAGGTAGTGAGACCGTTTTCACGCATGTCACCCAGGTCACCCTCCACGACGCCAAGCCAGCACTTCTTAAGCCTACCCCTTCTACCTGGACCGGGTGGGGGCGCCATTGCCAGGCATTTGTTACCCACGTAGCTGGGCGGTTTCCGCATGACGTGGCTGCAAGTGTGTTTCAATAAGGGCTTTAAAATGTTTTTACAGGGTTGGCAGCGCGAGTGTGCTTACACGGAGATTCAATTATCATCGAGAATTAATCATCGTATAGTATTTCTATAAAACCACCAGAATATCTAGGCTCTGGTTTTGACGGTGTTGATTGTGTTGATCGTGTTGTTGGTGGTGGTGACATTGTAACATCAATTTGGTGATTCATCATCGTATAGTACAGCTTCACCAGAATAATTAGGCAATGGCACAGCAATCCAATCGTTAGGCTCTGGTTTTGACGGTGTTGATGGTGTTGATCGTGTTGTTGGTAGTGGTGGCATTGTTACATCAATTGGTGATTCATCATCGTATAGTACATCTTCACCAGAATAATTAGGCCATGGCGCCATTTCTATAAAACCACCAGAAGATCTAGGCTCTGGTTTTGACGGTGTTGATGGTGTTGATCGTGTTGTTGGTAGTGGTGGCATTGTTACATCAATTGGTGATTCATCATCGTACAGTACATCTTCACCAGAAAAAACCAATAGCAAAGCAATCCCATCGTTAGACTCTGGTTTTGACGGTGTTGATGGTATTGATCGTGTTGTTGGTGGTGGTGGCATTGTTACATCAATTGGTGATTCATCATCGTATAGTACATCTTCTCCAGAATAATTAGGCCCTGGCAACATTACTATAAGACCATCAGAATAGCTAGGCTCTGGTTTTGACGGTGTTGATGGTGTTGATCGTGTTGTTGGTGGTGGTGGCATTGTTACATCAATTGGTGATTCATCATCGTATAGTACATCTTCTCCAGAATAATTAGGCCCTGGCAACATTACTATAAGACCATCAGAATAGCTAGGCTCTGGTTTTGACGGTGTTGATGGTGTTGATCGTGTTGTTGGTGGTGGTGGCATTGTTACATCAATTGGTGATTCATCATCGTATAGTACATCTTCACCAGAATAATTAGGCCATGGCAACATTACTATAAGACGATCATGTGTTGATGGTGTTGATCGTGTTGTTGGTGGTGGTGGCATTGTTACATCAATTGGTGATTCATCATCGTATAGTACATCTTCACCAGAATAATCAGATGGTGGCACAGCAATGCCTATTGCGTCACCAGAATAGTTAGGCTTTGGTTTGGACAGTGATGAATGTGTTGATGATGTGCTAGAGAAGTTTCCCATCATTGACATATTTGGCTTCATACTCTGCATTATATTATGAGCTATAATAGCTTGCAGGTTTTTCATCCAACGGCCCACAGTACTTTTTGCGGAGTAAAAAATTTGTACAATACCATCTAGATTGATGAATGTAACTGATATTTTCTCCCATAATCTTGGGTTCGGTAAGTTTACAGTATCATTAATTGTTGTTGTTGTGACGCCACATTGTACACTTGATATCATTGTTATAATTACTGTTATCACTATATAGTGTTCCATGGTAGTTTTACTCACTGTTTTGCTACACATTTTTTTATTTATTGTTACTTATTGTTATCCTTTTTTTGTTGTTGTCGAACTTTAGTTAACTTTCATACGCCACCACCATTTTTCTAAAATATTATTTTGGACAAGATTTCACTTTTGAAGATAAAATTAAACTTTGATGAGTAGACATCAGCACAAGGGAAACATGAAGCAATCTAAACGGGTACTATAAGCAAAGAAGCGGCAGTGTGAGAACAATACGTTGTAAAATCTTCCAAATTATTTTTTTTCTTAGGGAAATAAAAGTACCCAACCAGGTCCTACCACGACGCGCAACGATAAAATGGCGATTCAAGTTTGGGCAGCGATTCGCTGCGTTGTACGGTTGTACTGCCTGACCTGTAGCATTATTCTGAGTGACATCGAGTCTCAAACGCAGTCGTAACGTGAAAAGATGGTGGACTATAATTGATTAACAAAAAGAGATAACAGGCTTAAAACTAGACCAACTGAAATTTATGTTTTTTTAATGATTTTACGAAAGCGTGTACCTAATTACGTAACGGTTTGTCTCTCAGAATAAATACCTAAATTGCAATTGAAAAGTTTGTGGCTCGAGATCAAATATCTGATTAGTTAGATAGTTTTTTTTAAATAAATTATTTAAAATTTTGAACAACTATTTCATTTCTATTTACCAAGTGGTATATCCACTCCGTTTTACGTTATTGAAATTGTTCCATTGAAATTTCATTTCTTTCATTCCGTTTCTGCGTTCTCTCCGTCCATTGATGGAGTCTCTTTGTGTGTGTGTGTGTGTGTGTGTGTGTGTGTGTATTTGGCAGTATTTTACCACCCATACAATGTACTCTATCAATTACTTAACTATACTTTCTCAGAGAGCCGTGGTCCTAGGCTTATATTCCAGCGGCCTGACCTCTAAATAAGACCAATAAAACAATTTAGCCAATAAAGCGGGATCGCTGTCAATCTCAAATCATACATTGCATATTATTACTGATGAGTATCCAGTTGTGCGGGCTTGGGGGTGACGGGTGAAGCCGCCTGTCACCGCAGCAGAAGCAGGCCTCCTCATTCCGGGGGCGAGTCGGGGACACCGTTGTCCCCCCTCCCGAGGAGGGCTAGACCGTAAGGGATGGCCCTGGGTCAGCCGGGGTGCGAGGGATATGTCGATGACAACCTCACTTCCGGCCTAGCACCATGACCCACAGTCGGCGTGCGGTTTTAGTCGGTTCGAGTCCGACATAACCTCACCTTCCGGCTCCGGCAGGGGGGTATCCGAGGGGATTTCCGCACGAAAAAAAAAAGTATCCAGTTGTCAGTAATAACATAGGTACAATGTATTTATAATATTTGAGATAAACATTCCAATTATTCTCCGCACGCCGAATGATGATCCCTATGACGTTTCAACTGACAGTTGTATTAGTTATGCGAAACAATTTCGATAAAATACTGTTTTTTCAGGCAAATGTCATGTCATTCAGCCAGGTCATTCAAAATAATAAGCAATATTTATTTATTTTGAAAAAAAGACTACGCGAAAAAGAAAGAAAAATATTAATGGAGCGTACTGACATAGCTTTACTACGATGCGATTTTCTTCGCAAAATCAAACAAATTGATAACTGGGAGAAGGTAGTATACCTTGATGAGACATGGCTGAACGCCAATCATACTGTAGGTAAGGCATGGACGGATGACACAGCGAAATCCAGCACAAAAACTCCTGAAGGAAAGGGCCAGCGCTTAATCATTTGCCACGCTGGCACAGCTACAGGTTTTGTGCCGAATTGCCTGTGGGCTTTTAAGTCAGTGAAAACAACGGAGTACCACGAGGAAATGAATTTCGAAAACTTTAAGACATGGTTTATAAAACTATTAGAAAATTTGAATGAGCCTCACTATATTTTAATGGACAATGCTTCATATCACTCAGTTCAAATTAACAAACCCCCCAGCAGCAATAACAAAAAAGCTGAAATTATAGAGTGGTTACACGGCAATGGTGTGGAAACTGACAGTCCGATGTTAAAAAAAGAGTTGGTTAGACTGTTGAACTTTCACAAACAACAGACGCACCCATCATATTTTTTGGATGAATTGGCCAAATCAAATGGACACACGGTAATTCGGTTACCGCCCTATCACTGCCAATATAATGCAATCGAGTTGATATGGGCGCAGATCAAAGGTATCTATATTTTTTATTTATATAATATTATGTATATGCATATATTTCTAAAAATAATTACTGAATGTATAAATATTTTCAGGTCATGCAGCTAGGCATAACACAACTCCGCCATTCACGGCAAATAAAATGATGGTTTTATTGGAAGAAGCTTGCGCTCAAGTGACAGCTGACGATTGGCGAAAAGTGGTCGAAAGAACGAAGAAAATTTGCTTACAAGACTGGGATCGAGATGTACAATACGACAATATCATTGACCAACCGTTAATAATAAACGTCACGGATAGCTGCAGTTCAGACTCAGATTTTGAAGATCCGATTGACCCAGTATCAGATTCAGATTGATATAAATAAAATACAAACTCAAAGCATTTGTTTTATATTTCCAACAAATTATCGATATTTTGTTTATCGATGTGTCCCTTCTTAGTCGATAACAGCTTGACGACGTAACTTTTGCAGCACGTACCATGTACATTTGCATTGAGTTTTTTTCTATTATTTCCGAACATTACGTAATAATTTCTTAATATTCATTTTTATAATTTACAATTGTACACAATTATGATTTTTTCGTCTTTTTAATGGACCTCTAAAGGATTTGATGTGATAGGACGTCAGTACAATGTTAAGCGCTAACGAACTGTCATAGGGATCATCATATAACGCTCGTAGTATAATAAATGTAACACTTACCAGGATTTTATCATGTTGTTTATTTGTTTTGAGTAGGTAACCGATATTTCGGGGCTGTTTCAGGCCATGAACACGGTGTACTGGCGGTTGCCGACGGAGCTAGTTGTGATTGGGCAGACCGTATTTTTCTACCCTCTGCCGCACTCGTTTATTACGCGCTCGAGTACGGTGCGAGTATTCGAACAGTGGTATGGTACATCCACATATCGCTTCCATCAGACTTTGGAGTGATACGTGGATTACATCTTCAGCATTTGAATACAAATTTATATCATTTACTAACTATACTAACTTTCTAAGTTCGAAATATATCGGGAAAAAGAAGCGCTCAACTGGGACTTGAACCCACGACCTTTCCCTTACAGGGGGAATTGAGCCACACCTGAATCACTTCAAATTTCCCTTCTCTTTATATCCGTATTTAAGGGCAACGGTGGAGACCTCTACCAACTTTCTACGCAATATCAAAACCAGTTATGACCGGAATTTTATTATTCTTACGCTACGGATAGGGTATACTGTCAGAGTGGTCCCTTATCCAAGAACTCCAGATCTAATGCTGAGGTCCAGGAGAAATTACGGGAAAACGCGCCTATGCGCCTACTAGCTTGTGCTAGCAAACATTTGTATAATGTCGTCTCGATTTCAAAAACACATGCCCGCAGGCGTGGCTATTAAAATATAAATATAGTGAAAATGTATAAAAAATATAACATAAAGTGATAGTTTACAGTACAAACGTATTAATCAATATAATGCTGTGTTGTTTGCAACGGCTTTCATAACAACACAGTGACTTTTATTAGTCTCATTGAACCACGTGTTATAAGTGGCTCTGGAATATATTCCCTAACAGAGTCATGCATGAATGAATGCATGTATCAGCGTTGTTATACATTTCACTACTAAGAGGGCACAATAGGCGACTATATAACCGTTGTATTTTCCAGTCGTAATTTTGAAACGGATTTTTATAATCCTTATTTGGTTGGAAAGGGAATGGTCCAGGGAGTCTAAATCGGATGACGGGATCCCGGGAGTCAGAATCGAATGACGGGATCCAGGAGTCAGAATCGAATGACGGGATACTATGGACATCCTCAAAATGTAGGCCAAAATACAGTTTCTGTTGCTTTTATACAATTTAATATGATTTTTTCTGCTTCTGAAAATTATGATGTTAAACTGATGATAAAAACTTAGGCAAATGAACGATGGATCGGTTATAAACTTATATCTCACTAAAAAGGTATAAAAAAATAAAATTTATATAAAAGTAAAACTGACTTCAAGAAACAAAAGAGAGGTACTAAAAAGGGAATAATAACGGACCTTACAGATTTACTGATCTGTTAGAAGTCGGTGCGTACTTTATTTGCTGTGCCTGAACTGTGGCTTTTCGAGCTAGGTCCGTTATCATTCCCTTTTCAGTGCCTCTCTTTTGTTTCTTGAAGTCGTTTTTACTTTCATATAAATTGTCTTAAAATTCCCCTGAGGCTATGATGAACACTATTCGATTGTATTTATTGATGGTCAGTACGTAATTAGGTAATGGCCTCGTAACACCAGTTGATATTAATGAAACCAATATCTATTTGGAGTTTCTAATATTTTTTCTTTATTATCACTAACGTATTATGTTATGAGTCTCATTTGAATGCAAGATATAAACTCTTGCCTTTCTTGAACCTTATATTAATTTTTCCATTATCGTTGTCCATGCTAGTGACATTGTTCACGATGCTGGAATTTTTTATGATGTAATTATTGTCTATGACGATATTCTCGTCCATTGCAGTATCGTGCTCTTGAATTTCTTCAAAACCATTATTACCAAAAATATAATTTGGATTAAAGGTGTAATTTTTCAACATATTATAGTTTTGCCCGATCCACTTTGCAATAGAAGACACGGGCCAACGATTTTCTTTTTTCTCCTCGTCCTTAACACCAAAGGCTCTTAAAATGACACCATCCCAATCTTTATTTTTGTCAATCATTCGTAGAGGGTTGCGTAGGGTTTTCCTAAAGTCTTCAGTCATATTATGTAACTTAAGGGTTAAGGTATCTGCTAAGCTTAAGTTATTGTGTCCAACACGCCGTTCGTGAAGAGTATTGTGACCCCGATCGATTATATTACGGAAACCCTGTTTAAAGTCATCAATTTTTGAATTCACTTTATATTTAAAGACATTAAATATTTCACTGATAATATCACATTGTGTTTCTGATGCAAAGAATATCGTTACTATTAGCACTATTAGATGTTGTTTCATGGTTGTTTTTATTTTATTTACATGAGTAGGTAGTAATACCATCCTCTTTTTATTAATGGCTGTCTGTTTGCATGATTGTTTATTTAGGACTGGAGAAGGAGTGATCGAACTTCGGTCTCTGAGGTGTAAAGGCCACGCAGATACGCAATTTAGTATTCTAATTGACGTGCCTGAAGTCTTGCGTTCATTTTATTACACTTTGTTATTCTGTATGATACTTTTCTATTCAAATTTAAAGGTAGGTATCAATCACCGCAGAGGTAAAAACAATGAGAACACTTAAAATCAATTGTGCCGTAAAAAATTCATAGCTTTTATATTTCCTCTGAGAGCTATAAAAAGGTATTGCCTACTTGTAAATAAAACTAGACGTAGTAGGTACAACTCTATATTGTTGTAATGATTTCATGGTGAACTTTTAAATCTAAATTCTCAGCTGTATATCCAAGTGTCAACTTTACAGCCTCTGTGGCGTGGCGGTAGTGAACGCGGCCGGTATTATTTATTTATTTATTATTACTTGACGACATTAGACTCGCCCCCTACTACGAGAATCATAGATAGCAAATTATAAAAATATGGGGTCACCTATCACAAGCATATGTTTGCTTAAAAGTTGACCTCAATTAACTAAAATTATTTATATGTCCTATGCTAGAAACTGGAAATTAACATTTTTATTTTATTTATTTTAAATTATGTGCTTTCCGGGGCTACATAATAGAGGCTGTAGTCGGAAGTTACATATATATATATATATGCATGAATGTACATACATTTATACATACATATATAATTGCCTTCTTTTTATTCATTTTCATATATTTATACAATTAAAAGAAAAAAAAGATAGTGATCTTCTATGGCTTATTTTGGCTACCACGGTAGTCACTGCTATATGACCTCCCAGAAAAAGACTGCGCCAATGCGTCACTTTTCACCAATTCATCATCATCATCCTTGCGCTAAACACAGCCGCATCTGAGATCTTCACCTCGGAGTCCGAGGTTCACTTACCAGTTCATCATTTTTTTAAAAAAAGATGGGTCTATTACAATCTTGAACAGTTTTCTCATTCAAAGGGACTTGAGTTATATATATAACTAGCTTTTTCCCACGGCTCCGCCTGCATGGAAGTTGGTTATGGCAACCAAACATAGCCTATGTCCTTTCTCATGGTCTAATCTACCCCTATACCAAATTTCATCAAAATTGGTTCAGTGGTTTAGGCGTGAAAGCGTAACATACAGACAGACAGACAGAGTTACTTTCGCATTTATAATATTAGTATGGATTATAGTCAGGAATAATATAAAGAAACAAACAAATTAAAAAGACATGATTTCATTTCCGTTTCGTAGCCTTATTATCAAACAGGCAGACATCTTGGAAACCCGAAGCGGGGTAAGATTTAGAGACTCTGTTATACTGTATAGTCAGCAAAAACAACTTAGTTAATTTTATTGTTCACTATACCGGGTGTAAGGGGAACGCTCCCGAAGCCGCAAACCGTTAGTAGTACTCCAGGTACATAACACATTGGCATAAAAATAAAATCTATTTGGATAGAAAAAAAACACAACACACAAACAATATAGCGTCATAAATATCTTGACGACGAAGTCTCAAAATTATCTTAAAACTCTTGTATTCAGAGCAAATCAAAGTGTTCAATTGATTTACAAGGTACTAGCTTTGCCCGCGACTCCGCCCGCGTGGATGTCGGTTATCGCGACCAAGCATAGCCTATGTTCTTTCTCATGGTCTAATCTACCCCTATACCAAATTTCATCAAAATCGGTTCAGTGGTTTAAGCGTGAAAGCGTAACATACAGATAGACAGACAAACAGACAGACAGACAGACAGACAGATAGACAGACAGAGTTACTTTCGCATTTATAATATTAGTATGGATTATTGTCTGAACTAAAGAACAGTCGATCAACTGGAAGGGAGTCAAAAACCTAAATTGAGACCATTTCGAGCTGACTGTACATTAGTAATCGCGACTTTCCGTCACATGTTCCGAAGGTGGAGAGGGAATCTAAAGAGACACTATTCAGCTATATGGAACACCTTTCAAAGAGCTTAAATATTGAACTGCATCCCGGTGACGTGCGCGATGTTTACAGAGTGCCGAACAGAAAAGATGCCTCCAAGGTGACTATAGTAGCTGAACTGTCTAGTACTTTAGTAGAAAATACGTTTTTGAGTTCAGTAAGAAAGTTTAATAAAAATAATGAATTAAAAGTCAGCCACCTGGGTATTAGAAACAGCTCCGCGACCCTGTTTGTTTCGGAATCTCTTACTACAAAAGCCAGACGTCTTCATTTCCTAGCAAGAGAATTCGCTAGATCTGAAAACTACAAATTCTGTTGGACTTCCCACGGAAATATTTATCTTAAGAAGCAAGAAGGCTCAGCATATATATTAGTGAAAAATGAAATGCAACTTAATATCTTAAAGCAATCTAAATGACTAATAGTTAACAGTTATATTATATACTATTGCATGTTTTATCTAAAAATATCGCGTCGCATATCACACACTCTCAACTTTCACAACTCACTATACTACACTGTACACATCACAATTTTTTCACTATTATCTCCAAACAGAATTGCACGTATTCCTGAAAGCATACTCGACTTGGCTGTTGAATACTTTCTGGTTTCAATTCAAACCAAAAATTACTTTTTAAAAGCTATATTGCTTATTATTTGTATTAAATACATGAACAACTACTTAATTACGCCAACTACGGATTTAATAACTATCGATTTACTTACTATAGTAAAATTTATTGAACTGCTTTTTGTACTAGTGTTTCCTCTTTTATGTCACAGTGTTAACTGAAGCCCAAGTTCTTGATGAGATAGATAGCGTAAGTCTGGTGAAGTTCATTGAACTTGATGAACCCGAACAATGTAAATTGCACTTGAATAGTACTTATCCCGAGTTTACAATTGTATCACAGAATATTCGAAGTTCAAATAAGAACCTTGGTAAGCTTTTGCTATTTCTGCATCGCCTAAAGTTTAAACCAGATCTCATAATATTAACTGAATGCTTTCTGGATGACTCATTCTACTATGAAACTATAGAAGGCTATAACTGTAGCTACTCGACAAGGTTTCTTAATAAAAATGACGGAATATTAATTTACTCTAAGTCTAATATTCATCTATCAGTAAGAGAACCGCTTTTTAATGATGCAAATTGCTTACTTATTGACATTGGTCAGTCTTATACTATCGTAGCTATTTATCGATCGCCATCAGTATACAATATTGACAAGTTTTTGTCATCTTTGGAGGAAATTTTAGGCGGATGCACAGGTCAACACTGTGTTCTAATGGGTGACCTCAATCTTAACGTAATTGATGCCTCAACCAGCACTCGTGTTGAAAAATATCTTAACCTGACAGCACACTATGGGTTTATACCGGGGCATAACGTACCGACGCATGGGCCGAATAGTCTAGACCACTGCATGGTTAGATCTAAATCGCCTTCAACAACGATTGTGTGTCATTCGGGTATTACGGACCACTGTACAGTGTTATGCTACATCGGACACCAGCCTCCGAATGAAAAACCTAGTGATACTTACACCAAAATAAATTACCAGGGTCTTAACGCAGATTTAACTAATGTAGACTGGTCTGACCTCTATGAAACTGACGATGTAAGTAGGGCTACCAAACTATTTGTCAGTAAATTTAATGCTACAATTGACTGTAACAGATCCACACATAAAATACGTAGCTCAAATGCCATTGTCAAAAAGTGGATTACACCTGGCCTCCTGAAATGTATTCGATACCGCGATAAGCTACATAGTAAGGCTAGGAAAGATCCCAATAATTTACAGTTACAAGAAAAATACAGACTGTATCGAAACTGCTGTATCAACATCTTACAGGAACAGAAGAATAAATATGAGCGAAAGCTACTTGAGGATTCCAAAAATAACATAAAAAGGACTTGGGCTTCGATTAAAATTATTTGTGGCATAAATCGAACTAACAATAAAAATGAAGATCTCCTTAAAATAACAAGCAACTTTAATTCAGTCGGAGACAAGTTGGCGGATGAAATGCTTAGGAGGTTAGGCAAAACCGAAACTGATCTAGCCTATGCTACTAACACCACGATTAACAAATCTCCAGGTTCCCTGTTCTTAAACCCCACAGACGAGGCTGAAATTATTAAAATAATCACTACACTCAATTCGAGCACAGCAATTGGTCATGACTGTATAAGCAATGAGATGTTAAGGAGAACCAAGTACACTATAGCTAGCCCACTAACGTATATTTGCAATCTGAGCATGTCTTCGGGTGAGGTACCCGGTGATCTAAAGGTTGCTGACGTAATCCCTATTCCAAAATTAGGCGATACACAACAACCTTCTAATTATAGGCCGATATCTATCTTAAGCGCATTGTCTAAGGTGGTAGAGAAGGTTGTGAACATCCGGCTGACCAAATACCTCGAATGTAACAATATTCTGGCCGATAATCAGTTCGGCTTTCGTATAGGGAGGTCCACGGAGGATGCTGTCACAGGACTCGTTAATTTTGTAGTGACAAAAATTAATGAAGGTCATAAGTGTTCAGGTGTCTTCCTGGACCTTGCAAAAGCTTTTGATACCGTTTCTCGGCCAATACTTCTAAAAAAACTTGAGACAGCTGGAGTCAGAGGTTTGGCATTGAAATGGTTTCAGTCATACTTAAAGGACCGAAAGCAACGCGTTCGTGTTGGACAGTACACTAGTGAATACGCAGATAACATTTATGGGGTGCCGCAGGGCAGTATACTGGGACCCACGCTCTTCCTGTTGTACATAAACGACTTGTGCTCATTAAAATTACCTAATGCCCAAATTTTCACCTATGCTGATGATACAGCCATAATATTCCATGCCAAAACGTGGCGAGAAGTTGCTTGTTTTACTCAGGAGGGGCTAAAGAGAACATCTGACTGGCTACAACATAACTTATTAACTGTCATCATAACATAACATAAACTCACGCCTGTATTCCCCGAAGGGGTAGGCAGAGGTGCTAGCACCCACATTTCGCCAGTTTTATGTTTAGGTCCCAATGTAATAGGTGGCGAGCCTATTGCCATTAACCGGGCACTTATAAACCTGCGATAAATACACACATAACTTCGAAAAGCATCGAAAAGTCATTGGTGTGTGCCATGGTGAACCTGGGATCGAACCTGCGACCTCGTCTCAGCAGTCCATTACCCATACCACTAGGCTGTGTCAATGTAACCAAAACGAAAATAATAGCCTTCAGAATATCCAATAGATCGGCACCTGCCCACCCCCTTATTATAAAACTCCATTCTTGTGGCGCCGACACAGATCCGCATCTATTGTGCCAGTGTATGCCTATGGAACAGGTGTCATGCATTAAATACCTAGGTGTCTTGATTGACGAGCGCTTGACTTGGCGAGTGCAGATTGACGCACTCGTGAAACGTGTCAAGAAACTGTCACATATATTTAGGAAGCTCAAGTATATAGCCAAACCTGAACTGCTGCGAACTGTGTATCTTTCTCTGTGTCAGTCAATATTAAGCTATTGTGTATCGGTTTGGGGAGTAGCTCAAAAGACACATCTAATTAGGCTAGAGAGGGCACAGCGAGCTATCCTAAAAATAGGGAATAAAAAGCCTTGGCGTTATCCAACTGACTTACTCTATGCGGAATGTTGCGTATTACGTGTGCGGCAATTATTTATTTTATCGACCTTGCTCCGATTTCACAGGAAAGCAAAGGAAGTGACCCGCTCTTCTTTCAGAACACTTAAGTGGGATCGACCCCGGGTACGCACCTCCTTTGCACGCAGATCGTTTGCGTTCCTTGGACCCTATTTATATGCTAAACTCTATAACATGAACAATAATATAGTGAATATGACTTATTTTAACCTTAAGCGAGTCATAGTTAAGTGGCTGGAGCCAAATAACTATGCTCAGACGGAAGAATTTTTGGAGGTGTTAGAGTGAAATACATATACAACACAAACACACACACACACACACACACACACACACACACACACACACACACACACACACACACACACACACACACACACACACACACAACACGTCACACACGCATGTCTATTATTTCCTCAGTCCTGTTTAGCAATAACTTTATTTTATATTATTATTATTTTTTTTAGTTTTCAATTAAGGTACCTTATTCCAAAAATGATTGTGATGTAACTTACCTGGGAAGAGACTGAACTCCACGACACAGGGTATCCTAGTGTGGGGTTCAGAGAATCAATATGTGCCTAGTTTATATCTTCACAATGTACATGTATATTTGAAACAATAAAAATTTGAAACAATAAATCTCTTAGTCATAGTCATCTATTAAGATTTTAAATGTGATCAATAATTTTCTAACAAAAAAAAACATTTAAAGACAAAACATTAAAATAATTACTAAGAAAACAAAAACCCAACTGCAAAGTAAAAATCTAACTGGAAAGCAATTAAAATAAATTATTAAAAATAAGAAACCATATTTATGCTGAAAAGATCGAAAAACAAGCAGGTGGTACCCATTTGCACTCATAATACCAGAAAGAAATTAATGGGCGACAACTACTTACAATTATATAATAATAGTACAGAAATAAAATTGATTTCTACCCGACTACGGCGAAGCCAAAAGCAGGGTTATGATTTCGACAGGCTATGTATGTATGTATGTATGTATGTTCATTTGTTCCCTCATAGCTCCTCAAATACTACATAGAACTGGGCAAATGAGGTATCGTTACAAGCGGCTTTATGGTCCGATGGTTATCTAGCGCTCATAAGGTACTGAGTTAAAAAATAAATTTGAGATAAATATGCCGTGTTTGGTATCAAATGAAAGGACTTAATAAGCACATTTCAAATATGTATAAGTTATTAGCTTTACCTTGCCCCAAAATAATATAAATAAAAAATAAAGATTAAAACTACTACTTACCCTGACAAAACAATATCTATATTCTAGGGAAAAGTGACAGACGACCACGGCTATCCTTGATATTTTCTTGTTTGTTACTTTTAAAGCGTGATTTTTCGGTAGTCGGGTTTTAGTTTTAAACTTTATTTTTTTGCTGACTCTACTAATTAAATTAATCTCTGAACGCGAACATCTCCCGTTTATCTTGCTGTTCTGCTAGAGAGTGCCAGTATCCAATGGTTTGTACCATTGATCTATGACGTAACTCGTGTAGATAGGTAATGAAGATTTCCCGTTGAAATAAATAGAGCCATCCCATTACTTCCCGCGGGTGTCGGGTGGAAACCGACTTTTTTTTTTCGTGCTGAAATCCCCTCGGATACCCCCCTGCCGGAGCCGGAAGGGGAGGTTATGACGGACTCGAACCGACTAAAACCGCACGCCGACTGTGGGTCGTGGTGCTAGGCCGGTGGTGAGGTTGTCATCGACATTTCCCTCGCACCCCGGCTGACCCAGGGCCATCCCTTACGGTCTAGCCCTCCTCGGGGGTACTGAGGGATTAGGCTGTTTTCTATTTGATAGTAAATATTCTATTGATACCGGTACTTTGCTTGACTTTATTTTTTATACAGGACACGTCAATTTGACTTCACCTTGCCTGATGTTAAGCTAAAGGCCAAAACTCAGAAAGAGGGTCACCATCGTAAACATTTACTATGTTAACAGTGGTGGCACTCAGCTTGACGGGCTCATTAGACGCCTTTTCACGCCCCGCTTAAAGGACCCGGGACTGTAGGAAGAAGGAAACACGTGAGCTGGCAAGGAGTTCCAGGTGCGGCATAGGAATGACGACATTAGGCTCGCCGTCGGGTAAATAGGATAGGTCGAAATGGTGAGTATAACTATAAATTTTTACCGCCCCGTGGGAGCATAATTATGGTGGAGCATTATAAACATATCTGAAATGAGTTGGATCTTGACTTGGGATCAAGCGCAAGTTACTTCTGTTAAACTCTGTGACGTAGTAAGGAGTATGTAATCATGTGTGTGTACCTATATAAACCCCAAATGTACTCTTTTAAATAGACAGGCTTACATCAGTCATTGAGATGTTTTATTCAACCTGATACCCATCCTTATATGGCGACCCTGCCATTCTTCAGGCTCTAAACATGGACACGTTTAGTATATACTTTGCTTGGGACGAATACTGTCGCATTGTGGCGTTTACATACAATCATGTGTCAATCCAAGGTTAATAACGAAGAGAAGATCGTAAACCAAATTAGTGGAGGTCAACATTCGGTGAATTTAGAGGACTTCAAATTTCATGTATCGACAATAAGTATTGTGGCTATGATCATATGCACAATTCTGCTTGTTGGACTTATATATTTCATTTACAAGCTTTACAAGAGATGTCACCAATCGTGGATGAGGGAGCAGCTGTCAAGACACACATTTAGACGGTCCTTGGATCGAGTCAGGAGATACCGTGGTGGAACTGGTGGATCACCTGCGTGCGAGGAGTATCATACTCGTATTAACGACAAAGATACCCGTTAGGACGACTCGGCATATGCCTATAAGTGATTGTGATTGTGACTATAGAGTGTACTATAGGGTAATGCGTGAAAATAAAAGGTGCAACGTCTTTCGTATCTTGTTATTAAAATGTGGTGTCGTAATCGTTATAGATGCACTTCATATAGAGCTTACCCCGAATCTTTATAATGGACCGTAATGTTTGAGGACTTGTTACATGTTTATGAAGAACTCTTTAAGCTTAGAGTTTATTTAGTAAAAATAGGCCCTACTAGGAGAACGGATAAAAATGTATCGAAGAAATTAAACGAAGCCGATGATCTGGTGAGTCAATATAAAATACTTTTAGAAAAAATTGAGTTGTCAAAGTTACAGTTAAACGTTGAAGAAAGCCACGAGTTTGATGAATTAAATAAAAAGTTTTTTGACCTCTATGACAATATTTTACATTTATGTAGTAATCCGTGTTCAGAAGGAGACAAATCAAGTCAATTAAATATGGCTAAATTTTATTTGAAAATAGCCTTGAGCTTATTACCAATTTTAAGTGATGATGGGGCAAATACCAAACAGCTTATTGATGGGGTAGAATATTATCAATCGGAACTTGACCAGGGCAGTCAATTAAAATTAATAAATTTCGTTTTGAAAAGCCGACTTTCGCAGTCTGCTAAACTAAAATTAGCAACTCAGTATGACTCCGTTGATAGTTTGATCAAAGCTATGAAAAACTGTTTATTACCTAAAAAAGCTACTCAGCCACAGCTCTTCAACATAAACTGATGAATTTTAAACAAAAAGATCTTTCTATAAATGACTATGGCAAACAAATTACAGATGTATTTGTAGACCTGACGATTGCTCAATCTGAAGGAAATGAGGCAAGTTACAATATTTTAAAACCTTTAAACGAAAAACTGGCAATTAAAAGTTTTGCTGATGGATTGAGAAATCGGCGGCTAGGTACGATCATAGTGGCGAGAAATTTGTCAACTTTGAGTGATGCAGTACAGGGGGCCTACCACAACCGTTTACAAAACAATCTTATTGCAGGAGAGTTTTGTGTCAAGCTTAAAGTAATCTTGCTTATATTCGTACCACAACCGTACATTGTGCATGTCATGTATTCCTGCTTAGTGCTTTTGTGACGTCAAATTAATTTTAGTTCATTCAATTCGTACCATGACGAGATTTTAGAGCAGTATTGTATTTTAACATTATTGTTTTTATGTCAAATTTAGCCGTTTTAAAAAAGTTGCTAGGTAGCAACTTTTTTATTATTGTTTTGCAAAATACTGCTCAAAAAATCATTTTCGTAACCCAAAAAGCAAGTAAACCGTATTTATATACATTAACTTAAACAAGAAATGGTCAAGCTGACTATTATAACGGTTTAAAAGTACTTTTTATTGTGTTCCACGGATACCTCCCTGTTTGGCCAACACGGCCATTATATCTAACTCAAACCGACCAAAACCGCACGCAGTTTCAATTAGATGGATCAATAAGGCATTTTCGTCACCCACGCTCAGTCTTCTCCGGTTTTTAGCTAGCATGGTGCCCAGTGAGAAGACTCGCATCCCGGGAAACGCCTATAATTACAAGTATAAATTGTATAGAAGAATGCATAGAAATTGCTTAGATATTAAGCAAACAAATACAATTCTAAAAATTACAAGTATTTTACTTCAAAGTAAAAACTTCTTTTTAAAAATCCTTTTTGAATACAAGAACTCTATGGTCTCTAAAAAAGAAATCACTGACATTAGGCGTAGGGCTTGACTCCAGGGAAGATTTCAGTATCCGGTGATTTGTCTCTAGGTTTAATAAATCTTCGAAAAGCCTCCGGACATTCTTCGATTACACGGAAGTATATTTAGTCAGTTTCGTAATTTTTTTAAGTACCTACCCATTTGAGACATTGTATTACTATTATTATCATAATCCTCTTATTAAAACATTATGAAAACGTCCAATTTGTAGACTAATGAAATCAACTTATTACCGAATTTGTGACCGGAATACGGCAATAGGTGGACCGACCGAATGCAATGATTGATGAAATGTGGGTGTTGATGTTAATTCGCCTCTGCCAAAACACTCCGGGGATATAGGCGTGATTATATGTATATATATTACCTACTTTTTAATAAATGCACGAACATCTATACATCATATACTTCGATAAAATCGTATCGCTATGGAATCTAATCATATAATCAAAAATATATAGTAAAATAGTGTTCACGAAAAAAGGCGAATATTTAACTCTATATAAAATCTCCGGAGTTTTTGGGAAAGATAACCGGTTGTTCGCAAAAATCTCCAGAGGTGCTCCGGTCTTTTTGTCTCCGGAGTACAGCCCTAATGCGAATGAATTATTGCAAGGAATACATAACTCTTTCTAAATAGTTCATTCATTTCCGTCAATAAGCAGGAATAAAATAAAACATTATTGTACGCTCATGGTACGAATTTGAGTAAGGTTATTTTTGTGCCTGCAACAAGCCTGCAAACAAGGAAAAGAGAGATCGCTGTACGTTCTGTCATACTGTGTAGCGCCATCTCTTTCTCACACAAAACGGAACAACATTCACGTAATTTGTAAAACGTTTTTGATATAAATACTCTTTTATGTAACTGGCAGAATATTGAAAGAAAAAAAAAGAAAACTATCTGTCATCTGACATTAAAATAATTTTATTATGACATTTTATTTTACACCTACACCGCAAATAATATGTAAAGCCTTGTAAAGCCATTAATAATTTTATAGTTTAAATTGCCTGGGCATTTTGATCAAATCATGCAAATATTATCTATTTATATTTTATATGTACTATTTAAAGTGGTAGTAGAGCGGGGTTGTAACTTGGAGTCCGAAGCAACGAGCATCTACTATGTTAACTGCTTATGCTGAATGAAGAATATTATTATTATTATGTCGCTATCCGAAGCTGAGAAAGAGCTCTCCGTCTAAGGCTACTGCTGAAAGACGCCAGTGTTCGATGAATGTGAATGATTTTCAGTGATAACCAAGTGGCATTGAAGCTATGTGAAAATGCTCTATCCTAAGTAGCAAATTAAAACACATCGACCTAAGAAAGCATTTCTTTGTTATACAACGTGGAATAATTAGTGTGCGATACAAAGAATCTTCAAATGCCTCAACATCTAAACCTAAGTAAACGCAGTAGGAGTGTTGTTTTGAACCCTCTTTGTGACAAGCATGCAAACTTAAGAACAAAATACAATTCATTCATATTCAATGTCTTCATAACAATGAAGAACGAACTGAACTTGAACGTGAATTTTGTATTCTAGGAACCTACTTATGTAAAATTTTATTTTCTACCGCAAATATAAAGCCGTAATAATTTTATATGTTTTTAATTGTCTGGGCTGTCATGATCACATCATACAATTATAACAGGTGCAAGGGGTGCGAGGCAACGGGTCCTAGGGTCAAGTTTTATTTCAGCACATTGATAGCACCGTTTCGAGTGCGATACGTATGACGGAGTGGCACCCGAATTAAGAATACTGCTTGAACTTGACGACATTCAAGGCTCTCGAGTCCCAAGGTTAGATAGAGCTTTTTAGTGCATTCCACAATGAGACAGATTTTCATTATCTACCCATTTATTTTGGTTATACCTATTCGGTAGGTATTCTTAGGACAAGGTTTGTGTGAAAGATTTGTATCTAAAAGTATATAGGTAATTCATAGCACCGGGGCGAAGCCAAGGCGTGCAGCTATGTTGTTATTATATTAAGATCGTTGCTGTGAGAACCGAACCGATGTCACTTGATGACATTAAAATGGACATGCGCACTGATGCTCTGTCACAACAAAGTGCCCAAAGGCGCAAAGTGCCCTCCCCGTATCCGGGGCTAGATGGGGACACTAGGGTCCCCACAACTCGAAGGGGGCCATCTCGAAAGAAGGATAAATGGTCCTGGGTCTGCCGGGGTGCGAGAGATATGCTTTTGGCAATCTCACCTCCGGCAATCAAGGACCCAAGACGGCGTGCGTTTTGGTCGGTTCGAGTCCGACATAACCGGCTCCACCGGCTCCGTGGGAGTGGCATCCGTGGGGATTTTCCACACTATAAAAAAGGCTTTGTCACAACAAAGACTACATTTTTGTAAAATGCACACTGCACATCCTTTTGTCTTTTAGTTGGCTTCTATAATCTAGATCTCCGCGCCACCCGCTCTAATAGCTCAAATTCTAATTAAATAATGCTTGATACTCGCAGCTTGATAGATATTTACACTTAACGGTCATCACCTCATCGACATCATTACAATCGACTCTCGCTCCGGATCGTTTTTGGTGCTGAGGCTGGCCATCGCAATCCAACTTGGAAACGCGGCAAGTGTGATGGTGGAAGCAAACGTACAAAGATGGTTATTCGATTAATATAGACACCATATTATTTATTTAGTAGGTATTACATGGAATAATTTATAAAAGCAATTATATTTGTAAAATAGTTATTATTATAACTGGATCTTAATGCGGCCTTTCGAGCAACCGTTGAACTCTTGAAATAGCCATCATGCATGTTATTATTTGTGCGTGGTTGTTCACTCAGGTTATGCTATGGCTCTCGCATCAGTTGCCTATAAAATGGTAATGCAATGAACACCTAGAAAAAAACAACTATGTTAAGAACATGACATATTTACGAAACTAATAGTGGTCAATCACACATTACAATACATTAGCGTGTGCTTAATTCAATATAAATATAGGCTTACCTTAGTCTTTACAGAGAACTCTGTAGATAGGGATTTTCAACAGTGTGGACTCTATTCATCACTCTGTGGGAGTCTCTTTCGCTTATTGAACCAATTTCATATAGGTAATGGAAAGGGTCTCATTTTAATCGCGACTGCATTCGATGACGATTTCGTGAATAAGCAATATTAGCATAGCTTTTAGAAGCTGATAAACTCCTCGAATATTGTTTTTTCAATCGTTGTTTGTAACTATTGACTTTATTAAGGATGTCATATTTGACGCTGAACGAACAAAAAGAACGAAAACTATGGGTGACGTCCCAAAACTGCTAATTTAAACAACATTATTGTAATATTGCTTTAAGAGGTCATGGTACCAAAACACGAAGTAAGATTGAAATAATACTGCTTTAAGAGGTTGTGGTTGGCCCCCAGGTTGCAATCGATGAAGAAATTTCAATGCCTTCAACTTCGGGAGAAGTATTGTTCATGCGACGTAATAATAATAATAATGCTTCTAAATATTATAGGAATTACAGAGGACAATATACAGCTGGCAGTAAAGGTGAGACTCTCTCCTCAGGACGGGGACAGACGCAATACCGGAACGATCGCTTCCCACAGGAAAGTCGAGGCGGATGGAGAGGCCGTGGCCGTGGAACAACATATCCATTTCGTGGATCTAGAGGTAGGATATTTTTTAATCAAACAGGAATTACTGCTGAACAGCAGAAGGAGGAAGGAGAAGAAGTACATATTTTGACAGACTCGCAAGAAAATCGGTTAGAAGGTCCTGACACTCCGGATAAGTTTTTTCGTGAATAACACGATAATGATGTCATGCAGTAGTACATATCATATTACATTACTTTCTAGCTGTAATAATTACTCATACACCTGGCTGATTGATACCGGTGCATCTGTGTCAGCCGTCAAATATAAACATGTGCTCGAATTAAACATACCAATCCAAAATGGGAATCTTACCGTCAGTGGCATCGGGGGCAAAGTTCGTTCGATAGGTTTTGTGTGCCTTAAATTTAAAGTAGGAGATCATGTTCTAAATCACAAATATTTCGTTTTTGAATCATTACCTTGTAGAACCAGTGGCATACTGGGACAAGATTTTTTGAACAAATACAAATCAGTAATTAATTTTGGAACTAGCTCCTTGCAGTTATACAATAATGATATTAAAATTGAGTTACCGATATCTACACAGGATGATTCTTTCATTATACCGGCTAGGTCAGAAAGTATACACTATATTAATACAGAGGTAAAGGAGGAATGTTTAGTTTGTTCGTCAGAATTGCAAGAAGGGATTTATATAGCGAATACATTATACCCCGTCCATCATATTATTGTATTTTAGACAGATGAAAGTAGTGATTGCAAGAAAATTTAAAATATCGACAAAGTTAAAAACCTCGATAAAAAAAAAACGATATATGAAAATATTATGGTAAATGTTATAAATGATTTCATGTGGAACTATAATCTATTATCTTTCTAAACATAATAATAAAGTAGTACTTAGATATTTCGTGTCTGTACAGTTTACAATGTAATAGAAAACGATTGTGGGCCATAACGCATACGCTAATCTCCAAAACAAAACAACTGACTTCTAGAAGAATATTCCAGCATGCTGATTTCCTGGTATTTATTGAAGAGTTCCGTGGCCTGTCTCTGAAATCCATCATCAGATCTTTATGAAATTTAAATGGGACCATTTTGGAATGAACCTCTTTCAAACAAAAAAATAATTTTGACAATCCGTCTACAAATGACGGAGTTACAAAAAACATTTATCCGTAAAAATCATACAAATATAAATAATTATAAACATCCGAATTGTTGCTTAGAAATCGGTTAAAAATCGCCAGTTACGTAACAAAGTTATACCGACCACTGTCAGTGAGCTGTCTAAAATACAATAATATAATGGACGGAGTATAGTTAACCCTACGAATGGGAAAATACCCGTTTTAATCTTGAATACTACTGAAACCGTGAAACTTGACGGAGACCGCTTGACTACCACCAAAATATATAAGCATTCAATAACTTTGAAACCTAATTCCATGCCATTGTACAGCAAGCCGTATAGGCTGCCACACTTCCAAAAAAAGGAAATACAGCAACAAATAGATAATATGCTTAAGCAAGGAATAATTGAACCTTGTAACAGCGAATGGTCGAGCCCCGTTCTCTTAGTACCTAAAAAACCTAGCGCAAATGGGGAGAAAAAATGGCGCCTGGTAATCGATTATCGTAAATTAAATGGATGTATAGAAAACGATAAATTTCCTCTTCCAAATATTCATGAAATCTTAGATTCATTATCGGGCTGCGTGTATTTTACTCATTTAGACTTAAACCAAGGATTTTACAATGTTGACCTTGAGCCAGAGAATAGAAAGCTCACTGCCTTTTGTTCAGGTCAATTTCAAATGACTAGAATGCCTATGGGCCTTAAGACGAGTCCTAATTCGTTTGCTCGAATGATGACGATGGCAATGGCCGGTCTTAATTATGAAAAATGTTTATGTTATCAAGATGATTTGATAATAATGGGGCGAGGCCTCCATGATCATAACAAAAATTTAATTGAGGTTTTTGAAAGATTGCGTAAAGTTAATTTAAAATTAAACCCATCCAAGTGTGATTTTCTAAAAAAAGAAATGCTTTATTTGGGACACGTGGTAACGGAGCACGGTGTCTTACCCGATCCGGATAAAATACGCACAATAAAAAATTATCCAATTCCTAAAAACACCGATGAAGTAAAGCGGTTCGTGGCACTAGCAAACTACTACCGTAAATTTATACCAAATTTTGCCGAAATTGCATATCATTTAAATTTATTATGCAGGAAAAATATAAAATTCATAAGGAATAAAGATACGCAAAAATCATTTGAATTGCTTAAAAAATGTATGATTACACCTCCGGTTTTACAATATCCCGACTTATCAATTAACAATCAATTTGTTGTACAAACCGATGCGTCAGGTTACGCTATAGGAGCTATTTTATCTAATGCTGACGGGCGGCCGCCGGTCGCGTATGCCAGTAGGAGCCTTAATAAAGCTGAACAAAATTATCCTACTATCGAAAAAGAACTACTAGCCATCATATGGGCTGTGAAACATTTTAGACCATATTTGTAACACATCGACCTAAGAAAGCATTTCTTTGTTATACAACGTGGAATAATTAGTGTGCGATACAAAGAATCTTCAAATGCCTCAACATCTAAACCTAAGTAAACGCAGTAGGAGTGTTGTTTTGAACCCTCTTTGTGACAAGCATGCAAACTTAAGAACAAAATACAATTCATTCATATTCAATGTCTTCATAACAATGAAGAACGAACTGAACTTGAACGTGAATTTTGTATTCTAGGAACCTACTTATGTAAAATTTTATTTTCTACCGCAAATATAAAGCCGTAATAATTTTATATGTTTTTAATTGTCTGGGCTGTCATGATCACATCATACAATTATAACAGGTGCAAGGGGTGCGAGGCAACGGGTCCTAGGGTCAAGTTTTATTTCAGCACATTGATAGCACCGTTTCGAGTGCGATACGTATGACGGAGTGGCACCCGAATTAAGAATACTGCTTGAACTTGACGACATTCAAGGCTCTCGAGTCCCAAGGTTAGATAGAGCTTTTTAGTGCATTCCACAATGAGACAGATTTTCATTATCTACCCATTTATTTTGGTTATACCTATTCGGTAGGTATTCTTAGGACAAGGTTTGTGTGAAAGATTTGTATCTAAAAGTATATAGGTAATTCATAGCACCGGGGCGAAGCCAAGGCGTGCAGCTATGTTGTTATTATATTAAGATCGTTGCTGTGAGAACCGAACCGATGTCACTTGATGACATTAAAATGGACATGCGCACTGATGCTCTGTCACAACAAAGTGCCCAAAGGCGCAAAGTGCCCTCCCCGTATCCGGGGCTAGATGGGGACACTAGGGTCCCCACAACTCGAAGGGGGCCATCTCGAAAGAAGGATAAATGGTCCTGGGTCTGCCGGGGTGCGAGAGATATGCTTTTGGCAATCTCACCTCCGGCAATCAAGGACCCAAGACGGCGTGCGTTTTGGTCGGTTCGAGTCCGACATAACCGGCTCCACCGGCTCCGTGGGAGTGGCATCCGTGGGGATTTTCCACACTATAAAAAAGGCTTTGTCACAACAAAGACTACATTTTTGTAAAATGCACACTGCACATCCTTTTGTCTTTTAGTTGGCTTCTATAATCTAGATCTCCGCGCCACCCGCTCTAATAGCTCAAATTCTAATTAAATAATGCTTGATACTCGCAGCTTGATAGATATTTACACTTAACGGTCATCACCTCATCGACATCATTACAATCGACTCTCGCTCCGGATCGTTTTTGGTGCTGAGGCTGGCCATCGCAATCCAACTTGGAAACGCGGCAAGTGTGATGGTGGAAGCAAACGTACAAAGATGGTTATTCGATTAATATAGACACCATATTATTTATTTAGTAGGTATTACATGGAATAATTTATAAAAGCAATTATATTTGTAAAATAGTTATTATTATAACTGGATCTTAATGCGGCCTTTCGAGCAACCGTTGAACTCTTGAAATAGCCATCATGCATGTTATTATTTGTGCGTGGTTGTTCACTCAGGTTATGCTATGGCTCTCGCATCAGTTGCCTATAAAATGGTAATGCAATGAACACCTAGAAAAAAACAACTATGTTAAGAACATGACATATTTACGAAACTAATAGTGGTCAATCACACATTACAATACATTAGCGTGTGCTTAATTCAATATAAATATAGGCTTACCTTAGTCTTTACAGAGAACTCTGTAGATAGGGATTTTCAACAGTGTGGACTCTATTCATCACTCTGTGGGAGTCTCTTTCGCTTATTGAACCAATTTCATATAGGTAATGGAAAGGGTCTCATTTTAATCGCGACTGCATTCGATGACGATTTCGTGAATAAGCAATATTAGCATAGCTTTTAGAAGCTGATAAACTCCTCGAATATTGTTTTTTCAATCGTTGTTTGTAACTATTGACTTTATTAAGGATGTCATATTTGACGCTGAACGAACAAAAAGAACGAAAACTATGGGTGACGTCCCAAAACTGCTAATTTAAACAACATTATTGTAATATTGCTTTAAGAGGTCATGGTACCAAAACACGAAGTAAGATTGAAATAATACTGCTTTAAGAGGTTGTGGTTGGCCCCCAGGTTGCAATCGATGAAGAAATTTCAATGCCTTCAACTTCGGGAGAAGTATTGTTCATGCGACGTAATAATAATAATAATGCTTCTAAATATTATAGGAATTACAGAGGACAATATACAGCTGGCAGTAAAGGTGAGACTCTCTCCTCAGGACGGGGACAGACGCAATACCGGAACGATCGCTTCCCACAGGAAAGTCGAGGCGGATGGAGAGGCCGTGGCCGTGGAACAACATATCCATTTCGTGGATCTAGAGGTAGGATATTTTTTAATCAAACAGGAATTACTGCTGAACAGCAGAAGGAGGAAGGAGAAGAAGTACATATTTTGACAGACTCGCAAGAAAATCGGTTAGAAGGTCCTGACACTCCGGATAAGTTTTTTCGTGAATAACACGATAATGATGTCATGCAGTAGTACATATCATATTACATTACTTTCTAGCTGTAATAATTACTCATACACCTGGCTGATTGATACCGGTGCATCTGTGTCAGCCGTCAAATATAAACATGTGCTCGAATTAAACATACCAATCCAAAATGGGAATCTTACCGTCAGTGGCATCGGGGGCAAAGTTCGTTCGATAGGTTTTGTGTGCCTTAAATTTAAAGTAGGAGATCATGTTCTAAATCACAAATATTTCGTTTTTGAATCATTACCTTGTAGAACCAGTGGCATACTGGGACAAGATTTTTTGAACAAATACAAATCAGTAATTAATTTTGGAACTAGCTCCTTGCAGTTATACAATAATGATATTAAAATTGAGTTACCGATATCTACACAGGATGATTCTTTCATTATACCGGCTAGGTCAGAAAGTATACACTATATTAATACAGAGGTAAAGGAGGAATGTTTAGTTTGTTCGTCAGAATTGCAAGAAGGGATTTATATAGCGAATACATTATACCCCGTCCATCATATTATTGTATTTTAGACAGATGAAAGTAGTGATTGCAAGAAAATTTAAAATATCGACAAAGTTAAAAACCTCGATAAAAAAAAAACGATATATGAAAATATTATGGTAAATGTTATAAATGATTTCATGTGGAACTATAATCTATTATCTTTCTAAACATAATAATAAAGTAGTACTTAGATATTTCGTGTCTGTACAGTTTACAATGTAATAGAAAACGATTGTGGGCCATAACGCATACGCTAATCTCCAAAACAAAACAACTGACTTCTAGAAGAATATTCCAGCATGCTGATTTCCTGGTATTTATTGAAGAGTTCCGTGGCCTGTCTCTGAAATCCATCATCAGATCTTTATGAAATTTAAATGGGACCATTTTGGAATGAACCTCTTTCAAACAAAAAAATAATTTTGACAATCCGTCTACAAATGACGGAGTTACAAAAAACATTTATCCGTAAAAATCATACAAATATAAATAATTATAAACATCCGAATTGTTGCTTAGAAATCGGTTAAAAATCGCCAGTTACGTAACAAAGTTATACCGACCACTGTCAGTGAGCTGTCTAAAATACAATAATATAATGGACGGAGTATAGTTAACCCTACGAATGGGAAAATACCCGTTTTAATCTTGAATACTACTGAAACCGTGAAACTTGACGGAGACCGCTTGACTACCACCAAAATATATAAGCATTCAATAACTTTGAAACCTAATTCCATGCCATTGTACAGCAAGCCGTATAGGCTGCCACACTTCCAAAAAAAGGAAATACAGCAACAAATAGATAATATGCTTAAGCAAGGAATAATTGAACCTTGTAACAGCGAATGGTCGAGCCCCGTTCTCTTAGTACCTAAAAAACCTAGCGCAAATGGGGAGAAAAAATGGCGCCTGGTAATCGATTATCGTAAATTAAATGGATGTATAGAAAACGATAAATTTCCTCTTCCAAATATTCATGAAATCTTAGATTCATTATCGGGCTGCGTGTATTTTACTCATTTAGACTTAAACCAAGGATTTTACAATGTTGACCTTGAGCCAGAGAATAGAAAGCTCACTGCCTTTTGTTCAGGTCAATTTCAAATGACTAGAATGCCTATGGGCCTTAAGACGAGTCCTAATTCGTTTGCTCGAATGATGACGATGGCAATGGCCGGTCTTAATTATGAAAAATGTTTATGTTATCAAGATGATTTGATAATAATGGGGCGAGGCCTCCATGATCATAACAAAAATTTAATTGAGGTTTTTGAAAGATTGCGTAAAGTTAATTTAAAATTAAACCCATCCAAGTGTGATTTTCTAAAAAAAGAAATGCTTTATTTGGGACACGTGGTAACGGAGCACGGTGTCTTACCCGATCCGGATAAAATACGCACAATAAAAAATTATCCAATTCCTAAAAACACCGATGAAGTAAAGCGGTTCGTGGCACTAGCAAACTACTACCGTAAATTTATACCAAATTTTGCCGAAATTGCATATCATTTAAATTTATTATGCAGGAAAAATATAAAATTCATAAGGAATAAAGATACGCAAAAATCATTTGAATTGCTTAAAAAATGTATGATTACACCTCCGGTTTTACAATATCCCGACTTATCAATTAACAATCAATTTGTTGTACAAACCGATGCGTCAGGTTACGCTATAGGAGCTATTTTATCTAATGCTGACGGGCGGCCGCCGGTCGCGTATGCCAGTAGGAGCCTTAATAAAGCTGAACAAAATTATCCTACTATCGAAAAAGAACTACTAGCCATCATATGGGCTGTGAAACATTTTAGACCATATTTGTATGGCCGTACCTTTAAAATTGTCACAGACCATAAACCGTTAGTATATTTATTTAGTCTAAAAGACCCGTCAAGTAGATTACTCAAATTTAGATTGTTGTTAGAGGAGTACGATTATATAATTGAATATGTTAAAGGTCGCGAGAATGCGGTGGCGGATGCCTTATCTCGTATCGTGACATCCTCAGAGGATTTAAAAGAAATGCACAAAAGTATATGTGTGATGACAAGGGCTCAGAAAATGAAATGTGAAAAAGATGCTACGTGTATTAATGACTCGATAGAAGGTCAGTTTGAACGACCAAAAGTCGTGGAGACATGCGTAAAATTAAAAAATACTGTAGAGTCAAGTCAAGTCAAGTCAAAAATCAGTCCATAGAAAGGAACGCAGGAGAAAGCTGCAAGCTTTGGATCCAGCTGGGTGTAGCATTCAGGTGCTGATGCTGAGGGAATAATAGGTACATGTTTGTAATGGTGACACTCTTTCTTGAGATCTTTGCCTTCAGCTTCCCATCAGGCGAGGTGAAGTCAAATTAACGTGTCCAGGACACGTCAATTTAACTTACACGCACTAAAATATTATAAAAAATATGATTCTTAAGGTATATTTATTATTCTTATAACTTAACTCTAGTCCCGACAATATTATAGAAAACTTATTGTCACATGACCGAATATAAAATACAAATAATCTGTTATTCCAAATAATAAATACAATGCATTTGGAGAAATTGTAATACCTACCTACCTAACACCAGACATATTTAGGTCAGATTTTACCAAGGAATTTATCTAAAATCACATCAATTTAAACTACGTTATCATAGCACGCGGTGATTAACTTAGTGGTTTAGAACCAGGCCTTGCAATCGACAGGTCCCGGGTTCGAATCCTGGCCTTACACTACCGACGTGAACCCACTCTGAACCAGGGACCGGACAACCCCGTTTACGAGTTAAGCCGTTGAAAGGGTAACCCTTATGATAGGGTAACTCATATCGCAGTGTTACCTCTTGATCGAGTATTCCTTCTAAACCCATCGAAGTGGCTTAACTCGTTTATAGCGGTATCTAAGTGAAGGGGTAACCCCTTCAATTGACTAAGCCTTTGAAGGGGTTACCTTCACGAAAGGGTTTTTTTCGGGTAACCCAGGCTTAGCCAATCATCGTGAAGGTCAGGGCATTCATACTTGTACCCAAGCTGGGCCTCAATGTATAACTATTTTTGTTAGTTGTCGCGAATTTGGCAATTTGGTAGGTATTATGTGACGACACTCGCGAGTGCGATCTAATAATATATGGGTAGGTAATTATTGTTTATAGTAGTGAGTAAATTAGTTATTATAAAGTTAGTATTGTTTTGTGAGTATTGTGAAAATTGATGACGTATTTATTATTAGGGTAAAAGCACCAAAAGTTTTTTTTTTTCGTGCGGAAATCCCTTCAGATACCTCCCCTACCGGAGCCGGAAGGGGAGGTTATGTCAGACTCGAACCGACTAAAACCGCACGCCGACTGTGGGTCGCGGTGCTAGGCCGGAGGTGAGGTTGTCATCGATATATCCCTCGCACCCCGGCTGACCCAGGGCCATCCCTTACGGTCTGACCCTTCACAGGAGGGGGGACAACGGTGTCCCCCACTCGCCCCCGGAATGGGGAGGGGACGCTGATATAGTAGTACTTCCGAAAAGAAACCTTTATTGTATGAAAACTAACCTATTGGCATACAAGATGCGATGCCCGCAGCCTGAAATGGGGGGGGGGGGGGGGGCGATTATGTCACTTCGACTTAGACACCCCCTCCCACCCTGCCTCCCGGCGGGGGGTGGTTATGTCGGATACAAACCGACTAAAGCTACACGCTATCCCTATGTTATTAGCTGTTAAAGGTGAAATTGCTACTGGCATGGTGATTGATAAATCACACTAACCCCCTCAGATATGACCACAGTGTCCCCATTTGTCCCCAGATAGGTGCTACCACCTCGACCAGCTTCTGCTAGGGTGACAGGCGGTTTCACTTATCTTCACCCCCAGGTCCGCACTCTTAGAGGGCGGAGGTCGTTGAGCGATGAGCGACCTCTAACGCCTGAGTCACGTCCAGCACGTTTTGCGGGCCGGAAGAGATCTGAGTCTCCTCCGGACCCGCTCCCCGCCTTCTTCTCGAGCATTACTTGCTCGCAGAAGGAGGAGGCGGCTGCCAACGCAGACTGTTGCGCGTGAGAACTCTAGCGAAGGAATTGGTTGCCCAGGACGGGGTGATGTTGGCGATGTCCCTGGATATAGCCAACGCGTTCAACATCTTGCCTTGGAGTTGCACATATATCACGAAGTGCCTTTCTATATCTTAGCCACATAGTCGGGGCGTATCTGACGGAGAGAGCCGTCGTTTTTTCAATCATGACCGGCGTCGGTCGTGGGATGTCGTACGGTATTCCGCAAGCCGCTCTTGTAGAACATCGGCTACGATTAGGCGCTTCGTAGTGAGCTCGCAGATGGTGCCACCGTCACGTGTTATGCTGATGACACGCTCGTGACGGCTTGTGGTGCTGCTTATCACGAAGCGACCCTAAAAGCCACGACCGCGCGGTTGTCTAAGTCGCAGAGCAGATCCGGTGGCTGGGTTTTGAGGTGGCTCTGCATAGAACTGGAGCCCTAACATGGGGCACCTACGAGAACATAGTGAGTGGCATTCCCATCGGCATTAAAGCCCAATAGAATGAATACCTGAATGAATACTTGAGGCTCGTGCTCGGCAGCATCTCCGAAGTCTGGCCCCCAAATTGAAGGGCGCAGCCAACGCACTGGCGTGGCTACTGCCCAAGAAGAGCCTCCTGGACTACTATGTTGAATTTCCAAAATCATAAATCCCCAAAGGGATGGATGACTAGGAGACTTTACGCGGAGACTATGCGGAAGCCCCGTAGGTCAACAAGGCGCGGCTGCCTCAGAAACCACAATGGGTACTGGCCAACAGGGTCATTACGGAGGCGGTGAGTCTCCTAGGTGTAACCCTGCCATGACACTGGAGGGGAGAGCCCGGTGACGAGGAAGCAGAAATGGGTACCCGAGCCTCGAGAAATCGAAGCCGTGAAGTCCCGGCTCGACCAGTACATGGTTGGTGAAGTGAACGACTTGCAAGGCTACGCGTACACATTGAGAGCGGTGACAAGACCAATGATGGAGGACTGGCTAGAGCGAAAATCTACCTTGTGGCCTACAAGGTAGTTTCTCGTATCTGCTGACACAGGTACCTGAATACTGGGGATGGTTGTTTCGGGGTTTACCTGTGTCAGACGACGAGGGAGTCAACGTCCGAGTGCCTTCACTTCACTGCGATGCAAACGAAAACTGTACACGTGTAAGACGCCACAACGGGCCCTAGTAGTCGCCCTAGGAGTGGGAGTTCTATCGCTCAGCACCTTGCTCACAAAGGATCGGTGTGCGAGCGCGTGGGCTACGTAAGTTGCGAAGCTACGCTTTCAAAGGTAAACCGCTGAATCGATTTGTATGCAATTTGGTAGGCAGATATATTAGAGCTTGGGAAACGTCATAGACTATATTTGGTTGGCATAACCGAGATCTATGCGGGCGGAGTCGCGCGAGAAACAGCTAGTGAACTCATTATCATCTTCATGGAGACGTATTTTCCTGATTGCATCCGAGACCGAATTGACCTCAAAGCTCAGGGTCCATCTTTAGGCTCTTCCTCCTACACTTCGTACGATCTGAGGCGTCCATGGTAGTGAGACCTTTTGCACGCATATCACTCTCCACGACGTTAAGCCAGCATTCCTAGCACGAACAGCTATCATAATCGTATAGCAAGTGTGCTAAGGGAACCGAGCATTGCGATTCGTCGTATATGAACACAGGTTCACAGTAGGCAGGCGACCAATCGCAATGCTCCGGTCCCTCAATACCTTTACTTTTTTTTCCTCGCGCGGAAATACCCTTGGATACCTCCCCGCCGGAGCCGGAGGGGGAGGTTATGTCAGACTCCAACCGACTAAAACCGCACGCCGCTGTGGATTATCGTGCTAGGCTGGAGGTGAGGTTATCTTCGACATATCCGGCTGACCCAGGGCCATCCCTTACGGCCTGGCCTTTCTTCAATACGCTTACTATACGATTACAATAGAATAAATGTTTTTTTTTTCATCAAACCCCTACGTGTGGGGTATCTATAGATCGGTCTCCTAAAACGCTATTGAGGTTTCTAAAACCATTTTTTTTCTAAACTGAATAGTTTGCACGAGTGAGAGACACTTCCAAAGTGGAAAAATGTGTCCCCCCCCCCTCTAATTTCAAAGTAAGAGAATGATAAATCTAGAAAAAATATATGATGTACATGCAAACTTCCAACGAAAATTGGTTTGAACGAGATCTAGTGAGTAGTTTTTTTTTAATTCGTCATAAACCGCAATTTTCGCCTTTCATTCAATTAACTCACAAATAATACAAGAACTTTTATATTATGTTACTTGCTGCTACGGAACCCTTCGTGGCCGACTCGCAATTAGCCGGTTTTTAGTCAATTATATTTGTTTATTAGAACTGAAATTACTAATATTCCCTCTAACCCCTCTAACTAAGCTAAATTGCTTGTGCTAGGAGTGGGTTCACATCGGTAGTGTAATGGTCAGGATTCGAACCCGGGACCTCTCGATCGTAAGGCCGACTCCTTATCCATTAAGCTGAAAATGGGGGCCGTAAACTGACGAAAACGGCCCTTAACTAGCATTTTTGCTACTTTTGCACTTTTTCTCTTATAAATCAAAAAATATATGTAGACAAAATTCCGGTGGTTTATTGTCATTATGAGCTATTTTGGAAATAGGTAGCCTATTTTTTATACTAAAATGAGTAACTCAGCTAAATGGCTGTAAACTGGCGAACTGACCCTACTGGTGTTTTTGATGCTTCGTAATAAGTATCGAAATTCCAATTTAAATGAAATTCGACGAACGAAACAATGATAAAGACAAGAACAAGTAAAGACACGAAAAATAATGTGCATTAAGTAAAATTAAACTGTATTAACATATCAACAAGAAATATTATTCCATGTTTACAAGTCAGCAGCAACTTCGTTACTATAGCGAGTAGATGATACAATGTTGCGCCGAGCCGGCTGAGCGTCTTGTGCGATCGTAGTTATGCAATTTTCAAACTTACGACAATTCTCAAAAAGTGTACATTTCAATGTCTTAGGTTGGAATGGCTTACCCAGGTTACAGTGTTACTGGGTTTTGAAAGGGTAACCCTTTCGGAATGGGTTTTTTACACCCGTTCGAAAGGGTAAGCCGTTCGTAAGGGTTTCTTCATTAAGCGCTTAAAAAAACCCCTTCAAAAACCCTTTCAACGAGTACCCGTCCGGTCCCTGCTCTGAACACAAGTAATTTACTTTTATTTGTGAACTTAGTCCTACTTCGTCTTACACATTTAACTTACTGACATAAATTTATCAAACTGTTTAATAATAAATAATATACAAATTTCATATAGGTATTGGATTGGTAATCCTAATTTTTCTATTGAGTTAATATCTAATAGGTGGTTTATTCATGATACCAATAAGTAAGTTTGGCGACACTAGAGTCCATAGTACCAATGTTATAATGTACCAATATCACTACATCTTAATTTGCTGCCACGGCGAACTTCGTGTCACCATACATTTTCTACCCGCATGGCATTCATTTCAGATCCTGTTCCTCCCAAACCTTCTTGCAGCGACGTGCAGTTCATATCATGGGTGATCCTGAGGTTACCAACACCTTGGAACCTCTGCAGTTGCGTAGAGACGTTGCCTCTCTGGCCGTTTTCTACCGCCTCTACCATGGCGAGTGTTCTGAGGAGTTATTTCAACTGATCCCACCCTCTCCCTTCCTATCCAGAACAACACAAGCTGGTCAGCGGTGCCATCAGCACACGGTGGAATCCATACCATCTCGCACTAAACGGTTCGGGGGCTCTTTCCTCTGCCGCACGATAAAGAGCTGGAATGCTCTGCCCGCATATACGTTCCCCTCCTCTTACAGTTCCGGGTTCTTCAAGCGGGGCGTGAAAAGGCATCTATCAAGGCCGTCAAGTTAGGGACCACCATTTTACGTCCAATGGCACCGGGAATGGTGGTCTGGATCTTCTGGACTGCACTTCAGCTTTATTGCCATCTAGCGGGGTGCAGTCAATTGACGGACCAAATATAAAAAAAAACAAATTTCCACGTGAATATCTCATGCAGTTATTGCTCCATCTATTCAATATTTTTTGCAGTCGTTCGGAAGTTATGCACGTATCGTAAATACATTTGGGGGTTCTTATTTTCATTTATTCTATGGTTTAACCGGTCAGTCATATTAATAACACGAAGTATGATACCACTTAGCACCCGTACAATTGAATGCAACAGTAGTTAAAGGAGCAACAGTTTTGGTATGATTTTTAGTAGAACTACTTAAAAATGTGGCTAATGCTTTAATATTGTCTTTATAAATGAAACTGATGAGCTTAACATGCTCGTTCATAGGCGTGCTAGCAGTAACGTCTGGCTCAGAAACTTTTGGTGATGGACTGCTTTCTTTATCACTATTAGTTTGTTCAACACTATCATGAGCTTGCATGGTCGTACTTAAAAGACCTTTAACATTAGCTATATGATCACTCTCATTATTCTCTGGAAATAGATCTTCCCATCTTGTCTTTCGGATATACGAGGCAAAAGAGTTTCTTATATGTGACGATAAGCTTATTCCTGCCAGTTTCTGATATAATCTCTCCGTCATATTCCTTACAAGTAGATTAGTTTTGATACCACTTGAAATAACATCAAATAATATGCACTGTGTGCTTAATATGCAAGACATTATCACTGAAGTTATGATATATTTATTCATTTTTATTTTGTACACTATTTTACACAATTTTTCTACTGTGTTTCGTGCCTAATTTAACAAAATTTTATATTCGACTGGATTAATATTACAATTTAAAATTGTATTATTAATCAGACTGACATCGTTTGCGTCCCCGTGTCACTTCTAGGTCTATTCAGATCTAAGCTATATGAAGTCTATTTATTTGCTATCATTTCCCCGGCTTTCCATAGTTTGTGGAAGACTATAGCGATTGAATTATTAGGTTCATTTCTTTAGCAAAAAACAAAACACGTTTGTTTAGCAATATATGGCGACCAAATGATAAACACAAATCATATTATTAAAACAATCCTAATCTTTTGTTTTAATTTTCCGCACCTATTATACAGAGGTCGATCGTGAAGGTTGCTTCCCAAAAGAGATATATAGCATATCACAGAGTAGCTATTCAAGAATCTGTTTAAAAAAAAACAATACAGTTTTTTTGAGGCTGTTCAGAAGAGTTCAAATAGCGATGACCTAGGTACCCGGATTTGAATTAAAAATATAACGAACTGCTGGACAAACTCAACTCAGAGAGAGAAAGCTGAAAACTTGGTGGACCCTAGGCCAAGCTGTTAATAACACAAGTCAAGGTTCTACTAATGAGATCGAAGATTTTTAATACGCAATTAATGGAAGTACACGTGCCAAATGATCACGCTGTCTAGAGGGTCAATGAAGCTAATTATTAAAGTAACAATAACGGGACGCAATCAACGAAACATTTGTCTGAAAGGGATAGGAGTGAATTTAACGCCGAAATCCCGGTATGTATGGTCGGTGCAGAATTCAGCTTCCACCACTGCCGAGCCGAGAATACAATATCCTCACTGATCATGTGGGATGTGGGCGCTTATAAGGTTGGATATAGAAAAAATTAAAGTATCAGGAGTTGGCACAATATTGTAAAGTCGCTTTTTTTAGTGTAGTTTCATCGGTTATCTTTAACAGTTTACAGACGTCAACTAGCTTTTGCCCGCGACTTCGACTCCTGGTTCTAAGCTGCATCCCCGCCAGCTTTCAGCGAAATCGCTACAGCCGTTCTTGAGTTATAAATAATGTAGCTAACAAGACTTTATTTTATAATATATGTTACTGGCGGTATTGAACGCGATTGCTATGCAGGAGGTGCGGGTTTGATCCCCGCTCAATGCAAATATTTGTATGCATGAATATGGCTATTTGCATTGGTCTGGAAGTAAGTATTTACAAAAAAAAAGTATCTGAGTATGTTTTTTGTTTCTTTTTTCTTTTATCTGTCATCTAAACTTATGTTATGAAGAATGTTTTGCCATCGGTTTCATTCGGTAAAGTTTGTATTTATCATACTTGCTTTCTATTCTCTCTATTTATTTATCATATTCATTTTCTCGCGATGCGTCAACTCTTTTGTTTTGTAGTTATGTCAATAATAGGAACATAAAAATGTACCTATACAATTTTCTTTCACAGTATTTGGATAGATTTTTAATTAAGATTGAAAGTGTAGGTACATATCATAGGAAATGTAGTGGGTTACATAATTATTGCGCTTTACGCGCATACATGTTACTGTCAAGTTCGGTGGATACCATGTTTGTCACAATGTTTCTTTTCTTTTCTTTCTTTTTTTTTTGGTTACTTCATAGTGACACTCACAGGGGTACATAATTTTGTAAGATTAAATTGGATACATCTTTTTGCAGTTGGCTGTACAACAAAACACTTCTCAACATCAGGTTTTGACAGTTAGGTGAATAACCTCTAATACGAAAAGGGTTGGTCTCAGCAGTTTAGTATAGAAAAACATGTATTAGGTGTATATGTGTATGTACTAGGTTTAGAACAAAAAAAAACATTTATACCATAAATCGTCATTTCTTTTTACCCAACTGCCGAAGAAAGGAGTGTAATGTTTTTAGAGACTATGTATGTACGTATGTATGTAGGTACATAATGTATGTATGCATGTATATAAATGTATGTCCATTTATTTGGCACGGCCTACAGCCTGAACGGCTTGACGGATTTGGACATGTAAGGTGTCATTTGATTCGTTGCAATTGTCTGAGTGACACCAGATACATTAAAATTGCTAGAAAATGAAAAGGGTGGATTTTTGGCGCCAAAACGTGTGTTATCAAAAATATTTTTGACTCAAACTTATCGAGTAGGGTATCAAAATGAAGGCAATTAGAAGAAGATTACAAAAAGATAAGAAACATGTCATAACTGAAAAGTACAAAATAAAACATATCATTAAAAAATAAGAAAAATCGACTGCCACTGAAAAGATCGAAATAAGTTTGATAGCAGGCGGTACCCATTAATTTTCTTTCGGTTTATGATTGGCAAATACCCCGCCTGCTTTCAAACTTATTTCGATCTTTTCAGTGGCAGTCGGGTTTTTTATTTTAATCATTTTTTTTTGTAATTATAACTCACCATCATACCTTGCCAGGATATCCAACACACGAGTTTCATTCATTGTTTACAGAACCCTAAGCGACGCGACGACGGTCCAGTAATTGATGTAAACAATACTAACCAATTTACTGAAGTACTGTTCACACCTGCAGTTGATTTTAGTGTAGATATAAGTTACAGCTGAAAGATCCTTAAGAAAGAAAATTAGATATGAAAAATTTGGTTGTTCTGTTTGAATAAGTAATTGAGTCATATCAAAAATATTTGATTGCCGAGTTCAATATTAATATTTAAATTAACTGAAAAAGAAGAAAGAAGATACAGTATATTTATTGGTGTGTAAAATAAACATGGCACAGTACCTAATGATAATCATAGTTCTAATGACATTAATTTCTTGTACGCGATGTGGACTAGGAGACGATATAAATCATTTTTTTCGAAAAAGATTACTGGAGACTAAACATGCCTTTTTGGGCGTTCATCATTTCGGGAAAAATGTGATCGATGGCCCTATGAAAAGATCATTGAAAAAGGATATTCCAACGGAAGAAAAGATAGCATTCAAAATACATGGCGTATTTAAAAATATAGGATCTAGCATAAAAAGACTTTTTTAAAAATTACAATACCAACTACACATATATCAGTATCAGTCAATGAAAAGTTTTCAGAATGATTGTTGAATGTTAAAATAATATAATCTCCGAATCTTGGAATCAGACTGCTGGCTTTATTTCGCACAGCTTAGGTAGATGCCAATACTACAATTCGGCTAATTACGGCGCATTTTACGACGTCATTCAATCTTGGATTTTCCTCCTCAATCTGGACCTGGCGGAAGCAGAATGACTAGAAACGCGGCAAAGTTTTGAAGAGAACCAACGATGCCAGGACAACCAACATTTTATTGGTTTACAGAACTCTAAATACCGGTTTAGTACTGATTGTATAACAATTGTAGCAAAAATGTTGATTCAACAATAACAGCTCATTTAATGAGGTATTGTTCAGACGTACCGTTGACATTGCTGTAGGCGTTTCACCATTATTGATTTTTAATATATTAATAGTTTATACATTTTACTGGACATTGGCAAATTGCGGCGATTCGCTGGAGAATCCATTATACGAAAAAGAAGAAGAAGAACATTGGTGTAAAATCATTTAACTGAAAGATACTTATGGAAATTGGACATGAAAAATGTGATTGCCGAGTAAACAAAGAAGCATAACTAAGTTCTTATGAATTTAATATTAATGTACATACATGTACAGAGGGAGAAGACAAGGAAAGAAGGTACATGTATATTAATATTGTATAAAATAAATATGACACAGTACCTAATGATCATAGTTCTAATGACTATAATTTCTAGTACACGATGTGGACTAGGCGAATTTATTTTCCAAACTATTGAAAATAAATTAAATGTGGTCAAACAGACATTAAAATTTATAGGTATTAGTGATTTCGGTGAAAATATGATCGAGAAAAAATCACTGAAAGTGAACAATTGTATAGAAGATAAGATAGCATTTAAAATTGCACGACGCACTGATAAATACAAAAACTAACGTACATGGACTCTTTGAAAAATTATATTACCGACCACCTCCACATGAGGATATCAAAAAACCAGCTATTCAGCCAAATCTGTTTGAGCAGAAGGCTGAGTCAGAAGACCAAAGAGAACTTGAAATGGAAAATGAGATCGTTCCAATGATAGAATAAAATTGTAATCTCAAAAATAAGTGAGATTAAAAACTTCAAATATATTTATATCGTTGATGCCGATGAAACACGAAATAATAAAACACATTTATTTAATTAAATTAAATTTTATTTCCCTGATATTTCACCTTAAGCTTACCAGACAAAATGAAGTCATATTGACGTATGCAATTTAAAGAAATACACATCCGTTAGATGAATTCCAATTAGGAACTGATCTACCGATATAACTACAATACAAGGATCAACCACAACAGGTACAAGGAATATATCTACCAGCCAAGCTTACACAATCTTCTGATGGAAAAATTGTCTGAAAACACATACTGTGTCGAGAAGAACCACAATCTGTCAAGCTATTTTAGGATGACCAACACCGGGGTATTCATTGTTAAAAATGCAAAACCAAGGCTTACAGAGACCAGGTGCCCAACAGCTATACCAAGCAAGTAGTTGATGCAAATAATAACAACAATAACTAATAATAACACATCCTGTTTATGTTGGTGTAGATATTATAATTAATATGCCAAAGTATCCAATTATCATAGTTGTAATGGCATTCATAACTTGAACGTGATGCGAAATTGGTGATCTACTAAAAATTTTCAACAAATAAATTAATATGGCTAAACTGATTTTTATGGCAATATTTTGGTACATGGGCACACTGAAACAAAATTATTCCAAGAAATCCATTATGGGGGATAATATAGCGTTTAAAATACACGATGTACGAAATGATTCACTCGTATGAAAAACTCTGTTCGAAAAGATAAATAATCAAACAGATATTAAAATATCTGGGACATGTACTGACTGCGGACCTCAGGGATGATGAAGACGTTGAATGGGAGCGAAGGGCACTGTTGGTAAGGGCCAACATGATCGCTCGCAGCTTTGCACAGTGTTCCACTAATGTTAAAATTACTTTATTCCGCGCATATTGCACTTCTTTCTACACGTGCAACCTGTGGGCCAGCTACACCAAAAAGTCGTACAGTGCCCTGCGAATCCAATATAATAATGCGTTCCGGGTTGTTGATGGGGCTGCCTCGGTATTGATGTTTGCAGAGGCACGTATCGACTGCTTTTTTACGCTCATGCGAAAACGATGCGCATCCTTTTGCGTCGTGTGCGGGTCAGCCCCAACAGCATCCTGGCGTGTATAGCCAATAGACTCGCCGGTACATAATGTCAATCACTGCTGCAGGCTCTCCACATCTCTGTCGAGCCTGCCCTGGTGATTGATAATTATACATAGTTATAAACCTTTCCGCTCACATGGTTGTCCAGTATATATACCTACATAATACCTGCTACTAATATAGAATAAGAACATTGTTACTATTCTAAAAAGAAAATTAGTGTGTTACGTTAATAAATAAATAAATAATTATATTATTATTATAAGTAATGAGATTTTGATTACGTTAGTTTTTATAATTTTATGTTATTTTATAATTTTATGCTATTGACATTATTTATTTAACGTATTAATATTTTATTTTATTGTAATTTTAATATTGATTATGATTTAATTTTGTTTATTGCATACTAACACTAGTTTTAAGTTAAATTGTTACTAACCCAAATATGGATCTTGTTATCTGAACAAATAAATTATTTGAATTTGAATAGATAAATCTTAATGTTGTTTTGGAGTTAAACGTTTTAATGTTTGATGTTTTGTCACGGATAATCGAATCACAATAACAATAAAAGTGACCATTCTATGTAACACCATTATCTGCTAACTTCAATGAGAGTTACTTTAGTAGCTATAATATACTAGCTTTTGCCCGCGGCTCCGCCCGCGTGGATGTTGGTTATCGCGACAAACATAGCCTGTGTCTTTTCTCAAGGTCTAACCTAAATTTCATCAAAATCGGTTCAGTGGTTTAGGCGTGAAAGCGTAACATACAGACAGACAGACAGAAAGACAGACAGACAGAGTTACTTTCGCATTTATAATATTAGTATGGATTACCAAGCAAGTAACCAATTAAATTTGTTTCTATTTCTTGTTTTGTTATATGATCTCGCAGTATTATGCATGAATAAATTTATTCTTTATTTCTTTTCTTCCTTCATATTAGGACATCGAACAGTTCTATTAATTGTTTACAGAACCCTAAAAGACGGATAAATAACACCAGGTGTAGCAAGCCAGTGATGCTAATCATTGAAACCAGCTAATTTAATGAGGCATTGTTCATAAGTCTCATTCGCTTTGTTGTACATACACTGCTAGATAATAGGGTAAATTTGAAATGAAAAAATTGCTCCTATATTTGAATTTTATAAAATACATAGAACAAACTGTGATGGCCGTATAAAAAAAATAACTAAAGCCTATAATATATTACTATTTGCATGAAATAAGTGAAGAGGAAGTGAAGAAGAGGAAGAGAAGAAATATTTGGATTAAAAGTGTCTGTAATAATTATGCGGAAGCATTTTATAATCATAGTTATCTTGACATTAATTTCTCGTGCGCGATGTGGCCTAGGCGGTGATCTACTACAAATTTTCGACAATAAAATTAATGTGGCCAAACAGACGATAAGTGGCATGATACAGTTTGGAAAAAATATTGTACGTGGACCGGTGGAGAAAAGAAATTTGGAACAAACTAGTCTAGAGGATAAGATAGCATTCAAAATACACAATATCTTACAACAAATGGGATCACACGTGGAAGAATTCTTTCAGAAGAGTAAACAACCAACAGAATCATACCAAACTGCTAAGGCAGTCAATACAACACAGTTCGGAACGCAGACTATAATACAGAAACTGAGTTATTTAAACGATTGTAGTGAAAGTAAAATAAGTTCGGAATTTTCTGCAAGTAACTCTGAAGAAAAACCACTTAAGTTAAATAACTTGAAAGATGAATGGCTCTTTAATAAAGTTCTTAAGATCGCTGAAAAGCTAGGTAACACCAGCAGTATATCACCATCCGAAGATATAAAGAGCCGTACTACAGGCAAAAGTTATAAAAAGCTACCGAAATATTATTTTAATCCCATAAACACACATGAGGGATGGGAGTAGAGTAAATGACTATTTTTTGCAACGTGCTGCTAGATCAACAAAAGTATTATCACTTCTGAATAATTTAAAGGAGGCTGTCCATTAAGTATACAAGAAGAGATAATGAAGAGGATTGTGTAGTCTCCTTTTAAGTAAAAAGACTGGCTTTTAGTTAGCACAAAGGACGTTTTCTGGCAATGATTGCCGAACGCGTTGCGGCTGTAATTCAAGGATGCACATACAGGATATAATTTTTAACCCTGCCCGAAGGAATAGTACCTACTTTAAATACTGAATGCAGGCCATTTTACTGAAAGGAAGCATTCCTTTATTTTTGAAGAAAATGAAGTCTTCATTCAAAAATGTTCAGAGATTGCTGCCTAACTCAATAATCGAACCGAGCAAAATCCGAAAAATTACAGTCTGTAGGTACTTTTATTGCATACCTACATAAAATATGGTCAGTCAGCGGTTTTGCTGGAGACATAATCTTTAAAAAGTAGAAGAAAACCAAAGAAAAGAAGTGTTAAGTGTTACTATTAACTATACTTTTTTTAAAATACTAAATTTGATACTACATACTCATATTTGAAACAGGTTTGAAAAGGTGATTTTCAGACAAGAATCGCATCATAATAAATGAAATTGGCCTACTCTTTAATCATTTAATTTTACGTTGCTTTTTATTTTTACTGCTTCGCGTTCGAATCCGTACAAATTGTAATAATATTACATATTTTTTACGTTTTACTATTATAATTTTAATATATTTTTGTGTCACTAAAAACGTTAAAGTTTAAAACATGCTCTAAAAAGTAACAAACAAAGCTGTAATCTATCAAGGATAGCCCTGGTCGTATGCCACTGTCCTTAGAATATATTGTTTTCTTAGTGTAAGTGGTATAAGCATACGACCACGGCTATCCTTGATATTTTCTTGTTTGTTACTTTTATACATACATAGCCTCAAATATACATAATTTTATACATACATAGCATCAAAATCATAACCCTCCTTTTGGCTTCGCCGTAGTCGGGTAATTAACCTTATTTTTCATTTAAGTCTTTGTCATTTGTCTTTTATTGTGTTAGCGTGTCTTTATTTTGAAACTATACGCATGAGCTGACGTGAAGGGTCGGACTGGAAATTATTCTGGTGATGCAAGCTGGGCAACAAAAGTGGCAACGTCCCTAATATAATTTTTGGAGAGCGGCTCGATGTTCTAAATTAGACCAAAGCCCTACTTAAAGGATTTGATGTATTATGAGCCGTGGGGATGGGCTTAAGCATTACATTTCTGAGGTCTCAGGTTGGCTGCAGCAAGGCAAACCGGGATGCAGGGGGTGGGGATAGTAACTATGGCGAACCTCTACAAATAATGGAGGGCCATCGTCGTGTCGGCTGTATCCCAATACCTGCAAAATGAAGACATCATCAAGGTAACTACGGAGGCCATCAGTGTCTTTTGGACTGGACACATCTGAATTGCACTGACAAATTGCCATTGGCTCCACGAAGAAGGTAAATTTGAGGTTGTGGATACGATTTCCACTGTGCAGCAATTGCTATATTCTTTTTACAAAAATTCTATTCTGGGGTTATCGCGCATATGGTGGCAATCGATCGTTTATTTATAACACATATTTGGATGTTTTTTTTTTTATAGCATTTATTATGCTAACTGTTAAGTTCGAAAATATTGGAAAAAATGAAATGCTCAAGTGAGACTCGAACTCACGACCTTTCGCTTACAGGGCGACTGCTCTGCCAACTGAGCTATTGAGCACCACTTGAATCATTCCAAATTTTCCTTCTCCTTATATCCGTCTATAAGGGCGACGGTGCAGCCATCTACCAACATTCTTACGAACTGTTACACATTATAACCGAGATGGTTTGTTACGCGCTCGCGGCGGGCGGTGGTGATAAAAATTTAAACGTAATATAAAATTTTCTATCACTAGTTTTTTTAATAAAATTCTGTGCATTATAACTATTTCTCTTATATGGATTACATTATATAAATAGAGGGCGTAACGGCAAGAGGTACTAAAGGTTACCAGTGAAGCAACAAAACGAAGGCATTGTTCACTCCTTCTGGGTTTTCGTATAGACATTACAAATAAATAATTTATACTAAAGATAATTAAAAGAAGTACCCGAGTGACCTGTAAACAGGTACTGTCATGTAAAAAGAGATGATTTTAAGGAATGTGTTATAACTGAATATTTTTTAACGTATGGATAAAATAAATATCTGCTTTTATGAAGAGTATATCCAAACATGTCACCCTATCTAATATTCGTAGTTATGATAACATTTATTACTAGTACACAATGTGGATTTGGCGATGATATGCTGAAAATATGGCTAAATAAAATATCTGCGCTCAAAAAACCCTTCTACGACATAGTGAGTTTTGGCAAATATATAGTACATGGTTCTAGTAAAGAGAAAAGTATTCACAAAACAACAATTAGTACGGAAGATTCGATAGCGTTCAAAATGCACGATGTGTTTAATAAAGTAAACCTTAAAGTAAAAAAAAATATTTAAGAATTAAAAACCACCAAAAAAACTATATCGTACCACTATACCAACTAATCAAGGTAAAACCAATATTAAAACTCAGAATACCACTGAGGATACCACTGAGAAACCCAATTATTATCTAGTACCCATATGCTGAAATAGTAGTAGTGCTGAGTTCAGAATTTATGGAACGTACTTCTAGGTACAAATCACTTCTAAACAATTTACAGTTTGCATTAAAGAAGCTATCTAATCAAGTTCGGAGAAGGAGCGATAAAAGTGATAAAGAAGCCAAATTGATTTCGGTATTTGTACAACGTACCACTACTTCAAGTAAAGAGAAATTACTGCTGAAAAATTAACGAATGAATTACGAAGGCTTATTGATGAAACTCGTAAGCAGCAAAAGCAAGGCAATATTAGTCATATATCAGTATCTGATGAGAATGACCTCAAAACTGGTAATAGTACAGATAAAAAAAAAGAATCGCATGGGAAAATTTCAATGCATCAATTAAGTAGACGTTTTATTCGAGATAGCAAAAAAAAACAAGAAGCGGAGCAAATATCACCGCATATCGGTATCTAATGGTAATGTGACGGGCCATACTACCTACTGGTAGTTACATAAAGAAACCGATCCGGCACAAGCAAAGAATCAAATCATACGATCAATCAGCAAAGAAGAATCAATCAAGGGCAATAAAAAAGCAAAAAAGGGCAAAAAAAGGCAAATGAGCCGCAAAAAAGACATTTTCTTTATTTTTAATTAAGACACTTTCTAGTGAAGTTAATAAGAGAGTCAAGAAATTTGGCCACGATAAAAAGTCATCAAATATCTGAAGAATATGTGAGGGGCCGGTTCCAGGTTCCAGTAATTTTGTTTACAGAAATACTGTAAACAAAATCACTCGAACTCCTAAAGCTAAGAAGCTAAGAAGTATGTGTTATTTGAATTATGATTCTTTTTTTTTTCATACATGTAAGCTTCATAAGTGAGCAAATATTTATACGCCGCCTAAAAACGGCTAAACATGTTAGAAATAATTATTGACTTACATCTTACATGCAAATGTAATACACATGTTTAAACAAATAAATATTAAAAAAAAACGTTCATTTCCGTATTTGGAGATCTAAAAACAAAGATCCAAATATAACTTTAGCTGAACTTGAACTTGACTTTGACTATACTATAGTCAACAGTCAAGTTTAAGTTCAGCTAAATGGTTGAAAAATCATTCATTGTTTCCAACAGTTCGTAAGAATGTTGGTAGATGGCTCCACCGTCGCCCTTAAAGACGGATATAAAGAGAAGGAAAATTTCAAATGATTCAGGTGTGGCTCAATAGTTCAGTTGGAAGAGCATTCCCCCCGTAAGGGAAAGGTTTTTACCGATGTTTTTCGATCTTAAAAGTTAGCATAATAAATGCTATAAAAAATTCGTTCACATATACTATAACTGTCGATTGATGGTACTTGGTGGAATTTATTGTTACACAATGACATATTGAGCTACGGAATTCTCCTTTGCGGTAATTCCGCAGATTTAAACACAATATTTGTCTTGCAAAAGCGGGCTGTGCGAGCTATTTATAATTTGGGTCGAAGAGTCTCCCTCCGAGATAAGTTCAAAGAGGTAAATATTCTAACCGTAGTGTCACACTACATATTCGAAAACCTAATGTATGTAAGGAAAAATATTGCAAAATTTCCAAGACTTTGTGACAGGCACAATATAAATACCAGAAATAAAAACAATCTTGTAATTTGTCATAGCAGACTCCATAAAATAAGTAATTCTTTCCAGGGCAACTGTATACGCTTTTTTAACAAGCTTCCTAATAAAATCAGAGATTTGCCCGACTGCCGAAGGAAGGAGGGTAATGTTTTTCGAGACATGTTTTTTGGTCATTCATGTGTCATTCAAATGTCACCCACTCATTGATCCTACCTTGCCTAAAATCGTATCATAAGTATTGTTATTAAATATTATATTATAGGCCTGATTGTAAAAAAGATTAGTAAATATTTAATCAAAACGTTATTTTTTACTAGTATCCAGGGATCTACCTTTTTTCCCCGTGGTAATCCAAGGACTCCATCCCCGCAAGCTAGCGATTGTGGTAAACGTGGTGACGGTGGTCATCTCAGTACCAGGGTTTAAGGTTACCCTATGAGGCATTTCCCTCGCACTTCAAATTTTATCATCAAAAGTGGAATTTATATTTTGTATTACTGTTGAGTCTATGTTTCTTTTCATAATATTTCTTATTTCACAAAAATATTTGAATAATCGGGTCGATTTTCCCTAATACGGAGTTATGATTTTGGTCAGAGCCTATTACTGCGGTAGACGGCTCCTAATTAAATACGGAGGGTCAAAAATTATATTCATTGAAGTTCCGTACAAATAATATTTATTAAAAATAACGGGTCTTCCAATAGGCACGTTCGAGTTTTGACAGTTGGTAGCGGCCATCTTGTTGAAGTTACATCTGTCAAATTGGTTGTCATTTATTCATTCTGTTTTGCCAAATCATCATGGATAGCTATAGCATTCAACAACACATGCAAATGATAAAATTGTTTTATCAAAATTAGTGTTTTGTTTGGGCAACGCACCGGCCGCTCCGCCCATATTACGGTCGCCATAATCGTCCTACCGAGAGAACTATTCGTCGTGTGGTGGATAAATTCGAGTCCACTGGTTCGATAAATGATCGATCAACACCCGTATGTCAACGAAACGCAAGGTCTGCCGAAAAAATTGCCGCTGTCCATGAGAATCCGAGGCAGTCGATTTCGCGTCAGGCCATCACTGTCAACGGCGAGCGCTATAGTTCGATGATTACCAACTTTTTTTGGCATGAACTGGATCATCTGAACAACAACAACATGTGGTTTCAAGTGTTTCAACAACTCATGCCACATTGAATATTCTGCATGAGAGATTTGAGGGCATGGCCATCGCACGTGGAGCTGATGTGAACTGGCCACCGAGATCTTGTGACTTAACCCATTGTGTCATATTCCATACATGATGACATCACTACATCTTTCAAATAAATAAATAATTCCGATAATATCTCACACACACTTTGTTTTATTTAATTTTAAAGATAGGACACGCCTAATGAAATGTGTAAAGTAAGTGTAAGTTTTTCATTCCTTGACCATTGCTTTCATTGTATAGCAGTTGCGTTTCTTTCTGTCCATGTTGTCTATAAAAAGTTTTTTTTAACCATGGGGAAAAATCCTTCATGGATGTTATGCCGGACTCCTACCGATTAAAAACACCCACGGTAGCGCCTAGCAGCCTATGGTTGGAAGCCCCGGGTAAGCCCTCGGAAGGATGTCCCAGGACTCCCATCAGACCTACGGCTACAATTGCGGCCTCTTCTAGGGGGTGGTTCGGGTGCTATCCGGCGTCTATGGGGGGGTTTTTGGGTGTCATCCCGCTTCTTGGGGGGAGGGGGGGTTACGCTGCCGAAGACGGTGAGCAGCCAACTCACCGTCTTTAGGCCCCCTGTCATGGAGGCCGATGGTCTTCGGCGAAGACACGTCGGCGACGCCCAAGCCGCCGACTGCGGAACTTGGGTGGGAGAGTTTTCTCCTGCTCCCGCCCCGCCGCCTCTTTCACGAGCATGACCTGCTCACAGAAAGAGGCGGCGCAGTCCCACTTACTTCCGCTGGAGACGATAGCTCGCACCATGGTCTCGAGCGAGAGAGTGCCCGCGGCCAGACCCGGTGTAAATTAAAATGACATAGATTGCATAATTTAATTTACAAAATATGTAAATTTAAAAGTTTTTGTCGTTTTCGGTTTTATCAAAAAACATGCATATCAAATAAGATTCCACGAAAAAAGATACGAAGCTTTCCAGTTATTTACGGAACCCTAAAGTTAACTCTAAAACTTGTAATATTATGTTTTAAGAATAGGGCCGTAATTGGAGATCATGGCACCTAACACAGAGTTACCTGGAAATAACTACCACCGTAATAGGAAAACTACTCGGGTATAAATTAATCCTAATTCTGACCCATCAAAATTTTGATAATCAAAAGAGTGTAAATGCTTAATCTAATATAACAGTTTTTTACCTCAGATGTTCAAAACTCAAGTCAACTGCTATACAAAATAAATGATTTGTGATGACTAAAAATATACTTTCCTATTTTTGCCCCTGCTAAGAAACCAACAGTTTTCATATTTAACTAAATTTCTAATTAAGAACATACACCGCAGAATATGGTTTCTAATTTATGAGATGAACAATTATTTCAACTAAACTTGGAACTCATTCAATAAGTTAATAAATTGAAAGTTATAAGCCATTAAACATGCCCAGTGTTTTTCCTAATTTTGAGTTATAACACTGTATTAGGACTAATCTATAAAATTCGTATCGTATTGCGGCGGTACTTTATTTCGTATTTTTTGGGTAAAAAATGAGTTACAAAAATGAAACAAGCTATATAAATAGTGAGTGTAATAGTAGGAAAATGCTCTAAATGACACATAAACAAACTTGAACGGCTGTTTAATACGAAAAACTTAGTTTCTAAATATTAGTGTAGTTACTTTTGTTGTTCCGCGTTTGTATGGAAACCCCTCTTTGCACAGATTGATTGATCTTGTTGTGTTGTCTATGCGCTATACTTGCAAACGTCAGTTATGTCATGAAGATTTAGAACAAATACACAGATTAGAAGATATGTACTACGTACAGATAAGACAGTCATTGAACAAAAACTGAATCGTAAGGAGCGGGTCCGCATCGCATACCATCATGTCATATTGACGTGACGATGACGTGACGTAGATTTAAAAAAAAAGTGAGCTGCGTGTAGGGCAGGCCATATTCATATTTTTACCTAATAACGATATCGATAATAGTGATGTCGTTAGTCGATAGCCCATTCTATGTTGGGGTGTTGTATGATTTATATTTTTATATTTGGTACTAGACACAGAATGAAACAATAGTTTATTTTTTATTAATTCTATATTTGGAGAAGAAACGGCGCAAGAAACACACTAGCACTTTACAGACATCAATTTACAAAAAGTGATATCTTAACACTAAATATGGACGAATGTACATTTGTCTCGTGTTAAGATAATTAAAGTATATAAAAAAACTAATAACAAAATAATTAACCTTAACAAAAAATAAAGACAAAGAAGTTCGCGTGCATAATTAAGCACTATGCCGTAATTACAGCAATTTATAATAATAATAATATAATAATATTAATATATTTTTATTTCAGAATTTCTTCCATAAATTTGTTAGTAAAAAACTTACAACTAATGTTAGTAGATAATAAAACAAAACAATGAAAATGTTACACAGTTTGGGTGCACCACCCCGAACCTGGGGCGGTATCAGACTTTATTGCATGCAATTGAATCCACCGCCCCAGGATCGGGGAGTCCCACCGATCAACCAACGCTTTAAGGATGATATTGGGACTGCCGCGGGTACGGCGTAAAAGTGAGGCGCTTCTTATGCGCATGATCGCCGAAAAACTGTCCACGTTTGCCTCGGCAAACATGGCAGATGCGCTACAAAAACGCGGCAGTCCCATTAGCACCCGGAACGCGTTGTTGTATTGTATACGCAGATCGTTGTATACCTTCTGGGTAAAGCTCACCCACAGGCCGCACGTATAAAAATACTGGCAGAAAGCCTTAAAAAGCTGACGCTTGACGTGCCTGTTACAGTGTGCAAACCTGTGGGCCAGCATGCCACATCGGATAGCCAAGGACCTGCGCTCCCGCTCAATGTCAGCGTTATCTTTTAAATCCTCCGAGACCCAGTGGCCCAAATACTTAAATTTAGCAACTCTTTTTAGCGGTGTACCACACAACATGACTGGTGGTATTCTGTTAAAACCTTTCGTACCTGCTTTGAAAAGCATGAACTCGCTCTTGAGTGCGTTATATTTGAGCCCATGAGCCTCGGCATAAGACTCACAAATTTTAATAAGTCTCCTGAGGGCACTAATCGATGGGCTCAACAGCACCATATCATCAGCATAGCTTATATTATTGATACAAATACCATCAATATGACACCCGATACCAGTGCCGCTGAGCTCATCGATCAGACCGTTCATGTATAGGTTAAAAAGTGCGGGCGAGGTTAACCCTCCCTGCCTAACGCCGCACTCCAACCTGTACTCTGCTGAATAGAATTCAGCCCACCTTACACGATTTTGTTGGTTGTCATACCAATATCTAAACAATTGAATTATTTCCGGCGGTACACTTGTATCGCGTTCCCATTTAGCCCATAGCACATTATATGACACCAGGTCAAATGCCTTTGATAGGTCCAGGTAACAGGCGTACACAGGCGTATTTCTTGCTGTATAGTACTGCACAGTCTGCTTGAGACAAAGAATAGCGCTCTCTGTTGACAATCCGGGTCGAAACCCGAATTGAGCATCATTAATTATTAGATGTTTTTCTAGTTGGCCTTCAAGCAGACTGTCCAGCACCTTAGCAATCACAGTTGCCAACGAGATAGGCCTATAATTGGCTAACCTTGAAGAGTCACCAGTTTTATTTTTGACAATAGGTACCACAACAGTGCGCATTAATTCATCGGGTACGTATGAATGACCCATACATAAGTTAAAGAACATTGACAGAATGCGAGGCAAGTGTACCCCCGCATGCTGCAGGTGCTCGATGCTGAGACCGTCGTGTCCGGGCGACTTACCTTTCACCATGTTCTTTATTATGGTCCCGACTTGTTTCGCCGTAAACGTTACGCCGCGCTCGCCACAGACGGCCTCAGGACCAGGCACGGGCAACGGCTGAGAATTTAAAGGCGCCTGTATTTCAAAATGTTGGCGGAACAGGTCCCCTATCCCGCACGGATTGCACACACCCTCAACACTCACAGGTGGGCCCGGCCTGGGACACAATCTATTAGTAGATTTCCAGAATTTACTAAAATCTTTATTTAAGTGATGTTTAGCTAAAATGTCCATTTTTATTTGGTTTTGATGAGCTTGGCACCATTTCAACTTTGACTTGAATATTTTTCTGGATTCAGTCATACCCGTAAAAGCTGCGCCTTGTGTAGGCTTACCGTTCAGTATCCAGGTTTTGTATGCAAGCCGGGCCCGCCCGTGTGCGTTGCGAACGTACCTATTCCACCCGATAACATGTTTATGTTTACGCCGTCCAATCGCTTTGTCATAATAACTGCACTCAGCCGCCTTCACTAGTACACTTACAATATTATTATACATTTCATCTAGTAGTTTCAAATGGCTAGCATTAGTACACATTCTATCACAACATTTATTAAATTCTACATGAAAGTCAATTTGTTTAAAATGTAAATGACAATAACTGTGATATTTATCAATTTGAATAACATCCCGTTCACCCCAAATAGTGGTCTGCTGCCAGGGCCTGCACCATGCTCAACCCAGACATTTCTTCATTTTTTTCAATAATCTGCCTTTTGGGGACAAACATTTAATACTGCTTGTCAAACGCACTCTTCTAGACTTCACAGCTGAAAAAAAGTTTAGCTTTAGTAATATAATATTTCACCACACTTTAATGACTCAATTGGTGGCCTTATCACACTAGGCAATCTCTTGGAATATCTTTCACAACATGGGACGGGACGGAGATTAGTAGGTAGAGATATATAATTATTACCCTTAAGCAGTGCAGTAAGATAACATGTAATAGAAGATTAACAAGTTATAATAAAAACAATCAAAATTTATGAAAATCTCATGTCAGTAATATTATGTACGTTGATAAATGTAGTACAAATATTGCACAAATTATAAACAATTTATTCTATGTGATTTTACTTATGTTCCAAGACATTCTATCATTGTTCTGCTTTTGATAACTCATTAATTTAGGGAGGTTATAGGAGAAATTGCTTTACAATATCCATGTAAAGCAATTTCTCCATTCAGCTTTTTAATGTTATTTTAATTACAATACATCCATATCGTAATTGTTAAACTGAAGATAAATAAATATCAAGAATCTTTGGTTGTAGTAACAACTTTACCTACAGCCTCCGTGACGTGGCGGTAGTGAACGCGGCCGCTACGCAGGAGGCGCGGGTTCGATCCTCGCTCAGTGCAAATATTTGTATGCTTATATTTGACTATTTGCATTGGTCTAGTCGTGCCTCGGAAAGCACGTTAAGCCGTCGGTCCCGGTCGCCATACGAACATGTATAATGGTAGTAGTAGTAACAACTTTACCTATGGTACAGGTAGCGGCACGTAAGTCTAGCGGTGAAAAAATGTGGAAGGGATGTTTGCGCATAGGTACAGTCGCGTACTTAATTGTTAGGTATCTACTATTACAATATCTTAATAATAAAGGAAGTGTTTTTGTTTGTCATTTTTCTATGTCTAAGCTAGTAGGTATCTTATGTATAACAGATATTTATATACTTATATATACCGATATATATACCGATTTTCATGAAATTTTGTGTACTGATACAGTTTTGCATTTTAAGTTCATCTGTGCAGTGAATTTTCTGTAAAAATATAATTAAAATAACATTGAAAATAATGTTTGATAATTTTTATTTAATAATAATCATGCAGAGTCTGATGACGATGACGTTAGCACGCCTTTCATTAAATTGCCGTCTATCTCACTTTTAATCTGTTTTAATGAATCAATTAATCTACTAATTTCTGTATTTAAAAAAAATGCACATCATATCATCTTCTCAAAATAGTATTTGTTTAGGCATATTCACTGTCTCAAATCAACGCAAATACATAAAAATAAACAATAACAGTCAATAAAAAACAAACTGAAACTTAATAGAAAACCACAACAATTAACAGTACCTAATTATTGTAATGAATAACAATACAATACAATTTACGCGACTGTACACAAGACGAGAACGGTGCGTCGTATCGGCGCGCGGGACGAAGTACGGCCGGAAAGCCAATAAGCGCTCGCGCACGCCCGCCCGCGCCCTTTGTCTCCCCCGGGGTACCTTATTTTCGACTTCTGCGCATAAACTGTCACCGCTAGACTTACGTGCCGCTACCTATAGACCATAGATATGCTGATAAGATGAAGATGCCATCCATATCATATCAGGCAGTCAAGCTGAGTGTCACCACTGTTAACATGGTACATGTTTACGATAGTGACCCTTTTTTCCAGACTTTGCATGTAGCTTAATGAGGTAACGACGTAACGAAAAATTAACCAAAACCTTTTTTTTTATACTGGACACGTCAATTTGACTTCACCTCGCCTGATGTTAAGCTAAAGGCAAAGTCTCGGAATACATTCATATATTTATATATAATAACGACAAGAAGTGAATAGAGCATACATACTGATGTAGAGGGCAAGGTACAGTCTTGTTCTGAAACATTTGTTATTTTGGGAATTTTTGCAGGTTGTGGGTAAGAATCACTCGATGACGGCCTCTTGCAATATGTGTGATCTAACATTGTTGACATTTTCACACAAGTGTGATCAGTTTCAGCTGAAATTTAACAATTATAACAATCAGTGCTTTAATTTGTGACAAGCCAACAATACAAAAATTGTAAAAAGTATTATTACAAGAGTTAGGTTAGTACCTATTTAACTCTAGTGAGTTGTATAGGTTATTCAAACAACTAACCTGGCATGTCTAGCATTATAAAGTCTTTTCTTGCCAATGAGACATTTTGGTTCAAATTGTCTTGAACAAATCTTCCTTTCTCTAAGTCAACTGTACAAGTCCTGGGCAATATGGTGCGAGCTGATTGAGCCACTTGCGTTGTAAGGTTTCGTTTCGAGGTAATCGATACAAAGTTTCATCGTACTTGGTCTTCCGACACGACGGTACACAACATTCAATGAACGGCATTTTCAAAGTAAAAATTGCAGAGCAAACAGGCAGATACAATTTAGAGAGCGTATAAGCACAGTTTGAGATATTGAGAGGATAAGCGGAACGGAAATTATTGGTAAAATATATAGGTAATAATTAAATTCAAACAATACTGAACGTCAACTGCTGAACGCTGAGTGACAATTTTACTGTCAAACTATGCTGTCAAATGTCAGTTGGCACCCTACCTCACTATCGGCCTCTGCAGGCGTTTCGTGCGAACCCAAACTCCTAATGCCTTTTGACATTCTATGAGCTGTCAATGCCGTGAACAAATAGTTTCCGTTTTGGTGTACTTGAACAGGAATAAAACTCGAAAATAGAAATACCACCGTAATAGGAAGCGATTCTGATTACCGCCGTATTAGGAGCTTTTACCTTAGTATGTCTTTGTCGTCTCTGCTCGATTCTCTTCGACTTCATTGGCCGAAGAGAGGAGAAGAGATACGAGTAGGTAGGTATGTCTATGTCACCAATTTGGAGCTACTGTATTAAAATGTCAAACAAATACGAAATGTTTAAAACCAAGTGTATATTATTTTCCAAGTTCATGAAGGATTTTGATACAGTAAAGTTATTCAACAACCAATAATTGTGATGTATTATGGATGTCGCGCAGCAATGCGCGATTCGCCATTTAACAATCGGTATGTATCAACATTAGTAATGTCAATCTATATTTTATATTGTGGTAACACCACTCTTGGCTTTGACTAACTTTATGTTGGCACTGTGCTAGAGAAATGGCGGGAAATGTGGCTGCTATGCAGACAAGTATGAGAAGTGGGCAGAAAGGTTGTCGCAAGACAAGGTAGGAGCTACGAGCTTCTAGGAGGTCCAAGAAGACCCCAGGTGAGTGTCTACTTTGCAATATCTTTATGTCGACCTATAATTGCATGATAAGTGGAAAAATGAGAAGACTGTCGTAGCACGCCATTCTTTCCTTTACTGGTAGTCCAATCTTGCAGTGCACAGCACACTTGGTAGTCAAGGACATTGGACGGGAAGCCTGGAGCTCCCATATATTGGTAGTGTGATCCGGAAACACACTGGCACGGTCGACTGAGCTGGAGCAACCGTGGCGAGGCTATGGGGATGGTGGAGGCCTCCGGGGGGCCACAGGCCCCCTGTCCGGCTAAGTGACTAATATGCAAACATGATCAGAGTCACCAGGGATATACCCTGTTTAGACCGGAGCAAGTCGACCGATGCCCAGCTAGGTAATAGAGGTGTATAGCCATAAGTAAACTGCAGTCAAATGACAGTCCTGAGATCCCTCTCTAGAGTACGTGGGAGTGCAACCACGGAGAGGTAACAAGAGTATGGCAAGACACTTGGTAAAACCAGCTAATGCATGTGAGTGGCACAGCCACACGAGAGAGGCTAGACCTCACCTTAATAAGTATAAATGCATAATACGTAATAATAGGAGTGGAACAAAACTGGTCGACTCATCTTTCCACTCTCATGATAAATGTGTAATTATGTATCCTCATGTCGTCCGTACATTATGTGAAGCAAGCTTATAGTATTTCACATACTATAGGAGGGACGACATTTTGGTGGAGATGCTGGGATATGATACTAAAGGGCTATTTGTGAATGCTATTGTAGTCAAAAATCCTTCAAACTTAAATAAAATAAAGAAACATATCCCATTATGCAGATATTTTATATGATTGAATATAAATAAGCATTAGCAGTTATCCGGGTAAGGATTCCAATTATTATGTTTGTAATAACATTACATATTATCAAGGTGTAAAACTTTTTTAGCAGATTGTAACCAGCTACATACATAAAATCGTTCATTTGTGTTCTCAGTAGGGATGGGACCGATATATCGAAACGTAGCTTATACCGGATATAAGTAAGTTATCACATATAGATATCTATATAAAAATAACCGATATAAAAAAAAACTGTATCGAATCAAAAATACGAGTTAACTCCATTTAACATAACATTAGACATTTTTACAACCCTTTTTTACAGTCCGGTCAACAGATTTTGAGTTCTATCCTGTAAATATAAAGATGGCTTATAAAGTATAAATCCGTTACCAGAACTGTTTAATACAGCTGCCATTTGTCTACGACTGTAAAAGTGTGTTTGCGTTTGCTTTAGTTCGCTTCATTCTTCATTGGTAGTTTTGTCATCTAAATAACTTGTTAACCTTTGCAAACTGTACTACTGATTTCGATATCTTAAAACCGTTTTCGATATCGATATGGAAACTATATATCGGTTACATAACAGTTTGTGAAAAAAATAAAAAAAAATAACCGAAAAAAACTCCCATCTAGTGTTCTGCGTGACAACACTACGGGCTGCAGTTGGTAGCATTGTTTTGTCTCATGTCAATTTTTTTCTCGGTTTGGCGCCTTTTCGGTCTTAAGAGTTAGTTTAAAAAGTTTAAAAAGTTTTAGTGCGAGACAATTACTGTAATTAATTGAAATAAGTGTTTGTGCTTGATATATTTTCGTTTCCTGGTTAAGACGTGTCGAAATAACGGACGGCAGGTGGTTAGAGTGTGAAAACAATGGAAGAAATTCTTATAAGAATGTTAGAAATGCGAAGAAGCAAACTTAAAGAATGATTGGAACGAGCTAAAACTGATTATGAGTCGGAGAAAATGGTGCTCTCAACGGCGTCAAGTACTGTAGCACAATTAAAGCAGCTATTATACAGGCTACAGGAACAAACACGGCATTACACGTCTTCCTCAACAAACCCTCAAATAAATATTGTCACCGAAGCAATGGAATTACAGCTTCAGGGTGAGGATTTCCTCACAGACATCGAATCCTCGATGGAAGCAATTGAGGCATCCTCACGGAGTGTACCTACTAAACAATATACCAATCACCAATTGAGTATTCGATTACCGAAATTAGAAATGACTAAATTTAACGGAGAGGGTCTTAAATGGTTCGAATTTTGGGACCGGTTCAGCTCAAACATAGACGGCCAACCTATGGCAGAGGCTGACAAACTGACTTATTTAATTAGTAGCCTCGAGGGCAAGGCTCTGAAAGCGGTAGCAGGCTTAGCCATCACTAACCATAACTATACCATCGCTATTGAAGCCTTAAAGTCCAGGTACGGATCTAATGATACATTAGTAGACGCGCACTACACAGCATTGACCAACTTGGAGAGAGCTGAATATACAGCTCCCAGCTGCAGACAAACTCTGGATGGCATTGAAAGACATTTAAGAGTCTTAGAGAAATTAGGTGAGGACATAAATGGAAACCATCTGCGTGCCACCATACTGAGTAAGTTCCCGGAGCAAGTTCTCCATCAGTATCACTTGATGCCACAACTTCATTCCAAGGATAATTCAACAACTAATGTTAGACAGATCTTACTAGACATTGTAGTGGCATTGGAGAAGGCTCAAGTCACACCAATACAAAAGGGATCAGCCACACAGCAAGAAGTCATTACAACTGAAGTACTTCAAACAAAATCTGCACTAAAACGCGAATATCCAATAAGGAGCAGTGCCAGCAACAAACCAGAAAGGATAAATCTGAAACGAAAGGCAAATAATAAATTAAATAACCCACCTAGAAAGTGTAGTAGGCTGCCATGTATCTTCTGCAAATTAAATAACCATGGTAGTGCAGATTGTAAAAGATATAACAACATTGAGGCTCGACAGAAGCAGTTGGGGGACAGATGTCACAAGTGCCTAAAGAGAAATCATAAGACTGAACAGTGCCACCGAAAGATTACTTGCTTCCGCTGTGGTGGTGGACATCTCCAAATGCTGTGTTCGAAACCACGAGGTGAGGCAACTGTTTCCAATAGTGATCGTGCTATAGTCAAATGTTACATGACAAAGAACGTTACTTTCTTACAGACAGCAGTGGCGCTAGTCACAAACCCCAGCAATACAACAAAGAGCTATAAATGCAGACTTGTTTTGGACAGTGGTTCACAACGTAGCTACATCAGCACTAGGGCTGCATCCAGATTACAGCTCACCCCTGACAATGAAGATCAACTCCTGGTGTATACGTTTGGCGCAACTGATCCGAAAGAGATGTCAAGCCCATCTGTAGACATTGTCTTAGAGACCAAACGTGGCATCCAAAAACAAGCTTCATGCGTGAAACAAAGGAGATGATTCAGAATAATTTGTACTTGGTGGATTCTGACTTTGGTTGGCTGTTATCTGGAAATGTAGACCGAGATCCCATTGCCAAACAGGAAAATGTATTAACTGTAACTACTTACTGCCACTGTCACAATTCAAGCTGCCCTTATTTTACTGAACCTGACTTACCTCTTAGAAATATTGACATAAAATTTTTGTGGTCACTTGAGTGCATCGGCATAAACGATTCTCCTAAAGCTACAAGACAAGATGAAGCAGTCAAACATTTTAATGATACTGTTCAATACAAAAATGGACGTTATGAAGTAACATGGCCATGGATTGAATACCCACCTCAACTACCAGTTAATTTTGGCATGGCATTGGGAAGACTGAAGAGTTTGATCAACAGATTAGATAAGACAACACTACAAGAATATGATGAAATTCTTAAGGAGCAATTAAGCGGAAATATCATTGAAATTGTTGAACCGCATAGTAATAGCACAGAACATCCTATACATTATTTAGCTCATCATATTGTAAAAACTGAAGGGAAACGCGGTAGAATCGTTTATGACGCTTCAGCGAAAGCAACGGGTAAGAAGAGTTTGAACGAATGTCTTTATAGTGGACCTTCCATGCTGGAGGATCTCACGGCTCTTCTGCTGAAATTCAGAACAAAGAAAATAGCGATTGTAGCCGATGTAGAGAAAGCGTTCTTACAGGTTGGGCTCCAAGAAAAGGACCGTGATGTCACAAGATTCCTGTGGTTAAAGGACATCACAAAGGACCCAACTGAAGAAAACCTGTTGTATTTCCGATTTCGTCGTGTAGCTTTCGGAATAATTGCAAGCCCATTTCTTCTCGCAGCAACTATTAGATACCACATGACGCAGACTGATATGACCCTACTAAAGGATATTGCCAATAATTGCTATGTAGACAATTTAGTAACAGGAGCCAACTCTATACAAGAAGCTCAAGAAATATACGAGAAGACAAAGGAATCCTTTGAACAGATTGCCATGAATATAAGAGACTGGGTGTCAAATGAAAAGGGATTTCTTGACTTTGTACCTACAGAGAAACAAGCAAAACACGAAGGCACAGTAAAAGTACTTGGCTTGACGTGGAATGTGGCAAGAGACACATTAAAATTAAAAATAACTGATCAACACTTCAATAAAGATACTCCAGCCAATACGAAAAGGAAGGTACTTCGTACTTTAGCCCGGATCTATGACCCTTGTGGCTTTATTTGTCCATTAACACTGCCATTGAAGATCTTGTTTCGACACATCTGTGAACAAAAACATAAATGGGACACCATCTTGTCAGACGATTTGATACAGTCTATACAGGTAGTCTTGGATGTAATAGAAACAGCCGCACACATAGAACTGCAGAGATGCATAACAAATGCTGTTCCAGAGTTTGATACAACATACCAATTGAACTGTTTTTCTGATGCTTCAAAGGCTGGGTATGCTGCAGTTATATACTTAACATCAAAAAATCAACAAGGAACATCAGTCTCATTCTTAATGGGAAAGTCGAGAATAGCCAAAAATGAAGACTCAAGTGAACTTCATATCCCGAAATTAGAACTCTTGGGTCTGCTAATAGCAAGTAGACTTCTAAAATATGTAAGAGAGAATCTTTCACTTCCAATAAGCAAGGAAACATTGTGGACAGATAGTTTGGTTGTGCACGGATGGATGCGTTCCAACAAATTACTACCACCCTTTGTATCCAATAGGGTAGAGGAAATTAAGAAAAACCAAATGCAAACAGAAATATACTATATTAATACAAAGATTAATCCAGCTGATGTTGCAACAAGACCTGACAGATGGAGTCAGTCTAAAGAACTTTGGTTCTACGGTCCCACATTTCTAAAAGAGGATGAATCAGTGTGGCCTGCAGATAGATATTACATGAACCACATGACAGTCCTTTCTGTCGGGGAGGGCCTGGACCAAAGTAATTACAGAAAGACTCTAGAAGCAGACGATGGTCCAGGGTATCAGCTGATAGATGGAAACCAACAAATGGAAATTGACGATGCAAACGATAACCCAGTGAATGAGAATTGGAATGGCGATATCATGGAAATTGAGCAAGTACAGCAAAGTCTACTTCCATCAAAGACAGTTGACACTATCACAAAATTAAAGGAACTGCAAAAACACCATTTTGCTGATGAAATTGCAGGAAAGAGGACACACCTGACTAGAAACCTTGGTCTTTTTCTAGATGTGGATGGAATCCTGAGATGCCAAGGACGAATGGTAAATACCACATGGAACTACGACATGAAACATCCCATATTATTGCCCCGAGATTGCGAATTTACTAATAAGATTATCAAGGATACTCATGAAGGAAATTACCATGTTGGTGCGACCCATACACTTAGCCTCATTAGAGAAAAGTATTGGATACCACAAGGGAAACGTCAGGTAGAACGAGTGATTTCAAGATGTCTGCAGTGTATTAAACATGGAGGTGGCCCATATCGCTTGCCAGCAGTGCCCGACCTACCCAGTGAAAGAGTGAACTACAGCACGCCTTACACATACTGTGGGGTAGATTATTTTGGACCGCTATATGTGAACACACCAAATGGAAAGCAAAAGAGATGGGTAGCTCTATTTACATGTCTTGCTGTGCGAGCTATTCACTTAGAAATAGTAAACGACTTGACGGCAGAAGAATGTCTCCTGGCACTTAGACGATTTGCTGCCACTAGAAATACACCAAAGCGTATATATTCTGATAATGCTACGTGCTTCAAACTTACATCTGAGGTGGTCAGTAAACCTTACTGTATTGAGAGAGGAATCGAATGGAGATTCATACCTCAGCTCGCTCCGTGGCATGGCGGATATTATGAACGACTGATAGGTGTAGTGAAGCATTCCCTAAAACGCACTCTCGAGAAGCACCTACTTGGAGACAGCAAACTACTGACAGTGCTCAAAGAAGTAGAAGCTGTTGTCAACTCAAGACCACTTACAAAGGTTGGAACTGAAGTGATCCATATATTGCGACCAGCTGATTTCCTAAGCTTAGGAAAATGCCTAACATTGACCCCAGCAACAAACAATGTTTACCCAGTGGACGGCTCCAAACTAAAGACCAATTTGATAGAGAGCTGGAAAAGAGGACTGACAATTCTTGAGGAATTCAAGAAGATTTTCATGGCACAGTATCTGACTAGTCTGCGAGAGAGGTACCAAAACTCTCCTAAACAGCCAAGAGTTGTATCTGATTGTGTACCAAATATAGGAGACATTGTACAAATAAGGTCAGACTTAAAAAACCGTGAGTTGTGGAAAGTCGGTAAGATAGCAGATCTGATAAAGGGTGCAGATGGTAAACATAGAATCGCTAAGGTCAAAGTTGGGGACTCTATATTGACTCGGTCTGTAGGTCATCTCTATCCGCTAGAAACTGAGCCAGACAACTCTGCACAGTCTGGACCAACTGAGGAGGAAGCGACAGCACCCCCTCTAGATGCACCAATCGAGTACTTGGATCTGGATGATGGCCCAAGTCGAGTGGATAACATGCAACCACCTTTACCAACTAATCCAGAATTTGAGAACAATGAAAATGAGGTAGACACCACAAGTGAAGTAACGCCAGTGCAAGAATCTATGATGAATACTGAGACATCAAGATCAGAGGAAACTACTAATGACCCTGAGTGTATGCAACCAGGGACCAGGGGAAGAAGGGACGCAGCTATTCGGGCCAGAGAGAAAATACTGGAATGGACGCGTCACCTTCTAACACTACTGCAATAACACTCTTTCTGCTTGTGGGAGTGTCGCGCAGCAATGCGCGATTCGCCATTTAACAATCGGTATGTATCAACATTAGTAATGTCAATCTATATTTTATATTGTGGTAACACCACTCTTGGCTTTGACTAACTTTATGTTGGCACTGTGCTAGAGAAATGGCGGGAAATGTGGCTGCTATGCAGACAAGTATGAGAAGTGGGCAGAAAGGTTGTCGCAAGACAAGGTAGGAGCTACGAGCTTCTAGGAGGTCCAAGAAGACCCCAGGTGAGTGTCTACTTTGCAATATCTTTATGTCGACCTATAATTGCATGATAAGTGGAAAAATGAGAAGACTGTCGTAGCACGCCATTCTTTCCTTTACTGGTAGTCCAATCTTGCAGTGCACAGCACACTTGGTAGTCAAGGACATTGGACGGGAAGCCTGGAGCTCCCATATATTGGTAGTGTGATCCGGAAACACACTGGCACGGTCGACTGAGCTGGAGCAACCGTGGCGAGGCTATGGGGATGGTGGAGGCCTCCGGGGGGCCACAGGCCCCCTGTCCGGCTAAGTGACTAATATGCAAACATGATCAGAGTCACCAGGGATATACCCTGTTTAGACCGGAGCAAGTCGACCGATGCCCAGCTAGGTAATAGAGGTGTATAGCCATAAGTAAACTGCAGTCAAATGACAGTCCTGAGATCCCTCTCTAGAGTACGTGGGAGTGCAACCACGGAGAGGTAACAAGAGTATGGCAAGACACTTGGTAAAACCAGCTAATGCATGTGAGTGGCACAGCCACACGAGAGAGGCTAGACCTCACCTTAATAAGTATAAATGCATAATACGTAATAATAGGAGTGGAACAAAACTGGTCGACTCATCTTTCCACTCTCATGATAAATGTGTAATTATGTATCCTCATGTCGTCCGTACATTATGTGAAGCAAGCTTATAGTATTTCACATACTATAGGAGGGACGACAATGGATTTATTTGAAATTACTTGCTAAAAACCACATCGATACTATTTTAAGTACGGGTTGGGAGCTGAGCCACCACGTTTGAGCATTGAAAGCATAAGCGTACTCACTTCATTTCCTCAATCATCCCCCTCCCCCCATTTTCACCCTTTCCCCATTTCATGCGGAAATTTAGAATTTTCCCTCCTTTCTCTTTCCCACTTGTCTCTCTGTCTATGTATTTCAGCAAGATTTATATATAGACTTCGGACACAGGTCGGTCGAAGCAAGGAGAATCGGTCAAGATGGGGTTTCTCAGACGGCGCGGACCTGCGGTGTGAGTGTGGAGTTACTCCACAGACCATGTCCCACCTGCTGACATGTGCTGCATGCCCGTCCACTTGTACAGCGGAGGAACTTATGACCGCCTCCAAAAATGCAATCCAGGTGGCGGCACACTGTTGAGGCGCCTTCGATTCGACAGAAGAAGAAGAAGCAAGATATGTATGGAAATCTGCTGAATTTGTTGACATTTTATGATCACCGCTCCGCTCCCTTGAGTAGTAGCGTGGTATATACGGTATATTATAGCCTATCTTATAACCCTCGTTGAAAAATGGACTATTCTATTTGTTCATACATTTTACCTTTTCTACAATTGACCAAAGTAAAAATACAACAAACACATTTTTCTTCTCATTTTGTCATTTTAAAACTCTTCTTTACTTGGTATGACTTTATTATGAAACTGCATGTCAGCTTATGATGTGAGGGGTTGGACTAGAAAATATCCGGCAGCGGCGGCGCACTGAGAAGCACGCCTCCCCTTTCCGGGGGCGAGTCGGGGACACCGATCCACCCTTCCGATGAGGGCCAGACCGTAATGGACTTGGGTAAGCCGGAGTGCGAAGGATATGTCGAAGACAACCTCACCTCCTCACCAGTCCGTTTGAGTCCGACATAACCTACCCTTCCTTTCGAAAGCCTCCGTGGCGTGGCGGTAGTGAACGCGGCCGCTACGCAGGAGGTGCGGGTTCGATCCCCGCTCCGTGTCAATATTTGTATGCATGAATATGAATATTTGCATTGGTCTGGTCGTGCCTCGGAGAGCACGTTAAGCCGTTGGTCCCGGTTGCTATATGGCAGTATGTGCGTGTATGGCAGTCGTTATAGGGGAATTGGGTGAAATGCCCCACATAGAAGGGCTGATCACCCGTCTGGTCAAACGGCGTCCCCACTGGCAGTAGTAGTAACAGCCCCTTCTGGCTCCAGGGGGGGAGGTATCAGAGGGGATATCCGCATGGAAAAAAATATCCGCATGGTGCCCTGGAACAAAAGTGGCGTCCTGAGCAGACATCCCGTCAGACCAACGCCCTAATTGGAGGATTTAACGTCTCGTGAGATGTGGCGGTACAGCACGAGTCTGCTAAATCTTAGGTTGTATGCACGATTTCCACTCATTGTAGTAATTTTTACGATTTTTTACACAAAGCGATTCTGAACTTATCGCAGACGTATTGGTGAGCGATTTGTGACCGTGGCGGCGGTTGCAATAAAAAGTGTAATAAAAAAAAATATTCAATCACTATGTTTTTATAAAATTTTATTCTCTTATATTTATTATATTACAAAATATACCTACAAAAGTACGAATATATGCAATTGGATAAAGGTCTTAAAGGCTATCAACAAAGTTGTGCACCAAATCAATGGAAGGGCCATTGCCTTATGTATATAATAACGTATAGTAATACATATTATAAATCCCAACGACAATTTTAATAAGAAATTAAAAAGAGACACGCGCTTGTCGTACACGAAAATTAATATAGATAGCGTAAGTTACTTTCTATGTGAAGGTAAAAAGGTGATTGTAAGAAATACTGGACGCACTTTAACTTAAAGAGAGAAATATGTGCATGAAATTTAAAAGTACATCTAAACAGGTCACCATACCAATATTCATAGTTTTAATAACGCTCATTTCTAGTACACAATGTTTGTTTAAGCAGGAATTTGGCAAGGATATGATATTAATGGGGAAAAATAAATTATATGCGGTCAAAAAATACTTAAAGGATGTTGTGAGATTTGGCGAAAATATAGTACATGGACCAAACACTACCGAAAAATCACAACAAAAAATTAGGAGGGAAGATGATATAGCATTTAAAATACACAACGCTATCAACACGATAATCAAATCAATAAAGACATACTTCGAAGATGATAATCCACCAACAAAGCGTATAGCTTTTCCACTAGCTAATGAAGATGAAATTGAGGGTAACATTCAGAATAACAATGAGAAACCAAATGGTGAAATGTTAGAAGCACTGAGTTTGGAATTTTTGGAACATGTCTCTAGGGACAAATCATTTCTGAAAAAATTAATATCTGCATTATCGAGTGTTCAGGGAGCCAAAAGGATTTCGAAACGTACCACTAGTTCAATTAAAGAGAAATTAATTCTAAATAAAATAACTGATTTACAAAGGCTCATTGAACAAATTCATATGCAAAGTGAAAAGCGAGTCAATGATAGTCATCTGTCAGCATTTGAAGAGAATGACCACACAGTTGGTAATAGTGGAATAACGGAACCAAATTATTCAAACTATCCAAATAGTGAAATAGTAGCAGAATTGAGTTCGAAATCTTTGCTGAGCACTCCTAGTTCCAGTAACGAAAAATTTCGTCTGCAAAATTTAAGTACTAAATTGCAGACGCTCGCTTATCAAATTAAAGGGCAGGGTAGCGATAGACATCTAGCAGCATCTGAAGAGAATGTAAAGGATCACACTGTTGGTAATAGCGAAGTAACGGAACTGAATTCTTTAAGCTATCCAAATAGTAACATAGGAGCAGAATTGAATTCAGATAAGAAAGATCGATCAGTCGAGACAATTTTATCGCATCAATTAAGGAGGCTTTTTAGCGAAGATATTAAAAAGAAGAAAAAGCGACGCGAACATTACCATATATCTAGGGGTAACGTGATGGACCATACTACTAGTAATAACATAAGGAAATGGAAACATTTGAAATATTCACACACTTCAAGCAAAGAATCAAAACATACGACAAAGTCATTTCTGAATAATTTACAGAATGTAATAAAGACGTTCTCAGATCAAGTTAATGTGAGAACAGAGAAGCTTGGCCACGATAAGAAGACATCAATATCTGAAGACAATATGAGGGATTTTACTACTTCTACCGAGAAAATAACAGATTTACGGAGACTCATTAATCAGAATGACCACACGGTTGATAATAGTGGAATTACGAAACCAAATTATTTAAACCATCCAAATAGTGAAATAGTAGCAGAATTGAGTTCGAAATCTTTGCTGAGCACTCCTAGTTCCAGTAACGAAAATTTTCGTCTGCAAAATTTAAGTAACAAACTACAGAGGCTCGCTTATCAATTTAAAGAGCAGGATAGCGATAGACATCTAGCAGCATCAGTAGAGAATTTAAAGGATCACACTGTTGGTAATAGTGAAGTAACGGAACTGAATTCTTTGAGCTATCCAAATAGTGACATAGGAGCAGAATTGAGTTCAGATAAGAAAGATCTATCACTTGAGAAAAAATTATCGCTTCAATTAAGGAGGCTTTTTAGCGAAGATATTAAGAAGAAGACAAAGCGACGTGAACATAACCATGTATCTAGGGGTAATGTGATGGACAATACTACTAGTAATAGCATAAAGAAATGGAAACATTTAAAATATTCACACACTGCAAGCAAAGAATCAAAACATACGACAAAGTCATTACTGAATAATTTACAGAATGAAATAAAGATGTTCTCAGATCAAGTTAATGTGAGAACAGAGAAGCTTGGCCACGATAAGAAGACATCAATATCTGAACACAATATGAGGGATTTTACTACTTCTACCGAGAAAATAACAGATTTACGGAGGCTCATTAATCAAAATCATATGCAAAGTGTAAAGCGAGTCAATGATATTCATCTGTCAGCATTTGAAGAGAATAACCACACGGTTGGTAATAGTGGAATAACGAAACCAAATTATTTAAACCATCCAAATAGTGAAATAGTAGCAGAATTGAGTTCGAAATCTTTGCAGAGCACTCCTAGTTCCAGTAACGAAAAATTTCATCTGCAAAATTTAAGTAATGAATTACAGAGACTCGTTTATCAAATTAAAGAGCAGGGTAGCGATAGTCATCTAGCAGCATCTGAAGAGAATGTAAAGGATCACACTGTTTGTAATAGCGAAGTTACGGAACTGAATTCTTTTAGCTATCCAAATAGTGACATAGGAGCAGAATTGAGTTCAGATAAGAAAGATCTATCACTTGAGAAAAAATTATCGCTTCAATTAAGGAGGCTTTTTAATGAAAATATTAAGAAGAAGACAAAGCGACGCGAACATAACCATGTATCTAGGGGTAATGTGATGGACCATACTACTAGTAATAACATAAAGAAATGGAAACATTTAAAATATTCACACACTGCTAGCAAAGAATCAAAACATACGACAAAGTCATTACAGAATAATTTACAGAATGAAATAAAGATGTTCTCAGATCAAGTTAATGTGAGAACAGAGAATTTTGGCCACGATAAGAAGACATCAATATCTGAAGACAATATGAGGGACACTGAAGCTCCTAAAGGGAAGAAGAAAGTGTTTATTTCCGTATTTGGATTCGATGCATAAGATCTAAGATCAAATGTTACTTGAACTGATGCTTATTCTTGGTTTAAAAAATAGGGTTTAGGTTGGATTTTGAAGAGGAATATCTACGCAACTTGCAATCAAACTGATCTTTCGATTCCTAAAATAGAAGGATCCTTGTTCACGCCTGACATAAATTGAAGATCAATCTGTGAGGACGTCCAAACTTAGAAACGTCAGTCTATTCGTCAAGATGTTACAATTTAAATCGACATCTTATAATGATTAACTTTGAGTATTATCACCGATCACATAAAACGTCTCTTTAGGTGACCTACAATTTTATTCAAATAAAGTCTCACCTAACCGGGACCAGGTTCTTTCCCGCTCTAAACATTCAGCGGATTTGATTCGGATTATCAACGGAAAAAAGAAATATTATTTAAAGATTTAAAAGAAGAAATCTGAAAGAGTGAAAAAGTGAACTCAGCTTGGATAATTAAAATAAAGCAAGTGAAAGTAGAATCATTAAATCATTTTTTAGATGAAACCCAACTTTGAAGATCGATTCTGCTTAAGCCAAACAAACCACTTTGCTGCCACCGCTACTACAAAAAACGGCATTAACTTACACTTTAAAGCGATGCGGTTAAAGTTCATAATTAAATTACTTTATGCAGAGTAATTGAAAAAGTGTAATGAAACTATTTTCATTTCATTTTGAACTTTAGTAACATAGACATAAAGTCTACAATTTAATGTGATTTTTTGCAGTCACTGAAGCACCACAGTGGTTTAGTTGTAGTTGAATCTAGAGCCAGGAAATAGGTGAATTTCGAATGTTGAAGATGTGTCAATGTAGCTCAACTGGAAGGGACTTGTCCCGAGTTCAAGTTTAAACTTGTTCGTTCACTTTTTTTCAATGTGAATCGGGAAGATTATTTAATTCGAAATTTGCTTGCGATTCCGCTCGCGTGGATGTCGGTTATCTACATCTTATATATAAAATTCTCGTGTCACAATGTTCGTTCCCGTACTCCTCCGAACGGCTTGACCGATTCTCATGAAATTTTGTGAGCATATTGAGTAGGTCTGAGAATCGGCCAACATCTATTTTTCATCCCCCTAAATGGTGCAGCGGGAACGGGATCTGACGCCATGTGGGCAGGAAAAAATTGGCGGTACGAAGTTCGCCGGGACAGCTAGTATCCTATGTTTTAATCCAGGGTGTCAGCTAACTCCATAATAAATTTTATTTAAATCGCTCCAGCCGTTTAGACGTGAAAGAGTAACAAACATTCATCCATCCTTACAAACTTTCGCGTTTTTAATATTGAGTAGGATTGAATTTTCAGTAATAAATAACTGTAACTGTCGTAATAATCTACGGGAATATTATAATCATAATCATAATCATTATATTTCATTTGTAAACATAGGTTACAGTTGACAGAGTTAAATAAATGTCCACTATGCTAAGCCATATGGCGTACAAATGCGGTAGTGTATACTGATACAAAATTATAAATGAATTTGCGTCACATAATAATATCAATATTAGTTAGTTAATAAATAATGTCAATATAAAATTTCTCTTTAACCACCTCTCCTTAACCACAATAAGTTCATAAATTAGAAGTAAATATAAAAAATGTCATATAAACAATACATACCAAAATTAATATAATATACCTAAAATTATCAATTGATTGTCGTAGATACAGAGATCCAACGAAAAAAAGGTCCCTACACTTATATGACTAATAAAATAATAGTCTACGGAGTCACTCAGACATTCTTAATTACTTAACCCATATCACAAACATCTAAAGCCGTCTTGTTAGAATGTAGACAGTCGATCAGCAACTTGCTTGCAACTTTAAGTACAGTAGTCACAAGTTTGCCCAGAGAAACTTAGTGTATTACGTATCTGCTTCACACATGAGTAGAGCAGAGCTGTCTTATAAATTAGAATATTTTAAATACTACAGATACAAATACGAACGTATTATAACTTTCGAAGACTGTTTCATACGTTGATATTTGTTATAGTACTTAATACTTAGGTAGTTACTAGTATTTGGTACTAGCTTTTGCCCGCGGCTCCGCCCGCGTGAATGTTGGTTATCGCGATAAAACATAGCCTATGTCCTTTCTCATGGTCTAACCTACCCCTATACCAAATTTCATCAAAATCGGTTCAGTGGTTTAGGCGTATCATAGCGTAACATACAGACAGACAGACAGACAGAATTACTTTCGCATTTATAATATTAAGTATGGAGTATGGATTTGTTTAGTTACGAGGAGTAGCTAAATAATTCAAACATTATCAAAAAGAGAGTTCAATCAATGTTAGCCTATCGCAAATTATTAGTCCATTGCTGGACATAAGCCTCTCCCAATGATGGGAGGCTTTGGCCGACTGTTTCAACGCTGACCATACGTGTTGCAAATAGACCAAAAAATAATGCCCGCTGAGTTTCTTGCCGGAGTCTTCTGGGGCTCGATTCACTATCGCCACGTATCACGTATTTGTGAGTTTGTGAGTTTCGTTTCGATAACCTGGTATTCTGCACGATCTGTCAAAGCATAAGTTTACAAATACTTAGGTTTTTATCATTTTGACAACTTACGTCACCCATACAAATGGCTCAAACGTCATAATATACTAACACCACGTATCGCCTAAGTGTGATTTCCATTTCGATAACTTAATAACCTGGTATTCAGTAACATCTGTCAAAGTCAAAATTATGGTTTAGGCGTTAAATCATGGTTCTGAACTCGATGACAATGTTCTGCTCGATTTGTATACGTAGATACGTTCACAAAAATTATAAAAATTTAAATGTTTTTTATCATAGAAAAATCATTCGGTAAGTATTTATTTACATTTGAATTACAATGATTGCTAAAATTTGTCATTGAATAAATCCATACTAATATTATAAACGCGAAAGTAACTCTGTCTGTCTGTCTGTATGTTAGCTTTCACGCCTAAACCACTGAACCGATTTTGATGAAATTTGGTATGAGGGTAGATTAAACCTTGAGAAAGGACATAGGCTATGTTTGGTCGCGATAACCGACATCCACGCGGGCGGAGCCGCGAGCAAAAGCTAGTTCACGATAAATATTATACGATAATCTTCATTGCGCTATCCAGACCTAAAGAAAACAGGGATTAACTAACTTGTGTTTCGTGATTTAGAATGCGGATAAACATAGTAAATTAACTTTTTCTCATAAATCAATACCACCTTTTTTTTGTCCTGCGAAAACCTGGGATACCTCCCCCGCCGGAGCCGGAATGGGGTTATGTGGGACTCGAACTGACTAAAACCGCACGCCGACTGAGGGTCGTGGTGCTAGGCCGGAGGTGAGGTTGTCATCGACATATCCCTCGCACCAAGGCTGACCCAGGTCCCCGACTCGCCCCCGGAATGGGGAGGCGCGCTCTCTAGCGCGCCGCCGCCGTAAATCAATACCACCATGTATGTACAGTGAGCATGCAAGGTGCGCAAAATGGTCATAATATCAAGGTATAGCTCGGGCCATATATCTTGGACCAATTTTTTTATATAAAGGACACGTCAATTTTACTTCACCTCGCCTGATGGTAAGCTATAAGCAAAGTCTTGGAAAGGGGGTCATCATCGTAAACATGTATCATGTTAACAGTGGTGGCACTCAGCTTGACGGTCTTGTCAGATGCCTTTTCACGCCCCGCTTAAAGGCCCCGGGACTGTAGGATCCTGTGAAGGAAAGGAGAGGGTGGGACTGATTAGAAGAGCTCATCAGAATATTCACCGTGGTAGAGACGGTAGAATACTGCCAAAGACGCTACATCTCTACGCACCTGCATAAGCTCGAGGAAGTTCGTGACCTCAGGATTCCAAATGATGCGGACCGCACATTGCAGCGACCTGTCGAGAGCATCTAGTAAGTACTTTGCGTAGCCATCCCAGAGATGCGAGCAGTATTCCACGTAGGAACGAATTTGAGTCTTGTATGAAGACGCCGCTGCTCCAAGCTCCGAGCTTACGCTAGGCTGTTTTGATGATGCTCTCGATATAGTTTTTGTTATTTAGTTTGCAGTGAACATCCATACCGAGGATATTGAGGTTATCCTGCAGTGGCAATGGTGTGCTCTGAGTCCAGCTCAGTGACAAAAAGCTGCCTTTTATGTCATTGATATGCAGAAAAAAGAGAGTGGGAGATAAGACGGGACCCTGCGGCGCGCCAGTATTCACCTGCAAGAACTCCGAAGCTCGTCCATCACAAAAGACGCGAATACGGTGCTCCTGCGGGACGCTTGCAACCCAGTTGCACGATCTGGGAGGCAGGCCAAAGGTTGGTAGCTTGGAAAGCAGCGATGTGTGCCATACCCTATCGAACCCTAAGCTGTGGCGATGTCAATACTAATTGCCAGTGACTCAAATCGTGAGATATAAAAGGCCCTGGGGCGTGCGGATTATTTTGTAATAATATAATATATACTTGTCTTAGTGAACTGAAGCTCGTCTACCGCAGCAGCACCCCGTGCTATCGACAAAATTCATCCAAGAAACGTGTACTGCGTGTATAGAGCACATTTTAGGTCCCAGATATATGTCTCAAGCAATAATGAGATCATTTTGAGTACTTCGCTACTCAATGTCGATCTGTGCGCATCACATTGGCATCCCTGGGCCGCTTTTCTGCTATGGTGACAGGCGGCTACCATTGTCACACACCAAGTCTACGGTCCTACAGGACAGAGGTCATTGAGCTCCCTCCTATGATACGCCGTGCGCCGCCTGAGTCCTCGGTCGCATCACTGTAATAGCACTCAGTCACCCACTCAGTCGGGGTCCTTCTGTACCAGAAACAGGTGATCCCCCAAACGTCGTTTTGCGGAGATCACCGGTGTCATCAGTTTGACGTCTCAGGCATTTTGGGAATAGGTTGTAATCGACCGGAGCCGTCAACCATAATCTTTTCACATAGAGTGCTCCCACGATAAGTCTGCGCGTGAGTGTTTATAGTGAAATGAGAACAACAAAGGTATCTCCTTTCCTTCCCCTTCCCACTCTTCAGAGCACACCACTGCCACTGCAGGATCACCTCACTATCCTCGGTATGGATGTTCGCTGCAAACTGAATAACAAAAACTATATCGAGAGTATCATCAAATCAGCCTCGCGTAAACTCGGAGTCCTGAACAGAGTGAGACGTTTTTTCACGCCGGAGCAGCGGTGTCTTCTATATAAGACCCAAATTCGTTCCTGCGTGGAATACTGCTCACATCTCTGGGACGGCTCCGCAAAGTACTTATTAGATGCTCTCGACAGGTTGCAGCGACGTGCGGTCCGCATTATTGGGGATCCTGAGGTCACGAACACCCTCGAGCCTTTGCAGATGCGTAGAAATGTTGCGTCTTTGGCAGTTTTCTACCGTCTCTACCATGGTGAATGTTCTGACGAGCTCTTCCAATTAGTCCCACCCTCCCCTTTCCTTCACAGGACGACACGTGCAGGGCTAAGATGTCATCCATTTACGGTGCAGAGTATACCTGCTAGAACCAAGCGTTTCAGTGATTCATTCCTATGCCGCACCACTAAGGCCTGGAATTCCCTGCCAGTTCACGTGTTTCCTTCTTCCTACAGTCCTGGGTCCTTTAAGCGGGGCGTGAAAAGGCATCTAATGAGGCCGTCAAGCTGAGTGCCACCACTGTTAACATGGTAAATGTTTACGATGGTGACCCTCTTTCCGAGACTTTGCCTTTAGCTTAACATCAGGCGAGGTGAAGTCAAATTGACGTGTCCTGTATAAAAAAAAAAAAAAACAAATTTTAAGGACAGGTGTTTTTTGGGTATATAATAGTTTGAGATGTTTAAAAAAAAATCCAAAAACAAACAATATTTAAAATAAAAGTTTTCTATTCCCGCCTTTTTTCAATAAAAAGAATCAAGTGAAGAATTTTTTTTTTTTTTCAAGAATGAAATTGAGTTTCGCTTTTCGATATTTAAAATAGATGACTATTATACGCACACGAAGACAAGGCTGAATAGCAAAGCGACCTGTTTGGTCTTTGGGCTGAATGCTTGCTAGTATGATGGTTAGATGTACGCGAACTTTTTTAAGGAAAGAAGTGTTTTTTTTTTATTACTTACCGCCCTAGGGCTTTTCTCATTTGGAGGTAATAAGAACCTATTTATCGAACATGAGAGAAGTAAAAATATTATAAACTTAACCATATTTAAAAAAATATGCTGAAAATATCGAAACAACTTTGATAGCAGGTGGTACCCATTTGCAAACCATAAACTGGAAACCTGGAGGACAGGTTCATGCCCCTGCTGCGTACGCCGCAGCAGACGATGGCTACCAGAGCCATTAGGTACTGCACGATACCCTTCTTTGTGGCGAGTCTCGTGGATCCTATAATCGAGGGCCCTTTCAGTGCTATATCGGTTCCGAAAGGAGGCGCGGAAGCGGGGATGCAATCCCGAGCCTGAATATATTCGGGCCTCACAGGGATATGGTGGCGGACTGGGAGCGACGACTTAAGTAATTACGCGCAGAGCACGCTGTCGTAGTGTGGCCATACCAATCATGGGGAGAGAGACTAGAGAGGGCACATGGCAGCCCCTCGTATCGGCTGACGCAGATTATCACCGGGCACGGGTGCTTCGGGTGGTATCTGCGTCTGATCGTTAAGGAGCCATCATCCGGGTGCTATTACTGCGACGCAAGCGAGGACTCAGGGCTGCACACGCTCCCCGAGTATTCGGCGTGGGAGACGCCGAGACGGGAGCTGGTGGCGCTTCTCACGCTCGCCACCCTACTCGCGGCGATGTTCCGCTGCGCGGATGCATGGGAGGCTGGCACCTCCTGGGAGCAAGTAATGCTCGAGAAGGAGACAGCGGAAAGGGAGTGGCGGCGTGACCGAGATAGACTCGCAAACCGCGCTACCCGCGGGCGAAGGCAACATGGACGTCGGATGCACAAACCGACCTCCGTCCCCCATTATTAGCGCGGGCCTGGGGTAACAAAAATTTCAAGATTATTCAGTTGAAATATTACAGGGATACCAGATTAATCGTAGCCATAGAGTATATTGAATAAATAAAGAGAATCGTAGCAGCGCCACTCTCAATCAACACGAGTTTCTTGACTGAATTACATATTACATATTATATAATATATATATTGTAGAAAAAGCCGAACAAATAGTACAACCAAAATTTGTTTCGAGGGTTACTAATATGTACAACAATAGGAATATTTGGTATCCTTTAAATAGATGCTATGTTGGTAGAAATGCAATACCGCTCCGCTATAAAAAGTTTTTAATGAATGTTCAGAACGTAAGAAAATTGTTTATCATAGGTACCATAGACCACAAAACAACTTCGTTTTTTTTAAGGTTTTCTTATTTCTTCTTGGATATATCACTATTCGATCAGTTAGTATTATAATGTTGCCATTTTAGCAGCCTGCTGTGTATAGCTGTTGTATAACTTATTTCTTAGGTCAGATAAAAATACAAATGACTTATGCATTACAATAATTGTATTTTATTAAACTGTAGTGCAATGATGATAAAAATATATCCCATATTCATCTAAACATAAATAGATTTATTGAAGCACATAAATAATAATGATAGCTATAAGTACCTACTAATATTATGACAGCGCGATAAAGATAGCATAATTCTATTCCTGAATAGTGTAATTATTCATAAAAGTGAATCGTTGACACGAAAAGAAGAAGACTAATATTAATTAAATCATAGTTCAAAACAATTCCATACATAACATTTATGTATGAGATTGAAAAAATTAATAATAAGAATTTATTGAAAAAAATTGGCAATTCAAGTTATATTTTTAGTCTGGCATTATTTTCATAAATGTCATATGTCATATGACATAAAATGTCGCGTATATTTACGTGGTAGTCTGTACCGGAAACTAACATAGGTTACTCACCGAAATTGCACGTTGCGTATATTTACGTCAGTAAAATCATAAGTAAATTTACGCAACTAAGTACGTAAGTTAGTGACATGAGCCCCAGGTCTGGGCCGAGTTTTCGGTGGTCCATTTGCTAAACTAGTCTTTAATATTTATTTCTTTAATGACTTTTTGTAAGTTCCGATGTAATGGTCTATGCAGAATAAATGATTTAATTTTTTTTTGGACGTTGGTATAGGGTTTTTCTTCTCTCACAGTGATATCGTTTGCATATTTTACACAGAAACTCTTTGTTCTTACAGAGTTAGTAGCACGAGTGTGACTCCCCTGGTGTTGAACACGTCCATAGGCCACGGTAACCACTTTTCATCAGGTGGGTCCTGTGCTTTTCTGCCACTTATGTGGTATAAAACCAACGGGAGAGACGGGTAACGGAATGAAAGTACACAAGTATTGCCTCTTGCATTCTTTCTCCGTCACAACTCGGATAAACGACAGTTGTCGATATCTGAAATAAATTAAAAAAAATAATATACGTGCCGGAAAAATTGCTGTTAAAAATGCGAAAGTTTCATAAGCAGGCAGGCGAAGCGCTAAATCCTCTAGACCACACTTCGCTTACTTATGTAGCAGAGTAACATATTTTTCTTAACCGCATATATGATACACCTTGTTTTATAAGAGACACTTTCAACATCGAGCAGAAAATAACAAGGTACATTAATTTATTGGTCAGCTCATTTGATAACACTGATCATCACTTCACAAGCAACCACCAAATAATGTCTATTTATCACGTTCATTCCTGTGCTGTTTCGGACTCAGCCAATAGCCGCACCACGCATTCTTTCATAGGATCTATTTACAATATCACTCTGTAAATGAATCTCTTAATTCAAACACTATTATATCCTGTTAAAAGTGTCGAAAAGAGCCTCATTCGAAACAATCCAAAACTGAGCAATTGGCAATATAAATAACTCATAAGTTGGTGATATCTCGGCGTGGTACAGACAGCAAAACAAAGGTATCGTCAGCGACATAAAGTTGTCACGACCGGCGCCACGTAACACACGAACGATATAAATCATATGAGTATTGAGATTCACCACGACAGTGTGGTAATATGTCTATTCTTGCACTGTTTTATTCCACTATAGTTTCAGATGCTCAATATTTTCACTGGTATTTAGGGTTTCGTACTGAAAGGATTAAAATGGAACCCTGTACCTACTAATTGCCGTTCCCAATAACATAGTCATATGGCTGTATTCTAGAATGACACTCAGCCTGAATCACGATTTATCGGATAACAGTTTGTATAGACAGATTGATAGTTTGACATATTGCCTATACAAACTGTCCTCAGATAAATCGAGATTCATGCTGAGTATAATTCTAGAATATTGTGTGCTCTCTATCTATTACTCACTATTTTACCTTCATAATAAGTAGTTTGTTTACTTTATGTATCTATTTGTGTTATATTGTATGTATATGTTTATGATACTTTATGTAATATGCCATATAGTTATGTATATATTTATTATTGTTATTTTTTTCTTGTACTTCTTTTTCTTTTTTGTTTCTAAATGCACCTATCTAATTTGGTATCCTATAACTACATCATCATTTATTTTATCACGTTACTGTCCATCCCAAGGTTGCCTGAAAGAAATTGCTTTCAGCGATTTCGCGAACTGTAGACTTGCTACCTTCCTGTAATACTGTAAATTTATTGGTGTACAATAAAGAGTTATCTATCTATCTATCTATCTACGGGCCATAGTCAAGTTTGAATTATCTGTGACTGCTGTCTCAATATTATAATTAGAAATCTCTGTACTTTTCATAGGACTGTCCCTACAATAGATAGGCAGTAGGATTCACGCCGATCAATGGAAAAATATTGCTTCTTTACCCTATCTTTTGTATCCCAAAATAGTTATTAAGACACGGCCGTAAGACAGGATTGTCTGTCGGACGGTCTAAAAAATAAATTAGGGCATGCTTATTATTCCCCATATTTTGGAGAAAAAATTATAACTGGTAGGTATACTAAATTTTAAAACTACCCACCTGTCTACGCAGAACTTCTTGAGGTCCAGATGTTTGTATTGTTCAAAACTAAGAGGTAAATCTTTTATAACGAGCCACTGGTAGCATAAATTCATTACTCTGGACTCTTGTTACTCTCTTATTTCTCCCTGCTATGGAAGCTTTCTCTTATGGACTCTTATGGACTATAAGCAGTCCGATAGTCCGATATGCAATTTGATTGTTTACTTCCTTGTTTTTTAATTCCGTAATGTACATCATTGGTCTGGGCTTACTCCAGAGCATCCCAATGAGAAGCGCGATTCCTTTTCTTGATTTCAACACTTTTTACCTCCATTCTATACAAAAAAACAGTTTAAAATAATAAAAACGTTATCATGTTGACAACTACCTATGACTGTTTGACTTATTGTTTTGTTTAACAATTTGATTACCACAGAAATTGAACGAATGAAGATGAACACGTATTTGGAATAAAATATGAAATAAGCATAACAATAAAGGAAAAACATTATTTATTAAGAATAAATTCAATTTGAATAACTGAAAAAAAAAACCGCGGTAGCCTAGTGGTATGGGTAATGGACTGCTGAGACGAGGTCTCGGCTTCAATCCCAGGTTTACCATGGCACACACCAATGACTTTTCGATGCTTTTCGAAGTTATACACATTTATCGCAGGTTTATAAGTGCCAGGTTAATGGCAATAGGCTCGCCACCTATTACATTGGGACCTAAACATAAACTGGCGAAACGTGGGTGTTAGCACCTCTGCCTACCCCTTCGGGGAATACAGGCGCGAGTTTATGTTATGCTATGTTATGTATGAATAACTGATATCTTCTGAATAATTTGAATAACTTACATATTTTGAATTTCAAATGGTATTATTATCAGTTTTCACTTGGAACAAAGTTTCATAATTTTAGTTTCTGATCGAATATTTAAAATAATTGTATAAATAAGTACTGAATAACTATTCAGTTACTCATCATTGATTAATTAGTCAAGCAGTTGAGTAACTGCTGTGTAGCGTTAATCACTGCTTAAACGGAACACTGTTTTACTATACAACTGTTAAACAGCGTTTTAACAGAGATTTTTTTCCATTAAGAAATAGCGTAGGTACCTACTACCTAAACAAGAATTTTAGATAGCAGTTATGACAAATATACGATTATAACTCTCTACAACATAATACTTTAATCATAAAACGACGAAAAAAACCGTAAAAATGTTAACAAGAGAATTCTTATTACACTTTTCACGAAAGACACTCGTTTTCATGTCGTTACGTTATCACAACACATCTGAAATTCAATTCTAACTATAACTGCCCCTTGAAGGTCCAATTACCTCCAAAATAGCACTTATATTTTGAAAAATAAGGTTCTAAATGTAGTATAACTGTGTAAATAACTAAATAATGCACTGGGCGAGCCCAGAAACGATAACTGAGAGGTATTATTAAGAGCTCGTTTAGAATTCTTACCATGTTATGTTCAAGTCAAGATTGTTTCCATTAACTGAAAGTTATTTAGATACGACACGATATCGAGGCTGCTGACAGAGTGCCCTATGTGGGAGGTACCAAAGCGCGGCGACAACATCGAGGTGGGAGTCCTCTCGCTCTCCATCATGATTGCTGTCGTCATGCGGAGTGCACGTGGGCCGCCACTAAGCTGCCTCCCTCTTAAAGTTTCAGAACCCTTCCAGCTCAAAGAGCCCAGAAAATACGTACTTACCACGATATAGTGTCCGTTCTCTGTCTTCCATGAAGCCAGGCCGGTAGTGAAAGGTGAGATTTCCTTTCACAGAAGCAGGGTGGGATGAAAACGCGACGTGCACCCCTTTCCGAGCCATCTTAAAAGCCGCAGATGGCCCATGGTCCTGACTTGACATGACTAAAACTTAACTATCATCTCTCTTTGCTAACGGAGGACCTGTGTTGATGGTGATAATGCACCTATGAATGCAAACTGAAGGAATACGGAATTGATTTTTTTTATTCAGGACACGTCAATTTGACTTCACCTCGCCTGATGTGAAGCTAAAGGCAAAGTCTCGGAAAGAGAGTCACCGTCATAAACATGTACCATGTTAACAGTGGTGGCACTCAGCTTGACGGCCTCATCAGATGCCTTTTCACGCCCCGCTTTAAGGTCCCGGTACTGTAGGAAGAAGTAAACTCGTGAGCTGGCAGGGAATTCCAGGTCTTAGTGGTGCGGCATAGGAATGAGTCACTGAAACGCTTGGTTCTAGCAGGTATACTCTGCACCGTATACGGATGGCATATTAACCCTGCATGTGTATAATCTAATATATAAAATTCTCGTGTCACAGTTTTTGTTGCCATACTCCTCCGAAACGGCTTGACCGATTTTGATGAAATTTTGTGAGCATATTAAGTAGGTCTGAGAATCGGCCAACATCTATTTTTCATCCCCCTAAATGTTAGGGGTAGTCCACCCCAAAATTTTTATTTTTTATTTTTTAGACAAAATTTTTAATTTCTATTTTTTTATGATACAACATACAAAAATACATATAATCCTCAATTTTCACCCTTCTACGATCAACCCTTATTTTTTAATAGCCATTTTATCTTCTAATATATAAAATTCTCGTGTCACAGTTTTCGTTGCCATACTCCTCCGAAACGGCTTGACCGATTCTCATGAAATTTTGTGAGCATATTGAGTAGGTCTGAGAATCGGCCAACATCTATTTTTCATCCCCCTAAATGGTGCAGCGGGAACAGGATCTAAAAAATTGGCGGTACGAAGTTCGCCGGGACAGCTAGTATATATATAATATCGTTTACGGATGTCGTGTATCAATGGACACCGGGTCAACCCTCCCTCGCCTATCAAGTATGCAGGTCTCGCCGGGTACCACGCGACTGGATCATCCGCAGTTATTGTGTCAATACTGTTGTTTATTGGGGCTCAACACATGCTGCCCAAAACAAGGATATTACTGGTATTTTTTGTCATTATCCTTTGTTTGAATAGTTTTTATAACGATCTTTCGGGACACCAGTATTAGATATTTGAATTACTGTTACACAATCACGCTCAAACAGCTGAACGAATCATAAGATCACAGTTTGGAATACTACATAGGCATTTTATTCTATGATTAGGTTCCCAAGTGTTGTAGGAAATGGGTTAGAATAATTCTAACTTAGAATTCCGCCGGGGTAGAGTGTAGTTTTATGCATTGCCATCATTCATCTGAAGGTCATTTTTCTTATTAAAAAAGCCGGCCAAGTGCTAGTCGGACTCGCCCATGAAGGGTTCCGTAGCAGCAAGTAACACAACATTTATTTTATATATTTTTAGTTAATTGAAATAAAGGCGAAAATTGCGGTTTATGACGTATTAAAAGTAAATTACTTACTAAATCTCGTTCAAACCAATTTTCGCGAAAAGTTTGCATGGCAATGTATATCTTATATTTTTTTAGATTTATCATTCTCTTATTTTAGATGTTAAAGGGGGGTTACTAAACATTTTTCCACTTTGGAAGTGTCTCTCGCGCAAAATTCAGTTTAGATAAAATTGATGTTAGAAACCTCAATAGCATTTTTGAAGACCTATAGATACACCACACGTATGGGTTTGATGAAAAAAATATTTTTGACCTTCAGTACTAAGTATGGGGATATTTTTTCCGTGCGGACATCCCCTCGGATACCCCCCCTACCGGAGCCGGAAGGGGAGGTTATGTCGGACTCGAACCGACTAAAACTGCACGCCGACTGTGGGTCGTGGTGCTAGGCCGGAGGTGAGGTTAGTATGGGGATCCCCAAAATTTATTGCTATATTTCTATTTTTGTGTGAAATTCTCACGGAGGAGAGAAGTAACGGAGATGCCCCATTGATATTTCTCTTAACAAAAGCGCGTCGCCCAATGCGGGTGGGAAGTAGCCGGGGCGGGGGGAGTTCATGACCTCCATCTAGTGACGCATAGCGAAACCGAACAAAAACAGAGCTTAAACAATTATCATTGTAGTTCGACAACTCGCCACTAAGCGCTGCACAGAATTCTAGAATAATCTATGTGTGTAATGACAAGGGGAGTGCGGGACCACTGATTTTCCTATTGAACACTTCTATTTTGTACTAGCTGTTACCCGCGGCTCCGTCCGCTTGAATTCATTGACCTATAAGGATATAAGAAATTTCTTAGGTCATTTTTACATCTTGGGTTCAACTAAATGGAGTTTTCGTTTTAGATATTTTTAAAAATACGATTTATACGTACTTTAATGAATAAAGGGAATATAATGTTCATGATAATTATAAAAACCTTACAACATTAGTACATAATATACATATATAGTTTATAGATGTTAATATTGTTAACTAAAGGAAATGAAGAAATGCACGTTTTGTAGAGATCCGGTTCTTAGCATTCCATGGATTCACCGTGCGGTCGCCGGGTCCATGGCGTGGTACAGAGAGGAACACTGCGACGGCGCCTGGGACTTGCGACCCAGGTGTAGGTTTAGGGTGGCCACCTTGTGATGCATCAGCGCTCACCTCCACCGTCAGTCGTGTTCCCCCCTCTACCTATCCAAATTTGGTAAGATCCTATCAACGCCGTTTTAGATATTCGTTTGAGTAAAGAGCTTACTGAAGCTCTTGGCAATCCGAGGTCTTTAAATAAGTTATACAGGGATTTAGCTGGAATTCCCCTTGCTCCCACTTCCACGGCGTAGAGTTTAACCACATAGCCATTTTTGGTTAACTCGTTGGTCAAGTCAAAGTATTTGTTTATTTTTATAGCGTGGTCTTTAGGTATGTTAGTTTCCCACGGTACTGTGAGTTCTACTAGTACTGCACGCTTTTGCTGTTTTGAAAATAGGAATATATCGGGTCTGGATGACGAGGCACAAACATCCTCCGGTATTTTATAGTGTTTCTCATACGAATCTGCGAGTAATGTCCAATCAGCGGCTGCTATCAAAATTGAGTACGGCTTTTGATTTGTCTTTTTTGAGCAGCCTTCCTTTACAAACGCGACGTCATTTCTTTGGTTTGTGGTTAAACCCTTTTTCGCTCTAGCTACCGCCAAACTTACCGCCTCACGTACGATTTCTAATACCTTATCATGTCGGCGCGAGTAATGACCCCGGTCTAATAGCGTCCTACAACCCACCAGTAGGTGCCTAGCAGTACCAATTGCTTCACCACATGAGTTACATGTTTTATCTGTGGCTTTTCCCCATCTGACAAGATTGCTTTGGTCGGGGAGGGTCAACTGGAATGCATTGAGATAGAATTTAAGGAGAGCCGGTGACCAGTCGTATATTAAGGTACGCCATTTTAAGGCTATGGGAATACAAAATTCACCTAGTGTTAACCATTCGTTTTGTATTTCTAGGTTCATTGCGTGCACTTTGTAGGTATTATTTTCATCTACTTGAAGAAAAGATTTTGTTATGTCTTTGTCTGACTGCCTCCTAGTATTACCCAAACCTACCCTACCAGTCTGCGAGCCTATCATGAATTTTTTATGGAATTGGAGGCGCGACTCGAGCTCTTTAGTACTTTGGTCTTTTGGAAGAGCTTGCACGATTTCGTCTTTTGATTTCGCTAGGACGTGCATTTTGGTTACTCTTAGATGTTTATATAGTTCCGATGGTTTCTTGAACGTCATTCCAAAGTTATTTGAGGCTCTATATAATGTCAAAATAATCGTAGCTTGTTTACAATCAAAGTGAATTTAAGAATATAAAAATTAATAGTTAAATGTGTTGGTAAGCGCATAACTTAACAATACCTGGACCAATTTGATCGGTATTTAGGTAATACACCTTGCCGCAATTTTTTATAACCCATTTTTGTCTTGTAAAAATCGTCTTCACTAAAGTGCTTAAAACATATTTTAGTGTATTTTGTGGGGTACCAGCTTGTAGATTTATTTAAAATACGAACCCACGCATTTTTAATTTCTGGATTGCCGGGAAATCTAAAATGAATTGTAGTAGCCATAATATATGTTGCCATTTTGACAACCAGATACACTTTAAAATAATTTGAATATAGTGGTCTCGCTATAATGATGAACACCATTAATTTGAAATGGGCATGATATTTTTTTAATAAGGCCATCTCTCGGATTATGGCAAAATCATTTATAAAACTTAAATGATTTGGCCTTACACCAACAGATGGCCGAATGTTTTTATATTGAATTTTAGCGAAATATACTATTTTTTAAATAAAATAACATGTTTGGAATTACTAATGACCTCGGGTGAAATTATTGTATTGAAATGTTCATGAAATGGATTGAGATATTATTACAACTCTTTTATATGTACGACAAAGTTACATATTTCTATTCTATACTAGATGGATCTGTCAAGATATTTTTTTCTAATAATGAAAATAAAAATATAGCGGACTTACTGATGAAATGTTATATCACTAAAATGCTTTAATTGCTTATCTGTATAATTTGTACACCCTTGCACCGCACACTTCATTCTTAAACCACGTTTAAGCAATTTTTATTGCTGAACTTTTGTTCAGAAAGGACAACCGCTCGCAAGGACGTTTACTTGACGTTTATCTGGTGACGTCACCGACAATAGAGTCCATTTGACGTTTGAATGGCACGCGACTCTATTGCCTTGCAACAACTCCGCTATCATTTCCTTCTCCGTGGAAATTCTTAACGAGGTTCACAGAATACATCTACTTACCAAGTCTCAACAGAATAGACCTTACAGACAAACAGACATGACGAATCTACAAATTCACGTGTCAAATTGAAGTGCACTGTATAAAAATAAAAAAAAAGTTCCGGTTTTTGCCATTTGGCTACCAAACCCTGAAAACAATTTGATCAATTTTTTTCTCTGTCCTTGTCACACGAGTCACACGTGCGCGACAATGGCCGAGCGACAGCTGTCGTTGCGTGTTTCGTAGTACAGGAAAGCTGACAACACAGCGGTTCTAAACTATCAGATCCGCCATCTTATGAGCAATTTCATTCCTGTCTGGAATGCGCTTGAAGTGATACGTAATAATTTTCAAATAAAAATTCTCGGGACCGCTGAAACTTTGTTTACCTTTTTTCTCTCGCTTCGTTGGCTTTACTTTAAATCAATACAACAATGGACACAGGTCAAACCTGGGTCCAACCCTCTCTGATAATATTCTTGTCTCGATTGCGATGCCGGATCGTTTTATCAATATTGTTTACTTCAGTTGTCGTGGGCAGATGCTAGCCGAAACGTGTGTTGTATATTTGAGTATGTGAGGCAAGGAATGGTGTAGATAGATAATATTAATTACTAGTTGATGCCCGCGGCTCCGCCCGTATGAAATTTTGATCATATTCCCGGGATAAAAAATACCTCTGATTATTATCAAGTACACTACCAAGTTTTTGGTAAAGATATGGGTTTAATTCTCCTGTACTGGATTTCAGCCGAATCCGTTGAATAAAAAAGATTTTCGCACACTTTCACACTGATATTTTTTTATACTTAATAAATATTCCACAACATTACACACAACGCTATTTAGATTAGACCCCTTGGTAAGCATAGCGTAACTAGCTTGTGTTATGGAATCTAGAATGCGGATAAACATACTTAGATACTTTTTTTGTTAATACATACATACTATACATAGGAACAACCAGACCAATGCAAATAGCCATATTCATGCATATAAATATTTGCACTGAGCGGGGATCGAAATCGCGCCTCCTGCGTAGCAGTCGCGTTCACTACCGCCACGCGACAGAGGCTAGCTACAAGCTAGGCTATTTACAAGCATCATTAAGACCCTATTTAAGTTGAAATAAAATCACTTTTTAACTGTTTCTATCTCGATACATTTTTTACTAGCTTTTGCCCGCGGCTCCGCCCGCGTGGATATCGGTTATCGCGACCAAACATAGCCTATGTCCTTTCTCAAGGTCTAATCTACCTTCATACCAAATTTCATCAAAATCGGTTGAGTGGTTTAGGCGTGAAAGCGTAACATACAGACAGACAGACAGACAGAGTTACTTTCGCATTTATAATATTGGTATGGATTATTCCGAGAGAGAGAATCCCTTAGAAACTGGTTTTATTTCAACATTATAATAGGGTCTTAATGTTAAACAATATTATAAGAATGAGTGTTCTCCTGAATGCTTCCCTTACACCATTAAAATGATTCCGAGTGCTTACTGTACATGGATTATCCACCATCACCAGTGCCTGTAAACTAATTGAAATGCCAATCTGTCGCACGCTGGCTATAATAACTAAACCACAAGACACAAGCTATGCTTCAGGAGTTGTAATTAGAGACACACAGATTTGGAGTGAGCTAGATTGAGCATTATACAGTCTGAAACCCGAGCATGTAATGTTTCATCGATAAAGTCACGAAAACTGTTTAGTATATCGTAAACAGAATTGGTTCAATCGCAATGCGTCAGGCGGCACACTTCGATATTATTAAGGGTATTTCGGATACATTTTCCGTATCTAAAGAGGCAGAAAGTAAACGTCTCCCGCGTCCAGTCTATCTCAGCTACCGATTTTAACCTTTTAGCCCATCGCAGTTAGAGTTTAAACTTCTGGGCCTTGATTTTAAGCTAAACCACAGCTAAACCACAATGCTAAACCACATTGGTGCCACGGCCACTGCAAAAAACTGCATTAAATAATAGACTTTAATTTTGACAATGCGTTAACTCCTGAAACAAATAGATATTATAGAAGCTAACAACGCCGCCGTACAAAACTTGTTACTCACGAAATCTAGGGAGAAATATTTTCTCATAGAACGAGGATGAAAAGTAGAGTGTATACTTAACTCGGGAGCGAATTATTTTTCCCTCGGGCGGTGTACTTTGAATCCCTCGCTGCGCTCAGGATTCTACGTTAGAATCCTTCGCTTTGCTCTTGATTCAAAGTAGTGCCCTCACCGTAAAATACTACTTCGCTCCCTTGTTATACAATCTACTATTTCAAAACTGGTGTAACATCAAGTTTTTATGTATAAAAAAATGGTGCATTTTTAGGCTTATCATTTTAGACAAAGCACAAGTTCAATCTCCCTAGGGAGCTTCTGGTAAAGTCCCCAGAACTTTGTTGAGGCAGCAATCATCTCATTCATCGTCATCATCATCATCAACTGACAGCCTCTATGGTGTGGCGGTAGTGAACGCAACTGCTACACAGGAGGCGCGGGTTTGACTCACGCCTCATCATCCATTTGGCGATCCAAGATGGCGGACTCGAAATTTTCACGAAAATCGATATGGGTATCGCTTTCAGGGTTTTTGGGGTCGCTTATTACGAATATATTATCTACTAGCTGTGCCCGCGACTTCGTCCGCGTGGAATGTACTTAATAAAAAAAATCAGTTTTTGTTGTTTTTTTTTAGCCTAAGTTACTCCTTATTACATAAGCTATCTGCCAGTGAAAGTCCCGTCCAAATCGGTCCAGCCGTTCCAGAGATTAGCCAAAACAAACAGACAGACAGACAGACAGACAAAAAATTTAAAAATATATATTTTGGTATGTGTACCGTATATACATTCATATGCATGTAGTAGAAAGCGGTTATTTTAATATTACAAACAGACACTCCAATTTTATTTATTAGTATAAGTAGTATAAGTATAAGTATATAAGTATATAAGTATATAAGTATATAAGTATATAAGTATATAAGTATATAAGTATATAAGTATATAAGTATATAAGTATATAAGTATATAAGTATATAAGTATATAAGTATATAAGTATATAAGTATATAAGAATATATATATATAATATATATAAATAGAAATATATAATATAGAATAGTATAGAATAGTATAGAATAGTATAGAATAGTATAGAATAGTATAGAATAGTATAGAATAGTATAGAATAGTATAGAATAGTATAGAATAGTATAGAATAGTATAGAATAGTATAGAATAGTATAGAATAGTATAGAATAGTATAGAATAGTATAGAATAGTATAGAATAGTATAGAATAGTATAGAATAGTATAGAATAGTATAGAATAGTATAGAATATAGATATAGATTTAGCAATCCAAGATGGCGGACTCAGAATTTTCAACAAAATCGATATGGGTATCGCTTTCGGGGTTTTTGTGGTCTCGGCGGGAGGTGGGAGGCGGGAGGCGGGAGGCGGGAGGCGGGAGGCGGGAGGCGGGAGGCGGGAGGCGGGAGGCGGGAGGCGGGAGGCGGGTGGCGGGAGGCGGGAGGCGGGAAGCGGGACGCGGGAGGTGGGAGGCGGGAGGCGGGAGGCGGGAGGCGGGAGGCGGGAGGTGGGAGGCGGGAGGCGGGAGGCGGGAGGCTGGTGGCGGGAGGCCGGAGGCGGGAGGCGGGAGGCGGGAGGCGGGAGGCGGGACGCGGGAGGTGGGAGGCGGGAGGCGGGAGGCGGGAGGCGGGAGGCGGGAGGCGGGAGGCGGGAGGCGGGAGGCGGGAGGCGGGAGGCGGGAGGCGGGAGGCGGGAGGCGTGAGGCGGGAGGTGGGAGGCGGGTGGTGGGAGGCGGGAGGCGGGAGTTGGGAGGCGGGAAGCGGGAGGTAGGAGGCGGGAGGAAGGAGGCGGGAGGCGGGAAGCGGGAGGCGGGAGGCGGGAGGCGGGAGGCGGGAGGCGGTAGGCGGGAGGCGGGAGGCGGATGGCGGGAGGCGGGAGGCGGGAGGCGGGAGGCGGGAGGCGGGAGGCGGGAGGCGGGAGGCGGGAGGCGGGAGGCGGGAGGCGGGAGGCGGGAGGCGGGACGCGGGAGGCGGTAGCCGGGAGGCGGTAGCCGGGAGGCGGGAGGCGGTAGTCGGGAGTCGGGAGTCGGGAGGCGGGAGTTGGAGTCGAAGTCGAAGTCGAAGTTTAACTAAAAGTCCCAATAGCCGACATCCATATTTCGGTTCCATATTTCCTATTTTCCTATTATCCATATTTCGGTTCCGGTAATAAAAAATGAAAACATTTGAACATAGCAGTAATAAACGGTAAATACCGGTATCTCGCGATTGCGGCGCGTACCCCATCACTGGGTGGTGAACGCGGTCATTACCTTTTAAGGTAATGCATCGTTCTAACGCACATATAAAATGAGTCACACGAATTGATAACCAATCAGCGCATTCCGTCAAACGGAGAATCAGCTGATGGATCAACACTAACCGACAACAAAGAAAAAACACGCCCCGCGCTCGCGCCGAGGTAGACGGTAGATTCATTCGATCGCGAGACTCCGCGGCGGAACGTGCAATCGTAATCTTAACGCGTAACTAGATAGTAATCTAGATTCTGCCAGTTACTATTATATTATATTATATTAGTGTACCTATATACGAACTAGTCTAACATACGAAGGCTAGTTAATATAATAGCTGTTCCCAATATAAGGGGTAAGTCTAAAGATGCTGGCGGGAAAAATTCCGAATCATTCCCTTCGAATACTTCGGAAGTATTCCGAAATATTCCGAAACTTTGGGAATATTTCAACTGTAAAAAATAACCGCGGTAGCCTAGTGGTATGGGTAATGGACTGCTGAGACGAGGTCTCGGGTTCGATCCCAGGTTTACCATGGCACACACCAATGACTTTTCGATGCTTTTCGAAGTTATGTGTGTATTTATCGCAGGTTTATAAGTGCCCGGTTAATGGCAATAGGCACGCCACCTTTTACATTGGGACCTAAACATAAACTGGCGATATGTGGGTGCTAGCACCTCCAGGAGGCGTGAGTTTATGTTATGTTATGTTAAAAAATAAACGAGGAAAATCGACCTTATAAACTTATTTCACGCTTGGAAGTTAATCTTCTTTAGTTGAAGCTTATGGTTGTGACTGCAAGCAAGCAAACAAACATATTTATTTCAACATTTATTTGACTACTAATACTGTTCTGAAAACTGCATCAAAATCGATTCAGCCAAACGCGAGATGATCGTGGACAAACTGTGATACATACATAGGGTTCATACCTATAACCTCCTTTTTAAAGTCGATTAATAATACCAAATCTGCTCCTGAGTGTAATAAATACTTTTCTGAAAACCGAATCAAAATAGGTTCAGCCATACGCGAGATAATCACGGACAAACATTAGACAAACATGCATACATTACATAGATACGGTTCCAACTCATAACCTCCTTTTTTTGAAGTCGGTTAGCGTAGAAAAACAGGCCTAAGTATAGTAAATACCTTCCTGAAATACGCATGAAAATCAGTTCAGCCAAACACTAGATAATCGCAGGCATACACACATACGTACGTTTCAAACTCATAACCTCCTTTTTTTGAAGTGGGTTAACATACCAAAACCTGCTCCTAAGTATAACAAATACTTTTCTGAAAACCGCATCAAAACATGTTCGCTTGCAAGGTTTGCCTTTACTTGTTTTTATTGACTGGGCTATATTATACGCGTTAAGTATTAGTTACCTACCTATGCGATTAGCGAATACATACTAGTTACATACAAACTAACCTAAAAATAGGCAACCCTTTTTCAAAAAACAAATCCAATAAAACCTGGTTTTTTATTCCACAACTGATACTAATATAAAGATAGCATTCGATTTCGAAATAAGTAGGTACCTATCTAAAAACAGAAGAATAAAAATCCTGTTAATCTATAAAAATCCTATCAGAATTTACTTAATCAATCCCATTTATAATAAAATAAACATTTATATTTTACCTAGGTATGTTCCACTGAACAATAATTAACTCACCCACCACACCACAAACAAACACGTTTATTTCCATTGAATTATTCTGGCGAAATATTCGGCGGAAACATTCAGCGGAAACATTCGAATGCGGGGGTACGAATCTTTCTCGCGGGGCGAGGGAAAACTTCTCCAGCATCTCCCCTGTTACCGCACCCCGCAAAGCCATCGCCTGCACGCATTCGCGTGGCAGTCGGGCGCGTGCGGCGCCATCGGCGGACGCACAGAGGGGCAGCGGCGGCGGCGATCGACGATCGATGCAAAATACGATATTTCAGTAAAAAAAAAAACTTAATTTTTTTAAAGAATATTAGAATTAAATTCATTTTGAATAATCCTGAGCTAAATAAACTTTCCCAGAAGTATTCGGGAATTATTCGGAATTTTTCAGAAGTTTTGCAACTATAGGTAAGTCTAGTGTCCTTAATAAACAGTGCGCGAGTATTAAACGATAGTCACGTAAATAATAAAGTAAAATAACATCGTCATTCGCGTGTGACATCCCTGCTTAGACCCCTAGGAGCTAAGCGTGATGCTAGCTCATTTTTAGTACCTGCCTACCTGCGGTCGTGAGTTCGGTAGTTACCTAGATGTAGTTTGTCTTTGTGTAAATGTAATTAAATTAAAGTTAAAGTAAATTGTGATTAACATCGTAATCGTTAAAATGTTGTAAGAAAGTTATTGTATGAAGTGTGTCCATAATATATGTCGCGAGTATACATGTCGACAGACAGCCGAATATAGTAATTGCGTAAGAACTATTCAATTAGTTGTAATGTTTGATTGTTCGTATTCTAAGAGAAAAATCAACACGGTGTATATCTCGCCATAATTTTCTACGGATACCCACATTTTGAGAATATGTAAATTGTCGAATTTTAATCTCGTTTTAAATCCACGGTTCAGCATATATTAGTATTAGATCTCAATTATTACTGAATCATTTGTTTATGGTTGATTGAACCGTGGTTAACGGGATTACAGACGTACTTACGATAAATACTTACGATTATGAATTCCGGAACAATCCAGTTTTATTTCTGTGTTTTATTGTTTATTTTATGTGTTATGTGTACCTACCATTGTACAGCGCCGCCGACCTTAGGGCCCATGTAGAAAATTATACGTTGGGGCCCGGCGCTGTTGCATTGGGTTCACGCACCAGTGCCTAATCGTGTGGTTGTCTCCCCAGAACTTGGTACCGGCTGGAATACCGGTCAACTACATACCGTCTGGAATATCAGCACCGCGCCGTATCGGCCCACCTCCGAGCCAGCTGAGGTGCCTGCCCTTTCCGTACCGTCTTGAAGACGGCCTTGGCGACGACTCCGGCGGACCGAACTAGCAGCTGCGAAGCCTGGTGACCTTGAGGGGAAGACAACGTCACACTCGCACGGGGCCAGCCCGGAACCCCAAGTTGAGTACATTACTCAGCCTGCCGTTTATAGTGACGTGAACTTGTACCCGAACCGACACTCGACCTTGACGTAGAGTAGTTTTATTATTGTAAAGCAGGACCTACGGATTAAAGTTGTGGATCTCGTACCAATCGTTTTCTTCATCCTTGACCCCGTAGGGCCCCGTATCAGTGCCTTAACAGAAAAGGAGACCAGTTTGGATTTGAGTTTCATTATTGATTCAGGTTCGGGTTCAGATTAAGTATCGCGAATATATATATCGTCGAATATATAAGGCGTGTTAGTTACACTATTTATAACTCAAGAAGTTTTGGCTTTTGGCTGAAAATTGTCGGAGATGTAGCTTAGAACCAGGAGACGATGTCGCAGGCAAAAGCTAGTTTTAGATATTATGAAGTATCAAACAGATAAGTCAAACTCTATAAATGTGCAATATAATTTTAAATGGCATTCTCAAAGAAACTTTTTTGTTTTCGCTAGCACTTCGAAATTCGTACATCCTTTTATTACCTATGGTTACATTTCTTTGTATAGATACTAAAATAAAGATAAAAAAAAAGTATTTGGACAGATTTTAATTAAGATTGTAAGTGTACATATCACAGGAAATGTAGTGGGATACATAATTATTGCGCTTTACACGCATACATGTTACTGTAAAGTTCGGTGGATACCATGTTTGTCACAATGTTTGATTAGTTCATAGTAGCACTCGCAGGGGTACATCATTTTGTAAGATTAAATTGGATACATCTCTGTGTAGTTGACTGTACCAGGAGCATTTACTATTAATTTAAATAATTATTTTATTTTATAATACCTGTCCCATTCACAAAACTTACAAAAATAAATAAATAACATAAAATAAAATAAAACCATGATAACAATTACGCAATTTCAGTGGAAATTAATGAAATAACAAGTGATTTTAAATGCTTAATAATCCCATGAAACCATATCTAGGTTGTCTTGTGGACCATTTGCGCTTTCTAGCGTGCTCTATATCTGTGTCTCAAGTCTAAGTTAGCCGATCCTTTATGCACGTAACTTCATGTTTAGTTCGCCAAACTTTATGACATGCCATGCATCTTATTACAAGGAAGGTATTTAAAGCTAATATTATAAGTTACCCGGGTTTATATGCATTTATTCACTGACTGCTTAAGCTGTAACCGTGGCCTATGGATCGCTAGTTCCAAGTGGTATGGCCTCAGAAGCAGGCCGCGGCGGCGGCACAAAATGCGCCTCCCCGTAACCGGGGCTAGATGGGGACACTGTGGTCACCCACAACCCGAAGGGGGCCATCTCGATAGAGATGGTCCTGGGTCTGCCGGGCTGCGAGAGATATGCTTTTGGCAATCTCACCTCCGACTACCAAGGACCCAAGACGGCGTGCGTTTTAGTCGGTTCGAGTCCGACATAACCACCTTCACCGGCTCCGTGGGGGTGGTATCCGTGGGGAATTATCGCACGATAAAAAAAATTGTGGTATGGCCTGAGTCAGCCGGAGAGTGCGCTCTCCGAGGTATCATCTTACACCACGACATCTGAACACTCGAGACAGCATGCGATTTTAGTCGGTTCGGTTTAGTACATGCCTCCGGATAGTGTATCCTAGAACTTCGAGCATACCTATATGTACAGGTCTTAATACCATGAAAACTCACGACCATGCGAAGTGGAGAAGGATAACCCGGGAAGGTAATCCTGGGCTCTGAGGTGCAAACCTCGGATGTAATCGAGAGACAACGTCTTTATAATGATCATGATTATGATGATGATAATGGTATGTATATGAATATTACTGACGATGAGACGACTAGGAAGAATTCACTTTTAAACTCTCGCGTTCCATGATATACAATAAATGCGGGCGTGCACTACGGAGCCTGTGACCACGGCCGATGTAACCTGGTCGAAACGTCAGGCAAATCAAAGGTACGTACGTACCTATACCATGATCGCGTTAATTCCCGTTATTGTTACTATATAGCAAAAATTTACTGTACATCATACAGTTATCAGTTCTAGAACTCTTCTACCTTCTTAAAATCAAATCAAAATCATTTTCTTTAAACCTAGACACGCAGACGACCCTTAATTAATAGTTAACTGTATCGGGCATCAGCAATTTATAAGCAAAAAGAATAAGCCGAACGCCGGCGATGTTGTGACTAGCAACAACTTAAAAATAAAACGAACTTATAAGTGTTCCTAGATATTCATCCTGTGGTTCTGTAGGTGGGTATGTTATTTTAGAATGCGAAAACCGTAAGACACTTACTTTTTGTGGATTTGCTGCACAGAGAGTAGCCTAGTTTAGTTTATTCTTTATTGTACACATACAAATAGATAATTTATAACATAATATAACAAGAAACATGTACAAAGGCGAGCTTAACTCAATATGAGTTCTCTCCCAGCAAACCTTTGAGTTGCAGAGAAGTAAAAATGTTAATTAAGGGATGCGAAGTGCACATAAACAAAAAAGGAAAAATAAATATGTAAAATTAACGATTCCGTGAAATTAGTCAATGAAAGCAATAGTCAGAGATGCATACCGTTTTACAGCGGTCAAAGATAATTTAGCAAGATTTGACATTAATGTACGGCAAATGGTGACCTCCTTCAGTTCACTGAATTGTTATTACTCACAGAACAGAAAACACTGTCTTAGGTACTAAACGTGTATTCAATTGGAATAGTTTCGCATATAAACATACATCTCATGACTAGGTACCCGTATGACGGCAATATTATCACCCCCTACGTGTGACCAAAAATCTTTACTCTCAATCTCTTCTCTTATCGGCTCCACGCCTTCATTCATTCTCCTTTTGTGCGTGAACCTTCTCGTAGGAGAACTCATGTAGCGGTAAAGCCTCTGCGATCGTAATTATGCAATTTTCAAACTAACGACAATTCCCAAAAATTCCCAGTGTTACTGGGTTTTGGGAATGGGTTTTTTACACCCGTTCGAATGGGTAACCCGTTTGGTAGGGTTTCTCCATTAAGCGCTTAAAAACTCTTTCAACGAGTAGGTACCCGTCCAGTCCCTGGTTTTTCTACACATTTTACTTATTGTGATTCTTTGAGTAAAACGTAATTTACTTTGAATTGACTCGCTCCAGTCATTGATGAATTCCGGTTGCTCTATGTTGCGCAATTCGGATATTTTTTTTCCCGAAGAAGAATGGCTTTATTATAAACAGACGGATCCCCAATAAGTGTAAGTGCAACAACAGCCAGCCGACCGGAAGCAATTTGCCCTGTTTAACGAGTTCCGTGCATTTTGCTACGGATTTTAAACGAATAATAATTTAAGCTTTTTTTAAACACTTTATTGAACATCCATTCCATCACTAAAAGTAAGTTATTATTTGAAAACAAGGTATGAACAACCTTACTAACTTCTATAGTAAACTTAAAAACTTTAGATGCTACTGGTAATGTTGTAAAAGAAAACTGAAGACAACTTAGACAATAAAATCAGATTTTATCGAACATAATTTCTACAAAAAATAAACTCTGTGGACACAATCCAACCCTATTCATGCCGATAGTGTATATTAGGGTTTATCCCCTATACAGAGAATTGTCAGGAATCCCGGATAAAAATGTTTACTTTATGATATGTTGGCTTATTGACACACTGTGCCAAGGGGTTACTATCAAAACTCGATAGTCGCTTGCATATTTTATTCTTCAGTAATACCTCCAGAGAGTTGTGAGATTGGATATGAGATCGAGATGTTTAAGAATTCATATTATGAGATTGGTAGGAATAAAACTAATGGTCCACTGGCCAGCAATAGATTTTTATGACCGGCCCTCTCGAACGATAATGACAACCTCTCTAATATAGTGGGAGACCGAATACATAGGGAAAAAGAATCTTCTCGGGCGGGACTCGAACCCGCAATCTTTCCCTTACAGGGAGAATGCCTTGACCAACTCGGTTACCGAGACACGCCCTATGTGATTCAAATTTCTGTAAAATTCATTCAATGGGCGGAGTTATCAAAAATCAATGTTTAAAAATGATTGTAATAATAATAAAATGTAAATCGGTAGATGACTCCACCGTCGCCTTAAAGACGGATAAGAAGGAAAACTTAAATCACATCCGGCGGGTCTCGGTAGCCGAGTTGGTCAAGGCATTCCCCCTGTAAGGGAAAGATCGCGGGTTCGAGTCCCGCCCGAAAAGATTATTTTTCCCTATGTATTCGATTTGTATAGTTAGCATACTTAATGCTTGGAAATTCATTCGATAGTGGGAGACCTTCAACTGCTAATCGTTTCTACTGTTCGGGACTTCACGCGATATATAATGGAAGAAATTACTATTGCCGACGTTTCAGGTGCGTTGCAGCACCCGTGGTCACGACTTGACTGGCCTGCGAGCGTCGCGCGGTGTGCAGGAAACATTTTTTGTGCGTCTACCCTCCATTACTTACATATTGAATGTAAGGCTGGCGACACACCACACTCACTATCTCAGTTTTAGAAGGCATTGGCACTGTGTTTTTGGGTTTCACTAATTTGATCACTGGATTCCAGGTTCCAGTATAAACTATGAGTAAACGCCACGATAGTTTAAAAGTTACTTCAACTGCTAAGTTGGATCTCTAGCCTTAGGCCTGTATTCTAGAACGACACTCAGCCTGAATCTCGAGGGTTGATGGTTTAAACGACATGTCAAATCTATCAATTTGTCTATACAATCTGTCATCTGATAAATTGCGATTTAGGCTGAGATACCTTCATTCTAGAATACAGGCCTTAGTGTTGCATTGGTCTGGATGTTTCTGTGAATATGATCAGTAGCTGACCCTGCGAACTTCGTACCGCCAATTTACTCCCGCCCGCGTGGCGTCTGATCCCGTTCCCGCTGCACCCTCTACTATATTAAGCATGTATGTTATACATATAAATCTTCTTCTTGAATTACTCTATCTATTAAAATAAATCGCATCAAAATCTGTAGCGTAGTTTTGAAGATATATTGATTCTTTTGCATCCTTTCTACTACTATAATATGAGAAATGCGAAAGTAACTCGCGAAAGTGCCTGTCTATCTATATCTTGCGCTTTCACGACTAAACCACGAAACCGATTTTGATAAAATTTGGTATAGGTATAGATAACAGAATACTGTAGGGATATATCGGACCTTGAGAAAGGACATAGGCTATGTTTGGTCACCATTAACCGACATCCACGCGGGCGGAGCCACAGGCAACAGTTAGTACCTACTATATTTTTTTTTATGAAATTAAGAAACATACATTTATACTTAGTAAATCCGTGTTGTCTAAATTTCCGATGAATAAATAAAATGGATGGATAATTATAGACAATTTTAAAGCCTTATAATCCAAAACGAGTTAATAATAGATGTACAAAAGCCGATAACTCGGTAACTATACTATTTAATAACAGGGTACTGATCCTAACCTCTTTATTAAACAGGGAAGTGTCAGTGATTTGTTAGTATGGGGCACATGTGTCGCGTACTAAATAGAACTACTTTTAACTTATATGGGAGTATCAGCAGCTGACTGCTTTACAAGTTTCGAAGACAACTACTAGATGAGTTTTCTTTGTAGAAGATAACACTGGTACTACTTAGATTCCGTTTTTAAAACTAGTTCTTGCTCCACTCGCTGGGCTATACTGAAATATTTTTTAAACATTCTAAAAAAATCAAGTTTACTTTCTTGCATTAGTCCCAGTATTATTCGAGGCCTTTACCGGCTTTTTCCATTGACTGAACTTCGATATTTTCCATAAAGCGACTGCTATCTGACCTCCTTAATCCCCACAACCTAAGCATCTGCTTAGGTTGTGTAAAATTCATTCAAGTATCTACTTGAATGAATTTTAAAGCATTAAGTATGCTAACTACATAAATCTAGTTGGTCAAGGCATTCCCCCTGTAAGGGAAAGATTGCGGGTTCGAGAAGGTCCCGCCCGAGAACTTTCATTTTGACTTCACGTATTCGTAACGACTGCAATAGATATTCGTATGGCAACAGGGACCGACGTCTAAGCGTGCTCTTCAAGGAACGGAGAGGGCGTTTAGAAATGAGAGTTTAACTCAGTATTTATTAATAACAATCGAGAACTGAAGAGGAAAGATGATTGGCCACCTAATAAGACATGACCTGTTCTTAAAAAACATCATAGAGGGGAAGGTAGAAGGGAAGAGTGGAAGAGGTAGGCCAAGAGGAACATTTATGGCACAGATAAAGGAAAAGATACAAGTCACATCGTAACGGGAGGTGAAAGGATTGGCGGAGCAGAGAGAAGAGTGGCGATTACTCCACCGATAAGAGCGTAGCTCTTATGTTAGAGAACTCGTATGAAAACTCTTTACAACGCTACTCATTGACCACGGTCAAAGATCGTCGCACAATATTCGATCAAGTATATCTATTTAAAATTCTAAATAATCTAGTTGATTCTCCTCACATTTTAGAAAAGATATCATTCAGGATACACAGGCCCGGCTCCCTGTTACACCAATTATTCTCTGTTCCGTTGTATAAAACTGTGTATACCAGTAACAACTTTTTCAGACGTAGTGTTCAGTATTATAATGTTAAATGCAGTAGCTTGGACATGTTCAACAGCAGTTTGTTTGTATATAATAAAAAGCACTAAGAGCTATGTTCCTCACGGACATAGAGTAAAATAATCTTTTCCTTTCTTTTCTTCTTTGTAACATTTTGCGGCAGTGTCGCTGATTTATTATTGTTTTACCATAGTGTCATATGGAACGCTAAGTCTTTAAGAAAACTATGTTCTCTGCTATATAAGTACATGACTGTATGTTTCCTGAATAAATAAATAAATAAATAAAAAATAAACTCAGTATTGAGCCATATCGATTTATATAAAAAATAAAAAAGTAAGAAAATATCACGTGATACTCAAATTCATTTTCAATCTCTGTCCTCTAAAACTCCAAACTCAAATAACTTCAGACCAAATTGTACAATTAATTCTGCAACCCTCCCAGTACTCTCTCTTTTAGCTGGCTTATAATAATAATAGACTCGATCTAGCGAATTGTCCAAACATTAGTACCAGAGAGCAACAAAACAAATAAGATTCTTTGATAAGTATCAAAAATGAGATCCCCGTCTTTACGAGTGGCCGCCAGTACAAACGCGCGATATAAAGGGCAATAAAATAAATTGGGCCGCGCTTCGGATAAAACGCTCTGGCGTTGCTGACTGTACATGGCTGCTCCTACGGATTCACTTCACTAATATCCTATTTCCTACTAATATTATAAATGTGAAATTTTACGAAGATGTTGGGAGGTTATAATGTCTGTTTTTCAATCACGCACTGACGGCTGAACAGATCTGGCTGAATTTTGGTACTGTGATTACAGGAATCGTACATAAAATTCTACTTGGGTTTTCTCCAAAAATCTTGGATGGACACTTGATTTCACCATAACGATCTATAATTCTACTAACGATACAGAATAAATAATAGTGCTAACGATCTAGAGGTTAGCCAAATCCGCAGTTAGACTGGTAAAAGCGGTCCCAGACTTCAAGTTGAAAGCTTGGATGCGACTGGGATTTACGCTAGCATGTTATGATTCTACTAGATAAATTGATTTAATAACAATTAACTTTGTATTGTTATCTTTAGGTACTAACATAGATAATCTAATAGGTATATAAAATTCTCGTGTCACAGTTTTTGTTGCCATACTCCTCCGAAACGGCTTGACCGATTTTGATGAAATTTTGTGAGCATATTGAGTAGGTCTGAGAATCGGCCAACATCTATTTTTCATCCCCCTAAATGTTAGGGGTAGTCCACCCCTAAATTTTTTATTTTATTTTTTAGACAAAATTTTTAATTTCTATTTTTGTATGATTCAACATACAAAAATACATACAATCCTCAATTTTCACCCTTCTACGATCAACCCTTATTTTTTAATAGCCATTTTAGTAATCTAATCATTTTTTCTTTCCGGTAGAAAAATGATCAATCGTCATTTAATTATTATCTATTTTTCATCCCCCTAAATGGTGCAGCGGGAACGGGATCTGACGCCACGAGGGTAGGAAAAAATTGGCAGTACGAAGTTCGCCGGGACAGCTAGTATAATATAGTTCTATACAGATGCACATCAGGAACAAAAAACGGTTACACTCCTTACTTCCAAATGCAGGCAGGCAGCTTTTATTTTGCAAGCGTTGTTACAAGATGGCGACAATGCATTGGCAATATTTTCTCATTTTTACCGTTAAAAAATAACTTATCAAAAATAAATATACACTAAACACACTATTGAGTATGACTGATTACCTAGAACCATAAATTATTCCAATTTATATTGATTCTGCAATAATTTGAAAGGTTATAGATAACTTAGACGGTCGAATACATAGGAACATACATGATTCTAAATGAGCAAATAAGTGTTTTTTAACTTTTTTATTTCTTAAAATGAGACTACTAATGACATCTATTAGTTTTTAAGATATTCTAAAGATATTTTCTTAGCCTTCGTACCCCATGTTAATAATGAATTGGAAAGAAATACATCTGAAAAGAAAAACCGGCATAACAATGTCACTTGGGGCCCTCGTCACGGGCAGAAGCAGTTAATCTTGATGTTCTGTCTCGTAAAAGGCTTCATTAGTATTGTTTGGCACAATGAAATGAACGAAACTCTGTGCTGTAAACCTAATTAAAGTAGATTAATTCTTGGCATTTTGAAAAATGTTTATTATAGCCGCTTTAGCTTTGCCAACTATAAAATTAAATTATGAAAAAGCTTTAATTTTTTTTAATATAAAAATTTAATTTAAATTTTTTAAAAACCCCCGTCACAAAAACCACTTCCAAAAAGTTTAAAATGAATGGAGTTTGCATTTTAACTTTAACGGTTGCCATGTCGGGGGTCCCTAATTGGTTAAGCACTACGTTATATTATCGAAACAATTCAAGGTCAAGAAAAGAGTGCACAGCAACGCTTACTTTCGACCGTGAAAGAATATTTGCGAAGCGAGAAAATATTCTCACTTGTCGCCGCGATGTTGTCAAAAACGACACATATTTAGCAATGCAGAATTGTAAGCAAAAAGTGTATGCTGACTTGTCTTCCATACAGTATTTATTTGAGTATTGTTTAAAAGATTTAAAAGAGAAAGGCAAAAAGTATAGTATCAGTTTGTCATCATTTCGGTCCAAAAGAAGCACGTTATACAGAGCTAGAAATCATTTTTAGATGTAGAAAAACTCTACTTCAAAAATTTTGAAGAAGTAAATATAACTGAATCTTTTGCGAATGATTTTTTCGTTATGGTAGATGGCCGAGAAGAAAAAAATATTGATTCTCACATCTAAGGTTGCCAGAAAATCTATTAAGTTTAGTAAAGAAATCTATATTTTGCCGATGTTATTTAGATCAGTGCCGAAGCCATTTTATCAACTGTTTTCACTACATCTTGATCTGAATTTAATTAACGCACTGTAATTCGTTTCTGACTAGTTGAAAAAAAAACGGGTATAAGTAAATGTAATCTCAGTCTTATTAGGTAACAGACCAAATGTAACAGGATATATGTTAGTTGATTCACTAACCGCCGTTCCCAATAACATACTGACAGTTAAAGATAGATCGCATCTACGGATAAAGTGCTCGGCTGTTTAAATTCAAAACATAGTAACTCCTATTTCACACCAATTTCGGAAAATAAAATTATACAAAAAAATCAATTACCATGTTATTAATTTAAACAGCCGATACGTCAAATTTGACTGTTGCGATCTATCTTTAACTGTAATTTCTTCTATCGGCCGTTCCCAATAACATATTATTGGGAACGGCCGATAGAAGAATTCAAATGCGACTACGAAGTTATAGTAGGAGAGCTGGCACGAATTTTTGGGTAGGTATTTGAGGCAAGCTGAAAACTTGTCAGATACCTCTCCTATTATATCCCAACTCGGAATTGCAGACCTGGCTGGTGAGTAGCGGGGCTAAATCAACCCCTAAATTTTTAAAAATATTATTTTTTTTTCCCAAAAAATATATTTGAGGCACTACGCAATTTATATGTGTTGCAGTGTAATACTTAATGAATACGAAAAAAAATAAGCCAGATAATTTAATCGGGGTTTTAACATTGCCAGACGCGTGCAAAAATATTTTGCAAAAAAATATAAAAAATGTTTTTGAGGCAGCTTGAAATTTTAATGGAGTGTTATTTATAACTAAAAAGTAAGATTCCCAAAAAGACAGATCATTTCGGTGGGGCTTTCTACCTGCCAGGTGATCAAACAAATAATGAATAGGTACGAGCCTGTAGTGCTATAGACAAGCTGTAGTGTGAGAGAGAGCGCATAACGACAGCTGTCTTCGTTCTTGCTTGCCACGTTACTATTGGCTCTGGCGAGGCCACGTGACTTACAATAAGATTACAATAAGATAAATTCCGACTAGAAACCTCTGTTGTGACTTACAACAGAGGTTTCTAGTCGGAATTTCGGAGTCGTTATTTTCAGTCGTATTATTCTACATGGTGTTGCACGTTTTAGAACTGAAATAATTTGAAAATGTCTAGTGAAGAGTTAGTTTGTGTTATTTGCAGAAAAAATGGTGCTAAAGTGATTGCTTTTGTGGAGAAAACTCTCAAAAAAAGTCAGGAGGTATTACAGATCCGTAAACATCATAAGTTAAAATATTATGATATTGTTTTGCCAGTGACTCCTAACCTTACAGATGGTTATCACACTAGTTGTTATAAGAATTTTATAGCTTTGATGAAAAAATATATTGAAAATACTGTCATTGAATCCAATGTTTCTACTCATACAAAAGGATAATGTATTAATTTAATTTTTTTTCAAGTAATATATGCTGACAAATAAAATAAAGCATTCACAGCACTGAGTTTATCTATTTTCTTACTGACATTATAAAATGTATATATACTATAATATACAGTATGGATACGACATATAGGCATTTACGGAAACAGTGAAGCGTCCTGGTCCATAGGAATGAAACAAAATTAAATTTAAACTCAAATTCGCAGATTTAAAAAAAAACTAAATTTCCTAACAAAGTAATTATTAAAATAAATGTAGAAAATGTAACCACTTTTATAAGTCATTGATTCATTCACAAAAATACACACGCTTAGAATTTGCACAACTACTTACGATAGGTACAGCAGCAAAGTGGCAACGTGCCGCCAGCTGACGCGCGCTCGTGACCTACCTACTAAGGTAAGATTAGGCACCTATCACGAAAGTTCACTTAACTTTATAAACACCACTTTTTCACGGCAGTGCTTAAAAATGTGAATCTAAATTTTAGAAATGCCCGCCACTAACTTGAAAACATAAAATGATATCGCCAAACTAACTGTTCAACAGATTTCGGTTAGGTACCTACCTTGCTTTCAATTTATCAAATGCCTCAATAATACGGCTGCGAGTCACTTTCAGAGACACGTTAGGTACACTATACACTTCGTTGTTTTTTCAAAAAAAGAATACGTAACAAAACTCGCACAACAAATTTACTAGGTAGGTATTTAGACTCATTTTCACCGTTAAGTTCCTCAAAATTAAGGATAGAATAGCTAAACAAAAAATAAACACAATTCACAAACACAAAAAGAATAGATTAGTGTCAATTTCACTTTAAAAACAAATTAAAACGAGAAAATAAACCGAGAGGATCAAAGAACGACACGCGGTCCCCAGTGACGTCGCGGTTACTGACAACATTCCAGAAATTATCGAAACATAAAATTGTACCTAGGTTAATAAGGTAAAGGCACCAATATCCATCTTTGAATATGTTTATTTTAGAATATTTTATTTATTATTAACCTGATTGATGAATAGTTGGAAGGTATTTATTGTCAATTTTCATGGTGTTCATTATCATGTCATCGTGCGTAGTTTTCCTGTCAGAGTTGGAGGGTAGCCCGGTAGTCGCTCCCACAAAAGCCAAGAAAAACCAAATGAAAATAAAGATTAGGAAAGCAGCCCTCAGGCACCAAAGTACAAGATATGGATGCAACCGGGATTAACACTGAAATTATGAGCTTTAAATTCTTCATTACGTAGATATTAATACTCTTAATTATTGAATTTGTTATGGAAAAATTATAAAGAAATCAAATACAAAGTGTAAGTAATCAAAGTTAATCATTGATAAGTAGGTACCTACTTATCAAATCAAAAAGTTTTATGTGTAATCAAAACAACCATTATTCTCTGTACGAGTAACAAACAGACTGCCGTTAATCAGAAATTTACCCTACCGGCGGCACCCTTTGAGGTATTATGTCTCTCTCATTACAATCGTATTTTTACGAAATTGATGAATGGAAAAATGAATGAATACACAGAACGGCAACGTCGCATCGTGCAATTTTAATAGTAATAAGGGTTTCCATCTGCAAAATCCGTAAACCAGGACAAGAAGTTTTTTTTATACTACTAAGGTGGCAGATAAGCATACGGCACACATGATGGAAAGTGGTTAACGTGGCCTATGGACGTATGCCACCCCAGGGGTGTTACAGTTGGGCTGCCGAGCCTGTAAAAACGTCGGACGCCAGTCATCTCCGGAAAAGTCAAAACCACCAGATACGATAAGAAATCGTATCCGGGATTTCGTGCATGCATACCCCACTTTCCCAAGAGGTTCGCTCGTTCACTAGTGTACTGGAGCCGGACATGGCTAAAGAAGAACCAAGTAGGCAAGTGGAGGTAACGTGGAACATCGGCACGCCGTATGTACTTTCCAGGCGGACGGTGGCCGTGACGGCCGGCGGCTGTTACTCTAAGCTCATTGGGGACATCTACCTGGTGATGGTCTTACATGCACCACATGGGCAGGTCGGAGTGGGTATAGTGCTCTCGGGTGCTACGTGGCTACAAATCCGGGGAAACTCGGACGGATGGTAACCCTAATGGTAGTATTTTCGTGCAATTTAGAGTTCATTGATAACTGCGATTCTACGGAGTGTTTAAAGTTGTTCAAAATTTTGTAATATTAAAACCCTAGTTTCTGCCCTTAATACTGGGCCGATTTTGTTCAAATTTTTCCTATTTGAAGCTATAGGGGTACCAAGTATATGGTTTCAATTAATGCCTATATGTCGTATCCATATTGTATATACTGCATTCAAATTTCTGTGATTAATTAAAAAAATAAATATATATTTCTTTTCGCAGATGGTGTAGAGGATGGCGAATCTGACACAGATGAATCCGAAGATTTCATTACTTCTGATGAAGAATCCACAGACGAAGAATGGTAATTTATATCTGATGTGAAATGAATAGAATTTATTTCAGATTTTTTTTATACTTGAAATAATTGTACTTGCTGGAGAGTTATTATATTTTTATAAACCTGGTTTTGCGATTTTTATTTTAATTATTGCTTTTTTTAACGTAACCCTTATTAATTTCAAGATGAAAAATTTTTTAATTTCCGTTTAATTTTGATTTAGAATACTGCCAGAGAAAAAAAAAACAATTTTTAGTTTTGAATGTAGGGGTAATAATATGAATCCTGTACAAAAATTTTTGGAACTAAAATTTTTGAAAGAATAATTTTTTTTTTAATTCTCTTCGAAAAATAATTTTTCCTGCGGAAATATCAAATATTTAAACAATTTATTACGTTCAAATTCGCATTAAAATTGGCAGAATAACTAATTTTTGAAAATTAAAAAGAAATCGGAAAAAAATGTCCTTTTAACATCCATAAATCAATACAATCTCTTTTACGAAAAATGTTTTTAGTAGAAATTCAGAAAATTTTATATTTTTTACTCCGAAATTTTAAGTAGAAACCTCATGGGTTATTGTAAGTCACGTGGCTTCGTCAGGGCCAATAGTAACGCGGCAAGCAAGAACGAAGACAGCTGTCGTTATGCGCTCTCTCTCACACTACAGCTTGTCTATAGCACTACAGGCTCGTACCTATTCATTATTTGTTTGATCACCTGGCAGGTAGAAAGCCCCACCGAAATGATCTGTCTTTTTGGGAATCTTATTTTTTAGTTATAAATAACACTCCATTAAAATTTCAAGCTGCCTCAAAAACATTTTTTATAATTTTTTGCAAAATATTTTTGCACGCGTCTGGCAATGTTAAAACCCCGATTAAATTATCTGGCTTATTTTTTTTCATATTCATTAAGTATTACACTGCAACATATATAAATTGCATAGTGCCTCAAATATATTTTTTGGGAAAAAAAAAATAATATTTTTAAAAATTTAGGGGTTGATTTAGCCCCGCTACTCACCAGCCAGGTCTGCAATTCCGAGTTAGGATATAATAGGAGAGGTATCTGACAAGTTTTCAGCTTGCCTCAAGTACCTACCCAAAAATTCGTGCCAGCTCTCGGACTATTACAATATGAACGCCGTAAAAAAAGTTTACCCAAATGCTAAAATTAGTGGATGTTTTTTTTTTTATACAGGACACGTCAATTTGACTTCACCTCGCCTGATGTTAAGCTAAAGGCAAAGTCTCGGAAAGAGGGTCACCATCGTAAACATTTACCATGTTAACAGTGGTGGCACTCAGCTTGACGGCCTCATTAGATGCCTTTTCACGCCCCGCTTAAAGGACCCGGGACTGTAGGAAGAAGGAAACACGTGAGCTGGCAGGGAATTCCAGGTCTTAGTGGTGCGGCATAGGAATGAATCACTGAAACGCTTGGTTCTAGCAGGTATACTCTGCACCGTAAATGGATGACATCTTAGCCCTGCACGTGTCGTCCTGTGAAGGAAAGGGGAGGGTGGGACTAATTGGAAGAGCTCGTCAGAACATTCACCATGGTAGAGACGGTAGAAAACTGCCAAAGACGCAACATCTCTACGCATCTGCAAAGGCTCGAGGGTGTTCGTGACCTCAGGATCCCCAATAATGCGGACCGCACGTCGCTGCAACCTGTCGAGAGCATCTAATAAGTACTTTGCGGAGCCGTCCCAGAGATGTGAGCAGTATTCCACGCAGGAACGAATTTGGGTCTTGTATAGAAGACACCGCTGCTCCGGCGTGAAAAAACGTCTCACTCTGTTCAGGACTCCGAGTTTACGCGAGGCTGATTTGATGATACTCTCGATATAGTTTTTGTTATTCAGTTTGCAGCGAACATCCATACCGAGGATAGTGAGGTGATCCTGCAGTGGCAGTGGTGTGCTCTGAAGAGTGGGAAGGGGAAGGAAAGGAGATACCTTTGCTGTAAACGCACATGCCTGGGTCTTCTTGGCATTGAACTCGACCAGGTTCCTAGCGCCCCATTGAGAAATGTAGTCCAGGATCCGGTCCAGCTCTGTGACTGCGGTCGTGGCCGTCTACTTCACGCCGGCATCACACCGACGCATAGGGCAGTATCGGCAGTCGCTGGAGCGGCTGACCGACGTCGTCAATGCCTGTCACCCTCGCCCGGTTCTTGTGCTTGGGGACTTCAATGCCTGGTCCGAGGCTTGGGGGTCCCGGCACACGAACCCGCGAGGTAGGGCTCTGGAGAGCTGGGCCGCTACTCTCGGTCTGGTTCTCCAGAATCGCGGGGCCGAAGCCACGTTCTGGGTGGCGGAGCGCGGGGCGAGTTCGATCGTTGATCTCTCATTCGCGAGCGCTTCGCTGTCGCAACGTGTGCGGGACTGGCGTGTTGTCGTGGAGGTGGAGACACTGTCGGATCACCGATACGTTCGGTTTGATGTCTCCCCTCCCGAGAGTGATGCGCCGGTCACACCGGCCCCACGCGAGCCGCGCTGGGTGCTTAGGGGACTGAATAGGGATGCTCTCCTGGAAGCCGCCTCCGTGCAGGCCTGGGCCATGGTGCCGGACAGGCCTGACGACATCGATGACGAGGCGGCGTGGTTCCGGGAGGCCATGACTGTTGTCTGCGATGCGGGTATGTCTAGGGCTCCAGCCTATAGTCCGAGGCGCCGGGTCTACTGGTGGACTGCGGAGATCGCGAGGCTGCGTCAAGCCTGCGTGATCGCGCACCGCCGGTGGGCCAGGCTCCGTAGGAGGCGTAGCCGCCCCGCAGACACAGATCCCCTAGTGGCGGAGTTGCAAGAGGGATACAGGGAAGCCAGGAATGCCCTCCGAGCGGAGATCAAGCGGTCCAAGGCAGCTTCCTATAGGGAGCTGCTGGAGACACTGGAGCGGGACCCATGGGGGCGGCCTTACCGCTTGGTAAGAGGAAAGCTGCGCCCCCGGGCCCCTCCCCTGACCCAGGTTCTCGAGCCGGCTCTGCTTGGAGGAGTGGTGGCATCCCTGTTCCCGGCGCGGGCGGAACATGTTCCGCCGCAGATGACTCCGCCACCTCGGTCGCCTGATGCGCCCGGCGTGGTTATTGACGACGACGTGCCCGAGGTCACTTGGGTAGAACTAGAGCTGGCGGTGCGACGGCTTAGAGCCAAGAAGAACACCGCCCCGGGACCCGACGGCATTCCAGGCCGTGCGTGGGTCCTAGCTCTAGGAGAAGACGGTCTCGAACCCCGACTGCGAGGGTTCCTCAGCGCATGCTTGGAGCGGGGCCAGTTTCCGAAGATGTGGAAGACGGGGAAACTGGTCCTCATCCGCAAGGACGGACGCCCGGCGGACGAGCCGTCCGGGTACCGGCCCATAGTGTTGCTCGACGAGGTGGGCAAGCTCTTCGAAAGAGTGATTGCCAAGCGCCTCGTCGAGCACCTCTCTAGAGTGGGGCCGGACCTAGCGGACACGCAGTACGGCTTCCGCCGGTGGCGTTCCACTGTGGATGCCATCATGCGCGTGAGGACTCTGGCGGAGGATGCGGTTGCCCGGGGCGAGGTGATGTTGGCGGTGTCCTTGGACATCTCCAACGCGTTCAACACCTTGCCCTGGAGTTGCATCAGGGAGGCGCTCGTGTACCACGATGTGCCTCTCTACCTCCGCCGCATAGTCGGGGCGTACCTGACGGAGAGGGCCGTCATCTACCCAAGTGCGACCGGCGTCGGTAGGCGTGAGATGTCGTGCGGTGTCCCACAGGGATCGGTCCTGGGGCCGCTCCTGTGGAACATCGGATACGACTGGGTGCTTCGCGGTGAGCTCGCGTTCGGTGCCACCGTCACGTGCTACGCGGACGATACGCTAGTGACGGTGAGTGGCGCTACACACCGCGAGGCGACCCAGAGGGCCACGACCGCTGTTGCTCAAGTCGTGGATCGGATCCGGCGGCTGGGTCTCGAGGTGGCTCTGCACAAATCCGAGGCCTTGTTCTTTCATGGTCCTCGGCGCAGGCCACCCCCGGGATCCAGCTTGACAGTAGGAGGTACTCCCATCGACATCAAGCCCCGGTTGAAATACCTGGGGCTCGTACTCGATGGTCGGTGGGAGTTCGGAGAGCACTTCCGAAGTCTGCGCCCCAAACTGTTGGTGTCAGCTAACGCGCTGATGCGGCTGCTGCCCAACTTGAGGGGCCCAGAGGACTCCTGCAGGAGACTCTACGCGGGTGTCGTGCGGTCCATGGCCCTGTACGGGTGCCCCGTGTGGGCGGACGCCCTGCAGGCCAGGTTCGTGCAACTGCTGCATGCACCGCAGCAGACGATGGCCTGCAGGGCCATTAGGGGGTACCGCACGATATCCTTTGAAGCGGCGAGTCTCCTAGCCGGATCGCCACCGTGGATCCTGGAAGCGAGATCCCTTGCGGCACTGTATCGGTTCCGTAAGGAGGCGCGGGAGCGGGGATACGATCCCGAGCCCGAAGACATTCGGGCCGAGAGGTCCCGGCTCCACGGGATCATGGTGGCGGAGTGGGAGCGACGACTTGAGCAACGACGCGCAGGGCATGCCGTCATAGAGGCGGTAAGGCCCATCATGGGGGAATGGCTCGAGAGGCCACATGGCAGCCTCTCGTATCGACTGACGCAGATTATCACCGGGCACGGGTGCTTCGGGAGATATCTGTGTCGGATCGAAAAGGAGCCAACGTCCGAGTGCCATCACTGCGACGCGAGCGAGGACACGGGGCTGCACACGCTCACCGAGTGTCCGGCATGGGCCGGACCGAGGCGGGAGCTAGTGTCGGCCCTGGGAGTGAGAGTTCTCACCCTCGCCACCCTGCTCACAGCAATGGTCCGCTGCGCGGACGCGTGGGCGGCCGGCGTCTCCTTCAGCGAGCAGGTAATGGTCGTGAAGGAGACGGCGGAGCGGGAGAGGCGGCGCGAGCGAGAAAGACTCGCGGATCGCGCCGCCCGCGCGCGCAGGCAACTCGGGCGTCGGAGGGCACTGACTGACCTCCGTCCCCCATGAGCGCGGGCCTGGGGGTGACGGGTGGAGCCGCCTGTCACCCCAGCAGAAGCAGGCCACGGCGGCGGCGCGCTGAATAGTGCGCCTCCCCATTCCGGGGGCGAGTTGGGGACACCGTTGTCCCCCCTCCTGAGGAGGGCCAGACCGTAAGGGATGGCCCTGGGTCAGCCGGGGTGCGAGGGATATGTCTTTGACAACCTCACCTCCGGCCTAGCACCAAGACCCACAGTCGGCGTGCGGTTTTAGTCGGTTCGAGTCCGACATAACCTCCCCTTCCGGCTCCGGCAGGGGGGGTATCCGAGGGGATTTCCGCACGAAAAAAAAAAAAAAAAAAAAAAAGGTCCAGCTCTGTGACAAGAAGCTGCCTTTTTTCCGCGATATCAGACTGCTTGGCCGCAGGATGTGCGTAATAACTCCCGTGTAAGGTGCTGTCGTCTGCATAGCAGTGAATGTTTCCGTTACAGAGCATGTCATTGATATGCAGAAGAAAGAGAGTGGGAGATAAAACGGAACCCTGCGGCACGCCAGCATTTACCTGCAAGAACTCCGAAGCTCGTCCATCACAAAGGACGCGAATACGGCGCCCCTGCAGGAAGCTTGCAACCCAGTTACACAGTCTAGGAGGCAGGCCGAAGGCTGGTAGCTTAGAAAGAAGCGCTTTGTGCCATACCCTATCGAAAGCTTTGGCGATGTCAAGACTAATTGCCAGTGACTCACCGTGCTTCTCCATAGCCTCACCCCAAAGGTGGGTCATGTACGCCAGAAGATCACTCGTTGACCGTTTCGGTCTGAAACCGTATTGCCGGTCACTAAGCAAGGAGTGATCCTCTAGGTGGCGCATGAGCTGTGTGTTAATTATGTGCTCGAACACCTTGCACAGCACTGAGGTGACGGCTATGGGTCGATAGTTGGCTGGGTCCGAGCGATCCCCCTTCTTAGGGATCGGCTGGACATTCGCCTCCTTCCAAGCCGAAGGCACTGTACCCGAACTGTAGGACAGTCGGTACAGCCGCGTTAGCATAGAAGATAACTCCGCTGCACATTTTTTAAGTACAACCGCTGGAATACCATCAGGACCACTGGCTTTCCGGACATCGAGTGATTGCAGTACTGCACGGACATCGCGTTGCCTGATACGTATATCAGGCATTGCGTGGTCACCAGTAGGCATTGTCCGTGGTTGCATACCACAATCATCGACTCGGGAGTTGGCCGCGAAGAGATTGACCAGCAAATTTGCTTTCTCTTGCGGCTCATGGGCCAGAGATCCATCGGGATTGCTCAGCGGGGGCAGCGAGGGCTGGCAGAAGTTGGCTTGCACGGCTTTGGCCAGTTGCCAGTAGCCACGGCTACCCGTGGGATGCGCCACTAGCTCTTGGCCCAGCCGTGCTATGCGCTGGGCATCCGCCCTGACGCATGCCCTCTTGCAGACCTTTGTGGCTCTGTTGTACGCCGCCTTGAAGTGACCCACGTTGGGATCGCGCGTGGCGCGCGCCCGCACCCAGGCGCGGTACGCAAACTGTTTATGCTCAACAGCCTCCGCGCACTCGCGCCCGAACCACGGACGCGCTCCGCGGACTCCGGTGACATCGGTGTATGGGATATAGTATTCCATTTTTCACCGGCGACGGCAGTAGCGCTCTCAGATGGGTTCTTACCCTCAAAGCAGCGTTCAACCCACGGGATGGACGCATAATAGTCGCGCAATTTTCAACATTATAACAAAGTAATCTGGAAGAAAAGTACAGAAAACCGTTTAAATTGTAGCAGAAGTGGAAGAAATTTTACACGTATGTGTGGACTACTACCACTCCTTCCAGCTAATTGTATCAGAGATGCCTGGCTTTCACTTGTTGAAAAAGCAAATGTCAAGTTGTACTCGCTACAGACACCGAACAACAAATACTCTCGAAGGCTGGCACTGGAGGTTAAGAGCCGGCACCCATTATCGCATCAGCGAGCTTCAGGATTTTTTTTTGCCAAGCTTAAATAGACCTTATCACTATCAGCATAAAATTGAAATTTCAACGACGATCGTCGACTATCGTCGGCATCGATCGGCATTCTGCAGCGGTATAGTTAACAATTAAAGTTCAATCTTATTTCTATAACAATAAGATCTATTGTTACACGACAATTACAAATCCTCATGCTTGCCGATGCCGGCACTGGGCGCCGGCCCTAAACAGCAAAATTCCAAAAACGCCTAACATATTCCTATTCATACATCATTACATAAAGAATTGAAATATTACAACCACAATTTAAAAAATACGCTATTTCATAAAAATCTAAATTATAGAAGGCAATTTGATATATATTTCGACCGAAAATTGCAAAAGTACCTACTTGAAATTGATTAGTGACAACAAAATAACGAACTTATTGGTAGGACGTGTAAAATAGTCCTACCAACTGGTGTGTTTGCACACAGAGCGTATAAGAACCTATGACCTGGCGTTTGGTTGTAATAGAAAGGAAATACACATGTGACCGCTTCTATGAATGAAAACGTAAGAGAACCGGCACTGACCTGTGTTCCACCTCGTGAGGATTCAGCTGCAGACAGGCGTGGTTCCTGGCACGTGCTGGTGGGTAGGTAATTTTCTTCCGGCCGGTTATTTTCTTGAATTTGTCGTTTTCTTCCGATACACTTCACTTATACTGACTTGAGAATGTGGCCAAAGGAACTTATAGAATTACACAGAAACGGAAACGAGGAGTTGAATTACTCAAACTTCCGTTTGATGCGTTAGCGGAGTCAAAAAAGACACCTTTCGGTGCTGGCGGCGTGTTAGTGACTGATTAAAAAATGAACGGGATCCGTTCACAGCGCCATTCATTGGCTTTCTTCAACACTAAGTGGTCAACAAATGAGCGCCAATATTCAAAAATTATTCCCTCACAGAAGCGGTTCTTTTAAATTACAAAAATTGAAATACAATTAAATTATGTGGGAAATAATTAAGAAAGTACATAAGCGCTCCACCATGCACCCGGCTTTGGAACGTCGCAAGACGTTACGAAACAAACAAGCGAACACTGGCTGATTAGAGCCCATAGTGAATTTGTATAACATAATAATGCACATAGCTAAAATAACAACTTAGACTAACAATATTCTATCTAAAGTATGTTTAAAGCTTGAGTTAAAAATTAAAGTTTAAGATTCTATTTAGCGTTGTAAGTTATTGCGTTGGGATAGGATACAACTTGCTTACAGCGAGTTTGTAAGTACCAGAACGCGTTTTATATATTATGATAGACATGAGGAGTCCAGGTCCAGTATGACAATTGACAACGTGAAAATGCTGAATTATTAGATCAACAACGTGATCGCGTTTAGGGAGAAGGACAGGATGTAATCTTGATACAGAATGAGGTTCGATCTTAAATTTAAATCGTGCGAATTTTAAAACGTATGTAATGATACGTAGTAGTTTCTGCCAAGAAGAAACACGTTGTGCTAATGTACATAACAATGGCGACTCTGTGTGTTTTGATGTCACACTCAACACATTTGCCTTATGCTCAGGTAAGTCAGAACAGTTGGCGGGAGAGAATGACTTAATAGGCCATTCATCAGGGGGGCCGCGGATCCATGCTGGACCGTTCCACCACAAATCATAAGCCAAAAGTTGCGAGGGGAGCATACCGCGTGATAGACAATCACTCGGGTTAATGTCTCCGGCGACGTGATAAAAATGTTTAGCGTTCAAGTTTTCTTGACACTGAGCGACCCGGTTGCTAACAAAAATCGACCACCGCTGTGGTGACGAGTGAACCCATGATAAGGCAATCGTGGAATCAGAAAAGGCGTAAATGTCAGTAATGGGAATGCGTAATGCATAAGAATCACGTACAGTTCTTATTAACTTTGACATAAGCAAGATAGCACATAACTCTAATCGAGCAAGCGTAGTAATCTTTGTCGGAGTGACCTTTGATTTCGCACACAAAATGCGAGTTTGAATGCCAGATGGGTAGGTACAATGTGCATAAATAACACATCCCATGCCATTCAGGCTGGCATCACAAAATGCGACAAGACGTAATTCGCAATCAACTTCGACACCTATATATAGCGGAATTTTTAATGTGTCAAGCAATTTTAATTCTTGAACGAAAGCGGAAAAGCGTGAGCGTATATGCTCTGGAGCAGGGTCATCCCAATCACTCTTACTAAGCCAAAGTTCCTTAATTAACAACTTGGCGTAGAGTATCACAAGTGCCACCAACCCGAGCACGTCAAATAGTCGCGCAACTATAGAGAGTATATTTCTCTTAGTGCACTTCTCTACTACCAAGGTGGATGTGAAATAAAAATTATCTCCACACGGCTCCCACGAGAGACCTAAAACCTTTGCGACATGACTGCCAACATCAAACTCAAGCGATTTGCGGTGAGTATTTATGTCAGCGTTCATTGCGATAGGACATAGCCTAAAATTTAATAATAATAAAAACAGGTCTGCCTGTAAATTGGGACCAATATGTAAAATATCATTGAGCGAAAGACAAGTGTGGGTTTTAGCGCTCGCGTCTAACACAATACGCGGCATCGGTTTGTCATGTCGAACCACTGCGCGATGTGGTATGTAATAACCATCCATAGACAAATTAGAGTCATCAACGAGACCAAGACAACCGTTATCCAAACAATCCCGAATAACCTTATTGTAATTTTCGCGTACGGTTGGTGATTGACGAAGTTTACGCTCGAGCGACAAAAACCGGCGGTGAGCGACGCCGCGCGAGTTCCCTAGTTCAGAGGGATCCTTGCAGAACGGCAGCGCAACCGTATAACGACCTACGTCATCGCGAGTCACAGTAGATGTGAAAATATTCTCGCACTCGGCTTCTTCTGGAGACAATAGGCGCTTCACAGGAACTTCCTCAAGTTCCCATGGTTTTTGCACTAAATCATTTAGTGCTAGCGCAGAAAAGGATGCGGTTGTAGGCACAACAACTTTACGTGGGTAATCACCCATAAGTACATATCCAAACGCGGTTGACAGTACACAAGGGGCACTGGGGCCACACTCGACTCTATTTCCTAAGTAGATATACGGGAAGAGCTGTGCACCTAATATTATATCAATGTTTCCTGGAATGTTCCAGCTTAAGTCAGCAAGCGGTAAATCGCGAAGATTTAACTCGCGATCACACTTAATTAATTGCGAGGGCAATTGATCCGTAAGGCTATTCATAACTAACGCATGTATAGTATACTTATGATCTGCATAAATACGAGATTCAATGTCCAAATACACATAGCCTATTATCGTGTGCGAAGTGGAGCCAACACCTTTGACAACAGAATTACTCATTGGTATTATTGGTAAATTTAATAAACGACAACAGGACAATGTTATTAAGTTATTCTGTGAGCCATTATCAATTAGACATCTGACTACAGATTTATTTCCAGTGCTACCTTTAGGGCGAGCATACACCTGAGCGGTTGCCAAGAGAATATCACCCTTATGGCTAGAGGCATACGAATGCACAGTGCTTGAAGCGAGCGGTGACTCAGGAGTGGGACCGTCAAGGTCGCACTGGGGCGGCGGGGATGCGGCAACAGTCATCGCATGCGAGTGCGAATTATTAATATTATTCTCAAAATGCAATAATTTATGATGTTTTTTCTGACAGAAACAAACTGACGTACTTTTACATTGCGGGAGATTATGTAATGTGCTTAGACAATTCACGCAACCACGCTTAGATTTAATAAACTCATATCTAGCCTTTGCATTTTGCATATTTTTAAACTGAGCGCAGTTATACAGGTGTCGGTGGTCGCGGCCGCCACATAAACAACAGGGCGCGTTACCTGCGGCGGGCGCATTCGACTTATTATTAATCGGCTCACTGACAACAAACGACTTAGAATTACGCTGTACACGCCTATCATTAGACTGTGGCGTCCCAGCAGTGGACGACTTCGCATATGACGAAGACCGCGGGTTTGACCGTTCAATCATCTTAGCATGATCTTGTACAAAGTCGATCAGCTGTTGCGTCGTAGGTATATCGACACCTCGAACAGAAAGTTCGAAGGCTTGGATGGTTAGAGTGTCCATTTTCCTCAAGGCACATTGTAGAAACATGAAGTCCGTTAAATCATTTATACCTAACTCTTTAAGCGCGGCGATAGAGGAGGAATATATACCTATAAATGAATCAAGTGAGTTCACACTAGGTGAACAATTCTTTAAGTCTAATATGGGTGAATTTCAACAGGTCCGTTAAAATCTTCATTTCCGTGGATTTTTTTACCTTGAGTGATATAATAATAAAAAATCGCATTAATTAAAGATTTTGATACTGTATGTATTCTCGCTTAATATCTAGCAGATAACTAAAAAAACTAACGAGATATACAAGATTAAAAATTACATGCCACGGCGATGAAACTTGTGTGTACGGCAATGAAACAAGCGTCCACGGCAATGAAAGAATTATGCCAAGGGAATGAAAGAATCAACCACAGCAATGAAAATCCATATAAAACATAATACTTATACCTACTTACATACAATAATTACAAATTTCATAGGTTAAAAATCTGCAAAAGGAGTAGGTGGGGTACAATTAAACAAATATAATAGAATCAAAGAATTGACCAATCATTTATTTAAATTCTTTCAAACAAAAAAGAAATTTACATTATGCAAAAGTAAATGCAAACAACATACATAGTACACCATACATAGTAAGTACAAGTTTTTAATTTACGTATCAATATTTAATGTGAAGCGAAACAATAACATTTTTATAAAATCTATAGACAAAATAATCACAGCCCACACCGGTTAAGGTTCTTCTCCATAGTCTTGGCAAAACAAATCCATTCAAACAATCCATTATTAAAATCAAACTATTTATAATTGATTGTACAGTAAAAAACTCATCAAATCTTTCATCTTATTGTAGAAAGTTTATGCAAAAGTAAATGCAAACAACATACATAGTACACCATACATAGTAAGTACAAGTTTTTAATTTACGTATCAATATTTAATGTGAAGCGAAACAATAACATTTTTATAAAATCTATAGACAAAATAATCACAGCCCACACCGGTTAAGGTTCTTCTCCATAGTCTTGGCAAAACAAATCCATTCAAACAATCCATTATTAAAATCAAACTATTTATAATTGATTGTACAGTAAAAAACTCATCAAATCTTTCATCTTATTGTAGAAAGTTTTCGAATCCTCTAATGTCAGTATTTGGTGCTACCTATAATAATGTAATACCTAATCATACTATGGCGATGATAACATAAGTCACGGAAATGAAACATCAGGCCACAGCAATGAAACTAAATCGTTTTACAATGCATGGCAATGATTTTTTTTTCATTGCCGTGTTTTTTTTTTCATTGCCATAGTAAATTTTGACCACGGAAACTACGGCAATGAAAGCACGGCAATGAAAAACAAGACAAAAATATAAAATAACAAAAAATCTAATAATTATTCGAAGTATTAATCACTCCACAAAAATAAACAAGAGAAATGGCGTTCTATTGAATGTTTAATCAAGAGGATAACTTATTAAAATAGAAAGTTATACCTATCCACGGCGATGAAAGAAAAAATGTCCAGTAACATAAAAATGGTATACTTACATCTATGGTGCCAAAACGCAGGTACGTGTGTACGTTCTTCTGCGTCGAGCACTTAGGCGGCACCAATATACAACGTTTAGCGCATATAAGGGAGGACGCAAGTCGTTAGATAAGACAATATTCTAAAATATGTTTAGAACACGGCGATGACAGGCAGTTCTGGGACATATGTATTTTTTTTAACCATTCGTTGTATTGTTTAAATATTTGAATAAATGTATTTCCTAACATTACTTTAACTATTCACGTATCAACTAAAAATAGGTATTAATAAAAATAACCAATAGATTTTTATCAATGAGGTATCACGACACAGTAGGTGACGTGTGGACAAACACGGCAATGAAAGATTTCGGTGTATTTTGTTTTTTTTTGGAGTACCTATAATCCTATTTAATAGAATATTTAGTGCCCCACATAGATCACTATTTCGCCTAACTAGCAAAAAATGTTAGAGCATTATAACTATGATTTTTAGTACCGATTTCATCGATGCCACGCAATTCTTGGTCCCGGGAAATTCACCCATATATTATTAAGATAATATGAACCTAATGAGCGTTTATCTTGGTATTTCTTGACCAAGGCGTCCCAAACTATACTGTAGGTCTCACTTGACGGAACAATACCGGCAGTGAACTTTAATGCGTCTTTGGTTAATTTTGAGAATAGGTATTGCACACGTTGCGAATCAGACAATTGTGTGTTTGAATGAATATTGGCCTTAAAGGACTGATAAAATGTATTCCAGTTTTCAGGGCGTCCGTCAAAACTCGGAATAACAAGCATTTCCAATTTCACTACAGACGCGTTTGAATTAATCGACCCGTGTGAGGCGATCTCCTTGACCTTGGGCGTAGATAATTTATTTCTAATGCGTTTTATTCTCGAATACAATTCATCGAATGAGTCAAGGCAAGAATAGTCGGGCTCCACAGGGGGTTCTAATGATAAATTTAAGCTATTTATTTGATCCACAATCGACTCGAATTTATCGCGAACGTCATCGATGGTCTCGGTCTCAGCCAGAAAATCTTCATTGGCTCGCGTCGTTATATCAAAACACACAACTGATTTCGACGATTTATACCAACGATTAATGCGTGCAAACAATAATTCCTTCTTTTGATTCAACAGAATAAGCTTCGATTCGAGATCTGACGACATGTTTGCAAATTAACGATAGGTAAGACCTACCTATTGAAATATAACAAGAAGATTATCTGTAAGGTACCTACTATAATATAATAGTAATTCAACACAAACAGTTTAGATATACCTACTTTTTTATTGAAAATTGTACTACGGCTTATTATATAATAGCGCAAGTAGCACAGCGGAGCGGGAATGTAACTAACTACGTAACTAGATAGGTAGGTACCTACAAAGTTACGCGTATGCGAATAGAATGATGATTATTTACCAATTAATACGTAAATCACCAACTATTATAAATATCTACCAATTATTACGTAGATTTAGCGTTTTAAATGCAGAATTTACCAAATAATTTACGTAAATCTGTTAGCGAATGAAAGTAATGAAACTAAGATGGCGGAAAGAATTCACCAAAATTACGTGAATCTTTTAATTAAATGAATAGGAAAGAAATATTATTCACCAATAATTACGTGAATATGTTATTTACTGGCCTATTCGACTCGTAAGGACCATAAATTATGGTAGAACGTGTAAAATAGTCCTACCAAACTGGTGTGTTTGCACACAGAGCGTATAAGAACCTATGACCTGGCGTTTGGTTGTAATAGAAAGGAAATACACATGTGACCGCTTCTATGAATGAAAACGTAAGAGAACCGGCACTGACCTGTGTTCCACCTCGTGAGGATTCAGCTGCAGACAGGCGTGGTTCCTGGCACGTGCTGGTGGGTAGGTAATTTTCATCCAGCCGGTTATTTTCTTGAATTTGTCGTTTTCTTCCGATACACTTCACTTATACTGACTTGAGAATGTGGCCAAAGGAACTTATAGAATTACACAGAAACGGAAACGAGGAGTTGAATTACTCAAACTTCCGTTTGATGCGTTAGCGGAGTCAAAAAAGACACCTTTCGGTGCCGGCGGCGTGTTAGTGACTGATTAAAAAATGAACGGGATCCGTTCACAGCGCCATTCATTGGCTTTCTTCAACACTAAGTGGTCAACAAATGAGCGCCAATATTCAAACATTATTCCCTCACAGAAGCGGTTCTTTTAAATTACAAAAATTGAAATACAATTAAATTATGTGGGAAATAATTAAGAAAGTACATAAGCGCTCCACCACTTATTTTTCTTTAAAATATGATAAATTTACTTTTATCTTCTAAATCTTAAGAATATGTAAGTAGTGGCACAGAATAGATAATAGTACTAGCGTACAGAATGGAAGCTCCCACCCCCGCGCAGATTTCATTTCCTCACCCCGCACGTTCGAATCAGAGGTACGATTAAAGGCACATAAAACAAGGGATGTGCCTTTCAAAGGTGCCTAGAACGATACGTCGTGGAGTAGAGTGAGAAGATCGGCTTACTTCGATTTTGTAAAGCTTCCTCTCTATCACACAACCCAGTTTGATTTAACCCTGAAATGCATGATTCTTATTTGAATAAGTAACCGCAGCCCGTGTACCGGCTTCGTCCGGGACTATATTCGTTAAAAAAACCTACAAAACTGATTGCAGTGTGAGTCGTGAATTGAGAGATGATCAAGTCGGAGTGCATTTCCAATTATCCTTCGTTTACACCAAAAAAATACAATAAGCAAGTCAAAAGACAATTATTTATCGTAACATACGCTGCATTTCGGACATTCAATGTAAAATACTGACTGGATGCAGAAGGCGGAGGTTCGGGAGAAATAGCGCACATTGGGAGACTATCTGTTGGTGAGTGAGAAAATATTAAAAAATAGAAAGTATTACCTAGGTATTTCTGTGTGTTTCTGGGTCTGTGCGTGTGTATTTCTGGGATAATACATCTCATGTGCTATACCAGATGTAGATTTTAATGAATTCTAAAATAGATAAATTATAACACAATATCACAATTCAATCATACTGATAATAATGATGCCTCCGACCGATCTCGGCCATGGCGACCACTTCGACTCCTAGTCGGCTCGGCGCTGATGCGCTCGAAGATGGCTAACATAGCCAATCTTCGCGGTGAATACTCGTGTGCACTGAGGGCACGTGAGAACACCACTACCATTATGTATGGTTCTGAATGGCAGCGGGTGGGCGAACTTTTAGCTCATCGCGTTTAGCGTCGAGGTCTGCCTTTCGCTGTTCCTCGAAATCGCTTACTCGTCTATGCACCACCCTGCGCCATTCTGGACGCGTTTTCCTCCTTCTATTATCCTGTTTTAAAGAACCTTGTCTTGTTTAAGGAATCAGGTCTTGACTTTTCGAACCAGACCATACAAAAATCCTTTGACCGATTTTAACAGCAATAAGTAGGTACGCCATTTTACAATTGCTGGTATAAAGACTATAATTAATATTTATTTAAAAAATACAACAATACATTAAAACTTATTTCTTGCCTTTTCCTTTACCCTTTTTCTTTGCGTTTGGCTCTGGTTCCGGTTCCGGTTCTGGAGGAGGTGTTGGTGGTAACTCTCTTTCTGGGAATACCCGGGTACAAAATTCCACCATGGCATCAAGGTTTATAGTCTTTTCACCTTTACCAGCCTTTGGACCAGGCCAAGTAGCGCCTATCTCTTCCACAAGGTCACTGTCTATAGGAATTCCTTTAGTCCGAGTCATAAAGGCATAGAATTCTTTCGTCATCATATTGCTAATTTTATCCTTCTTAAACTGTAATAGTACTAAAGCAATATCAACCTTGTTATTTTTAGGTTTTTTGCATAAAAACTCCAAGCGCTTGAAAAGCAATTCCCTATAGTCTGGTCCCATAGGTTTAAAAGTACCCTTGATGTATCCATAAGTAACATCAATGGTAGGTTTAATGTACTTAACTTCAGCAAGCATCCTTAAAAAAACAGAATCAACATTAACATTCTCCATGTGAACGGAATTTACTTTTACTTTAGTCTGCAACAGTTTGTTGAGGATGCGGCACCCGTCCGCAGGCGTCATAGGGTTGTATGATAGATCTAATAATTTCAAATTCTTTGCTCTCGCTAAAGCAGCACATATGTCTTTTATAGCTGTGCCTTCAAGTCGATTGTGGCTTAAGTCTAAAAATTGCAAGGCTCTAACAGTAAGCAATTTCCTTATGCCAAAACCTGTTCGAGGGGGAAGACTGTTCCAAGATAAGTCAACATGTATCACGTTTTTTGACGTTTCGGCTATTGCTAGAAGGAAGGCAGAGGTTCCTGCTGAGAAGAGATTGTTCCATGAGAGATTCCAGTGAGTAATTTTGTTGTACGTTTGGAAAGGTTCCGTCAGTAAAGCTACGCCTTTTCCGCTTATATTATTGTGACTCAAATCAAGTTTCCGTACGTCCAGGCCTTTCCACACTGCACTAGCTAAGTAAACCATACCATCATCGCCTACTTCGTTCTTGCTCAAGTTAAGATCTTTGAGTGTCCTGTTAGTGAGCATGGTAACCAGTAAGTGTTGAACACCTCTAGGTCCGAGTCGGCAGCCTGAAAGATTCAACTCTACTAGCGAAGTGTTAGACGCAAGCATATCACCTAAATGATAAGCTGCATCGGTATTTAAGAAGTTGTCAATGAAACATAATCGTCGGACAATTTTATTGTATTTCAAAGCCATGGCCATGGCTCTGACACCGTTTGGATTAACACAATAGTACCGTAAGTCGATTTCTTTGTTCAATAATCCTCTATGGAAACTTCTTACAGCACATTGCCTCATTTGTTTACAAAGAGCTAGGTAAAGTTCCTGTCCATCATCAGGATAAATGATAGGATCTTCAGATTTTAGCAAGGCTTCCAATATTCCAGGGTCAGTTATAGCTGGGTACCGATAATACACATGTCTTATTACAGAGCTAGCTGAGAGCGCGATGTATTTGGTGCAGATTTCTGAATCGCCGGGGTCATAAAGGCCTTGTTCCTGCAAAACTCGTTTCGGATTTCTTTCTTCGCACACCATTTCAAGCGAAGACCATTGATCCATTGGTGGGTCTTCAGAGCTCTGCAGACTGTCAGCCTCAAAGACTGTTCCTAAAGTTTTGTTATCCACAGGTAAACCACATTCTGAATCCATTCTTAAGCTTAGGCTAAACAATTACTCTATATAAATAATACTTCTGTAAAATCTTATTAAATAAATTGCAATTTACTGAAATAGAAAAAACTGTTTATAGTGTCACAATGACACAATGACATGGATCATACTTTTCGCTTTTTTTTAAGTCACTAGATATATTGAAATAAAACCACTTTTTACGGATTCTATTGCGATACCTACATTTGTTATTATTTCGGTATGTGGTTTGGATCCCTTCGGAGAGTGTGGCCTATCCAACTCCATTTACGGCGTTTGATCTGCTGGTCGATCCGGACTTCGTGACAACGTTCCCAAAGCTGCTCGTTGGAAATTTTCTCTTAATTTTAGTTCTTAGTTAATTGGGCCGCCCCATTTCTTCCCCTGGTCCGGGATAGGCGAACTAGGGATAGGGCTATTCAGATTCTCTCTTAATCATACAGTCCATGATAAATTGCCCACTTAACGGGACGGAGAATGTGCTTTTATTTTTCCTTTCCAAACACAAGCATCATTTTAGCTTATATGGAAATTCCTACTGAAATAATTTGTACCAATATTGTGATATAAAATAAACATTTATATTTATTTTATTTTATTTACGACTAGTTAAGTATTAGGTAGTACAGTCAGTATCAAGTGTTTCCCTTCTCCTACAGTCCCGGGTCCTTTAAGCGGGGCGTGAAAAGGCATCTGATGAGGCCGTCAAGCTGAGTGCCACCACTGTTAACATGGTACATGTTTACGATGGTGACCCTCTTTCCGAGACTTTGCCTTTAGCTTAACATCAGGCGAGGTGAAGTCAAATTGACGTGTCCTGTATAAAAAACATCCTTCATGAACAAAGTATTCAAAATCATCTGAATGATTCTCTCCCTTCCTGTTGACTTATTGTTCTGATATTTAGTTTGGTCGATAAGAAAATTGATCAATAATTTGAATGAATTTTTTATAGCATATATTATGCTAACTTTTAAGTTCGAAAAACATCGGAAAAATGAAATGCTCAAGTGAGACTCGAACTCACGACCTTTGTCTTACAGGGGGAATGCTCTTCCAACTGAGCTATTGAGCCACACCTGATTCATTTCGAATTTTCCTTCTCTTTATATCCGTCTTCAAGGGCGACGGTGGAGCGATCTACCAACTTTCTTACGAACTGTTGGAATTTTTCCGATGTTTTTCGAATTGATCAGTAATTTGATTTTTTCAATTGAATCAATAAATCAGTTATATAGTTTTAGGCTCATTTTGAGATTTTCTAGTCAACTGTAAAGTACTCTAAGCCGTTCTATTTGTTTTTTCCCATGTTGTATATTATGAAAATTCTACGAGTATTCTCTTTGAACGTTGTGAAAAAAAACTATCATAAATATCATCACGCATTTCAAATATTCAGAGCACCTCCACAAACACACGTATCCAGTAAGGACGTAATTCGGAAAGATGTTTGTTTTGTCTGTAATTGGCGCACAAAGCTTTGACAATCGACGTGTTTCATGAGGAATGTTTTGCTAATGATACGACCACGACATATTGCCGCAATTCTGTTATATCGTTTTATTGGTACAGTCAGCTTCAGAAGAATTTTCACCACCAAAATACTCAAAATTACCTGATTAAAATAAAATCAAATTGTTGTAAGCTTCTAGAGTGGTCAAACCATATTAGCAGTTCAGTTTTTCGTTATTATGTAAGTTAGTAGAGTGTTCATATTCATATTATGTAAAAACACGCCGATCAATTGTGTCTAATGAATGAAGTACACTGTCAAAATAATGTTAACACTGTCATTTAAACACACTCGGGCAGGACATTATCTATTCTGTGCTCAGGAACGTAGTGTATTCTATACTCTGTCCATTCGTTTATTTTCTTATTGACAGTTTGAGACAGTTCGAAATTAGTGACGCCCTCGCACGTTACCGATTCCATTCAAAATAATTATCGATTTTATTTAAGAACAACTTTCAATCGATTTAATACATCGACATAATTTAATATAAATATTAACTAGCATTTATCAGGTTTTTAAAAATTATATAAGAAATAAATAAATAATAAATCAATAAAATTATACTATTTATACATATAAATAATATAAGCTATAAGCGCATTATAAACAGGTTATCACTAGCAATATCATAACACATTGCGTCACTGACCCAGCGACGCCATATTATTGTTACTTGCCATGCGAAAAATGTTAAATAAGTAGGTATATATGTGATTTTCCAAGTATATTTGTTCATAACTCTTGATTTAAACTTGACATAGACGTTATTAACTATGCGTTTTAAAATTAAATTTCACTAACACGTGCATACTTACAATCTAAGGCAGCTGTCGAAAAGAAAATAAATCAATTTACAAATAATCGATTTGAAGACAATTGATCGATTTATCTTATTTCAAGACGCTGTTTTATAGTCTGTGTCTGTTTGTTATGCACAGGGCACTTCACTAAGTGGGCGTTAACCGTCAATAAAGTACGACATTACACTAGTACATTATTCCGAAAATAAAAACAGTAATTCATATGCGTAAGCTGTCAAAAAGAAAATAAACGAATGGACAGAGTGTAAGTCTATGCACTCAGGTTTCTTTTTGCGCGACAGTTCTAAGCCGCAAACTATCAACCTGCAATTGAAAAAAGAGTTCCAATACGTAATAAATAAATACGTGCTAACTTTTTTCTTTTTTTTTAAATATTTCACTACATTCCACACAACGCTATCTTGACTCATGGTACTTACGTATAAATTAACTAGCTTGTGTTATGGAATCAAGAATGCGGATAAACATACTTAGATACTTTTTTTTTGTAAATACGTACATATACATAGAAACACCCAGACCATTGCAAATAGCCATATTCATGCATACAGATATTTGCACTGAGCGGGAATCGAACCCGCGCCTCCTGCGTAGCAGTAGCTTTCACTACCGCTACGCCACTAATGTCACAAAGAGTGTCTTCATAAAGTATAATGAAAAATGTAAATGTAATATGAGGTTTAAAAAGTATTATTGATTACTCTGTGACATCAATTTCACGTATTTATTTTTACGTAGATATTCGTAGTCACCAGTGGAAGTTAATAGTTTACGGCTCAAGTCAGATAAAAATAAAAGAGATGGCTCTTTAAGTAAGAAAAAGATACAAAATGTGTTTAAATGACAATATCAACATTATTCTGACCCTATACTTGATTAAATACCATTGATCGGCGTGTTTGCACATATGAATAAGAACATTCCAATTAACTAACATAATATCGGCAAACTGATTGCTAAGATAATTTGACTACTCTGGATACTTCCAACTTAAGCACTGTAATAGCTTATTTAAAATTGGAATTTTGGTATTCACATTATTTTGAGTCCTTACTTTGGTGTGGTTTTTTCTATCGTTCGATAAATTCCCACGGATACCACCCCCATGGAGCCGGTGGAGGCGGTTATGTCGGACTCAAACCGTCTAAAATGCCCGCCGCCGCGCCGTCTTGGGTCCTTGGTTGCCGGAGGTGAGATTGCCAAAAGCATATCTCTCGCACCCCGGCAGACTACTTCGGTGTGGTGGTAATTTTTTTTTCTGATACTGACTGTACATAGATGATACTTATATTTGCTATAATAATGGTGGTTGCATTTGCAATTGGATATTTTCTGCACTTCGCAAGGTCTTGAACTTTCATAGCAATGGGATTGTTTTTTTTATACCACTTAGGTGGCAGACAAGCACTTGGTCCACCTGATGGAAAGTGGTTACCGTGGCGTATAGACGTGTTCAACAGAGAGTCACAATCGTGCTGTCGACTGCCGACGCTACCTATAAGAACAGAGATTTTCAGAGCCGTCAGCATTGATATACAAAAAAATCCATTTTTTTGTATATCAACATATACATCCGCTCTTAGCCGCATTCTCAGTCTTTTTCAAAAATTGGGGACTGAACATTAATTATGTATATACTTAAAACACATATACACTGACGGACTCATAAACTGCATCAAAGTAATAGACGACTTTGAAATAAATATTTTAACCAAGTATGCATACTTTCTATACAGATTTAAATTGAAACCTCTAGATTGGTTCGTGAACTTTAAAACAGCGTAGGGTCATATCTTTAAGTTTAAGTTTATGTACTGGAAAGGACCTTAAGACTTTTTTTGAAGAAAAAACAGAAATTTAAGAAAAATTGGTTTAATTAAAAAATTGGTTTTAACAATACACACAAACTTTATGCAAGGGTTTATTTGTGTTTTAATAAGGTGTATTACCCCCACGTGCCCTTATTACGGATTCTAATCGGTTCTGCATAGATTTTATAAGGGTTTTTAAAAGATCTTGCGGAATATTGTCCCATTCTTCTGAAAGTGCTGTTCTTAGTGCTGCCACTGTCGTGGGCGAAGGGTTTCTCGCATATACAGCTCTTTTTAAATTGTCCCAAACGTGCTCGATGGGATTAAGATCCGGGCTGCGTGCTGGCCAATTCATTGTACGTATCCCAACCTCTTCGCAATAATGTTGAACTTGTGCAGCTGCATGCGGCCGGGCATTATCCTGCATTAAAGTAAAATTTTCGCCTATGAATCCCATGTAAGGCACCACGTGATCTTCTAATATCTCTGTTATGTAGCGATGTGCTGTCAAACCCCCTCTATTACCGTTTTGACGGACCATGTCTATGAACACAAGTTCTGTTCGCCCGTTCATCGATATGCCACCCCAGACCATACATGAACCGCCTCCAAAAGGAACACGCTCCTCAATGCAACTTTGAGCATATCGCTCCCCACGTCGACGATAGACTCTTCTGCGACCATCTGCACCATATAAACATGTCCTACACTCGTCCATGAACAATACAGAGGCCCACTGCTTTTCTGTCCAATTCAGGTGATGACGCGCAAATCTTAAGCGAGCTTGTCTGTGAGCTGTAGACAACTTTGGACCATTTGCTGGTCTAAAAGGGGTGATATCCGCTTCCTTTAACCTTCTTCTTATTGTTCGTGCACACACGTTTACTCCACGCACTTCATTAAGCTCGGTTTTGATGTTAACTGACGTGAGGAAACGATTTCGCAGGGAAGTTATAACAATAAATCGGTCATCACGACCTGTGGTTGCTCGAGTTCTGCCTGTACCACGTCTCCTCCTGTAAGAACCTGTCTCTACAAACCTTCTGTATATTCTAGAAACCGTAGACTGGTTTAAATTTAAATTTCTACCAATCGTTCGTTGATCCAAGCCCTCCCGCACCAATGCTACAATTTGTGCCGCTTGTTCGGACGAAGTATCCATATTATGGTTCAAAAACTCTCGATGTGTTAAAAAACTAACCCAACAATTATGCTGGTAACAATAATTCAATTGACAAAACAAAAAAAATCAATGAGAATCAATTTAAAACTTTGCTATAAATAACACGCAAATCTGATACTACAAGTAAATTTTCTTTTCCCGGCTATATTCATTTGTTTTACTGCAGTTCTATTTTTAAATTTAATTTTTTTTTTAAGATTAAGAGCCAGTCTTTCCATATTTATATAATTTAATCTAAAAAGTTTGCATACTTATTATAAAAAATCCTTTTAGAGTAAACCTGAACTTTGATGCAGTTTATGAGTCCGTCAGTGTAAATTACAACAACACATATTAGGGTGAATTTCAACATCTATGAATTTTTAGCTAATTTTGGTGATTTTTTTTATTTCTAGGTATTTAGGTAATCTCTTTCAATATTTAGCTAGAAATACATATTTTATGCCTATTATGTTTGAATAGTCTAATTAGCCCTGGGAATTACTTGTTTATTTTATACACCTGAATTTTCAATACACCGAAATTGGTGTCTAACACCAAAATTGCATATCAACTTATTTTTATTTTTTATTTATTATTACTTATACTATTTCTTTGTTTTTTTTTCTAGAATTTGGTACTTAATAGTTACATATAACCCTTAATTTTTACCCTTTTATCAACAACTTCATTTTTATATGGCAAAACCACTTTAGTTGTTAGTAGTATCAGTATAAAAGCAAAACATTTGATTGTTCTATCTATCCTTGCTTCTAGCAAGGATTATATTTTACTCTAATGGTGCCAATATTATCGACGAACTTATTCAAGATTGCTGGGAAAAGATTTAGGCAGTTATTCTCAAAGTGGGAGACGTGGTACTCGGTATGCCTAAGGGTGGACGGAAGATATGCCATGGACACTTGGTAGTGGCAAGACAAGTTGGTAGTGTGATGTCTATTTCTGAACTTACAAGAGTCCTTCAACTAAGTTTCTCACGCGGTGAGCTGATGGGCATTGCGGTTCAAAAGGGTTCCAGAGGTTTACACCATCCGAGACATGTACCACGATTCTGATTCCGTTGTTCGAACCGCTGTTGGCAATATGAGAATCTTCCTTATCACTGTCGGGGTACATCTAGGATCTGTCCTTAGTCTATTCCCAATCAGCGTGGTATTTTGGTCGGATAGCATCAGACAATCACTCCATAACTGCCCATGTATGCTGTTAATATCGGTGGTGGACGCCGATAGATTGGTGCAACATGTGAGGATGTGGATGTAGGAGCTTGAGGACGGTAGAGGTCAGAAGCCTTCTGTGGAGAAGATTGAGTACCTTTTACACGATAGCAAAGTGCTAGCTGCTGGAGCAATATAATATGGTACTCGGTATGCCTAAGGGTGGACGGAAGATATGCCATGGACACTTGGTAGTGGCAAGACTAGTTGGTAGTGTGATGTCTATTTCTGAACTTACAGGAGTCCTTCAACTAAGTTTCTCACGCGGTGAGCTGATGGGCATTGCGGTTCAAAAGGGTTCCAGAGGTTTACACCATCCGGGACATGTACCACGATTCTGATTCCGTTGTTCGAACCGCTGTTGGCAATATGAGAATCTTCCTTATCACTGTCTCTGTGATCTGTGATCTGTCCTTAGTCCATTCCCAATCAGCGTGGTATTTTGGTCAGATTGCATCAGACAATCACTCCATAACTGCCCATGTATGCTGTTAATATCGGTGGTGGACGCCGATAGATTGGTGCAACATGTGAGGATGTGGATGTAGGATAAATAAAAGCTCTGTATTTAAAATTTTAATAGTAAATTTGTAATTATAGCAAAATATATGCCTACAAGTCATTAATAATAGCCAATACCTGCCAGTGTAGTGTTATCTCTACTTTTCACTCCATATTTAACAATATATAACACTGTCTATATCAATCATGTCTGAATCACTTCAAGAATCGATGAGCAGTATGAAGGATATGTTTCTCAAGCGCATGGCGATTTTTGAGGCGGAGCTTCCAAAGTCACAGGACACTCCTTCACTGAGCAACTTATCAGCTGAATATGCGTCATTCAAGACTTTCATCACAGCCGCTATGTGTAACCTACAACAACAAATAGAGCTACTTGTGAGAACTGTGGACACCATGGAGATGAGGACAAGGCGGAAAATGTTGTTGCTGCATGGTGTACCAGAGGAGGCAAAGGAGGAAACAGCTGTAGAGGTTGTCAAGGTTGCCAAAAAATACCTTGGGTCAACTATTGCAGTTAGTGACATTCGACGCTGCCATAGAATGGGGCGTCCATCAGCGGAGCACAAACCCAGGCCCATTGCTGTCAAGTTTGTAAGCACAGTGATCCGTGACAAACTGTGGTTTGACAAAACAAAATTAAAGGGCACGGGTGTAACGATCTCTGAATTTTTGACCAGAGAGCGCCATCAAACCTTCATGTCGGCCCGTCAAAAATTCGGTGTATCCCAATGTTGGACTAAGGAGGGCTTCATCCACATCATCGCACCCGATGGAATACGGCATCGTATAGTTAGTCTCAGCGAGCTCCATAGGATCGGGCCTCAAGAAACAGAAAAGGCGACTCCAGAATTGAAGACGACTGCAAAGGCCAAGAGGGTTACTTCTAAGAAGAAATAGGTTTTGTTTTTTATTTTTTCACAGTTCGGGTAATATGGCAGTTTATGTACTTATATTCTCTATGTAACTTTACCTTCACTAACTTTCATATTTACTATTACCTTCTAAACTTAGTTTTTATTCTTCGCTTTAAATTACCGTCTTTATTCTTATAAACGTTTATTTTCAATTTTCTATTATTCTAAAACATGACTATCATTTGTCTTTTTGTCACTTAAATACAAACAACTGTCATCTGTCAAAGCTGTCACACGCTCTGAAAATGTGTGTTTGAGTACCAGTCTTTTAAAACAGTGATGTCATGTAATTTTTCTCTCATGTATTGCTTCCAACTTCGAAACTTGTTTGTGATTTAGTGTATTTTTTTTTTCTCTCTTTTTAACTGTTCCGTGACTGTTATATAATTATATATACTGTAATTATGGAATTTTGTGGCACAACTGGCAGGTGGTGGATATGTGTTGGTATTGTCTGTTATTTGACTGGCAACAATTATTAAAATTTATAGTATTATATTTATTATTATATTATTTTATTTTTATAGTATAGTATTATATATTATTATAGAAGGTATATTTATCTCATGAGCAATACTAATAATGTCGAAAGTGATTCAGAGAGCTTCCTTTCGGCATGTTCTTTTTCTGGTTCTGATGATAGCTATAATAGTGCTGATGGTAGCTTTTCCGGTGTTCCATCACAATCACTAGCTGATCATCTAAAATACCAGTTTTCTGATGTACCTGGGAATTTCAATGTAGTACACCTTAACGCCCAAAGCATTCCGGCCCACTTCCCAGCGATGCTGACGACCTTCGACTGTAAGGATATCCATGCTGTTTTAGTTTCCGAGTCATGGTTGAGGCCATGGCTCCCTTCTACCCTTTACTCTCTTCCTGGGTTTCAGCTTATCCGAAATGACCGTTCGGACCGTGTTGGTGGCGGCGTAGCTATATACTTAAGGACACATATCCCTTACACCAATATTAGCATGTCTGTGCAGCCGCCACCAGCCAATGCCGGTGAACATCTATTTCTTGAAGTTGAACTCAATCATACCAAGCTCCTACTCGGCGTGTACTATTGTCCTTCCTCAAAAATAAACTTCTTTTCCTCATTTGAATCCTTGTTAGTTAGTCTCATACCCTCTTACAGTCACATAATCCTCATGGGTGATTTTAACGCTTGCTTACTTAAAAACGACAGTCGCACTTCATCCTTCCGCGCTATTTCTAACTCTTGTAACTTGACTATTATTCCTTCTAATGCAACTCACCATGTTCCAAACTGTACTCCTACGCTAATTGATATTACCCTGGTTTCCTCCGGAGAATGTGTCGCTAAACACGGGACATATCCAGCTACCTCTTTCTCCTATCACGACTTACTCTATCTGTCCTATAAAGTACGCGTTCCTAGGGCTAAGCGTAAAATCCTTATGCAGCGAAATTTTGGTAGCATGAATGTTGAGAGCCTTCGTGAGGACGCTGGCAATATTGACTGGACTCCACTTGTTACATCCGAGTCAGTTGATGAACAAGTGAAAATATTTGCGACAAATGTCATCTCACTATACGACAAACATGCGCCCATACGGGCAGTTAAAATAAAACATCCACCATCGCCATGGCTTACCGCAGATATCAAACGACTCATAGCCAAAAAAGCGGCAGCTAAATTTAAATACAGGATTCAACCAAATGAGGCTAATCACAGAAAATACGTAACAATACGAAATCATTGCAATAGGATGTGTAGGAACGCACAACGCCAGCATATTCATAGTACCATCCAAAATGGAGACCCAACAAAGGTTTGGAAATTTCTGAAAACATTGGGCGTTGGAAAATCACGTGAAGACACCATCCCAAGAAATTTGAATATTGATCTTCTAAATCAACATTTCGCTGCCTCGTCCAACCTCAATGGGACCACGAAAGCGCAGACATTGGCATTTCTTTCATCTCTTCCAACGCCCAGTTATTCACCTTGCGTCTTTAATCTTTTCACTGCTTGTGATGTTAGGAAGAGCATAATGGCAATCACATCAAATGCAATTGGAGACGACAATATCAGCCGTAAGATGATTCTTCCCATTCTTGATGAAGTCCTTCCTATCATATGCTACATCCTTAATTATTCCATATCCAGCTGCTCTTTCCCAACCACATGGAAAGATAGTCTAATTGTTCCTTTACCTAAAAAACTTAAACCACAATCCTTTACCGACTATCGACCCATATCCATACTCCCATTCCTCTCAAAGGTCCTTGAACGTCTCGTACACAATCAAATTAGTTCATTCATCACTAGAAACAACATCCTCAATCCCTTCCAATCAGGTTTTCGCCCTGGACACAGCACTGTAACAGCCTTGGTCAAAATTACGGATGACATCAGGTCTGGGATGGAGGATGGGAGGCTGACAGTCATCGCCCTGCTTGATTTCAGCAATGCCTTCAACACGGTTGATTTTGATATTTTGCTCTGCCTATTGCACTCCCTTAACATATCTCCGACGGTGATTGATTGGCTTCGCAGTTACCTGTGTGGTCGCCGACAACGTATACGCAATGAAAACAATTTGTCTAGTTGGTGTAATACCTCTGTCGGTGTGCCCCAGGGTGGCGTTCTTTCTCCTTTACTCTTCGCAATTTTTATAAATTCTATCTCAAATCATCTTCGCTGTTCCTACCATCTATATGCAGACGATCTGCAAATATATTCACAGGCGCCACACGCACGGCTGGCGGAGGCTGTAGAGATGATCAACGAAGATTTATCTCGTATAGCTGCTTGGAGTAAAACCTACGGCCTTAAAGTCAATCCCGTAAAGACCCAGGTAGCTATTGTAGGTAGCTCCTTGACTATAGCTAAAGTTGATGCTACGCAGCTCCCGCCGATTCTTTTTGATGGTACGGTAGTTCCCATTAGTGAGAGTGTAAAAAACCTCGGAATATATATGGATTCCAATCTGTCTTGGGACCCGCAACTCCAGGAAGTGAGCCGTAGGATGTTCGCGTCGATGGGATCACTACGAAAGTTGCAATATTTCCTTCCTATTGCAACCAAAATTTCGCTTGCAAACACATTGCTACTACCCATCCTTGATTATGCGGACGTCAGTTATCTTGATCTAACCGAGAGCCAGCTAGATAAACTTGAGCGCCTCCAAAACGTCTGTATAAGATTCATATTTGGTTTACGCAAGTATGATCATGTTTCGCAGTTTCGAACCGAGCTTAAGTGGCTACCCATACGACTTCGCCGGAATGCTCATATCCTTTCTTTGCTATACAATATATTATTTAAACCTTCAACCCCGTCCTATCTCAAGGAACGTTTTGAGTTCCTACACGATACTCATACGAGATATTTAAGGTCATCAGAGAACTTAAGACTAAGGATGCCGTCACATAAAACAACTTTTTACGACAACTCCTTCACAGTTACGGCTATCCGTCTATGGAATGGGCTACCTGTAAATGTTAGAAAGGCTCAGAATTTGAACATCTTCAAATCAATGGTAAAGGAGCACTACTTATCATTGTGATTATGCTCTCTTACAATGAAGTTTACTTTCTATATCTACATAAATCTCATTTGTCAATTAGAGATATATATTACCTATATGTGTGTATGTTTTATGTACCTATCATTATATGGATATGTATTATATATATTATATGTAAGTAAATATTTATTATGTGTACATGCTTATTAAATTTATGTATGTATTGCTTCATTTATATGCCTGTATACTACATATACAGGCAACATAAGTGTTTAATTATATATTTATTTGTATACGTATAGTATGTATATAAATATTGTAAATTATGTGTAATACCTGTGTTTTTTGAGTTGATAAACCTATAAATTATGAAAGTACGCCAAAACAACTACCATACAATTCCTACAACCATACCTAATGACCATCCAAAGGTTGCCTGGTAGAAATCGCTCAAAGCGATAAGGCCGCCCTTGTACTGTTTCCGTAGACATTTATTTCTATATTCTGTATTTTTAAGGTGTACAATAAAGTATATAATAATAATAATAATAGGAGCTTGAGGACGGTAGAGGTCAGAAGCCTTCTGTGGAGAAGATTGAGTACCTTTTACACGATAGCAAAGTGCTAGCTGCTGGAGCAACATAATATGGTACTCGGTATGCCTAAGGGTGGACGGAAGATATGCCATGGACACTTGGTAGTGGCAAGACAAGTTGGTAGTGTGATGTCTATTTCTGAACTTACAAGAGTCCTTCAACTAAGTTTCTTACGCGGTGAGCTGATGGGCATTGCGGTTCAAAAGGGTTCCAGAGGTTTACACCATCCGAGACATGTACCACGATTCTGATTCCGTTGTTCGAACCGCTGTTGGCAATATGAGAATCTTCCTTATCACTGTCGGGGTACATCTAGGATCTGTCCTTAGTCTATTCCCAATCAGCGTGGTATTTTGGTCGGATAGCATCAGACAATCACTCCATAACTGCCCATGTATGCTGTTAATATCGGTGGTGGACGCCGATAGATTGGTGCAACATGTGAGGATGTGGATGTAGGAGCTTGAGGACGGTAGAGGTCAGAAGCCTTCTGTGGCGAAGATTGAGTACCTTTTACACGATAGCAAAGTGCTAGCTGCTGGAGCAACATAAGCAGGAGTTGCGTGTCACCTACATCTTCGACTTCATCGCTTTGTTGCGTGGAGTCACGTGCAAAAGATTGCATGAGGCACTCTTGCATCCACGGTAGCTTTCATGTAAGTGAGAAAGCAGAGGAAGAAAAGCCAAATGATGTTGACAGTGGAGAGGAGGGAAGAAGGGTGGGCAGGTTTTAACGGTGTAGGCTTAGTAGTAAAGAGTGAGGCCGCCTTTCACGCCAGTAGAAGCAGGTGACGGAAAGAGCGCACGATGCTCCACCACACCGGCCTGTCCCTACTGCGGCATCAGCTGACTTCACCCAACTACTCGCCCGTCTTTTGTATGGGTAGTTCATATGCTAATGGTTAATCTGAGAGAAAATTAGGAAAGCTTCCGAACAACCCTCAACAGCCAACAACCTCTTTCCCACCTAGGGAGAGAGGCGGTGCTTTCTCCATTGCCCAGGGTATACTACGTAGAGGTCACCTGACCTAGTAGCCCGTCGGACTACGTAGGAGCTTAATCAAATAACTATGAAAACAAATTTTGGTGTAAATATACAATTTTGATGATTAGTAAAACCCCACCAAATTCACCAAAATTGCTCCACCAAAATTAGTTTCACGTCTAAAAAAAATATTTATAAAAATACTATTTAGAATATAGTGGTTACATTACCAAAATTTAATACACATACTGAACCTGTACACTATACTTAAATATTAAAACATACAATGAGAATAAACCGTTTTAAATAATCAACACAAAAATTACAATATTTTTGTCCGATGCTTATAAAACGACCTACTTACGTGTTTGGCAGAAAAACGAAACGGGACTGGGGACAACTGGCACTGGTGCTCATTAACACCCAACTGAACGTTTCCAATGATGATAGTGTCGTCCTTATAGGTACTTTCAATACGACTCCTTCGATGATTTTATAAATCCCACCAAAATTTTACATTTGCCGCGGACGCATCTTATAAATTATTTTTAAGATAAAGTATAGTACTAAATACTACGAATGACAGTATCTAAGATAGCTAAAATAATGCCGAATCGAATTATTATTAAGTATACTCAGTAAACTAATGAAGTTTTTATTAAACTGTGATCATTCCCAAGAAAACAGGTTGTGGACGCGCCACCAAGCTTAGAATTTAGGTGAAAAGACATTTTTTACACACTCACAAAAATAGTTTCAATAATATAATTTATACGTGCATATAGAGAAAAACGATATCTTTCTTACAAAAAATAATCATTACTATATGTTAACTTTAAGGTATGATTTTCAGTCACGCCGCGAAAATTTTACGTTTGAGAAATTCACCCATTAATCATAAGTTAATTATTAATAGAAAATAATATTCATCCTGAATTATTAATTGAAGAAAAGCTAATAATTTTCGTAATGAAGTTTGATTTAAACTTGAAATAACATTATAAGATCAACAACTGATTCCAAAGTGCCGTGTAAATTCGTCTCAAAGTCTATTCATTCAACTGGCAGTATTTGCCAGTCGACATCTCGTAATAAACAGTAAATGGGCACATTTGTGTGTAGGTATGTGCCCAAGAGTCCCGAGACTGGCTTGATTTACGATTTGGTACGGAACCATCGTTTTATTTGCGTATGACTCAAAGAGGCAGCCTCGCTCCGACGAGTGTTCTTCAAACCACATGTAAGTACGTAAATTAAGGTGCGCGCAGACTGTTGACTGGTGGAAAATATTTGGTTTTAACCATTTTTGTATCGTCCACAAGTCTCAGTCGTAATAGTGAGGTATTCCTCGAAGCGCTACCGTTTTGAGGCGCACCTAATGAGGCGCACCTTTTTTATTCCTCGGAGCGCACCTTTTAGTAGCGCTCCCGAGAACAGTAGGTAAGCGTTGATAAGGCACCCACAAAAAGTTATCTGTTATTTAGAAAATTTAGGAAATAGACAGTAAGTATAATACTTTTGTATTCTACTGTTTCTCTACTGTAATGCACCCCTGCTATCGATGGACCACCTTCCATCATGCCCATTGTGCCCATAAACCTGTACTATCGCCGATCTGAATGAGGCGACGGAGGATGCGTTCAATGTAGCTGAGTTTTGGGCTGTTCGCATCTAGACACCTTAAATTGCTGTCATTGACACGAGAAGAATAATTCTACATGAAAATACCTAAAGATCACACCCCCGTCGGCTACGGGTCTCAAATAACGTGGTGTAAGATTATGGCGCCCTGCTCATGCTGCATGCTGGGGTAACAAGCGACTGTTCCTGTCACCCTCAGGCCCACACACGGAGATTCAGTCCGCCCCTTTATATGCTTTCTACTGAGCCCTCTGCTAAGGAAGCTTCAAAGGCCTCAGGGAAATCGGACAGGAGCGCTACCACCTCGCCTAAAATTGACCGTAAGCGGTAGCGTCTCTCCTGCGTGAAAGAAAGTTTTAATTTCTAGGTATAACTCTAACCATAGTTCTTAATAATGTTATCTACAAAAAATATACGGAATGAAATGTCCGCTGTGAACACGCCCTTATCATTGACTCAATTCTGAACGAAAACGTCGATAAAGAGTGGAACTTACGCTATTATAAATCCATTTCCTCAACTTCGTACAAATTGTACGAACGCTGATCTTGAACGAAAACCGCATAGCAGAGCGAACCACGGCGAACGGGAACGCTTCAGATAAAAAATAAATCACTCGTTTTATTTCGTGTTGAACGAACATATTCTTTTCTTTCTTCATACAGAACAAAAATGTCTATTTTTATAGAACAGGCACCCTGGAAGGCAAAAAGGCAATTTCTGAAACTTTTCCCTGTTGAACTTTCAATCCATTTGTACCTAATCCCTAACGGCTGAGCCAATTATGAGAGGATTTTTTTTCCGTAGCAAGCCGATATTTTTAGGCGTAACTAGGACTAAAATATGAAATTAAAACAATAACTTCATTTATTTTTAACTTTTTGTAGGTGTTTTTTGTGACGGGAGTTTTTTCATCGTTATTTTACACTTTTTAAATTGATGACCCTATGAAATCTACCAATGAAACGCAAAAATCTAAATCCAAATCGGTTCACCCGTTTGGGTGCTACTATGCCGCAGACAGACAGACACACACACACACAACACACACACACATACACACAGACACGTCAAACTTATTAGCACACCTTCGTTTTTGCGGCGGATGTTAAAAATTAGAACTGACTACAACTTTTACTTTCTTATTTAATTATTAGTGTTCGTCGCAAAAATTTCGAAACCCTAATCGAAGTCAAATCAATCCTAAATAATAATAATATATCTTCCCGAAAACCAAAAGTGTCGAAATCGCTAATATTTTCACCTACGTGACCCATAGTTAGTAGCTAAACAGTAGGTAATTGATAACAACCTCTTTTTTTTAATCACTAGCTTTTGCCTGCGGCTCCGCCCGCGAGGGTGTCGGTTATCGCGACCAAACATAGCCTATGTGGTAATCCAGGGTGTCAGCTAATTCCATACCAAAATTTATTAAAATCGCTCCAGCCGTTTAGACGTGAAAGAGTAACAAACATTCATACATCCAGTCATACTTACAAACTGTTACGTTTATAATATTAGTAGGATATACTTACCTAATATTAAATAATATCGGTAGCGATACTGTTATCGTCATATTACAATTATAACAATAATAAACAGTTATGATAAGATACCATATCAAAATAATGTCGAGTAGTCTCTATACAAGTACCTACTTACCTGCTGCATTATCTACACGAGGTCACTAAATCTTACATGCAAGTATCATAATAATAACATAAGTAGTTATTCTAGGACATAGGTATTATCAAGAGCTCTTTGGAAATCAAGAATGTGGATAACACCTTTGGGATAGTGGCTAATGAAATATAAAAGTATAACTATAGAATTTTTTTTAAGCTGCCATGAATGGCGATTTATTAATCATTTTATTAATTCAAAGAGTATAATAAATAAATCATTAAGGAAAAACTTAGCACGTTATTGTTTAAAGAACAAAATCGGTTTGCTTGAAATAAAAATACAAACATTATAAAGTGACTTCGCGGAACTAAGAACTTAGTACTATTTTTGAATGGGGTCATTCGCATCGCGTGGCGGGTTTGATGATGATCTAGTAATTACATATAATTTACAGAAACTAATATGAAATACATGTAAAACAACAACTTGATTATCACTCAAAGCTACATCATTTACATTTACAATGGTCGGCAACATCACTTCATCTGATCAGCCACAAGGTTGCTGGTAGAACTGAACTGCAAGCCACCATCAACCTGCACGATGACACCCGTTACTAATCTGCTATGATCACTGGCTAAATACACAATCATTTTAGCTATATCCATACCCACGCAGACTTCCCCTAGCGGCACAGCTGAGGCAGCCTTCTTCAGCCATGCCTCGTATTCTTCTTCACTAATTCCAATAAGACGTTTAACGAACTCCGACTCTGTGACTCCAGGACTGACAGTGTTAACTCTTACACCTTTAGGCCCTAGTTCTAGAGCTATCAGTTTTGTGAAGTGATCCAGTGCGGCTTTTGCCATACCGTAAGGCAAACTGCCAACAGTAACCATTGATCCCGAGATGCTGGATATGTTGACAATATTGCCCTTCGTTTCAATTAAATGTGGGACGAGTAAACGCGTCAGGTTGTATACTCCGCGAACGTCGATATTGAATACCTGGTCGAAAGTCGCCATATCGGCGCGTTGGATGCACGTGCGGGCGCCAACAGCAGCATTATTGACCAATACGTCCAATTTGCCGTAATGATCGATGGTTTCCTTAGCGGTCTTCTCCACGCCCTCGTCTGTGCCGAGATCAGCTATAATGGCCAGCGGTTTTACGCCCTTCTCTTTCTCGCATCTGTCTGCCACTTTCTGTAAATTCTCTGCGTTTCTACCAACAAGGGATAGGCTGGCTCCTAGCTTCGCAAACAAGAGAGCCGTGGCTTCTCCAATACCGGCACTCGCGCCGGTAACTAACACTACTTTATTTGTGAAGTTGATGTCCATTTTTACTATGTTCACATGTGATACGCTGCGCCGCGTGTTTGAAACTGACGATACAATATGAGATAACGAGCGCTGGCGATAATGTGAGCAACGTGAAGTTGAATAACTCGTTTCGTGATGTAATGAACGGATGTTGATACTGAACTTGCAAATTATTATTGGCATAGAATATATAAACATATTGGGTACAGAAACTACACTCATCTGATTTTTAAGATAGTTTTGGTAATACAGAAAATACTAAATATATGTAAATCATAAATCAGGCGAGGTGAATTCAAATTGGCCTATATAAAAAAATGGAGTATTATCTGTAAGCCTAAAATAAAACCGGTTGCCTATTGAAATTGGCAAGAGTTACGTAAACAGTAAATTTTTAGTTACGACCCGGGTTTGTATCAAGAAGGAAACACGTGACCTGGCAGGGAGTTTCAGGTCTTAATGGTGCGGCATAGGAATGATTCACGAAACCGCTAGGTTCTCGAAGATATATTCTGCACCGTATGCGGGTGACGGTAAGACCCATCAAGGAGGACAGGCTAGAGAGGCCACACGGTAGCCTCTCGTACCGGCTGACGCAAGTGATTACCGGACACGGGTGTTTCGGGAAGTACCTGCGTCAGATCTAGAAGGAGCCAACGGCCGAGGGCCATCACTGTGATGCGAGCGAGGACACGGAGCTGCACACGCTGACCAAGTGCCCAGCGTGGGACACTCCGAGGCGGGTCCTAGTGACGGCTCTGGGGGTGGGAGTCCTCACACTCGCCACTTTGCTCACAACGCGCGAACGCTTGGGGTGCGGCCGTCTCCTTCTGGGAACAAGTAACGCTCGAGAAGGAGGCGGCCGCTTGGGTCCACAGATTGACGCTGTCTGTACGGCCTTGCTTTGTGGTAGTTTACATATATCTAATATATAAAAGTCTCGTGTCACAGTTTTCGTTGCCATACTCCTCCGAAACGGCTTGACCTATTTTGATGAAATTTTTTGTGCTTATCCGGTATCTATGAGAATCGGCCAACATCTATTTTTCATCCCCCTAAATGGTGCAGCGGGAACGGGATCTGACGCCACGGGTGCAGGGAAAAATTGGCGGCACGAAGTTCGCCGGGACAGCTAGTAGATATATATACTAACTTTTGTCCGCGTGTCGTGCGTGGCTTGGATGTCGGTTATCGCGACAAAACATAGGCTATGTCCTTTCTCAAGGTCTAATCTATCTTTATACCAAATTTTATCAAAATCGGTTCAGTGGTTTGGGTGTAAAAGCGTAACATACAGACAGAGAGACAGAACCCCCCCCCCCCCCCCCCCCCCCTCCTTTTATGCTTTTTTCGCGATAAAAGGTAGTGTATATCCGTACTCAAGCTCCATATCACCTCTGAACCTTTCATCACGCTATCTTTTTCGTAAAAACTTTCAACCCCTATTTACCCCCTTTAGGGAAAAAGGGGTTTTTCCCGACCAAAGAAAGTTTTTTTACCCGACAGACAGACAGACAGAGTTACTTTCGCATTTATAATATTAGGTATGGATGGATAGTATGGATTAAGTAAGTATGGAAATATGGAAGTATGGATATGGATTTCTTTTGTGGGTGGGTATATAGAAATGCGTAAAAGAGTTCGGTTACATTAATACCTACTGGGCACCCAGTATGTATTGCAATATCTCTCAATAACCTCCGAATATACCCAACAAATTTTCTATCGGTTCTCAATCTGGATAATGGCAATATCGTAGACAAGTTCGTTGTTTCGTCCTATAAAGATTCGGCCCAATAGGACGAATCACAGAAATTAAAAATAATTAAAATTATCCTTCGCTGATTCGTCCCATTGATTTTTTTCTTCATTTTATACAAAATTTGTATGAAGTAGTAACGTCAGCAAGGAAAATGCTTAAAATAATATTGCGGAGGGGTAATAAGATTAGTATTATTTGAAATAAGACTGGTGTCGCAATTTCAAAGTGCGATATAAGTCTTCTGTGTTGTAATACACCATAATGTTTATATATATTCTTATAAGTATCAATGTAGATCAACAGACGATACTTGGGCTATCAAATTTAAATTTTAAAATTATTATAATATTAGGTCGGCAGTGCACGTGTGACTCCCCTGGTGTTATACACGTACATAGGCCACGGTAACCACTTTCCATCGTGTATAATTTCAATAAAGACTCTTCCCATCCGTCGCAGGGGTATTAAGGGAGAACGCGCGCGGAATGTACCCAGCTGACTGGCAGTGACCTCCACACCATAAGGCTCATATCGAAGCATTTCAGCTAGGCCAGTTGTTGCTTCCAAATACCCTTAACGACTGTCATAGATGTTCGTATGGCTACCGGGACCGTCAGCTTAACGTGCTCTCTGAGGCACGAACAGATCAATGCAAATATCCCTATTCATGCATACAAATATTTGCACTAAGCGAGGATCGAACCCGCGCCACCTGCGTAGCGGCTGCGTTCACCACCGCTACGCCACGGAGGATCTTGCTACTCAAATGGATCATTGTACGCGTCGATACGGGGCGAGAGGGACTCTGTAGCGCTAGCGCTTGCTGCGTGAGGACATGTCAAAGTTTATTTGGGGTGGTCACGACACCCCGCGAGCGCTCGTGTTATACTTTCGCGGAGGTTATTTTATCAGCAAGGTACCTGATTTCAATTATTTTATGAAAGTAATTTTTTTTATTGTGCATTTACTATAATAAACATATATTGATGTATTTATAAGCATATATTTAATAGCTTTTATTTTCACAAACTTTTATTTAGGTACCTTTTTGTGTTCGTATCTAACATTTTTTTCTCAAACTTTTTGTTTTCAAATGTGTTGGGACGAAGAAGTTATATCTGATAATGAAGACGATGTTGCAATGGATAGTGATTCCAGCTTGGATGAAGATTTTTAGTGGACACGGCCGACCAAATGTGTGGCATTTACAGTACTTGTTAAAATGATATGTTCATGTTGGCCATTATGATTTTTCTTTCATATACTGGATACTTCTGGCATCAATGGCAATGTTATCTACAGTTGGAATATGGCGCAATCGCAATGTAACAATAAAAGGCCTTTGAAATCATTGAGTTTGAGCATGCTTCAAGGTCACCTTGGAAAAATATCTTCTCAACCAGGGTTACTGAACTCAAGAGGATGTTGAATGCTCCTGGACCGAGCAGGAAAGGAATGTCACCAACAAATAGCAGCGCTGTATAGTTTGTCCACGCTCTAAAGAGTATAAAACCTCGAGTCACTGCATTTTTTGCAAACAAACCATATGTCAAAAGCACATGAAGTTAATTTATAGTTATTGTAGCGAGACATAAGAATTTTTATTTAATTTTGTTATGTAATAATTGTATTTACATTTTTAATAAGAAAGTTTATGTTAAAAAAGAAGAAGTATTTTTTTTTTTGGTTCTTCGAGGAGAAATGTCAATATTATGAATGAAAAGCCTGATCATTATAATGTCTTGTAGATCAGTAAATAAAGTTGGTTATAAAATGTAGCTTTTTTATTTACATACGTTATACAACACATAATAATAAAATGCTGGTGTAATTCCATTAACTGCTATTATATATACATAAATCCACTTTGAGTATGTGGGGTGGCCACAAAACCCTGCGAGTGCTCACGAGGCTAAAAACCGCGCGAGTGATCGAGGGTTAACAGCAAATCAAACTGTTTTATAGATTCAAATTATATTATCTTCCAAACTAATAATGTCTACCAAATATCTGAACAATCGGTCAACAGGAAGAGGGGATAATCAAGGCTTTAAGATCATTTTAAGTAATTTGACCACGGGTGCCGTATCGCACAAAGTAAGTGGAAAAAAAAGAAAAATTATCGCGTGAAGTCCCAAATAAGCATAAATAACCATGAGTTTACACCGCAATAGCTTAAAAATAAAACTATGTATGCAACCCATGCACCGGGTACGCCACGATTGTATGTCTATACTGGACATGGCTGTTTCAGTGAGTATCTGCATCGTATAAGCCGATAGCCGATAGGTACCCGAGTGCCACCACTGCCGGGGCTGCTCCACAGAAACGTCGCTTCACACGCTAGTAGGACGGCCAGAGAAGATAGAGCTGTGCCACGTCCTCCAAGTAGCCGTTAAAGCGGAAAGCCCCACGCTGCAAACCCTGGTACTGGCAATGGTCGGCAGCGTGATTGTGTGAAATGCCGCCGTTTTCTTTTGTGTGGTGGTGAATATCGCAAAACTATCTCCATCCTCGATGAGCTAGGACCTGGGAGTTATAATTGGGCTTCTTATATTCGTACGCGCCTCTCTATAGGAGATGTACATTTCGATCCCCAACAACACCTCGAGGCTAGTAGTCACTAAGGTCGGCCAGGGTGTCTGGGATATCCTTAACAGAACGTATTAGATTCTCCAGCCACAACGACGGAACAACATGCAGTTATAGTCGGTGTGAGTGTGACATATCCACCTAACTATTAGGTTTCCGTGAGTTCCGTTCACAAATATATTTATCTTGAAGACTATTGCAGTACAGTCAGTATCACATCGATCTTGACGAACAAAGTAGGTACTCAAAATGATCTTAAAGCCCTGATTTTCCCCTCTTCCTGTTGACCGATTGTTCAGATATTTGGAAAACATCATTAGTTTGGAAGATAATATAATTTGAATCAATAAAACAGTTTGATTTTCTTTTAACTGACACTGACTGTACATCTTTTCAGTAACATCATCGAATCATCACAATAGTTCCCTTATCTCTCATGAATGAAAGGAAGTAATTTCCAAAAAGTCTTCAAAAGTAAATGGTACATTACTGGATTGCTACCACGTATACCGTCGTCGACCATCGGCCTATCCCACCATGGAACCGCAGGTGCATCTATGGGGTTCACACACTTTGCAGCTTAGGTGGAGGGCAACTGCCACCCGGAGAGATTTGCCATTCAGTAAAGTGCCCAAGTGAGGCGAAGGCAGCGTGTGCAATCATGCTCCTGATACCGGCTGTGACACTGTCCGTAGTGTTTTTTTTTTATCGTGCGATAAATCCCCACGGATACCACCCCCACGGAGCCGGTGGAGGTGGTTATGTCGGACTCGAACCGACTAAAACGCACGCCGTCTTGGGTCTTTGGTTGCCGGAGGTGAGATTGCCAAAAGCATATCTCTCGCACCCCGGCAGACCCAGGACCATCTCTTTCGAGATGGCCCCCTTCGGGTTGTGGGGACCACAGGGTCCCAATCTAGCCCCGGTTACGGGGAGGCGCACTTGGCACCGCCGCCGCGGCCTGCTTCTGCTAGGGTGACAGGCGGCTCCACCGGTCACCCCCAGGCCAGCGCTCATGGAGGACCGACGTCCGGTTCGCCTTCGCTCTGCGCGGGCTTCCCGGGCCCGACCAGCCGCCTCCTTCTCGAGCATTACTTGCTCGCAGAAGGAGGCGGCCGCACCCCAAGCGTTCGCGCATCGTACCATCGCTGTGAGCAATGTGGCGAGAGTGAGGACTCCCACCCCCAGAGCCGCCAGTAGGACCCGCCTCGGCGCCTTTCTTCGGGCTCCCGTCCCTGCTCCCGCGCCTCCTTTCGGTACAAATATAGCATCGAAAGGGCCCTCGCATCCAGGTTCCACGGTAGGGATCCGGCAAGGAGACTCGCCGCCTCCAGGGATATCGTGCTGGCCCTGCTGGCCATTGCACGCTGCGGACCATGCAGCAGACGTGCATTATGGACCGTCAGGGTCTCCGCCCATATTGGGCACTCATATAGGGCCATGGACCGCACGACTCCCGTGTAGAGTCTCCTACAGGAGTCATCCGGCCCCCTCATGTTGGGCAGCAGCCGCCCCAGAGCGGCAGCTGTGTCCTTCAATTTGGGGGCCAGTCTTCGGAGATGCTCCCCGAAGTTCCACGGGCCGTCGAGCACGAGCCCCAGATATTTCATCTGGGGCTTGATGCCGATGGAAATGTCTCCCACTATGAGGCTGGATTCCTCCGGTGGCACGCGCCGAGGCCCATGAAAGAACATGGCCTCGGTTTTATGCAGAGCCACCTCGAGACCCAGCCGCCGGATCCGCTCCACGACTTGGGCAACCGCGGTCGTGGCCTTCAGGGTCGCTTCGCGGTATGTAGCCCCGCACGCCGTCACCAGCGTGTCGTCCGCATAACACGTGACGGCGGACTGTCCGTAGTGTTGCCAAATCTGCGCCCGTTGCACTCTTCACCTACTAATCTCTACAGCTGTCCGCAATGCTTTCATTCTGCGAGCAAACCACGATGACTCAACATCGAATGCAAAGGGCACGGTCACCTTGCCACCATTATTGAGGAGAAAATCCTCGCTTAGTGCAAATATTTGTATGCATGAATATGGATACTTGCATTGGTCTGTTCGTGCCTCAGAGAGCACGTTAAGCTGACGGTCCCGGTAGCCATACGAACATCTATGACAGTCGTTAAGGGTATTTGGAAGCAACAACTGGCCTAGCTGAAATGCTTCGATATGAGCCTTATGGTGTGGAGGTCCCTGCCAGTCAGCTGGGCACATTCCGCGCGCGTTCTACCTTAATATCTCCGCGATCCGCGACGGATGGGAAGAGTCTTTATTGAAATTATACACGATGGAAAGTGATTACCGTAGCCTATGTACGTGTATAACACCAGGGGAGTCACACGTGCACTGCCGACCTAATATTATAATAATTTTAAAATTTAAATTTGATAGCCCAAGTATCGTCTGTTGATCTACATTGATACTATTTTTTGATTTTGATTTTTTGATTTGATTGATACAACACAGAAGACTTATATCGCACTTTGAAATTGCGACACCAGTCTTATTTCAAATAATACTAATCTTATTACCCCTCCGCAATATTATTTTAAGCATTTTCCTTGCTGACGTTACTACTTCATACAAATTTTGTATAAAATGAAGAAAAAAAATCAATGGGACGAATCAGTGAACGATAATTTTAATTATTTTTAATTTCTGTGATTCGTCCCATTGGGCCGAATCTTTATAGGACGAAACAACGAACTACCCATATCGTATAACCGTGACCCGAACAGTTGAGTCTTTACTGTATTATCTAATCTTTGGTACAGTGATGGACATGAAACCGGTCCGTGCCCTGTACTGGGCCTTATTCGGCTTGGCCCACCGCACCGTAACTAAGCACGTTCGTGACCCCGGTATACCCTTCACCTCGAAGAATCAGTAGCCTCTGTGTTATGGAGTCCTTACGATCAAGCGGTTCTGGATTCACGTCAAGGCCACTACCAACGTGACAACCACACACAAGCAATTTAACTTAGCTGGAGGGGTTAGAGAAATTACAAATAAAACTGTTGCTGATAATTTCATACAATAATGTTAACGGGAATTAACGCGATCATGGTATAGGTATACATAAATACCTTTGGCTTGCCTGACATTTCGACTAGGTTAAACCAGCCGTGGTCACAAGCTGACTACTGCCTAACGCTACGGGAATAAGAGTGTATGAAGACTGTATGTAATTTTTTTTAAAGTTCGCACCGAGCGTGGCCTCTCTGCTCTGTGCGTGTTGTTCTGAATAAAAAAGAGAGTGTGGGACTAATTGGAAGTATCCCAATACAAAAATTATTTTCATAAGTATTATTACATTTATTTAAACATGCGTTGCACGATTAAATAAGTAAAGTTATGGTGAATACCAACATTATTGTGACATCTTTAGCCCCAACTTTTGTCGATTATGATTTTGTCTTCCCAATCCACTCTTCTTGAAGGCGCTGACGGGGGGTTCAAACCTTCAACATTCTGTACCATCAAACTGCAGACCTAAAACAATTAGTTTTACAGTTATTTGTTTCTTAGCATAACAAGTAAGCAGTAAAATAATCTGTAGGCAGATACTATCCACCTGGGGTGTTTGGTCGGGTGCCCCCAAGCGGTGCACCCTGAGCAATGGAAATAGCAGCGCCGTTCTCTCGCAAGAAACAAAAAAACTAAATCCAAATCGGTTTATCCGTTCAGAAGCTACGATACCACTGACAGACACATACACACACATACAGACACGTCAATCTTATAAAAACCCCTTGTTATTGCGTCGGGGGTTAAAAATTTCAAATTATATTATTTATATAAATGAAAAAATGTTTACCATTGCAATGTATAGAAATATTATGGCCAACAGTCTTCGATCCATGGCGATACTTTACAAGAGAACTAGTTCAAATGATAGCCGATACTGATCTTCGATATCATTTATACAATTTTAAATCAAGCATAAATAAATAAAAATATATTAAAATATGTAGCGATGTGACCCGTAAAAGATTGATTGAGCAGAATTCGACTCAGGTCACCGGTCAATAGGAAATGTTCATGTATTTATTTTACGCATCGGTTATTTTTGCAGATGACATCTAGCATTCTATGTTATTACACACTAGTGGCCACCAGGCTTCACCCGCGAATACCTTTTTACCCGACTTCCGAAGGAAGGAGGGTAATGTTTTTCGAGACTATGTATGTATGTATGTATCGTTTGTATGTCCATTTATTTGGCACGGCCTACAGCCTGAACGGGTTGACGGATTTGGACATCCGAGGTGTCATTTGATTCGTCGTTATTGTGTGAGTATCTCCTTTCCTACCCCTTCCACCTCTTCAGAACACACCACTGCCACTGCAGGCTCACCTCAATATCCTCGGTATGGATGTTCGCTGTAAACTGAATAACAAAAAGTATATCGAGAGTATCATCAAATCAGCCTCGCGTAAACTCGGAGTCCTGAACAGAGTAAGACGTTTTTTCACGCCGGAACAGCGGTGTCTTCTATACAAGACCCAAATTCGTTCCTGCGTGGAATACTGCTCACATCTCTAGGACGGCTCCGCAAAGCACTTACTAGATGCTCTCGACAGGTTGCAGCGACGTGCGGTCCGCATTATTGGGAATCCTGAGGTCACGAACACCCTCGAGCCTTTGCAGATGCGTAGAGATGTTGCGTCTTTGGCAGTTTTCTACCGTCTCTACCATGGTGAATGTTCTGACGAGCTCTTCCAAATAGTCCCACCCTCTCCTTTCCTACACAGGACGACACGTGCAGGGCTAAGATGCCATTCATTTACGGTGCAGAGTTATTTAGTAGAAATACCTTTAGCTAAAAAACCGTGTATTAGTAAACATATCATTTACGACCGATTCTTTTTTAATTTCTTTAATAATCAGTGTGAAAAAAAAGTTGCTGAAATGCAGCTAGTCCAAAAATTAGTAAGTGTAATGACCACAAAATAGTCAAACCAAAATTTTCCCGGTTCGCAATCTGGATAGCAGCGAACGCAACATCGTACTAGTTATGCGACGCGACATTCGAATAGGCAATTCTCCACTTCCATGAACTGTGTGAAACTGGTCGCTCGCTGCTTCGTACCGTCACAGATTACCTAATAGTTGGAATACCGTATAGATCGCCGCTATCTAGATCGCACCCGCATCGTCGCGTCGCATCGTCGTCCTAAACTCCGTATTGAATACATCTATACTTCTACATATATTATCCTATTACATTTTATCACATTACCTATATCTATATAAAAAAAAAAAATAAAAAAAATATTATGGTCTCATCAGACCGGGCTAGTATGCATTGAGTACCGAATTTTGCCAACGGATTTAAGTAAAGACAAGGTCAAAGAATAATAATATGGACCTTGCCGATCAAAGGAGAATGGGCACTTTTGGAGTTGCATCCCAACCCTTGCAACAAGTTGCGACTAGTGTAAACGAGATACAGATTTATGTCCATACAAAAAATTAATACACTTTTTTAATTCAACGGTTGCCATGTCGGGGGACCTTACGATATAAAGGAGTACCTAACCAGTTAAGGTCCCCCGACATGGCAAACGTTGAATTAAAATTTATTTTCAACTTTTTGGAGGTGTTTTTGTGAAGGGGTTTTTTAAATTTTTAATTTAATTTTTTTGGTTCATGTTTTAACCCCTCTTCTCTTAATCGTAAAGGGAATATCATGTAGGTACTCAATGATATTTTAATGATTATTTACATAATTATAGTTTGTTTTAGTGGTAAATAATATGGATGGATTCTTAAATAACACACCGAACACGGTGAAACATGCTGTACTTTTTGAAACACTGCCTTACATCTATTGTAAAACCATGTTTCTCGCAAATAAAAATTCATTATTATGTTTCTCTGTTCCGTGACTCTCGGGACTATGGGCCTTTGGAAGGCGTGCGTCGGGCCGAAGCCAAGACGTAGAGGCCCTTATAAGAGGCTTTAATATGCTAGGGATAGACACACATGGGGGATTTTTATTATTATTATTAAAAAAAAAACGAAAATGAAAGTATTTTTAACGAATTTACGAAAATATTATTCAATTCAATTCAATTTATTCAATATTTACCTACAATAATTTGCTCACATTATCTACCTCACAGTAAAATTACATTACACTGTGTGATTTACAATAATTAGTTATTATATTTATTATTGGATCAATTTATTTTATAACATTTTAGATGGAACAAGATAGAGTAAACGACGGTGTCTGTGCTAGTGTGAACTGTGTGTCAGACACCAACGCCCTCCCGTTTAGCTAAGTTAATTTTTCAAAAATATCACTGCAATATAGAATAACATTAATTCAGATACAACTATATAAAACATGAAATATCCACATAAAAAATTTCAGTGGAATATGATCATAGCATTCATAACATATCACAACTTAATGTAAATTCATTTTAATCATACTATATTAAGTAGAATTAGGTTTAAGATATAAAACGAACTCGCAACATAAAAAACTTACATGAAGATGGGTTTGCGTGTGTTGTGTGTGTGTGTGTGCGCGTGTGTGTGTGTATGTGTGTGTGTGTGTTTTTGTTTGCGGGCTAGAATGTGTGAGTTTGTGAGAGATAATGAGTTTACGTATGTGAATTTAGTATGAATATCCATGCAAGTAGGTACAGTGACAGTTACGAGACCACAATCTAGTAGATCCTCCGTCTCCTCGTATGATAGACGCAATAGGGTAATCTTTACAAAAACTTACACTCCTGTCTAGGAGAGAATTTAAATGGTTAACTTTGTTAACTCATTTTGTTATAAAGACGACTGCTAAGATATAGATAGTGGCGCCTTGCCAGACCAGTTCTCGTGAGGTCTGTGGGAAAAACAAGATCTTTACGACGTTTTTGCAATAATAGCAACACGGAAGAACAACCGTGAATAATACTTACATACGAACATTTAAACATTACAAAATGACGTAGTTGAGCATACTTTACAGAAATTTAAATTAAGTATAGAACAGTAACTTCAATAACCATAAAAAGTAAAAATGAATATTTACAATATCAATAACATCACTTCATCTGATTAGCTGCGAGGTTACTGGGAGGACTGAACTGCAAGCCACCATCAACCTGCACGATGACTCCCGTTACTAATCTACTGTGATCACTGGCTAAATGCACAATCATTTTAGCTATATCCAATCCCACGCAGACTTCCCCTAGCGGCACAGCTGAGGCAGCCTTCTTCAACCACGTGTCGTATTGTTCTTCATTAATTCCTGTCATACGTTTAACGAACTCCGACTTTGTAGCTCCAGGACTAACAGAGTTAACTCTTACACCCTTAGGCCCTAGTTCTAGAGCTATCAGTTTTGTGAAGTGATCCAGCGCAGCCTTGGCCATGCTATAAGGCAAGTTGCCGACAGAAACCACGGATCCTAAGATGCTAGATATGTTGACGATATTGCCCTTCGTTTCAATTAAATGTAGGACGAGTAAACGCGTCAGGTTGTATACTCCGCGAACGTCGATATTGAATACCTGGTCGAAAGTCGCCATATCGGCGCGTTGGATGCACGTGCGAGCGCCAACAGCAGCATTATTGACCAATACGTCCAATTTGCCAAAATGATCGATCGTTTCCTTAGCGGTCTTCTCCACGCCCTCGTCTGTGCCGAGATCAGCTACAATTGCCAGAGGTTTTATGCCCTTTTCTTGCTCGCATCTGTCTGCAACTTTCTGTAAATTCTCTGCGTTTCTTCCGACAAGAGATAGGCTGGCTCCTAGCTTCGCAAACAAGAGAGCAGTAGCTTCTCCAATACCGGCACTCGCGCCTGTAACTAACACTACTTTATTTGTGAAATTGATGTCCATTTTTACTATATTCACATGTGATACGCTGCGCTGCGTGTCTGAAACTGACGATGAGAGTTGAGAATAATGTGAGCAACGTTAAGTTGAATGACAGGTTTCGTGATACAATGTACAGTTATTAAAACTACACTTGCAATTATTTATCATCATAGAGTAAATAAGGAATTAACGGCGTTTAGAACTTAGGTACTCCTCTGATTTTTAAGACAGATTTAGTATACCTACAGAAAATACTTCTTAAATTTTTATAGGCGAGTTTTCTGTATTCTAAAATATTGAAATTAGTAAAAGTTACGAACTGTTAAATTTTAATAAATCTTTACACTTTTGTCTGTGTGAATTTCCCATCCACGAATGCTAGAAAACAAAGTATTTTACATACAAAAATGGTAGGCAGTAAAGTTCGCATAATATTCTTAATATTTGATACTCTGTGCATAAGTTTACATTAAAGAAGTCAATCGGACGCTGTTGGTTGGTTACGCTCCGTAAATTTTTGTAGTTGATCCTTCATTATCATACATAAGCAGTTCCTTTTTTTTCGTGCAGAAATTAACATTAAAACATACTTACTTTTAGGTTTAAAGTTGAGTTTGAAATCTGTGCAATTATCATCTACTTTTGGCGCTATCTTCAAATAAAATCTACTTTGTGGGAGTCTACACAATACTATTACTTAAATAATGGCGAATTCGTATAACAGTGGTCCGGGTTGGTGTGTCTCCAATGTATTATCTATTCTTTGGTAAAATGATTGACTGTGTGAAACTAATCCGTACCCTAAAAGCGTAAGGATCATTTTCAAATGATTTACTACATTTATTATTGTTGACATTCTTGACATAAAGTAAACGTGTGTATGTTCGGGATAGTTCCTTTTTTCGTAAGTACCTATTGTTTTTGACGCAAAAAATAAGCAATTCAAATGTAATTTACTTATATTATATTTATACATTAGTACTGAATCTTTATCATTTAAACTGTTTATAAACGAAGTACCAACATTTTGGCGCGTAAAGTGACAGCAATGCGATGATCAGTCTCGGCTACGAACTGCAATGCAGTGTATATGTGGTCCTTGGGACGTAAATAGTAATATCTCCCCATCCTAGGGGAGACAATAAGACTGAACAAATCCTGATATCTCCCAGAGGGTGGCCATCTGTGGAGACCGAAGCCCCGGCCTCGCCCGAGAATACCTATGTCGATTGTTATAGTATTTAAATTATCGAACAGCGTCAAGACACAGTGTAGTCTGGCGACAAATCAAGTCCCTGACGTAATCAGTCAGAGACCCAATTAAATCCGCCAATAACTTAGTTACCGTGATTTAAGACGGTCCTCCACAAACAAGCCTAAATTGTTGCTCAAAAGGGCTGTTCATTCATTACTGATAAATTTATTGTTTCTGTTTTGTCGGCTGTCAATTGAAGACAAATACATCGGAGGGTCTTTTAAACAACTAGCGGCAAGTGTCCCAGCTTAACTCGGAAATAAATTCGTAATGAAATCCTATAACTAGATTGTAGTCATATGTAAACGAAGCGAATAAGAAACGGAAGTCAGAGATATTTTAGTAATGCCAGTCACAGTCACAACTGACAAGTAGGTAATGATGATTATTTACAATTCAAATCTTTAAACAGTGCTACTCAACAATTCACCAAATGTTGTAAATAGGTATAATGTGTTTTTCTTCCCACACCGTCGATATCCATAAGACACAGACTCACACTCTCTCACATATACACACACACACACACACATAAGTATATTTTATACAAAGCACCTGCATTGTCTAAAAATAATGAACGAGAACATTCACAGATTAATGCCAATGTCAAATTAAACGTTCCTGTTTAATGTCACAGCTGAAAAATATTAATTTTCATTTTCGACATGGTACAGTCAGCATCAAATGGAGTTATAGTTGTAAATGACAGATAGTTGAAATTGTGAATATTTTGGAAAGAATACATACGGAAAAAGAAATAAATTTAGTTTCGTGGATTTCGTGGGTAGAGTTCGGAAAAAATATTGGTGGGTAGGGCTTCGTGGGTTCAGAACGGAAAAACTCCAAAAACTACTCAAAATGAACTTAAGTATCTAATATGAGTCTAGCAGTTTTAAAGAAAAGGATAGAAAGTTTTAATGTTTGTTGTAAAGATTATTTAAACACTGTTATCTTAGATTTTCTTCATTTAATAAATTGTGTTCAACATTGGTTAAAACTATACTAAGTAACCACTGATGACGTAGGTAATGCAAGACACCCAGACAACTTTTATTTGAACAACAACATTGTATTACTTAGCAAAGGAACCCCAAATGGATTTCATACCTTAACGATTGTATTTTTTAAATAATAGAGATAAGTAAAGATTCTACACATTGTTATAGCGTGTATTGTACACAAATTTTAGTATTTAAGTAGAATAAGTTGAAATTTGAAATCAATATAAATATGCGAAGTCATAAACTAAACGTTTAAGACATGCTCAATGGGATAAATAGGTTTTGAAGAAATATGGGCGATGTATATTTTTGGAGACAGGTATGTAAATTTAATTTCTTATTATAGAAGGATTTTCGCGCGTATCACTATTTTCACAGCACCAGACGTTTTGCCAGGAGCATTGGATTATCCTAGCAGGCTTCTAGATCATTAAAATCTTGCTAGGATTATTCCCACGCTCCTTCTTAATTTTGGTGTAATAAGATTTACCAATATTGCCGTAAAAGGATCAGTGCAGGAAGAAGAGGAATAGATAAAGGTTCATCCAATAGTCATCGCAATATTCTCACTTCCACAAAACCAAAGTTGAAGCTGTAAAATGCCTTTTTCAGGTTTTCGTTCTGATGACAATTATATTCACCTCTATAGGCTGTGGTATGATGATTTCCTTTCCATCAGTATTAAGTTCAACTCTCTTTTCAACTAATTCGACTGAAATAGAAGCCACAGTAGATCAGATATCTTGGATAGGTGAGTATGATAATAAATGCATGACATAAACAACAGCCTTATTACACTTGGATTTCTTTATCATTTAATGCTTGCAATGACTAATTTATTCCCTACTAACATCCTTCAGCCCGACGTATATGATAAAAAATTTCGGACTAGGCCTGGGAAATTTAAAAAGAATTATCAGTTGCTACCTTGTGGTACTGTAAAATGTAAATGATGAAGGATGCATTTTATATTAATTAGTTTTCTTTTTCATTTTACAGAGACAAGCAATGGCATCGCTGGCATATTTGGGTTCTGTATGCTGTCACCTATGCTGCAAATATTCGGTCGAAAAATCGTCAATATCACGGCCAATTTGTTTCTCTTAATCGGCTGGATTATATTTGCACTAGCTCAAAATGTCACAGCACTTACGGCTGCAAGAATCTTCCAAGGTTTTACCTTAGGTGCTTACTTCATAGCTCCTATGATTGGCAGTGAATACGTTGATTCTAAGAGGAGAGGCTGCTTCTCTGTTTTCAAGAAATCAGCATCAGCGTTCGGTTCACTTATATGCCATGCTTTACCTCTGATTTGGAGCTGGCGGCAAATAGCCACTTTTGCCATTACTTTTTCAATACTACCTATAGCGATGACGCTGTATTGGCCAGAAAGCCCTTATTTCTTAGCTATGAAAGGTTGCTTCAAGGAAAGTGAAAAATCGTTCGTCTGGATTCATGGTGACTCCAAACTGCAAGAGCTATATGATTTGCATTCATCGCAACTACCAAAGGCAAATAATGCGAACACAGAAAAATGGTACACGTTTGTGTTAAAGAAAGACTTCATGAAACCGTTTTTAATAGTGTCTCTGGCAACAGTGATTATAGATTTAGCTGGAAAACATTATTTTGTAGTTTACGTCATACGAATGATGATGGAATTAGTAGACGATAAATCGCTAGCGATATATTTTTCTATAAGTACAGATGTTTTCGCGGCTATCGCGTTAACATCCTCTTGTTTAATCATTGGTAACTTCAAAAGAAGAACTATTTTGTTTACGTTTGGTGCGGCAACAGTTGGATTGATGTCTATTATATGTTTCATAGTATCTATGAGTTCACCATCAGTGGCGTGGCTGACGCCTACGTTATTAGTTCTGAATAGTTTTATCATAAATTTTAGTATTGTACCTTTATGTACTACATTAATTGGAGAAATTTTCCCTTTGAAATATAAAGGTTGGGGTTCCTTTTTAAGCGGAATAGTATTCATATGTATTTACACACTATTATTGAAACTTACACCGATTTTAATGGAGAGTGATGGTGTAAGAGGTGTATATTTAGTATACGGATTAAGTATAGCTATTTGTTTGTTTGTGCTATATTTTATTCTGCCTGAGACTAAAGATAGAACGTTACAAAATATTGAAAATGAATTCAATGATGTCAATTTGTCTAAAGATCATGAAATACCTCCAGGGAGATAAGATGTTTGAGTGAGGAAGACCTATTTATAGTCTGTTATAATGTTTGCTATATAAGGGTGTATATGGATGTAGGACCAAGTGATTCCCATCCCAAGCAAACCCCACAGCTGGCACACTACCGGATTAACAGTCGAGGATTTCCTATCGAATTTCCGTGAGAACCAAAGAGAAGGAGAAAATGTGTTGGAGATGGGAGAATATAACCGGGACAACCGCTACGATGATTTATCATTCTAAATATAGGTACCATAATTATAATATAGTTAGTGCTGTCATTGGACGTGTCCAATGACAGTGCTAATTATATTATAATTCTCGTCGTTGACTCGTGAGTCAAGGTAAATTGTGAAAAAGACTTACGTATTTTACATATCAGTAAAAATGTTACGCGAATTATACTCATTTTAAAATTAATTTCAATAGATTGCAAATTGTTTTGTATTTTTTTGGATACTCGTTTTGTCTGCCCTTTGGTTATGCTCCAATGCAGTGGTATTGTACCTGGTTATAAACAGTAATCTTTGCCTTTTAGTTGTCATTTTTATTCATTGAAATCATGTAATTGTTTTAAGCTAGTTACCACCGCATTGCATTACTGACGGGTTCACGTTGCTTCCCTGGGGTAGACTAATTTAATTTTGATGTATGTAAGCAATGACGTTTTATATTAATAGACGGGTTATCCAGAAACATAATGACTATCAGAAACGGCTAAAAACATATTTGTTGAAAGAAATGATACTTAATAAATATTCCACAACATTCCACACAACGCCTATTTAGACCCATGGTAAGCAAAACCGTTTAACGATTTATTCCCATCTGCCACCCCTAGACTTGCCACCGGCGGGGTGGTGTTTGGCACTAATTAGGTGTCGATTACCACCCCAATGGTAAATGGTACATAATTAGTTTCATCCGCCCCCTTTATAGGGTCTATTCTCATATCCTATAATAGGACGTAATATGAATTAAAATATATGAACAAAATATTTGAAGCTATAGCGGAGTGGAAAAACGTCCTTAGTTACGTGACAGTATAACAGCCGCCCTGAAACCGGGTCGAAAGAGCGCGAAAAAGTAAAATCAAACCGAGAACAATATTAATAATACTTCTGTTAAAACTTACCGATAAAATTACAAATTTTTGTCTTCAGCGCGATTTGTACATTGTTCTAAACATTTTCTTGCCTTTCGCAACTTTTCACAAGTGTTCGGAACTACTTCATGAAAAGTTTTTTTTTTGGTAGCGCTCTGGCGCGTCTCTGTTTGGTGGAAATGATGATCATTTTTTGCTGACTTTTAGAGCGTGGACAACCTATCTACCTATAGTTTGTAATATCTTTGTAGATAAGTATCTAAGTAGGTATTTAAACATGTCGATAAGTTTGGTTAAAAAAGCGACTTACATTCTGGCTAAGATTTACAAAAAAGACCTACCTATCTAAGATTAATAAATTTACAATTGTACTAACATTGAAAAATACGAGATAGGTACAAAAAAAATTAACCCTATCTTGGTGGTGCCAGAAAAAGGTCTTTAAATTTTCGCACCTTTACAGACGAAAGATGACAGCTCAACAATCACAGAGTGAGCAATCAATTAGCCTGCCACAGTCCATAGCTGGACATAGGCCTCTCCCATTGTTGAGAGGCTTTGGCCTACTGTTTCCATGCTGACCAGACGGGAGGGTACAGGTTTTTATTTGGAATTTTCCTTCTCTCGCAGTGAAATCGTCTGCGTATATTTTCCGCTAGTCTCCTCTCACGACACCCTTCAGAAGAGATGGTGATACTCAGGGACACCGTTGTCCCCCTTCCCGTGGAGGGCCAGACCGTATGGGATGGCACTGGGTCAGCCTGGGTGCGAAGGATACCTATGTCGAAGACAACCTCACCTCCGGCCTAGCACCACGACCCTCAGTTGGCGTGCGGTTTTAGTCGGTTCGAGTCCGACATAACCTCCTCTTTTGGCTCCGGCAGGGGAGGTATCAGTGGCGATTTCCGCTCAAAAAAAAGGGGTGGTGATACTTGTATTTTTTCTCAGTCACCACAAATTAAACTGCACAGAGTGAGCAAATTAACCAAATGAATCAAATGAACAGGATTTACGAGTGTTCATAATGCGTGGTTAGTGGTTACAAGAGGTCTTATTCATTGCAGGGTTAATTAACAGTGCTTGTGGCCACGCAACGTTATAGTGTTGTGGGGTCCCAAAGACCCCAGTTTATGTGTTTCGGCTTCGTTTTATTCTTAGCATTAGATGCGTGGCAGTTAATCATGGCAGATTAGTTTGGATACAATGTTGTTGAATTAAGCTTCTACAGTAGGATTGAGTTCGTGAGATTTGTGTAATACATACCTAAATATTATTGGTAGTGTGTGTTGACAAAGAAAACCTCAAGTATCTAGGTATATCAATACTTCCATATCCATACTTTAATATTTTAAATGCGAAAGTAACTCTGTCTGTCTGTCTGTCTTTCTGTCTGTCTGTCTGTCTGTATGTTACGCTTTCACGCCTAAACCACTGAATCGATTTTGATGAAATTTGGTATAGGGGTAGATTAGACTATAAGAAAGGACATAGGCTACGTTTGGTCGCGATAAGCGACATCCACGCGGGCGGAGCCGCGGGCAATAGCTAGTAATAAATAAATAAACATTCCACAACACTACACAACGCTATCTAGACCCATGGTAAGCTTAACTAGCTTGTGTTATGGAATCTAGAATTCGGATAAACGTACTTGGATACTTTTTCTGTAAATAGGTACATTCAATTATATTTTAAATAAAAACACCCAGACCAGACCAATGCAAATAGCCATATTCGTGTATACAAAATATATTTGCCCTGAGCGGGGATCTAACCCGCGCCCCTGCGAGGCAGTCGCGTTCACTACCGCCAGGCCACAGAGGCTGTCAAATAGTGAAGTAAATAGGTATATAATACAACAGCAACTATAAGCTCTATCGTTAAGTAGGTAGATAAGACCTACTTCATCCAACAATCCAGACACGTCCTATAAACTTAAACATAATCCCGAAAGACTTAACTCTTTCTAACTTTACCTCTGAACGCCTCAAGCCCCGATATTATTTTGATTAATGCATAAGTATACAAGCTGAAAGTGAGAGAAAAATCTTCCATCAAAACCCAGCATCTGTCTACATAAACATGAACCTTATTCAGAGAGAACAAGGTTAGAATTTGCGTGCAAGGTATTGTCACCACAGGGGCGCACTCAAAAGTTGTGGTAATGAAAAATGTAAGTTGGGTAAGTTTAAGCGTAGTCGCACTTCGGTGGATATCGCGTGTCGAATGACAAATTGCTGGCTTTGACCCCGTTGATCCTTTCCCAACTTTACCGTAAGTAACGTAAGTACCCTTAAAGTTAGCAAGGAATAAAAATACTATTACATTATCGTCGAAAATATGTGTGAATAAATGTGAAGTTGTACGAAGCTACGAAACTTTTACGCGTGATTAATTTTATCGCCTAATGAGTGTGTCGCCTCATTAATTTAGTTGAAGCAATCGATCTAATGTAAACGTTATAAGCTGAAGTGGAGCTTGAGAAATACATTATTGCCCTCTGAATGTTAAAATATTACCTCTAAACTCATAACAGTAATTACTTAACCTACTGCCTTCCTACTAATATTATAAAACCCAAAACATTACTATGAATTTCATGTTCAAATATCAATGAAATTAATAATTTATAAAACCCCCAACACTCCCCATCCCCACTTTAACCCCCATAACTTTTAAACGGCTCAACCGATTATCATCAAACATGTCTAAGAACACTCGCACATAAGTCACCTTTAATACAAAAAAAAAACTAAATTGAAATCGCTTCATCCGTTTAGGAGCTATGATGGTACAGACAGACAGACACCTCAAACTTATAACACCCCTCTCTTTGTGTCGGGGGTTAATAAATGGAAAGTTTGTGAAGATTTTTGGATGATTATTGTTTAATAACGTTTTAACGGGTGAATAGATCTGGCTGGAATTTGGTGCAGGGATAGATTACAATTTAGAATAACACATAGGCTACTTACTATCCCGGGAATAGGTTCACATGGGTTACAGGAACAGATTCAAACTCAGCTAGGTAATAAGCGAACAATTCTTTTAAGCAAAAAACGAGAGTTTACGATTTGGCTATAGTTTTTTTTTTGTATATATACCCAAATATTTTTTCTTTTAAGAATCGATTATAGGAGTCCATGATCCAATGGTCCTAGACATGGTTCAGGTTCAGAATGCCCAATTCCTAAATTGTCCAAAGGTTTCGTAACATCCATATCCCAGAATGTCCATGTCCTAAAAAGTCCAATGCCTAGATTGTCCAAATCCCAGAATGTTCATGTCCCAAAATGTCCGATTCCCGATTGGCCAAATCCCAGAATGTCCAATTCCCATATTCACTATAGCAAATTGTGTCTACACTACACAGTAGTATATAGCCCAAGTTATTTATATATCTAAACTATTATACCTATAATAAAACCTGTAAAAAAATCAGTAGAACCAATCTACCGAACCAGCGAAAGAATCATTTTCAAATCATTTACATATTTTTATTTATTATTCTTGACATTCCATATAACAATGTAAAATTATGACGTTCATATGTGCTCTTTATGTGCCTAAATTGAATAAATGTAATTGATTCTTTGATTAAATTAAATTGGAAATGTTAGTTCGCGATGGATGCAAAAACTACTGAACGGATTTTGATGCGATTTTTTTATTAGAAAGGTCTTGATCAGACAAAATCTTACGTTTGTTTGATTGCAAACAAACAAACGTAAGAAGGTTGCTGTGGGTCGCGGTCACGGGATCAGAATTTCTGCAGCCCTGGTACATTGCCATGAAGTACGCTTGGCAAGAAGGCTCACAGAAATTTTATGGAACTTTATCTGGGTCGCGGGAACAGGAGCAGTGTGTCCTAAACCTTTCTATTTCGAACTTAACGCGAAAGAAGTCGCGGGCAAAAGCTAGTAAACTAAATAAACACAAAGTTAACCCCATAAAAGAAAATAACTTGACAATTTATCTCATCCCATTTTTCCATTCAACTAATAGCTCCTATTCATCCCATTCCGATAATCAATATAAGACACCATTCACTGCGTGGCAAGAAAGAAAAGTATATCTAATACCCAATAAGTACCTTTATCTAATCTCATAGGAAAATAATTTCGTGAGTTTCATCTTGGTACTGATACAGCATTCATGAGGCGTCATCCCCTATCATGACTAAGCATTTGGCGCTATTTGGCATGCCCTGTTTATTAAGTAACATGACTTGAGTAAAGAGTGCCAAGTCATCGGGCTGAATGCGTCCATTAGGCAAGACAAGGGCGGGTTAATTAATGATGCTTTATTGGAAAAGTATCGTTAAGATAGAAGTTTTTTAAGTGAAAAGGAAAATTTGTAGTTTTTTTTATTTATATCGTGGAAAAGAATACTTACAAACATATTTTCACGACAGTAAATCTCGGATAAGGCAGAGGTATATTATATACTAGCTTTCGCCCGCGGCTCCACCCGCGTGGATGTCGGTTATCGCGATCGAATATAGCCTATGTCCTTCCTCAAGGTCTACTCTACCCCTATACCAAATTTCATCAAAATCGGTTCAGTAGTTTAGGCGTGAAAGCGTAACATACAGACAGACAGACAGACAGACAGAGTTACTTTCGCATTTATAATATTAGTATGGATTAACACATATCATCAACTCTGATTTCAGTGGGAAAGACTTTTGTCCAAGATAGATACATAATGAAATATTTAAAAACTATAATGGATTACATCACAAGTGAATTGAAATGTCGGTTTATGTGTGTGTACAAAAATCTGTGTCAGAAGAATGGAATGGAGTTGAATAATAAAAGAGTAATTTAAAAAAATACAATTTTATTCGAAGTATACACAATTGATATGTTACTTTTAGCTTATTACATTATATCTAATCTAGATACATATACATTACATAATAAAATTAACACAATATTTATAAGCACATAACCCTTCCTTAGCAGGAAAAAACGTAGACACTTTGATCGTTAAACAATTAGTATGACTACAATTTTATAGGAAACATCGGACACACTCAAAACAACCCATGATAAATGTCCCTTTAGTTCTAATGTTAGTGAACATATTAGCTTAAATAACAACTTTATACATATTTTTTTGTATCCTCTAGTTGAAACAATAACTTTCTTTCAAGAACATAATATTGATATGTACATAACGATCTAAATACTGTATTTTTTGCAATTAAAATTGTTATGTATTATGTTATCTAAAGAATTCAACACTTATTGCTAGTGGAGTGGAGTCGTCCATCCGACGACGACGAAAAAAATCTAAATTGAAATTGCTTCATCCGTTTAGGAGCTATGATGCCACAGACAGACACCTCAAACCTATAACACCCCTCTCTTTGCGTCGGGGGTTAATAAATGGAAAGTTTGTGAAGACTTTTGAATTTTTGTTCTTTAATCACGTTTTAACGGCCGAATAGATCTGGCTGGAATTTAGTTGATATGTATCTGAAGATCTAAATACTGTATATTTACATAACATAACATAACATAAACTCACGCCTGTATTCCCCGAAGGGGTAGGCAGAGGAGGAGGTTAATGGCAATAGGCTCGCCACCTATTACATTGGGACCTAAACATAAACTGGCGAAATGTGGGTGCTAGCACCTCTGCCTACACTGTATATTTGGCTATCAAAATTGTCGAGTATTATGTAAACTAAAGAATTCAACACTTAATACTAGTGGAGTGGAGTCGTCCAACAGACGACTGTTACAATACTAAAAAAATGCTCTACCAATTGAATTAACTGAGACTCTTTCTGATTTTTTTTTAAAATACTTTTTTACTCTTTAACAAAGACATGTAGCAACGCTGAACTTCGTTTACGCATGATCAGTCGTCGAACAAACAAACCACACGTTGTAGCACGCGTTAGCTGGCAACATCGCGCGTGTTCCGCAACGTCGCCAAACAAGCTGAGCGTCACTTGTTGCGCGTCAGATGTTACATAGGCTACGAGGCTTACTATAAATAATTATTTAATAATAATCAAATTAAAAGCCATTAATCGGTAGGATATATTTTTGTTGGTATTCACCTTCATTCATCATCTCAGCGTTGAAAACCGATCGCATCCGAAGCTCTCACCTCAGGAGGCCGGGGACCGCATTTCGGCTTTTACTCCTCTACTTCGCACGGTCCTTGGCAGTAGGACCATTGGCATGCAATTTTAGGACGCCAAGCCAGTACTTCTTGGGTCGTCAAAATTGGAATTTTTGCAACATCTTACAACATAACACCAATACTGCTAAAACTACAGTATTGTTGAGACCATTAGCGAACGGTGAGAATTTTTGATAAGGTAACCCGGAATAAAAAAAAAACTTAATTCAATCTCTCAAGCAGCATACGACCTATCAAGAAGCCGACAGGAATCAGGTTATAGAGAGCCCTCACCACTGTTTGAAACTATATTTCGATGAATCAGTCAGGCAAATTTATAGCTATACGACTTACTACAATTTTTTAATAATCTTAACTCATAAACTTGTCCAATAACATTTCAAGCCCATATATTTATAATATTTGCAAACGTAATAGTAATTAATAACTCAAATAATTTCAATACTTGGAATACCATACTTGTTAGGGTCAATCAGATCAGGCGGAAAAATGCTCGAGCACTTTTAAGTGTTAATTAATTATCAACCTCATTACATTTAAATAATGCTGAAAATAATAATCCTACGTAGCAGTGCGTTATTCATTACTATTTTAAAACTTTTTCTTAATGAAATAACTTTGATATTTAACCACCAGTAAGAAACTTCTCGAGCAGTTTGCCACTTGGTGTAAAATTACCCTAAATCATGAGATTTTACCGGAAAATCTTTCCACAAAACTTCACTAGATGTCGCTACTTCACACAGTCCAAACCCCACACGGAGATGGCGCCACATGTCGCATGCCACTCCGGGCTCACAGCTCGTCCTTCCTGCCTACCCCCCGGCGGAGAGCGAGGTCGTCATGTTGGAACCATGTAGCGTACACCCGGCCCGGCTCGGGAGACGAGTGCCGGTGGAACGATACCGGCCGGTCGCGCGCTAGTACTTCACGTGCGTAGTCTTGCGGACGAGCCTAGGATGGAAATTGTTTTAATTGTATTTACATGTTTGCAGTGCCAAAACTCAGGCTTCAAAAGGTAATTGTTTTGTAGGCAATTGGATATTTTTTTTAATAAAAGTTCTCAGGATCTGATTGACATGCCACTTAATAAACTTAAAATTGAAAGTGAAAAATTGCTTAATCCTAAAATGTATTATGGTATTATAAAGTGGACGAATATTTAAATGATAAAGATGGTCCTAATTGTTATAAATAAAAGCATATTTAAAAAAGGAGGATAATCGAGAGTTTCTTGCGGGTATCTTCTGAGTAGAACGAACCAGCGAAAGAATAATTTTCAAATGATTTATTTTAATTTACTCTTGACATTTCTGACACTAATTGTAAAAATTTGGACGTTCACACGTGCTCTTTAAGTGCCTGAACTGAATAAATTAATTTGATTCGTTTCGTTTTCTTTGAATAGGTCATCCATGTGATGACAGAGTACAGACAGAGACAGAGTAAGAATACTAGTATCTCCTCATCTATTTCGAAGAGTGTCGTAAGAGGCGACTAACGGAGAAATACGCAGCCTATATCTCAGCCTAATCAATTACCGCACTGTTTACTGCCGCATGTAGGCATATTGGAAGAGCCTTATGTCCAGCAGTGGCTTTGGCATATAGTTTCCACGCTAGCCAAACAGGTTGGTTTATTTTGAGAACAGAGCAGAAGAAGAACAGAGCTTTATTTCGAAGTTTCCTTCTCATGTAGTGATATTTCTGTCGTTTATGCATTTTTCCGTTAGTCAACCCTTCAGATAAGATAAATATTCCACAATAATAAATATTCCACAACATTCTACACAACGCTATCTAGATCCATGGTAAACTTTTATAGCTTGTGTTATGGAACCTAGAATGCGGATAAACATACTTATATACTTTTTTTTGTAAATATATACATATTATACATAGAAACACTCAGACCAATGCAAATAGTCATATTCATGCATACAAATATTTGCACTGAGCGGGAATCGAACCCGCGCATCTGCGTGGCAGTCGCGTGCACTACCGCCACGCCACAGAGGCTGTCAAAGATGAAGTGATACTTGTATTCTTTCTCCGTCACCACATGGATTAAGACTACACATTTTTTTATATCTAATCCGTAAATTGACTGCACCAAGCTAGAGTAAACTTAAAAGCTAAACCCGAGATATTAGTAGAACTTACTTGGTGGAAGAGCGGCGAGTGCGTCATAGTGATGTTAAGCCGGAACCGTGCGCAGGCGCCGAGCGTCATGTCGTCGGGCGCGGACACGCCTGCGCACGCGCAAGTTGAAAGTGCGCGCGCGGCGCCGACGCTCAGAACCGTGCCGCCTCCGCCCGTTATGTAGTCGTAGCCTAATTTTATTCAATTAAGGGTCGGTTCAACCAAACACGAGTATAGTTTATTCCTAGAATAAACAGCCAATATGTGGGTGATATTGCCTGTTTATTCTAGGAATAAACTTTACTCGCGGTTGGTCGAATGTACCATAAGAAAAAAAAAGTCGAATATAATAAGTCACACTAAGATTCAGACCAAAACTAGGCATAGCTAGCATAGCTTGTCATATTAATCCACACTAATATTATAAATGCGAAAATAACTCTGTCTGTCTGTCTGTCTGTCTGTATGTTACGCTTTCACGCCTAAACCACTGAACCGATTTTCGGTATGGCAGATTAGACCATGTGAAAGGACATAGGCTATGTTTGGTTGCGATAACCGACATCCACGCGGGCGGAGCCGCGGGCAAAAGCTAGTACTATAATAAAAACATTCTTAGATAAGTTTGGTTTACCAATAAAAAAGGGTATATTGGTACAGAACGGGAATTCAACCCGCGACCTTAACATTAACAGTCGATCCTACTACCGCCACAAAGACACAGCGGATGCAAAGAGGAGGTGACTCTACGTAATTGTGAAATGATTCTCGGACTATGCATGACGTCATCACAGCGCAGCTTAAACAAAAAATATCTTGGAGAATAAAACTAACCTTTAGAAGCAGTCTCTTTCTTTCCATAACCGTATCCATATCTCTCTCCCAGTATCGTGACGTCATCCCCACCTCGGTAACAACTTAACACCTCACATAGTCTTTGAACCCTGGTAGAATAAAAAAATATTTGATTAAATGATAGCTGCTTCAAAAATACTTCAGCTCCTTTTACACACTGAAACAGCTTTGTATACTCCAGTAAGTACGTAGATAGGTATATGGGGCTCCATCAATATGTTCAGGGTCCATTCCAAACTCTTCTGCAAACCAGTATACCTCATAACTGATGTACGAGGGTCTGGTGCAGAATTTTCTCCCGGAATTGGGGAGCCAAACCAATAATAGTGCAGTAGAATAGCGGAATCCGGGCTCCGGATATCACTACATACGAGTAGTATAAAGCAAAGCCGCTTGCCGTGTCCCCATGTCCCTATGTATAGTGCGTCAAGAAAGTCGTGAAATTAATGTTAAAGGAACTAATATTTTTCATTGTATTTGCAACACTCAATAACTGTCAAACTGAGTATTCAGCTGTCATTACTTGTTTTGTTGTGGATATGTTTCGTATATCTTATGCATTCATTTAATTTATGTACGTTTAATAACAATATAAAGTGTAAAAATGAATTGCAATGTGTGTATTAGTTGTAAGAGACATGTCGTATTCAAAGTATTTCAGGGATATAGTATGATATACGGCGGGATTTCAAACCGGCAAGCTGGTTTCTGATTTGGAGGATATTTATGGCCAAACAGCTAAATAAGCCGGTACGTACATATATTTTAATGTTAAACACGGTATGGGAAGTGTAATCTATTAAAAATTATGTGAATTAAGTGAACATTTTATTTTTCAAAGCATTGTTTTCATTTGTCGTGGTTGAGGCATTATCCTACGATTTTAAGAAATCGTAGTACGACACTTTGACATTTTTGAACAGTCTTGATCCATTTTGTATTAACCACTGAGGCCCTTTGGACTACTAAAAAATTACACGGTATATACAGCTGTATTTATCCAGTACCGTACGTTTTTATTTGTTTCAGATTATCAAAAGCACATTTCAAGATATATCATTTCAGTATGTGATGATATATTCAGTGAGTCAGAAACTATCGCGGATAAATTACGCAGGAGTTTCAAGCAGCATTTTGGGTGTTCAATACTCACTCCAATAAGTTAATGTTCTAAAAGATTATAATTATATTATATTATAATACGTACTGTACCTACATCTTTTGTTTTCATTGTTTAATACTTTACAACGTCTGTAAAATAATCGACTGCCTAGCTATCACGGTTCATGAGACAGACAGGTGGGCTTTGGGTAAGATATTGCTCGGGACATGTTTCTTGGACCTAAAATATGCTCAAAACACATTTCACACCCACGGTACCGATGGCCATACTCCTGGTGGTACCGTGGGTCTAATAAAGTTAAAGTGTACCACTGAGTAAGCGATTCTGTGACCAGAGCGGTGGTGGACGAGCTCAAAGTCACCAAGCATAGATTATTACCAAACAATCTGCGCGCGCCAGGCCAAACAATTCGTTTATCTCGCAGCTTACATTCAAAATAGTGTCCCGAGGCATATCCCGAAAACGTCCGACACGGCGCGCTTATACTCATTTATCGGGGTGTATGGTTAACGGCATTTCCCTAACACCCCAGTTAACTTTGAGCCATATACGGGCTTAAGATGGCCCTCTTGGGTGTCCTCATCTAACCTCTATACCCGCTGCTAGTCACAGGGACCCGTGGCGAGTCTCCGAGCAGCTCTCTATAGGGCTGCTCCCGCCGCGGCCGTTAATTGTAGTAAGTGATAGCGTCTCCCATGTGCTTAGTAAGAGAGTGAAGCATTGGCGTTAGCGTTGTACAGGTTACATCGAATGGAGGCTTCGGATCACGCACACCAAATTTAACATAATATCTGTGCTTCTAAATCCCGTGTGCTTTTCTGCCACCTGAGTGATTTGACATACATAATAAACTCACGCCTGTATTCCCCGAAGGGGTAGGGCAGAGGTGCTTGCACCCACATTTGATTTGACAACCATGACTTCTAAACTCAATCACTCCGCACTCGTTGATTTCGATTAGTTGTTAAAGATTTTATTTGCAAAAGTTAATATCTAAACGTTGCTGCAAGCCCTGCAACCATTTAAAAAGGATATAACGACTATTCTGTAATTAAGTACTTATATATAATTTTCTAGCTTGAAGTTTGATTATCTCTAAAGTGTGCGTCATTAGTGCCTAAATAACTTGAATGAAATAATTGCCATATTTTTTTTTCACTTTTATTCACCTACTATCCTACTATCGTAATGAAATCATACCATAAAAAGCAACCGATCAAGTCTGTTTAGTTATAGTATGACAGGGATACCAGATTAAGCGCAGCAGCGCCACCCTCAATTTTCACGACTTTCTTGACGGGCTATATGCTTATATCTTCAAAACTACGCTACACATTTTGATGCGGTTTCTTTTAATAGCTAGAGTAATTCAAGAGGAAGGTTTATATGTATAATACATGCTTAATATAGTAGAGCAGGAGCAGGGTGGAAACACTTGGCGGTACGAAGTTCGCCGGGTCGGATTCTTTTTTATTTTTATAACCGTGGGGGAAAATCCTTCATGGATGTTATGCCGGACTCCTACCGACTAAAAACCCCCACGGTAACGCCCAGAAGCCTATGGATGGAAGCCCCGGGTAAGCCCTCGGAAGGATGTCCCAGGACTCCAATCAGACCTACGGCTACAATTGCGGCCTCGCCTTGGGGGTGGTTCGGGTGCTATCCCGCGTCTATGGGGGGGTTTTCAGGTGTTATCCCGCTTCTTAGGGGGGGGGGGGGGGGGCGTGCGTGAATCCCTCACGTCACGCTGCCGTCATGGGCCTGCTTCTGTAAAGACGGTGAGCAGCCAACTCACCGTCCTCAGGCCCCCGGTCATGGAGGCCGATGGTCTTCGGCGATCGCCGGGTCGGTTAGTAAACTATAAATGCAACAGAGATCGAGCTCGAATCGTTACTCATTTTTAAAACATCCAGTTTTTCGCCCCAGCACTAAATAATCTTGCAAAAATAAAAGTCACATTATAACTCACCCAAGTATAGTATCATCATCAGCCAAGAAAATCCACTTGATATTAGGCTTGTTCTTCACAATCTTCAGCACCTTTCGCAATATAACCACAGTTTTAGTGCAGTGTCCTGTCTTGCTGTTTGGGACTCCTGTGTTTACGGCTGGTAGGGTATGATCTATGAAAAAAAAAACTGTGATTTTACCTGAGGTCATAGGAGAACTTGAGCAAATACCAGCGCATTCTACAAAGTTCACTGATAAATAATTTACCGTCGAAGCAACACCTCTGTGGAATTCTTATTCGGAATACACTACTTGTTTTTATAGGCGAGCTTTGCTAATAGTAGTAGTAACCTAAATAGTACCTAGTAATTTATTTCTAGCAGAGACTTATCCTAATCAAAACTCTTTCGAATAGGTGATAAACTCCTCGCCCGAGCGGTAAAGCTTCGGAGTAAGTAACTAAAGTTTTAGTGGCAAGAGCCTGCTTTGGAACGCGTCCAGCTAACAGACGCCTTTTTATTAATATTATTATACAAATACTATTCATTTTATAGCTTCTTAGAATATATAAAATCCAGCGATACAAAACATGCAGCGTCGCTTTTCTGCGCAGTCGGAACAACGGACAGTTTGCTTACAGAAAAGGGACACTGTGTCTGTGAGTGTGGTATGTGACGGTACATGGCGAAAACAAAATATCGAGAATGTGCGAGTAGATGAAGAATCTACTACCGTAAGATGAAAGATACCATCGGTAGTTAAAAATATATTACTAGTGGTTAAAAAGACGAGTGATTGCAGGATAGGTTCTTATTCCTTTTAGAGCTGCAAAATAATTTGTGTTTAAATGTATTGTCTTTTTTTATCTTTATGTCTAAATGTACATTTTTAAAATGACATTATTCGTAAGGTAAGAAATATAGCATTTAGTCTATGTCTTTCGAGAGTAAAAAGGAGCACAAACTCAACTCACCATCAGCATCACTAAAGAACAGCAGATTCTTGACATGTCTGCCCCAAGTCTTCTTAACTACCTTCGCTCTGGTGGCGTGGTAGCCGCTCCACGTCTTAACTGCGAAGAATATCGACTCCTGGGATATGGCACTGCCCTGCCGATAGTGTGGGGGTCAGTTCACTTTGTCACCATTACTATGATTATGTAAATAAATATCCTACATGCAAGGAATTAAAAAAGTGCATTGCTAAACAAAATTTCAATGTAGAGTAAAGAGAGAGTAGTTTTTACCCCTGACGCAAAGAGAGTGGTGTTATAAGTTTGACGTGTATGTCTGTGGTATCATAGTTCCCGAACGGATGAAGCGATTTCAATTTAGTTTTTTTGTATTAAAGGTGACTTATGTGCGAGTGTTCTTAGACATGTTTGATGATAATCGGTTGAGCCGTTTAAAAGTTATGGGGGTTAAAGTGGGGATGGGGAGTGTTGGTGGTTTTTAATTTTTTTTTTATAACGGACAATTTGACTTCATGTTTGCCTGATGTTAAGCTAAAGGCAAAGTCTCGGAAAGAGGGCCACCATCGTAAACATGTAACTTGTTAACAATGCTTGCACTCAGCTTGACGGCCTCATCAGATGCCTTTTTACGCCCCGCTTAAAGGACACGGGACTGTAGGAAGAAGGGAACGCCTTGGTATAAATTTTAAAGACAAGTTGAACCGTAACATAAACAAATTGTAATAAAACTTTTTGGGCATAGTGAAGAAAAATAGAGATAAATCGCAGATCCATCTATGCTGCACAATACGGTGAAATTGGTTAATTTTATAATCTGCATTATTTTTCTTTTCAAAGGGTTTTATAGACAGCTATGGAGATTCTCTTCAAGTATGTAATAAAAAGCAAAATAATCAAGTAGATTACCATAGTGACAATACTCACACACATATCGAACTGCCGCGGATAAGTCGCACAATTATCGCCCGCTATTATACAGAAGCTTAGGTCTGGCGTGAGCAAAGGTCCTGGGTCACTCTCACTGCCGTACACCAGTTGAGCCAGTTCAAACGCTGGGTCGATTGAGAAGTCAGCTTCGAGCTTACGTTCACCGCTTTCTATTTGGTTTAGTAACCTAAAATGAGGGTAATCTAAAAAAAAGTTACCAAAACTATGGTTGAACAATGGACTAATGGACTCGGCTTTACACACATCATTTAATAGATAATACTATCACACCTCTTCCTTTATAGTATGATCTTTCCATACTTTTACCTTCATACATGTTCGCCGAATGCACCAGTATTCGGAGATTCATGAGGCTAGGGTGCCTATGCCATTTTAAGGAAAGGTCAAGAGTTGGTAAAGGTTGTTTGATTTAATAGGCACCCAAGCGAGGATTGCCTCGGTTCCGCTCATTCTTCCTAGGTACGTGTTCGAATCATCGCAGCATATCTTTTTCAATTTTGGTCACTACATTTTGTGCCATGCCACCATAATCATTTGTTCAAAGAATGAAGAAACCCGCCTACGTAACAAGCCACAAGTCAACGATTGTCATTCAGAGAAAGAAATATGTTCGAGAAGATCACGTTAGATTTGCACTTACTTGTCCATCAGTTCAATTCTCATAGCGAACCCACTAGCAAAATTTGGGTACATAAATCCCCCTTCCTCTTCTAGATCTTCGTAAAATTTGAAGTGGTGGATGATTGTGGGTTCCTCATCGCTTAGAGGGTAGCCTATCCATAAAACATCCTGTTGAAGAAGAATATACGTCAAGATGTAGCTTCCTACACAGATTTAGGGTTAACTATAGCCTACTCTATATAAGCGGTATATATACCGCATGACATCTGTCCCAGTGCATCATCAAAGTACCGCATGCACACCAGCATAAAAACACCTAATTCTTTTTTGCTTCCAATGAGCATCGCCACTGAATGTCTTGCGTATCATCTTCGTTGGTTGCGAAAATAAGCTTTTGGTAACCATACTACTTCATGCACACACTGTTTGTTAATCAATTAATTAGCCTATTGCAGTCCAACTATGGACATAGGTCGCTTTCTGGGTCGATCGATCCCAGTTACCCTTTTCAAGTCGTCAGCCCATCTGGACTGCTCTAAAGTGCTCAAAAGAGAATACTCTCTGTTGTCAAGGAAAAAGTTACTTACATTTTGTTTGTCAGCAGCTGTTAAAGCTTCAAACAGTTTATTACACCTGACAGCCGTATGTGTTTCTAGGAACAGTACCCATCTGACGTCACTGCCTTTGTATCTTGACACCAGCGGTGATAGTAGTTGCAGTATCGTCCAATCACCGGGTGTGGGGAAGTCTTCATGTGTTATGTGGACAGTTGGATTCCGCTAAATGGAGAAGGATTAATTTAATACAGGTTGTTTTCTCACTTGGGACCCATATTCTGTAGTATAAAGGTATGAGCGGAAGAACCATGCGCCCACCGTTGATAATATATTTAAGTAGGTACCATTTAAAAACTGCTAATTTTTTACTTGATTAAAAAATTACTCTAACTACACTAGTACTATTATCTGTTCTGTGCCCGCCCGTGCAAGTGCATTTTCATGTACAGTCGACAAAGGAGATAAGGTTCCACTTTTTCATATAAAGTTGTATGTCAAGGTGGAACCATATCTCCTTTGTTGACCGTACCTAGGCTGAGGCACCACTTGTGCGTTGCGCTGCGTTGCGTTGCGTCGATCAGGGTCATTCTTAGAAATTTTAATCAAATAAAATTATAGCAATGAGAGAAATTCCTTTAAATTTCTAAGAATTACCCTTCTCAACGCAATGCAACGCAGCGCAACGCACAAGTGGGGCCTCAGCCTTAGGACAAACTTACATTTTCCAACTCCAAAACTTGTTTCTCAATTTCTTGCTTGAGCCGCTTCGCCACACTGGCGTGGTAAGGCTCTGATTGACTCACTATAGTGAACACAATTTTTCGTGAACCTGTAACAAAGAACCTCCTGTAGCTTATACATACAGTCACGCTTCTTGATCAGGCTGGGTAGGCAGAGACCACATTTTCCACCCGCTAAGCTCCTGGCATAAATATTTCGCTTCTTCTAAAGTAAAGCCAACGAAGCGAGAGAAAAAAGGTAAACAGAGTTTCAGCGGTTTCAAATATTTTTATTTGAAAATGATTACGTATCACTTCAAGCGCGTTCCAGACAGGAATGAAATTGCTAATAAGATGGCGGATCTGACAGTTTAGAACCGCTCTGTGCTGACAGCTTTTCTGTACTACGAAACACGCAAAAATCGACCATTGTCGCGTACATGTAACAGATGCGATAAGGACAGAGAAAATAATCGCTAGTTATCGCAACGTAACTCAGTTATGGTCGCTTTGTTTACCTTTTTTCTCTCGTCTCGTTGGCTTTACTTTAGAATGCGCGACGTCTTTAGACGCGCTTCTGTCTCACGCAAATGCGGTACTCCCTCGAGAAAAACCTACTCGTGTAAAGGGCGCTAATCTCTCCCCGGTTCTCTCGCGACTTATATTCAAATTATTCTTCATTTGATACAAGGAAGAAACCATTAACTTAGCAATCATTAATCATTAACTGACAATATCACACACACACATCGATCACACAAAGCCATCAAATTACACCGAACCGAACATGATTTACGTCGTTACGGCGTAGCCGCATTACCGTCAAATTATGACGAATAGCTTCGGCGTATTGGCTGCACATGGTATAACCTATCCGTCATATCATAATACATAGGATATGTATTGAAGGTAGGCTTCGTGAGATGCGATGGAGACAGTCGATCTGATAAAAGATGCTGCGACCCATTTAGTTAGTATACAAGGGATGAAGAGCCTTTTATCCTCAAGATATCGGTACACTTAAGTGTACGACAGTGAACCCAACTGCTATACAGGGGGCGCAAGTTCGATTTTCGCTCAATCGTGTAAATATTTGTTTTCATAAATGTGTCTTTTTGCATTGGTCTGGGAGTGTCCGCGCCTCAGACAGCACGTTAAGTCCATCTCGTAGACGTTACGGGTTAGAACCCTCAAATGTCTAACTAGTCTAATTACAGAACACTACACCGTCGCCCTTAAAGACGGATATAAAGAGAAGGGAAATTTGAAGTGATTGAGGTGTGGCTCAATAGCTCAGTTGGAAGAGCATTCCCCCTGTAAGGAAAAGGTCGTGGGATCAAGTCTCACTTGGGCGCTTATTTTTCCAGATGTATTTCGGACTAACTACAGAACTTCAATATCGCCAATTGGTTATGGACATGGAGAAGGAAATGATAGCGGAGTTGTTGCAAGGCAATCGAGTCGCGTGCCATCCAAACGTCAAATGGACTCAATCGGTAGGAACGTTATACCTATGAAGTCCTTCGACTTTTGACACCCCGCGCGTCTCTCTTCCCACCCGCGTTCGGCGACGCGTTTTTATTAGGCGAATTATCAATGGGGCATCTCCGTTACTTAATCATATTCTGTCCTCTGTGGTTATGGATGTCAGATGGCAGTCGCTTTACGGAAAATATGGAAGTTCAGCTCATCATAATTAGACTGGAATGTCGACCCAACTGAGTTGGCAAACGGAAAATAAAATGATACGACGGCCGACGACGACTTCAAATATATCTAAACTAGCTGGAGCCCGCGACTTCATCTGCGCAGGATTAGTACTGCTCCATTTCCTTGAGCAGTAGCATGATAATATATAGCCTACTAGCTTTTGCCCGCGGCTCCGCCCGCGTGGATATCAGTTATCGCGACCAAACATAGCCTATGTCCTTTCTCAAGGTCTAATCTACCCCTGTACCAAATTTCGTGAAAGCGTAACATACAGACAGACGGACAGACAGACAGACAGACAGAGTTACTTTCGCATTTATAATATTAGTATGGATGTGTTATTCTGATATATAAGCTATATTATTGTAAAGTTTCATGTAAATATATTCAGTAGTTTTTACGTGAAAGAGTAACAAACATCTATCCATACACACATTCATCCATACTATACTCCGTCCATCATATTATTGTATTTTAGACAGATGGAAGTAGTGATTGCATGAAAATTTAAAATATCGACAAAGTCAAAAACCTAGATTAAAAAAATAATTAATCGATAAAAGAAAATATTATGATAAATATATGATCTCATGTGGAATTATAATCTATTATCTTTCTGTACATAATAATAAAGCAGTATATATTTCGTGTCTATATCTACAATTTACAAATGTATTATAAAACGATTGTGGGCCATAACACACACGCTAATCTCCAAAACAAAACAACTGACTTCTAGAAGAATATTCCAATATGCTGATTTCCTGGTATTTATTGAAGAATTCCGTGGTCTGTCTCTGAAACCCATCATCAGATCTTTATGCAATTTAAATGGGACCATTTTTGAATAAACCTCTTTCAAATAAAAAGAATTTTGACAATCCGTTTACATATGACGGAGTTACAAAAATCATTTTTCCGCAAAAATCATACAAATTAAAAAAATATAAACATCCGAATTGTTGTTTAGAAATCGGTTGAAAACCGCCAGTTATGTAATATTTTTAGAAAAATTAGTTTCTGTAGTCGATATCGATTGTGACATTTTCAAGTTAATAAAATAAAAACACAGTCGATAGACTAACTACATCCCTAAAATTGCTTTCTAGCTGACGTGAAGTTGTCAATGAAATCTGACGTATTGGCGCCTAATTTTTGTTAGGATTTTCAGGTGTTGACGCTAGAACAAAGTTATACCGACCACTGTCAGTGAGCTGTCTAAAATACAATAATATAATATAACAAACTTTTACGTATATATAATATTATTAGGATGGTGACTATAAAATATGCAAGACAATTAGTACGAGAGAAGGACAAATGGAAAGAAATCGAAAGGAATTCTGCGCTGGATACATCTCACCTCACGGATATATTATGAAACTATTGCCATCGACATAAAAAAAAGGAGAACGAAAAATCTTCGAACCCCTTAGCTATCCACAAAATGATACTGTTATCAATAATTTTGTATGGATCTCATAAAGCGCGCGAATAATGCTTGCAGTTTCCAAAGCTATGAATAATTCAGGCAATGATAACGCCCATAAGTACTGACATTTGGCGCCTTCTGCAGATTAGTGTTTACAAATCAAAGGGTGTTTACATCATAAATACAGTGCCTTATCCATACTAATATTATAAATGCGAAAGTAACTCTGTCTGTCTGTATGTTACGCTTTCACGCCTAAACTAAAAAGAAAGAAAGAAAATTGGTTTTTATTGCGGATGAACACACTACTGAACCGATTTTTATGGAAATTAGTATAAGGGTTGATTAGACCTTAAGAAAGGACATCGGCTATGTTTAGTCGCGATAACCGACATACACGCGGGCGGAACCGCGGGCAAAAGCTAGTTTGTCTATATTTGATTTGTCATTCGCTACCTAAACAGTGAATTTCATAATAGGAGCCGCAATTACAATGAATTAAACAGCCGTATGCCGTATCTCATTTTACACAATGAATTCCATCGATTAAATCAAATAAAATGAGCTACGCACGTGGGGCTTGAACCCACAACCTTTCCCTTACAGGGGGAATTCGTTTAAATATTTGGGCGGAGTAATCAAAAATCGATGTTTAAAAATGGTTCAAAATCATTCATTGGTTCCAACAGTTCGCAAGAGTGCTGGTAGATGACTCCACCGTCGCCTTAAAAATATAAAGAGAAGGGGTATTTGAATTGATTCAGGTATACTCAGTAGCTCAGTTGGAAGAGCATTCCCCATGTAAGAGAAAGGTCGTGGGTTCAAGTCTCAACTGAGTAATTTGTTTTTCCTGATGTACTTTAATCGAATTGTATAGTAAGCATAATAAATGCTATAAAATTTAATTTAAAAAAAGAATTACTTCGAGTAAAAGGTGAGACTCCTGCTTAGTTGAATATATTCATCTGCCAGCGTGTCTGAAGAACTACATCTAGATACATTTCTGTGAAGTGAATTAACCTTTTTAAATTTTCAGCACTACATTTTCTTCAAGAGCTTACAAACTTTATAAGTCTTTAAGATCAGACCGACAGCACGCATTTTATCACCAACGCGTTAAAAGATAATAAAACGCCTTCGTACATAACCCTAAAACACCGCCAAAAATCAGGAGACCCACTTCAATATTTAATTTCGTCTTAAACTTGCATCAATCTCCAAAGTGTTGGCTTTCCAGTGGACCCGGGAACGAAATCGATCAATTCCGAGGGCTATGAATAATGCAAATCCGGCGATCACTCGAGGTGCGACACATTAAAATCGCATTCGGCTTTATGACATCCCCAGGGAGGTTTAAGATGTATTACCGGAGTCTCCGATAACGCAAGGGTTACGGAAAAGTTACGTTGAATATTGGGAACAGATTTTTGAACATATTTTTAACCCCCGACGCAAAAACGACGGGGTGTTATAAGTTTAACGTGTCTGTGTGTGTGTGTGTGTGTGTGTCTGTCTGTGGCATCGTAGCACCCAAACGGATGAACCGATTTGGATGTAGTTTTTTTGTTTAAAAGGTATATTAGTCGGGAGTGTTCTTAGCTATATTTGGAAAAATTCGGTCCAAGATGGCCGCCGCCACAACATATCGGAATACTAATTTCTTCATAACTCCCTCAATATGGGTATCAAATGAAAGAGCTTGACTAGTAGATCACTTTAAAAAGTATAAAATAAAAATTAAATTAACAATTTAAAAAACCCCCGTCACAAAAATCACTTCCAAAAAGTTAAAAATAAATGAAGTTTGCCTTTTAACTTTAACTGTTGCCATGTCGGGGGACCTTGAATTGTTCCGATAATATAACGGAGTGCTTAACCAATTAGGGTCCCCCGACATTACAACCGTTAAAGTTAAAAGGCAAACTCCATTTATTTTTAACTTTTTGGAAGTGATTTTTGTGACGGGGGTTTTTTAAATTGTTAATTTAATTTTTTTATTAGGTTCATCTATCTCTTTTCGTGCAGAAATTCCGACGAATATTTAAAATTAAACTATAAAAAATCGTCCAGTTTCAGGTGTTGCCGAGACTAAACAAGGTTTAGCGTTCTGAACGTTTTGAGCTCCATTGCACGGACATTATACTCCGTGATCATGATCACTGATCCGTGATACTCGTAGCTTGATAACGAATCAGAAGTTATTAACGAATTTGTTCATCTCAATCGCATTTCAAGATTCGCGCTTTGGAACTCGGGATCTGAATAACTGATATTTATTTTATAGTTTTTTTATTGTCAACCAATTTTTGTGTGTATAATAAAAAATATTTTCTTTCTTTTTTTTTATCTCCTACCGTGCCTAGGTAGGAGATCAGTGGATGAAAAAGAAGTTTTTTTTTTGTTTGGTACTGCACAAGCATACCCACATACCCTATGCAAAAAATATAATATACCTATGAAGAGGACAAATCTTCAAATTTTATTCCAATGGACTATTTAAGATAAGTGCTTCATCTGCTCTACTGTTCCTCCTTATATAGTCATTCTTTATGAATTACTAGCTTTTGGCGAACTTCGTACCGCCAATTTTTTTCCACCCGCGTAGCGTCCGATTCCTTTCCCGCTGCACCCTATACTATATTAAGCATTTATTATCCATACAAACCTTCTTCTTTAATCCATACTAATCCATACTAATATTATAAATGCGAAAGTAACTCTGTCTGTCTGTCTGTTACGCTTTCACGCCTCAACCATTGAACCGATTTTGATGAAATTTGGTATAGGGGTAGATTAGACCATGAGAAAGGACATAGGCTATGTTTGGTCGCGATAACCGACATCCACGCGGGCGGAGCCGCGGGCAAAAGCTAGTTACTCTATATATAAGAGGAAAACGCATCAAAATCTGTAGCATCGTTTTGAAGATATAAGCATACATAGGGACAAACTGACGCGGAAAGCGACTTGGATCTATACTATGTAGTGATAACCTCTTAAAGGAACAGCGAGCATCGTCAATTAGAACCAAACGGAATAATATTTTACTAAATATCACAATAAACTAAGTTTGAAAATAGCATTTTTATTAATACTGCAAGAAAAACCGGAATAAAATAGCATTTCTTTCTTTTTATTGTTGTTTTGTTTCAAATAGTCTTCGAATTTTAAATCATCCGCTTTTATACGCTGACTTTATTCCAAGATTTTTAAATGGCTGCCTTGTTTGACTAAGGTAACCACTCCATTCAGCCTGAGCGTAGATGGTGCATGAATAATTTGTGCACCTGGAGTGGCGAGGCGACAAATAAGCCCAGTTTCGTACACAGCTTAGTACTTAGTAGTAATTTAATTTAAAGGAAAATAAACGAGACTTCGATGGTACGACTTTTAGTTCCATCTCATTAGCAAAATTTGATGTAATGAAATGTTTTGTGTGATATATTTAGCTGGGTTTCCTTGCCGTTTCATTACATTATATTGTGATAATATTGTGCTTCTAATATTTGTCGAATATATTTGGCAATGGTGGCAATTTACTTATTTTTAAGACGTATAGTGGCTCGTTCGGGGAATCACCACTGTTAACATAGTACATGTTTACGATGATGACCCTCTTTCCGAGACTTTGCCTTTGCTTAACATCAGGCGAGGTGAAGTCAAATCGACGTGTCCTATATAACTCTTTCACGTAACAAATAGACTTTAAAGCAAAGTATCCTTTACATTTTCACACACTCAAGTATAGATAAATTACTAACAAAAGTCCATGTCATTTCAGTAAGGTGCGGTTCCTCTTTTCTAACTCTAACGATACTCTTACAAACTACAATTAAATTATAGTTACTAGTGCACCTATAAGGTAAATCATTCTATTGGTAAATATCTCCTTGAAAGTAAAAATATTTCCACAGTAATTAACTTGGAATTGTGTACGAAAGGAGAACGAAAGTTCTATAACCGAAACTCAGCAGAAAATCGAGTTTTCGCATTTAATTTACGAATTTCCATGTTTTTGTAATGCAATCATATTACAAGACTGTTGGTGTAGATTGTTAGAAAATTAAAAACGAGTCCCGTCGTCAAGCCATTTCGTCGTACCCGTTGGACCTCATAATTTAGATGTCGCCCACAAAGGGGTCTAAAAACAGGGTCGCACGGGTGTTTTTGGGTCGGAAGGGTACGTCGCCGGTTGAAACGCTGCAGCGCTTAGTCTGTGAAGCCTTCACAAATGGCTCTTAAGCCAACGATCCATTTGCGAAGTTAAATCAATTAGGCCGTAGACGACTCTCCGGCCAGCACTTGAATCTGAAGAACAATTTGTAAGCCATTTAAGTTCTCAGGGTTAATTTGTGTTATTTAATCACCATTCAGCAAAAATTATGTAAAATATTTGAGAATGAGATTTTGCTTTGGGGCAGAATTTCTTTTTTAATTGCCTCAAGTTTGCATTCCTTAATGAATTTTAGACGACACTCCAAAGAAGGTGATGTTTAGGGATATGCCGAGATTTTGGGGGCAAGTCTGGACCATAGAGTAGGGTCTAGTGCTAAACATACCACGAGATTGGGGGTCGGACAATAATCGTTCACGTAATATTCACTACATTTACAAACACCAAAAAATAGTCACAAGAAGCAAGAAAACGAACCACAGGCTCCATAGTAAAAGGTGCATAGAAAATTAATCTAGATATTACAAGGAGGTATTTTAGAACACCTAGCTGTTTCCGACCTGGGTGTTCTACTGGAACTTTCTCGTACCCGTAAATCGCCTGGGTGATCTACGGAAGCTTTTCACACCCGTAAATCACCTGGGTGTTCAACGGGAACGTTTTCTTACCCGTACATCATCTGGGTGTTCCACGGGAACTTTATCGTACCCGTACATGACCTACGTGTTCCACAGGAACTATTTCGCACGCGTAGATCACGTGGGTATTCCAAGGGAACCTTTTCCTCCCCATAAATCACCTGGGTGTTCCACGGGAATTTTTTCATACCCCTAAATCAGCTGGTTGTTCCATGGTAATTTTCTCGGACCCTTAGATTACATAGGCAGCGGTTACAAGATAGATATTACAATTGGTATTGTTTAATTCAACAATCGGTAGATTACTATATTATTATACTTTTAACTCATGGGTAGAGTTTCAATGGGTTGAGAACGGAAACCGTCAAAGAAATGTATTAGTTTTAATCTAGATGTATTGTACATTATTAAAAGGTACCATACATTTTTTAGTAAAATTCCTAAACCCGGCATCCTGAAAATGTAGCAATATTTCTCTTAGATGCTACAATATTTACACTAGCAACGAAAACTACTTCGAAATGTGAATCACAGCATTATCTACCAGATTTCTTTATTTTAGGTCTAATGTACACACAAGTTATGTGTGTATTTATCGCAGGTTTATAAGTGCCCGGTTAATGGCAATAGGCTCGCACATTGGGACCTAAACATAAACTGGCGAAATGTGGGTGCTAGCACCTCTGCCTACCCCTTCGGGGAATACAGGCGTGAGTTTATGTTATATGTTATGTTGTTTCGCTATCAAATGAAGTAGGTATGTCTACGCATGCGGTATCAGAGACTCCTACTAATATCCATACTAATATTATAAATGTGAAAGTAACTCTGTCTGTCTGTCTGTCTGTATGTTACGCTTTCACGCCTAAACCACTGAACCGATTTTGATGAAATTTGGTATAGGGGTAGAATAGACCACGAGAAAGGACATAGCCTATGTTTGGTCGCGATAACCGACATCCACGCGGGCGGAGCCGCGGGCGAAAGCTAGTTACCCATAAACGCGAAAGTCGTGAGTATGGATGGATGCATCTTTGTTACTCTTTCACATAAAAACTACTGAATGGATTTTCATGACACTTTACAATATTATAGCTTCTCTATCAGCATAGCACATAGGCTATATATCATCACGTTACTACTCAAGGGAGAGGAGCAGTGATCATTAATGTCAACAAATTCTGCCGGCTAATAAATAATTGTTGTGTTTTTCTACGCCACTCTAATATAAGCTACTCGAAATACTAATCCTGCGCAGACGACGTCACGGGCACCAGCTAGTACGAGTACGAGTATATTTTAAGGTACTAGCTGACTTCTTCAATTTTTTCCGCCCGCGTGGCGTCTGATCCTGTTCCCGCTGCACACTCTACTATATTAAGCGTGTATTATACATATAAACCTTCATCTTGAATCATTCTATCTATTAAAAAAACCGCTTCAAAATCCGTTGCGTAGTTTTAATCCTAAGTGTACTAATGGGGGTCGAGAGGAAACTAAAACTTGACTGTGAAATAAAATCCACTCTCGGCCCCCAGGGGCCGAGTGTAAACTATGGTTAGGGGTCCAGTGGACACATTATTTATTGGGGGTCGAGGGGTCGAGAGTGGACTAAACGAAAGATTTAAGCATACATAGGGACGGACAGACAGCGACAGCGACTTTGTTTTATACTATGTAGTGATGCCGTGTTGGTTTCCGATAGAGTAGAAAAGGACCACACACCATCTCTTCCTGTGGGTGTAGTAAAAGGTGACTAAGGGATTGGGCTGTTCTCAATCCGACAGTTAACATACATGACTATCGGCCGTTCCCAATATCATACTTACAGTTAAAGATAGATCGTAACAGTCAAATTTGACGTATCGGCTGTTTGAACTCATGATAATCATTTATTCGCTTAAACATGAGTATTACACACATAGGCATGCAAGGTATTAATTTCATTTATTATTTCAGTCATGCGAAAATGAATTTATTAGTCACATGCAAAACATAATATATGAATGAAACTAATTAAAAAATAAAGAAATAATATTTGATGTCCAACAATTTGTGAATTTAAAATAAAATCAAAATATAATTTAAAATAAAATTAGGTATTGTTCAATGTCTATATAAATTAATGTCAAAAAATAAAATCATGGTAACTGATTTTTTTGCAGGAAAGCGCATCGCGGTATAATTTTATTTTCCGAAATTGGTGTGAAATAGGAGCTACTATGTTTTGAATTTTAACAGCCGAGCACTTTATCCGTAGATGTGATCTATCTTTAACTGTAAGTATGTTATTGGGAACGGCGGTAAGTGCCCGCTTGACGGCAATAAGCTCTCCCCCTATTACATGGGACCGAAAATCATAGTTGGCGAAATATGGGTGTTACACAACTCTGCCTACCTTCGCTTTGGGGTTTTACAGGCTTTAGTATATGTAAGTATATATGTAGGTATGTAATTGAAGGATTTTTTTTTACAGCATTAAGTATGCTAACTATACAAATCGAATACATAGGGAAAAAGAATCTTCTCGGGCGGGACTCGAACCCGCAGTCTTTCCCTTACAGGGGGAATGCCTGACCAATTCGGCTACCGAGACACGCCCGATATGATTCAAATTTCCCATCTTATACGTCTTTAAGGCGACGTGGCGTCATCTACCGATTTTCTTACGAACTATTGTAACATCATTCATTGATTCCGATAGTTCGTAAGAAAATCGGTAGATGACGCCACGTTGCCTTAAAGACGTATAAGATGGAAAATTTGAATCATATCGGGCGTGTCTCGGTAGCCGAATTGGTCAGGCATTCCCCCTGTAAGGGAAAGACTGCGGGTTCGAGTCCCGCCCGAGAAGATTCTTTTTCCCTATGTATTCGATAGGTATGTAATGTATATACAGTTATATATCGTGACCTTACTTTACAAAATGTACCTACTCTATTTGCACAGTACGCGTTTTTTGAGTATCTTTTGACAATAGGACACAAGCTTTCATTTAACTAGGGTGGCAGTAGTGAACGCGACTGCTACGCAGGAGGCGCGGGTTCGATCCCCGCTCAGTGCAAATATTTGTATGCATGAATATGGCTATTTGCATTGGTCTGGGTATCGCTATGTATAATATCTATGTATTAACAAAAAAAATGCGTGCGCTGCGAAGTATGTGTGGATTGACCTTGAGAGATAGAGTGAGAAATAGCGTGGTAAGAGAGCGATGTGGAGTAATAGAAGATGTAGTGACGAGAATTGCGAAAGGAATGTTAAGATGGTTCGGTCATGTTGAGAGAATGAATGAAAGAAGACTAACGAAACAGGTGTATGAAGCGAGTGTGTACCTGGACCAAATCGGGGAAGTTTTAGAAAAGGGACAGGTCAGGAGTACCCTAAACCGACGAGCATGCATGAAGAATGTAATGAGAATGAATGAAGTGAGAGTTGTATGTCAGGATCGTAGCAAATGGAGATCCGTGATCTCTGCCTACCCCTATGGGAAACAGGCGTGATTTTATGTATGTATAACAAAAAAAAGTATAAAATAATGTTTATCATTCTAGATTCTGTAAAACAAGCTACAAAAGCTAACCATGGGTCTAGATAGCGTTGTGTAGAATGTTGTGGAATATTTATTTTAATTATTTATTTAATATATTTTTCTTAAATGAGACCACAATGCTGCCAGGCTTACTGCCCTCTCATCTAATATATATTTGATACATTATATTTATTATTCCTTGTCCTTTCGCGAAGTTAATTCTCTGGGGTTACATCCGTACTTTTGTGTTGGAACTTGGAACCCCTCCAACCATCTTATCCGTACTTCAAAGAATAATACAGCACCACCAATAATACAGCACCACCAAATATACCCACAACACAAACAGCATACAATTACAGTACACAATTCTCATTATTTTGCTTCACTTTTCATAGTCTCTGTTTTGACAGTGTGGCCTATTTTACTTTTGTCCGTATCTATGTCCTATGTCTGCTTGTCAGTTCCGATTCTAGAATTCTATAGGGCGAATTTTTTTATACCACTTAGGGGGCAGACAAGCACAGAACCCAGTTGATGGAAAGTGGTTACCGTGGCCTATGGACATTTAGAACACCAGAAGAGTGATTCACGACCCACACATCACTTTTTTTTTCGTGCGGAAATCCCCACGGATACCTACCCCGCCGGAGCCGGAAGGGGAGATTATGTCGGATTAGAACCGACTAAAATCGCTCGCTGACTGAAGAACGTGGTGTTAGGCCGGAGGTGAGGTTGTCTTCGACATATCTCTCGCACCCTGACCCAGGGCCATCCCTTACGGTCTGGCCCTCCTCGGGGCCACACACATCACAGGGGAGTCGCATTTCTTAACCAATTTCCACCAAAATGGGCACATATAAAATCTTTGATTAAAAACATAACACTTATGTCCATAGGTTTTTTGATGGGAGAGATAATGGGGGAGGAAAAAGGAGGAAATTTTCTGTCACGTTATTTATAATCTTGACTTATGGCAGAATTTACTAGTGTTAACGACTTCTGAAGACGACTGTACATTCTATACTTCGTTGTCAATACAAATCATAGTTCACTCCATGTTACGCTCACATCGAACAAGTGACAAATTCTCACTGCGATAGACACCGTAGGGAAATTGCTTGCCATCAACAACGCTACATCGTCTTTTCATCACACTTTCGCGACAAGGCGCAAATAGAATGCAGGATCATCAATAATTCGTGTACAGTCACAGCGAATGGACGGGTTTCCATCGAAACCTACTGGGAGACGCTCCGACTGTTGTTTGTCAACTGTGCTATGTATGGCAAGTAATAATGTACAGTTAGCTACAAAAGTTGAAGAAAATTCACAAATTTAGAACACTGTATTTCGATCACGTTTGTGAAATTAATGAAATTAAATTTATTGAAGGAAAAATCGACTGAAGACATCAAGGTACCACCATTTTAGGCTCGATAAAATAGGGACTGTCTATGATTGACTTGTGTATTCTCGAGTTCAACCTAGCTTCAGTCAATTGACGGACTGAATATTAAAAAAAACAACTCATAATCTGTGAAGTCAGAAGGCTCACTGTACATTAAATACATATTGCGATAATACAAGACAGCTGTATTTTTATCTTCCGATTCCCAATTTGAATAAATAAGGGGTCGGCAGAAGTGTAGGTAACACCTGCATTTTGCCAATATGTTTATGTTACTATGCCATAGGAAGCAATACGTAAACTAGGTACTCTGATAATCCCTAGTGTCCTCAGCCAGGCACTTTTTTTAAACTGTTTTGTACTGCTACTAATCATTCCTTAACGAGAAACCAAATGACCAAAGCTAGCAATGGTAAGTCTTTTCAAAGTTAATTAGGACGACGTTTAGAGCCCTTCAATTTGTATTCAGTCTCTGTTGAAATTATTTATTTTCCGTTCCTCGTCCAAGCGCTTCGCATTTCAATATCAGACGGAAATGCTATCGTTACGACTGTAAAATGTCGTTGCTCAGGTAAAGAGGTTTTGATATTTAGTTATTTAAAATAGATCACGATTTTATTTCTTCGCAATAATTTCGTAAAGTGGAAGAAGCGAAATTATGTAAAGATTTTAGTAAGTAGAAACATGCTGTCTATGCCTACCCCGCTGGGAAAGAGACGTTACTATATGTATGTATGTATGGCATATTTAAGTTAAGAAAGCACATCCTCGACCATAACACAAAATATGCAATTCAGCGAGATTATTGGACGTGAGCACAAGCATAACTCCCACTCCACATATTAGTGGATAAATCAGTATAATAATCCTGTTATTTAGTTTGTAAGACAGTGCTTCATTAATTTATTGAGTCATAATAAATATAGTTCACCAGACTGTGACTCTCCAGCCAGCTCTTTTCACACCTCCGCAATATGTGATAATTTTGATTGACACTAATGTATTAAGACTTGTGTCAAATTTCCAGTCTTATCACAAAGAGTATGACAGTATGGTCTTTGTGACAATACTCTCTTATACTTCGTCTTTTTGACAAGCAAGTGTGTATGTGGGCGGGTGGGAGTGTGAACTGTTCTAGACTAAATATGCGATAGTACGCCGTAATATAAATACTATCTTCTCGTATTTTTGTGCGATTAGTTTTATTCAACAGAGAGCCATTATCGGCTTTAATTTAGTTACAAGGAAACAGTAAACTTGTAACCATAATGATAGCTGACAAGACACCCGAATTTTAAAATGGTAGCGAGAATTAGAAAACACGAGAGGAATCTGCTCGAACAGCACATCATCGAAGACCAGCCAATTAAACACGCTTTCAGATATCTCACAAGAAAAAACAAATCGCAATTCACCAATACACGAAGCGTCCTTCGAACCGCATAAAAGAACGTGCAAAAATCTCGACCCGTCGAATGTCTGTCACCGAATAGCGTCATAAAACAAAGCACAAAAATGCTCCGTACGAACTATATCAGGTGCTATGACACTGGGAGAGACATCAATAATTCCACACCACATCGCACAGATTCCACGGCATCTAGGGGATTGGGGGCACTCTCAAATTCCTCAGGCGACTTCCAGTTTCAATTTTAGCGCTCGATTTATTCTGAAGGATGTCCAGTTTACATCGATATGTAGGAACTACCTGTGTGTCGTGGCGGGTTAGTTTATCTTACTTAGTTTGACAGATATATGGATTGCCGTTATGGTATACGTAGCCAGGAGAACAGAACTACTGCTCAGTGTATCTGGCTTAGACTCATGCGTATTTTTTTCACACGTCAATTTGATGTTAAGATAAAGGCAAAGTCCCGAAAAGAGGGTCACCATCGTAAATACGTACCATGTTAACAGTGGTGGCACTCAGCTAGACGGCTTAATCAGATGCCTTTCCACGCCCCGCTTAAAGGACCCGAGACTGTAGGAAGAAGGAAACACGTGAGCTGGTGCGGCATAGGAATGAGTAGTGAAACGTTTCAGTGGAACGGTTGGTTCTAGCAGGTAAAATTCCAATACTAATTTATACATCTGATGGTATGTAAGTGGAACCAGCCCGATGCGAAAAAGCAATATATCAAAGTTGGGCAATGTGCATCGCGATAAAAAAGAAAGATGGCGATCAAAAGAAACATCACAACCCGTTCCTCCACACGCTGAGTATAAAAGTATTGAGACGTCTCTACAAAAGCTTACAAAAGGGTTACTTTGTCCCCTGAGTTCGCAAGTATTCCATCAATAAATTCAGAGAATATGTTAGAATAAATACACCTTTGATAAACAAAGTAGTTTTAGATACGGACTATCGCGTTTGCGGAACTTGGTTCTGTTTCGAGTAAGAATAGATCTTGAATTGATATCAGAATCAAGTTTTGAATCTCTATCGAACAAACAATGTTCTTTTCTTTCCAAACTAAAATATCAATATATCAATATATAAATACCATATGGAGAAGAAAGTAGAATATAATTTATATAATAGTTATGGAAATTGCTGAAAAAGTATAAATTGGAGTTCGTTGTGATTCGCGAGTCTTTGGCTGCAATTTCTAATTCGATCAGTGTTAAGAGGATTTCCTAGCAACTGTTTCTCCATAGTACCGTTCTCCCCTTTTTCCTCCCTGAATATTGCTTCTAGAACAATATTTTTGTTTTCGTAAAATCAAGATCTTCTGTACGCATGTCCCTGTTATTTTATTTTTGTCGGCAGTCAATAAAATAAGAAAACTATGATCGTCTAAAGATCATAAAAATGACTAATTCTTACCGGCATGTTTGGAGGACTACCAGACAAATTCGAAAAGGTTTTAACGTTATAAAAAATAACAGTAACATGGATACGCTATTTCCTAATAAAACGGTGTCAAAAATATTTAAATCGGCGTAACGTTTTAACGTTTTCTTTCCAGTTACTTCACATCATACCTTTGAGAATGCCGTGAAGCCAAACCGGTCAGGTGAAAAATAAAATTACGTGAAAAGTACAAAGTGTCTTACTCAATATGTGTAGCAGATTCCACCAAGTGCCATCAATCAACAGTATACACAAGTATGTATCAAGTTTGGAAGTATTTTACTGCCTCTATCACAACTGTTACAATGAGCCATTTCAATGAATTCCACAATCTCTTTTCCTATCACGAAAATGCAGAAAATGTCGCCCATAAACAATGCAAACAAGTCCATCTAAGACTGCTCGGTTCAGCACGTATATACACTTGGAATTCTCTACCAATATATGATGTGTCTGTCTTCCTACAATCCCAGGTCACCATTTTAGCCTTCATCATTGTTGATATCTAAGTAGAATGGTAGCATTTGTTCTTTATATTCATTTAGAACTACTTAATGCCATGCAGAGTGAAGTCATATTCACGTGCACTTCATAGAAAAGCAGTTTTATTATCTGTGAATTCGCTCAAACTATCGATCCATAATTATAATAATTACACGACATACAGAAATGTAATATTATACAACCGACCGCTACCACAGGCAATCTAGTGTTTCTCTATACTAAGGATTACAATAATCCTACACTGTAATCATATCGTACATGAGAACAATTAACATTTGATTGCGTGCAATGTTCCGCACGGGATTGCATGCGTTTGCACGCATTTGTCTGCAATCGCGTCAATCTGATATACAAGCGCGTGTGATTAAGCTTGCATGCATTCGTCCGAATAACGCTTATACGGGAAATATGACGATAATTGATTGAGCTGTGGACAAAAGGGAATTGGTGCTGTTCAGTCAAAAGTAGTAATTGTGGACTTTAAATTAAATGCACGTGGTAAATCGTTGATTTCAGCTTACAGAAATACATTTAACTTTTTGTAGTTATACAGAGTCAAAGTCTTTTTTGCATAGACCATTAAATTGGAACTTACAAAACGTCAATATAAAATAAATATTAAATACCTACTAGTTTAGCAAATGGACCTCCGCACACCGGTTCGAAACGCGGCCCAGACCTGAGAAGGTTCCGGCAAGAAACTCAGCGGCCATATTTTTTAGTCTATTTACAAACATTTACTTATTGGTCTAGATACAGTGCTTTGCTTGAGTAGCATATCTGAGCGAACAATTCATTTCCAAGCTTGTTTATCAACTAAATATTCTTGGATTTTGTAATAGCCTTTCTGGCACAGTTTACTCTTAACTGCAATTTTAAATTTATTTAAGTACAGGTAAATCTCTAATTTCATTAGGAAGCTTGTTAAAAAAGCGTATAAAGAGTACTGTCATTACTTTGGTAAGACCCTCTTTCCGAAACTTTGCCTTTAGCTTACCATCAGACAAGGTGAAGTCAAATTGATGTGTCCTTTTATAAAAAAAGCACAAATAATAGTCAATGAATGATGTGTAGATTCTTCGCAGAAAGGCTGGTAGCTTCTCAGAGGTGGAAGAACTCTGTAACTTCATTCGACAAACCCCATAATACGTCATTTAGATCTTCTAGCCAACACTATGTGTTAGCCGGTACACCTGCTGATTAATGGCAGAGGGCAAACTGGTAAAAACAGCAAAAAGTTAAAACAGCATTCCCTATGTAAGGGAAAGGTCGTGGGTTCAAGTCCCACTGGACCGCTTCTTTTCCCCGATGTATTTCAAAAGCAAAAACTAAGATAAGTAAGCCAAATTAAGGGAGAGCAGTCCCTGGATGTCTATAGGTGAGGCTTTGTATTCAATACTGTGATGCCTTTTCTAAAGTGCGTAAAATTTCCACGGACACCCAACGGAGCCCCCAACCGGAGCCGGAGGGTGAGGTTATGTTGGACTTGAACCGACTAAAACGCACGCAGTCTGTGGATCGTTATGACTCTGTGATGTCTCTAATATTAAGGTATTATCACGAAGCCGGCTATGTCTGTCCATTAATATGGTAGCAACGAACAATTTCAACTTGTTATAAGAAACACTATAATTTAACTGCTTTCGACAAATTAATAGGTATAGTACTCCTAAAGCATGATTAATTAATGTATAAAGTTTGTTTAAAAGGTCAAGAAACATTATATTAGCCTATTACTGGGTACCTACATAATTACGGGTATCTATATTACTTGTCTTACACCTTGTAATGGTTTTATTAAAATGTTTTATCCATTTGAAATAGATAATTACTAGGTAAGTAATTATTCGCTCACCGAGTGTCCGGCATGGGCCGGACCGAGGCGGGAGCTAGTGGCGGCCCTGGGAGTGAGAGTTCTCACCCTCGCCACCCTGCTCACAGCAATGGTCCGCTGCGCGGACGCGTGGGCGGCCGGCGTCTCCTTCAGCGAGCAGGTAATGGTCGTGAAGGAGACGGCGGAACGGGAGAGGCGGCGCGAGCGAGAGAGACTCGCGGATCGCGCCGCCCGCGCGCGCAGGCAACTCGGGCGTCGGAGGGCACTGACTGACCTCCGTCCCCCATGAGCGCGGGCCTGGGGGTGACGGGTGGAGCCGCCTGTCACCCCAGCAGAAGCAGGCCACGGCGGCGGCGCGCTGAGAAGCGCGCCTCCCCAATCCGGGGGCGAGTTGGGGACACCGTTGTCCCCCTCCTGAGGAGGGCCAGACCGTAAGGGATGGCCCTGGTTCAGCCGGGGTGCAAGGGATATGTCGATGACAACCTCACCTCCGGCCTAGCACCAAGACCCACGGTCGGCGTGCGGTTTTAGTCGGTTCGAGTCCGACATAACCTCCCCTTTCGGCTCCGGCAGGGGGGGAATCCGAGGGGATTTCCGAACGAAAAAAAAAAAATGCTGGTTAGGTCGTGGATATTGCTTTAATGAAGACTAACGGACCCAGCGAACTTCGTACCGCCAATTTTTTACCGCCCGCGTGGCGTCTAATTCCGTTCCCGCTGCACCCTCTTCTATATTAAGCATGTATTATACATATAAACCTTCTTCTTGTATTACTCTAATGAATTAATCTAATATTGGGAAATTGGGAAATATTAAAAGAAACCGCATCAAAATCTGTAGCGTAGTTTTGAAGATTTGTGCATGCATAGGGACATAGGGACACGGAAAGCGACTTAGCGTTATACTATGTAGTGAAGAAGCCTTTAAAGATAAACAAGGAGAACGTAGAGAAAACAATTAGAGTTAGGTACCAGATCCCTACCGGCCCATATACGCCGTATACCCACAATATCTTCTTAATAAAACCTACTAGCAAACTTAATAACTTGCCCGTGACGTCATACGCAGCCTAGAAACTACTTACTTCACAAAACTACCAGCGAACTTCAGTAAGATGGTTTAAGTACGGATTAGCTATAAGATTTTTAAAAATAGTAGCAGTATATACTTATCTACTTATTAGGGTTCCACATCCGGATGCTAAAAAGGGATGCCTATTACTACGACTCATTGCTATGACTACATTGTTCGTACCTGGCTGTATCTCATGAACCGTGATAGCTAGAATGGCTCAAAAACAGCTAACGTCATTTAGGGAGGGGGGGGTCTAGGTACAGAACCTTTCGTGGCTTTCGCACTTATGTTTTTTTTTTCATGACTGATAGATACCTACTCGTCCACGTGATCAACGTGGATCTATAGTTACGTAGTGCACGCCTCTACCACAGAATAAGTACTACGCCTCTACGTAGAACCTCTATGTAGAACCTCTACGAAGAATCTCTATGTCTCTATACAGAGACAGGCATCACGACAATCTCTCATGCTCTCGTGACAAGTTAGTTAAGCATACTACTGAATTATTCAAGCTACTCTTCACTTCGACTTTTAAGTTGAGCAACTTGCTGTGGAAACTACATTGTTTTTAACTTCTGCTTAACTAGAAGTAGAAAGGGTCTCATAAAGATAGGCGTTTGTAGCCGACCGCATATTGCAGCAACAAACAACACGTATGGTCAATAGAAATAGAAGACTACAAGGTGCCATTAGTATCAATCCCGCGACCCGTTCATTTTCATTTTTTCACATACATTACTTAATAAACTTCTATACGGGTACAGGGTACCATTGAGAAATGCTGCAGTGAATTAAAACAATATTATCGCATTCAAATTTATTTCACGGTACGGCCGTCTGCTGATGTGATCTGCTGCTGCTATGCGGTCGGCTACGAATTCGTACCTTAAAATTGTCCAATTTTGGAGCAATCAAACACAAGTCGCAAGGGAGACCGGAGATGTAGCTACCACTGTATAGCTTCACCCCGTTTGCTCTGAACCGCAAACCCAAAACACGATCGCTTATGCGCGTTTTGGTAGGCTCGTTGGAGTAGTGAAACGCACAAATTAATCTCTGCCGAAGGAATACATGAACGATCGGCTCGCATCCGGATCGGCTGCCATATTGCGTTTCTATCCGTCGTCGAATTTATCTCCATAAATAATGGTCACATGTGCATTGTATTCTGACGATATTCAGAAACATTAAGTGAAAATTACAAATGGATTGGCAGCTGTCTTTGATTGATATTTTGTGTATAGTTGTTGTGAACAAGATAAGAAGAATAGCCGGTGTTTTCATTCGTAAATTCCTTTATTGCCTACCTACTTACTAACATAAGAATGTGAAAACGGGTTCTGAAATATGATCATGGTAAAAATAAAGGCACTTTTCCCTTTAGATTTTCCGGTAGACACATTTTTTGAAAATCTGCACAGAAATCTACTGAATACATACTTAATGTGTGTTACGATTAGTGTTAGAACAAACATGGCGCCCATATAACCATCATTATTCCTAACGATTTCCTAGTAGCGACCATATAGCTTAGTCCGAACTATTGAGCCCTATATCCGTTCATCGTTTTTGTTTTGTAATGTATACTTTTCTGTGAACTTCTGACCTCCAAACATGGAGAGGAAAGCTGCGCCAGAGCCTCATCTATTGTTTAGTAGGTGTACCTTTTTTTTTCGTGCGGAAATTCCTTCGGATACCTCCCCCGCTGGTGTCGCAAGGTGAGGTTATGTCGGACTCGAATCGACTAAAACCCCACGCCGACTGAGGGTCGCGGTGCTAGGCTGGAGGTGAGGTTGTCTTCGACATATCCCTCGCACCCTGGCTAACCCAGGGCCATCCCTTACGGTCTGGCCCTCCTCGCGAGTTTAGTAGGTGTGCCAATCTGCAGGTTAGGTTGGCTTGGCAAGGAAGTTAGTACGGCCCCCTACAACTGGGTTTGGTTGTGTAATTTGTTCTTGCGAATAAAGTAATTAAAAATGCACATAGGTACTTTAACTACTTACTCCAATTCAAATTGGGTTCAATATGACTAATTAAAACTTTAAACAAGTCCAATTACTAAAGACAGGCACATGCGTTAATAATAAACAATCGCACAATGTCCGGATAAGGATAACACAAGTTGTTTAAATTCAGCCCGTGTGTATCGACGCGTTCCGCCTGACAAGAGGACTCCGAACTAATTGAATAATTCAAGGATGGCATATACGTAATAAATTATTTTGATTACGAATTTACATGTTATTTTGGAACGACTACTATTTATAAGCTGTATCTACTCGTTGATTAAATATATTTCTCGTTGTATCTATAAATATAAATAAATAATAATTTATTTCATAAAAGCGTAATACAATGTGTCCATCTCTAAATAAAAATTAAAACAAGAATTTATCATAAAGCATGACATATTTATCAGAGACAGAGTGAACGTCAGTGTCTGTGCTAGTATTAAACTGTGTTACAGACACTGGCGCCATCCCCTTACATATTAGAGCTAATTTGCTAATTTCTAACTACTGCTTTGTATATTGTAAATTGTAAACAGTTCATTGCAAGTTACAGCTTTTTTGTCAGAGATATATATTTAAATTGTACATTGTTTGAATAGGAAAAGGAAATACAATGCAGTATAACAGGGTGATCAAAGCAGGATTTGATGCTAAAATAAGTTGTGTCCGTGTTTTTGGACGTGTAAGCGCGCGCATGTGCGTGTGTGTGTGTGTGTGTGTGTGTGTGTGTGTGTGTGTGCGTGCGTGCGTGCGTGCGTGCGTGTGTGTGTGTGTGTGTGTGTGTGTGTGTGTGTGTGTGCATGTAAATAAGAGCATGTATGAGCTCTGAACTTACTAGGTATGTGGTTTAGGTACGTAGGTAGGAAGTTTTGTCAAAAAGTAGTTCTGTCTCATCATAGGTCAGTTTTTGTAAATAATTTGTGATCACATTTTTACAATTCAATTTTGATAGGGAGTATATGTTACAGCTTTTGTTTACTGTATTGTAAAGGTGGCAACTAAGACTCGGATACTGCCGGTCCGCGAGGGCGGTTCTAGTTGCTACGGGTTGGCATACAATATATTTCCGACGTTTTTGTTGTAGCAGTAGTGGATCATAGGCTAATGACTTGTGCTTGCGTAAAATGACATTTAGCGCACACAGCTGACGGACGGTAAGTACAGATGCGTCTTTATAAAGCTGAGTAGTAGGATAACGGTACGGCTTACGGAGCATAACCTTCAAGACAGCTCTTTGGGCCCTCTCAATACGAAGCAAGTAGCTATTAAAAGCACCACCCCAGACAGCTATACAATAACTCAATAGTGCTTGAGCTAAAGCAATATAGACAGTTTTTAAGAGTGGTCCCTTAAGTACACTTCTCAGTCTTTTTATAGGGAATATTAATTTCCGAACCCGGGACACCGTCACATCTATATGCTTCTCCCAACTCAGTATGGCGTCAATGTGCACTCCTAGATACTTTACACATGAGCTTCTGCTTACCGAAGGACAACTGCAAGGCAGGAGCATAGAGTGACACAAATGGGCCCTTAAATCTTGCATAACGGGTTGAGTAAAGGAGTTTGCTGAGAAGGCGATATAATTAGTTTTAGAGACATTCAAAGTAAGTAGATTTGCGGTGAGCCAAGTCATCACTATGCTAAGTGCACTTTCAGCTGCGCGATGAGCAGCTTCCCATGTTTTTTCACTTATTACGAGAGCAGTATCATCAGCATAGACAAGGATCTTACAGCATGGGATTGACAACTGGCACAGTCTGTTTACATAGATGAGGAAGAGACTGGGACCTAGTACGCTACCTTGTGGAACGCCAAAAGTTAGGCTCACGTCGTTACTTATATAGTTATCCACCTTAACTCGTTGACTCCGGTTAGTGAGATAGTCACGGAATAGATCAAGAGTGATATCTCTTATTCCTATCTCCTCCAAAGTACTAAGCAGGATGGGAATAGAGACCGTGTCGAAAGCTTTGGCTAAATCAAGAAATATACCTATGGTTTTGGTCTTGCTATCAAGGTTTTTAGTGATTCGATTCGTTAGCTCAAGAACAGCATCCTCAGTCGATATGCCCTTCCTGAAACCATATTGGTTTGAAGCAAGTATTTGATTGTGTTCAAGATAGCTAAGCAACCGTTTGTTGAGAAGTTTTTCCATGATTTTGGACAACGTGGTAAGCACAGATATAGGTCTATAGTTCTCGATTCGGCCTCCATCCCCACCCTTATGTACCGGGGTTACTATAGCCCTCTTAAAGGTATCTGGGAAAATGCCTTTCGAGATGCATAAATTAAAAATGTGGGAGATTGAGGGAATAAGAACATGTTTGGCAGATTTAATAACAGAAGCTGGTATATTATCATGGCCCGCCGCACAATTATACTTCAACTCTTTGATTATGCCATCCACCTCTGAGAAATCTGTTGGAAGTAGTACGAACGAGTTACCTAGAGGATTGGTTAAGCAATCGAATGTAAAATCTGTTCGGTTCACACGGTGTTCCTGCTCAATCCGCTGCGCAAGATTTCTCCCAACATTAACAAAGTAATTATTTATAGCATTGACCGAACATTTTGGGTCATTGGCTAGATCAAGCAGTTGATCCGATTTACTTGCTGATGAAGTATTTTTATACGTTATAGTCTTAATGATATCCCAAGTGGCTTTAGGATTACCATTTGCCTTCGATATTTCATTCTGGTCAAACTCACATTTGATACGTTTCAGCAGATTGTTGCAGTAGTTGCGATATCTTGTGTATGTTAGTTTTGCAATGTGATCGTTAGAATCCAGCATTGCCTTCCTGTGAAGCCGATCCCGATTTCGCACGCACTTTAAGAGGCCCGGTGTAATCCACGGCTTAATTATCCTCTTTTTGTGAGGGATTGTTTTATTAGTGCTATGTTTGCCTATTGCATCTGTTATTATAGTGACAAGTTGGTCCGCACCTTGATTGGGATCTGTACTAGTTAGGACGTTTGTGAAATCAGCGTTTTCTAAGCAACTTGTTATATCTGAGATATTTAATTTCCTAATTATGCTTTTAGGCTTCGAGGTATGAAAAGAGTTTCGTTCAACGCTAAGTAAAAGTGGTGCGTGGTCAGTAAGATCTGAATCTAGAACAAGTGTTGTGGAGGGTTTAGCTGTCTTTAACAAAACATGGTCCAGGCATCTACCGGAATGTCGAGTCAGAGTATGAATCATCGTTACCAGGTCGGATATTCAGATTAATATCTCCAATCACTGCCACAGTTGACACTGTCGACAGGGAGTCTAATAAATCGTTCAGAGATTTAAGGAAGTTAGTTGCATTTTGGTAAGACGGTGATCGATATATTGCAACAACAGCAGTGTCCCGGCCCAGCTTTAGGACAAGGCAGTTAGCATCCTGAATGACTGGTTCAATTATATTATGATTTAAAGAAGAATGTACATAGATTGCCACTCCATCATTTTGATTACTATGTGCGGACCTAGCTGAGACGAATCCATCGAATATAGGCATATCCGCAACCTTAGACAACCAACACTCCGTGAGGATTATGACATCAAGCTCAATACCCGTGGACAGCAGCATGACATTGAGAGCATTAAAGTTCCGGTTTACGCTGCGAATGTTGGCATGAACAACGTTTAGGGCTGGCTTGGTAGTATTAAGGTGCCATGCCGTCATAGAGGCGGTAAGGCCCATCATGGGGGAATGGCTCGAGAGGCCACATGGCAGCCTCTCGTATCGACTGACGCAGATCATCACCGGGCACGGGTGCTTCGGGAGATATCTGTGTCGGATCGAAAAGGAGCCAACGTCCGAGTGCCATCACTGCGACGCGAGCGAGGACACGGGGCTGCACACGCTCACCGAGTGCCCGGCGTGGGCCGAACCGAGGCGGGAGCTAGTGGCGGCCCTGGGAGTGAGAGTTCTCACCCTCGCCACCCTGCTCACAGCAATGGTCCGCTGCGCGGACGCGTGGGCGGCCGGCGTCTCCTTCAGCGAGCAGGTAATGGTCGTGAAGGAGACGGCGGAGCGGGAGAGGCGGCGCGAGCGAGAAAGACTCGCGGATCGCGCCGCCCGCGCGCGCAGGCAACTCGGGCGTCGGAGGGCACTGACTGACCTCCGTCCCCCATGAGCGCGGGCCTGGGGGTGACGGGTGGAGCCGCCTGTCACCCCAGCAGAAGCAGGCCACGGCGGCGGCGCGCTAAATAGCGCGCCTCCCCATTCCGGGGGCGAGTTGGGGACACCGTTGTCCCCCCTCCTGAGGAGGGCCAGACCGTAAGGGATGGCCCTGGGTCAGCCGGGGTGCGAGGGATATGTCTTTGACAACCTCACCTCCGGCCTAGCACCAAGACCCACAGTCGGCGTGCGGTTTTAGTCGGTTCGAGTCCGACATAACCTCCCCTTCCGGCTCCGGCAGGGGGGGTATCCGAGGGGATTTCCGCACGAAAAAAAAAAAAAAAAAAAAAGGTAGTATTAAGGTGCATAAGGCATTGGTCCGGCAAGCTAACATGTGACCGTGAGATATTAAATGATTCTACACATTCTATAAATTGATTTACGTTGTTGAATTTTGTAATTTATATTGTGATGACCAAAATATGTTAAGGCTGTAAGATACTATTGATTGAACTACTTCAATATAGTTGAGGTAGCTAGAGTATGGTGTTTCTGAGCTGAGGAGAATGTGATATTGTTTTGTGTCTTGGGTGTATAGGTGTACGTATTGTGTTACGTTACGCTTCTTATGAACTAGGGTATGATTAGATATAAGTATAGGCAAGTTACAGTTATTTATCATGTACAACTTAATAATTATAAAAATATCAGACATGGGTGTAGAACTAGAATCATGACATAAAAAGCAAGCAGTGACCACATCCGAGCACAAAAGAATAGTAGTGACCAGAAATTGAAAAATCCGGTATACTATGGCATCCAGTAAAATCAGGCCAGGGCTGTCAACATATAGAATTAACCATCTTAATAATAGATAACAAGCCATAGACGAGTGATGAGACATTATTACAACAGATTCCCTACAATGTAGTCACTTGCTAGTTAAAAGCCTCAGATTCGCTTCGGATTCTATTTTAATTTGAGGATCACCCTCAGCCTTTCGCAGATATATCGAGCCTCGTGAAGTCCAGCAGTAGGAGTAGGCATTTTGTCGTGCATACTGCCGAGCCACATAGAAGAGCTTCTGGGCGTTTGAAGTTAGGGCTTCAGAAACGTACACAGGCTTAACGGGGCCAGGTACATTGAGGTGACCCGTATTTAATCTGCCACTTTCAGATTTCGTCTTATTGAGATTTTTGACTCCTTGCAATATTTTATCCCTTTTTAGGACACTATTCAGCTCAACCAGGATTGGTTTACTACCTTCTTTGTGAGTTACAATTCTAAATAGATCCTTTATGTCATAATCGTGTATTTCAACGTTGACAGCTCTGGACAAGGTTTTCACTATCAGGCCGATGTCTTCCTTTGTCTCATATTTTTTATCATCCTTCAAGTGTATAGGTACATTTCGGATCTCCAAACTAGCCGATTTAGTTTTACGTTCAAGGACGTCAACCCTCTCCATCAGCTTCTGGATGGTCCTCCTGTCTTCAGCCTTCTCCTCCTGTAGTTTCTGAAGTGACAAGAAGATTGAGTCATACTTATCAGAGATGAATTGCAAGCACTCTTTAAGCTCTTCATTGTTTCTCTTTAAATCGAGAAAGCTCTCGTCGACCTTGCGCGTCAGGGACGAAATTAACCCTTTGAGTTCCTTTATATCGTCATCGTCGCGCCTACGTTTCTGCCTTACATTGGCACTTCCACTACCACTCTTCTCAGATGCTGTGTCTGATTCATAAGTCCCGGGTGCACTAAGAGATACCGTAGGAGGCACAGAGCCTGGGGTGGAGCCCGACGTGGTTGAAGGGGAAGATCGCCGAAGAGGCATGATGGATGAGTCACTCAACGAAAAAAAAAAAAAAAAAAAAAAAGGGGAAAGAACTCAAGTTGACCCCACAGTAACAATGATGTACGCAGGCAGATAAAGTCTCAATGGGATTGTTATGATGCAAAGATAAAGTCGTTCAATTGTTCCTCGTGTATTGCACAAAATATTTTAGAAATGTGCAAAAAGTAAATGCAAAACTTAAAAAATGTAAAAAAGCACTTCCAACTCGACAAGGATTCGAACTTAAGCCTCGTGCACCGCGACCCGACGCATTGCTGGCCGCGACCACGGACACTTTGAGTTTCTTTATTGAAAATTGTAATCAATAACAGCTTTGCGATAAGCAGTTCAGTAGGTAGTGAGTAGCTAGCTCGGATCCTTTTGTTAGCGCTAATGGGTCCAAAGTTCACTTCGATGCAAAAATTTCAAGTTCACCGTACAAATGGAATTTAAAAATTGTTATTTATTAGAATTTAAACACTTTTTCCACTATTTTTGTGCACAAAATGGTCACTAACACACTTCACTACAGATTTGTGTATTATTTGAATGATGAAAGTAAACTTTAGCTACGTTTTGTATTTAAAAATAACGGAGACAACTGATAACACGTCTGCTCACTATAACTCCGGACAGGGGGGGGGAATCTAGAGAGGTTACATCTTATTACCCGACTGCCGAAGGAAGGAGGGTAATGTTTTTCGAGACTATGTATGTATGTATGTATGTATGTATGTATGTATGTCCATTTATTTGGCACGGCCTACAGCCTGAACGGCTTGACGGATTTGAACATGTGAGGTGTCATTTGATTCGTCGTGATTGCGTGAGTGACACTGGGTACATTAAAATTTCTAGAAAATCAAAATGGCGGAGTTTTGGCGCTAAAATGAAAACTTTGAAAATAGTTTTTGCACGCTCTACAGTCTGAACGGTTTGACGGATTTTGACATGTGAGGTGTCATTTGATTTGTCATGATTGTGTGAGTAACACTTGGTATATTAAAATTTCGAGAAAATCAAAATGACGGATTTTTGACGCAAAAATAGTTTGACCGCGTCGGTCGTAAAAACTACTGAACAAATTTCAATGCGGTTTCATTTGTTTAAAAGGTCTTGGTCAAACTTAAAATCTGACATTTGTTTGATTGCAATCGCTTGAGTGGAACCGGAGATATGAGCAAAAATATAAAAATTAAGGTAGAATTTCGGTGATGTCCCTTCACTATGCAAAAATGATTAAGCCGGGGTGGGTCGCTAGTTGATCTATAATCAAGGCGCAATTTATTAAGGTACAAAGGATTAATGCTGTATTGCTTAAAATCGCTTCGTCTGTCAGAACTGTTGAAGATTTCTATGCGTTTCAACTCGATTAATCCTTCACTTCAACGTTTACTATCTTGTGTTGTTTGGTGTCCGAACTAGTTCTTGCTATAGAAATAAATTCGAGCGAGGGCGAAATCTCAAACAAGATCAAAAGAGACGCTCTCATCTCGTCTACGAAGGTTGACTCAGATGCGAGAAGACGCTTTGGAAGTACGTACCAAGGAATCATCATCCATACGCATACAACGATTGGATAAAATGCGGGAGAGAAGAACGTTAGAGAGCTTGAGTCATCGATTTCTCACTCTGAGCGACTTGAGCAGATGCAAAAGTATGCTGAGAACGTTAGAGAGTTGAGTCATTGACTTCTCACTCTGAGCGACTTGAACAGATGCGAAAGCATGCTGAGAATGTTAGAGAGCTTGAGTCATCGATTTCTCACTCTGAGCGACTTGAACAGATGCGAAAGCATGCTGAGAATGTTAGAGAGCCTGAGTCATCGACTTCTCACTCTGAGCGACTTGAGCAGATGCGAAAGCATGCTGAGAACGTTAGAGAGCTTGAGTCATTCACTTCTAACTCTGAGTCACTTGAGCAGATGCGAGAGCATGCCAAGAATATCCGGAAGCTTGAGTCACCAACCTCTCGTTATCAGCGACTTGAGCAGATGCGTGAGCATGCCGAGAATACCCGGGAGCTTGAGTCACCAACATCTCGTTATCAGCGACTTGAGCAGATGCGTGAGCATGCTGAGATTACCCGGGAGCTTGAATCACCAATCTCGCATTCTCAGCGACTTGAGCAGATGCGAGAGCATGCCGAGAACGTTCGAGATATTGAGTCACCGACTTTTCGATTGACTTTATTCGACGTGAACATATGAGAGAACATGCAATGCTCTCTAGGTATAATGAAACGCCTGACACACGTCAGAGTAGACTAAGTACTATGCGATCACAGTATTGCGTACGAAGGCAATTATTTACAATTGATGATACGACATTCAATGACGTGATTTTTCAAATAGCCGATTTGGAGTGCTATTCTTGTAAAAAGCTTCTTTATAAGAAACAGTCCCGTAGCATCTCTACTACTGCTATCACAGTAGCACCAGCTAATACTCCTCAGCGCATTAATTGTTGCCATAGGTGCGCCAAAAAAATATTAAAAAATCAGTGCCCATCTAATTCCTTTTGGAATAATATGACTGTTTTATCATTGCCACCAGAACTTAATTTTATTGTCTTTCTGACATGGAACTGCGCCGTATTTCTAGAACAAAACCTTTTATTAAAGTTGTGCGGTTAAGTGGACCATATGGGCAACAAGGATTTAAGGGCCAGGTTATCCTTTTCGCTCAGCAATTAGAAGAGGTAATAGAGCAGCTTCCCATTAGTGCAGAAAATGCAGGAATAACTAATGTTACTGAGACACTAGAGAATGTAACCGGGAATTGTAGGTTGTCAGTGGACATTGAAAAATTAAAAATGCTTTAAACTGGTTAGTGGAAAATAATCATTTATATTCAAATGTGCTTATAAAATACAAATATTACTACTGAAGAACTTCGATCGAGTATAATGAATACTATAGTGACTATAGACAATGAGGATCAGATCAGAGCCAATCCGCAGCACAATAATTTTAAAATTTTGGATAATGACCGAGAGATATTACGAGGATCTTTTCATCAGGGCAGCGAACAATTTGAAGAATTATCACGTGGTCGCCAATGTACGGCAAATGCTGCTACAGCGATAGCTTATTCATTTTCAAAATCTTTAAATGAATGGACCTCTTCAGATTTAGATCGCGTTTTATTAGCAGGAAATACGTACTTCAATAATTGCATGTCACGACTAACAATTAGACCGCGGAACTTATTAGACTGAGGAACTTTTGCCTTCTGTTTCTGTGGCTGCCACAGAATTTGATCTTCATATACAACCTGCTGTCGTTGTTGGCGTTATTAACTCCAGTAAACCATTCGAGGTACTTGAAGGATACTTTTCTAATTTTTTTTAACAGGGATTGAACATTTTTTACTATTTTTGGCAAGGGCATCGTTACATGTCAAACCTATATTGCAGTTGCAGTAATGAAATCAAGTTAGTTCTATTATTTATTTGATTCGCACTCGAGAGGACCTAAAGGTTTTGTTGCACCTACTAGAGGTACTTCCATGCTTATGAAATTTCAAAATCAAGGAGCATTATGTCAACATCTTGCAGTAGTGCTGGATAGTATAATAACTAAAAAGTTTGAAATAAACTTCATTATTAAGAAAACAAAAAACCCGACTGCAAAGTAAAAATACAACTGAAAAGCAAAAAAACAAGCTCTACATTTCTTTTGTGACTTTATTTAGCAACTTACTGTTTTACTTTCTCTTCTTTAGCATTAAATAAATACTCGTATGTGAATAAACATGACTATGAATGTTGGAAAAGTATTGCAGGCGGGAACAAGCTGTTAAATCGTTTTTCTCACATTTTGCTACTTTTTAAACCACCACTGGCTTGGCACAGCTTGTTCCCGCCTGCAATACTTTTCCAACATTCATAGTCATGTTTATTCACATACGAGTATTTATTTAATGCTAAAGAAGAGAAAGTAAAACAGTAAGTTGCTAAATAAAGTCACAAAAGAAATGTAGAGCTTGTTTTTTTGCTTTTCAGTTGTATTTTTACTTTGCAGTCGGGTTTTTTGTTTTCTTAATAATGAAGTTTATTTTACAGTCTGTATTTTTAACAACGGTCTTTAACCATCGTTCATCGGTTTTTGATTTAATCTCTTCAACCCCCGACGCAAAGAGAGGGTTATAAGTTTCACGTGTCGCTCTGTAGCATCATAGCTTCCTTTAGTTTGTTTTGTATCAAAGGTGACTTATCTGCGAGTGTTCTCAGACATATTTGATAAAAATCGATTGAGCTGTTTAAAAGTTGTGGGGGCTAAAAGTGGGGAAGAAGAAGGGGTCCCCGACATGGCAACGCTTGAATCCAAATATTATCATATTTGAAAGGCTAACCAAAACAATGCTCACTTTATGGTAAGGTTTTTACGTGGGTATTTTTTATGTAATCTTTTATTTAATTTTTTAAATTCCTTTACAAGTCAAGCTTTTTAATTTGATACCCATATTGAGCAATAAATAAAAGAGTGAAAAAAATCTTAGTGCATTTTGATAAATTAAAACTACATACAACACCGTTGTCTTTACATATGTAATACCAAAATCATTTGAAATTCAAGCATGTAGATATATCGAGGTCGATATATCAGCCCCGGGACTACGTCAAAGTGTAGGTAAATAAAATCAAGGCCGGCCAAATCCGGCCTTTTGTACGCATTTATTTCGAATCGGGGTGATGAGCCCCGGACAATCCTCTCAGGGTCCTAACAAGCTTAACATCGTGATTCTCGTTTCTTAACCTTCGTAAGTACCTAGCTAAGCCTATGATGTTTATGTTGTTCTTTTCTCATTCTCGAAACAACGCCAGATTCCTCGAATAGCATTATCTTTGTCTTTTGTACGCATTTATTTCGAATCGGGGTGATGAGCCCCGGACAATCCTCTCAGGGTCCTAACAAGCTTAACATCGTGATTCTCGTTTCTTAACCTTCGTAAGTACCTAGCTAAGCCTATGATGTTTATGTTGTTCTTTTCTCATTCTCGAAACAACGCCAGATTCCTCGAATAGCATTATCTTTGTCTTTTGTACGCATTTATTTCGAATCGGGGTGATGAGCCCCGGACAATCCTCTCAGGGTCCTAACAAGCTTAACATCGTGATTCTCGTTTCTTAACCTTCGTAAGTACCTAGCTAAGCCTATGATGTTTATGTTGTTCTTTTCTCATTCTCGAAACAACGCCAGATTCCTCGAATAGCATTATCTTTGTTTTTTTTTCTTTTTAACCCCCGACGCAAAAACGACGGGGTGTTGAAGTTTGACGTCAACTTTTGATATACCTAGTAATGTTTTGATTCAACGGTTGCCATGTCGGGGGACTTTGAATTGTTACGATAATATAACGGAGTGTTTAACCAGTTAGGGTCTCCCGACATGGCAACCGTTGAATCTAAATATTACTAGGTATATCAAAACTTAAAAGGCAAACTCCATTTCTTTTTAACTTTTGGGTGTTTTTTGTGACAGGGGTTTTTTAAATTTTTAATGTAATTTTTATCTTTTTTGCAGCCTTGAGATTTTTAAACCAGCAATTCTCATATACATAATATCAAACATCGTGTTTCAGTGTGAGAAAGATGGATGACGTAATATTTCGTATATCCCACTCTATAAATATTAGATCCATCCATCCATCGGCCAAAACATGGACGCTTTTACAGATTTACCACGTCATGGTAAATCCTTAGGACTGCAATCAAGAGATAATAAGTTGCATATCAAAATATCATTACGAAGGCGAACCCTGAGCTCAGAGTTTACCTCGGCCTTAGGTGCAATAAGGAAAATAAGTCTCCATGCTGATGATGATATAAATCCTTAGAAAAACCAACTCATTATATACCGACGCCCGACAAAATCAGCATTGAAACTTGAAACAAAATATCAAATTTAATAATACTGGAGTTGAAACTCCGAAGCTTTGCAACTTACTGTTATTTGAAATGGATACCTTGAGCCGGCTATTTTGTACTTTTGATTTTAATAATATAACGATTGCGGATGCTCGACATAAAATCATTCCTGTTACTTCCTAATAATCGGAGACTAGTGAAGAAGCTTACCTACTAGGTACGGATCTTGCCAGCACCTTTGAGGCAAAAACCAACCTCAACTGCTCTATGACTTGCTGAATAATCGCTATCGGAAAAGTCAATATACCGTTAAAAAACTATAAGCGGATCTCGGGCACTAAAAGAGCAAACTAGTAAATAGCTCGGAGAATAATGATGACTACTACGGTTCAGAATCAGGAACGAAGGAGAAAGACCTAGCTTCATAATACTACTGGGCTTTTTATTCGAAAATTCTGGGTTTTTTATTCGAAAAAGTTTGCAACTGTAAGGAATTCGTCGAAAATTTGGTGTGGAAACCGAGAAAAATGTGTAATATAGTGTAAGTACTGTATTTTCTCAGTCTTAGCCCGGCAACGCGAAAGCAAAACATTCAATGACAGGTAGGTAAATATGCCGCAATAAATTTAAAGCGAGATTTATTCGCGTAGCACCAAAATCAATCGGCGAAGTGCGATTAATCGTTTGGAAATGAAATCGTTTCAGTCGGGTGGACTCACCGTCGGACGCAAAGGCTTGCTGTCATTCTACGCTCCCGAATTTGTATAAAAGCGAAATATCTGTACAGGTTTGAACTCCTTTGAGTGGAGCACCCAATTACTTTGCTGATATCTGCAGAAGCAAAGCTTGAATTACGTTTTCGAATATCAGAAAGCAGAGAATATCGATACGGTGCGCGTTGTTGGTTACGGGAATTAGTTGAGAAATACCGGTCTTGGTGAATAGTATGGGTTATTTTATTTTTGAAGGTCAACCCTCTTAAAAAAATATTCAAAGTTCAATCTCGATTTGTCAAAATATCAAAAACTACGGGTTGACTAATATACACCGAAATAAAAGAGTTGATACTATGATTTTTTTCCATGCATGAAAACTAGCCTCCCACGTGTTTCCTTCTTCCTACAGTCCCGGGTCCTTTAAGCGGGGCGTGAAAAGGCATCTGATGAGGCTGTCAAGCTGAGAGCCACCATTGTTAACATGGTACATATTTATAATGATGACCCTCTATCCGAGACTTTGCCTTTAGCTTACCATCAGGGGAGGTGAAGTTAAATTAACGTGTCCTATACATAAAAAAGCTACCAATATTACCTTATTAAGGTTTACTTGAGTATTTGATTCTATAGGAACAAAACCATGCACTGAGTTCCGATCGAAACAGCTAGTTGTTCAATTTACGAGTAGAAAAAATAGCAATTTTTAAGAAAGAACATTTAGATCGTGGTCCTTTTGAATATAAGATCGAGGCTTAATTTTAAAAGAATTAAATTTTTTTATTACGAAAATTTACCGCTTTTCATTGAAATCTTTTTTTATACCAAATGCAATGGAAAGTGGTTACCGTGGCCTATGCAATCTTGATCGTATTTGATAGTGTATGTAGTTAGTGATTAGATCGAGACTGGACTTTGAACATCTGTTTATTACGAGAATATAATTTAATCCTGGTCGATAATTTGCTTTCGTTATTGTGATAAAACCTTATACATTTAAATTCTTTACACTCAGTTGCATTTTACTGCCCAATATTTTCAACGCGTCATTTCACACGAAATACTGTAAACCTGCCTGTGCTTTTTTATTTTTTACTAGCTTTTGCCCGCGGCTCCGCCCGCGTGGATGTCGGTTATCGTGACCAAACATAGCCTATGTCCTTTCTCATGGTCTAATCTACACTTATACAAAATTTCATCAAAATCGGTTTAGTGGTTAAGGCGTGAAAGCGTAACATACAGACAGACCGACAGACAGACAGACAGAGTTACTTTCGCATTTATAATATTAGTATGGATTTGTTTAAAAGCGATTATCTCTGAAACTATCAGTGCGATTTGAGATAAAAGAAATACATTTGATAGTCCAGAGGTGCGCGATTTAGGTAAGTATACATTTAATAAACTATGAAAAAAATATTTTCGAAATTTTCAAAGAAATAGAATCGTCATTAGATATGAAAACTGTAAAAAAATATATTTTCTAGTCTTATAATAAATATTACATGAATGGCAAATTAAACTGACATTCCTCGAAACAAATTGGTATTTTTATACATTATTTTAAGTTTACGCGCATTTAACTCTGTGGTAAAATAAAAGGACCTAGGTATACCAAAAAATGTACAGCCAGCGAGTTTAAGTTACTGTATTGATTTATTATAAACTATAGATCTGTTGTTCACACTCTAAAATGTTAACAAAAAAATGATGACCAAATGGCATACAAATGGTTATTATTTTTTCCTCCAATCAGGAGACGCAACAGCGCGATACGGAAAAAAATGCTAAATCACGTCTTTAATAATAAATTAGTAATAATAACACAATTGTTGAATAAATTATAATAAAATACATATAAATTGATAATATTAAGTATTATTAGTTAGTAAGTAGCAATTTTTTTATAGGTACTTAGTATTTTGTGGCATTTGTGACAGCCGCCATGTTCCTGAATGACGTATCTATAAATATAGTATCATCATTGGTGATAGTATAAATTATAAAATATAATTCATTATTATTCTTTTAACTCGGGGGAAAAGTTTCGTAGGTTGGCAACGAAAACAGTCCCTTTTTAATCTGCCTATAACTTTCCACGAATTTTCTTTTGTTTAAGTTTTGAGTTCATAGTTACACACATATCTATAGCCAAATTAATAGCATAAAAATTAAACTTACCATAGCACCGAATAAAGTCTATGTAAGCGAGAATTAGCACCAACGTTACAACTGAAAGCAAAAATAATTGATTGTAAGAAAAAAATTGATTAAAAATTAAACACTTCAAAAAAATCTGAGATTAGGAGAATGTGTTTGAATGTTACCTAAACACTATTAATTAAAATTTAAACTTAAAAATATAAATAATTGAATATTTATAAAAAGAACGCGGCCGTACCTCTCGCGTACATATTGGCGCGAAACTTGGGAGCAACGGGCGTGCGCTCCCCCCGTCAGACAAATCGGTACTGAGGAACCATTGAGGAACAGACAGAACAGAACTGATTTGTATCAGGAACAGATGGAATACGGAACATATTCGTTTGTAATTTAAAACCAACGACACATCGTTTGTAATATAAAGCCTTCTCAGAAAATTTATCCCAAGATAGTTTTAATAAGGCTTAAAATTTTGGTATTGCTACTTACGTAGGGTTTTTAAGCCTACGGGTATTAGAATACGACGGACGACCATGACAATCTGTTGGCTTGGATGTGTTTATTATAAGTATTTATTATTAGATATAAGGTTTATGCTTATTTATGGGTAACCTAAAAGAACAAAAATGTCGTGAAAGGAAAACCTAAAATATTCAATTGTAAGGAAAAATCTAAATTTTTGAAGTGTTTTAAATTTGACTACATCAGTGACAATATGTTTTTTTTTAAAGAAGCTGGCCAAACAGAGATTAGGCGATTATCGCGATTTAGGACCTTAGGAAAGCTCTTGAGGAATCAGTCTAAGTAGGTATATATAGGAAGGCAGTGGGGGAAAATGGGGAATCAAAAGGAGAGAAAGAAATATAGCTTCGACAGTCTCACAGACCGTACGCAAATTATGCAATGCAGCATAAATTACTACTTTAAAAATATTATTCAAAATAACAAACCCGACTGATACTGAAAAGATCGATATAAGTTTGATAGCAGGCGGTACCCATGAATTTTCATCCATGATCATGATTTGCAAATGGCTACCGCCTGCTATCAAATTTATTTCGACCTCGAAAAACATTGGAAAAAATGAAATGCTCAAGTGAGACTCGAACTCACGACCTGCTCTCACTTCACGTCTCACTTGAGCATTTCATTTTTTCCAATGTTTTTCGAACTTAACAGTTAGCATAATAAATGCTATAAAAAATTCATTCAAATTATTTCGACCTTTTCAGTACCAGTCGAGTTTTTTATTTAGTTTAGTTACGATATTATGTGTTTTATATTTTAGTAATGTCCATTTAGTTACCTTCATTTTGATACCCTACTCGACAAGTTCGAGTGAAAATATTTTGTATGTTAACATAGATTTTGGCGTCAAAAATTTTCACATTTCATGTATCCAAGAACACTTGGGCGATGAATACCTTTAATTTGAGACATTTATTTATTTTATTTATTTATTGTTTATGCACAAATATAAAAAAATAAGAGTACAAAGGCGGACTTAATGCCGTGGGCATTTTCTACCAGTCAACCTTAGGGTGATGCAGAGATTAGTCCAGGTATCATTAAAATCCGTGAAGTGGTTCAGAAGATATTATAATAATAAAGAATATTACAAACATACATACAAGATACGCGCGAAAAACATAACCCTTCTTGGCAGTCGGGTAAAAGTAGCTGATGACATTTTCCCAACGACCGGGTTGGGAAAATTTCATCAGCTACATTTACCCTTTTTACTACGACTTTTACCAGCCTATTCTAATCGAGAAAACAGTACCCGGCTTTTTCCTACCATAAATATTTAAGTCATAAATAAAAGTACCTAAATTACAACAATACGGAAAGGAACAACAAATAACAAAACAACCGTAAAATAAAGTATTGAACAATGTCTACTCCAATTTATTCAGACGCAATTTATAAAATCAATCGAGTTGATTAGCCCATTCACATTCGCCCTTGTTATTAAACAAATTGGGGTTTTCACTCCAGACTCCATTGAATGGGACAGGAGCGTAGCGTAGCATACACGGGGCTCCTAGATAACCCATTAATTAGTGCAGAAGTGCATAGATGCAGCATTGTTCGTAATATATGAAATAAAAAAAAAGAACCGACTTCAAAGCACTCATCGGACAGAAAAAAAAATGAAAAAGTAACTGACTAAGTATTTTTATTTTAAACCGAAACCGGAAACCGGAAACCGGGAGAAACCGAAAGCAAAAGCTTATATTAATAAGCTTTTGCTTTCGGTTTCTCCCGTGTAGATGTCAGTTATCGCGCCCAAACGTAGCCTATGTCATTTCTCAAGGTCTAATCTGTCCCCATATCAAATGTCATCAAAATCGGTTTAGGGGTGTAAGCGTACAGACAGACAGAGATACTTTCGCATTCAAAAAATACTAGCTTTTGCCCGAGTCTCCGTCCATGTGGATGTCGGTTATCGCGACGAAACATAGCCTATGTCCTTTCTCAAGGTCTAATCTACCCCTATACCAAATTTCATCAAAATTCGGTTCAGTGGTTTAGGCGTGAAAGCGTAACATACAGACAGACAGATAGACAGAAGAGTTACTTTCGCATTTATATTATTAAGTATGGACTAGCTTTTGCCCGCGGCTTCGCCCGATGGATGTCGGTTATCGCGAAGGAAAAGAGCCTATGGCCTTTCTCAAGTTCTAATCTACCCTTATACCAAATTTCATCACAATCGTTTCAGTGGTTTAGGCGTGAAAGCGTAACATACAGACAGACAGACAGAGTTACTTTCGCATTTATAATATTAGTATGGATTAGTAGATTAGTAGGTGACTATAAGAAAATAAGTTAATAAAACTACCATTTATGGAGTTTCATGCGATTACGATACTATGAGTTAATACTCAGATTAAATAACAAACATCCAAGGATAATCTTTCACTAAATTTAAGTAGGGTGCTTACCCTATCAGACTATAGGAATATCTAATCTTTTATTCTGAGGTTATCCTATTGATCTGTTAGAAATCTACCGTTCCGTAAGTATTTATTTGATGCCAACGCAGAGCCAGGCCAGGACATAAGAGAAAGAAGAGAAAAATATACCTTTCTACCGATACATTTACTACCTACATAAAAGAAAATTTAAATGCTTTGCGGTGCCTCAGATTTTAGCAGTAAATGCTGCAGACACGTCTGCACAGTAAAATGAAGACTACCTCCTTTTGAAAATGTTATATTTTATGAAATGGCTCATAACCGACCCGAGTTTTAAGTTTCGAGTTTGCTTTCTTGGATTGCTGTAAAGTGGATATGAATTAAACAACTAAACATAAACTGGCGAAATGTGGGTGCTAGCGCCTCTGCCTACCCCTTCGGGGAATACAGGCGTGAGTTTATGTTATGTTATGTTATGTTATGGATATGAATTTTACCGGCGTCTTAATTCCACAACATTCTACACAACGCCATCTAGACCCATGGTATTCTTAACTAGCTTGGAATCTAGAATGCGGATAAACATACAGTTAGATATCTTTTTTTTGTAAACACATACATGTTATACATAGGAACACCCAGACCAAAGCAAATAGCCATATTCATGCATACAAATATTTGCAGTGAGCGGGAATCGAACCTGCACCTCCTGCGTGGCAATCGCTTTCACTACCGCCACGCCATGCCACAGAGGCTGTCAACTAAACTTACACCATTTTTAGAAACTAGTAAACAGTTAGGGTTATAAGCCGAAAGTAAGATATAGAGGGAAGAACTCAAGGTAAGAAGAAACATTTGAAGCTTCAAGACTTACATAGCCAGTACGAAATACAGCACACTGCAATATAACGTTAATGTTAAAATTTTATCACTGAAATACGTTCAACAAAACTATTCGTTTACTCAATCAAAATCATTAACTCAATTTAGTTCGACTTGACTTCGGTTCTTATTGGTAAAATGCAAGTGTAAGTGCGAGGCTGGTACCTTTTGGTCAAACCTGGGGAGTTTCTGTTATATGACTAGACCTATGACTCTACCTACAATATTTTATTAATACTTAAAAATATGTCGGTAAAATTCCTATCCTGTATTTTTAGAATCCGCGGAAACTTAGTACGGTCGCCGTGCCTGTAGATACAGTGCGGACTCCATTGACGAGACCATCAGCACGATTGCTGGATTCTCAAGTGGCTGACGAAATTTTCTACACCACTCACGTGAAAAATTAATTCATTTTTTAACTGTTGCAACACTTGGCTTAAGAGGGGTGGTCTTTTTTTTTTTTTTTTTTTTAACCGTGGGGGAAAATCCTTCATGGATGTTATGCCGGACTCCTACCGACTAAAAACCCCCACGGTAACGCCCAGAAGCCTATGGATGGGAGCCCCGGGTAAGCCCTCGGAAGGATGTCCCAGGACTCCCATCAGACCTACGGCTACAATTGCGGCCTCGTCTCGGGGGTGGTTCGGGTGCTATCCCGCGTCTATGGGGGGGTTTTCGGGTGTTATCCCGCTTCTTGGGGGGGGGGGGGGGCGTGCGTGAATCCCTCACGTCACGCTGCCGTCATGGGCCTGCTTCTGTAAAGACGGTGAGCAGCCAACTCACCGTCCTCAGGCCCCCGGTCATGGAGGCCGATGGTCTTCGGCGAAGACACGTCGGCGGTGCCCAAGCCGCCGACTGCGGAACTCGGGTGGGAGAGTTTTCTCCCGCTCTCGCCCCGCCGCCTCTTTCACGAGCATGACCTGCTCACAGAAAGAGGCGGCGCAGTCCCACTTACTCCCGCTGGAGACCATGGCTCGCACCATGGTCTCGAGCGAGAGGGTGCCCACGCCCAGACCCACCACGAGGACCTGGCGCTGTTGCGCCCACGCCGTGCACTCCGCCAGCGTGTGGAGCGCCGTGTCATCGCTGCGGTCCTCGCAGTGCTGACACTCGGCCGTGGTTTCCCGGTGTCTTCGCCACAGATACCTACCGAAGCTACCATGCCCGGTAAGTATCTGTGACAACCGGTAGGAGAGAGCACCGTGTCTCCTCTCCAGCCACTCGTCCATGACCGGTCTGACGGCCGCAATTGTGGCGAATCCCCCCTTTGGTTGCTCAAGTCGCACCTTCCATGTCTCCACGGTTTCCTGGTAGAGCTGGGACCGCTGGGCCTCGATTTCTCGAGACGCAGGCCATTGGCCCCGCTCCAGCGCCTCCTTGCGCCATATAAATAGAGACGCAAGGGCTCTCGCTTCCAGGTCCCATGGAGGGGTCCCGGCTAGGAGGCATGCCGCCTCACCAGAGATCGTGCGGTATCCCCTTATCACCCTGACGGCCATCGCCCTCTGTGGGCTCAGCAATCTAGCCACATTACTGGCCGTCAGGTTCTCCGCCCATACGGGGGCCCCGTATAGGGCCATACTTCGCACGATCCCCAGGTACAGTCTCCTGCAGGGGGCGTTGGGTCCCCTGATATTGGGCATCAGCCGCGCGAGTGCGGCTGACGCCCCCCTCAGTTTTGGGACCAAACTTCGGAAGTGATGTCCGAAGTTCCACCGGCCATCGAGCACGAGTCCCAGATACTTCATCGAGGGCTCGATGCCGATGCTGACGCCCCCTACCTGTAGGCTGGATCCCGCAGGTGGCCCCATCCGAGGTCCGTGGAAGCACAGAGCCTCGGACTTGTGAAGGGCGACCTCGAGACCCAGCCGCCGTATCCGACCCACGACTTGAGCAACCCCTGCCGTGGCCTTTAGTGCTGCATCTCGGTGCGTTGCTCCCCGCGCCGTAACGAGGGTGTCATCGGCGTAACACGTTACGGTGACCCCTCTGAGCAACGGACCACGCAGCACCCAATCGTAGCCGATGTTCCACAGGAGTGGCCCTAATACCGATCCCTGTGGAACACCGCACGACACATCCCGCCGACCCGGCCCTAGCCAACTCGGGTAAGTAATGGCCCTCTCGGAGAGATAGGCCCCGACAATTCGGCGGAGGTAGGGAGGCACTCCATGGTAGATAAGCGCCTCCCTAATGCAACTCCAGGGCAGGGTGTTGAAGGCGTTGGCGATGTCAAGAGACACCGCCACCACCACCTCACCCTGTGAGACTGCTTCCTCCGTCAGGTCTCTAATGCGCATGATCGCGTCTACGGTGGAGCGCCCCTGACGGAAGCCAAACTGGCTATCCGACAGATCAGGCCCCACGCGTATGAGATGCTTGACGAGGCGTTGTGCAATAATGCGCTCAAAGAGCTTGCACACCTCGTCGAGCAACACGATCGGCCGGTACCCTGATGGGGAATTTGCCGGCCGCCCCGCCTTTCGGATTAAGACCAGTTTCCCTGTCTTCCAGACCTTGGGGAACTGGCCTTTTTCGAGGCATGCGCTAAAGAGCCCTATAAGTCGAGGCCCAAGTTCTTCGAGAGCCAGGACCCATGCTCGGCCCGGAATGCCGTCGGGTCCAGGGGCGGTGTTTCTGCGGGATTTAAGCCGCAGTAGAGCCGCCCCTAGCTCACCCTCTGTGACTACGGGCACGTCGTTCTCGCTGCCTTCCGCGTTGGGCGCCTGAGACGGAGCCATGCGCGGAGGAATGTGTTCCTCCGCTCTTGATGGGAACAAGGAGTCCAGGACCCCCTCCAGCCGCTCCGGCTGGAGACTCTGGGTTAGTGGGGGCGCCTTGGGGCGTAATTTGCCCCTTACCATAAGGTACGGACGCCCCCACGGGTTCCGCTCCAAGGTCTCCATCAGCTCCTCGCGGCCCACCTTTTTGGACCGCTTGATGGCCGTCTGGAGGGCCCTCTTGGCCCCCTTGTACCCATCATAGAGCTCCGTCTCACGGGCTGCCGCATCGTCTGGGCGGCGACGCCTCCGGCGGAATCTGGTGTACCGGCGGCGCGCGGCAACGCACTCCGCGCGCAACTGCGCGATTTCCGGCGTCCACCAGTACACCTGTCTTCTCGCCGGTCTGGGCCTAGCCCTGGGCATCGCCGCATCGCAGATATGCGACATGGCTCTCCCGAGCCACTCCACCTCGGCATCAATATTGGCAGGTCTGTCCGCTATCGGGATCCAGGCCTGCACTATGGCCGCCTCCAAGAGAGCCTCCGGATCCAGGCGATTGAGTGCCCAACGCGGTCCCGGGGGATTCGCAATAGCTGGCGGCAGGTTTGGTGGAGGGGAGACGTCGAACCGAATATATCGGTGATCTGATGACGTCTCCTCCTCCTCCACCACACGCCATCCCTGGACACGGCGGGCGAGCTCAGGGGTCGCAAACGACACGTCTATGACCGAGCTGAGCCCCCGCCGCGTCCAGGTTGCGACATTCCCCCGGTTCAGGATGACTAGGCCACGTGTAGCGACCCAGTCCTGAAGTATCCTCCCCCTGTCTCTGGTTTCCCGGGAGCCCCAAGCCTGCGACCAGGCATTGAAATCTCCCAGGATCAGGACAGGGCGAGGCCGACATGCAGCGAGAACGACGTCCAGCTCAGGGAGCCATAGCTCAAACTGATGCTGGTCGAGGTTTGGCGAGATGTAAACGGCCACGACAGCCACCCCCTCATATTCCGCCGCGACACAACCCGGGCCCCTAGCGATAAGCGCTAGGCGCGAGTCGTCCGCGGCAGTCCCCCCAAAGACAGTCGCCAGGCCGTGCAGATCCACTGGGCTTCCCGGGTGAACCCAGTACGGCTCGGCGACAACCACCACGTTAATGGACCACTGCCTGATGCTCTGGTACAGAAGGTCCTGAGCACCAGCGCAGTGGTTCAGGTTCACCTGCAGGATGCGGACATGGGTGTCCATTAATGGACGTCCATTTCCGCACCCTGCCGCGAGAGTGCACCCTCACCTCCCCGTGTGGACGGACGGGGCTTTGGCCTTGAGGCAGTACAGGCCTTACTGCCCACCCAGTGGTCGGCCTCCTTGTCCTCCGCCACGCATTTAAAGCAGCGTGGCGGAGCGTCACAGGCAAGGGCCACGTGACCGGGCTGACTACAGCGGAAGCACCGGTCTCCCACGGTGACTTCCGCCGTACACTGCACTCCCACATGCCCCACGACCAGGCACCTAAAGCACCTGGCTTCGCGTGGCTGCAGGAGATGCGCCTGTGCCCTCAGGAAGCCCCCGATAAGGAGGCTTCGTCCGTCCGCCACTTTTTGGGCCGCCGCGACGGGGCAGCTCACGACTGCCGACCCGTGACCGTACAGGCCAAAGCGGATTGCGCTTGACCTCACCTGATCACGAGGGCAGCCGCTCGCCTCCACGACGGCGGAGATTATCTCCTCCGTCGTGGCCGCGTCATCCAGACCCGAAATGCGCAGACTCGCGCATTTGTTGGGTCTGGTGACGCGGACGTCACCCGTGTCCAGCGACTCCCTTAGCTTTGCCGCTAGGGCATCTGCTTTGGAGCCACTGGTGGCGCCAGAGATCTCAAGGAGACGTGCTCCGGTCCGCGTCATCTTGGACCGGAGACCTTCCTCTATTTCGAGGGCTTTAAGGTCCACCGCGGCCCTCGCCTGTCTCAGGACCTCGGTATACCCCACGCCCCTCGCCCTGCCCTCTGTCGTCACCGTAATGACGACGGCAGAGGAACGGGGAACGCGAAGCCTCTTTGGCGCCTTCACCGCGGCGGCCTTTGCCGCTTTTGCGGCGGTTTTTGCCGCCTTCTTGGCGGCCTTCGCCGCCTTTTTGGTGGCATTAGTCGCCTTCTTCTTTGCTCCCACCACCTCCCAGACCCCCTCACTGGAGAGATTCTGGGATGCAACGGGAGCATTGGCTGTACTGCTTGGTGAGGCGGGGTTGCCACCTCCCCTAGGTGCCGTCTTCTTAGGGGCGGAGGGGGCGGAGGCCCTCGGCTTGGGACCAGGAGCCCCACTGGGTGCAGCAGCCTTCGTGGCATATGACGCGACGACGGATGCCGCCAGCGGCGGGCGGTATGCCCGGTTCTCGAGGACGCCGAGGCGCCGCTCGATGGCCTCCAGCAGCTGGACCACCGTAGGCGTCACCTTAGATGGGGCACGGGGAGCGGGCGTTTTTGCACCCCGAGCCTCCCCGGCCCCCTGGACCAGCTGCGTCAGCTGATCGATCTCCTCCCGCATCAACTGTTGTTGCTTGCGGGAGTCGGCAAGCTCCGTCTCCAGGCTCGCAACCCGAGCCCGGAGTTTCTCCTCCTCGCTGGAGACGCTCCTTTCCAGGAGCTCCTCCAGAGCTTTGGCGGCACCCGTTACCGCGTCTGCCACGACCCTCTTCTTTCCCGCAATATTTTTCTGGCCTTTTACTGCGCCAGAAATGCGGGAAAGAGCCGCCAGGATGTTCTGCGCCGCTGGCACCTCCGTGACCTTCCCGCTTGGTAGCGGGGGCACAATCGCTAGCGGCTCTGCTACCCTCCCTTTCGCTCTGTAGAGGTCGGCTTTCCGGCCTCTACCCGCGGTGGTAGCCACAATCTTCCTCTTAATAGGAAGGTCCTCCTCGCTGTTAGATGACACAGACCCAGGCCGACGGAACAGGCCCTTGCCTGGTTCGCTCGACCTGGGTCTCTTCCTACCTACGTCGGCATGGATACCGAGACCGAGGGTATCCTCGGTCCCGCCACCCACGCCGGCGGCCGACTCCATCTCCGAGCCAGCACGAGTCGACACGTCTTCCGCGTCGCCGTTTTGGGTGGTTTTGAGGCACACCCATGGGCCTGTGGGACTGTGGTGACCCCTCCCATATACCATCCGGGATGAACCCGGGCGGGGGTCGCCATGGCTGGTCGCCGAATGGGTGTCCATTCGACCACCAGTCACAGCAAGGGATTCCCCGGACGGAGTCCGGGTACCCTCATGGGTAGTTTTATTTTTTGTAGTTTCCATAGCCATTTTTTTATTTACGGTTAATGTCCGCCGACGTTGAGGTGGAAGGAGAGAGGTTGGGAGTGTATGTGAGGATGGGAAGGTGGGTAGGTGGGAGTGAGTGACGCCCTAGGCACTGAGTTCCCCCCAGTGATGCATCCCATTGCCAGGCGTCAGAGCGTGGGGTTCGGGGTGATTTTTTATAGAGGTTTTCTTCCTCGCAACTCCTAAGAGCCACCATGCCCGTCTGTTGCCAGATGGGGGTACGGCTCGGCCGATCGTTGGTCCCTATGGGACCGTGTACTTCACCACTGATCGCTCAGTGGCAAAGTACTCGTCGCCCTGACAGTTCTCCGCTAGGTACGCTCTGTTTAGCAGAGCGCATGCGGAGAACTTGAAACCGGCCATAAAGGCCCCCCTCCTTGGTGGACTATTTGCCATGGGCGACGACGTGCGCCTCGCGCAAAGCCCACATCGTCGCCCACGTTACCAGGGTGCACCACGCGGAGGTTGTCCTACCCAGCACCCCGTCCTACCCAGCACCCCTAAGAGGGGTGGTCTGTGCGGACTTTATTAAGTTTGCATGAAAATGTTTCGTATCTTTGCTTTATGGTTTAGTCTTTTAGTCAGGCGTGATTTTTTAATATCTTTTAAATGTTTAAATGTAGAAAAAAGGAAACATTGAATTTTAAATGTCGGCAGTTATCGATCTATTTTAACCGACTTAAAAAAAAGAGGAGGTTCTCAATTCGTCGGAATATTTTTGCACGTGTTCAAAAACATTGTTCAACATAGCGTTACGGGGCGCTGAATACCATGTTTTATTTTTAAATGAAAGCCTTTTTGTTTCGACAGTACTGAAAAAAAATCAGTCGAAATCATTCGTTTCACGCAATGGTTTTGGATTAAAATCAAAATAAAACACAGCTCTGCTTTAAAACCTTTTAGAACACATATTCGTGATCAAACTGCAATGATGTGGTGAGCTTTCTTCTGAGTTCAGAGAAGTCTAGCTTATAATACTCGTAAAAAGATTTCTCCGAAACTCCAATGATAGAGAGCCTCTAGAAAAATCTACCCATAATTTCATTATAATATTTCGCAGTAAACTTTGCCGGTATTTTTCCAGAAGCACTCTAACTATGGTTTATTGCAGTTCGGGAAAACCCCGAGCACAATGCAGCCTCTATTACTCGGCCAGAGTTAATAGCTTACGTGCATATTGCATTGGTACCATTTCGTGATTGGCTTTTTAAGTGTCTCCTCTCTATTGGTTTTTGCATTCCTATTTTTTTCTGTGGGAATGGAGAATTTTAAATTGAGAACCGTGTATATTGGAACATAGATTAGATACTGCTGTAATTGCAATTTGTTATTTTTTTATACGACTAAGGTAACAACTGTAACAAGTACGGCGTCCAATCGATAAAGATCGGTTTTGCAAGGCAAAGGTGTCACACACGAAGAAGTCAAAAAGGGGATATAAAAGGGTAATAGACGAAAGGCCACTTTCAATAACTTACTGTTTTTGAAAGTGGCCTTTCGTCTGAGAAATGCTTCTATGAAATGCGTTATTAATAGAAGTATCGGGATATTTACCATGTTGTATTGTTTCGAGTTTCCGATATTTCGGCGCTGTTGCAAGCATGATCTGTACTATGCCTGGGAGTGACCGGTGGAGCCGCCTGTCACCCTAGCAGAAGCAGGCCGCGGCGGGGCGGCGCAAGGTGCGCCTCCCCGTAACCGGGGCTAGATGGGGACACTGTGGTGTCTGCCGGGTGCGAGAGATATTCTTTTGCCAATCTCATCTCCGGCTATTGGGGATTATTCACATCACTACGCCATATTGAAGCGACCGTGGCGGTTTAAAACCCGTTTAACACAGGGTGTAGTATAATCGTGCAGCACGGACGGGCTTCGCTCCGGCCCCGCCCCGGCCCGGACACGGACCGGTCTAGTATAAATTTTAACTGGCATTTTTTTTTCAGTGTCGGTTTATGACAATGGAAGAATCAGCGTCCAACATATTTATCCTATGTTGGTAGTAAACGAGGATATATCAGATTTCAAATTCATTGTAAGTACCTATCTGATACTCCTTATTTACAAAAGGCTACTAGGCTTCGATTCTACAAAAGCAAAACCAGTCATACCACCGCCGCACCGCTGCAAAAATTACTTTGCCGAGTGAACGAAAAAGCGTAATAAAACTTTTTTCATTGCATTTTGGACTTTATGACTAGAACTAAAGTCAAAGTAAAAATAAAGTCTAAAATTGAATGTCATGTTTAGAATCGAGGGCCAGCTCGCTTACCGTGGCTTGCTATAAAAGCAATCGTGATTTAGGCGCACCAGATGGTGAAAGGATAAAACAAGACGTGATAGCTTAGCACGTAATCGTTATGAGCAGTCTGAATTTGACTTTAGAAATTGGACTTTTGGTATTCAGAACACTTTGAGTATTTTGCTAGCCTATATCCATCAGATGCTGACTGTACTACCTCTCGACTTTATATTTTGTGATTACGGCTTTTTAACGCCATCTAGGTACGGCAATAAATAAGTATGTGGACAAGTGGAATAAGTAGCGCCATCTATGATCGTAAAGTGTTCTGCAAATTAGTCTGTATTTTGGTTAATTTGTAAGGAATACAGTATACGAGCGTTTTTCAAAAAAAGTGTACCCTCCACTTTTGCACTGTCCCCTGTGTCTGAATTACAATTTTAAAAAAAGGATATGTCTGGGTAATGACTTAAATATTTTAAAAATATAAACATACTATACAGTAGTTAAAGGTATTCATTTATTTGATCTATTTATCGCAATATTTAAATTATGATGATTTTTTAACACCAAGATGTCAGTTTTAGGCATGTGCCCCATTCAATTTATTGACTGTTAGAATCTATTCTGATTGTTTTTATACTGGGATAATATGAGTTTTAGGTACCATATGAAAGAACTTAGAGTCACCTACTAGCATCCTTAGTTTCTAATTTGAGTCCTAAGCCCTTTAAATGCTGTTTTGTTTCAAATGAAAATGTAAAAAGTGGTATAGTTAGCCCAGACACGTCAGTTTTGTCACAGCTAAAAGAGGTCATCTATTAAACGAAGATTTTTTTCACTTCTCATAATGGCATATAAACGTTTTCAAGAAATTAGTTGTCATTTTGTCTCAGCGGTCAACATTTCTTCCATCCATTTTTCCAAAGTAATTTAGATTAGTTTATATTAATTAATTATTCTGAGAAGATTAAGCCTTCACTATATATGTTTTTTATATTAGTTATACCTGATTTCTGTCAGAATAAATTTGTAAATAATAAAATGTGGCGAGAACGTCACGTTGGTTTTGCGACATTTTGTTCCTCCAAAACAAAATGGACCAACAGGCAAAAAGCAATACATGGTACACTTTATTTGGAAAACGCTCATACCTGTTTACCATTACCGTACCTTGTTTCCACAGAACAGAAAAAACTAGGTTGTTTCCCTAGAACTTTATTTTATTATTTGAATGATTTTTTTTAACAATAAATGTTGTACAAGGGAAATTTTAATTGCTTCAGCTGTGGGTCAGTGGCTCAGCGGTTAGAGCATTCCCCCTGAGAAATAACGTGGGTTCGAGTATGAATGATTCACTTTTTCCTGATGTATTTGATTTGCTTTATTATACCCAAAATAGGATTGAGAGTTTGCTTCTTTGCCCTAAGAAGAAAGTTACCTCAACCCCCATTTATGTATTAGCAGTGTTCAGTCTGGAGTATGCCTTTTAACTTTTGATCCTAGTAATATTTTGATCCAACAGTTGTCATGTTGGGGGACCTTGAATTGTTCCCATAATATAACGGATTGTTTAACTAGTTAGGGACAATCAATCAAATTATCACTAGGTACATCAAAAGTTAAAAGGCAAAGTCCACTTATTTTCAACTTTTTGAAGGTGTTTTTGTGACAGGGGTTTAAAAAAACTTAATATTTAATTATTTTACACAGATTATTTATCTTTTCATTTTTTTTTTCATCATTTGTCATCATCATTTTCATCATTCATCATTTATTTCATTAATTTGTTTGTTTATGTAAAACCTTGGAATTCTATATAATCAATTAAATGGAAGGTAGTGCACATTAGGCCAATAAGGTATAATTTTATTATATTTGAAAATAGAATATACTTAGCTATAATTAATTGATTTAATTAATTTTGTGCTTTTATTTAATTAATTTTGTCATCCTTGTGTCAAGTATGAAAAATTTGTGTAAAAACTTTTGATTTTCTAAACTTTTTATTATAAACGTCTAAACGATGATGTATCTAAATATTAGCTTGTTTTCCTTGACCCTTTGTTATCGTGTCTTGTAGAATATAGGTATAAGGCACGAAAACTGTGAAAAGAATGCACGCAATGCAAATGCAACGCATGCAAGTAAACATTCGTGTATTTATCATTCTTAGGTAGGAATTCGGGCTTAATTTTTAGAAAACAATCAACTGTATGTAAAAATAACCAAAACTACTTACTTAAATTCATATTTGATGTAGGTAGATGATATAATTTTAATACTTGAAAACTTTCAAACACTGTGTTTTGAAACACAATCATTATCAAAAACAAACATCTGCCACTGCCAATGCCGGCTCGGCTGTACAATTTTTGACATTTGGTTTTGACTTTGACATGCCATGACAGACGTAAAATGTGTGACCACTGCTTAGAGTATCAAGAGCTGCCATGCCATACCTACGAAAAAAAAACTGCCTACCTAAACTTGGATTTTATTAATGAACTGAAAGCAGTATGGCGGCCTAGTAGGGAATCCAGTAAACTGTCGATAACTACTTATCGATATAAAAAGGGCACAGACTAAGAATTTATACATTTGAAAGAAAAAATTAAGTGGTTAGCTTAAGTGGATGCCGATTATTTGTATTCTTAGGTTGCAGTGTGCTTAGGGCTTTCTGTCAGACTTTCCTTGTGATAGCCGGAGTTTCGAATAATTCGCCCAAAAGGACGTAAAATCTACAAAGATTCTTTACAGTCTTTGAGTAACGATATATAATATATACATCAAAAAAAGTTTGCGATCACTTTGAAAAACTGAAATCTTTTTTGTTACTGTAGATTATATTATGATATTTTCTTCTTTTTAGATTCTTTATTTAAAAATAAAGAATTAGAACACAAAACAATGACACCGTTCAATTGTTTTTTCTTACAAAAAGGCTTTCAGTCCTAGCTTACGCTCATTCAGAATCTGATTTAGTGAATTATAACCGATCAAAGATATTTTTCGCGGAAAGTTGGGATTGAAAAAATGCCAAGAGGATTATCAGAGGTTTTACGAGCTAAAATAGTAACTTTGAGGGAAGAAGGATACACCACGAGAGTAATAGCACGCAGACTTGCTATATCCCAATCCTGTGTCGTGGCTACGTTGCAGAGGTACAGTAAGCTTCAGAGAAAAGGAACCCCCCTTGAGAATAAAACAATTATCAAGGGGGGTATGGCAGACAGGAACGTGATATCTATAAGGAAATTAGAATGCACAAATAATAATGATATACGCTAAGAAATCACGTCCTCTGCCATAACACAAAATATGCAAGTCAGCGAGAAGATACTACGTGACCACAAGCATCGCTCCCACTCCACCAATTGTGAATAAATCATAGTATATAAGCATATGTAAATAATAAATAAATCAATCAGTCCTAACGAGTAAACATCTTTTACTTACTCCGCAATAATGGTGACCCCGACGTGATCTTCGAATATTACCTAGTGCTGATGTAATTGCAGGCCGACTGCAGCCCTGAAAAGGTTTTCAGCCACAAATCTAGGGAACAATCGAGGCAGCCGACGTGATCCTGACGGGGTAGCAGTGCTGACGAGGCCTGATACTCTGATCACCCGACGTGATCCTGACGGGGTAGCAGTGCTGACGAGGCCTGATACTCTGATCAAACCGACGTGATCCTATGTGAGCAATGGACCTAGTTTTTGCCTGCCGGACTCGAGCCATCACCGTGGAGCTAGGCACTGGGAAACTCACCCACCAGCCCACCGACAACCGCCGAACCACGAGCATATCTCAGTTGGCCTCCCACAAGCGGGTCTCACCAACTGAGATCTCAAGAAGCAACTAGCTCAAGACTGCGACATGGCCCTATGGAATTAGCCAGAAGAACCAGGAAATTACGTGGTATCAACGAAACTAATTGCGGAACGGCTGCCACAGTCTGGACCAACTCACCGCGACACACTGCGCGACAAAAGCAATAACCGTCCCGACAATCATCGCCTCACAAAAACTCTCCAAAGATCGACATACGATTGAGAGACTGGTTATAAAAAAGGCAAATCGAACACTTTATACTTCAAGAAGAAGAATAAGAAAAATAGAAGAATATATGCTAACAAAAATACGGATCGTAGCCATTGATGCACGCATTCGTCAAGAAGTTCGTCAAGAAGCTATCAGTGGACGAGTCTCCTCGAAGAAGGAACATAATTGCAATAATCTCACATTATCTAAACTATGGAAACAAAAACAGACGATGACGCAACGCAACAACCTAAATAATAGCAACTTAGCAAAAATGCAGACGGAACTATGTGCAACTTAGCGCAATCGCAGAAAATGTCGACGCAGCACACGCCGTCATAGCAATCGTCAACAAGGTTAAAGACGAGAGCAAGTTACAATCGATATAGTTGGTCGGAAACTTATTGAGGGGTAGCAGAGCTGACAACGCCTGCAACCTGACCACATCGACACAAAACTCGACTCGCAGAAAATCTCACCTCGACTCACTGCGGACTCACCCTGACGCACTAAACGTCAACGAAGCACCGCACGCGGCCCGTATCTTACGGACCAGCGGTTAGTCCCGAAATTACGGTGACTACTGAAGAAAAATTCTCCGCAACTAGCGGCATCCAGTTCCGGCGAAATGGAACTGCACAAGACTGGCACTGGCGCGCTCCAAAGAGAGTTAAGACTGCCGAATCTTCGAAAACCCATCGAAATCAAAGTGACCAGCCAGCACATACGGCCACAACAGGGATACCACTAACTGCAGCGACCGCGCAGCCTGCATCCTACGGCCACAGCAGCGTGTCGGCACAGATAGCAACTGCACACATGGTTAACGAAAGAAGAGGACATCTCTCCCGTCAAGAAGCAGTTAGCAAAAAAGCCATACGCAGCAAGATTTACAGTCGATATTATAAGAAGTACGCACATTCAACATAGACTTTATTAAAGGGGGGAGTTCTATGGCAGACAGGAACGTGATATCTATAAGGAAATTAGAATGCATAAATAATAATGATATACGCTAAGAAATCACGTCCTGTGCCATAACACAAAATATGCAAGTCAGCGAGAAGATACTACGTGACCACAAGCATCGCTCCCACTCCACCAATTGTGAATAAATCATAGTATATAAGCATATGTAAATAATAAATAAATCAATCAGTCCTAACGAGTAAACATCTTTTACTTACTCCGCAACAATGGTGACCCCGACGTGATCCTGACGCGGTAGCAGTGCTGACATTATTGTTTATTGATACGTGTTGTTTATGTAATATTATTTCCTAGTTATAGTGTACTTTGCCTATGACGCATAGCACGTCATAGGGGTTCCTTTTCTCTGAAGCTTACTGTACCACGGAATGGAGAATTTAGCTGACCGACCCCGCAGCGGTCGCCCAACTGTTTTGACAGCTGCCCAAAAGCGCTATATTAGATTGCTGGCAGCCCGTGATCCCACAATCAACGCCACTAAAATAAAAGCAGAAGTCAGAGCCGCCTCTGGGCTTGAAGTTAGCACGCAGACCGTTATTACTTGCACCAGGCTGGATTACGAGCACGGAGGTCATGGCGAGCTCCGCTCAATTCCCGGCAACGTCAACAACGAAGATTGCAGTGGGCTAGACTTCGGCAAAATGTAGAAGGTGAGGAAGAAAACATTTGGCAAAACTGTCTCTTCGTTGACGAATCCCGAATCTCCACTCATCCAGATAACCGACGTGTCCGTGTCTGGAGAAAACCAGGCGACCGTGAAAGACAAAGAACTGCCACTGGAACAGTTCAGCAAGGCGGAAAATCGGTGTCTTATTGGGGTGGCATTATGATTGGAGCTAGAACGCCTTTGATCCCGTATCGGGGCTTCATGACAGCAGACATGTACAAAGCAGTTGCTATTGATGATATCGTCAAACCATTCCGAGTAAACCATGGGCACCAATTTGTACTGGTCGATGATAATGCGCCCGCACATCGAGCTCAACGAGTCAATGCTGCTCTTCAAGAATACGATATCACACGATTAGACTGGCCTGCCGGCTCGCCCGACTTAAACCCAATAGAGCACGCGTGGGATGCTCTTAAACGAGCTGTATGGAACCGTGAGCCACATCCCCAGACAGTTCCAGAGCTCAGGGAAGCCGCTATTGAAGAATGGGATAGGTTACCCCAGGAAATGCTGGATAACATGATCCTCAGCATGCCCAGGAGGATCTCCGCATGTGTTCGAGCCAGGGGAGGAGTTATTTTATATTGAATTTACACCTTTTAATAATAAATTGTAGTTTAAGTTTAATTAAACAGTCTTTTTGCATTATGATTAATGGCTCAATTTTTTTAAATAAATAATAAAAAGTAGTTTTATATTTTAATTTCAAACAGGGTATTCCTATTTAAAGAAAGCATACAACATAGATTTTTTCTTGATAATGTTAAATTTAAAGAATTCTAGGAGCTTATGCCATTGATCGCAATCTTTTTTTGATGTGTGTATATATATATATATATATATACAGGGTGTATTTTTGAAACGGGGCAGTAAGGGCAAGTACCTTAACCGTTGCAGTTACAGCAAAACGTTCTTAGAAGACCTTCCCTAACTTTATGACATATTTTGAACTGCATTCACAGATTTTGTAAAAAACTTACAGTTGGCAAAAAAAAATGCAAAAAGTCCAAAAAGTTTTTTTATGCCAATTGATTCTATTTCATGTGGGGATCAAAAAACTCTATGAGACCATTTTAGCTTTCAGTACTAGGAAAGACAGAAATCGCCAAAAACGTTTCCCATACATTTCGGCAACAGAAACAAATTTCTACGATGGTCTAACTTTTTGTTATGGCCAGGAAGTGGGTAGAATTGACTGTAAAGTAAATAAAAATAATTTTTACCCTCAAATTTCGAATTTGATTCGAAAATCTGTGTGTTATACTTAGTTTCAGCTGATAAACTTCGTATGAGTTATTAATTAAGGATTTTCGCTAAAATGTCTTCTAATCGTGAAAATATTTACTTATTAGAAGCGTATTTTGTCAATAATCGAAATGCGGGAGCTGCATTAGTGTGGTACCGCAATAAGTATCCGTTGCGGCATGTGCCAACAAGAAAGGTTATTACAAATCTTTTGAAAAACCTGGAATTGCAGGGTTCTTTCAAAAGAAAGCGGCAGCCTCGTGTAGACATGGACACGGAGATTGCGGTTCTGACTTATGTCGAAGCATATCCAGAGGTATCGTCCAGGCAAGTCGCCCTTGAAGTAGGTGTATCCCACTCCCTTGTGATAAAGATATGGAAGAAATAGCCGTATTTCTTCCATATCTTTATCACAAGTGCTATCGATATGGGAGCATAGTTCAAGTGTTACATCCAGGTGATGATGTTCGAAGGCTTACTTTTTGCAGATTGCTAAGAGGAAAAATAAGCAGAGATCATGAATTTTTAAATTACATACTGTGATCAGACGAAACGAATTTTTCCAATAACGGTATGTACAACAGAAAAAATCACCACTATTGGTCCAAAGAAAATCCACTAAGAGTTACGGCAAGTCATAATCAGGTTCGCTTCTCATTCAACTGTTGGTGTGGTATAATGTCCAATCGAGTCATAATGGTGGAATTTTATGAAGGGAAACTGAATTCTGCCATGTATAATGAAGTCATTTTACACCATCTTGAAAACGAGATGGACGAATGGCCCCTGTCGGAATTGCGAAAAGTTCATTTTCAACAAGATGGTGCTCCGCCACATAACAGTCACCTTTCACGTTCCAATTTGAGCCGCCTTTCGGTACACAGTGGATAGGTACACATGCTCCAACACAGTGGCCACTTCGTAGCCCCGATCTAACACCACTTGATTTTTTTTATGGGGCTTCTTGAAAAACGAGGTGTATAAGACGACGTACGCCAGTTTTCAAAAGCTCAACGATGCATTAATGACCAATTTACGTAATATTCATCCCAGAACATTATTAGCCGCCATTCGTTCAGTGCAAAAAAGGATAGACTTATGTATTCGTGAAAATGGAAATCATTTTGAGCAATTTATTTCATAAACCAATTTCTTAAATGTTTAAATGATTTTTTTTATTTAAAAAGTTCAAAATTTTACCTGACCTATGAGTTTCGAGTTGATTTATCATATTTCCGTACGAAATGTATGGGAAACGTTTTTGGCGATTTCTGTCTTTTCTAGTACTGAAAGCTAAAATGGTCCCATAGAGTTTTTTGATCCCCACATGAAATAGAATCGATTAGCATAAAAAAAAATTGAACTTTTTGCATTTTTTTGCTAACTGTAAGTTTTTACAAAATGTGTGAATGCAGTTCAAAATGTCCCAAAAAGTTATGGAAGGTCTTTTAAGAACGTTTTGCTGTAACTGCAACGGTTAAGGTACTTGCCCTTACTGCCCCGTTTCAAAAATACACTACTGTATATATATTTAGTAGTACTCCAGGTACATAACACATTGGCATAAAAATAAAATCGATTTGGACAAAAAAAAAATTTTTTCGAATTTTTATTTCATATTTTTGTTTTTTTTTTATTTTGCAGTATTTGCTCTCCATCGTGTTAGTAAAGCTATATGAAACGGTAAGTTCATAAAAAGAACATCACTACAAAGAAAAAACAACTAGAGCGCCAAGCGCGTGCTCTTTTGTAGTGGTGTTTTTTTATAAAATTACCGTTTTATTTAGCTTTACTAACAAGATGGAGAGTAAGTAATGCAAAATAAAAAGAATCCAAAAAAAATCGAAGCATTTTTTTACCCATGTCGATTTTATTTTTATGCCAATTTGTTATGTACCTGGAGTACTACTAGGGGTTTTCGGCTTCGTGAGCGTTCCCCTTACACCCAGTATATAATATATATATATACATTTGTACTAGCTTTGTTATAAAAGATATTTACTTCAAAATAGAAGTGCTCGACTTGCCTAGTAGGTACCCTAATGAAAAGTTATGTAATCCGCCATTTCAGTCCTATGTTCTTACTGTACCGTACGAAAGTCGCGCGAGGGTTTCGGAATTAAATCAAAATCAAGGAGATTTGTATAAAATCATACTTTTAATTTTAAAATGGAAGTAATTTCTTGTTCAACTAGTTATATCATATTGATTTTGATTGATTGATTTACAGAAGTATTTACAGTAACGTTGATGACTTACAGATCCACCTTTCGGACCTAGCGTTTCAGGCGGACGTTTTAATTTTAACAGAATGTCAAATAAACCCCGATAAATCCGTGCCACATATAACCAATTATTCAAACTTTCAAACTACAAACCACCTAAATAAAAACGATGGCGTAGTAGCTTACATTGCAAATGGCGTTCAAGCTAGTGTCCGTGAAGTAAACTTGCGCCACGCATTAGCGTTAGAGATTGAAATTGGCAATGTTACAGTTTTGGCTGTATATCGGTCTCCTTCAAATCACTATGCTGATATGTTCATCAGTTCTCTCGATTCATATCTGAAATCTGTTCAATCTCATACTAATATAATTGTAACAGGAGATATTAATATAAATTTAATACGATCAGCAACGGAGAAACCACACGAGCGTAACAATAGGCAAACATACCTGAATATGCTGACTGTGCATGGTTTAATGACGGGACACACTTTTCCTACGAGACAAGACAATTGTTTGGATCATTTTATGATGAAGTTGAATAGGGAAAAGGTATCTGCGCAGATAGCTGTGCTAAAGACAACCATTACTGATCATTGCCTAATATATTTAAATCTATCTGAAGTAGAGATTAAAAATAACTTAAATAAAATTAAAATTAAAACAGATTTCGACGGGGCACTTAAATCGTTGGCAGGTAAAAATCTAGTGGAGCTCTTATCTCTTGATGATCCCAACATAATAACTGAAGAATTAATAAGTAAAATAACGACAGCTTTACAGGAAAATACCACTAAATTGAATGTTCCTAAAAACAAATGAAATATAAAGCCCTGGATTACACCTGGTATAATGCGATGTATTAGAAATAGAAATAAATTGCAAATACAATTAAAAAGTGATCCCCACAATGAAATCCTAAAAATAACTTACAGAAGATATCGGAACTACTGTAATAAATTAATTAAAAAACTTAAAAATACTCGTACATATGAAAGAGAACAGCTGAAGAAATCTACAAAGAATAATAAAAAGCTATGGACTAATATTAGAAATATGACTCACATAAATCAAACGAAATCGAGTAACACTAAGCTTTTAGAAATAAAGTCTTCACCTCTTGAATCAGTCAATTATGTTAATCAGTACTTCACCGGAATAGGACAACAAATGGCTGAAAATATAATGAAGGAATGTGATATTGATAACGTTGAGACTGCTTGCAGTAGAGATTATCCGCCATTGGCATCATTTGTACTTCTTGATACTGACCTAGTCGAAGTAAATGATATACTGATGAGCTTAAAAGTCGATAGCGCTCCTGGATGGGACAACATTCCTACAAGCTTTTTAAAGTTGGCGAGATATGAGATTGTACCTATTATAGTGCATCTGGCTAACTTGTGTTTTGATAAAGGTGTGTTTCCTACACCACTAAAGAAATCTATTGTGACAGCTGCCCATAAAAGTGGGAGCAAAGAAGAAGTTGGTAATTATAGACCTATCTCTGTCCTGCCAGCTTTATCAAAAATATTAGAGAAACTTTTGAACAAGCGGTTAATAAATTATTTGGATAACAAACGGATACTTTCTGATTCACAGTATGGATTTAGGCACGGTAGATCAACTGAGGATGCAGTTGTAGCTGTAACGACTTCGATTGCCAAATATCTCGACGAAGGCAGGAAATGCGTCTCAGTATTTTTAGATCTAAAAAAGGCCTTTGATACAGTATCTGCGCCCATTCTAGTTCGCAAATTGGAAAGGATAGGAATTAGAGGTCAACTGCTAAAACTGTTTGAAAGCTACTTAACAGATCGCACTCAAAGAGTTAAAATTGATCAACATATAAGCGAGGACTCAAATATTACGTACGGAGTCCCACAAGGGAGTGTACTGGGACCCACTTTATTCCTCGTCTATATAAATGACCTATGCACGCTGGGGGCAGGTAATGCTCAGATATATTCGTACGCCGATGATACTGTAATTGTTTTTAATGGTGATAACTGGGAAGCTGTACGTAGAAACGCCGAACAAGGAATGACTAAGGTGGCTCTGTGGCTAAGAAATAACTTGCTCACGCTAAACACAGATAAAACAAATTACATATGCTATTCTTTAAGAAACAATACTCGCTCTTATAGTAACATTAACATAAAAATTCATCAGTGTGACGGTGTAGGCAATTGTGATTGTCCAACTATAGGCAAAGTTGAAAAAACAAAGTATCTTGGCGTTATAGTAGACCAAAGGCTATCCTGGCATAATCACGTGGATTTAGTAAGTGAACGTACAAGGAAACTTATTTGGATATTTAAGCAATTAAGACATATAGCTAATAAGGATTTGCTCACCAGAATTTACATAGCTCTTGCACAATCTGTGTTGACTTATTGTATTCCTGTATGGGGTGGTGCAACTAAAACAAAATTCCTAGAAATTGAGAGAGCCCAGCGTGCTCTTTTAAAAACAATGTTTTTTAAACCATATCGCTTCCCCACAGATGAACTCTATAAATTGACAAACATACTAACGGTGAGAAAGTTATATATTTTTAAATTCTATCTTAAGAATACACAAATCAACAAAATTTGACATAAATATTTTATCCAGGAGACGTAGTGCTGTTACTGTAAGAAAGAGAGTTAGAACAGCATTTGCGGGACGCCAATATCTCGCCCAAGCTTCCTTTCTGTATGACACGGTGAATAAAAGACTTTCTATCTGTCAACAAACCTATTTTGACTGTAAAAAAACGCTCACACTGTGGCTGCAAAGTCTTGACTATGAGGAGACGGAAGCAAGTCTTCATCCATTGACATAGAATTGATAATTTAGTGCTGATAATTTTGATGTTGCCTTATCATCGCTTTCATTCAATGACCTCAAATAGAACCTACACATACACGCTACATGCACGCACACATCATACACAAATACGCTCATACAAACACTTACACATCATGGGTGCACCAAACAAAATAATACCAATGTCTGTTAAAATTTATTAATTGAATTTAAACTAAATCATTATTTTGCATAGCATTTAAAACTGACTAATAGTATAAAACAAATGTACCTACTTACTTACAAATTAATTAAAGAATAGAGACATGTACTTACCTTATAAACTACTATTTTATGATGTATCTGGATATGAGAAGAGTGAGGTCTTCTGACACAGGTATCTTTATACTTAAAAGAAGTCCTCAACAAATATATTTGTTATAGTTTATTGGTAAAGAAATAAAGATATTTTGAATTTTTTTGAATTTTGAATTTTGTAGTTTTATAGATGTAAAAATGTTTTAGTATCTTTTGATCAGTACCAGTACCAGTGCCATTATGCGATAGAATAATAAAAAGTCAACGGCATTTCAAAAGTCATTCACTATGTATGGAAAGTGGTCTTCGTTCTTTAAATATTTGTGAAAATATCGATAATTAAAATTCTATCACCGCATCACTAGCAATTTTATTTGACCAATCAGGCGCTACTACATCCCCACTACGTTGGAAAGCAAGATGAAGAATTGGCGTTTTCCTCATATGATTTTATGAATGAATTTCGTCGTAGCTTCACGTCTTTATGTTTACTAAGTCTATGGACCACTGTGACCAATATTCAAATCATCAAATGAGATCATGAGGTCTGAGTCAAATAATAAAAGAACTCCGGGTTGTGATTTGAATACATTTTTAAAAGTTACTCCATTTTTCGATATTTTATTGATCATACCCATACACAGGGTGGCCCTATTCAACATATACAAATTTTAGTTATACAGATATGAGGCAAACATGAGATAGACCATGAAACATCACTTTGTCTCTTTTTTTCTAATATACAGTTTTACCTGTAAAAAAGTGTTTGGGCTTCGGGTGATGAATTAATATATGGACTGTAGTTTTGATGTTATATTAATAATAAGATAAAATATATCGACTGGTAAGTTGGATGATTAGAACGCGAGTGTCGTGCGCGCCGCTCGGTGGTCAATTCGTGAGGCTCCGATCCGCGCCCCCTGCGCCCCTCGCCGCACCATTTGTCGCGTCGCCGCCGCCGCCGGTTGTCTCCACGCCTCGCACGTGAACATCCTCCCGCCCCTTGACCTCTTCAAAGGGAAGAGGGCAAATATTATTGAACGCCCTTGTGATGGGTCCTCTCCTCGTCCTTAGCTCTGCCACCCTTGTGACGCCGTCCGGTCCTGGATAGGTGCGCACCACGCGACCCAAAGCCCAAACTAGCGGTGGTAGCGCCTTGTCCCGTATAAGCACGAGCATCCCCTCAGTGAGCTGGCCAGAAGAAGTCGACCACTTGGTTTTCTGCTGAAGTAAGGAAACGTACTCATGAGAGAATCTTTGCCAGAAGTGCTGTCGGATGCAATCAATCCTCTTGAAACGGTCAACGCAGCTGATGTTCTTCGCAGGAATCTGCGGACACGGTACAGACGTAAGTGGTCGTCCAATTAGAAAATGGGAAGGAGTGAGAGCGGAAAAATCAGAAGGATCAGAGGATAGAGGTGTCAAAGGACGAGAATTTAATACGGCTTCAATTTGACACAGACAGGTTGCCAACTCTTCATAAGTAAAGTTAGTGAGATTTAGCAACCGCCTCAAATGATGCTTGGTAGAGCGAACTGCAGCCTCCGCCATGGAATTAAAATGAGGTGAATATGGAGGTGAAAATGAGAACCTGATGCCCTCACGTGACATTTCACATGCAACATCGGAAGTCGAGTCAGCTAAGAATTTTTGTAGGTCATTATTGGCTCCGACAAAATTGGTGCCGTTATCTGACAAGATGCTCTGCGGTTTGCCACGACGAGATATGAAGCGATTAAGCGCTGCTATAAAGCCCTCTTTTGTGAGGTCAGTGACGGGCTCTAGATGCACTGCTCTGGTCGCGTGCCAGACGAAGATGCACAGGTAGGATTTTGTGAGCTTACAGCCTCGACCTTTCCGATCGGCTATGAGTACTGGACCAGCATAGTCTGCGCTGCAATTTAAAAAAGGGTATTCGAGGCTGGTTCTGGTTGTAGGTAACTGTCCCATTATGGGCTGTACATTTTGACATTTAAATCTAAAACATTTAATGCATTGTCTGACTATTGACTTAGCGAGATTCCTGCCACCCAACGGCCAATATTTAAGACGCAAATGCGCTAATAATAGTTGAGGACCTGCGTGTAGCATTTTTAAATGTTGCATATGAAATAGTGTTTTAGTTAGATGGTGTTTACGACAAAGCAATATAGGATATTTAGTGTTGTAGTCGTACGGAGAATTGTCGAGTCTACCACCTACTCGTATGACTTTTTCGGAATCTAGAAAAGGCGTTAGTGAAACCAATCTATTTTTACACGGCAGAGGTTTTCGCGACTCTAAGAGATGTAATTCCGTCGAAAACATTTCCTTTTGTGCGCTGCGTAGTAAACACATCAATGAATTATTTAACTCATCACTAGAAAGAGCGCCTTGTAATTTAGAATTAGGATTTTTTAAATTGTAAATAAATCTTTTAATGTAGGCTAAGACTCTTTGCATGCGATTTAAATTAGAATGATAATAAATTAATGAGTGAATGATATTTGGTGATTGATTTGTATGCTTAGATGATTCATGAATAAAATTTGAAATCACTTCAGGTAGATCTTGTTTCTCGTTAGTAGAGGGCATAGTAGGCCAGTCATGTTCATGACTTTGTAAAAAGCTCGGGCCTGACCACCACAGAGTATTTACACCGATGGAATCGGCCTTCGCCCCGCGAGAAACAAGATCCGCCGGATTGTCTTTCCAAGGTACGTACCTCCACGTGTGACCGGTAGAATTATCATGAATTTCATTGATTCGATTACGCACAAAGGGCTTTAGTTGATTTGAAGGAGTATTCAACCACCCGAGTACGATCATCGAATCACACCAAAAGTAACATTGATTTATAGGCATAGTTAATGACTCGAAAACAGTTGTACACAGTCTTGACCCTAACAAAGCGGCACAAAGTTCAAGCCGTGGGATTGTAACTGATTTGATCGGTGCTACACGGTTTTTGGACAGGAGAAGACAGACCCTAACAGAGCCAGTGTGACTTATGGATCGAACATAAATACATGCGCCATAAGCCTTCTCAGACGCATCACAAAAAACGTGAATTTCCTGTTTCACGCACGAATCGATAGAAACCCATCGAGGAATATTCAAAAGGTTTAAGCTAGGAAGTGTTGAAACGAATGTCGACCACATATCGATTATTTCCTTGCAAACCTCATCGTCCCACTCACACTTATTTACCCATAGTCGTTGCATAATAGTTTTTGCCTCGACAATACAAGGGCCAACTAAGCCTAGGGGGTCAAATATTTGGCTAATAACTGATAGTATGTGTCGTTTTGTGACTTTTTCTATTCGGTCCATATTAATTGAAAACGACAAGGAATCAGAGCCACATAGCCAGTTTAGGCCTAGAGTTTTAGAAGATGTGTTGTGGTCTGAAATGTTTAAAGAAGAGAAATTATCCTGCTCGTATGAATCGCCCAAAATGGCTTTTAGAATTTCTGGACTGTTAGATTGCCACTTTCGAAGAAGAAAATGCGCTGACGATAAAAATTTTGTGACCTCTTTAACGAGTTTTATTGTCGCAGGAATAGAAGGACCCCCACCCAGAAAATCGTCCGCATAGAAGTCACGTGATATAGCTGACTTCACGTCATCAGTCGAAGCTGCGTCCGCTAGGCTCACCAAACATTTGGTGGCTAAGTAAGGAGCAGACGCGGTCCCATACGTGACCGTGTTAAGACGGTATGTTTTCAGTGGCTTTTCAGGGTCACTACGAAAGATGATTTGTAGGAGAGGCCTTTGTGAGGGTGTGACTTCGATGCAGCGATACATCTTCTCCACATCCCCAGAGACGACGTATTTATGCTGCCGAAATCGCAACATAATCGACAATAGGTCATCTTGTACCTTAGGACCTACCAGTTGTAAGTCGTTGAGAGAGATACCTGATGAAGATGGCGCTGATGCATCGAAGACACTTCTCAGCTTAGTTGTAGTGCTTGACTCTCTTATGACACCATGGTGTGGTATGAAGTATTCAACGTGACCTGATTGTGGTGCTGGGTTGTTGATGGCTTCGGTCATGTGACCTAGGCTTTCGTACTCGTCCATAAAGTCAACATACTTAGCCTTGTAGTCCGGATCACGTTGAAAACGTCGCTCAAGAGATAGGAAGCGGTGCTTAGCCATGGTGTACGAGTCCCCTAAGACTGTAGGATTGGCCTTTAAGGGCATCGCAACCATGAATTTGCCATCCTTGTTCCTGACTGTGTTCTGTGTGAAGCTTAACTCGCACGCCCTTTCATCCTGAGATAGTGAATGTTTTGGAGAAATAGAGTCAAGCTCCCAAAATTTTGACAAGTCTGGTTTGTCAATAGGATTGGCAAAATTACAAATGTGTGAGCGTTGAGAAGAGGATGAACTTCCTTTGAAAACTGGACCGGATATGATCCATCCAAACTTAGTCTCACATAACTTAGGCATTTGTTGACCTAAGTCGATAGAAGCGGAGCCTACGACATTCCAAAATATTTCAGCCCCTAGGAGGATGTCAATTACTGACGGAATATTGAATGAAGGGTCAGCTAAACAAAGGTTTGACGGGATAGGAATATTCTCAATATTGACAATAGAGGAGGGTAAAACTTTTGTAATCTCAGGCAAAATTAGGCAGTCCAAATTAGGCTTATAGTCACCGTTAGAAGACTCAATACTGAGGTGGCAAGACTCTGTACTATAAGAAGACTGTTGATTGATACCTGTCACAGTGGAAGTTGAATGGCGTCGTAACAAACCCAGTTCGGTGCAGAGGCTCTCCGTTATGAAGTTCACCGTGCTGCCATTGTCGAGCAGTACTCTGGCGTTGAGTTTTTCACCGTTGTGGTTGATCACCTTTACGATAGCTGTGGACAGTAAAATATTGGGTGTACTAATAAGCTGCCTAGATGTGTCCGCAGATAAAGCAACACTAGTAGAATTAGATGGCATTGGGTCTTGATAAGTCTCGTTGATCGGTTCAGTATGCAAAAGCGCATTATGTCGGGCCTTGCAATATTTACAACCAGACAATCTACATTTTTTGGTAGTATGACTTGAACGCAAACAATTTAGACAGACCTTGAAATCTTTTGCCTTTTGTAGACGGGATTCAACAGATAGGGCTCTAAATGACTCGCAAGTATAAAGCAAATGATCATTAGTACACAAAGGACACTTAGTAAATTTATTTTGGAAGTTATTGTTATGATTTTGTAAATTATTGTTGTTTGAATTTTCTCCACTAGTGTTAGTTACTATAAAGCTTTTTTGTTTATTGTTCTGATTAAGTGTGTTTAATTTAGATTGATTATTTTCTAAAGTTTCCAATAAATCAGCATTGTTAGATATAAATGTAGAAAACTGTGTTATAGTAGGCGAACTAGACTAGACTAGGTGCTTAGGGGTCCCACCAAGATCTTCGGGACCCAAGCCAACCTCACCTGCAAGCCGGTGCACCTGCTGAAAAACGGACGAGGCTCTGGCGCTGGCTTTCCCTTCAGGGTTGGGGGGTCAGACGGCAGTCGCCCCCGGAAAGGCCAAAACTTAGCCAAATCATGATAGGCAATGTAAGGGATCGCGCGAGGGATAGGGCGCCGCCGCAAAACGGCGCGCAGGAGTGTCGCCCGCCTCTTGTGACAAGTGGACGAGGGCTACCGTGCCTGAGCCGGGCACGGCTAAAGAAGATAGGCCAAAATCGCGATCCCCGTAAACTCCGCTTCGCAACGTGGAACATCGGCACGTTAACTGGTCGCGCGAGGGAGTTGGCCGACGTACTCTCCAGGCGGAGGGTGGCCGTGGCGTTCCTGCAGGAGACTCGGTGGGAGGGCAGTAGCTCCAAGCTCATTGGAGACGGCTACCAGCTGATGTACACAGGTGCTCCTGATGGGCAGGCCGGGGTGGGCGTGGTGCTCTCCCGGGGGCTTCGGGATGACGTCTTGGAGGTGAAACGCCATAGCGCCCGACTTATGGTTGTGAGAGTGCTTGTCGATGGGATTGTAACCCACCTGATAAGTGCCTACGCTCCACAGTCTGGGTGTGGCGAAGCCGAAAAGATCTCGTTCTGGAACCAACTCGGGGAAGTGCTCCGTGACATTCCGCTGTCGCAGGAGATTGTTCTGGGTGGTGACCTGAACGGTCATGTGGGTGGTGGGTGTGAGGAGTTTGGGCGTGTCCACGGTGGTTATGGATACGGTAGCCGTAACCCAGAGGGCGAGCATATCCTCAGAACGTGTGCGGCTGCTGATCTTGCCATCGTGAACACGTACTTCAAAAAGAAGCCCGAACATCTTATCACCTACAAGAGTGGGGGGCGCGCTACCCAGATCGATTTCCTGCTCACTAGGAGGCACAGCATCAGTAGGGTAGCAAACTGCAAGGTTATACCCGGGGAGAGTCTCACTACGCAACACCGTCTCCTTGTCATGGACCTCCGCGTAAAACCCAAAGGCAAACGAGTTGAGCGCGGCCAACGCAGAATCAAGTGGTGGCTGCTTGATAAAGCCAAGTCCCAGAGTTTCGTCTCAGCTATCGGTGATAAGTGCACTAATGCTGTAGACGAACCAGTGCAAGATAGCTGGGACAAGATTCAGGCAGCTATCCTTGAGGCGGGGAAGGCAGTGCTCGGCACGTCTAAGGGTGGACGCAAGTGTGACAAGGACACCTGGTGGTGGAACGACACAGTCCAGAAGGAGATCAGGGTGAAGGAAGCCCTCTTTAAAAAGTGGCAAGCGTCCAAATCTCCCGAAGACCACGACGAGTACAAAGAGGCTAAACGCGCCACTAGGAGAGCCGTAGCCAGGGCCAGACGAGAACACTTGCAACCGCTATACAACAAGTTGGAATCGTCTGAGGGGCAAAAGCTCATCTACAAGTTGGCGCGCTCCAGGGCCAAAGCGGTGCAGGCTATAACCAAGTGCCGCTGCATCAAAGACCCTGGAGGAAACCTGTTGTACGATGAAGTCGCGGTGAAGGAGAGATGGCGCTCATACTTCTACGATCTGCTGAATAAGCAGCATAAAGAGGTGCAGCCACCAGATCTCCCTCCAAATCTAGGACTAGTGGCACCGATAACGCCTGCTGAAGTTCAGACTGCCATTCGTCACATGAAGAACCGGAAAGCTGTCGGACCCGACGAAGTCCCCATCGAGGCTTGGAAGGCAATGGGTGCCCGTGGTGTGGGCATCCTCGCAAATCTTTATAACCGTATCCTCCTCACCGGTAAAATCCCAAACCAGTGGAGGCTGAGTGTTATTACGCCAGTCTTCAAGGGCAAGGGATCGGTGCAGGAGTGTGGTAGTTACCGAGGTATAAAGATAATGTCCCACACCATGAAGCTTTACGAGCGGATAATCGATTCCCGGATCCGACAGGAGAGTACCCTCTCGGAGTGTCAGTATGGGTTCCGCCCCGGACACGGGACTATGGATCCGGCGTTCGCCCTAAGGATCGTCGCGGAGAGATACAGGGCGAGGAACACGCCTCTGTACTGTCTATTCCTAGACATACAGAAGGCCTTCGACTGTGTGCCTCGCGCGATGATCTGGTGGGCACTGCGGTCCAAAGGAGTCCCAGAGGCTTACATCGACACCATCCGAGACATGTACCAAGATTCCGGTTCCGTGGTTCGGACCGCTGTTGGCGACACGAAAACCTTCCCCATCACCGTCGGGGTACACCAAGGATCCGTACTCAGTCCCTACCTGTTCAGCTTAGTGTTAGACGTTCTGTCGGACAGTATCAGAGACTCACATGAGCAGCCTCCATGGTTGCTTATGTATGCTGATGACATTGCGCTGATGGACGCAGACAGGAACAGATTGGTGCGACGTGTGAAAGTGTGGAAGGAGGCGCTTGAGAACGGCGGTCTGAAGCTAAATGTGGCGAAGACAGAGTACTTGGCGTTAAACTCAACAGATCCCACACCCGTTCGCATAGGCGATGACTTGGTCGAGCGCACGGATCAGGTCAAGTACCTGGGATCTGTACTTCACGCTTCTGGTGACATCGACTACGACGTCAAGGCACGTATTGCCGCCGCGTGGGCTAAGTGGCGGGAAATGACTGGCGTCACTTGCGACTCTAAAATGCCAGTCAGGCTGAAGGGGCAGGTCTATAAAACGATCATTAGACCTGTCCTCTTACACGGCTGTGAGGCGTGGCCGCTGTTGGAGCGGCACAAGCAGATGCTGCGTGTCACGGAGATGAAAATGCTGCGGTGGATGTGTGGAGTCACGCGTAAAGATCGCGTGAGGAACTCACGCATCCGAGGCAGCCTTCATGTCCGTGACATCGCAGATAAAATGCAAGAGAGCCGCCTCCGCTGGTGCGGCCACGTCTTGCGGAAACCGCCCAGCTACGTGGGTAACAAATGCCTGGCAATGGCGCCCCCACCCGGTCCAGGTAGAAGGGGTAGGCCCAAGAAGTGCTGGCTTGGCGTCGTGGAGGGTGACATGCGTGAAAACGGTCTCACTACCTTGGACGCCCAAGATCGTGCGAAGTGGAGGAGGAAGAGCCGGAAGGCGGACCCTGAGCTCCGAGGGCACCGTGGCCTCGGATGCAATCAGGGCTAACGTCTTTATGTGGATGATGATGAGTAGGCGAACTAGACAAAGCATTGCGATACTCTTCCCAATGCCTGCTAGTAGTAGAATCAAGCTTTCTAGATATCATGAATATTATGAGAGTATCCCAATGCTCTGTAGGCTCTTTTAACGTCTTGAGTGCCCGTATGTTTTTATTAACAGAATCAATAAGCCGTCGTAACGATAAAGACGATTCTTTAATAACCGGTTCGACATCAAACAAAGCCTGTAAGTGGTTATTTACTAAGAGGCGACTATTATTGTATCGTTCACATAACAAGTCCCAAGCCATTGCGTAATTATCGCCCTTAAAATCTATATTTTTGATGATCTCTGATGCTTGGTCTTTAAGTGACGCACGGAGGTAGTGGAACTTGTTGATGTCGTCGATACAATCACTATTATGTATCAATGAAAGGAAAGTATCCCTAAATTCCAGCCAATACTCATAGCTACCATTAAAGTGTGGCAAATCAATTTTAGGTAAGCGCACAAAATTATTTTTAAACGATGCACCTGATTTGGAGCCCGCATCAGAACCCGCCTCTGAAGCGCGCTCAGCAGCGCAGGCTGCCAACGCCTTGCGAGCTTGAGCAAGCTGGGAGTAATATCTGTCCTCAAACCGGACTCGCTCCTCATACTCGCTGTCAGGCGTCTCCGAAGCTGACTCGATCTCCATCTGCAACGCGTCATAGGACTCGTATAAGGCTTCAAAGGTTTTTAAGCGAGCTTCTAAGTCTATTTGTTGCAGCTCTTATAGCTCCTTGGAAGATAAGAGGACCTTTAAATAATTTTCAAAATTTGTAAGCTTAGCTTTCATGCCACTTCGCTTTTTAATAGATTTTTCTAAAGTCGTCATGTTGAAAAACAGGTCTAAGGAAGTAAGCAAATGTGCAAAAACGGTAAATGCGGGCACTAAAGTAATAAAATGAAAATAATCTATTGACTATAATGCACAGGTGTTCGCAACAAAGAACTGTAGGTAGTTAAAAGGCAGCCAGCTGCGATGCGTAGGTACTATAGCTCGTGCGAGTTAACATGGCACCTGCCTCGAAGACACCCTCCTCCCGCTTCCCCGCGCGCGACCCCGCTCTCACCGTGCGAGGCTAGTAGCGTCAGCATACACCCCTCCCGCTCACCCGCGCAAAGCCCCGAGCCAGGTGCCATGTTAACTCGCACGAGTTGTATGCAAGCCGGGCCGTTAACCTTTGATTATATTAAGCGCTGTGCGATAAGAAGATATAGGCGGCAATAATTACGTGAATGCACATAGGTAATCAGATGAAAAATTTTTTTTTTGAATGTGATTAAAAGGCTAGCAATTACCATCTGGTCAAATGAGAGGCGAAGAATGCGATAGTATGAAGAATGGAAACGGAAATTATTAATTTAAACACTGATTTGAAACAATAAACACTAGATAGGAAAAGGAAATAATTGGAACGAACTCACGGATGTCTTTGACCGTCCTTATTCCTTTGCTTGTAACCGATGAGCACGATGACTTGCAACAAACGGGTGACACGTCGGGTTCAATCAAAGTCCAACCAAGATGACACGATGACTTTTCTTGCTTTTTGCTTGCTTCTTACGGTAGAAGGACCATTGTTTGGGCTTCGGGTGATGAATTAATATATGGACTGTAGTTTTGATGTTATATTAATAATAAGATAAAATACATCGACTGGTAAGTTGGATGATTAGAACGCGAGTGTCGTGCGCGCCGCTCGGTGGTCAATTCGTGAGGCTCCAATCCGCGCCCCCTGCGCCCCTCGCCGCACCATTTGTTGCGTCGCCGCCGCCGCCGGTTGTCTCCACGCCTCGCGCGTGAACAAAAGAGACAAAACATTTAAGTTATTTCTCACTTGGGAAAATGAGTGTATAAATTTGACAGCGTGCCGAGTTTTGGCAACATCCATGAATGATTTGTTACATTCATTCATTACTTTACTCTACACGAAACTACAAGAAGCATGATAGTGATGTACTCCAAGAAATGATTCGTCGACGAAAATACTCTTTTTTCACATAATAGTACAATAAATAACTAATAATTGGTACGGATAACTCACTGTCTGGAAAATCAACATTCTAACTCAGTTAAGTTCCTAAAGTTCAAGAGATTAACCTCTGCATACCTACAAATTTGTCGGCCTACGGTTATTATTATTTTCTTACTTTGCAGTCGCTCGGCCACAGCCCGCCAAAAATAGCTTAGTGGAGATCGCCGAAGATCATGGTGATCTTTATGATACATACGTTGAGTGTGTTAAAACAAATATTGATGCGTCTACAGAGAGTATCACGCAATATATAGCTGTCTTTATCACAAGGAGTCTTATTAAAAAAATTAAATGCGAGGTTTTGCTTCATTACTGCTTGGGGAAGAAGACGTGTCATTTACAAAAAATCAAGAGGAGGCCTTATATACCCCTCATCGAGCGTGGTAAACATACCATAATATACACATAACACAAAAACAGAAAAATTAATTAAAATGCACCTGACAAATAAGAGAACCCCCGAAAGTTACTACTTATTATATTTAAATTTATGTGTTAATTTTATGATATGAAAAATATTTTTGCCGATTCTGATGCAACACATAGCACTAATCACACGTTTCTTTTAATTATATGTGTAATACAGACTTTTCTAGACATCAGGTTTAGACACCACGATCGTACACAATGTGATAAGCTGTCACATCGACAATATTTAAATAAAAAATGCTTATAATATTTTTATTGTTACTTTCTTCGCATAAACCGTCATGATGATACCATGCGCCTAGCATTTTTCTATACTCCTAAATATAAGATATCGAAAAATATTACGATACTAGAAGCTACAGCCCTACGTAGTAACCGTCGGCCATACGTTCATTCACGAAAATGGAACGTAGGTATACACGCCTAATCTGTAGGTATGGCCCATCTACTAAGCGCGCGAGTTCTTCCTATATCTATGTACCCATATCATACCTACCTAGTATACAGATTCATGTACCTACCAGAATGCATAGACATAGTAAATATAAAGACGTGAAGCTACTACGAAATTCATTCATAAAATCATATGGGGAAAACGCCAATTCTCCATCTTGCTTTCCAACGTAGTGGGGATGTAGTAGCACCTGATTGATCAAATAAAATTGCAAGTGATGCGGTGATAGAATTTTAAGTATCGATATTTTCCTAAATATTTAAAGAACGAAGACCACTTTTCATACATAGTGAATGACTTTTGAAATGCCGTTGACTTTTTATTATTCTATCGCATAATGGTACTGGTATTACTGATGAATAGATACTAAAACATTTTTTACATCTATAAAACTACAAAATCAATATGATATAACTAGTTGAACAAGAAATTACTTCCATTTTAAAATTAAAAGTATGATTTTATACAAATCTCCTTGACTTTGATTTAATTCCGAAACCCTCGTGCGACCTTTGTACGGTACCGTAAGAACATAGGACTGAAATGGCGGATTACATAACTTTTCATTCGGGTACCTACTAGGCAAGTCGAGCACTTCTATTTTGAAGTAAATATCTTTTATAACAAAGGTAGTACAAATGTATATATATACTGGGTGTAAGGGGAACGCTCACGAAGCCGAAAACCCCTAGTAGTACTCCAGGTACATAACAAATTAACATAAAAATAAAATCGATATGGGCAAAAAAAATGCTTAGATTTTTTTTTTGGATACTTTTTATTTTTTATTTTGCATTACTTACTCTCCATCTTGTTAGTAAAGCTAAATAAAACGGTAATTTTATAAAAAAACACCACTACAAAAGAGCACGCGCTTGGCGCTCTAGTTGTTTTTTCTTCGTAGTGATGTTCTTTTTATGAACTTACCGTTTCATTTAGCTTTACTAACACGATGGAGAGCAAATAATGCAAAAAAAAAACAAAAATATTAAATAAAAATTAAAAAAAAAAAAAATTTTTTTGTCCATATCGATTTTATTTTTATGCCAATGTGTTATGTACCTGGAGTACTACTAAATATATTTATATATATATATATATATATATATATATATATATATATATATATATAAATCGCGAAGGACTTCTTGCGTCTTTACAAACTACCACCCTGCGGCGTCCACTGAATGTAGTGAGATTTTTAATGTTTTCAATGCGTATGTAAGATGTTTTCATCAGTATCATATCAGTAGTCGACGTCAAATTTCATTTAAACATTAAATGGTGATATTCAAATTAAATATTTCTAGCTGAATTAGTGCGTCCGTTCACTCTTAAATTTTTCTTGCACACTGAATACCTGCGTATACCTACTAAACACTGCATGAACATTCCCGCCTCCATCCGAATGTATGTTTAAATCAATTCCGTATAATGCTCTGCATATATCATAATGATTATAATAACTAAATGACATCCATCTACTATTGAATACAGATTGGTTCCGAATACTGTTTTTGAATAATTGTATCCAGCTTATCAGCCAAGAGGCTTCCACCTATATAAGGGTTTATAATGACTCCAGGCATAGTAGCATACAAAAGTGACAATACCTATGTATAGCGAAGGTATTTTCACTTTGGTGGTCAACAAAATCTTAAAAAGCAATATAATCATTTTCGACGAGTGACAGTTTAGTTTGTGTGTATGTTACCGGAAATGTGTATAATCCGGAATTCTATACAATGCTTAGGCATTGTATACAATGCCGAGTGCGCAGCAGGAAATGTATGAAATGGTATCAAAGAATATTGATGGTGGTTATAAAAAATGCAACCACCTTCGGCCTGCCTCCTAGACTGTGTAACTGGGTTGCAAGCTTCCTGCAGGGGCGCCGTATTCGCGTCCTTTGTGATGGACGAGCTTCGGTAAGCTTGCAGGTAAATGCTGGCGTGCCGCAGGGTTCCGTCTTATCTCCCACTCTCTTTCTTCTGCATATCAATGACATGCTCTGTAACGGAAACATTCACTGCTATGCAGACGACAGCACCTTACACGGGAGTTATTACGCACATCCTGCGGCCAAGCAGTCTGATATCGCGGAAAAAAGGCAGCTTCTTGTCACTGACCTGGACCGGATCCTGGACCACATTTCTCAATGGGGCGCTAGGAACCTGGTCGAGTTCAATGCCATTATTAAACAATTTTTTTTTTGTGGAAACTTGTACTGCACATCTCAAATTTTATTTTGGTAGGATCTCGAGATTGAAACCTGCCTGTTTCACTTACTTTAACAAACAAGTGACTATGGTTTCTTACGAACATGCTTACCTCTAATATGTAAACAGACACCAAATTTAGCACCCCGAGTCTCTTAAAGAGTGGTCTACATGTTTCTAGGGGCCCCACCCCACATACTGCTCTTATGCACTTTTTTGTTTTATGAAGGCTCTGTCTACGTCGGTTGAGTTACCCCACAGTAATATGCCATAATTTAAGATTGAGCCAACATGATCGTGGTACGCCATAAGAGCTGTTTTTTCGCAAGTTGTATTTAAGCTGGCGTAGAGCAAACACGAATCTATTTACTCTCTTGCATACTGCATCTACATGCAGCTTCCAGTTACAGTGTTCATCTAATATGAGACCCAGGAAGCGAATATGACTGTCCCTGCTTATTGCAACACCATTCAACGCTAGCTCGAAGTTTTGTAGGTTCTGCTTATGCGTAGAGCAGATCGCAGCTGCCGGTGAGGGTCTGGCCACCCAGATGGCAAAACAGGCGAGGAGGGAGGCTGAGGCACAACGGCGGGAGGCTGAGTCCCGACGCCAACTCCAAAAAGTTACGGCGGAGCTGGAGGCCCTCAAGAGAAGGGACCGAGTTGCCGGGAGTGGCGATTCGGTCAATGCGGAAGGCGTAGCCGGAGCGGTCGGCGCACCCTGCTCTGGCGGGGCGGCCGGTGCAGCCGGAGCGGCCAGCGCAAAAAGCGCAACCGATGAAGCCGCCAACTCGACCAGCAGAGCCAGAGTCGTGGGTCGCGCTCAGGGCAAGGATAAGGGGAAGGGCAAGGGGAAGAAGTCCCCAGCCCTGGCCTCAGCCCCGCTCCCGGCCCGGGCTTTACTCCTGACCCGGGCCCGGCTCTGGGTGAATCCTCGAGCCCCCCGTAAGGGGGCTGGGAGGTAGCCGGAGCCGCCAAACAGAGACGGAACGCCGCCAAAAAGGCATCCAAAATGGGCTCCTGCAGGCCCGACCAGCACGGTGCTTCCGCTGCCTGTCGGTGAGCCACGTGAGGGTGCAGTGCACGGCGGAGGCCAGTTTCCGAAGGTAACGGTCGGTGACCGTTGCTTCCGCTGTAGCCAACCCGGTCATAAGGCCGGTAGTTGCGAAGCTCCGTTGCACTGCTTCAGGTGTGCAGCAGAGGGCAAGCCGGCCGACCATAGGGCTGGTGCCAAGGCCTACACCGTGGAGAGGCCGAAGCCGGTTGGCAGTTCCATAATGGATCCTCAGCTCCGCGTCCTGCAGACGAATGCGAACCACTGTGTTGATACTCAGGCACTTTTGCTCCAGAGCATGGCACAGTGAGGCATTAATGCCGCCGCTGTCGCCAAGCCGTACACTCACCGGTTTCTCGGGCCTGCCTGGGAAACCGACCTGGACGAATCGGTGGCACTGGTGCGCAACGCCGCTGCCGGCAGCCCCCCCCCCCCCCCTTGTTGTCGTAACAAGGAGGCATGGTTGCGTGGCGGCACTTGTGGAGGAAAGAGCAGTCGTCTACCCAAGTGCGACCGGGCTCGGTCGGCGAGAGATGTCGTGCGGGGATCGGTCCTGGGACCGCTACTGTGGAACATCGGTTACTACTGGGTGCTTCGCGGTGAGCTCGCGGACGGTGCCGCCGTCACGTGTTATGCGGATGACACGCTGGTGACGGCGTGCGGGGCTACATACCGCGAAGCGACCCTGAAGGCCACGGCCGCGGTTGCCCAAGTCGTGGAGCGGATCCGGCGGCTGGGTCTGGAGGTGGCTCCGTATGAAACCGAGGCCATGTTCTTTCATGGGCCTTGGCGCGTGCCACCGTAGGATTCCAGCCTCATAGTGAGAGACATTTCCATCGGCATCAAGATATTTTCATCAGATAGTTCATCTGGGGCTCGTGCTCGACGGCCGGTGGATCTTCGGGGAGCATCTCCGAAGACTGGCCCCCAAATTGAAGGAAACAGCTGCCGCTTTGGTGCTGCTGCTGCCCAACATGAGGGGGCCGGATGACTCCTGCAGGAGACTTTACGCAGGAGTCCTGCGGTCCATTGCCCTATATGGGTGCCCGATATGAGCGGTGACCCTGACGATCCACAATGCGCGTCTGCTGCGTGGGCCGCAGTGTGCAATGGCCAGCAGGGACATTAGGGGGTACCGCACGATATCCTTGGAGGCGGCGAATCTCCTTGCCGGATCTCTACCGTGGAACTTGGGACGGGAACCCGAGCCTGAAGAAATTCGGGTCGTGAGGTCACAGCTCCACCCTGAGTGGGAGCTACGACTTGTAGCGGACGGTGACCAAGCGCAGGGCACGCCGTAATAGCGGCGGTAAGACTCATCATGGAGGAATAGCTAGAGAGGCCACACGGCAGCCTCTCGTACCAGCTGACGCAGGTGATTACCGGACACGGGTGTTTCGGGAGCTACCTGTGTCGGATGCGGAAGGAGCCAACGTGCGAGTGCCATCACTGTGATGCGAGCGAGGACGCAGAGCTGCACATGCTGACCGAGTGCCCGGCTTGGGACACGGCGGCCCAGGCAGGTGCTAGTGGCGGCTCTGGGGGTGGGAGTCCTCACACTCGCCACATTGCTCACAGCGATGGTACGATGCGCAAACGCTTGGGGTGCGGCCGCCTCCTTCTGCGAGCAATTAATGCTCGAGAAGGAGGCGGCCGGTCGGGTCCGGACTAGACTACGGGCCCGGGAAGCCCACGAAGAGCGAAGGCGAACCGGTCGTCGCGGAACGACCTCCGTCCTCCATGAGCGCTGGCCTAGGGGTGAACGGCGGAGTCTCCTGTCACCCTAGCAGAAGCAGGCCGCGGCGGTGCCGCCAAGTGCGCCTCCCCGTACCCGGGGCTAGATGGGGACACCGAGGTCCCCACAACCCGAAGGGTCTGCCGGGGTGCGAGAGATATGCTTTCGGCAATCTCACCTCCGGCAACCAAGGACCCAAGACGGCGTGCGTTTTAGTCGGTTCGAGTCCGACATAACCGCCTCCACCGGCTCCGTGGGGGTGGTATCCGTGGAGATTTAGCGCACTATAAAAAAAAATTATAAGCCGGTAAGCTCAGAGGCACAGGCTGGTGTGAACAGATAAGCTTACATCACGGCCGGCACATGTCTGTTGGTTTACAAACTTCGGTACGCGAGCGCGCTGAAGCCCGCCGCTCCGCGCCCCGCGCCATGCGTCCCTCGTGAACCCCGAAGAGGCCCCTCAGACACCGTACCTAGTGCCCGTTTAAGGATGTTTAAGAGACGCAAGATTGTTGTCACGAAAACATGATAAAAACTTTACAAATACGATATTCAATGGACACGATAAGATCGGTGAACTGAACTCAAAGTATACGTGGTAAATTATACGCTGAACACTAGTGTCCTCCAAATTTCAGTCGGACGATGGCGGAACTACATTATACGCTAAAAGGCATTGTAGTGATGGAATTACGTCCATGCCAATTTTTCGCCATTGCATTCTAAGGATCATAAGGGACCATTGGGCTAAAAATGAGGGTCGGTCAATCTTGCGTCCGTATTCCGGACGCACAAAGTCAGTTGGACGCAGGATCATCGGTAAATAACGCCATGTAGGACGCAACATGTCCTTCAAGATGTATATATATATATATATATATATATATATATATATATATATATATATATATATATCGTTACTCAAAGACTGTAAAGAATCTTTGTAGATTTTACGTCTTTCTGGGCGAATTATTCGAAACTCCGGCTATCACAAGGAAAGTCTGACAGAAAGCCCTAAGCACACTGCAACCTGAGAATATAAATAATCGGCATCCACTTAAGCAAACCACTTAATTCTTTCTTTCAAATGTATAAATTTTTAGTCTGTGCCCTTTTTATATCGATAAGTAGTTATCGACAGTTTACTGGATTCCCTACTAGGCCGCCATACTGCTTTCCATTCATTCATAAAATCCAAGTTTAGGTTGGCAGTTTTTTTTCGTAGGTATGGCACCTCTTGATACTCTAAGCCAGAATGCCAATGCCAGATGACGTTGATGACTGATACTCTGTCTGAGTCTGACATGTCATTGCATGCATGCCATCTGCTGACATAAAAACAATAAAACAAATAAAAGTTCAAAACAAAAAAAAAACAAAGTGTGAGATAATTAGTAGACTGCATTAAATTAAATATACAGTTTGTTTTATAGTTTTTTGTTTTGTTTCCATCTAGGTGAGGGAATTTTAAATTAAAGATAGTAATCTTCACTACATACTAAATGCGAATTTCGCAGTTTAATAAAATTGTATACGGTTTATGTACGTAAATTATGTAAATAAATTATGTAAAATTTTGTCCTTAAAATCGTGACTTAACACAACTTATCAGTATCACCGAATGTCAAATGAACTTACTATCTCAGGAATAATAGAATTATAAAAAAATTATCACCTAAATGCGTAGATAAATAGAAAATTTTATATGATACCGAATCTTATAGGGAAAAAAACGACGATACTTAGTGATAAAGTAACGTCGGTCCATAGTTCACTTTGTAGCTTGCGCTTGCATTGCTTCGACTGATCGAACACGATCATACATACAGTTGAGTGGTTCTTTGGAAATTATTTTAAAAAAATGAGTGAACAAGTGCAAAATGTTACGGATGCAGAATTAAGGGAGTTAATACCTGATTTGCCTAGTGGCCAATTAGATTCTTACAGGAAACAAGCATCCTTCGATTGGCGCAGATTGAAACTTTCATATGATACTGTTAACACACTCAAATTAAAGGTAAGTTTTTTTTATTAAATAAAGACTTGTGAGAGCAAAGGTGCATAGAAGTATTAACAACGTTTTAATGAGCACTAATAAAATATACATAACTAGTTATAAAATACATAACAAAAGGATGCTAGATACCTTATATTTATTTTAATTGGTTTAATTAATTATAATAAATATAACGCAATTATAATACCAACAGTAATTATTCTAAATTGAATATGATTGTCCATTTAAAATTTCTAATCTCTAATGGATAGCGCGGTAGCCTAGTGGTATGGGTAATGGACTGCTGAGACGAGGCCTCGGGTTCGATCCCAGGTTTACCATGGCACACACCAATGACGTTTCGATGCTTTTCGAAGTTATGTGTGTATTTATCGCAGGTTTATAAGTGCCCGGTTAATGGCAATAGGCTCGCCACCTATTACATTGGGACCTAAACATAAACTGGCGAAACGTGGGTGCTAGCACCTCTGCCTACCCCTTCGGGGAATACGGGCGTGAGTTTATGTTATGTTATGTTAATGGTAAATAGAATTGGAGTTCATGGTATTAAAATAATAGCAATTGTAGCACTGTAGATAGCTGATGTTATAAAACATAACTGATGCAATTTTTTTTTTATTTACAAAGATTATTAGGGTCCCCTGCAAAAAAAAAAACAGTTTTCTATGCACATAGATGAAGTCCTGGACACAGCTAAAGACAGCATAAATTAAAATTAGTTGTAAAATTCAGTGATAGAAATTTATAATACCCATTTATTATAATAGTTTATTTGACTATTTTTTTTTACTTTCGAAAAATGACCACTTTCTTATAATAAAATGAACTATGAAAGTAAAATTTTCGTATGACAAATAGTTTTCAAGATATTATTTTTTTATTACAGTGCCCGAAAACGCTCCATACAAAATCGCACTAAATTGTGACTTCACACTTCGGTAGCGTGTAGTGCAAATGTATGGAGTGCAAGAGAATATCGCATTTATCTCGGTCTACATTGCGTTTCCATGTATATAGTTCATAATAAAAGTTATTTAAAATTTAATGAGGAATCTAAAAAGTTATAGATTTGATTTGAATTTGATTGCTTATATTTTGACTGTTTTTGGCAATTTCAATGAATGAAAAGTCATAGTTTCAGTTTAGATATGCAATATTTTATTTTGCTAAGCATGTTTTTTCAGAACAAGCTAAGATATTAAGCAGTATTGGGAACAATCGACAACTTAATCAAATAGCCCATTAGATTTTAATGCATTCCTACAATAGTTTACTAGAGATGATTACATAATAATTCTTTACATTCACTAGACTACACTTCTCCAATTATGGTTAGAGAGATTTCTTGACTTATGAGATCAGGAGTTCTCACTTTTATGACGGTCACATGACAACTTCAGAATATTAACATAGCCTATGACCTTTCTCAAGGTCTAAACCGATTTTGATGAAATTATTGATTAGAAGGGGTCTATACCAAAGTTCATAAAAATTTGGTTCAGTAGTTTAGGCATGACCGTTTAACAGATAGACTTTATCATGTCAGTACGGATATATATCATCTAATTAGACCAAACAAGAAGATAAATGAAAATATCACTTCATTCACAGTTAAATAATAATTATAATGATAATGTTTACAGAATGAAATATGGGACTTTATGGAAAAGAATCCACTATTCAAGCATACAGAAGCTACTCGTGTTCTGGATGAAGAGAGACATATCACCACAAAGAGGATGTACACTATCTTCAATGAAAACTTCATGCCTGTCGAAAGGGTAATTTACCAATGCACTATTTTTTTTTTCTTAAATCATGTACATCAACCTTGTATTAATCCTGGTCACCCTGAAGTAAGTGTCTGTTTTTTTCTGTGTAACTACGTCACGTAAAGTATTGCAGTTAGACTAAATGTTGGACTTTTTAAGGCTCTACTCCAACTACCAATAAATGTTTGCACTGAGCGGAAAGAGAACCAGTACTCCATGCATAGTCGAGTTCACTACCGCTACCACAGAGGTGGTTTTATTTCTTATTAAAATATATTTTTTACTTGAATGAATTTTTTATAGCATTTATTATGCTAACTTTTAAGTTCGAACAACATTGGAAAAAATGAAATGCTCAAGTGAGACTCGAACTCACGACCTTTCCCTTACAGGGGGATTGCTCTGCCAACTGAGCTATTGAGCATCACTTGAATCATTCCAAATTTTCCTTCTCTTTATATCCGTCTTTAAGGGTGACGGTGGTGCCATCTACCAACATTCTTACGAACTGTTGGAAACAATGAATGATTTTTCAACCATTTTTAAACATTGAATTTTGATGACTCCGCCTGAATATTTGAGTGAATTTTTTATAGCATTTTTATGCTAACTTTAAAGTTCGAAAAACATCGGAAAAAATTAAACGTTCAAGTGAGACTTGAACTCACGACCTTTCCCTTACAGGGGGAATGCTCTTCTAACTTCTTCCAAAAAAAAATTTCCATTGTTTTTCGAACTAATTTTTATATTTTACTTAGTTTTATTACTTATTTTTATATTTAAGAAAAGTTATGATATTCAAAGTCAAAGTCATTTATTCTCAATATTGATCAATAAAATTGTTTCTTATTGACGTCAATTTTAATTCTACTTAATTTACCACCGCTAGACGTCAATTTCTTATCTGATATGCATAAATATAAGAATATACAAAAGTATTCTTATATTTTTGTTTGAAATTAAACTTTACAACTCACTTTTAACATACAAAGTGACACAAAAGTTATTACTATTATAAAAATTCATCATACTAATGAACTTCATTGTCTCTTATCAAATATATTATCATATGCAATGGAGGTCATGTGTAATAATAATACTTAACTTCATTCCTTTTGCATATCCTGAAAGTTGACCTGTGACCCTGAATTTAATCAATCCATAAGGATATGTAAAGTTCTGATTCCATGCTGGTTTGTCAATATTATCATTCCTTTATTTTTTTGATAGGTCATGTAAATATTATTTCAACTAGCCTATTCAGTAGCAGTAGTCCGGACTACTGCGACTATTCAGTAGCAGTAGTTCTGACTACTGCGACTATTCAGTAGCAATAGTCCGTGGTAGTTCGGTTAATCCAACTACTGCGACTATTCAGTAGCAGTAGTTCGGACAACTGCGACTATTCAGTAGAAGTAGTCTGTGGTAGTTCGGTTAATCCGACTACTGCGACTATTCAGTAGCAGTAGTTCTGACTACTGCGACTATTCAGTAGCAATAGTCCGTGGTAGTTCGGTTAATCCGACTACTGCGACTATTCAGTAGCAGTAGTTCGGATAACTGCGACTATTCAGTAGAAGTAGTCTGTGGTAGTTCGGTTAATCCGACTACTGCGACTATTCAGTAGCAGTAGTTCTGACTACTGCGACTATTCAGTAGCAATAGTCCGTGGTAGTTCGGTTAATCCGACTACTGCGACTATTCAGTAGCAGTAGTTCGGACAACTGCGACTATTCAGTAGAAGTAGTCTGTGGTAGTTCGGTTAATCCGACTACTGCGACTATTCAGTAGCAGTAGTTCGGAGAACTGCGACTATTCAATAGCAGTAGTCCGTGGTAGTTCGGTTAATCCGACTACTGCGACTATTCAGTAGCAGTAGTCCGTGGTAGTTCGGTTAATCTGACTACTGCGACTATTCAATAGCAGTAGTCCGTGGTAGTTCGGTTAATCCGACTACTGCGACTATTCAGTAGCAGTAGTTCGGACAACTGCGACTATTCAGTAGAAGTAGTCTGTGGTAGTTCGGTTAATCCGACTACTGCGACTATTCAGTAGCAGTAGTTCGGACAACTGCGACTATTCAGTAGAAGTAGTCTGTGGTAGTTCGGTTAATCCGACTACTGCGACTATTCAATAGCAGTAGTCCGTGGTAGTTCGGTTAATCTGATTACTGCGACTATTCAGTAGCACTAGTCCGTGGTAGTTCGGTTATTCCGACTACTGCGACTATTCAGTAGCAGTAGTTCGGACAACTGCGACTATTCAGTAGAAGTAGTCTGTGGTAGTTCGGTTATTCCGACTACTGCGACTATTCAGTAGCAGTAGTTCGGACAACTGCGACTATTCAGTAGAAGTAGTCTGTGGTAGTTCGGTTAATCCGACTACTGCGACTATTCAGTAGCAGTAGTTCGGACAACTGCGACTATTCAGTAGAAGTAGTCTGTGGTAGTTCGGTTAATCCGACTACTGCGACTATTCAGTAGCAGTAGTTCGGAGAACTGCGACTATTCAATAGCAGTAGTCCGTGGTAGTTCGGTTAATCTGACTACTGCGACTATTCAGTAGGAGTAGTCCGTGGTAGTTCGGTTATTCCGACTACTGCGACTATTCAGTAGCAGTAGTCCGTGGTAGTTCGGTTATTCCGACTACTGCGACTATTCAGTAGCAGTAGTCCGTAGTAGGTCACGTGTTTTCTTCTTCCTACAATCCCGGGTCCTTAAAGCGGGCCGTAAATAGACATTTGATTAGGCCGGCAAACTGAGTGCTACCATTGTTAACATGACCCTCTTTCCGAGACTTTGCCTTTAGCTTATCATCAGGTGAGGTGAAGTCAAATTGACTTGCCCTTCTATAAAAATAAAAATCTGTCTAAGAAATCAAATAATTCGAAAAACATCGGGACAAGGAAATGCTCAAGTGGGGCTTGAACCGTCGCCCTTAAAGACGGATATAAAGAGAAGGGAAATTTCCCCCTGTAAGGGAAAGGTCGTGAGTTCAAGCCCCACTTGAGCATTTCATTTTCCCGATGTTTTTCAAATTTTAAAAGTTAGCATAATAAATGCTTTAAAACTTCATTCAAATGAAATAATAATAATAGCCTGCACCAGAGCCTTGTTTGGTAAGATAGACATGGCCCCAACGACGTGGTCTACAGGGTGTCTCAGTAAGAGTGCACTTTTTAAAATTGGAATTTTTTTTTTTTTCATGCAAGTGGCAACTCTGAAATTTTACAGTTATCAGCTCAGTTTATTCCGATTATTAAAAATAGAGAGCTTTTCGAAAAAACAACCCGTTACCTACAATTGTAAAAACTCATTACAAAACAATCGATTTATTGCAGCAACGATTTCCAGAACACATTATCTCACGAAATTCTGATGTCAACTGGCCACCAAGATCGTGCGATTTAACGCCGTACAATTTTTTTCTTTGGGGTTTTGTGAAATCTCGGGTTTGTGCGAATAAACCCGAAACAATTCCTGAGCTCAAATCGAAAATCCAACGCGTCATCGGTGAGATAAAGCCACATCTCTGTGCAAAAGTCATGGAAAATTTCATGAAAATGCTGGATATTTTATTCCATAATTAATCGCAACATGTCTTCTTTAAAATACAATAAAAATATCACAACTCTGTCATAAAATACTTGTTTTTATTTTAAAATTAAAAAGTGCCCTCTTATTGAGACACCCTATACATTCTTTTGTCTCAACAAATCTTCTTCTTCCTTTCGCAGATAGCTTCAGACCCAATGCTGTTCCAAGCTGAAACCGAAGCTATGTTCATGTTCGACAGCTCTTTAGCCGTGAAGGTGTCCCTAACATTCCGAATGTTCAGCAATGCTATCCAGGGCAACGGCCGGAGCCATCACTACCATATCATTGAGGACGTTGCTAAGGGGAAGATTGGGGGGTGTTTCGCACTGACTGAGGTCGCGCATGGGTCGAATGCGAAAGGCATGAGGACTACGGCGACGTACATACCTGAGAAGAAGCAGTTTGTTATGCATAGTGCAGATTTTGAAGCTGCTAAGTTCTGGGTGGGATCGTTAGGTAAGTTTGTAATTATTTTATCCATAGTTACTTCCATACTAATATTATAAATGCAAAAGTAACTGTCTGTCTGTTATGCTTTCACGCTAAACCATTGAATTTGATGAAATTTCCTGTACCAAACAGGGGTAGATTAGACCATGGGAAAGGACATAGGCTTTTTTTGATCGCGATAACCGACATCCACGCGGATGGAGCCGCGGGCAACAACTATTATAATAGAAACATTTTTATTATAATGATCTTTTTTCTATTTTTTATGTTTCTCACACATTTATTTATTTTTCAAGATCCACAAATTAATCATTTATTCAAGACAAATAAGTATGACACAGTCAAAATTACATTAGTCATAAAATAATGTCTAATCTTGGACTTATATTTATTATTTATATTATTGTTGAAGATGTTAACAATATACCCATAAAATATTTGTAGTATTTTTAAATCAACACTATAATATATTTCCGGATGACCAAGTCCTAGGGTGGGCCTTGTGCTTGTCTGCCACCCAAGTAATATAAAAAAATATATGTGTCCAGCAGTGGAATGCAATAGGATAATTAATTGATTGAATATATTATATTTTCTATATTCCAGGCAAATGCGCAACCCACGCATTAGTATATGCTATGCTGATATCAAAAGGCAAGAACCACGGCCTCCACACATTCGTTGTACCGATCCGAGACCCGAAGACTCTGAAGCCATACCCTGGAGTGATAGTTGGTGATATAGGAGAGAAGATCGGACTGAACGGTGTTGACAATGGGTATGTATCATTCCGACTAGTTGAAATAAATCTATATATATAAAAATGAACCCCTATTTCCCTTGGTCACGACATCACGCCTGAACGGCTGAACCGATTTCGCTAATTCTTTTTTTGTTGTGTTCGTTATTGTTAGGAGAAGGTTCTTATGAAAGAAAAAATGAAGAAAATTGCGCGGAAAATTAGAAAATTTAAGAATACATAACCACCATACAAAATAGCTGATCCGACATACGCCATATCTAAATTTTGAATTTGGAATACAAATTTGAAAAAAATGTGTTTATTATTCTAATACTGCTGTATGATATTCTTCTATGTTATCTGACGTTTGATATAGAATTGACTGAACTGTATTGAACGTCGTCAGAGGTCGATTAGCAGACATTCTTCTGAATTAACAAAATTAATGCCCGTTGCTTGGGTCGCGAAAATATTTATGGTGGCTATTTCTTTATTAGGTCGAAAAACTGATGGTTTATGGGTCCCATAGGTATATAGGCTCCGTAGATGTAAGTATGGGCCCCGGTGACCTATTAGTGTCGGGAGCTCCGTGGGCGTATGGGGCCCGAATCGAAATGCTTTCCGTTCTCAAAATAATTAGGAGAATTTGATACAGCTAATTGATTCTAATTTCTAAGGCGAAACGAAGTTTGCCGGGACAGCTAGTAATAAATAAATATTCGAATGGAATTTTTATAGCATTTTTTATGCTAACTTTTAAATTCGATATACATTGAGAATATTTTTCCCTATTTGGGCGGAGTCATCAAAAATCAATGTTTAATTTGTTGGGATGGTTGAAAAATTATTCATTGGTTCCAACAGTTCGCCCCGAGGAGGGCCAAACCGTAAGGGATGGCTCTGGGTCGGCCGGGGTGCGAGGGATATGTTGATGACAACCTCACCTCCGGCCTAGCACCACTACCCACAGTCGGCGTGCGGTTTTAGTCGGTTCGAGTCCTACATAACTTCCCCTTCCGGCTCCGGCAGGGGGGGTATCCTAGGGGATTTCCGCACGAAAAAAAAAAAGAAAACGTTCCTACAGGTCGTAAGAAAGGTGGTAGATGGCTCCACCGTCGCCCTTAAAGACGGATATAAAGAGAAGGCACAATTGAAGTGATTCAGGTATGGCTCAATAGCTCAGATGGAAGAGCATTCCCTCTGTAAGGGAAAGGTCGTGGGTTCAAGTCCCACTTGAGCGCTTCTTTTTCCCGATGTACTTCGAAAAAAAAAATATTTCATTTATTTATATAACCTTCCAGCTTCGTAATGTTCAACAACTATCACCTGTCGAAGGACGCGGCTCTAGACAAGCTGGGCGGGGTGGACGACAATGGCGACTACAAAACACCCTTCAGGGATCCTAACAAGAGATTTGGAGCAGCACTCGGTATTCTATCAGGTAATGTATTTTTCCTGCTGTGATTTACTCTATTAGTACTTTTTTTAACAATATTAGAACCATAAGTTACGAGAAGAGGTGTAAAAGGCAACATCTGCTACCACTTCACGAACGAAGGAAAAGCGCAGATATCACATGCTTAGTCAAACTAGCACAGGATAAAATAGACTCTCCTTGCCTTCTTAGCAAGATACAACTGAGGGTACCTACTAGATCGGTTAGGACACAATATCCGCTTCACGTCCCCCGCGGTTCTACAAATTACCGAAATGGTACATTTGTGGTGAGAGCGGCTGACTATGTCAATAAATTCGGAAATCACCCTGAACTTGATCTCTTTAACACAAGTCCATCCTCCTATAGTCGCTTTGTCTCTGGGAGGTGGTTTGAGTCGGTTCTCTGACTGTATCTGAAATTTCGAATTGTGACTGTACCTTCGGGCAAGCACTAAATATGTATATGCGAAAACTCATAAATGGTTTTAAGTTAACCAATCAGTTGTCAGCTTAGTTATAAGATACTGTTTGTTTTCCAAATAAAATAAAATAAAATAAAATAAAATAACATAACATATACTCACGCCTGTAATACCCGAAGGGGTAGGCAGAGGAGCTAGCACCCACATTTCGCCAGTTTATGTTTTAGGTCCCAATGTAATAGGTGGCGAGCCTATTGCCATTAACCGGGCACTTATAAACCTGCGATAAATACACACATAACTTCGAAAAGCATCGTAAAGTCATTGGTGTGTGCCATGGTAAACCTGGGATCGACCCCGAGACCTCGTGTCAGCAGTCCATTACCCACACCACTAGGCTACCGCAGATTCTTAGAACCCAAGTTACTAATATTAACTGTAACCCCTCCAGCTAAGCTAAATTGCTTGTGCTAGGAGTGGGTTCACGTCCGTAGAGTAATGGCCAGGATTCGAACCCAGGACCTCTCGATCGTAAGGCCGACTCCTTAATCACTAAGGTACCGACGCTTCTGACAGTGGGGTTACCGTTAACCAGATGGGTAATTGGGTAATCTGCTAATAGCCCCCTTTATACGATCACTCAATGGCGCAGTTATACATCTCTATACAATTCCGCCTCGCAATTAACCTATAATAGTAACTGATTTGACTATTCAATTTTATGACGTCACTAAATCTTTTTTCATACAAGTTACCTTATTTAATACATAGGGAAAAATAAATCGGTGGTTCCGATAGTTCGTAGGAAGATCGGTAGATGACTCCAACGTCGCCGTAAGAACGGATAAATAGAAGGGAAATTTGAACCATATCGGGCGTGTCTCGGTAGCCGAATTGGTCAAGGCATTCCCCCTGTGCGGGAAAGACTGCGGGTTCGAGTCCCGTTCGAGAAGATTTATTTTTCCCTATGTATTCGATTTGTATAGTTAGCATACTTAATGCCGTAAAATTCATTCAAGTTACCTTATTACTTGTCGTTTTGACTAGTCAGTAGAATAACCAATTTATTGATTGTACGTTGCAGGGGGTCGTGTGCACATAACCACGATATCCACACACTACTTACTGAAGGCTATCGTGATAGCAGTCAGGTACTCGGCCGTGAGGAAACAGTTCGGCCCTGAGGGGTCCGCCGAGGAAACACCCGTATTGGAGTACCAGCAACAGGTATTTATTGGTCTTCTAAAACATAATGTTTATTGTAGAGGAATTGATGAATTAATTGTTTTAAATGCTTGCCAAAATGATTGAATATAAAGTCTATGGGAATTAGTGGGTAATATGTGTTGAATTAAAGTTGGACATTTTAATTAATAATCTTAATATAATACAATTCTTATCTATTGACATTTATATATTTTTTTTACAATTAATAATATCAATTCAATGTTATTTATTTTGATTTAAAATAATTTAATGAATTTAATTTAAAATGTAAACTGTAATTGAATGATAATATAATTTATGTACAAGATTCGTATGCCTAATGAAGGCGAGATAAATGCTGTATCAATAACTAAAAATGTAACATCCTATCTTCACCGTGTCTCTTACGAATAAATTTCATTTCATTTCATAAAAAAGAATCTTACCATTTACCCTCGAAAAAGGGCCCGTGATTCATCAAAAATAGTAAATAAAACGCTCTTTTTTTCAGAGAGTGAAAAAAAATTGAATGTGGAATAGTTAAAAAAAACATACAAAGAGGTTACACACTCTCTCAAGAGTATTGAAAACCACCAAAAAAAAACTGAACAGGCTGTATGGAATATCGCTCAGTTTAAAATTTAAAATTAAGAAAAATTTATTTATTGTATCGTATGTAGTTAGAGTCTGTAGTCTATTTAAAATTATAATTATACATAGCTTATCGATTTCAACTATCTTCAATGTTTACAGTAGTATAAATATTTTTTTTTTACTATTCATATGTTTTTATTTTATTTTATCGTTTGGAATATCGCTCAGTTTAAATTATCGCTCAGTTTATTCCGTACAGAGAGTAATTTTATTATTTTCTCGTAGTCAATGATAAACAGTAGAGTACCTAACACGTGAAAAAAGAAATCATCTCGGCTCTTGTATCCCTCGATCCGCTCAGGTTACTACCTAGAATCCCTCGCTAGCTATAAATCAATTATTAGTCAAGTTTTGGTCTTTTAAGTTGTAAATTTTTTTTATTCCATACAGCCAGTATTAGAATCCAGCTAATCTTACTTTTTGTTATGATGAATGCACAATGTTTTTTGAGTTATGAGGGGGTTCAAAAGTGGCTCTAAATGGTGCATGTAATATTACGAACGATGCTGCTCGGTTTCTGTTTGCTTGAACTTGGGGCTTTACGCGCTCTCATATATCTAGAAAATTATTGTTGTGTCCAGATAAAAAAAATGCCCGCTGAGTTTCTTGCCGGAGTCTTCTCCGGTCTGGGCCGCGTTTCGAACCGGTGGTACTGGTGGTGAACTATTATTTAATACTAGCTTTTGCCCGCGGCTCCGCCCGCGTGGATGTCGGTTATCGCGACCAAACATAGCCTATGTCCTTTCTCAAGGTCTAATCTACCCCTATACCAAATTTCATCAAAATCGGTTCAGTGGTTTAGGCGTGAAAGCGTAACATACAGACAGACAGACAGACAGACAGAGTTACTTTCGCATTTATAATATTAGTATGGATATGGAAGTATGGATTTACTTTATGTTGACGTTTTGTAAGTTCCGATTTAATGGTCTATGCAGAATAAACGATTTTTGATTTTGATTGTTACATAACAATCAATTACAGATATTTTTTTAATTTATTTATTTGCACCACATTTTTGGATTCTAGCAAATACGTCTGCTCCCGTACTTGGCTGCGACTTACGCGATGAAGATATTCTCTGTGTGGCTCAGTCAACTGCACATCAATATGACTATCAACAATTTGATGGGTGAGCTATCTCGATATCTTTATCCATAAAATTTGTGCTCAGATGAATTATTTGACATGATGCCCACAGCTACATTCTATCATTGCACTGCTCGCCATAGACAGGGAATTCATCCCCACACATTGCATCCGAATACGGTACGCACCGTGAGGTATGAAAGGAACTTCATCCCACGTACGCTCAAGCTGTGGAATGCACTCCCTGCCGTGGTTTTCCCAAGCGACTACAATATGGGGTTCTTCAAGAGGGGCATTAGAAGGTTTCTTCAGGGTAGGCAGCGCGAGTGTAACGCCCCTGGTGTTGCATACGTCCATAGGCCGCGGTAACCACTTTCCATCAGGTGGGCCGTGTGCTTGTCTGCCACCTAAATGGTATAAAAAAAACAGCAGATCTAATAATGGACTTAAAAATTTTCCACTTAAGTTTGAGGGGGAATTTGGGATTTCATATTATTATGCGGCCTTTTCATCCACCCTGCGTCAATCCTGTGTTTCACTGCTCGATCAATGTCCCCAACAACTGCCTGGATAAGAGCACCTGATGAGCTGAAATCATTTAATTCAATATATTTTTGATTGCATGCCATAGAAATGGTAAATGTGCTACACGAAAATACTGTGAACATCCTTTTAAATGTGTTCTAAATGAAATTTAATTTTATAAACTTCATTTAAAGTTTTTTGAATGAATTTTTTATAGCTTTTATTATGCTAACTTTAAAATTCAAATACATCGGGAAAAATGAAATGCTCAAGTGGGACTTGAACCCACGACCTTTCCCTTACAGGGGGAATGCTCTTCCAACTGAGCTATAGAGCCACACCTGAATCACTTCAAATTTCCTTTCTCTTTATAGCTGTCTTTAAGGGCGACTTGCCCCTTGAGCATTTCATTTTTCCCGAAGTATTCGAATTTATTTAAAGTGCTTCATCTCCTTGCAGGAAGTGATTCGAACTCGGCCGAGAGCGGCATCGAACTGCACGCGCTGTCGTCTGCGGTCAAGCCGCTGTTCGGCTGGACCGCGCGCGACGGCATACAGAACTGCCGCGAGTGCTGCGGGGGACACGGGTACCTCAAAGGTACAGTATTGTCTTACAGGGGTACAGTTACCGGCATATTTCTTGAACTCAAGTCGCGAGAACCCCTTGAAAATAGCACCCCGTGCTATCTTAACATACATACGTACAAATAATCACGCATTTATCCCCGGTTTACCGTGGTTTACCAAGGTTTACCATGGCACACACCAATGACTTTTCGATGCTTTTCGAAGTTATGTGTGTATTTATACTATTTATCGCAGGTTTATAAGTGCCCGGTTAATGGCAATAGGCTCGCCACCTATTACATTGGGACCTAAACATAAACTGGCGAAATGTGGGTGCTAGCACCTCTGCCTACCCCTTCGGGGAATACAGGCGTGAGTTTATGTTATGTTATGTTTATGAGGCTTAGGCAGAGGTGGATTTACACCCACATTTCACCAATCAATGTATTCGGTGCCACGGAATAGGGGTGAACCTATAGCCGTATTTGTAAGCAGAAACGTATCCCTCAATACGGAGAGGGCAGGCCCAAGGATCACACTTAGCTAGGCAGCTTCCTCTCTGCGTTTGCCCTGTGGATATAACTATAGAAGTATATTATATTATCTGTGATATAACGAATTAGATTTGCCGCCTCCTCTCTGCGTTTGCCCTATGAATATAACCAAGTAGACTTTATATCTTTACGAAATAAATTACATAATCACTAAATTTCCACCTCCAGCGGCCGCCATAGGCGACTTACGCAACGACAACGACGCCAACTGCACCTATGAAGGCGAGAACAGCCTCCTGCTGCAGCAGACCAGCAACTGGCTCCTCAACGTGTGGGCGCGGAGAACGACCCTCAAGAAGACTGACTCACCCCTAGGATCGCTGGCCTTCCTCGAAAATGTGGATAAACTGTTGACTGAGACGTGCCCTTGGAATAGTGAGGAGGAGTTCTTAGAGCCTGCTAGTAAGTACTTTTTTATACCACAAGCACACATCCCACCTGATGGGAAGTGGCCTATGTATGCAACACCAGGGGCGTTACACTCGTGCTGCCTACCCTGAAGAAACCTAATGTCCTTCTGGAAGAACACCATTTTGTAGTTGCTTGGAAAAAGTTAGATAAAGTGAGTTCATTCCACAACTTGATTTATGAATTGGGGTTGATGAGAACCTGGATGGAAGTCTCCCTCTTGGGGTTTGGAAGTCAGAGGTTCCCGTAAAAGCTTCATAAGCCACTGTGCTATAAGATAAAGCCTTGAAGGCTACAGGAGACCAGAAACTGGCTCTTCAACGTGTAGGCGCGGAGAACGACCCACAAGGAGACTGACTCACCCCTAGGGTCACTGGCCTTCTTAGACAATGTTGATGGGTTGTTGACTGAGACGTGCCCTTGGAATAGTAAGGAGGAGTTCTTAGAGCCTGCTAGTAAGTACTGCTTAATCTAAGGAAATGGCGTTAAGGAGAATAGAGGAAGCTAACCTCGCCTGCAAGTGAGGTTTTCCCAAGCGACTACAATATGGAGTTCTTCAAGAAAGGCATTAGAAAATGTCGTCGGAGTGAAGAGTGTGCTTGTCTGCCATCTTTGGGGACGTCTTGCCTCCGCATCACGCTGAGATGTAAAGTGACCCTGGGAAACAGAGTAGATAATAGTTACTATGTCACAGATTCTTCTTATTAACTTCTTATTTCCATACAAAAGCGACAATAACCGTAACAGTAATAGCTGCAAGCAGAAATATACCTTCCGCCCGGTCAGAGTGTTGCGTGCGGTTTTAGTCGGTTCAAACCTCTGGTAGATGGCAGTGGGATCCGTGGGAAATTTGCACAGAAAAGTCTTTTTCTTTCTCTGTCATATATAGTTTTTTTGTGTATTTTGTGTTCTGATTCTCAATAAATGATTTTTCTTTATTTCTTTCTTTCAAAAGCATAATATTACTACAAAAACAAGGACGAACAAATTTATTTTGAACTAGCTTTTGCCCGCGGCTCCGCCCGCGTGGATGTCGGCTAAACATAGCCTATGTCCTTTCTCATGGTCTGATCTACCCCTATACCAAATTTCATCAAAATCGGTTCAGTGGTTTAGGCGTGAAAGCCTAACAGACAGACTGACAGAGTTACTTTCGCATTTATAATATTAGTATGGATTAGCTACATATTATGATTACTTTCTTACAGACCTAATTCATATCTACAAATGGCTGACGGCGTACGTACTGAAGATGACTGCACAGAAAGTGAGCAAGCTGAAGTCAGAAGGCAAGAGCAACTTCTGGGCCAAGAACGATTCGCAGTCGTTTAATGCTGTCACGCTGTCGGTCGTATACGGAGAGGTAAGGGACCAACATTTATGACACTGAACAAACTATTTTTTCTTCTTGAAAAGCCTCTTCAAACGTAGGTCACACATTTTTGTTCCCTGGGTCACATAATATGTTGCTAATAACCAGCGTCACATATTGTTAGTAACCTGGGTAACTTATTTAGTAATTGGGTATTCTACAGACTATTCAAATTAGTTAGTCTTTACTAAACGTCAAAACGAGACGTTATTGGTAACTTGTATAAAAAAAGATTTAGTGACGTCATAGAATTTGATAGTCAAATCAGTTACTATTATAGGTTGGATGGATGATTAAAAATAAATAAAACCTATAAAATAAGAACCGACGCAATGTTTACCGCTCTTTTACCATGCTTAATTTAATAAGTACGGTTAGATAAATTATTTTAAGTATAGGATAATACACCATTGGAACATTCTAGTAACTTGGTATTCTATTTTTATAGTACCAGGTTAACTCGTGATTTCATGTAATATGTAGGTAACGAATATTGATTTTTATTCATTGATGTCCAATAAATAAGTAATACTAATAGTTAGGGAGGCCACGCAGCCAAAATGGCAGGCCAAATATGTGGTTAGTCGAGCGTCGCGGAAACCTATTGAAATTGATAGGCCACATGATAGATATAAGAATGGTGTATAAAGTTTACAGTTTTAGTGGTGAGGGAGGCATATACAAAACATAATAATAAATAAATACATGTATCATCCATCTTAATTAAAGTTTTGTATTACTTTGGTCTTGTCTAATGTATTTCAGTTATTATAGTTTGTTTAACTCCAAAATAAACATAAAAAAGAACGCGTTCGAGTAAATAAAGACATATCTTTGCAAGTTTCCCACGCCCCGCCCTAAGGTTCAGCTTAAATCGCGAATTTTTCAAAATGGACACTCGTTATCTAGTAACTAACCTATATTATCTTAATCTGACGCATAGGTGTAAATTCGTAGAACAAATTTTTATTTTGCGCACCCACCGATATTGAAAGCTGCCTACTGGCTGGAGGAATTTGTCAATAATTGTAACTAACCCCCCTAGCTTAATCTGACCCGCTCGAGTTACTACAGTATTTCCTTGTACACCTCCCCTACTATAATGCAAAACTAGAAACCATAAATAATCTATATGAATATAGTATATCATACTATTCTTTTCAGAACTACGTTTTGAATCATTTCTACAACACAGCGTTAGCGTTCCCCGACGCTAAATGCAAGAATGTGTTGTTGAGGCTCGTGTCGCTGTACGGAACCTTCCTCTTAGAGAAGCATATGGCAACACTGTACATTGTGAGTATAAAACAAAATGTTTTATTTATTTCTAGAACTAATATAAAATGCGAAAGTAACTCTGTCTGTCTGTTAAGCTTACACGCTTAAACCGCGATAATTAAAAAAAATGTACACAGATTAGACGTTGGAAAAGGACATAGACTATGTTTAGATCCGTTAACCGACATCTACGAAGACTGAGCCGCGGGTAAAAAGTTAGCTAAATACGTGGCTTTTAACTTTATTACCTTGAATATTTTGTTTAACGAGTTATTTTGCAAACAGACAAGGAATATTGCCTTATTACCATGTCATATACATTAAATCACAATCATACATTCGTCATCGTCATTCTATTCTACGATACGCCGACCAACGAGTTGCCACTTGTCTATATTTTTCTTCTTAATACGTGCTATTATAATGTTGTTTATACACTACAGATTGCGCTTCAGAGCTTAGTTTATTTTGATTTTTATGGGCGCCTTTGCCGTCAAACTTCCCAGTACTATTAGGAAATATCATTTAGGGCCTGTCCACATCACCAGGGCACGACTTCGTCGCCGTGGAACGGTGCGGTGCCGTGATGTGGGAATTTACGTTGCCGTACCGTAAAAAACGTAAATCACGACGCCGCAAAGTTACACGTCACCGTGCCTTGTAAATTTTCGGTACAGTCTTCACTAAATACCTGATAAATAGCAGTCGCTTTGTTGATATGGACCGCACAAAACGTATTCTGCTTCTGTTGTTATTAAAAAGATGGAGAGAGAAGTTGGAAAAAAAAAATTAGAAAGACAGTAGTACGCCCATATCTTTCAATTAAGAATAGTGATGGGAATCATTTCATTAGAAAATATGAGGCGTTGAAAACCTGTGACCAGAAATTTTACAGTTATTTCAGAATGTCTGTATTAAGTTTTGAAGAAGACAATAACACATCAAGTGATCGACGATTCTACGGTGACGACGTCATGCCGTGGTGATGTGGACAGGCTCTATCAGCATGTGTATCGACTTGCTTGCTCCATATACAACACATGCCAACAGAGATAATCATTACGCATCCAAGGTCACACTCACTCACACACACACACACACACACACACACACACACACACACACACACACACACACATGCATATACACACACACACGCGCACACACACACACACATACACGCGCCCACTATTATTGTAATCTTTAGTATTGTCAAGGGAAGTAGCGGGTCATTTCCAACACGAGTATCATCCGATTACTCACCGGGAAGACTCAACATTGTTAAGTTTTAAGATTACTGAAATAAACAGTTTTTTTTTTTATATATCCAACATTTTATTCCCAAATATATAATATGTATTCCCCATGTGACCCAGGGCGGATACCTTCGCGGAGATACTGGAGCCCACCTGCGGGGGAGTGTACTCCGCGCGTGTGCGTTGTTAGCCCCCGACGCGGTGGCACTAGTTGACTCTCTGGCGCCGCCCGACTTCTGTCTCAAGTCTGTACTCGGTGCGGCCGATGGAGAGGTGAGTTGGTACCTATTTATTCACTTATAAGAGAACGATATCCATCTATTCTAGTTATTGGGACTAAGGGCCGGTTCGACCAAGAGTAAAGTTTATTCCTAGAATAAAAACATAAAACATAACATAAACTCACGCCTATATTCCCCGAAGGGGTAGGCAGAGGTGCTAGCACCCACGTTTCGCCAGTTTATGTTTAGGTCCCAATGTAATAGGTGGCGAGCCTATTGCCATTAACCGGGCACTTATAAACCTAAGATAAATAATCATAATCATAATCATTTATTTGTGGAACATAGGTTAGTTACAGATCTTATAATAATGTTAGAATGTCCTCTATATTCTACCACATTGTGTGATGTACAAATATTTTAATTTTATTACAAAGTATTCATGCAATGTCAACGAAATAGTAGTATTAAAAATGTCAAACAATTAAATAAGTTATGTCAATGACAGCAGAAAAAAATAAAATAAAAAGAAAATTAAGTCAGAAAATAAAATAGTCAAAAAAAATATTAATTAAATTAGATGTCCTTGTCACTGAGATAATCATCAATTGAGTAGTATGCTTTATCGAGCAATAATGTTTGTACTTCTTTTTTAAACATCAGCATGTTTTCACTAGATTTTATGGCCATAAATACACACATAACTTCGAAAAGCATCGAAATGTCATTGGTTTGTACCATGGTAAACCTGGGATCGAACCCGAGACCTCGTCTCAGCAGTCCATTACCCATTCTTAGAATAAACAGCCAATATATGGGTGATATTGCCTGTTTATTCTAGGAATAAACTTTACTTGCATTTGGTCGAATGCACCATCAGTTAAAGTTTAAAATAAATCATGGTTCTCTTCTTCATTCTAGCATTAATCCCAGTCGCATCTGAAGCTTTTCAATTTAGAGTCTGGGGTTCGCTTTCACTTTTTTTACTGAACTTCGATATTTTCTGTGAAGCGACTGTCATTTTTTTTATTATTAGAACTGAAGTTACTAATATTCCCTCTAACCCCTCCAACTTAGCTTTTTTTTACCAAAGGCGATTTAGAAACAGTTTACGGCTCCTATTACCGGTAACGGCTGCCATAGATGTTCGTAAGGCAACTGGATCCGACGGATTAACGAACATATTCATGATATGATATATATTAACATAGCCTAGTGGTATGGGTAATAGACTGCTGAGACGAGGTCTCGGGTTCGATCCCAGGTTTACCATGGCACACACCAATGACTTTTCGATGCTTTTCGAAGTTATGTGTGTATTTATCGCAGGTTTATAAGTGCCCGGTCAATGGCAATAGGCTCGCCACCTATTACATTGGGACCTAAACATAAACTGGCGAAATGTGGGTGCTAGCACCTCTGCTTACCGCTTCGGGGAATACAGGCGTGGGTTTATGTATGTATGTATGTGTTCATGCATGCAAATATTTGCATTGAGCGGGGATCGAACCTACGCCTCCTGCGTAGCGGCCGCATTCACTACAGTACACCACAACCGTCTCAGAACCATTATTCACCATTATTCCCTTCCAGGTATACAAACACCTCCAGTCCAGTGTACTCACATACCCGGGTGCACTGAGCAGACCTGAGTGGTGGCGGGACGTGGTGTACTGGGATACGTACGCGCCCTCCAAGCTGTAGGCGACTCTAACTGTATACAAATAAGGTCCTAATCACCTTGGCATTGATATGATACCACATAGGGGACAGTCTAGTATATCGTTACGCCTTTGGAGGAAGGCCCCTTATTCATTAAATATGCCTAAAGTAAAGCCAACGAGACGAGAGAAAAAAGGTAAACAAAGCGACCGAGTGAGTTACGTTGCGATAACTAGCGATTATTTTCTGTCCTTGTCGCACATGTCACACGTACGCGACAATGGCCGAGCGACAGCTGTCGTTGCGTGTTTCGTAGTACAGGAAAACTGTCAGCACAGCGGTTCTAAACTGTCAGATCAGCCATCTTATGAGCAATTTCATTCCTGTCCGGAATGAGTATGAAGTGATACGTAATAATTTTCAAATAAAAATGTTTGGAACCGCTGAAACTTTGTTTACTTCTTTTCTCTCGCTTCGTTGGCTTTCTTGGTTTTATGATAGTTCTTTCTTATATTATGACTAGCGACCCGCCCCGGCTTCGCACGGGTGCAATACTGATACTAAATATACTTACCAACTACAAAATGTCCTTATAAACAACGTTTACAGCTTTTTTATCATTAGACAATACAAACATGTTTTGTTTAGAGGTTACTCTTGAAAGAGCGACATATAATTGACCATGAGAAAAACACTCAACGCTCAAATCTAAGCCCGCAACGTTGAAAGTTTGACCCTGGTTGATTAATGGTCATTGCAAAAGATGTCTTTACCGGAAATTGTAGGCGTTTAAATTGGAATGGTAAATCTGATGGTATCAGAGGAATTCGGGGAATTAATACGTCTTCTCCGGTACCACATCCGGTGAGTATTGTGCACTCTATTATGAACGTTTTTAGTGATTTTACCAGCAAACGCGTACCATTGCAAAGTTTAGGTGGATTCAGGTTTCTTAATAAAATAACAGGACAACCTACTTTCAATACCATTTTATGAGGAGGGAGTCCAGACGGGTTCAAAGAATTTAGAAATTCTGTAGGAAAATGAACAGCTTCTTCCAAATCGATGACAGTATCGACCGAGTAGTATATTTGCATCCGCGCATCAATCTTTGAAAGAATCAAATTATTTACCTTATCTACTTGTTCGTTAGTTGGTGACAGAATTGCTCTTTCTTTAAACCAAGATATAGTCTTACAACTTATGTTAACAATGTCAGGATAGACATTGTTGATCAACTCGTGGATGTTGTCTATCAAAACACAAAGGTTTTCTAGGTTAATCCTTCCATCACTTTGTGTTAACTCTCCATTGCCAACTTTTAGCAACATCTCTGAAAAAACCCTGTTCTCACATGAAGACAATGCAACCCGCATGTTGGTTCTAAGCTCTAGCTTATGAACGTGTGGCCAAAAGTTTGATCTTTTCAGAGAAGCATTTATTTCGTCAGCACGTGTTCCTCGGGTTACCACTGGTAGGATTTGACGAAAGTCTCCAGAAAACAGAACTGTGCATCCACCCATAGGTAAATTTTTGCAGCGTAAATCGCGCATTGTCCTGTCCAGTGCTTCCACAGACGTCTTGTGTTGTCACACATTAACTTTCCTCTTAAATCAGTCTATCTATTAAAAAAAGATTTAAGCATACATAGGGACGAACAGACAGCGAGCCTATTGCAGACCACTGCTGGATCACTTCATCATAAGTCGCTGTCGCTGTCTGTCTGTCCCTATGTATGCTGAAATCTTCAAAAGTACGCAACGGATTTTGAAGCGGTTTTTTTTAATAGATAGAGTGATTCAAGAGGAAGGTTTATATGTATAATACATTTGCTTAATATTGAAGAGAAACACTGCTAAATTTAGAGGTTTCTAATGTCAATCGGGATATCTGCTTGAATTTATTTTGCCGTGCGTTAATTGTATATTGCGATAGCTTCCAAAGTATGCATTATAATTATATAGTGTGAATGGCAATTTTGATCTACATTAAATGTACAACGTATCTAAAGTATTTAATTGGATAAGGAATAACAATATATTATTAAAAATAGCTTCCAAAATGACACAAAAAAAAATATAATTTGTAAAAGATAAAAATGGTTACTGTGGGCTACCCATAATAGATAGACATATGCTATCGCGGACTTTTATGTAGGCCTTTTTGAGGTGTACAATACTATAGTACATCATTTTGATTTATCTCTTGGGGTTCAGCCAGCGTTTGCAATGTAAGCGCAAAAAAATGTGCTTTTTTACGACATGACATTAGAAACCTCTAAATTTAGCAGTGTTGCTCTACAATATTATGCATGTATTATACATATAAACCTTCCTCTTGAATCACTCTATCTATTAAAAAAAAACCGCTTCAAAATCCGTTGCGTACTTTTGAAGATTTAAGCATACATAGGGACAGACAGACAGCGACAGTGACTTTGTTTTATAATATGTAGTGATAACCAATTTCAATTCACCGCCTTAAATCAGTGTCATTCAGAATAATGCCCCTCATCAGATAAAGGGTATGATTTAAGTGGTTTTGAATTACTTACCTAAATAATAGGATTTGTTAAGAAAGTAATGCTGAAATCTGTCGCTATACGATATAGATAAGAAATCATATTATAATAATCACGAGATACGTATATTATCAAGTATCAAACTTATTGTTAAAAGAAAAATGTGTTAATTTACGATTAAGGTAAGATTTGTAACCGACTTTCAAAAAAGAGGTTTTCAATTCGGTTGGTATTTTTTTTTGTTAGATGGCAAACTAACACACGGCCCACTTGATGAGACGTTGGTTACCCTACTTCGTATGGGAAAAGTCGTAAGAAGTTCTATGGCCTCGATTGCAGCGCCACCAAAGCTGGTTCCAGCTATGCAATCTTTGCGCTAATGCAATCTATATATTGGCAAAGTTTTATCGTAATCGGATGAACGGTACAGCAGCGCACAAATTACGAACAAACAAACAAACAATCAATGATTATTTTTATACCTATGTAATATTAGATAACTGGCATTAGATAATGGCGTAAAATGTTTATAGAGAATATTAATTATTATCATTAAGTTTATATGTATACTCGTAATGTAATTATGGGAACAAATACTAGGTACATCGTTATTTTATGAAATGCAATAATATAATTAAATTGTCGGTAGCTTAATGGTTAAGGAGTCGGCCTTACGATCGGTAGGTCCCGGGTTCGATCCTGGCCATTACACTACCGGCGTGAACCCACTCCTAGCACAAGCGATTTAGCTTAGTTGGAGGGGTTAGAGGGAATATTAGTAACTTCGGTTTAATATTCTTTTATTATAAAAAAAATAAATAAAAAAAAATTCATAGGATTTAATAAATACATACTCATTAAATTAATTTGGTATGTAAGGCAAACCAACCTATCTTTGGCACCTAATGATTTTATATATTTTTGTGCTTAAAAGCAGTCACTTAATTAGCCTCACGCAACAAAAGTACGAGTATAATATAATATACACTGTTTTGTGAACACTCACGAGCGAGAACATTTAATATAAAAGAGTTCCGTTAAATAAAAGTGTGTTGGTAAAGAATTTAATTTATTTATGGTACGCATGACAAATGGTGGTTTATCCCATATTAATGGTTTTATTACTGTTGTAAAAGGTGCAGGTAAATGTGATATTTTAAATGTATGTTATAAATAAGATTATATATGTTTTATATTTTTGACATAATAAATGTTTTACACAAATTCATGTTTTTTAGTATTATTATAATTTATAAACTCGTAGGTTGAACAGATCAGTGGTTGACATGCAATAAAATTAAAAAATTTGAAAACCCCACGACGTATAAAAAGCAATTAGAAAATGTTTACTGCAGCCCCTCCTAGTGGGTTGTCACCTTAACACCTATCTAAGAACATGCACCAATGAAACCCAAACCAATAATTGAAAACTGCCTCAAAATTGGACTGGTATTTTTGGAGAAAATTGCCAACATTGGTTCTAAGGTCTAAGAACATGCTCCAATTAAAGCCGAACCCAAAACTGAAAACTGCATCACAATTGGATTGGTAGTTTCGGAGAAAATGGCAACATGGATTTGCACAAACATCCTCTCACCCCAAACGCATATACCGTCTCCGTTCCATCGTGGGTACAAAGCAATGGTGACCAAAACGTGGTCTGTTCAAAGAATAAAAATCTTAAATCACGTCATAAACCTAAAAAAAGGTGACAGGGACAGACTGCGGAAGGCGGAGGATCGGCCGAAATAGCGCACATTGGGAGAGGCCTATGTCCAGCAGTGGACTGCGTTGGGCTAATTGATTATAGAAATAGAAATAGAAATAGAAATTGATTGATTAACATCATAAACATCATATTGCTTAGTACTTTTCCACACAACAGTCTGAAGGCGTGAAAGCGTAACATACAGACAGACAGACAGAGTTACTTTCGCATTTATAATATTAGTATGGAATTATGGATAGTATGGAAGTATGGATTTCTTAAATTCATATTCCCAGTCATAGGTATTGTTGATTGGTTCTATTGGTAACTGGGAAATGGGAATTGTGACCTAAGGCCAATAGCTTTCGGTTCTCATTTAATTATGCACGGTATAGATTGCAGCCATAGGTCGGTACAGTCATCGCCCAAAGTGCTTTCAATAAATTCGGCTATTTTGTTACTTCAATCAATATGTAGGGCACGCGTAGAAGGAAATTCGGTAGTAACTCAAGCGCGTCAGATTATGCTAGGGGCAGTGGCGTAGCTTGCCTTGTCGGGGCCCCGTATAAAAATCTTTTTGGAGGCCCTTATATGGAGGTAAAGATTTTTCACAAAAGAAAAAAAATATTGTGAGAAGAAATATTTATTTATCACATAATTTACCCATTTTACAAATAAAAATCGAATTTTAAATATTCACTCTCCTTGCCTTTTTTTCGGCAAACTGATTAATTAAATCATTTATGGCAGATGATGATTTTAGTTTTTCTAAAGTTTCTGCCTCTATGGACAATAGTGAGATGTCTGACAGTCGTTCTTGTCCCATCGAAGTTCTTAAGTAATTTTTTATTAGTTTTAATTTTGAAAAACTTCTTTCTGCCGTTGCAGTTGTAACTGGAAGGGTCAAGAGTAAAAAGCATGCTGTGATTACCTCGGGAAAACTGGATGCAAGACTATTGAATTTTACTAGTAATAATTCAATGAGTTCTTTAATGGAATATTTTTTTTTAATTTCAGAATTTAAGTATGTTTTTAGAGCCTTCAATTGGTCACAAAGATTCAGTGAGATGTCTTTACTGTATTTAGCAGACAGTTTTTCGGAAGCGTTTAATATCTCTTCGCTTGAAGAAGATAGGAGTTTCTCCGGTTGTAATATTTCGAATATACTACTCAGGTTGCAAAGGCTCTGAAATCTTTCTTTAGTTTGAGAAATTAATATATCTAAGCAGCAATAGTATACATTGACTTTGAAATAGGATTCCGGGTCGGAAATTCTCTCATCTTGTGATAACTCATCAAAAAAACGCTTCGTTATCTTTCGCCTACTGTTTTTAAAAACAGTTGTTACCCCCCACACTTTTGCTAAATCTTTGGATTCATTTAGCAAACTATTAAATGAATTCTGATTTCTTAATTGGCACAGTCTATTTAAAAGATTACTTAATAAAATACTAGATTTCTGTAAGTCATTATTTTCATGCTGTAGAGCTTTAGAAACAGGATTAATAATTTCAAATAGTGAAGAAAAAAATGTAACGAGCACTAAGAAATCAAAACTCTCTAAAATATTAATTATACTTTTACATTCTTCACGTTCATCTTTTTTATTTGAAATTAAATTTAGTTGGTACAAAGTTTTCATGATTAGTAAAAAATTTTTCTTTACTGCTAATAAAGCGTCATTCCTAGAAGACCATCTGGTAGGACATACCTTTTTAAGGGTAATCAAATATTTTTCAGATGAATCGTCACTTAGCATAGCCCAGCGTTTTATACTATTGCCATTGAAGTATCGACTTTTTTCGATAATTTAGAAAAAATATATACTTTTATATATTTTTCTAAATTATCGAAAAAAGTCGATACTTCACGAACATGTCTCGCAGCATCGTTCAAAACCAAGTTTAAAGCGTGCGCAGCACAATGAACATAATCGGCATTTGGAGCATGCTCTTTTATTAGGGTTTGTAATCCTCCATACACACCCGACATAACATTTGCTCCATCGTATCCCTGTCCTCTACATTTAGTCAAATCAATTTCATATTCTTTAGTCAAATTTAAAATGACAGTTTTCAGACCTGCAGCACTGCAATCGGTTACTGCTATAAATCCTAAAAAGGACTCACAGATTTTTATTTCTTTAGGCACATTATCATCATTTTCTGTAACCGAGATATATCGAAAAACTACAGATAGTTGGTCAATTTTTGACAAGTCTTGTGTTGTATCCAGAATTATTGTCAGAAATGGAGCTTTTTTAATTTCTAAGATAATATTGTTCCTAACGGTGGTACCAAGCAAACTAATAATTTCGTTTTGAATCGTAGGGCTTAAATAATTTATTTCACTTTTCGGTTTTAGAAGAAGTTCTTTTAAAGTTGCATCATAGTTAGATAGCAGACGTGAAATTGCCATGAAATTGCCAGAATCAGAATCATGCCCCCTCAAAGGTAGATAACAAGATACTAAAGTAATTATAACATTAATTATACGATGCAGTACATCTCTCCAGAATGTAATTTTACTATCGATTTCACTTTTCAATAGAGTATCGATGGTATTTCCTTGCAACCAATTATTATAAGAGAGTGAGGCACTAATATGCTGCTGTGACTTTTCATGGTCAAGAATAGTTTGTGTGAAATTGCTTCTAACCGAAACACCGTTAACCCAAGCAGAGGAGTACGATTTGTTTTGACGATCTGCTAATAACCAACAGAAGTGACAGTACGGTTTGTTTAAAACGTTAGAATAACATAACCATGGTCTTATAATTTTTATGCCTGCCTGATTGAAATATGAATAATAAATAAGCCGAAAAAGGTCGGTTATTTTCTGAAACTTTTGGAAATGGTCCTTGTGGTTTAAATGGACCCAATTTAAAAATTATTTTTCGTTCGCATTCAGTTAAATTGTCACCAAAAGGCCAATGCAACTTATTGGCATGATTTACTTTTTTCCTTTCGCCAGAAATGAAACCTAGGTCATGTTAGAGTACGAAACGAGGAATCAATAGCTATAAGAATTGGGTCGATCAACCGTAACAGAGCGAAGAACCCAAGTGGAGATATTGCTATCATTTTTTGTCAGGCGCTGCGTATTTTTCATAAACAATTATTACAATTACATGAAAATAGAATTATTGTAACACATATTATTATTATATTAATTTAGATAGGCAAACACACGAAGGTTACATAGAGTGATCTTAGTGTATTCGCGGTTTAATGCCTCCACACACCCCGCCATATCGGTGGAACGGGAGTCCGCCAGCGACAGCGACCCACGCGCCCATCCTTTTTATAAATAAATAAATAAATAAATATTCCACAACATTCTACACAACGCTATCTAGAGCCATGGTAAGCTTTTATAGCTTGTGTTATGGAATCTAGAATGCGGAAAAACATACTCATATACTTTTTTTTTTGTAAATACATAGTTACATATTATACATAGAAACACCCAGACCAATGCAAATAGTCATATTCATGCATACAAATATTTGCACTGAGCGGGAATTGAACCCGCGCCTCCTGCGTGGCAGTCGCGTGCACTATTTTGAGTAAGTACCTACTTCTATATTATTGTGAAAGTTCAATTTATATTTTAAAGTATTTGAAATTCTTTTATAAGTTAAAAGTCGACAATACTTATTTGCATTACCAGAAATAAATGTATTTTAGTAGTTTCCATTGATAAGGTAGTTTCATCCTGTTTCATAAACAGCACAACCAATTAATAATAATAAAAGTATTCTTTCTTGGAGTGTAGCATGCAGCACGTGGTGATTTCTAGGTGTCTTTGTTTCTTAATTTGACAATACGTATAATCCAAAACTTTTAAGAGTATAGTAGTTTAAAAATCTTTCTTGAAGGCTGGCAATGTATTGACATTATATACTGTGTCACAGATATCCATTGGGCTGCGCTGATCAGGTAAACTATCTGCCCGTTTGCCACCTACTTCATGGAAAAACATCATAAATAACTAAAAAATAACGCCTGATAAAAAAGTATAGCAATCTATAAAACACTCTTTAACTACGCTCTGTTATGGTTGGCGGCCCTAATTCTTTTGCTATTAATATCTTGTACAGTCTTTTAACATATAACGTATGTTACATCTCTGGCGAAAAAGAAAAAAAAATCATGCCAGCTATGTATGGCAAAAGTTGCATTGTCCTTTCCTCTATCTGATGAAATTATATTACAATCTGCAGATATATCAGAATCGTTGACTTGGGGTTCCTCGATTTCTGGATGGACATCTGATAAAGTATGTGCTTGGCTTTTTTCTATTTCCGGATGGATATGTGACGAAGAACATGCGTCAGAAGAATCTAAAAGTAAACGAGTAATTGTTAAAAAATAAATACGAATGCTTTGATACTAAACTAAAAAGAGTTATATATAAATAAATAACGTTACTAAGGGTCACAGTTAGAGAGTGTTCAGTTCAGACCCACACAGACTCTATGCGAATTGTGCTCGTACCTATTAGTAGATACAAAATCACCTGCAGCCCGTCCGTGCATTACTATACACCTGCGTGCTATTTAAACGCAGCGCGTAGTGGCCATACAAAACGAGAACCCGAAAGCGAGTCTGCACATCTGAAGTTCTCAACACGCAATTAACGATACGATACGGATTGATAGACAAACAACAAAACAAATCGATCCTATAGATAAGTTAGAATTTTGTTTTTTTTTAATCAAGGCACGGAACCCTAAAAACAGTATAATTGTGAAAATCGAGGGGGGAGACAACTTTTTGTGACGGACAGATGGACAGACCGAAATTAAAAGATTTCCTTGTTTATCACTACAGGCCCCTAATAAATGGGTTGGGTAGTACTTACCTTTCCAATCTAAATCACTCACAGTATCTTGTCTCTGAAAAAATGAAGAAATTTTGGGGACTTTTTTTATAACCTCGTCCCTTTTCTGTTTAATTTTTCATTTCTCAGCGCCGCTGGGATAATCTCTTTTCCTTTCACTCATTTCTTTTACAAATCACTACTAATACTGCTAAACCAGAAGAACCATATTGTTTGTACTGAATTACAATGTAATGCACATTTATATAAAGCGCGTAAATAAACAGTGCACTGCACTCCGTGGTTTAACATCCAATGCAAAAAGTACAACAACGTACACGTACATGGACTCGTTTACCCCAACGGTTATCGGTCCTACGGCAGATATGGCCAGCCCACTGCCACTTCAGCTTGCTAATTCGTTGAGCTATGTCGATAACTTTAGTTCTCTGCCGAATTACCTACTTCGTTCCGGATTCGATCCCTCAGAGATATACCGAGCATAGCTCTTTCCATAGCACGCTGAGCGACCTTGAATTGGTGGACCAACCGTACCGTAAGTGTCCACGTCTCGGCTCCGTATGTCATTACAGGTAGAACGCACTGGTTATAGACTTTTGTCTTAAGACATTGTGGGATGGGCGACGAGAATACCTGACGAAGCTTTCCAAATGCAGCCCAGCCCAACTGTATTCTTCTTTTAGCCTCACCCTCAAAGGTACTTACTAGGTAAGTTACTAGCTAACAAGTGTCCATTTTGAAAATCTCGCGTATTAGGTGTAACCTAAAGGCGTGAAAAGCTTGCTAAGAGATATCTGTATTTACTCGAACACTATCTTTTTATGTTTTTTAAGTTAAGAAAATTAAATAAGACCAAAGTAATTCAAAGCTTTAATTTAAATGGATAATATATGTATTTATTTATTATTATGTTATGTATACGCTTCCCCCACCACTAAAAGTGGAAACTTTATATACCTACCATTATTCTTTCTATCATATCTAATCTACCAATTCTAAAAGGTTTCCGCGACGCTCGAGTAACTACTAATTTTACTACGTGACCTCCCTACCTATATGGAATATAGGCAATCCCAATTATTAGGTTATCTGTGTTATTATTGATGATATGAGTCAGTAGTCTTATAATCCATAGGATAAGTTAGTAGGTATAAAATGTAAATAAAAATTAAGTACCTACCTATTGTGTTAACTGTTAATATAATGATATTGTTCTATTAGTCAGTTCATTATGAAATGTGGTCAATAGAAAATTTAAGCACTTTTATCGTTGTCTGTACATTAAACTTTAGAGACGCTATACATTTGTGAGTGGAAAGCAAATGGGCTTGTAATTGAACCCTGCATATGTAATGTGGACGTCAATCAAGGTGTCTCCTTCAATAGATACAGGCAATATACACCCAGCTTGTTAGATCCTTTCGGTATTTCTTATAAGCTACCGTCTGTTGAATTTAATGGCGGCAAAAAAGTGAAAATTTCAAAATGTTTAAATTATTAATAGTTACTATATTATTTGTTGCGTAAGTATCCATCAGCTTACTTTTTTTCATGTTGGAACTTTTTTGTCAAAGGCACTGAACTGAAAAAGTCTTAAGCCCAATTCAGTAAATTACGTTTATAAAACTAAGGAACTTGAAATTTCAAATTTTCATTGAAAACTAATCATAGTACCTACCTATTGGATTCTGAATGTTTAAAACCTCACGTTCTAAAACGAAGGCAGTTTGAGTTTTAATAAATCATACGGAATACCAAAGATTTTTTAACCGATTGCCAAGCCAGAGAACCCTTTTCTTTTTAATCGAATTGAAATCAAATGTGTGTGTTCTACCGTCTATACAATGGATTTTGCTCAGAAGAATTGTTAGAGATACTGCGATCAGAAATGGTTCATCCCACGTACGCTCAAACGGTTTTCCCAAGCGACTACAATATGGGATTCTTCAAGGGAATTAGGGCATTAGAAGGTTTCTTCAGGGTCGGCAGCACGTGTAACGCCCCTGGGGTTGCATACGTCCATGGGCCACGGTAACCACTTTCCATCAGGTGGGCAGTGTGCTTGTCTGCCACCTAAGTGGTATAAAACCACGTTTTTTAAAACGTGTCTTCACTGAATGGAGACCTGATATTAAATCAATTGCCATTTAGACATGATTTCCTCAAGGAGCACCGTATAAAACAAACTCACAATCCCTTTCACCCTTTAGGGTGAAACCCGACACATTTCCGATGTTGAAGCACATTCACGAGCGTAGAGATTTGGAGAGCGTGCTTACCGACTTGCTAAACGTGCTCGGCCGAAACTATGAGCTGACGTGCGTGGCCATCATATGCGATGACGTCTACTTGAACGTTTTTAGTGGCTCCCTCTTTCGGAGGGTCGGAACTACACCTTTTGTTATGGTAAGTATATTAATTTTCATCATTATTAGGCGTCGGTAGCATAATGGTTAAGGAGTCGGTCTTACGATCGAGAGGTCCCGGGTTCGAATCATGGCCGATGTGAACCCACTCCTAGCACAAGCAATTTAGCTTAGTTGGAGGGGTTAGAGGAAATATTTTAGTAACTTCGGTTCTAATAGGTGTTCTTTAAAAAAAAAATTGGTACCCGCTGCTCCCTCCTTTTTTATGCAAGCAACTATATTATGGAGTTCTTCAAGAATGGCATTATAAGAGGTCGGCGACACGATTGTGACGCCCCTGGTGTTGCATACGTCCATAGTTCACCGTAATCACTTACCATCGGGTGTGCCGTGCGCTAGTCTGCCACCTAAGCGTTATAAAAAATACTCCCAAAAGATCGCACTTTCGAGCTTCTATGACTTCATTTTATTGTATCTGGTCCGTCACTTTGACGGCATCCCACCTATAATCTTAGGTAACATCATGTACCTAACATAACCACATTTCTGCAAATAAATGAATTATGAATTATGATGGTAAGCTATAAGGTGTAGTCCAAAAATAAGAAGAAGAAGAATGGTGGCCATTTCGACTTCGGTCTCGTGTCTCCCCTGATGGCCTCCCCAGGGGAGACATTAGGATTTTTTCATTCCTTTTGTCTCCCTTAGACTGGAGAGACACTAGTACTGGGTTTCGAAATTATTTTGAAGTACTCGTGGATCCCCCGTCAAAGCTCAAAATCGAAAATCGCACTCAATTTTTATAAACACAATCATTGTTAGGATATTTTTCGATATTCTTTAGTTTTGTTGATGTTTTTTGTTTTTTTTTTTTTATTAGGGCACATCACATTGTTTTGTCCACATTCATTAAAATTATTTAGGTACTCATAACAGATAAGAGCTGTGACGGGGGATCCACGAGTACTTCAAAATAATTTCTAAACCCAGTACTGGTATCTCCTATGGTAAGGGGAGACAGAGACACTAGGACTTAGAAATCCTTATGTCTCCCCCAGGGGGTTGATCAGGGGAGACACGAGACCGAAGGCGCGATTTCAACCTTGATGACCTCGATAGACGCTTTTTAAAGCCCCATTTAGGGAATTGGCGATTGTTGGCAGAAGACGGGAACACATGTGTGGGTGAAGCATTCCAGTTCTTGGTCATACTACTTATTCTAAAAGTAGTATGATAAAGGCTCTTGCTAAATTACTCATCAACTTCTCATGTAGTTATAAGTTTCCTTAGCACTATATATCCTATGTCTCTGCATGTAGATCGTCGTAGAAGATTACGAGGATCTGCTATCACCGAACTTCTTGACGTTAGAGTCACTGAGAGAAGCAAGAAAAGTCGGATGCAACTTGTATATTATTCTCCTCGCTAACGGACTGCAAGCGGCCAGGCTCCTGAGATTTGGAGACAGGTACCTAAATACAGATACAATTATAAGTCTATACGTAGGTATACATAACATAACATAACATAAACTCACGCCTGTATTCCCCGAAGGGGTAGGCAGAGGTGCTAGCACCCACATTTCGCCAGTTTATGTTTAGGTCCCAATGTAATAGGTGGCGAGCCTATTGCCATCAACCGGGCACTTATCAACCTGCGATAAATACACACATAACTTCGAAAAGCATCGTATAGTCATTGGTGTGTGCCATGGTAAACCTGGGATCGAACCCGAGACCTCGTCTCAGCAGTCCTTTACCCATACCACTAGGCTACTCATCATATAATCAGCGTCAAAATTAAATCAACGTTTTCAGATTAACTAAATTTCTTTTCTAGCAATTACTTAGTATGCTAACTACTCAAATCATTTTTTAAACATTATCGTAACGCAGAAACTTAAGAATGGAAAAAGTGAATTGCTCAGGTGAGACTTGAACCCGCGAAAGCCAAACCACAGTCGTACCACTGCCACTGCAAAAACGGCATTAAAGCGTTACGTTTAACATTCAAAATTAAATGATTTTATGCAGAATAATTGAAAAAGTGTAATGAAACTGTTTTCATTTAATTTTGAACTTTAGGCGCAATCCCATACTTAAAGGGGGAATGCTCTGAATAGCGAGCCACGGCTGGAGCATTCCCAAATTCTTCTAGACAACCGTCTTGTGGTGAAAGTGGGAGCCATCTACCGGTTCTGGTCTGGAAAGGGACTGGGCGTCTTAGATGCTCACTTTTTGATATCTAAACCTATAAAAATTTACACAGTGAATCCATACTTTAATATTATAAATGCGAAAGTAACTCTGTCTGTCTGTCTGTATATTACGCTTTCACGCCTAAACCATTGAACCGATTGTGATGAAATTTGGTATAGGGGTAGACTAGACCTTGAGAAAGGACATAGGCTATGTTTGGTCGCGATAACCGACATCCACGCGGGCGGAGCCGCGGGCAAAAGCTACTATTTAATATATGTCGATTGTAGTTATCGATAATATTAAAAAAATCCTTTCACAGACACCGTGTTCTCGACACAAGGGCAAATTACATAATGCTCCACGACTTCCGTCTATTTCATAGTGACTACCATTACATTTGGCGCAGAGTCGTCAACGTCATCTTCCTGAAGTACCACAAGAAAGATGTCGAAATAACCAAAAAAACCAAAAAAGCCTGGTTTGAACTGTCCACTGTTCCATTCCCGAATCCAATCAAGAGTGTGTTTGTTCCTAGAAGAATAGATATATGGCAGAATAAGAAATTCCATTTCAATAGGCCTCTGTTTGTGGATAAAACAAATAATTTAAATGGAGAAGTTCTGAATGTGGTGTACCTAGATCACGTGCCTTCGGTGGTGGTTGTGAAAAGGAATACCAGTAATAAGATTGGTGGCGTCGAGATTGAAGTAAGTTTTCAAAAAAGAGTGTATTAGACCTATCGTGTAAGCAGCCGTTGTTTGAAGGACGAGCCTCTGATCCAGGTCTTCCTGGAGACTCTTAGAGTTAGGAGGTAAAACGGCTCTCACAAACGCTCGTTGCATCTCAGGTTTTCAGCTTAGAACCCAGGGTCTACTTAATGCTCCTTTTGGTTGGTATATATCTATACATCTATACAAATAAATAAAATTGGAGTGTCTGTTTGTAATATTAAAATAACCGCTTTCTACTACATGCATATGAATGTATATACGGTACACATACCAAAATATATATTTTTAAATTTTTTGTCTGTCTGTCTGTCTGTCTGTCTGTTTGTTTTGGCTAATCTCTGGAACGGCTGGACCGATTTGGACGGGACTTTCACTGGCAGATAGCTTATGTAATAAGGAGTAACTTAGGCTAAAAAAAAAATGCCAAAAACAAAAAAAGATAAACTGATTTTTTTTATTAAGTACATTCCACGCGGACGAAGTCGCGGGCACAGCTAGTTCCAAATAAAATGCAGCAATGCCCTCCAACTTCCCAACCCTGAAAGGAAAACCTGCAACAAATATATACAATGGTAGGTAGGTAATATTACAATTGTTAACTGACAACCTCCGATGCGTAGCGATAGTGGACGCGGTCGTGCCTCGGAGAGCACGTTAAGCCATCGGTCTCGGTTGCCATACGAACATCTATGGCAATCGTTACGGGTAGTTGGAGCCCTCAAAAGTCCAACAACTGGTTTAACTGCAATGCTTCGATATCGCATTTGGGTTGTGGAGGTCAAATTACAGTCGCTTCACGGAAAATATCGTAGTTCAGCCAAATCAAAGCTTCGGTTGCGACTGGCATTAACGATAGGCAGCCTCTCGTATCGACTGACGCAGATTATCACCGGGCACGGGTGCTTTGGGCGGTATCTGCGTCGGATCGAAAAGGAGCCAACGTCCGAGTGCCATCATTGCGACGCGAGCGAGGACACAGAGCTGCACACGCTCACCGAGTGTCCGGCATGGGCCGGACAGAGGCGAGAACTAGTGGCGGCCCTGGGAGTGAGAGTTCTTACCCTCGCCTCCCTGCTCACAGCAATGGTCCGCTGTGCGGACGCGTGGGCGTCTCCTTCAGCGAGCAGGTAATGGTCGTGAAGGAGACGGCGGAACGGGAGAGGCAGCGCGAGCGAGCGAGACTCGCGAACCGCGCTTCCCGCGCGCACAGGCAACTCGGGCGTCGGAGGGCACTGACTGACCTCCGTCCCCCATGAGCGCGGGCCTGGGGGTGACGGGTGAAGCCGCCTGTCACCCCAGCAGAAGCAGGCCACGGCGACGGCGCGCTGAGAAGCGCGCCTCCCCATTCCGGGGGCGAGTCGGGGACACCGTTGTCCCCCCTCCCGAGGAGGGCTAAACCATAAGTGATGGCCCTGGGTCCGCCGGGGTGCGAGGGATATGTCGATGACAACCTCACCTCCGGCCTAGCACCACGACCCACAGTCGGCGTGCGGTTTTAGTCGGTTCGAGTCCGACATAACCTCCCCTTCCGGCTCCGGCAGGGGGGTATCCGAGGGGATTTCCGCACGGAAAAAAAAAAAGGCATTAACGATAGGATGAAGAAGAAGATTACTATTGTTAACCATTATATCTTTCCGAGCAATCTAATTGCAGATCCTACACACATTAGCAGAAAAAATGAATTTCAAGCCGAAACTGTATCAGTCAATTAACGCGGAGCTCCACAAATGGGGCCAGAGGCAATCCAACGGTTCGTACTCTGGGCTCTTAGGCGAGATGGTGAACGGTGCAGGTGACGTTGCACTGGGAAATCTTCAGTACACCCCTTATCACCTGGAGCTGACGGATCTGAGCATACCGTATACTTCTCAGTGTTGGACGTTTCTGACTCCAGAAGCTCTTACAGATAACTCGTGGAAAACTCTTATTTTACCTTTCAAGTAAGTTTTTGATTGCGAATGTAGTAATTAGAAGTACTAAAAATGCTCTTCATTTTTTACTCCCTTCCAGTTGACTGATTGTTCTGATATTTGGTAGACACCTTTAGTTTCGGCAATACTACTGTAGGGACATAATCAGCGCGCGGGACCCCGCAAACACGTCTGCGCGCGGCGAACAATTTCCATCAATGCGACACACCCGCAGAAGCCGCCGCCTTTTACGTGTGTCAGTTATATACCCGCGACACAAGCGCCACACGGCAGAATTTGTAACTATATTGTATATAATAGCTTTAAGGATTTCTTATGTAAATAAATAACCTCTTCTGATTGGTGTAACATAGTTTATAAGCTCGATGAATTAATGTCGGGTTAACGATAAATTTGGCAATATATCTAGCCCCATTTTGTGAATAAATACAGTTCCTCTTCGCTCTGTCTTTTCTTTCTTGGCTACGGTAACCCTCCGGTCCAAGTAGTCAGAGCACCCTAGCGACGGTACAACGGTTCAGCAGTGAACCTGGCCGGTCTAGGGGCATCAGCCAGCTGGCACAGATATTAGGGCAGTACCTACCTCACGGGTCAGTGACCCCACTAACAGCTGACCCCAAATCAGCTGGGCTGAAACTCGGTCAGTAGTCAGCTGAGCCATAGTCCGGTTAGGCGGAGGCCATAGACCGACATTGGTGACCCCTGACGAACCCGAACAGCTGATACCGACGTACCTACGGCATCATACGCACTTTTGCACGCACGCATCAGCTGATTGCAATACCGAGTGCAACAACCTACGTACATAATGTCTAAAGAAGAAATCACACCTGGTAGTAACACACCTGGCAACAACAGCAACGTCGCTATGATATCACTACCGGCGCGCCTACCACCTTTCTGGCGGCTAAACCCGCGATTATGGTTTGCTCAATTCGAAGCGGCCATCGCGGCGAGCAAAATAGGGGAAGAGCAGAAATTCAATCTAGTAATGCCACTACTGGGTTGCAACGACTTAGAACAAATTGCAGACATAATTCTCAACCCACCTGCTACCGGCAAGTACACCGTGCTAAAAGAAAGACTCATATCAACGTATCAGGAATCGGATCATCGCCAGCTGCAAAAATTACTTAGTGGTCTTGAACTAGGCGATTCGAAACCGAGTCAGCTGCTACGTAAAATGCGAGAACTAAGTGGAAAATTACTAACAGATGAAGCACTACGCGTCATATGGCTGAACCATTTACCGACTCAAATACGCGGCATATTATCAGTAAATACAGAATCATCACTTGAAACCCTAGCCGCCATGGCTGATAAAATGATAGAACATTTCGAACCCATCACAGCCGCAGCCATAACTACATCGATATCCGTGTCAAACCCATCACAAAGACAAAACGAAACAGTTGCTACATCTACGGTCGAAAAACTACAACTCGACTTAATTACGAAACAAATAGAGAAATTATCCCTCGAAGTAGCAGACCTACGTTCGAATCAATTTCGACCGACGACGCGAAGCGCCTACCGCCAACCACGCGGCAACGAGCGCTTTGACGACAGGCGAAACTATCAGGCGCGTTCACGTTCGCGCACGCGTCGGCAGCCGGGCGACCCAGACTGGCTATGTTATTATCATCTACGATTTGGCAATAATGCTCGTAAATGTGCAGAGCCATGTGCCAAAAGTAATTCCAATACAAAACCGAACACAAATAAGCAACAGGAAAACTAAATAATACATCGACAGTGGCGGGTGTCGATGGTAATCAAAGCCACCGCCTATGTATAATAGACAGAAACAATAAAGAAAAATTCCTCATCGACACTGGAGCTGATATTTCAGTGTTAGCCGCAAGAAACAAAAAGTATTCACAGTCTACTGAAAGCAATTACAAATTATTTGCTGCAAACGGAACCCAAATTCGTACCTATGGCGAGCGGACACTAGAACTCAACTTAGGTTTACGTAGAAGCTACAAATGGACATTCACTGTTGCCGATGCCGATGTCTTCAATATTAGGCGCAGATTTCCTAGCAAAACACAAGCTATTAGTTGACTTGCATCAGAAGAAACTCATCGATAGTGTCACAGATCTCTCCGTGAACACTATTAGCATACATAATACAGAAGAATCAGTCTACATTATCAACCAAAATCACGCATATCACGACATTCTGAAGCAATTCCCAGACATTTTACGACCCATGACAATCAAATCAACAGTAAAACACAACGTCACTCACCGTATAGAAACAAAAGGACCGCCCATATACTCCCGACCACGCCCACTTCCACCAGATAAGTACAAAGCTGCCAAGTTAGAATTCGCAAAACTAATGGAAATGGGCATCTGCGAACCAGCTAACAGCCCATGGGCCAGTCCACTGCACGTGGTAAAGAAAAAAGATGGTTCTTTACGTGTATGTGGTGACTACAGAAGACTAAATGCTGTCACAATTCCCGACAGATATCCGATACCCAGAATACAAGATTTTACCTACCAACTACATGGTAAAGTACTATTCTCGAAGCTCGACATGAAAATGGCATATTACAGTATACCTATCGAAAAAGAAGACGCCGCAAAAACAACTATCACCACACCCTTCGGTGCATTTCTTTTCAAGGTCATGACGTTTGGCCTAATGAATAGTTCGTCTTCATTTCAAAGATTCATGCACGAAGTACTACGCGGCCTTGACGACATCTGTTTCTGCTTCATCGACGACCTACTCATTTACTCGGGAGAAAACGAAGAAGAACACAAAAACAACGTAAAGAAAGTTCTAGAACGCTTAAACCACTATGGCGTAACACTCAACATCGAAAAGTGCGAGTTCGGCAAGAAAAAAATCCAATTCCTCGGTTACGAAGTGTCATCAGACGGAATCAAACCCACAGACGAACGCATTCAAGCCATACTAACATATCCCAAACCAAGTACAGTACAAGAATTACGAAGATTTTTGGGTATGATCAACTTCTATCGAAGCTGCCTACCCAATCAAGCCAATCATCAGTACCTACTCAATAGGTACCTACACAACGCCAAGAAGAATGATAAATCACCTATCCAATGGACACTCGAAGCCGAAAAAGCATTTCAACAATGTCAACAAAGTATTCTCGATGCAACTACATTAACTCATCCGATACCGAACGCTCCATTGTGCCTACTCACTGACGCTTCAGACACTGGCATAGGCGCTGTACTACAACAGAAGGTCGATGGCATATGGAAACCACTCGCATTCTATTCGAAAAACATGAACGACACACAACGAAGATACAGTGTATACGATCGCGAATTACTAGCTATGTATACCGCTGTTAAGAGCTTACGACGGCTGATAGAGGGCAATGAACTCACTATATATACCGATCACAAACCTCTGACCTTCGCACTCACAAGATCAGCCAACAACAGTGACACGCCGAGAAGAGAAAGACAACTTCACTACATAAGTCAGTTCTGTACGAGTATCAAGTTCATTCAAGGTGAATACAACACAGCTGCTGACGCCTTATCACGAATTACCGAGATTGAGATACTAAACAACACTATCGACTACAACAAATTATCCATAGATCAAGAGAAAGACACAGAATTAGAAACATGTAAACAACAGTCAAACCTCAAATTCGCCCGTGTGAGTCTACCCGGTCATCAACCCCTACCCATATGGTGCGAAGTATCAACTGCAAACATTCGACCATACCTACCAGTGACTTATCGGCAAGCAGCTTTCAAAGCACAGCACGATCTAAGTCATCCGGGCATTCGCGCTACTAGAAAACTCATAACATCCAAATTCTTCTGGCCGTCTATGAATAAGGACGTAACTACATGGGCAAAATCATGCATCGGCTGTCAGCGCGCAAAAATTCTAAGACACGTTATCAGTCCCCTCGGCGAGTTTCAAGAGTCATCGCGTTTCGAACACGTACATCTGGACATCGTCGGACCTCTATGCACATCAAACGAATATCGATACATAGTCACTATACCTGCTTATTGAAGGATGACAGCCGGTCTCGAAAACTAATGGGCATTCTATCCTCCTACAACTTTAATGCTTTGCCACTACCTGCCACTCACCATCCCCCTGGCCACCCTTCCACCTTACTTGATCTCCTTATAGTATCCTCCTCTGACTACGTAGATACACATGGCCAATTACCTGCCCCTTTTTCATATCACGACCTAATATACATCTCTTATCGGATAAGACCTCCTAAACGTAAGGCACAGTACCGTTGTCTTCGCAATTTTAGGGGTATTGACCTAGAGGCATTACGTCGTGACGCCAGTGGCACTGACTGGACACCCATTTTGAATTCGACAGATGTCAATGAAATGGTGGATATTTTCGGGTCGAGGGTTATAGAATTGTTTGACCATCACGCCCCCCTAAGACGAGTCAAGATCAGGCACAACCCGGCGCCTTGGCTGAATGCTTCGATTAAAACCCTAATGGCTCGCAGGGACAAAGCAAAAAGGCGCTACAGAGGCAGTCCATCGGATCAAAACTTGCTCGCATTCAAGACCCTACGCAACCGCTGCAGCCGTATGTGTAGAGACGCAAAGCGACGCCATTTCTATGACTCTCTCAACAACCGAAACTCTTCGGATACATGGAGATTTCTCAGGTCTGTTGGCATTGGCAAATCACCCGTCTATGACCCCAGGGACATAGACTTGTGTGCCCTAAATGACCACTTCTCTCTACCACCAGTCTCACTGGACGCAGATACCAAACAGAGCACTTTACATGCGCTTACTAGTGTCTCCACTCCACAGACTCCACCTTTTCATTTAATGCCTGTATCAGAGGCGGAAACTCTAAAATCTCTGCGGTCTATTTCCTCGTCCGCGACTGGTTCTGATCAGATCTGCTCTAGTATGATTCTTCCACTTCTCCCTACTGTACTTCCTATTATAACTCACATTTTCAATTATTGCCTATTCTCTGGTACCTTTCCTGACTCCTGGAAACCGGCTTTTATCATTCCATTACCCAAATCTCCTAAGCCTTCTACAGTTACCGATTTTCGGCCAATTTCCATACTTCCGTTTCTCTCAAAAGTTCTCGAGCATATCGTGCACCAGCAACTATCTATATTTTTATCTTCCTCTAATCTCCTCAGCCCTTTCCAATCGGGATTCCGTAAAGGCCACAGTACAGCTACGGCTCTCGTTAAAGTGACATATGATATTCGATGGGCCCTGGAGAGGAAAGAACTAACTTTACTAATATTGCTGGATTTTAGTAGTGCTTTTAACTCGATCGATTTTGACATTTTGCTTGGCGTATTGAAGAGTATTAATGTTTCCTCTAATGCTATCTCCTGGTTTGATTCGTATCTGCGAAGGCGGTCGCAGCGCGTTCAGTTGGGCCAGGAGTCTTCCGATTGGTGTGGACTTGTTGCGGGTGTACCACAGGGTGGTGTCCTCTCTCCTCTCCTGTTCTCCATCTTCATCAACTCTGTCACCGGACTGATCTCATCTGGCTACCATCTTTATGCCGACGACTTGCAGATATACAATCATTTTGCGGTGACTGATGCCTCCTCTGCAGTATCTGCCATGAACCACGAGCTGGATTGCATTAGTGCCTGGGCTAAATCATTCGGACTACGTATCAATCCAACCAAATCCAAAGCAATGATTATTGGTAGCACTCACATGCGCAAGCAGCTCGATTTCTCCACACTTGCTCCTGTCACGCTGGATGGAACTCGGATACCCTATTCGGATACAGCTAAGAATCTGGGAGTACTCTTTGATGCTAACTTGTCCTGGAGTCCTCATATCAATGAGGTTAGCAGAAAAGTACACTATAGCTTCCACTCCCTAAAGTGTCTCCAGAGCTTTCTGCCTTTCAGAACCAAAATTTCCCTTGCCCAAACTCTTATCCAACCCATTATAGACTACGCAGATGCCTGTTTTCTAGACATCACTGAGGAACTCTTAAACAAGTTGGAGAGATTGCAAAACTTATGCATTCGGTTCATATTCAACCTGAGAAAGTACGACCATGTCTCGCAGTTTCGCAGAGAACTCAAGTGGCTCCCTATTCGCCAGCGTAGGAACACTCGTATTCTCTGTTGTCTTTTCAACATTCTGTACAACCCTGCTGCGCCGTCTTACCTGAGGGAGCGGTTCTCATTTATACGTGCTCCTGATGACCCGTGCAGATCCAGCCTTCGCTTTCTCCTTAAATTCCCCTCCCATAAAACTGACTTCTACTCCTGTTCCTTCACTGTGCAAGCGGTTAGACTTTGGAACTCGTTACCATCTGATATCAGAGCTAGCAACACATTGTCTGTGTTTAGAAATAAAGTTCGAAGTCATTATCTATCTTCCACTATGTGACTCTAAGTCGCGGAGTGGAAGAGGGATGGTGATTCTCCTATTTGCATAAATATCTGCTTATTTATTGTATTATGTATGTTTATGTATATTTTGATATAATTATGTAGGTTTATGTAGGATAATGTATATATTGTTACTTATTATTAGATGATGCACTTATATATTATATAGTATAACATATGTTTATTTCTTAATTATTACTACATAACATGTATATATTTTGTAATGTTAAGCTTGTGTGTGTACTATTTTTCTCTCCCCTTACCATATACACACATTCACAACTCTTTCTTTTCTTCACGATCTCCTCTCGCCGGTCTGCTGGAAGAAATTTCTTTTAGAAATAAGCAGTACCAATGTACTAACTTTTTCATCCAATATATATTATGTTTGTATTGTGTGTGCATAAATCTTAAATAAATAAAAATAAATCGATGCACAAAATGGATTGAAGCTGTACCTACACGTGATATCACCGCTGAAACAGTGACAAAGGCAGTTTACGACGGGTGGATATCACGATTCGGATGTCCCCTACGAATCACAACAGACCAAGGTAGACAGTTCGAATCATCACTATTTCGCACACTAATGCAGAGACTTGGTATTAATCGAATACGTACGACTCCGTTCCATCCTCAAGCAAATGGATTCATAGAAAGAAGACATCGGTGTTTGAAAGCTTCATTAATGGCCAGATGTGCAGGTACCAAATGGAGTGAAGAGCTACCTACAGTACTACTAGGATTACGCACCGCACTATGTAAAGATACATCTGTAAGTCCCGCACTTAAGACTTACGGATCTACACTACGAATTCCGTCGGATTTCTTTGTGCCTACTAAGCCAAACATTGATGACGCAGAATTCGTCCGCCAGCTCACCGAAACAATGACGTCACTATTACCAAAGCAAAAGGTACATTCATCAAAACATCCCTTCGTATACAAAGAACTCGAAACTTGTACTCATGTGTTCCTGAGAAATGACACGGTGCGAAAACCTTTGACCCCACCATATGACGGCCCTTACAAGATAATCCAACGAAGTCAAAATGGCAAGTTTTTCACCATTCAACTACCAAATCGCCAGACATGTGTATCGATAGACAGACTGAAGCCAGCGTATGTATATAACGAGACCCCTGAAACAGACGAACCGCAATCTCGGAGCACGGGGCCAGCAACAAATATACTTCGCGAACCTACTACGTCACCGAGTCCACCCAATTCCAAATACTCTACGACTACAAATGCCAAAAAAACTACAAGTGCCAGCTCTGCCAGCAACAACAAACAAGACCCTTACATGACTCGTACGGGAAGAAAGGTAAAACCAAACGTACGTTTCTCTTAGAGGGGGGTACCTGTAGGGACATAATCAGCGCGCGGGACCCCGCAAACACGTCTGCGCGCGGCGAACAATTTCCATCAATGCGACACACCCGCAGAAGCCGCCGCCTTTTACGTGTGTCAGTTATATACCCGCGACACAAGCGCCACACGGCAGAATTTGTAACTATATTGTATATAATAGCTTTAAGGATTTCTTATGTAAATAAATAACCTCTTCTGATTGGTGTAACATAGTTTATAAGCTCGATGAATTAATGTCGGGTTAACGATAAATTTGGCAATATATCTAGCCCCATTTTGTGAATAAATACAGTTCCTCTTCGCTCTGTCTTTTCTTTCTTGGCTACGGTAACCCTCCGGTCCAAGTAGTCAGAGCACCCTAGCGACGGTACAACGGTTCAGCAGTGAACCTGGCCGGTCTAGGGGCATCAGCCAGCTGGCACAGATATTAGGGCAGTACCTACCTCACGGGTCAGTGACCCCACTAACAGCTGACCCCAAATCAGCTGGGCTGAAACTCGGTCAGTAGTCAGCTGAGCCATAGTCCGGTTAGGCGGAGGCCATAGACCGACACTACATTTGCTCTTAATACGAAAGTTTTAAGATCATTTTGAGACTTCGTTGTCAAGATATTTATGACGCTGACTGTACTTTTACAAATTTTTTTATACCTTCATACACTTAAACAATTTTCCATATCACTACATAGTAAAAAGCATTTCCGCGTCTGTCCGTCCCTATGATGCTTACCTAGGTATTACTTCAAAACTACCCTACAGACTTTGATTCGGTTTCTTATAATAGAGTAATTCAAGAAGAAGTTTTATATGTATAATACATGCTTAATATAGTAGAAGAAGCAGCGGTAACGGGATCGGACACCACGCGGGCGGAAAAAATTGGCGGTAGGTACGAAGTTCGCGTACGAGTCAGCTAGTTTTTTAATAAAATAATGGTGTCCTTTCAGATTGTCAATGTGGATTGCGGTACTGTTGATGTTGTTAATAACAGGCACCATTTTCTACGGGTTAGCTAAATATTACACGAATCTCCAACTGTATAAGAAAGACTACAGAATTACATCCAATAGCAAGGAGACAGAGGATTATGGTAGGTGATTATTTAGACTAAGTAATCATCACCAACATACTTATTATTAGGTATTAGTTTTTTTTATAAATACCTATTCCGAAACATTCTACACAACGCTATCTAGACCAATGGTAAGCTTAACTAGCTTGTGTTATGGAATCTAGAATGCTGATGAACATACTTAGATGCTTTTTTTTTGTAAATAGGTAGGTACCTATGCATAGAAACACATATTCATGCACACAAATATTTGCACTGAACGGCGATCGAACCCGCGCCTCTTGTGTAGCGGTCGCGTTCACTACCGCCCCGATGACTGGTTGGTGGTATCTAATTTGCTAGTGGTGCTGTCACCACCACTAGCAAATTAGATACAACCAACTAGTCATCGGGGCGGTAACTTGCTAGGGCAAACATGGTTGGCGTGATTATAGGTTTCACATCACTGTCAGCTCCGGTGGTGAGGGGGTAAAACCAGAGGTAAAAAAGGATTCCGAACGTAAAAAAAATGGGAACCCTGAATTATATTAGTTAAGCTTCTTCTGTGTTTTCTGTGACAAAAAGATACAAACGTGGCATAGAATTAACAGGCAGCAAGCACAATCCATACTAATATCCATACTAATATTATAAATGTGGAAGTAACTCTGTCTGTCTGTCTGTCTGTCTGTCTGTCTGTCTGTATGTTACGCTTTCACGCCTAAACCACTGAACCGATTTTGATGAAATTTGGTATAGAGGTAGATTAGTCCATGAGAAAGGACATAGGCTATGTTTGGTTGCGATAACCGACATCCACGCGGGTGGAGCCGCGGGCAAAAGCTAGTTACCTATAAATGCGAAAGTAACTCTGTCCGTCTAGGTATGTTTCGCTTTCACGCCTAAATCACTGGACCGATTTTGATAAAATTTGTTATAGGGGTAGATAAGACCTTGAGAAAGGACATAGGCTATGTTTTGTCGCGATAACCAACATCCACGCGGGCGGAGCCGCGAGCAAAAGCTAGTGGAATATAAAATCAAGAGGAAGTGCCATAAACCTCGTATGGATTTTTTTTTTTTTTTATCGTGCGAAAAATCCCCACGGATACCACCCCCACGGAGCCGGTGGAGGCGGTTATGTCGGACTCGAACCGACTAAAACGCACGCCGTCTTGGGTCCTTGGTTGTCGGAGGTGAGATTGCCAAAAGCATATCTCTCGCACCCCGGCAGACCCAGGACCATCTCTATCGAGATGGCCCCCTTCGGGTTGTGGGGACCACAGTGTCCCCATCTAGCCCCGGTTACGGGGAGGTGCATTTTGCGCCGCCGCCGCGGCCTGCTTCTGCTAGGGTGACCGGTCACCCCCAGGCCAGCGCTCATGGAGGACGGAGGTCGTTCTGCGACCTCCGACGTCCGGTTCGTCTTCGCTCTGCGCGGGCTTCCCGGGCCCGGAGTCTGGTCCGGACCCGACCGGCCGCCTCCTTCTCGAGCATAACTTGCTCGCAGAAGGAGACAGCCGCACCCCAAGCGTTCGCGCATCTTACCATCGCTGTGAGCAACGTGGCGAGTGTGAGGACTCCCACCCCCAGAGCCGCCACTAGGACCCGCCTCGGCGTGTCCCACGCCGGGCACTCGGTCAGCGTGTGCAGCTCCGTGTCCTCGCTCGCATCACAGTGATGGCACTCGGACGTTGGCTCCTTCCGGATCCGACACAGGTAACTCCCGAAACACCCGTGTCCGGTGATCACCTGCGTCAGCCGGTACGAGAGGCTGCCGTGTGGCCTCTCTAGCCACTCCTCCATGATGGGTCTTACCGCCGCTATTACGGCGTGCCCTAACCTCGTATGGATTGTAATACAAGTGCATAGGTAATATGTACGAAGATATACCTACGATTAGCTAGCACTCGAGACGAGCGAGCATCGTTCAATACGCACTTACCTTTAATGCTTAAATCAACAACACCTTGTGCTTACCGTCTTTATTTACTTTGCAGACTCAAAACCCGGTCTGTACCTGTTTGGCGAAATAATTAACAGCATACTATACACCTATGGAATGTTACTAGTCGTATCCCTACCCAAGTTACCCGCCGGCTGGTCTATCAGGCTCCTCACCGGCTGGTACTGGCTGTACTGCATACTCTTAGTGGTCTCCTACCGCGCCAGTATGACTGCGATACTCGCCAACCCAGCTCCAAGAGTCACAATCGATACTCTTCAAGAGCTAGTCGATAGTAAAGTAACATGTGGAGGTTGGGGCACAGAAACTAAGAAATTTTTCCAAGATTCTCTAGACGAATATGTACAAAAGATCGGAGCTAAGTTTGCAACTATAGATGACCCCATACAAGCAGCAGATAAAGTCGCTCAAGGAGTGTACGCGTATTACGATAATTCAGACTTCCTTAAATATATAACTGTCAAAAGAATTAATGTTAATATCAAACAGGATAACTTTACTAATATTACTGAAGTTATTTCAAAAGATGATGGCGAAAGGAACCTACACATAATGTCTGATTGTGTGGTCAATATACCTATATCTATCGGTTTCCATAAGAACTCACCATTGAAACCGTTAGCTGATACTTATATACGGCGGGTGGTTGAGGTTGGGCTTGTAGAGAAATGGCTGAATGATGCAATGCAACCTATTCGTATTTTAGAGAAGAATGAGGATGAAATCAAAGCTCTAATGAATCTTCAGAAGCTTTACGGAGCATTTATTGCGTTAGCTATAGGATATTTTCTCAGTGGAATATGCCTCTGTGGTGAGCTATTACACTGGCAATTTGTAGTAAAAAGGGATCCTAATTACGACAAATACGCTCTAGATATGTACTACAAATATAAAAATAAAAAACATTAATATTTGAAACTATTAAAATTTATTTTAAAATTATATACAATTTGATTATTTGAGACATTGTGAAATAAATACAAGTGCAATCATGTTATCTTTTAGTAAAACTACAGTCATGGTCTAGTATTTTTAATATAAAATTTAAAGTTGATTAAATATTAACTATATTAAGTAATTTGCAGTTAAGTATTTGTTATTTATTAAATTATTCATAAATTGACTAATATTTTTTATACCCCAGTTTTGTTAAATCCATTTCCCAAGTTCTACCTGTTGTTCTATTGTCAGAATTATATGTAGTGGATATTCCCTAAGCATTAAAATAAAATCATCACATTAAGTCAACTTGTTTTGCATTATTTAGTAGATATTAACCTTTTTACTGACCTAAATGAAACAGTGTAAATAACAAAGTAACACAAATAAATCATAATGTCCTATTCTATTCACATGATTATTAAGTTGTCATACTTCTTCGTTCCTTTAACATAGTTACAATGGACATCTTAAAATACCCCATTAGCAAAGTGCTTTTTTCTTCTTAGTGGCTTTACCCTGTTATAAGAGATACAATACAGACATGAAATGTAAAAAATGTTTTGCAAAGCACATTTCTAATATGGCAGTGATATAATTTCAGGTGGTTAAAATTTCATTAAAAACATAGTTGTCATACATTAAATGATGAGGGCAATGAAATGCTCACAATTATATTGACAGTAGAACTGCAAAAAAATTTAAGCAACATTGACTTTTTAAAGAGAAGAAGTCTCTAAACCGCATAGCATAATTTCCTGTGAGCAGATATTGTCATTTACACTCTTCTTCTTCTAAGCATTAATATTGTCAGTAAAACAGTCCATTACAAAAACATTATTTCTAAACATTTGGACAGAGCATTAATTTGACTAATATAATTTATTTTAAAATATGAACAAAATACTTAACTAATTTATTTTCTACAAGTCTGTATTGCATAATTTCACCTAAGTGACATTAAGCAATATTCTATATTCAAACTTTTTTCTTTTTAATCATTTTTGTTCAGGATTAAAGGCAGGGGAACGGGCTCCTTCCGGCGCATTTTCTGTGATCCATGGGTGTTGCAACACATGTGTCAGTGACAGTCTTTGCTCTGGGTTAATGACTAACAGTTTCCCCATCAAATCTTTAGCTTTGTCTGATATGAAATCCGGATACTTAATTATAACATATCTTATTTTTCTATAAGTCTGGTGAGAATCCTTAGCATCAAAAGGCGGTATGCCTACCAGTAGCTCGTAACAAAGGACACCAAGACTCCATATATCTACCGCATAGCTGTGAGGCTTTCCTTCAACCATTTCAGGAGACAGGTAGTCTAGTGTACCACACAGTGTCATTCTTCTGGAAGATGGAGAGTGCACTGACCACCCGAAGTCTGCAATCTTGAGCTCCCAGTTGTGCCCGACCAGTAAATTTTCCGGTTTTATGTCGCGATGTATTACTTTCTTAGTATGGCAGTAAGCTAAAGCTCGACATAAATCTCTGATATAAATAGCAACAGTTTTCTCATCAAATCTCTCCTTCTCTTTCAGCAGTTTGTAGAGCGACCCATGTTTCGCATATTCCAAAATTAGATAAATTCGTTTCTCGTCGTGAAAATAACCGAACATACGCAAAATGTTAGGGTGTCGGAGACGACACTGGATCTCTACTTCGCGTCGGACTTGGTGTTCAATTTCAGAGTCCAAAATTTGACTTTTAAATAGCACTTTAAGAGCTACGACATAATGTGATTCTTTCTCACGCGCTAAATAAACATTTCCAAATTTACCTTTGCCCAAAGGACGTCCCAAATCAAAATCGGACAGCGACCACGATTTCTTCTTATCCTCTTTTTTAACTTGCGGGTCATTAGATGAAGATCCAGCCTCCTTGTCAGTAAAGTTTACTTTAGCACCTAAGGGTCGAATTGCAGGAGCAGCTGGCACTTTGAAATTTTCCGTAGCATTTTTTTGTGGGCCTGATTTACATGTGCACCCTGACCGGCCAGCGGTCAATGGACGATTTTCTTTACAGCTACATTGGAGAACGTTCATTTTCGTTAACTTTAAACTTAGTTTCTGTGTACTCGATTTCAAATCAATAAACTACTGTGTTTATAAATTCAACTTTTCACAAATTCAAAGATTAACGCTTTTTTCGTTCAAAATCTTCAAAATTAACAGAACAACAGATGTCTGTCTTGCGAACTTGTCTGTCCTGTCAGTGTCAAAGCAACTGTCAAGAGTTATGTTATCCATGGCATAGAGCCTTTTATGCCTTTGCCTTTTTGCCATACCAAGTTTATATCAGACTACCTTTTGCCCGCGGCTCCGCTCGCGTGGATGTCGGTTCCCGGCAATTATTCGAATTTTTCTCAACGTACAAACCTTCCCTGGACTTCCACAAATAATTCAAGACCAAAATTAGCCAAATCGGTTCGTGCGTTCTGGAGTTATAGCGTCAGGAAGGAAAACCCGACTTATCTATACTCTATACATACATATAGTGCGTCAAGAAAGAAGTCGTGAAATTAATGTTGGAGGAACTAAAAATTTTCCTTGTACTTGCAACACTCAATAACTGCCAAACTGACTAATCAGATGTCAATACAAAGGCTCGTCGAAGATGTTTCGTATATTATTTACGTGTATTTAATTACTGTTCATAGGATAACAGTTTTGAGTGTAAAAATGAATTGATATGTGAATAATAGTTGTGCGAAACGTGTCGTATTCAAAGTATTTCAGGGATATAGTATGAAACACGACAGAAGTTCAAGCCGGCAAGCTGCTTTCCGACTTTGACGATTTTGATGGCCAAAATGCTAAACTAACCAGTACGTACATATACTTTAATGTTAAACAAGGTATGGAAAGTGTAATTTATTAAAAATTATATAATTTAAGTGAATATTTTGTGTTTCAAAGCATTGTTTTCATTTATTGTGGTTATGTCAATATCCTACGATTATAACAAATCATAGTGCATTACTTTGACGAAAGAAAGAAAGAAAGAAAAGAAAGCATGGGGTCCTCATCTAACCTCTATGTCCTCTGCTAGTCACAGGGACCCGTAGCGAGCCTATAGGTAGCCCTATAGGCTCGCTACGGTTCCCTGTGACTAGGGACTCCCACTGCGGCCCTTAATTTAATGTAGAATGTGTGGGTTGTTTGTGAATGTAGAACTGTCTACCGCACGGATTAGACGATGACGTGACGACGGACGTGCAGTGTGTGATCTAGTCAGTCTGTGATCACGGCCGGTTAATCTGGTCGAAACTTCAAGCAATTCAACCGTACCATAATCGTGTTAATTTCTGTTAACATTATTTTCGGTTCCATATATTAATAATACCTAAATAAAAGACTATGGTAGCCTAGTGGTATGGGTAATGGACTGCTGAGATGAGGTCTCGGGTTCGATCCCAGGTTTACCATGGCACACACCCTTTGGCACTTGTACACTTGTGTAGAAGAATCTTACGCAGAACTAACCAACCTGATCGATACTGAGTTTGGGAGAATTTTTACCTCAAAAACATTATCGGTTGGCGGCCGCCCTGTATTCAGTGACTGGGCAACATCGGGGATTTATAGGAGCAGGAGGAGATTGTATGAGCTGTATTCTGAAAAGTCATACAATTTCAACCCTGCTTTTCAGAACTATGTTAAAAATTACTCAAAAGTATTTAAGCGAGCCTGTTCCTTTGCGAAATCAAACTTCATTAGGAAGAAAATAACCAATTCTGTTAATAAAATTAAGACTACTTGGAATATAATAAATTCCGAATGTGGGAAATCTTCATCAACTGTAAGAGATTTCCATTTAAAAATAGAAGATCGCCATGTCACGGAGGATTTGGAGGTTGCGACAGAGTTTGAACATTTCTTCGCAAATATAGCTTCCACTACAACCAAAACTCTTCAGTCGTCTTCCATTTCCGCTGAGGCATTGCTTGTAGAATCAACAAACAGGTGTCAGAACACGTTCGTATTCACGGTTGTTAATAGCAAGGACATCGTTAAAGCGTTTAAAACAATTGATGTTAAAAAGACCGCGGATCTATGGGGATTATCAGTCAAAACTGTGGCAAGTATAATTGATGTCATTGCTCCCCATCTAGCAACTGTGTTTAATGACTGTGTCAACAGTGGTACATTTCCTGATTTAATGAAATATAGCAAAGTCATACCTTTGTTCAAGGCCGGCAGCGCCACAGATCCTTCGAATTTCCGACCCGTTTCTTTGTTGCCGACCTTGAGTAAAGTATTTGAGAAACTAATTCTAGGACAGTTGCTGACCCATTTTGGTGAAAACAAATTGTTTCATGATAAACAGTTTGGGTTTACTAAGGGACGTTCGACTACGGATGCTGGTGTAGAACTGTTAAATTGTATTTACGAAGCCTGGGAGGATAAGCATGATGCTCTAGGTGTCTTCTGTGATCTATCCAAGGCCTTCGATTGCGTTCACCATGACACATTAATCAGGAAATTAGAACATTACGGAATAAGGAACAAGGCTCTCGAGCTTCTGACTTCATATTTGAACAATAGAATTCAGAGGGTCGATGTTAACGGTACATGTTCAGCAGGATCTGTGGTTTCGTTGGGCGTTCCGCAGGGTTCGATACTTGGACCATTTTTATTTCTAATTTACATAAATGACCTTCCCTACTATGTAAGGGACAATAATAGTATTATTTTATTTGCTGACGATACTTCGTTAATTTTCAAAATTAAAAGGCAACACGATAATTATGACGAAGTGAATGGTGCAATCAAAAGAGTGGTCCATTGGTTTAATATAAATAATCTTTGCCTTAATGAGAATAAAACTAAATGTATTAAATTTACTCTGCCTAATGTTGCACAGGTAGAAACCAATGTACAACTCAATGGACAATTGTTGAGCCTTGCGGAATCGACAGTGTTCTTAGGTTTGAGTATTGACGCTAAACTTCAGTGGGGTTCACATATAGAAAAAATAGCTAGTAGATTAAGCTCAGCTTCCTATGCTGTAAAAAAGATTAGGACTTTAACAGATGTGGATACGGCTAGAATAGTTTATTTCAGCTATTTTCATAGTATTATGAGCTACGGAATTCTCCTTTGGGGTAATTCCGCAGATTTAAACACGATATTTGTCTTGCAAAAGCGGGCTGTGCGAGCTATTTATAATTTGGGCCCAAGAGTCTCCCTCCGAGATAAGTTTAAAGAGATGAATATTCTAACCGTAGTGTCACAATACATTTTCGAAAACTTAATGTATGTCAGGAAAAATATTGCAAAATTTCCAAGACTTTGTGACAGGCACAATATAAATACTAGAAATAAAAGCAATCTTGTAGTTTGTCATAGCAGACTCCATAAAATAAGTAATTCTTTCCAGGGCAACTGTATTCGCTTTTTTAACAAGCTTCCTAATGAAATCAGAGATTTACCTGTTAATAAATTTAAAAATACAGTAAAGAGCAAACTGTGCCAGAAAGGCTATTATAAAATCCAAGAATATTTAAATGATAAACAAGCTTGGAAATGAGCTGTTCGCTCTGCTGTGCTACTCAAGCAAAACATTGTATCTAGACCATAAGTTTTAGGCTAAGTAAATGTTTTGTAAATAGACCAAAAAAAAAAAGCCCGCTGAGTTTCTTGCCGGAGTCTTCTCAGGTCTGGGCCGCGTTTCGAACCGGTGGTCCATTTACTAGTATTAGTTAGTATTTAATATTTACTTTATGTTGACGTTTTGTAAGTTCCGATTTAATGGTCTATGCAAAATAAATTATTTTTGATTTTGATTTTGATTTTGATTTGACCAATGACTTTTCGATGCTTTTCGAAGTAATGTGTGTATTTATCGCAGGTTTATAAGTGCCCGGTTATTGGCAATAGGCTTGGCACCAATTACATTGGGACCTAAACATAAACTGGCGAAATGTGGGTGCTAGCACCTCTGCCTACCCCTTCGGGGAATACAGGCGTGAGTTTATGTTATATGATGTAAATAAAAGTAAAAAAAAAATTACTGCCGTGATTCATTTTTCACTTTCATTTATTTATTATCTTTAGAGGTATGTACTATATTTAACTTTATACCATAAAAAACAACAGATCAAGACTGTTCAGTTGTAGTATGACAGGGATACCAGATTAAGCGCAGCAGCGCCACCCTCAATTTTCACGACTTTCTTGACGGGCTATACATACATATACATATACATACATATACAAATAAATAAAATTGGAGTGTCTGTTTGTAATATTAAAATAACCGCTTTCTACTACATGCATATGAATGTATTACGGTACACATACCAAAATATATATTTTTAAATTTTTTGTCTGTATGTCTGTCTGTCTGTCTGTATGTCTGTCTGTTTGTTTTGGCTAATCTCTGGAACGGCTGGACCGATTTGGACGGGACTTTCACTGGCAGATAGCTTATGTAATAAGGAGTAACTTAGGCTAAAAAAAAAAAATGCCAAAAACAAAAAAAAATAAACTGATTTTTTTTATTAAGTACATTCCACGCGGACGAAGTCGAGGGCACAGCTAGTTTTTATATAGTAGACTATTATCATATCATAGTATGTAGGTATTTAATAAGTTTATGATTAACTTAACACTAAGTCAAGGTCTCATTCACTATTTACCATGGACGCTGGCTGGATGCCCAAGCATGATCGCATGATCGCGATCGTGCGAAGTGGAGGACGAAGAGCCGGAAGGCGGACTCTGAGCTCCAAGGACCTTGGCCTCGAATGCACTTAGGAAAATATGTCTCCAGGAAGAGGATTTACTTATCGTTCGAAGTTCTAGCATTTGGACTACTTTCTTTGGGTTCCTCTGGGTTCACCTCAGTTCTTTCAGCCCAGTTTCTGTGATGCTAAACGAAACTCTTTTGTATTATATTTACTTTTGTTCCAAAGCAAGTGAAAGAATAAAATAAAGGGTCCCTTGTGTGAGACAGGCGCTGCCATTTTTGCTGGGGCGCCTGCATACCAGCAAGACCTCTTTAACTTGGTGCAATGACGTGCGTTGAAACTTGTTGGCCCCATATACTTGCAGGCGATGTGGAACTTCTTTACTTTCAGGTGATTTATAACAACCTCCATTTAGAAGATTTATGCTCCTGCTAGGCTACAACATGGCTACAACAGGCTGCTTGTACGTCTGGAGGGCCGGTAAGACTTATTAGTCTGTGGTGATTAGAAAGAAATGCCAACGACGTAGTGTATTCAAAGCTTAGTATGTTAAGTATAGCCCGTCAAGAAAGTCGTGAAAATTGAGGGTGGCGCTGCTGCGCTTAATCTGGTATCCCTGTCATACTACAACTGAACAGTCTTGATCTGTTGTTTTTTTATGGTATAAAGTTAAATATAGTACATACCTCTAAAGATAATAAATAAATGAAAGTGAAAAATGAATCACGGCAGTAATTTTTTTTTACTTTTATTTACATCATATATGCATATAACATAAACTTACGCCTGTATTCCCCGAAGGGGTAGGCAGAGGTGCTAGCACCCACATTTCGCCAGTTTATGTTTAGGTCCCAATGTAATTGGTGGCGAGCCTATTGCCATTAACCGAGCACTTATAAACCTGCGATAAATACACACATTATTTCAAAAAGCATCGAAAAGTCATTGGTGTGTGCCATGGTAAACCTGGGATCGAACCCGAAACTTCATCTCAGCAGTCCATTACCCATACCACTGGGCTACCGCAGACTTTTATTTAGGTATTGCTTGAAGTTTCGATCAGATTAACCAGCCGTGATCACAGACTGACTAGATCACACACTGCACGTCCGTCGTCACGTCATCGTCTAATCCGTTCCCTCCCCCCCCCCCCACAACACACACATTCTCCATTAAATACTCGTTTCACCATATTCTTTGACCACGCCGAAAAGTAAAGTTGCATGTTTCATATCACTGGACTCCATATTGCTGATAACAGAAGAGATATAACGGAGTCATCAAAAATCAATATTTCAAAATGGTTGAAAAATCATTCATTGGTTCCAACAGTTCGTAAGAAAATTGGTAGATGGCTCCACCTAAAGACGAATAGAGGATATAAAAAGGGGGGTGATTCAGGTCAATTCAGGTGTGACTCAATAGCTCAGTTGGAAGAGCATTCTCCCGTGTAAGGGAAAGGTCGTGGGTTCAAGTCCCCCTTGAGTTCTTCTTTTTCCCGATGTATTTCGAATTTAAAAGTTAGCATAATAAATGCTATAAAAATTTCATTCAAATGTTTTGAAATATAAAATGTTAAATATAAATAAGTATAAATTTAAATAAAAATATAAATATAAATTTAAATAAAATAAAATTAAATTAAACGTCTTGGGTCCTTGGTTGCCGGAGGTGAGATTGCCAAAAGCATATCTCTCGCACTCCGGCAGACCCAGGACCATCTCTTTCGAGATGGAAGGTTACTGGGGTGCGAGGGAAATGTTAACAGAAATTAACACGATTATGGTACAGTTGAATTGCTTGAAGTTTCGATCAGATTAACCAGCCGTGATTACAGACTGACTAGATCACACACTGCACGTCCGTCGTCACGTCATCGTCTAATCCGTTCCCCCCCCCCCCCCCCACAACACACACATTCTCCATTAAATACTCGTTTCACCATATTCTTTGACCACGCCGAAAAGTAAAGTTGCATGTTTCATATCACTGGACTCCATATTGCTGATAACAGAAGAGATATAACGGAGTCATCAAAAATCAATATTTCAAAATGGTTGAAAAATCATTCATTGGTTCCAACAGTTCGTAAGAAAATTGGTAGATGGCTCCACCTAAAGACGAATAGAGGATATAAAAAGGGGGGTGATTCAGGTCAATTCAGGTGTGACTCAATAGCTCAGTTGGAAGAGCATTCTCCCGTGTAAGGGAAAGGTCGTGGGTTCAAGTCCCCCTTGAGTTCTTCTTTTTCCCGATGTATTTCGAATTTAAAAGTTAGCATAATAAATGCTATAAAAATTTCATTCAAATGTTTTGAAATATAAAATGTTAAATATAAATATAAATTTAAATAAAAATATAAACATAAATTTAAATAAAATAAAATTAAATTAAACGTCTTGGGTCCTTGGTTGCCGGAGGTGAGATTGCCAAAAGCATATCTCTCGCACTCCGGCAGACCCAGGACCATCTCTTTCGAGATGGAAGGTTACTGGGGTGCGAGGGAAATGCCTTATTTCTTTAACCTAACACCTCCCTCGGTAATTAGTTGAGGACCCCAAGTACGACGTGTCGGTCTTTTTTAGATTATACCACGGGACACGTGTCTTGCACCTAATAAATGGCGAGACAAACGACAATATTGTTTTGTAATAATCTATGCTTGGTGACTTTGAGCTCGTCCACCGCTACTGGCCACATTTTAGGTCCAAGATACATATCCTGAGCAATACCTTACTCAAAGCAGACCCAAAGAAAAAAAACGGGACCCTATCACTAAGGTCTGTCATGAACCGTGATGGCTTGACAGTAGACATTTTCAGGATATATATAGTATTAATAAATTAAAACAATAATCTTTTATAAGAATAGTTTATTGGTATGAGTATTGAACACCTGAAATGCTGCTTGAAACTCCATGAGTAATTATATTATCTTCGATAGTTTCCGACTCACTGGCAATATCATCATACTGAAATAATATGTTGTAGGGACATAATACGTACAACAGCAGCGCGACCCCGCAAACACGTCTGCACGCGGCGAACAATTTCGATCAATGCGACACACCTGCAGAAGCCGCCGCCTTTTACGTGTGTGTCAGTTATATACCCACGACACAAGCGCCACACGGCAGAATTTGTAACTTATTGTATATAATAGCTTTAAGGATTTCTTATGTAAATAAATAACCTCTCCTGATTGGTGTAGCATAGTTTATAAGCTCGATGAAATAATGTCGGGTTAACGACAAATTTGGCAATATAACTAGCCCCATTTTCTGAAATAAACACAGTTCCTCTTCGCTCTGTCTTTTCTTCCTTGGCTACGGTAACCCTCCGGTCCAAGTAGTCAGAGCACCCTAGCGACGGTACAAAGGTTCAGCAGTGAACCTGGCCGGTCTAGGGGCATCAGCCAGCTGGCACAGATATTAGGGCAGTACCTACCTCACGGGTCAGTGACCCCACTAACAGCTGACCCCAAATCAGCTGGGCTGAAACTCGGTCAGTAGTCAGCTGAGCCATAGTCCGGTTAGGCGGAGGCCAATAGACCGACAATGTCTTGAAATATACTTTTGAAAATCTGAAACAAATACAAACGTCCTGGATAAATACAGCTGTATTCATACCTCGAGTATTTTTTAATTAGTTTGGGCCTAAGTGGTTAATACAAATTGCCTAGATCAAGAATGTTCAAAAACGTCAAAGTAATGCACTATGATTTGTTGTAATCGTAGGATATTGACATAACCACAATAAATGAAAACAATGCTTTGAAACACAAAATATTCACTTAAATTACCTATATAATTTTAATAGATTACACTTTCCATACCTTGTTTAACATTAAAGTATATGCACGTACTGGTTAGTTTAGCATTTTGGCCATCAAAATCGTCAAAGTCGGAAAGCAGCTTGCCGGCTTGAACTTCTGCCGTGTTTCATACTATATCCCTGAAATACTTTGAATACGACACGTTTCGCACAACTATTATTCACATATCAATTCATTTTTACACTCAAAACTGTTATCCTATGAACAGTAATTAAATACACGTAAATAAAATAATAATTAAATAATAAAATAAAATAATTAATAAAATTAATTAATAAAATAATTAAATAATATACGAAACATCTCCAACGAGCCTTGGTATTCACATCTGATTAGTCAGTTTGGCAGTTATCGAGTGTTCCAAGTACAAGGAAAAATTTTAGTTCCTCCAACATTAATTTCACGACTTTCTTGACGCACTATATGTTTATGATTCAAAGTCTTTGTGCCAACGATATTGTCGATATTATCATTACTGTCAAAAAAATGTCAAATTGATTTGTCATTAACTTCAACATTAAAAAAATTGCCAACAAGTGTTCAATAAATTCTAATATTCATTACAATTGTTGGAGGTAAATGATTTATAAGGTTTCAGATTTTATAAGCTTCGCTATGGCATCGTTGTAGCGTTACGTATTTAGAAAATATTCTGAGCTACTGTGTTTTGACAATTTTTTTAAGGTTATGTTTTGATAAGAAAGTGGTATTCTAATTCTTCATAGAAAGAATGTGATTTTTTCTATATGCCGAGTTTGTTTATTTGTAAAACGAAAAAGGAAGGAGTTTAACTTATAACTAGTTAATATAGCAATCTATACCAGCACTGCTTGTTGATACTATATATTAATTTACATAATCAGTACAAATTATTAATTACCAAAATTTGAATTGAATTTACTGTTTGTAGGTGAAAACAAAAACATAACGAAGCCTGCAGAACTAAAGGCATCCATTTCTTTCATTATGAATAAAAATGCCACATTACTTTTTCGAAAAATTTATTATAATACTTATTTAACTAGGAACTACACGGATAACAAGACCTGTCAATAAAATATAAAAAAAAAATTGCCGCCACTTATTTTCTAAATAGGTTCTTATAACTTTCATAGCTAAACAAAGTGTAAACACTTTCAGAATCTGATCATAAAATAATGTCTGATGATGCAGAGCAACAGAGTGAAGAAATAGAAGTACTAAAATCAATTTATGAGGGAGATGATAACTTTAAACAGGTTGATACAAAAACTTACCAATACAAGGTCAGTACAATACTATATTTTTAGTCTATAGTGGTAACACTTCACATAGCTATTTATATTTTTCAAACAATAACCACGTGTACACAGTATATTTTTTAACAAAGAATTGGTCTTATTTGCCTATTTTACAAATACAGCCAATACTGAAATTACAGATAGGAACAGTGTTTCCGCTGTCAAATATGTTAAGTTTGATTTGGCTGTCACATGTGGATGGTAGTATTTGCCTGTATTTGAATATTTGCATGTACATCAAATATTTTGCCAAATACAAGAAATACAATAACAAATACAAATAGCCATGTGCAGCGGTGTGCATTGTGTGCAGTAGTTTAGATCCAATTTTGTGCTGTCAGTGCTTTTGAATAACTTACCATCAACTAATAAATGTGTAAACAACTTATTAATAATCTAGGTACAGTAGAACCTCAATTATCCAACCCTCTGTTACTATTATCCAGTCTTATCAACTGCAACCAAGTATATTAAATAATTGTATATGTATCTAAGAAAATATGTACATGAATAAGTGCATAAATGTATGTTGGAAAATGTATCTCTTAATAATAGATATTTACAGTCAGCGGGGATTGTACCCGCGCCTCCTGCGTAGCGGCCGCTTTGACTATCGCCATGCCATGGAGGCTCTCATAAATAGATAGACAATTCTTATTGTACACCAACATCCAATTTCAAGAGATAATAGTACGGTATCTTTAATAATGTCTTAATAAGGATTAATTTTCAGTGATATTACAGAATGAAGGGAAGAAGTATGCACAGAACCTGCTTTTTGTTAAAATTTGGTCATTTATATATTCTGAAACAACACCCATTTGTCTGGTTGATTGAGGTCCTACAGTATATTATAAATTATCTACAAATAATAATGATTACATTTTTTACCTGAATGCATTGAATGTTTTTATTAATATATTTAATTTATTTATTTATTAGCAAACAAAAACCTTAAGTTTCTTAACTTAACACTTTTGTTTACTTGTTGACATGAGGTTACATTATAATATTATTTATAATGTATTTGCGTTTGAGTGTTAAAATATTTCGCAGAACAGCCATGTTCATTTTGGAAGTTCAATGTATGGTCACCATTTTCAAAATATTTCTTGTCACTGTACGTCTGCAAATAATGTATCCAGTTATTATCTTAAATTAGGTATTTGTAGCCAGGGTCATCTGGAAGCCAAGATTTTCTGTGATTCTTATAATGAAATATGAGGGGCCCAGGAATACATTTCTAAAGAGATCTTACAACCTGATGGCAGCGCCATCAATAAATGCAAAAAACCTAAGAATGGTTTATAGCTTAAATTAAAACCTAACCAATGTAGGATTTTTGATATTTGAACTCTTACCAACTGAAGATTTTTATGTTTTCAATGAGTCTTAATAAATAAATTGTTATTTTCAGTACATAGATGGAGATAAATCATTTATACTGGAGGTAATATGGGGACCTACCTACCCAACAGAAAAACCTAATTTTAATATGGAGATATTTTATAACCAGAGTATGTAAGTATACATAGTAATATATTATTGTACTGTCCAAAGGTAGGGTGCATCTGACAATCTGGTGCGCCCTGGATTAGGTAATCTCTGCCCTGGGTAACGGAGTGGGCAGTCCCTGCCTCCTGCGCAGAGGAGTTGCTGCCGCTCACGGCGAATACCGGTCGTCTTTCCACGTGTTCCTCTCATTGACAAAGGGGAGACCTTTCGCCGAGCACATGGCCGCCTGTCACACCCCCATCCCCGATTACGCAGCGCCATGGAGCATGCCCCCGCCTATTCAAAGGAGACACAGTGCATGCTGCCCAGGAGCACTGTTCATGCATCTGAGGAGGTCATCTTAAAAGCACAGATGACCCAAGGTCAGGCTGAAGGTCAGGGTCAAGGTCATAGATACCCAAAAGTTATTGTCAGTGAGTTTTACATGTTTCTAACTTACCTTTGCTGGGCTATTTCTGTTGACATTTGATGTAGTTTTGTGACCATATGGTGTAAAACTGCTGACCGCAACATGAGTGCTGTTCACAGATTTGGAACTATAGTGGCAATACAATGTCCTGAGGTCACTATTCATATACTTCCTGTACAACCCTTGCCAGTCCAGATCTGTCAGATTTTTCAACATTTTATGACTACACCCCACATTCTTTAAGAAAAGCCTTTGACCCAAGCTCTTCTTCCGGGCTATTAATTTGTTCAAGAAACCATAACACGAGAGGTTTTTTAAGTCATTTAATGTATGCTTCAACGTGTTGATAACCGACAACCACTCATAATTATATGCTGCATAAGTCTGATTTTCCATCATCTGCCACCTTGTTTCATTTCGTAAATTCAATGTCTCTCGTCTGACTGATCTATTTAGTAAATTATAAGCCGATAGCTTTCCACGACTATTGTTAGTTTGAGTACAGGTCTCTTTATTTTTTGAATCAAAGATCGTGTTCGGAGTAATCTGAGAAATATTCCTTTTTTGATAGGCAGCTATGTACTTGCATGTCGGAGCTGGCATTTTCCTCTTGGACCAACCCAGGTGATGAATTATAGGCGTAGTCTTCCTTCGTGATATGTCGTCTTCTTGGAGTCCATTACCAAAATTATCAATAGTGTTATATAGACTGTACATATCTGCTTCAGAAATGTGAGAATTTTCATGATAGAATTTGTTGTGATAGAAAAACAGTAGATACTCTGATGGTGGCTTTTGTTCAAGATATTGTTGGGATTGATATGGAAGGAGATTTTGATGGTAAAATGAATTATAATAGAAAAGTAAATATTGTCGTGAAGGTGGAAGATCTTGTTTTGCTGATGCATTATAATAAATAGACGGAATTTGGGAACAATATGGAAGTTGACGATCGTATGGGAGGAGAAGTTTACGTAAAATTTGTTGGTATGAAAGATGTGGAGTGGACAGGTTATGTATCAAAGGCTCAAGGGATCCCTGATGATCTAGTGATTCTGGACTGTGGTACTGTTGAAAACCAACATATTCTTGCGAAAGCGACTGACACCAACAATATAGCATAATGATTATCGCGTATATTCTGAAACAATAAAACGAGTTGTTGAAAGGTTACTTACTCTTATTGATTAACTAGCTTTTGCCCGCAGCTCCACCCGCGTTGATATCGGTAATCCCGACCAAACTTGGCCTATGTCCTTTCTCAAGGTCTAATCTACCCCTATACCAAACTTCATCAAAATCTGTTCAGTGGTTTAGGCGTGTAAGCGTAACAGACAGACAGAGTTACTTTCGCATTTACAATATTAGTATGTCGGACTGGAATTGGCGGAAACCAACCCTCTCGCCGATACTAGTACGCCTACTATAAAAAAATCACCTTGTATACCTATGGTGTTGGCACTCGGTGCACTATTTTATTTTGAAGCTAGTTTATCGGAGTATAGTGCGGTCGGATTAAAATATGAAAAGCTTGAAAAGTAAATATTCGCCTCTTTTATATGTCCTCCTTTTTTTTTTGGAGTCGGGAGAGGAGCTTGTATCGGACTCGAACCGACTAAAACCGCACGCCGACTGAGGGTCGTAGTGTTAGGCCGGAGGTGGGGTTGTCTTCGACATATCCCTCGCACCCCGGCTGACCCAGGGCCATCCATTACGGTCTGGCCCTCCTCGGGAAGGGGGAATTATATGTCCTGCACCCCAGCAGTCTCACATTCCGATAATTCAAATTCAACTCGCAGGGTTGATCAGTATCGTATCAGTTAATTCAGAGTAAAAAATGACGCGTACTTACTTGTTCATGATGATTGATTATCATTTACCAATGTCACTAAGCACTGCACCACACTATTTCACAACGATACCACTTGTGAATGATTTACGAATTATCTTCGTTTTAAATACATTATGTTGTTTGTAAACTATTCAGATTTCATCGGATATATCGCTCGCATTTCAGGATGTCGGCAATTACTTGCATTTAAAAATTAAAAGCAAACATCCCGTCAAGTCAGGGTGATGCATTGATACTTCTCAGTTGAATTTAAGTGTCTTTTGGTGAATATTGGGCGGGGTGAAGGGGGAAAATGTTTCAAAGTTGTAACTAGTTTACCTCGATCTAACCTCTCATACACCATGTGACCCATTGGGAAACCGACAGGAATCAGATTATAGGGACTCCTCGCAGCTGATAGTTGGTCACTTAATATAGCTGAGGAGTTAATAGAACTCGAGCTGATTAAAGAGCGTTATAGGCAGGAGATGATTTTGGAAATCTGTGGATAATTATTCGAATTTCGATTCTGAAGGAGTAAAAGCCAGAAAGCGGACCTCGGGCTCTGCGATGAAGGTCTGAACTACTCCCGGGATCCAACGCAGTGATGATGATCCGCTTATTCGGTTTTTTTTATAAGGGACGCGTCAATTTGCCTTGATCTCCCTGATGGTAATTTAAAGGCAAAGTCTCGGAAAGAGGTTCAACATCGTAAACATGTACCATTAGATGCCTTATCACGCCCCGCTTAAAGGACCCGGGACTGTAGGAAGAAGGAAACACGTGAGCTGGCAGGAAGGGCTGGCAGGGCCGCATAGGAATGAGTCGCTGAAATGCTTGGTTCTAGAGGTGGCAACAAAGTAATTCATAAGTTGTTTTTTAAAACTGTGCAGTGTAATAGACGTATGTTAACAATTTATGTTGACATAACCTCCCCTTCCGGCTCCGGCAGGGGAGGTATCCGAGGAGATTTCCGCACGAAAAAAAAAGGTACCTACCACTTGTGGTGGTAGGTACTTGTACGGAAGTGTCACTTGATATTCCCGGTAGTAACACAAAATAAGATGCTAATATGTTCTTCTTTCAGATTACCGTCAGTTAAAGAAAAGGTATTATCAATAGTGGACGCTGAGGCGGAGCAATGGCTCGGGTGTGCGATGACGTACACGCTGTTCGAGTGCCTGAAGGAACAGGTCTCGGATATACTCTCGCAGCAGACCGAGGAGGTCGTGGTGGCTAGTCGAGTCGAGAAATTAGTTATAGATGATCAGGTGAGCATTTTTCTTTATTGTATTGAAAAGTTTCGTCTGGTGTGAGGTGAAAATATATACCTATTTTGTTTTTTTTTATAAATATTCCACAACATTCTACACAACGTGTAACTAGCTTGTGTTATGGAATATAAGAATTCGGATAAACATACTCAGATACTTCTTTTTGTAAATCACTGGTTTATCAAAAATATGTCTTTTTGTAAATAATATAAAGTCTAATCTACCCACTGATATTAATTAAAGGACTGCAGTCATTTATAAATTACGTGTCACGTTGTTTGTCCGCGATGTACTTCTATACTACTTAACCGATTTTAATAATTTGCACACCGTGTGCAGTTTAATCCAACTTGAAAGATAGGATAGCTTACATAATTAGCGATAAGTGATATCCACGCGGGCGGAGCCATGGGCATATATATTATATTTCAATACTAAAGGGATCTGAAACTTCGGGTCCGCATGAAATGAAAGACATTTCATTAGATATACTTAAGTTTTGGTTTGCTGTGAAAAGTATGAATTGTTGCCCTTGGCCAGCAGTGAAAGCATATAAGTAGATGTTTTCACTTCTGTTCACATGACTACCTGGTTGATAGGGTTGTGTTGAGATTTATCTATCGCCAAAATAAGAGGGTTTGTCAGCATGCTTAATCTGCCTGCTTAATGCAGCAGATGTTTAATCTGCCTTCTATTTGACGGTATTAGCTGTAAGTTTTCCATGTGCAAGTAAATAAATAAAAAAAAATAGTACCTAGATCCGCCACCAAAATATATTCTCAAGCGACGTCGATGTTTTTTTATGGTAAAACTGTACAGTGCCAAGTTATTGAGGGCGATTCGTTGATGCTATGCGTTGATCGATAGGATCGGTATATCTCTTTCTGTTACTAACTTACTATTAAGAGAATCCTAACCGCAAAAACATACATTTATAGCTCGTGCGCATTAACATGGCACCTGCCTCGAGGACACCCTCCTCCCGCTTCCCCGCGCGCGACCCCGCTCTCGCCGTGCGAGGCTAGTAGCGTCCGTGTACACGCCTCCCGCTCCCCCGCGCAAAGCCCCGAGCCAGGTGCCAGGTTAACTCGCACGAGTTGTACTTATTGATAATACTCACCGTAAATAGAATTATTTCAAGCGCAACGCGTCACAACACTAATCGTCATTATTATGTTAGCTTTTCGCCGACAAGGTCCACTGCAAAGAGAAGCGAAATTTGTAGTGATTCAGGTGTGTGATTCAGGTGGAAGAGCATTCAGCCTGTAAGGGAAAGGTCGTGGGTTCAAGTCAAGTCTCACTTGAGCGCTTCATTTTTCCCGATGTATTTCGAATCCACTACATATAGTAACGTATATATACACCCATGATCGGCAGACTTGCTGGTAATCCTATTCTAATAAAATAGTGAACCTTTCTAAAATTAAACTCTCGAATATTCCAGACTGATACTGCAAAGAAACCAGAAAAGAAGGAGCAACTAACGAAAGCCCAGAAACGGAGAGCGTGGGACAAGGCAGAGATAGGCAGGGCCGGGGAGAAACCCCGGGGCTACGACTGGATGGATATCGTGAAGCACTTATCTCAAGCGCCCCATCAGCCGCCCGCGTCATGACACGCACACATTTAGGCAATATAACGACGCACACATTGACACTGCATTTATGTTAACTACCCACAATTACTGCTGAAAATTTGCTAATATCAAATATGTATTGTCAAATTTTGACAAGTGGTGTCAAGTAATGTCAACTGTCAAAATTTGAAAAAAAATTGATATTCTATTTTTGTTACTACCCACAATAGTTGTCGAAAATTAGTCGTATAGAACATTAATGTCACAAAGATATCTATGTCACGAATTGTCAAATTTTGACAGGTGTAGTGTGAATAAATTTTGAAGCATTTCTTGTGCTATCTCCTGAAATATGAAAGGGAATATAATACCAGTGATTTTATCGAAATCTAAACGGGGTCCTGATTGATGGCTCAGTTGGCAGAGAAATTTGGCGTGAGACTCGCAGATGCAAGTCCTTCTACCGATATTGGTTTTTACAAATCGTTTGTACAATGATCTTATATTAAATTAGATAAAGACATTAGATAGATAGATAGACATCCATAACTAAATAATAACTAGCTGAATGATTACAAGAGTTTCGGCTATACAGTTTACATTGAATGAATTTTCAGCATTAAGTATGCTAACTATACAAATCGAATACATAGGGAAAAAGAATCTTCTCGGGCGGGACTCGAACCCGCGATCTTTCCCTTACTGGGGGAATGCCATGACCAACTCGGGCTACCGACACGCTCGATGTGATTCAAATTTTCCCTCTTATCCGTCTTTTAAGACGACTGTGGAGTCATCTACCGATATTCTTGCTTCAAGATCGCGGGTTTGAGTCCCGCCCGAGAAGATTCTTTTTTCCTATGTATTCGATTTATTTAGGTCACGGTAACCACTTTCCATCAGGTGGGCTGTGTGCTTGTCTGCCACCTAAATGGTATAAAAAAACTATTTGATAGGAATGCGTTTAAATGAATGGCTTTGACGTCCAATGGGCTGATTTAAACCGAGAAAACTTCTTCCTGCTCTGTTTCTTCAGTAAGCTGATCTCCGAATAGGCTTGCTCGATTTTCATAGAATTTTCACTGCCACATAGTTGATAAGGCGTAACTAAATCTACTTTTATTGTAGAACTAGCTGACCCATCCCGGCTTCACCCGGGAAAATTTCGTATTCCATATTTGATAGTGACATAAATGACGAACGAATATTTATTAGTTAAATTTTGAAAAACGCTGATACACGTGTTCATTTATTTCTTAAAAGACACAGGTTTATGAATGACGGACTTTCATACAAACTTCTATCCCTTATTTTACCCCTTCAGTAGCAGAATTTCCAAAAATCCTTTCATAGTGGATGCTTATATCCTAAAATGCATCTACTGTCACAATTTCCAGTTTGTAGGTCCAGCGGTTTAGGCTCTGCGTTGATGAATCAGTCAGTCAGCCAGTTGGGACAAGTAATTTTATATAACACTAGCTGTCCCGGCAAACTTTGTTTCGCCTTAGAAATTAGAATCAATTAGCTGTATCAAATTCTCCTAATTATTTTGAGAACGGATAGCATTTCGATTCGGGCCCCATACGCCCACGGAGCTCCCGACACTAATAGGTTACCGGGGCCCATACTTACACCTATGGAGCCTATATACCTATGGGACCCATACAACCATATACCTCTACGCTCAAGGGCGTTCATACTACCATAAACCATCAATTTTTCGACCTAACTAAAAAATAGCCACCATAAAGATTTTGTTAATTCAGAAGAATGTCTATTATTCACCCTCTAATGATATTTGCACGTATTATGTCAATTCTATATCAAAAGTCAGATAACATAGAAGAATATCATACAACAGTATTAGAATAATAAACACATTTTTTTCAAATTCGTATTCCAAATTCAAAATTTAGACATGGCGTATGTGGGATCAGCTATTTTATGTGGTGGTTATGTATTCTTAAATTTTCTAATTTTCCGCGCAATTTTCTTCATTTTTTCTTTCATAAGAACCTTCTCCTACCAATAACGAACACTACAAAAAAAGAATTAGTGAAATCGGTCTAGCCGTTAACGCGTGATGTCATGACCAAGGGAAATGGGATTCATTTATATATATATATATAGATAACATAACATGAACTCACGCCTGTATATTCCCCGAAGGGGTAGGCAGAGGTGCTAGCACCCACATTTCGCCAGTTTATGTTTAGGTCCCAATGTAATAGGTGGCGAGCCTATTGCCATTAACCGGGCACTTATAAACCTGCGATAAATAAATACACACATAACTTCGACATTTTATATGTAAAGATGATATTAGTATTCTAGTTTTAATATGAGATCATTGGGCAAGTTGGTAGTCTAATGAGATGCCAAGATCTTTAGCAGAATAGCAATATGAGCGGAGTTGACGTTTTGTAAAAAAATATTTAAAAAATTTGTTAATGTGTAATCGTCTTTTTGTATTATGTATATTAAAGGTGGTCGTTTGTGATACGTATATCTCACTTCTTGGAAACTGTATCATTGTATAATAAAATAAAAGCTATTTAGTGATATACTTCCTGCGTGAGTATTGGCGATAAAAAATCTCAATAAAATGCGTCAAACTTTAGCTTATTTTTCTTTTATTTTCACTATCACCTCAAGTTTTTTTGTAGGCTTAGGTCCGCTGCTTCTTTTACAGCTTTCATAGGGGTGATTGCCATCCGAACTCCCTTAATGGGCAACCACACGCTCTTTATCAGTTCTCAGGGTCCTACTTAAAAGCATTTAGTATTATGCCTATAATAGGACATACTTTGATACTCGGACAGATTTTCAATAAGGCATTAGGTATTGAAAGTTGGCGTAGCGGTAGCGTGGCCGTTAAGCAAGAGGCGCGGGTTCGATCCCCGCTCAATGCAAATATTTGCATGAATATGGTTATTTGCATTTGTCTGATCGTGCGTCGGAGAGCACGTTAAGCCGTCGCCGTCGCACCAAAAAAAAAAGTATGAGGCACTGGCCTCTTGGAACAAAACGGGCCTTTACAAAACCATAAAGGTGCAAGTGACTAAAGAACAGACAAAAATTGACATGTTTCACGATGGTTCCACATACTGTCAAAAAACCAATAGCACCTGTCCAAATCATTATTTATTACGAAAATATAAGACAAAGTAAACAACTTTATAAGTAACAGTTTTACAGAATTTACTATAGCACTTTTATCGACGACATTCAACACCTAACCTAAAAATTGCGCGGTATTTTTAAACAATGAGATATACAGTTAAACAGTGGTACACACCAGCGGAGATAGCTATTCACGATTCGTCCCGGGATTGCTGGGTTTCTTTGAACGGGAAGGTTTACGACCTGTCGAAATGGCTCGAAGAACAGTACCGTTTATGCAAGTGCACCAAGATGTGTTCGTGTGAGATCAAGAACTGGTTCTGTGAGGACCAATGTGTGGAGTACTGCCCTTGTTTTAAACAGGGTTACATGTACTGTGATGGGAAAAGGGTGCGTCGTTTTCTTTGAATTTTTAGATAGATACCTACTCTTTTAGTAGCGTAGTGAGTGTGACCTATGTGATCGTGGTCGTGGGTTAGACTATGTGCTTAGAGTATTCTTCCCATCGTACCCATAAACACTCGTACTGCCTATTTAGTGGGAGATCTCGAAACCATAACTGATTTTGATATTCTATGCATGTGGTAAAAAACATCAGGAAGTGTATAATATGTGTATAAATTAGCAACACTGGCTCTTTAAATTAATAGTTCACTATTAAGTATATCAGAGCCATATCCTAAAGAACCTTTTGTCAAGACCAGTGCTTAACTGGCTTCGCTTTTACACCGAACTTTTACGACAAATTGGAATATTCCCCCTCTCTCTCCGTTACTCTCCCCCTATCTTTCTCTTTGTCTCTCTCCCTCCCTCTCTTTCTCCCTCCCTTCTAAATACTTCGATCTCATTTTCAGCTAGCAATGTCGATCTTAGCATATGCTGGCAAGGACTTGAGCCACTGGTTCAAAGGTGACGAGTGGGTCCGCTACACACACCCCGTCACCGGCTCGCGAACGACGTATAAAATCCACGGACACGGCCAAAGGGAGCCGGTAGTCCCGTCCACCAAGTGGAGGCCTCTGGAGAAGCCTTGGTGGCTGAACGAGAAGTATATAATTGGTAAAGTTACAGCTCGAACCAGGCCTATCAGGATTACTAATACATTGACTGGCAAGTTTATATTGTTTATAGCTACTTTGTTGATAGGTTTTTTTATATAGGCCGTGTGGTTCCTGGCAAAGTAGAATTCGGTCCAAGCCATCTCTTCCTACGTGGTGTCGTACAAGGCAACTAAGAGATATGGCTGTTTAACATCAGACAGATTTAATATACAGCCCATATTCAGCCTCAGATGCATGCCTCGAGTCAATAATAGTGCCCGAAATGCGGCAATAGGCTCACACCATAATACGTGGGACCGAATACAATGATTGGTGAAATGTGGGTGTTAACCCACCTCTGCCTAACCCTCCGGCGATAAAAGCGTATGTATACCAAATTTGATCAAAATAGGTTCAGTGGTTTAAGCGTGAAAGCGTAACATACCTACCTACCTACAGACGAGAGTTACTTGCGCATCTATACTAAGTATACATAGTACCATGTAGCCAAACCTTCTGCCAAGCCAAGCTTATGGGAAATATAGGAGATTACTAAAGAAAGATGGCAAAAAGGAACTTAATTCCTGGTAGTCATATGATGTAGAAAACTGCTAGGACTTAGCAGTATCACCCCTTGTTGTGCTTCGTCTAGGTACCACAAGTACTTACCAACACCAGGGAGAAAAATATGGTAAGAAGAGAATACCTACTCGATTTTTCTACAAAGAATGCACTTTTTTAAACGGGGTCAGACCTCCTCTGCTATACCTTGTTTTCCTGATATGGCTTCTTGGTTATTACGGAAATGACTGCCGTCCTACCCTCCAAGGTTGAAAGGAAGACCTGTGGCAGACCCTCATTCGATAATCAGCAGGTGCACTGGAAGGGGCCATCTCGAAAGAGATGGTCCTGGGTCTGCCGGGGTGCGAGAGATATGTTTTCTGCATTCTCACCTCCGGCAACCAAAAGACCCAAAGACAAAGTGCGTTTTAGTCGGTTCGAGTCCGACATAACCACCTCCACCGGCTCCGGTGGGGTGGTATCCATGGGGATTTTACGCACGATAAAAAAAGGTGCACTAGATGTTGTAGCTTCGAGCTTCAAAGATCTAGGTAAGGTAGTGAAATATTTTTTTAAAACAGGATCAACAGTGACCCTAGAGGTATGTTCCGAAGAGACTTTATACGAGGTAATGATGCGGTACTACCCACATAATCGCCACTTGCTGTCCTACACATGGCGGTATATGGGCAAGCCGCTGTGCTACAACAAGACATTGGCCGAGAACAAAATACCTGATGAACGCGACAGGTTCAGTAACGTGGCTTTGGCTGAAAATATCCATGTGCCGGCCATCTTGATTTACTATAATGATGATTTGACTGAAGGTTAGTTATGGATACGAGTATTGAATTTATTGTAAAATAAAGCCAACGAGACGAGAGAAAAAAGGTAAAAAAAGCGACCATTACTGAGTTATGTTGCGATAACTACCGATTGTTTTCTCTGTCCTTGTCGCACATGTCACACGTACGCGATAATGGCCGAGCGACAGCTGTGGTTGCGTGTTTCGTAGTACAGGAAAGCTGTCAGCACAGCGGTTCTAAACTATCAACAATGTCATTCCTGTCTGGATTGAAATAGTTTTCAAATAAAAATGTTTGGAACCGCTGTAACTTTGTTTACCTTTTTTCTCTCGCTTCGTTGGCCTTACTTTAGTTTGGTAGATCGCACCAAGCTACAGAACAATGTTTGTGGTTATTGTAGGTACTTCTTACAAACGGATGAACCGGTTTTGATGGTTCTTTTTTGTAGGCAAGTATAGGTTCCCAGTGGAGTTGAATAGGGCCACCCCAGCTCTCCTGTGTGTGTCGTAAAAGACGACTAAGACTCGTATTCTAGAATTACAATTACATGAATCTCGATTTATCTGAGGACAGATTGTATAGCCAATATGTCAAATCTATCAATCTGTCCTCAGATAAATCGCGATTCAGGCTGAGTGTCATTTTAGAATACGGGCCTAAGACCAAGGGATAGGGCCGTTGGGCTCCTTCCGACAGTAAACAAACAGCCTAAGACAAAGTAGGGCCTGCTAGACGGCAATACGCTCACCCTCTATTACGTCGTGGGACCGAAAATCATAACTGGCGAAACGTGGGTGCTAATACACCTCTGCCTACCCCTTCGGGGATTTACAGACATGAGTGTATGTATGTGTTTGTAGTAGGTAATTTTGAAAGAAGTGAAAGATAAGAATTGCAGAATTTTATAGCAAATGGAAACATGTATTGTGGTCTTTGCCCCAATGAAAAAGCAAGTGTGTTTAGATTCACTTTAAGCGTCGGTCTGTAGCTTAGTGGTTAAGTAGTTAGTCTTTTGCTTTTGATCAACAGGCCCTGGGTTCGAATCATAGCCATTACACTAACAAAGTGAATCCACATTACGCAAGCTTTTTAATTTAGTTACCTCTCCAACTAAACTAAATAGCTTATAGGGAATATTAGTAATTTAGTTACTAACATTAGTAGCCCTGCAATCAGGTTAACGAAGTTTTTTTAAATCTGTATTTAACTAGAAATGAGTACAGGAATATGTCTGAACTAATAACTAACTAAACACCCCTTTTTAACTTTTTTTACCCGACCGCCGAAGAAAGGAGGGTAATTTTCTTACTTACGACATGACTCTTGGATTTAACATTAATATTTATACAGGAAGCTGTACTTTACTATCGTGCATGAGTAGTGTTAACCTCACCCTGTATTAACTAATATTACAATAGAAGCTATAGAGCAAGGAACTCTGGATTATATTTACAGACGACTAGTCTCGAGTTCCTTACTAAAATTTTGTGTTTTTTTTTTATAAAAAGTACTATTTATCGGTTGCTATCGTGATTTATTAGGTAGATATTATTTATGTAAGTATATATGGCCCAACGTTTAGGCTAATGTTCGGCTTAAATCGCGTTAGAATGAGTAAAGTGCATGGTTTTATCTCGGTTCTCTATTTTTATTCCTACGATTTTATGTCATAATTTAACATTGCATAATGTTACTTGTCCTAACATTATTTACGCATAATACTCATTTGCCATAACTTTTTAATCATAATTTTTTTAATCCTATTTACTATAAGCATAATATTTTATAAGCATACTATCCCAAAGCATAAGTTTACTTAAGCATAACCTAACCTATCCGAGTCGGATTGCACTGAGTCGGGATGTTAAATTAACTATTAGACAAATAAACAATATGCTTTACAACTTTATGCATATCAAAGTTATGAATAAAAACATTAAGATATACAATATTTATGCATAATAATACAGTATACTAAAAACCAATTATGGCACACTATTATTATGACAAAGAAAATTATGCCTAACTTATTATGACAATTTAAATTAGGACAGAAACCATTATGAGAAAAAATGGGATCCCTTTTATCTCAGTGATATTCGAAGAAACTTCAGACCAGTATCACGTAGTGGCTATATTTTCTTAGTTCCTGTCCTGATACCTACTCGTTATAGAGTCTAGGGTATCCGGCCTTTGTCCGCTAGTCATCATATAAATATTATTTTTCCAGACCCAGCTGTGAACTATTGCCCCTGCGGAGACCACACCTGTGTTCTGGGCCTTGAGAAATGCAGTGGGAAAAGAAAACCAGTTCAACTTTATTATTAATATTGTTATTTAAAATTTTTTTATTCACAACTAACATTGATTACAGTAAAATTGAATTTTGTGCTGTTTAATTTGTTTAAGAAGGTGTGTAAAAAGATGTAGGTACACGTGCAAAAAATTATCAACAACATAGTGTTTTACTGGTTGAAAAAAAGAGTAGTCAACGAGTAAAGTACTTTTCTACCTACCTACCCACACGATATAAATTATTTTCCCAACTTGTAGCTCCTACTACCTACCACCCTTTCCGGGGTAATATCGGAATACTGTCGTTCCCAGACTCGAGGGGCCATCTTGAAACACGCGGAGATGGCACTGGGTCAACTGCAGTGTGAGGGATATTGCCTTAGGCAATTTTACACCTTGGCATTTGACTTTGACTGAAGACGTGGGCATCGATTCTGCTAACACTGCCACAGTGATGCCACCACCACTGTAAAAAAACGGCATTAAATAATAGGCGATGCGGTTGAAGTTCAAAATTAAATGACTTTTTGCAGAGTAATTGAAAAAGTGTAATGAAACTGTTTACATTTCATTTTGAACTTTAGAAATAAAGTCTAAAATTTAATGTAATTTTTTGCAGTGACTGCGGGCACCACAGTGGTTTAGCTTTAGTAGAATCGAGGGCCTGAGTGGTCTCACGTGTGACTTTAGTCGGTTCGAGTCCGACATAACATGACTACCCCCCCAGGTGAAGAGGATTTCCCAACGAATTTCTTTTTTTTATACCACTTAGGTGGCAAACAAACACACGGCTCACCTGATGGAAAGTGGTTACCGTGGACTATTAAAGTATGCAACACCAGGGGCGTTACTCGTTTGTGTGTTACTGATCTGGAATATTCTCTTACATCCAGATTTGTACGGAACCATTAGTAAGGGAGCCCGTCTCACATAGCGCAATTGACCAGTTTTTTAAATTTCACGGTAAAAGGTAATATGGATAACTTTCTAACAAAAAATAACAAGTAACTACCAATTACATACTTGTTAAAGCACTTTCGTAATTAAATTACATATAATTACGCTTTTTGCGTGTCTCGTGCGCGTGCTCAGGTCAGTGGCTAGTGAACTTTAACACCCCTTTTTTTACTTTTTTCATGCCACGCTTCTGGCGTAACGCTTGGATTTATGAACATTAATATTTATACAGGAAGCTGTAATTTACTATGTAGCCAGGACTAGTGTTAAAAAAAAGTTATGTTACGAGCCATAGAGCAAGGAACTCTAGATTCGAGACTACTAGGGTATTTGGCTTTTGGTCTGACACATCATTGTGAAGAAGAGACAGAGAGTCTGATTAAAATTGGCTTTAAATTTTGGCTTACTGAAGCGACGGCCATCTGACCGGTCAACCCTTCGCTAGTAACTCGTGCGTAGTCAAAAGGTGTATTGATTTGTGTGTCGTTGGCTTGGGCCCCGATGATCACAGCGGGAATCTAGGGGTGGATCTTTGGCGAATTATAACAGTACTAGCTTTTGCCCGCGGCGCCGCCCGCGTTGATGTCGGTTATCGCGACCAAACATAGCCTATGTACTTTCTCATGATCAAATTTACCCCAATACCAAATTTCATCAAAATCCGTTCCGTGGTTTAGGCGTGATAGCGTAATATACAGACAGGCAGACAGACAGAGTTACTTTCGCATTTATAATATTAGTATGGATATCGGAGGTTTAGTTAAGGTCACTTCTTCTTGATGTTCCCTCTTCATTGTGTACTAATCGTCTATAAAAAAATAAATTACTCCTTACACAACTATAGGCGGCATCATGCCTTAAACAGAGTCATATCAATTATTTATAAGGCACTAAAGGCATATGGCTACCATAGCTCCGCGCCACGCTTCGTCAAGCGTGATTCCTGCCGACCCACCGTGACACCGATGTAAGTGGAAGAAAAAGAAATATTAATATGTATTCACTACTTTGATCACTCACTAGCTTAACTTTTATAGCACAGAATAATTAAAGGAATTTTCTCGGTGCTTAGAACACTGCTATGATTTTTTTTGCTACCATAGACAAAAAAAATATTAGCGGGAAATTATGACGGCAAAGAAAGTATGTATGTACAATTTCCGAATGGTTTGCGCGGTACTTTTGTTGTTAACCGCCAGGTTGACTTTTTAGCACTGAGGTAAAGTTTTTGGCGCCTTTCCTACGTTGTTTTGGTAGCACGGCGGTACCAAATGCTGCTGCTGCGCATAAGGTACGTACCCGGTTCGAAAATGTAGGTGCTAATACGCAGCAGTCAATGATGTTTTTTAAACTGTAGATAAGTCATGCAGGAAAATGGCCGCTTTTAAAAATGGCGCAAACACTACATATAAAAAAATTATAGCTTCTTAATTTCACGTTAATGTTAATTATATGAATTATATTATTAGGTATTATTTATTTGTTACTAATTTATTTATTGAAGACGTTTTTTTGGGTAGCGCACTGTCGTGTCTTTGATTGGTGGAAGAAATGGTGACTATTTGGTCATCATTTTCTTGTTGACATTTTAGAGTATGAACAACATAGGTATCTATAGTTTATAAAATATCACTGGCAGCAGCAAACATTTTAAACGTCTTCGTGGGTGACATACTCATAGGTACCTACTTATCTACCTACTTTAGAAGTAGGCACTTAGTCAAATTAGATAGTTTATAGCCAGTCAAAGCCATCGTTAATCTTAGTACTTTTACGATCATAATCCGTGACAGTGATTAAATCGTGAAACAGACCTATCGCAATTTTTAAATGAAATCGTACAATTTACGCGACCCCACGCGCTTTCACTATTCCTAGCCAATAATATACTTGCTCGCTTATTTGCGTACTTACCCGGCGAGACCACCACGCATGCGCGGATCCGATAATGTCACTCACTTGTTGCCCTAAATTAAAGCCACCGCAACCCCATGCAAAGTTTCCATAAAAATAAACAGCCCGCCATATTTGTCCATAGACTACGAGCCAGTAGTGAGACGCGCGCCCGTGTGACGTATCAGTCTGATTTGGCGCCTTTTTGTCTTGTATTTTTTTTATTTATGAATTTATTACTTTTTATTAGAGTTTGGTGTAATGACTTTTTGGTACATATTGACAGAGAATTTCGTTTATGGTCTTAGTGCTTTCAGTTTGAAATTGTTTAATTTAAAGTGTGTTTTAAGTGATAAATGGTTTGGATAGTTAATTTCTACTTATGTAAGTATTTTTATGTTTTGGTGTGACTTACAGCTTTAAGTTGACCATAAATTATCTAATATTGTTCTATAGCATAATACCAAATACCAACCTAGTGGTTGAAAATATTCATGAGTATAATACCTACCCACTTACTCAGACAGAACGTAACGTCAAGAGGTATAGTGCTTCGCAGTGATAAAGCTTTAATGTTGTGTAATGGTTGTGTAGGTACCATAAATACCATAATGTAGGTAGGTAGTCTGGTTCAGCATAGATACCCAATTCGTAATGCCATTGTTATTTTAGGTTCGTTTTGATTTTGTGTTCCCGAGGTTCTGTTCATTTAGTTTTAAGTAATTCAATATGTATTTGAAAGATAAGTACCTATTATAGGTAGGTATTTTTCTATATACTATCGAAATCTAATGCTGTCCTGTCATTAATTAGTAGCGCCTATAGCCGTCAGTTGCAAATGCGGCGATAAGCCTCTAAAATATATTGGCCTACCCTTAAAATCTACCGCCCTAGGCTCACGGTATGCTATAAGTATTAATTGTAACAACAAAAAATACATTATCGGAACGTTTAACATATTTTCAAAAAGTAGGTGTACTATACACTGAGTAATGAATTTAACAATCGAATTCTCCCTCAGTTTTGACTCACCAGGGTAGGACAATGTAAACAGAGGGTTATATAACTCAAAGCTTTTAGTGTCCATCCCTAGTTTCATTGATTTTATTTAAGTACCCTATATCAGATGTATTATGGCTTGGTTCAATGCCACTGCCTCCCCCTCAGATAAACATTAAATTTGTATAATTTCATTCGTACTTTATACTATGTCTTTTCGTTACCAGCTCCATAAACTATTATTGCTACTGGTTTGATTTGGTTCAATGTAATCTTGATCTGTGTAATTAATAGTTTAATGTTGAAAAATGAACAGTGTTTTTAACAATAAAAGTTGGTATAAACTGCATTTTATTTATCAATTTTAAAAAGTAATCGGTGTATAAACGAGAAGAAAAAAGGGAAAAGCATAATATAGATAGAACATCAGTGATATCAACGCATTAAAAATCTGCGGTAGCCTAGTGGTATGGGTAATGGACTGCTGAGACGAGGTCTCGGGTTCGATCCCAGGACCTAAACATAAGCTGGCGAAATGTGGGTGCTAGCACCTCTGCCTATCCCTTCGGGGAATACAGGCGTGAGTTTATGTTATGTAATGTTATGTAAAATGTAGATATTCTAAAGAAAAGAAAAGGTTTTACAAATATTTTATTGTTAAGCAATTTCTGTCGTCAACTGTAGGTAGGTACATAAGTTTAAAACAAGGTGGAATACCCCACCTACTAACCAGTTCTGACTTACACAAAGTTAATAGCTCCATAACGAAGCGAAACAAAGACATCAAAAACAAACCATTGTGTTATCTGAATCGGAACAGAAGATAAGGTGCTCATCGAATTGCTCTATTGTTTATGCCCGCCATAGACAACAGCGCAACACGTCCGGTGGTCAAAATGGGTGACAAATTACAAAAAAAACCCTGGCCGACGATAGTTCAATTGAAATTTCAAGGTTTTTTGATTGGAATATATTTTTTTAACGATATTTATGATTTTTAAAAGTGTAAATAGAGAAATCTGTAAAATATCACCCAAATCGTGATAAGATCCTTTAAAATGGTGTTATTTCAATGATCACGTGAACTTCCGAAATTTCATTCAATTTTTAAGTTTTCAGTTATTCTTAAAAAAAAAACTGCGATGTTCTGTCGGTAGAACTTCACTTTCAGAGTTTTACTGTTTTAATATCTACATTCACATTCAAAATTTCTCTTTTCAGATTACCAAAATGGCTACACTGCCGATTTTCGTTTCACTTAGCAGGTAATTATTTGATTTATTATTTTATGTGTGCATTTTAGCACCCTTTAGATTATTAATACATCTAAGCTAGCACCATTATTTTAATTACTTCAATGCTTGTTTTTTTTACAATCCTTATAGTCTAATTACTTAATTAACATCAAAATTTATTGCATCCAACTGATAATCACAAGATATTCTTAAACATCCATGTCGGCGAACATATTTACTATCATTTTATGTGTTTTTAACGGCCATCTCTGGAACTTTGCCCCCTAATTGAACAAAGTTGTCCCTTAGGACCGAGGAAGTATATTGTAAATACAGATGACGGTAGTTTGTTAAAAATTAACTTTAGAAGTTATTACCTATCTGTTTTACGACATTTTTTGTTAATGTGTGCTGCTGTTTCGTGGAAATGTGTTTTAAAATAGTTTTCAGGATAGATGGTGGTTATACCAGCTTTTAGAGGTACTTTGTTAGATTTCTGAACTAACTAATCGGAAGAGTTAGTTAAAATTGATATAAAATATTCTAGGACAAATTAAACAGGGTCATTTGGATCAAAATAATTATATTCTAGAATTAAGATTGCGACATATTTATAAATCCTACTTACCTTCCTAATATTGATTAAGAAAGTGTGTGAAGATGTTAGTTATGTAACGCTCTAACGGCTGAACCGTTGGCTGGAATTCGATACAGGGACAGATTATAGTCTGGAAAAATACATAGCTAGTTTATCTCGGGAATAGATTTCTATGGGTTGCAGGATCAATATTCCATGCGGGCGAATCCGCGAGCAACATCTAGTTATAAATAAAAGTAACTAGCGACTTCCTTTCTTCTGCAAGCCGTGTCGAAAGCACGTCCATCGAACAATGAAAGCTCACACATTACCCGTCTCTATGTGTGACTTGCGTACGAGTACTGTACCTACCTACCTACCTACCTACCTATGTGAGGTTTGTTACTGCCGATGTCCGGCTGCCAAAGCGCGCTTCCTGTCTCCCTATTAGGAAGTAATGCCAACGTGCGTATGCGCAGGGCTGACTAAAAAGTTTTTGGTATGCTTTAATTTTTTTCATGGTTCATATACTACTTAAGTGGCAGATAAACACATGGCCCACCTGATGGAAAGTTGTTACCGTGGGCTATGGACGTGTGCAACACTAGGGGAATCACACTCGTGCTGCCGATCCTGTAAGAACAGAGTTCACAAAGCAGGACACGCCTTTAGTGTTCCCACTGACAGCACACCAGTGAGCAACTCTCCAGTGAGCTGGCTACTCTGGCTACCACAACTGGTGAGAACAAAACACGATGTTATTATGGGTGCGGCATTCTGTAGATTCCCGCCTTTTTTATGCCCTTTCAGTCCTGTCAATTTGCTTGCTATCCTGTATTGTCTTTTGTCAACTGCCAACCGGAACGGTTTTTCAAAGGAGGCAATGCTGTTCCACTTCAGAATGTGCTGCAATATGTCTTTCTTCGATGAGTAGGTCCATTTTAGGGATAGAAGGCCCATTAGCGATACGCACATACAATGCTTTCTCTAAAACACAAAATACTTTGGTAGATATACCTATATCTATTGTACCTATACATGCCTTTCAAGGTTCGTACTGTTCCTAGTATACCTAATAAAACGTTAAAAAAAAGAGTCGTTACAAATGCTCTTTCGGGTAATTTTCATGGTTCTTTAGAGTCCTAGGCATTGGTTGAATCTTTATAGGCTATTCAACAACGACATTCTACACAACGCTTTCTACACACCCATGGTAAGCTTAACTAGCTTGAGTTATGGAATCTAGAATGCGGACGTATTATACATAGAAACACGCCATATTCATGCATACAAATATTTGCACTAAGCGGGGATCGAAATCGCACCTCCTGCGTAGCGGCTGCGTTCACTACCGCCACGCCACAGAGGCTTGAAATGTCAGTCTTGGATCTTGGCTTGAATTTTAGGCTATACCCAATTAATTTAATAAAAAATGAAGAATTGACAACCTTATCCTGCACTTGACATTAATTCCTATCGTGAACGTACTGCTATATAATTTTAGTACAACCGATGAGTTCCCACATTCGACTTGCGATACATATGCTCACATGCTACTCAGCACTGTCTGATACCCAAAAAGGAACTTCAGATAGTACCTACCTTTATTACTTATTTATATTATTACGTACATAGCATATTAATGTACTGTTTTAGTATGTAAAGCCGATGGCGCTTGCGAATCAGACTATTGTGGTTTTAACTTGAGGACCCTAATAAGGCATTAGGATTCAAGCCAACCTGACCTGTAAGTCAACTAGGGGAAATAGATAAAATGGCCTTTGCAGCTGATCTGCCCAACTACACGGCCCGTTCCCAACCGACCACCTGAGTTGTCCACCTGGTTGGTCAGTTAGGAATAAATGTTCCTAACCACCCACCTTGTGCATCTGGTTGGTCAGTTAGTAACAAAATATACTAACCGACCACCTGTGACTTTTATACAGTATGCTTAAAAAAACAAATTGTCGTAGTATACACTTATCAGAAATCACAGATTGAAAAAACTATTTGTATTTTATTTGCATGAGAATATGTTCCTGCACAAAAATTAATCATTTGCGGCTTAAATCTAAACATACGACTGGCTCGTATGTATAGATTTAAGCCGCAGCATTTATACAGTCACAGGTGGTCGGTTAGTATATTTTGTTACTAACTGACCAACCAGATGCACAAGGTGGGTGGTTAGGAACATTTATTCCTAACTGACCAACCAGGTGGACAACTCAGGTGGTCGGTTGGGAACGGGCCAACTACACGGCCCATTCAAGGCGACCCCTATTGGCAGTAAATAAGCCGGTATGCCTGCAGGCTGACGAGGGAGAATCTGGTGCAGACTTTCATTTCGGAATAGGGTATCAGACGGAGTAGGTCTCCTTTCCTATATCTACAGGAGAACACGTGCAGGACTTAGATTATCCCCCTCACAGGTTGCAATCCCATCAAGAACTAAGCAGTTTTCTTTGCCACACCATAAAGTTGCCATTATTTACCAACACAAGTGTTTCATTCTTCCTACAGTCCCGGGTCCTTTAAGCGGGACGTGAAAAAGCATCTAATGAGGCCGTCGAGCTGAAGACCACCTATGTAACATTATTCATGTCTGTAATGGTGACCCTTTTTCCTGAGACTTTGCCGTGCGCTTCGCTTACCATACCATCTATACATTTAAAATTACTTGTCTCGACTGACTGACTGATTCATCAACGCAGAGCCTAAACCGCTGGACCTACAAACTTGAAATTTTGACAGCAGATGCATTTTATGATGTAAGCATCCAATAAGAAAGGATTTTTGGAAATTCTGCTACTAAAAGTCCATCATTTTCAGAGCTAGATGCACTAAATTTCATAAACCTGTGACTTTTAAGAAATAAATGAACACGTGTATTAGCGTTTTTCAAAATTTAACTTTTATGAGGGTAAAATAGGTAGGTTTGTATGGAAAATTCGTCACTATCAAATAAGGAATATTTTCTCGGGCGAAGCCGGTATGGGTCAGTTAGTTATACCATAAAAGATAAGTACCAGCAAATAATACAAACGATCGGATTTTTGTTACTAGGTTACATAATATTAGATTAAGTTGGTCTTACTGATCTGGTTATACACAAGGACACAATAAAACGAAGATTGCGGTAAAACTGTAGCACTGGAAGGAAGGACGGGTGTGTGTGAACCGGTCCGGACCGGAACACGATAATGACAGGCCGGACCGGACGTGCGCACTCCCAACCGGCTTTTTGCTAACGTTTACCGTTCTGTATCAATGTATTTTAATGGATTCTGTTGCAATTGAATGGCGTTTACTTATGAATATCTTTTGTATTTGTAGAATATTTCGGGTTATTATCGATCTACGGTCTGCAGTCCAAAGAATAGTGCCTAGAATGGCAGCCCCTACTTTGAAATGCCTTGACGCACTTCTATGCAACTTATTTGATCACGACCTTGCTTGCGTCCGTGTTAGTGGTTAAGGTGTCGGCCTTACGATCAAGAGGCCCGAGTTCGAATCCTGGCCATTACACTACCGACGTGAACCCACTCCTAGCGCAAGCAATTTAGTTTAGTTGGAGGGGTTAGAGGGAATATTAGTAACTTCGGTTCTAATATTCTTTTAAAGAAATATTTCGTGTCCAACTCATTCCAATCTGCTTGTAATTCAAATGAGCTCTTCGGGTTAGAGGATCAGACGCCAGTCGTAACCTCAAAAGCCAAGATTATGGGAAAGACGAGACAGGCGACAGGATTACAGGACAGGACAGGATTACGGCTGGCGTCCAGCCAAGATTATGGGAAAGACGAGACAGGCGACAGGATTACAGAACAGGACAGGATTACGACTGGCGTCCAGCCAAGATTGTGTGAAAGACGAGACAGAGAAAGGAACAGGCCCCGGGCTCCGAAATGCAAGCTTGGTGCCACGTTGAAATGATGATGATGAAATTGGATATTAAAGTACAGAAGCAAATGTCAAACTGTTTTCTCTACCTACCAAGCGAGTAAAGTGTGTGTAAAAATATGTATGGCTATTGGAGAATTAAAAACATAGCATTGAACATATCAATGGAGGTCGAACAAGAAAATCTTATCAACCATAGAAATCCCAAGCTTTTACAATAGATACGTATTGTTAACGGTAAGATGTACGTTGTCTATGACAGACGCCATTGTAGTAGAGAGATTCGTGGGAAATGCAACAAGGAAAAAACATCTATTGAGGAGATTTTTACAGGTTTTTTTACTGATGACTGCTTTGTATACAATAGATATCTACCAAAGTAAATAATTCCTCACACTTGAATGAATTTTACAGCATTAAGTATGCTAACTATACAAATCGAATACATAGGGAAAAATGAAACTTCTCGGGCGGGACTCGAACCCGCGATCTTTCCCTTACATGGGGAATGCCTTGACCAAGTCGACTACCGAGACACGCCCGATGTGATTCAATTTTCCCTTCTATTTTTATCCATCTTGAAGATGACTGTGGAGTCATCTACCGATATTCTTACGAACTATCGGAACCAATGAATGATGTTACAATCATTTTTAAACATTGATTTTTGATAACTCCGCCCAAATACTTGAATGAATTTTACAGCATTAGGTAAGTATACTAACTATACAAATCGAATATTCAAATTCCTCAGACGTCCTAATTAGAGTACGTATTGGTGGAAATAGGTACCACCGAACTATCAACACCGTTACCGACAGCTCTAGTAACACTGGAACAAAGCCTCGTAAAAGTAGCTAGTATGCCCGGAATTAACATAACATAACATAAACTCACGCCTGTATTCCCCGAAAGGGCAGGCAGAGGTGCTAGCACCCACATTTCGCCAGTTTATGTTTAGGTCCCAATGTAATAGGTGGCGAGCCTATTGCCATTAACCGGGCACTTATAAACCTGCGATAAATACACACATAACTTCGAAAAACATCGAAAAGTCATTGGTGTGTGCCATGGTAAACCTGGGATCGAACCCGAGACCTCGTCTCAGCAGTCCATTACCCATACCACTATAGTGTAGTAAAGGAATGCTCAAAAGGGGGGTGTGGATGGAAAAGTCGAAAGCAGAAACTTTGACTTAGGAACTGTGTTTGGACTAGTTAGGAGATAAACATACTAAAAGTCCCCACCCCTCCGAGGTGAGCCCGAGGGGGGGGAGCACAAAGAAGGTCCCGTTTTTTGGTCTTTTGCTTAATTCTCGAAAACGGTGCGTCGCACGAAATTTTGTTCAACTACATATTAAATGCTTATTAAATTCTCTACAAGTTTGTTCTTTGTATGTTGTATCTATCTCCAATAATTGCTTAGCTATGAGCTTCTAAAAGTGGATGATTTTCAAAAATGCACTTTTCTGTACGTTTTTTGGCACTTGTTCTTAGCTGCGACCAAAGATATACAAGAATCATGACTAATTAACCAGTCGCCTCCTCTTTGGGCTTGACGGACCTGGTTGGGGTTCCTTATTTCCTGCCTGTTCTGTCTCGTCATCAGTCAAATCAGTATATGACAACGGAACATACGACGATGGGGATGATGAAGCATGAGTAGTAGATACTCCAGCTTCATCATCTTCATCCTCGTCGTCATCGTCGTTGTCCTCCAAAATGCGAATGCCATTAGTGCAGCTTCTGTTGCAATTGTGGCAAATGGTAGAGCACAGCATGGAAGCCTTCCTACACCCACATCTAGCACTACTACAATCAGTAGTGCAACGGCAAAATATAAGCTTTAATAATTCTTCCGGTGCAGCTGGTTCCTTAGTTTGAACAGGGACCAAGAGGTTGCATTCATTTTGTTTCCAACCCCATAGTTCAGGAGAAAGGTCCTGTCCAAGCCAAGCCTGTACCTGATGGTAAGTGCGGTAAGAGTGCTCCATCGCTGCCCCCTCGGTTGGAGGCAGGGAGGAAATGTCTGGATTGACGTTTGACACTGACTGGAGGAAACGTTGGTAGCGATAGTTATTTAGAGAGGTCACCTTCTGTTTTGCTCCATACCACCTTAAAAAGCATAAGTTTCCATTTTTTTTTATGTCAGCATGCGATGAAGTGGGGTTCGAAAACACCTCTGCGGCTTGACGGATCTCAGGTTTTTTTAAGTAGAGTTTACAAAAACCAACTTTGCTTCGCCGAACTGCAGCAGAAGTGGTGTCACATCCCGTGAAGGCGTGTAGAAATAAAATGTCTTTGAAGCCTAGCTGTTGCAATTCTTGACTTGAATAATAGGTGGTAGGTACTTTACCTCTGCTAGGCTTGACAAAAATAATATTATGGTCATGTGGAGTCCTTGCTATAAGCAGAACTATCAAGTCAACATCTTCTCCATTGATTGCAACTTGAGAATCCTTTGACTTTTCGATGGCAGTAGAAACCACCATTAAGTCCGCATCGTCCGGCGCTTGCTGCGTTTCAATCCCGTGGCTGTTAAGTTGAGATAGGAGAATGGCAATAAAGTTGCTTTTATTATAGCTGTTTAAGAGAAATTTTTCCTGCTTGACATCGATAATTGTATCTAAATTGAGCTTGATATTGGCTGACTGCTTTAGCCGATACCTACGCTCTTGTTCAGTTGTCTTTGTACTATTGGCAGAATTTCTGTATCCATCGAATACAACACTACACGTTCTCCCTGGGTAGTGGCGCTTTATAAATTTTATGTACGTCTCACATATAGTTGCTACTGTGCTTCCTCTTGGCCAAATGACTTTATGAATGAGGAATCCTCCATCAATTACAATGTCTAAGTTTCGTAGGTCACAAGGCTCGCTGGTGGCATCAAGCAGAGAGTAGAGGGCCGATTTTTTGGTTTTCCTCATCCCAGCAATATTGAAAAGGGCTAAAGGGAATGGAGCCAGTTCATATACTAAAATTAAATAGTCTTTCAAGTCATCATCCGAAAAAATTAAAAATAAATTTGTACCGTTACAATGTGCTCCAGAGGGAAAAAAACACAACTTTGAAAATCATCCACTTTTAGAAGCTCATAGCTAGGCAATTATTGGAGATAGATACAACATACAAAGAACAAACTTGTAGAGAATTTAATAAGCATTAAATATGTAGTTGAACAAAATTTCGTGCGATGCACGCATTTTCGAGTTTTAAGCAAAAGACCAAAAAACGGGACCTTCTTTGTGCTCCCCCCCCTCGGGCTCACCTCGGAGGGGTGGGGACTTTTAGTATGTTTATCTCCTAACTAGTCCAAACAAAGTTCCTAAGTCAAAATTTCTGCTTACGACTTTTCCATCCACAATCATTCCTTTACTGGACTACTAGGCTACCGCAGATCTTTTTTTTATTTTATTTTCGGTGCCCGGAATTAGACTAAAAAAAATATTCGGAAATAATCCTGCTAGATTTTTGATTCCAAGTCACTATAGATCTAGGTTTTAATTCTCTCACTAAATTATTAATTAGGAACTCATGTAGGTATACTACAAGTATATACAAGTATACAAGTGTATACAAGTTAAATGACAAAGGATATTCAAGCTACAATGTTGCTATCAATGTAGTGCAAAATACCGCATCCTATATTTGGTAAGGTTGGGATTTCACGATGCGTTGGCGCAGTTTTTGGAAGTTAAGGATCTCAAACTCATCGCAGGTTTATTACCAATCAGGATTGCGAAATATTGGATATGGTTGTTTCTTTAATAGTGAGTTGTTTAAAGTTTAAAAGAGCTAAGCGAACTGATTGTTATTTATGCCTGTTCGGGACGAGTTCAAGTGATTTTTTTTATCGCGTGATGACCCGAACAGGCATAAATAACAATGAGTTTACACCGCGATATCTTAAAAATAACACTAAGCGAACTGCTTATAAGCAACTAAGTACAGTGTACCTTCCTACTATGTAAAGAAGTCAATGAAATCAGTTAGAGTATCGGCGCTCCGTTAACATCTCGAGGACCATAACCAAGATCACGAGGGCTTAAATCAAGCTCTCCTGCTAGCCGCTACACCTGCAGATCGATGAACGAGGACCCAGGTTTTCCTTTCTGACTTTGGAGGTCAGCGGCAGTCGCTTCTATAAAACAAGATAGCCAAATGAAAAATGAGGATAAACGGTAAGCCGATTTACTATCTAAGATGAAAACTTCGGGTGAATGGAATGCAACCGGTTAAAATACAAAGGGCCCGTAACCTAGGATGGTACTTAAGTTTTGAATCTTGATTTTTCTGAGGACAGATTGTATCCATACTAATATTATAAATGCGAAAGTAACACTGTCTGTCTGTTTGTCTGTTACGCTTTCACGTCTAAACTATTCAACCGATTTTGATGAATTTTGTTATTAGGGTAGATTCCATTTGTTGTCCGTTACAGTCCTAATGATTGAACTAGGGACAAAAAAATTGCCCGTGGTCCTACCAGTAGGACCAGGTAGTGGGACCACAGGCAACAAATAGTAGATTCGAACTTGAGAAAGTACTGTAGCGATAACCGACATCCACGCGGGCGGAGCCGCTGGCAAAAGCTAGTAGATAATAATCTGTCAATCAGTCTATACAATCTGTCATCAGGTAAATCGATATTAAGGCCTTGGTGGTCGTTCTAAAATACTGGTCTAAAATCCCGGTAAAATTAGGTTAGTTTTACGAGGATTTCTATTGATTTAATCATATAGTAACGTGACATGACAGTAACAACGTGGCCTACAAGCTATAGTAACATCTGAAAGCGGATCCCGGAACAAATCAACGCATTTCTTTCGGCAATTACCCACGTTCTATCTTCATTAACAAATACTCAAGATAAATACTAAGACGCGGTACAAAGAATATCTTTTATTTACATGTAAAATCACGCACGTATGGGCTCGGCTGGGTAGGCAGAGAAAACAATCATAATGCCGTATCCATTGAGCTATATGCTCCTGGTCTTATGCCCCCAATCCTCGATAACTCAGTTTAGTATCCATTACAATAAATTTATCGACATTGGTGTAGGCGTTACTGACACAGCTTTAAGTGCATTGACTTCTTGCGCACAGGTTAATTATCACTTTCAGACCATAAGTAAATTAATAGTAAATGCAGACCGTTCCGTGTGTTGAAGGAGAAAGAATACAAGTATCAGCACCCTACCTCATCCGAAGGGTGTCGTAAGAGGCGATTAACGGAGTGAAACGCGTAGACAGACCTCAGCGAGACAAGGAAAACTCGAAATAAAACCCTGTACCAACCCGTCTGGCTAAAACCTCCCGACATTGGGAGCGGGAGAGGCCATGTCTACCAGTGGATTGCAATAGGCAATTTTTTTTAAAAAGAATATTAGAACCGAAGTTACTAACCTATCCAACTAAGCTAAATTGCTTGTGCTATTAGGAGTAGGTTCACGTCGATAGTGTAATGGCCAGGATTCGAACCCGGAACCTCTCGATCGTAAGGCTGACTTCTTAACCATTAAGCTACAGACTTTTTTGATTGATACTTTGAAATACTATCATTAAATCAGGAATAATTAGGCTACAAACTTGAAAGTTCGGCAGTTGATACCTTTTATGCTGTACCTAAACATCCACTAATGGAAACTTGTAGAATTGGCCCTAAGAAGATAAAACAAACAGTATGTTTCTTTTTTTCTTTTTTTATGGATTAGGGAGGCAAACGAGCAGACGGATCGCCTGATGGTAAGCGATTACCGCCGCCCATGGACACCCGCAACACCAGAGGAGTCACAAGTGCGTTGCCTTCCTTTTAAAAGAGAGTACGCTCTTTTCTTGAAGGTTTGAAGGTCGTAATGGTTCGGAAATACCGCTTATATTAATTATTTCTTATTTCTTATATATAATTTCTAAATAAAAATAATATTTTTTTATACCACTTAGGTGGCAGACAAGCACACGGCCCACCTGATGGGAAGTGGTTACCATCGCTTATGGACGTATGCAACGCCACGGGCGTTAGACTACCTACCTTGAAGAAACATTCTAATGCCGTTCTTGAATAATCCCATATTGTAGTCGCTTGGGAAAACCACCGCCGCAATGTATAGAAGTCTGCCTTTAAAAAAAAAACGAAGCTAAATATGACTAAACAGTCACAGGTCGTTAATGTTGGCGGGCCTATGAGTACCTAACACAAACTCCAAGTTTAGTTACTGTCCGTGCACCCTAGGGGGTACAAGTGTGATAGTAAATGTTCATAGACCCCTCAGGGAGCCCAGGTGTAACAGTTCATGAACCGCTCAGGGAGTAAACGCGCGGAAAGAACAGTTTAAAAAAATATTACGAAGGTCAATGAAAGACGATATTTTTAACTGATCCTGATTTAAAAATAAACACCTCTAGGCCTACGATAAAACTTACATCCGAAGTTGCGGTCCGAAGTATCTGAGGTGGGTTCCACGAAACGCTTTGAGTATCGCAACAATTGAGTATCGTTTTGGAGTATGGGCCTTAGGACGAAATCGTTCCGAAGGCGGCGTGTGACAGCATAAACTCAAAGCAAAAATTGTTCAGCATAAACTCGCTCAAGGCAACATAATATAATGTTTCCTTAGTCAGACTCTCGAAAGAAATCCGAAGTACCTTAATGGTAGCTAAATGCTGTCTTTCGTTCGTGTTTCACACAGCTCCGAAGTTTCGGATATCCGTGCCATGTTAGCCTCAGACATCTCTACCGAATAAAGACAATAGACGTGTGAAATCATTACCATACAAAGACTTGAGCCTTTAGTTATCAAGCCTAAATAAAGATATTCTTTCAAGTAAACATTGCAAATAGATTTTAATGTTAATTGTAGAGAACTGTGCGATGCGTGTCAGATAAGGAAATGTTCTCACAGTAGAATTATCGTCTTTGTGTTTTAAACATAGATACCAAATTCAAGAGATATGTCTTTGGCAATAAAAGGTACCATTTATTGCGCGCCTCATATATATAAATAATATAAAAAATAAATATTCCACAACATTCTACACGACGCTATCACGGATCTAATCCATGGTAAGCGTAATTTAGCTTGTGTTATGGAATTTAGAATGCGTATAAACATACTTAGATACTACTTTTTTTTTGTAAATACCTACTTAGATGCAAATAGCCATATTCATGCATACAAATATTTGCACTGAGCGGGGATCGAACCCGCGCCTCCTGCTTGGCAGTCGCTTGCACTACCGCCACGCCATAGAGGCTGTATAATCTAGATACTGGCTCGTGGCTCCATCCACTTGAAAGAGATTATCGTGACGAAATATATTATAGCCTATATACTTTCTTAAACTCCTACCAAATTTGTTGAGGTTCTCTTCAAAAATGACAAACTTTCATTCCACTTTCATCCCCTATTTGAACCAGTTTAACTCTTTTCTTCCCAAGCTCTGGCTAGCTCATCTTTAATAATAATCTTCATCAATATCAGTTCAATAGTCTTGGCGTGAAAGCGTTACAGACAGACAGAGTTATAATAGTATGAATAACGATACAACGTGCCGAGGAGTTCAGTCAAATTTTAATACGCGCGGTCTTTGTCTTGGGCTGTATATTTACTGTCTGATGGAGAACAGAACAGCCCTATCCCTTAGTCACCTTTTACCACACCCGTAGGAAGAGCTGGTCATATTATAGATAATAGTACTGCTATTGTATATTTTTCTCTGTGACTTTGACACATGCATAGCGGGAATCTTTATATAAACATTTTAATATAACTGTGAACCATTCAAACCGCGTGAACTGAGACAAAAAATTGTTAGACGTACCTAATTTAATTACGGAGGTGGTGTGCTAGGTCCAGTTGAAATTGAAATTATTGTTTAATTACAATATTTGTAATATACAGGGTGTATTTTTGAACTGCATTCACAGATTTTGGAAAAACCGTAGGTACAGTCAGCAAGAAAAATTGCAAATGTCCAAATTTTTTTTTTTGGCGCTAATCGATCCTATTTCATGTGAGGATCAAAAGACTCTCAAATAAGACTCATTTTAGCTTTGAGTAGGAAAGCCAGAAATCGCCAAATTTTTTTTCCATACATTACAGCAGGACAAATACGTTTCTATCGTGCCTTTAGTGCCCTGTTTTAAAAAACATACCCTCTATGTTGTAGGTAGATAATTTATTGTGCCCTAGAATATTTATATAGGAATAAATATAAATGTTATCATTACATAGTATCAAGCAACGGCGCTTTCCGCGTATGCTTAGATCTTTAAAACTACGCAAATGATTTTGATGCGGTTTTTGTTAATAGATAGAGTGAATCAAGAAGAAGCTTTATACCTATGTTTAATAAATACATGCTTAATATATATATAGAGTGAACGTAGAGGGAACGGGAGCTGACGACACGCGGGTGGGAATAAATTGGTGATACGAAGTTCGCCGGGTCAGCTAGTTTAACTATTTATTTATTTATTTATTTATTTATTTATTTATTTATTTTCAAGAAAACCAACAGCGATACAGTAAATGAATTTCAATTCTATAGACTAAGAGTAAGGCTAATAACAGGTTTTCCTTAACTATTACATAAAGATTAAATCGGCTTGTGAACGGATACAATTTGTTATCTAAATTTTGAATTTACAAAATTTTGAATTGATGCGGAAGACTAACAAAGTGAAAAATTAGTTTAAACAGTTAATACGTTTATAACAGTTTTACTTACACCCTTCTATTAATTTACAATATCTTTTAAGGTACTAATTATCTGTTGCTTGTATGACTTTTTAGAGCATGAAAATAGGTCAATGTTATTAAAATTGGCATTATGAGTTCGAGCAATGCGCGCTAGAACAGTGTTCTGGGAGCAGTTAGTGGAAAAAAAGTTGCGAAAAGTTTTAGCCATTCGGTACTACTAGCCGCTTAGTGGTTCCGATTTTAATTCTAATTGCGGTTTTGGCGCAAGCTTTCCTTTAACTAGTTATTGCACCTCTAGAGGTTAGGGTGTCCGACGGCAGTTGATCACAACCAAAATTCATCATATTATGGAAAAGTTATATAGGCAAGCAGATCCCGGGGTCGAAACTTCACAATATGTTTGCAATCAGGATGAATGCAAGTATGAAGAAGAATTCGGTCCGAGAATCAATCCTAACATTGTCAGTTCTACCGTTACACCAATTCTACCGCGATATCACTAAGATAGTCATCAAAAATATTCTCACAATTATTACAGTTTTCTATCAATGTATCTATGGGACTATAATGTCAGGTTATATTACATTACCTGTCTATTAGAGGTGTGGTCTGGCCGCTCGGTGGTCAGTTTCCTTGGGAAATATGCGCTAATATGTGCTGTCTCGTCATGCGCTGGTGGACGAAAATTTACACTATTGGTCACACAAATGGCGGTGGCACACATTCTAAATAACTATGGTGACTTCATTGTCTGTAGACTTTGTTAGGAATAAAGAAAAAATAATTCCCGCACATCAAAAGGAAAACTACGGAACCCTATCCTAAATATAGTTTTGTATGGAACCGTCAGTACATAAGCCGGGTAATCATTTGAGAGGTCTTTATATCATACTAGTTATTGCCAATGGCTCCGTATGCGTAGATGTGGGTATTCCGATTTTTAGTCATATCTCCTGCAAAAAAGTTGCTGGAGATATGTCCAAAAATCGGCCAAATGACTTAACCAAACATACGGGAGATTTTAATTCTGACCAAGACCTTTAGACAGTAGCGTGATCCTATATAAATAGCCTATCTCTCTCAAAAATAATTTGGCTTTCTATAGATAAAATGATTGTTTCAAATCTATACAGTAGTTTCGGAGCCTATTCAATACATCCAAACAAACAATGAAATATTTTCTCTTTATAATATTAGTACAGAAATATTTTAACTATTACAATCCCCTACGCATGAATCATAACAAACTTTACACACAAGATACTATAACACGGCTACGAGGCCCAGTAGGTACAGGAATTCTTCAAATCCCTCGCTGGAGTGAAGCCAGCTGGTAAGTACATTCTACTGCAAAACTAGTTGCGCTTTTTGTGATGCAGTCTCAGTGTATACAATAAGTCATGCACAAGTACTGCACGACATTGCTCATCACAAGGCCGTTCAATTAACTTCTTGGAAATGTTAAGGACAGTATACATTATTGAATAGATATAGATTTAATGCATGAAGAAAATGATAAAATATAATTTAATAGTTAATAATAAAAATTAACAAATATTTATAATCAATCATTGAATAAATCAATGATTGATTATAAATATTTGTTAGATAGTTCATCAACTACTTATATATATGGCGCGTTTTCGACCGGAGGCACCGGTTGACCTGAAGTGTTGCTGTGACCGCGCGTTCTCCGCCCTCTATCTCGAAAACGGTTCACAGTATGTATTTTTTTAAGCCTGTAGGAAATTAGATATTTACAAAAAAGCGCAAATACGATTTTTATGACCTTTGACCTTGAAATTTAATAGTTGCGTACACCCAACCATATGTAGGTTTTGAGACAACTTTTAGGGTGTCAATATACAAGTATTTACAGACTTACAGCTGGGTATCTCGAATTCTGAGATTCTTACCTAATCTAAGCTTAAATGACTGGACTAGCATGCCAATACCTCGGACTAAAAGTATTACATAGACGGAGCGGTAGAACTATCGTGTGAAGCTTCTTTGAAAAGAGTTTTAGCGGAATAGTACTAAATACTTTAGTATGGTATGACTTTAGGCGGCTTCAGATGCTAATTTTACGCGTTTTGTCTCTATTTTCTTAGGAGACCTTCCCTAACTTTTTGAAAGATTTTGAAAACCGTACAGTCAGTAAGAAAAATGTTAAAAGTTCAAAACTTTTTTTGGCGCTAGTCGATCTTATTTCATGTGGGGATCAAAAGACTCTATGAGTACATTTTAGCTTTAATTTGACATTTTACCTACACGTCTTTATTCTGCTCTGCTCTGCCCATTAGTATTAATCTGTAGCTCTTTCTGATTTTATGGAAACGCAGTTTTGATATATAAATGAGTATAGGTCCTTACCAGCACCTTCGAAGCTAAGTCAACTTCACTTTTAGTGTATTAGTCAAAGTACATCGGGAAAAAGAAGCGCTCCAGTGGGACTTGAACTTTTACAGGGGAATGCTCTTCCAACTGAGCATTTGAGCCACACCTGAATTACTTCAAATTTCCCTTCTCCTTATATCCGTCTTTATGGGCAAATTTCGAACTTAAAAAGTTAGCATAATAAAGGTTATAAAAAAAATCATTCATGTATTAGTCAATTCAGATCAGGTGAAAAAATGCTCGAGCAGTGTTAATTATATTTCAACCATATTCATACTGTTGTCAGCCATGTCTTGCTTGCTGCTTGAGCGCATTCTTGCTTCTTTTCGCCTGATTTTAAAGGACCCCTATAAGAATAAATGTATTCAATATTGCTTAGTGCCGATGAATGTATTTGCACCCTTAATGTATGAACTATGTTTATGGACAGGTGGACATCGCGAAGGCTACGTAGAACTAGTAAAAATTAAGGGTTAGCGACTTAGCGACTGACTATAAATACTACCTACTATACGAGTGCAACCGGGAATGGAATGAACGCAAGAACTCAGACACCTAATTATCTTACAAATTATAAAACTACAATACTTACACATATCTATCAATCTAGGTATAATTCAGCAGACAGCCTTTGTGGCGTGGTAGTAGTGTACACGACTGCTACGCAAGAGGCGCGGGTTCGATCCCCGCTCAGCAGCAAATGGCTATTTGCATTGGTCCGGGTGTTTCTATGTATAATGTATGAATTTACAAAAAAGAACTAAGTATGTTTATCCGCATTCAAGATTCCATAACACAAGCTAGTTAAGCTATGTCTGTAAAATGTTGTAGTATATTATCATTAAAGAAATATTCGATAACCTACTTATCAAATTCTGTGCAGTGTATAAAATTTATGGTGCGAGAAGGGCCACCTCCGTATTTATAGCTCGATTTGTCTGAGGCAGACTGTATAGAAAATCGGTCAATTCTGTCTTTAATAAAATTACATAATAATTAAATAATAAAATTACTTGTCCCGCGACTGACTGACTGATTCATCAACGCACAGCCTAAACCGCTGGAACTACAAACTTTGAAATTTTGACAGTAGATGCATTTTATTATGTAATATAATCACCCACCAAGAAAGGATTTTTGGAAATTCTGCTACTAAAGTGGTAAAATAAGGGATGGAAGTTTGTGTAAAAGTCAATCAGTTTCAGAGCTAGATGCAATAAATTTCATAAACTTGTGCCTTTTATGAAATAAATGAACACGTGTATCATCGTTTTCCAAAATTTAACTAAGTACTAAGAGGGTAACATAGGTGATAAACGTTTGTATGGAAAGCTCGTAATTTAGGTCACTATCAAATATGGAATACGAAATTTTACCAGGCGAATCTGGGACGGTTCAACTAGTCTGTAACATACAATTTTGGATTGAGTGTCGTTCTAGAATACGTGCCGAGACTAACAGACAATACACTTACATCACATCTCATTTCTTGTAGGTACTTCTTATTAGTTCTGTGTTCTCTACAGTGACCGCAACTCTAAAGGTCTTTGGCTTAACATAAACTAGGCCTAGCTAATCAATTATCGGCCATTGCCTCGCATAAAGCTGTACGACCTTGCAATATTGCAGCATAAACCACAGCATAAGTATAGTTGTCAACTGTAGGAATGCGGACATCTGACTCACTAAACAATACATTGTAGGCTGTGCTACGGTGTTTTAGACAACAGTTTTACATGATTCTGTGAAGCTGAATACATACCAAGAGATTTTTATGCCATTTAGATGGCAGACAAGCACACCCACAAGGAAAATGGTTACCGTGGCCTATTCAAATTCAATACCTAATCATTTATTCCATAAAAATTATAAATTTGTTGGGAATTGTCATTATTTTCCCCCCTACCGTGCAGCGCGTGACATGGCAACTACTGAGAAATAAGTAATGAGAAAACTCACTACGAGTCCTTTTTAAAAAAAAGATCGTCTTCTAGGTACAATAATTTTCTTGTGTTGACTTTTGGCGTGATTGTATACAGGGTGTATTTTTGAAACGGGGCAGTAAGGGCAAGTACCTTAACCGTTGCAGTTACAGCAAAACGTTCTTAAAAGACCTTCCCTAACTTTTTGGGACATTTTGAACTGCATTCACAGATTTTGTAAAAAACCTACAGTTAGCAAAAAAAATGCAAAAAGTTCAAAATTTTTTTTTTATGCCTATCGATTCTATTTCATGTGGGGATCAAAAAACTCTACGTGACCATTTTAGCTTTCAGTACTAGAAAAGACAGAAATCGCCAAAAACGTTTCCCATACATTTCGTACGGAAATATGATAAATCAACTCGAAACTCATAGGTCAGGTAAAATTTTGAACTTTTTAAATAAAAAAAATCATTTAAACCTTTAAGAAATTGGTTTATGAAATAAATTGCTCAAAATGATTTCCATTTTCACGAATACATAAGTCTATCCTTTTTTGCACTTAACGAATGGCGGCTAATAATGATCTGGGATGAATATTACGTAAAATGGTCATTAATGCATCCTTGAGCTCTTGAACACTATTAACAATATTTCCGTACGAAATGTATGGGAAACGATTTTGGCGATTTCTGTCTTTTCTAGTACTGAAAGCTAAAATGGTCCCGTAGAGTTTTTTGATCCCCACATGAAATAGAATCGATTGGCATAAAAAAAATATTTTTGAACTTTTTGCATTTTTTTTGCTAACTGTAAGTTTTTTACAAAATCTGTGAATGCAGTTCAAAATGTCCCAAAAAGTTAGGGAAGGTCTTTTAAGAACGTTTTGCTGTAACTGCAACGGTTAAGGTACTTGCCTTTACTGCCCCGTTTCAAAAATACACCCTGTATATGTATGTAAACCGTAAGCTTAATTTTAAAATGTAAATTACTAACATGGACAGAGGTGTTTACGTATGAAATTTAACTATGACTACTCAGTCAGGAATCCGTCTGTCTATGAACTGTAAAATCCTGATTTAAAACATTGTTTTTTTTCTTCTTACAACTGTATTATGATGCTAATTGTGGAATTCTTTTCGTGAGTTCCGAATAGGCCGAGTGTGTTGACGGCAAAGATGACTAGGCTGGCGACTCAGACATTACATAACATACATATAAACTCACGCCTGTATTCCCCGAAGGGGTAGGCAGAGGTGCTAGCACCCACATTTCGCCAGTTTATGTTAGGTCCCAATGTAATAAGTGGCGAGCCTAATGCCATTAACCAGGCACTTATAAACCTGCGATGATTACACACATAACTTCGAAAAGCATCGAAAAGTCATTGGTGTGTGCCATGGTAAACCTGGGATCGAACCCGAGACCTCGTCTCAGCAGTCCATTACCCATACCACTAGGCCACCGCAGACATTACCTACAGCTAAACAGTATAGTGATTAATGTTGATATGGACGAAATCATTTGTGAAGAATGATATCGAGGTTTTATGAGAGCATCATTGAATATTAGCACCAGATTTGTGCTGGTATATAGAGGGCCAACTTCTGGTTTTTGGCAGAGACTTAAAGAATCGGTGAAGTCCCGAACCGTAGCCCCCAGGCGATAGAGGTCATCTTAAGATCTTGGGAAAACATGGGTTTTTTTTTATCGTGCGATAAATCCCCACGCATACCACCCCCACGGAGCCGGTGGAGGCGTTTATGTCGGACTCGAACCGACTAAAACGCACGGCGTCTTGGGTCCTTGGTTGCCGGAGGTGAGATTTCCAAAAGCATATCTCTCGCACCCCGGCAGACCCAGGACCATCTCTTTCGAGATGCCCCCTTCAGGTTGTGGGGACCACAGGGTCCCCATCTAGCCCCGGTTACGGGGAGGCGCACTTTGCGCCGCCGCCGCGGCCTGCTTCTGCTAGGGTGACAGGCGGCTCCACCGGTCACCCCCAGGCCAGCGCTCATGGAGGACGGAGGTCGTTCTGCGACCTCCGACGTCCGGTTCGCCTTCGCTCTGCGCGGGCTTCCCGACCGGCCGCCTCCTTCTCGAGCATTACTTGCTCGCAGAAGGAGGCGGCCGCACCCCCGGGAAAACATGGGTGCGGCATTCAATGCGATGTCGACCACGATCAGCATTAAGGTCAGTATCATGAGGCTTCCCGAAGGTTCACTCTCTAAGTATCTACCTCTACCATTGTATGATGCTGTTTAACCTCTCAAGTCGGTAGCACGACCCACGAGTGTGACTCCCCTCGATAACCATTTTCCATCAAGGGGGCCGCGTGCTTGTCTGCCACCTAGGTGGTAAAAAAATTGTTATGAGTTCCATACATAACATTTGATAAAAAGCGTTTTTCTGGTTATTTAATTATAAGTAACTAGCGAACCTGGCGAACTTAGTACCGCCAATTTTTTACCGCCCGCGTGGCGTCCGATTCCATTCCCGCTGCACCCTCTACTATATTAAGCATGTAATATACATATAAACCTTCTTCTTGAATTACTCTATGTATTAAAAGAAACCGCATCAAAATCTGTAGCGTAGTTTTGATGATATAAGCATACATAGGGACGGACAGACGCGGAAAGCGACTGTTCTTTATACTATGTAGTGATAGTAATTTGTTTTATTAGAAGCTGGATATGTGACTCGAAGAGGAGCACGCAATTCCACAATGGACATCGTCTAGGGCACGCCGTAATAGCGGCGGTAAGACCAATCATGGAGGAGTGGCTAGAGAGGCCACACGGAAGCCTCTCGTACCGGCTGACGCAGGTGATTACCGGACACGGGTGTTTCGGGAGTTACCTGTGTCGGATCCGGAAGGAGCCGACGTCCGAGTGCCATCACTGTGATGCGAGCGAGGACACAGAGCTGCACACGCTGACCGAGTGCCCGGCGTGGGACACGCCGAGGCGGGTCCTAGTGGCGGCTCTGGGGGTGGGAGTCCTCACACTCGTCACATTGCTCACAGCGATGGTACGATGCGCGAACGCTTGGGGTGCGGCCGCCTCCTTCTGCGAGCAAGTAATGCTCGAGAAGGAGGCGGCCGGTCGGGTCCGGACTAGACTCCGGGCCCGGGAAGCAGGCCCTAGCAGTAGCAGGCCGCGGCGGCGGCGTAAAGTGCGCCTCCCCGTAACCGTGGCTAGATGGGGACCCTGTGGTCCCCACAACCCGAAGGGGGCCATCTCGAAAGAGATGGTCCTGGGTCTCCTGGAGTACGAGAGAAATGCTTTTGGCAAACTCACCTCCGGCAACCAAGGACTCAAGACGGCTAGCGTTTTAGTCGGTTCGAGTCCGACATAACCACCTCCACCGGCTCCGTGGGGGTGGTATCCGTGGGGATTTATCGCACGATAAAAAAAAACAATGAACATCGTCTGCCATTTTCATAATCAGGTTTACCTGTGGAATGCAAATAACTTCTAACTCGATCCGTCAATAAGCTTCCAATCAAACAACCCATTGTTGTTCGTTTACGACCGGCGACGGAATGCAAACAGGAATCGAACCGGTGCGGCTGCGATAACAAACAAACTTCCTGATTCCTGCACATTGATTTCTCGAATCTTCGTTTTGAATGGAAATTTTATTATGTGCAAATAAAGTAAATATGAAATTGAAAGAAAGGGTAGGCAAGGGTTTCAAAATCAAAATCAAAAATCGTTTATTCTGCATAAACCATTAAATCAGAACTTACAAAACGTCAATATAAAGTAAATATTAAATACTAGTTTAGCAAATGGACCACCGGTTCGAAACGCGACCCAGACCTGAGAAGACTTCGGCAAGAAACTCAGCGTGCATTTTTTTTGGTCCAATTTACAATCATTTACTTAGCCTAAAATGTATGGTCTAGATACAATGCTTTTCTTGAGTAGCATAGCTGAGCGAGCAGTTCATTTCCAAGCTTGTTTATCATTTAAATATTTTTGGATTTTATAATAGCCTTTCTGGCACAGTTTGCTCTTAACTGTATTTTCAAATTTACTCACATACACTTAAGTGTCCAGGCCCCGAGAAGGGCCAGACCGTAAGGGATGGCCCTGGGTCAGCCGGGGTGCGAGGGATATGTCAACGAGAACCTCACCTCCGGCCTAGCACCACGACCCACAGTCGGCGTGCTGTTTTAGTCGGTTCGAGTCCGACATAACCTCCCGTTCCGGCTCCGGCACAGGAGGTATCCGAGGGCATTTCCGCACAAACAAAAAAAAAAGTGTTCATGCAATATGTGGCGTACCTATATAGCGGTAAGACCTCTTGCTCTCCTTGCTAAGACCCTCAAGGCCCAGCCAACATCACCTACAAAGTTGATTGACGGTTGAGGTGGTATAGGGAGACTTTGGTTGTGAAGTTAAAGCCTTGGACGCAGTTGGGAACCACGCTAAGATGGATAGATGGATGGCGTAGCGGTAGAATAGTGGTACGTTAGATACCGTACTTGTTTAAGTGACTGTTTTGGTTCACGATGGAGAGAATGGACCCTTTAATTTCCAGTGAGTATCATAGAAGATGACTAAGGAATAGGGATGTTCTTTATCCGACAGTAAACAATACAGCCTTTGAGTGTGCCCGTTATTTTTTGGGACCGTAATTTACAGTAGGCGAATTGTGACTGTTAATTCACCTCTGCCTACCTTCAAGGTATTACAAGCGTGACTATATGTTGTACAGGTAAAATTACAGATTATGAGTTGCTATACCGTAACATAAAAAACCTTTAACCTTATATTTTACATTAAAACAATAATATTAAAATAACAAGGAAACATTGGACCATGACATCATGAAGGGTCTTTTTGACAATCGTAATTTCGTGAGTCATTGATCAAAAATGAACTTTAGCGGTTTAGAAATAGAGGTGATATTAGTGTTATCAGTTATGTTGGTTTGGTTGAACATCCTGTGGTGTGCGCATGCGCGGATGTGGTGTAGGCAGCCGTAATAAAGCCATACAGAGTCGATAGCCTCAAGAGTCAACCATTACGTGGGTTATTCGAGGGAATGGTTTCATCGCGTGAAAGATGTTATAATTTTGTTTTATCAATGTTGGTAATATGTCCGTCAAAGAAGTAGAGCAACATTTCATGCTGTGCTGAATGACCGAAGATGGGTATTTTGGGTACAAAAACGGTTAATTTTTAAACTAAATCATATTTAAATACAAAAATGAAAAAGAATTTAATCAATAATAATTATGGTCCATAAAATAACACAGGGCACAGTTCTGTGCTAATCAAACAACCCGCCCCTGTTCGCTCCCGGTGCAAAAATATTTAAATCGGTTTTTAGTTTTTATTTGGCTTTTACGCCAGCGATAAATGTCTGACCTCTCAATTGTGAAAGAAAATCGTGCGCCAGAGTGTTTTCCGCTTAATCAGCAGGTATATCGACTTGTAGGTAGACTTGGGATCGAATCGTGGACATCCTCTATCCTATCCTGATCCGATTTTGATAAAAGTTGGCAAAACAGTGAACGATGAACTGAGAAGGAGATATCGACCTTTCTGCGCCCTTACTGTCGGTACTTAGGTACTTAACTTTTCATTTTTCATTCTGTCTATTCTCATCACTACGCCCACCTTAATTTGCTAATCTTTCACCCGTCTGTCTGTTTCTATACATTCCTGAAAGAGTGAATTCAATTTACCAATTAATCTCTAACAAGTAATTTTAGTTGAAACGTCTAATTAATACTACCAGTTTTGATAAGAACAGCTCTAGTCACGCTCGAGTTGTTAAAATGTCTGAATTGTTGCCGACATATTGAGCGTCAATTAATTGCATTGATGTCACCTTTACACACCTAGCAATCATCATAAGTACCAGTAGTCTCGCGTTACTCTTACATTCCACGTCTTCTAACAAACAAACTACTTACCTAACTAAGAATTCCGACGCTCCGTCCTAAAACTGTTACCATGTTAAACGTCCCCACAATATTTTTGGAAGGGTTCCCACCTGTTGTCTCTACTAATAAAGAGAACCTGTATAATTAGGCTTGAACGAAGAACAGAACTATTGTTTGTCATTCGCGCAGAACTCACGCGAACGCCGAGCGACAAGCACGCTTGCGATTGATTTATAACCTCTCACATTTACATGCATCAATAGATGCATTCGGATCTGAAAAAAAAAACACATCACTATTAATTGAAAAAAAAAGTGATTTCTTAATTTGAAAAATTTAAATAATAATTCGAAAATTTGAATTTTGAGTCAACAATTTCGGAAATAATTGTTTATTTTAATTGAATAATTAGAAATTAATTAGAAAAGTTGAATTTTTAGTGGTGGATTTGAAAAATATTAAGTGTAGTGTTTCCAGTACATCTCGAAATGACACCAGTCGGGCTTCTGTTCAAAGTGAACAGGTAGGTTTGCTTGCATGTGTAAGAGTGTTAAATATTGAACATGGGATGTTAATGCGTGTCGTGATCGGTATTTCTGACATTGTTATTCCCGATGTGTCTATTGTAATGCTTTCGAGACGTCGAGCTGGGACCTGGGATGCTTTTAGTTTTAGTTTGTATTGTTGATCTGGTCCCGCGGTGAATGCAAAATGCTCCTCTATTGATTACCTACCTATTGTGTGGGAGCTGGGTAATGTAAGTAAAATGTACTTGTGTCAGGCGCTAATGAGGTCTGTGTCTTTGTATCCATTATGATAAAAGTACGTGACATACATGAGTAAATGTAGGTGGGATAGAACTCACCAAAACCTATAATGCTAAGGCAACATAATTTAAAATATACTGAGTCTAGAGGAGGACGAGGCTCTGGTGTACGCTTTCTTATCGAGGTTTTGGTATCTAAAGGGATCGAACCCGTGACTTAGTAGTCGAATGCTCCACTACACAACTGAGGTTTTCGCCAAGCAACATCAGAGTTCGTCAACTATACCTACTATCGAATAATTACTTAAAATAATAAAAAAGAAAAATAAAAACGAAAAATAAATCAAATAATAACAAAAAAGGCAATGAAATCGATAGAAAAACAGAAGGAAAAAGGGCTGTTTAGTGTTTACCTATAATTGAGATTCCAAAGCTGACAGTAATAGGTGGACGATACACAAACTAAGGCTATTAATATCAATAACTAGCTTTTGCCCGCGGCTCCGCCCGCGTGGATGTCGGTTATCGCGACCAAACATAGCCTATGTCCTTTCTCAAGGTCTGATTTACCCCTATACCAAATTTCATCAAAATCGGTTCAGTGGTTTTATCGTGAAAGCGTAACATACAGATAGACAGACAGAAAGACAGATAGACAGACAGACAGACAGAGTTACTTTCGCATTTATAATATTAGTATGGATATTAGTATGGATTAATTTCACCCCTGGTTCTTAACGACATGTTAAATTTGGACTGCGATGTTTAACTTACCTGCTCCGCTCCTGTGCGTCGTAGCGTGACGGTATTATAGCCTATACATTCAACAATAGATAGGCAATTTAAAAACCACTTTCAAATAGTTTATTTTTTAATTTTTTTATTATTTATTATTATTTTATAGCAAATTCGAAAACATCGGGAAAATGACATGCTCAAGTGGGACTTGAACCCACGACCTTTCCCTAACAGAGGGAATGCTCTTCCAAATGAGCTATTGAGTCACACCTGAATCACTTCAAATTTCCCCTCTCTTTATATCCATCTTTAAGAACGACGGTGGAGCCATCTACCAACTTTCTTACGAACTGTTGATTGATGATTGATGATTTCTCAACCATTTTTAAACATTGATTTTTGAAATTATTTTATTAAAAAATAGAGTCTATAATCTGGGGTTCTTCAAGAAGGGCATAAGAAGGTTCCTACAGGGTCAACAGCACGAGTGCGATGCCTGACAACTCTGGTGTTGCACACGTCTATGTGGGCTTTTTTTTTTTAACCCTGGGGGAAAATCCTTCATGGATGTTATGCCGGACTCCTACCGACTAAAAACCCCCACGGTAACACCCAGAAGCCTATGGATGGGAGCCCCGGGTAAGCCCTCGGAAGGATGTCCCAGGACTCCCATCAGACCTACGGCTACAATTGCGGCCTCGCCTTGGGGGAGGTTCGGGTGCTATCCCGCGTCTATGGGAGGTTTTCGGGTGTTATCCCGCTTCTTAGGGGGGGGAGGCGTTCGTGAATCCCTCACGTCACGACGTCTATGTGGGCTATGTGCTTGCCTGCCATCAAGGTGGTAAAGAAGATTACTTGTGACCAAAATTAGTACTTACTCCTGCCCTTAATGTTTTTTATAATAGTTTGGGACTTAACGCTGTAAAACCTTGGGCAACTTACTTACTTGACGTTTTTATCTGAACGATTATAAAACACTATGACTTTACACAGCGATAGTTTAAAATTAATACTCCTGGCCTGTTAACTCCTCCATTTAAGCTAAATTGCTTGTGTTAGAAGTGGGTTCTTACCTTGGTTTTTATGGAAGCAGCTATCTACCCCTCTTCCCAGGTGGAAAACTTGCGCCAGAGCTTTGTCCGGGAAGTAATGTGAAGTTCCCGGCTTAAAGATAAAGTTGGCTTGGCCCGAGTAAGCCAATAACCCACTCTTAAAACATAACATAACATAACATAACATAACATAGCATAGCATAGCATAGCATAGCATAGCATAGCATAGCATAACATAACATAACATAACATAACATAACATAACATAACATAACATAACATAACATAACATAACATAACATAACATAACATAACATAACATAACATAACATAACATAACATAACATAACATAACATAACATAACATAACATAACATAACATAACATAACATAACATAACATAACATAACATAACATAACATAACATAACATAACATAACATAACATAACATAACATAACATAACATAACATAACATAACATAACATAACATAACATAACATAAACTCACGCCTGTATTCCCCGAAGGGGTAGGCAGAGGTGCAAGCACCCACATTTCGCCAGTTTATGTTTAGGTCCCAATGTAATAGGTGGCGAGCCTATTGCCATTAACCGGGCACTTATAAACCTGCGATAAATACACACATAACTTCGAAAAGCATCGACAAGTCATTGGTGTGTGCCATGGTAAACCTGGGATCGAACCCGAGACCTCGTCTCAGCAGTCATTGAAACTAGTCCAATGTTCAGTTTTTTTTTGCACAAAAGAGTAACAGTTTAAGTTCTACACAACTTTTAGCTATACCGCGAAAACCAACGGTCATAATTATATTAATTACCTTTTGTCCGTGATTATGGATGCGTAACATGGCCACGGTAACTATACACAGCCACATGCATAAATAATCAAATCATTTAGTCATACATAGATATGCTTACACTTATTTCCTTGGGTAGGCAGAGACAGCTCCGTCATCTGCTTCTCTATCCTTACATTTCTTTTTATATAGGACACGTCAATTTGACTTCACCTCGCCTGATGTTAAGCTAAAGGCAAAGTCTCGGAAAGAGGGTCACCATCGGAAACATGTACCATGATAACAGTGGTGGCACTCAGCTTGACGGCCTCGTTAGATGCCTTTTCACGCCCCGCTTAAAGGACCCGGGACTGTAGGAAGAAGGAAACACGTTACATACTTTACGGACTTCTTCTACTGTCAATATCGCCATGAAGTGACTTGGGCCCAGAAGCCATAAGAACTTATCATTAAACTAGCTTTTACCCGCGACTTCGTTCGCGTTAAGTTCGGAATAGATAGGTATAGGACACACTGCTCCTGTTCCCGCGACCCATATAAAGTTCCTTAATGTTTCTGAGAGCCTGGTACTCCATGCAAATACACCAGGGTCACAGAAATACTGATCCCGTGACCGCGACCCAAAGGAACCTATACCCGGGATAAAATTAAAGATCGTACGGGACGGAAAGTATCTAATGTCCGTCTTCTGGTTCTAAGCTACATCCCCACCAAATCGGTACAGCCGTTCTTTTTTTTTTATACAGGACACGTTAATTTGACTTCACCTCGCCTGATGTTAAGCTAAAGGCAAAGTCTCGGAAAGAGGGTCACCATCGTAAACATTTACCATGTTAACAGTGGTGGCACTTAGATTGACGGCCTCATTAGATGCCGTTTCACGCCCCGCTTAAAGGACCCGGGACTGTAGGAAGAAGGAAACACGTGAGCTGGCAGGGAATTCCAGGTCTTAGTGGTGCGGCATAGGAATGAATCACTGAAACGCTTGGTTCTAGCAGGTATACTCTGCACCGTAAATGGATGGCATCTTAGCCCTGCACGTGTCGTCCGGTGAAGGAAAGGGGAGGGTGGGATTATAAATAGTGTAACTAACACGACTTTCTTTTATATATACTCGTATGTCCACTGCTGGAAATAGGCCTCTCACAATGTTGGGAGGCTTTGGCCTACAGTTTCCTCGCTAGCCAGATGGGTTGGTACAGGGTTTTATTTCGAGTGTTCCTTCTCTCGCAGTGATATCGTCTGCGTTTTTTTCGGTTTTATAAGTCTTTCTTATCGTTATCGATCTTAATGGCGCCTTACATTATAGTAGCAGACCCAGCGAACTTCGTTCCGTCAATTTTTTTACGCCCCGTGGCGTTTGATACCATTCCCGCTGCGCTCTTTACTATATTAAGCATGTATTAACATATAAACCTTCCTCTTGAATTACTCTATCTATTAAAAGAAACCGCATCAACATCCGTGGCGTAATTTTAAAGATATAAGACGGACAGCGCGGAAAGCGACTTTATACTATACTTTATACTAGACTCAACTCGTAGGTTGTATACAATTGTGTGTCTGTCTTTCTGCCACGCTTTCTCTCAACCACTGAACAGATTTTGACGAATTTCCTACAGAGATAGATTAAATCTTCAGAAAGAATATAGGCTAGTAGCTTTTGCACGCGGCTCCGCCCACGTGGACATCGATTATCGCGATCAAATTTAGCCTATATCTTTTCTCAATGTCTAATCAACCCTATACCAAATTTCATCAAAATCGGTTGAGTGGTTTAGGCGTGAATGCGTGGACAGACAGGCAGAGTTACTTTTGTAGTTATAATATTAGTATATTTGGTATGTAGCTATAAATATTTGATAAAGATCTTCAAGCTGCCAAGCAGCCATTCCTGTCTGTATTTCGTTGTTTGAACATGATTCCCACGTCTGACCTAACAATACGTTTAAGTTAATAGTTTTCGACGAACGTGTGCAATTCGTCATGTCCGTGAACACTATGGCCTGCAATTATATCTGCTTTATATGAGTTGTATTATTATAAAGAATGGACTGAAGATAGAACCTGTTTTAGACATTTATACACACACTACTCAAACTCTGTAGTCTAATATTTTTTCTTTTTTTTTCTATAAATACTAGCTGTCCCGGCGAACTTCGTACCGCCAATTTTTTCCTACCCTCGTGGCGTCAGATCCCGTTCCCGCTGCACCATTTAGGGGGATGAAAAATAGATAATAATTAAATGACGATTGATCATTTTTCTACCGGAAAGAAAAAAATATTAAATTACTAAAATGGCTATTAAAAAATAAGGGATAAGGGATCGTAGAAGGGTGAAAATTGAGGATTGTATGTATTTTTGTATGTTGTATCATAAAAAAATAGAAATTAAAAATTTTGTCTAAAAAATAAAAATTTAGGGGTGGACTACCCCTAACATTTAGGGGGATGAAAAATAGATGTTGGCCGATTCTCAGACTTACTCAATATGCTCACAAAATTTCATCAAAATCGGTCAAGCCGTTTCGGAGGAGTATGGCAACAAAAACTGTGACACGAGAATTTTATATATTAGATATCAGTAACAGAAAAGTCTAGCTTAGATGGTAGTGTAGGTTCACGTCAATAGGCCGCGTTTCGTAAGCTTCAGAAAAAAAAGAGAAAGTAAATAAATATTTTTCGATAATATTTCACAAATTTCACAACATTCTACACAACGCTATCTAGACCCATGGTAAGCATAGCTTAACTAGTTTGTGTTATGGAATCTAGAATGCTGTTAAACATACTTAGATACTTTTTTTTGTAAATACATACACATTATACATAGAAACACCCAGACTAATGCAAATAGCCATATTCATGCTTTCAAATATTTGCACTGAGCGGGGATCGAACCCGCGCCTTCTACGTGGCAATCGCGTTCACTACCGCCACGCCACAGGTGCTGTTCTTTATTTTGATACTTTACTCCTTGTGACATTAACTTTAGTACCTAACCTGTTCCCTGTTTTCATAATTAGGGTACTTCCTCACAATATTTTTTAAGGATACACGGAGGACTGAGGAGTACTAACTACACAATATTAAACTATGGTACTCTGAAGTTGAGTTGGTTAATTACCAAGTACCAAGAAAAGTCTCATTCCTATCTAATTAGCTAAACTAGTGGCTTTAGTCCGCCCTAAGTCTTGTAAGGCTAGACTGCATTAGTAGCTTGAGCCCAGACTGACTGGACTGGGCAAGATCTGATTACTTATCGACTAACGGTTATTCGATGTTACTTAACTCGATGCTTGCCAATCAAGCACTTCGATTACGATGTTATACTAAGTATCTAAGGGACTCTGTATTCTATATATTTTATCATGAATGTCCTGTATAGGTACTGTGCCCGAAGATGCGGCGGAAATCACTTTAAGCTTTGCTGTGCATGTCGTTCTTCGCTATAATAATAAAAAAATGAATTAAAAATTAAAAACACCTCCAAAAAGTTGAAAATAAATGGAGTTTGCCTTTTAACTTTTGATATAACTAATATAATTTTTATTCAACCGTTCTCATGTTGAGAGACCCTTGTATTATTGGAATAATTCAAGGACCCCGACATGGTAACCGTATAAATATAATTACACCTAGAAATAATTACATTATGAAAACGTTACTTTTTAGATCCACATGAATGATGAAATTACTTCATAATTCAGGTAGATCTATCTATAGATAGATGAAAACATTGATCGTGACATATACAACAGCAAGCACTAAATTGCAATGAAACATGTTGTTTTCGCACGCTATTGCGATGCATCAGTTTTAATAATTTGTTGTTTAATTGTTTCCTTCAACACCAATAATAATAATCTATCAACAACTTAGTTCTTGAATGAAATTTTATAGCATTTAGCATGCTAATTCTTGAAATCGATTTAAGAAGAAAGGAATAAAAATATCATCGGTGTTTTTCGATTTGGATTAGTTCGGGCGTGGGCTGGTAGCTTAGTGTTCAAAGCATTCTCCTCTCAAATAAAACAAATAATAAAAAAACCCGACTGCCACTGAAAAGATCGTAATAAGTTTGATAGCAGGCGGTACCCATTAATTTTCTTTCGGTTTATGATTGGCAAATGGATATCGCCTGCTATCAAACTTATTTCGATCTTGAATAACACACTTGTACTTTTCCACTGACTTTATTTCTAGACCTGACCGGTTTCGCCTTACGGCATTCTCAAAGGTTCACATTGATGTTTTTTTTTTTTTTTTTTTAAAGTTGAAAAGTACAAGAAAGTGTGTTATTCAATATGTGTAGCAGATTCCACCAAGCGCCATCAATCTACAGTATAAACAGTTATTTCGATCTTTTCAGTGGCAGTCGGGTTTTAAATATTATTTTTTATATACGTCAATATGACTTCACCTTGCCCAATGGTAAACTTATGGCAAAGTTTCAGGATAGAGGGTCACCACTACAGACACTTATGTTACAATTGTGGCCCTCAGCTTGACCGTCTTTTCAGACTGCGGTTTCACGCTCCGTTTACTTTGGAGCCTGAGGTTCACTTTTAATTTACTTATTTTTTAACCGAAATAAAAACCTCTTTCGTTTTTGGAAGTTAAATATTAAGAACTAATAGCAATTCAATTTTATTCAAATACTGAAATGGCTCGAATACATAGGGAAAAAGAATCTTCTCGGGCGGGACTCGAACCCGCAGTCTTTCCCTTACAGGGGGAATGCCTGACCAATTCGGCTACCGAGACACGCCCGATATGATTCAAATTTCCCACCTTATACGTCTTTGAGGCGACGTAGCGTCATCTACCGATTTTCTTACGAACTATCGGAATCAATGAATGATGTTACAATCATTTTTAAACATTAATTTTTTGATAACTGCGCCCAAACAATTGAAGGAATTTTTATAGCATTAAGTATGCTAACTATACAAATCGAATACATAGGGAAAAAGAATCTTCTCGGGCGGGACTCGAACCCGCAGTCTTTCCCTTACAGGGGGAATGCCTGACCAATTCGGCTACCGAGACACGCCCGATATGATTCAAATTTCCCACCTTATACGTCTTTGAGGCGACGTAGCGTCATCTACCGATTTTCTTACGAACTATCGGAATCAATGAATGATGTTACAATCATTTTTAAACATTAATTTTTTGATAACTGCGCCCAAACAATTGAAGGAATTTTTATAGCATTAAGTATGCTAACTATACAAATCGAATACATAGGGAAAAAGAATCTTCTCGGGCGGGACTCGAACCCGCAGTCTTTCCCTTACAGGGGGAATGCCTGACCAATTCGGCTACCGAGACACGCCCGATATGATTCAAATTTCCCACCTTATACGTCTTTGAGGCGACGTAGCGTCATCTACCGATTTTCTTACGAACTATCGGAATCAATGAATGATGTTACAATCATTTTTAAACATTAATTTTTTGATAACTGCGCCCAAACAATTGAAGGAATTTTTATAGCATTAAGTATGCTAACTATACAAATCGAATACATAGGGAAAAAGAATCTTCTCGGGCGGGACTCGAACCCGCAGTCTTTCCCTTACAGGGGGAATGCCTGACCAATTCGGCTACCGAGACACGCCCGATATGATTCAAATTTCCCACCTTATACGTCTTTGAGGCGACGTAGCGTCATCTACCGATTTTCTTACGAACTATCGGAATCAATGAATGATGTTACAATCATTTTTAAACATTAATTTTTTGATAACTGCGCCCAAACAATTGAAGGAATTTTTATAGCATTAAGTATGCTAACTATACAAATCGAATACATAGGGAAAAAGAATCTTCTCGGGCGGGACTCGAACCCGCAGTCTTTCCCTTACAGGGGGAATGCCTGACCAATTCGGCTACCGAGACACGCCCGATATGATTCAAATTTCCCACCTTATACGTCTTTGAGGCGACGTAGCGTCATCTACCGATTTTCTTACGAACATCATTCATTGATTCCGATAGTTCGTAAGAAAATCGGTAGATGACGCTACGTCGCCTCAAAGACGTATAAGGTGGGAAATTTGAATCATATCGGGCGTGTCTCGGTAGCCGAATTGGTCAGGCATTCCCCCTGTAAGGGAAAGACTGCGGGTTCGAGTCCCGCCCGAGAAGATTCTTTTTCCCTATGTATTCGATTTGTATAGTTAGCATACTTAATGCTATAAAAATTCCTTCAATTGTTTGGGCGCAGTTATCAAAAAATTAATGTTTAAAAATGATTGTAACATCATTCATTGATTCCGATAGTTCGTAAGAAAATCGGTAGATGACGCTACGTCGCCTCAAAGACGTATAAGGTGGGAAATTTGAATCATATCGGGCGTGTCTCGGTAGCCGAATTGGTCAGGCATTCCCCCTGTAAGGGAAAGACTGCGGGTTCGAGTCCCGCCCGAGAAGATTCTTTTTCCCTATGTATTCGATTTGTATAGTTAGCATACTTAATGCTATAAAAATTCCTTCAATTGTTTGGGCGCAGTTATCAAAAAATTAATGTTTAAAAATGATTGTAACATCATTCATTGATTCCGATAGTTCGTAAGAAAATCGGTAGATGACGCTACGTCGCCTCAAAGACGTATAAGGTGGGAAATTTGAATCATATCGGGCGTGTCTCGGTAGCCGAATTGGTCAGGCATTCCCCCTGTAAGGGAAAGACTGCGGGTTCGAGTCCCGCCCGAGAAGATTCTTTTTCCCTATGTATTCGATTTGTATAGTTAGCATACTTAATGCTATAAAAATTCCTTCAACTACTGAAATGGCATCCGATATGTCTTGTATTGGTCTATACTTGTTGTAAGTAAACTGACGTCTTGGAAAATGCTGCAGTGGAGTTATTGCGTCGCTTATTTCCACTAATGATAGGCATTAGTGGAAATAAGTTTACCAGCTCTTCCTATAGTCGAATTTTTAATTAAACGAGGTAAATTGACAGCAAGTAATATCACTTTATGAAATAACGATACCATATTCAATGTAATAGTGATGCATTCAGTTCTCGTTCACTCATGGCGCAGCAACGCCACGCTCAAATTGTCATAACTTTCTTGACGGATCAAAGAAGAATCAAAGAATGATTTTAGTAGGATTGTCATAATCATTCACAATGTCACAACATTATTTTTATTTCTTCAAAAACTGACAACCTTGTAAATGTTAGCGGACTCGTCTTATTAAAAATTCGACTTTGGGAAGAGGTGGTAAACTTAAAGTTAAGTAGAATTAACGTCTGTAAGTTGTAACAATGTTATTATCTTTCCCTGAACCTTTCCCCAAACCAGTTGGGGTCGGCTTTCCAGTTTCCTGTGATGCGACTGATCTGATATTTTCCGTGAACGCCTCTGCTATCCGAACTCTCCAAATATTCAGTGATACAGAAGTTCTGTAGTTATAGTGCATTGAAAAAGTAAAAGTAAAAGTAAATTATCTCTTTATTGTGTATACCCAGGATAAAAAACATGTTAATGTGTTGTTTGTAGGTTCATTGCAGGTATAGACAATAGGCGGCCTGATCGCACAGTGGCAGTCTCTTACAGGCAACCTTTGGATGGAGAAAGAGATTGAAAAGAAACCATGTTTGGGTCATAAACTTAGTTTAGTATATCATTTTATGGTTTGGGTAGTATGGTGCACAAAGTCTCAATATTGGTGTATTTTACTTAGGAGTCGAAGGGAACTTATAATAAAGAGTAGGTAGCGAATATCGAAGCTCTTCCAGTAGCAGATACTTACAAGCCGTGTCTGTGAAACTGCGTGTGCCTACTCAACTAGGCAAAGACACACACGACACGCTTGGCTTCCTCTTTGAAAACTGGTTCGTAATGTAAAAATAAAATTAACGAGTGTATGTAGAAATGAATGATATTATGAAGATAATGTTTGAGCCTACCTACTATTTCTTTTCTGGAACTTGTATGTACTTACATTGTTCATCGTGGTTCTTCAGGGTATTTGTGGCCTCTTTGGCCCAATTCACCAGCAAGCCTGTACATTTGCTTATTGTGGGAAGATGCTGCGACACCAGTATACCTTTCGGGATGGTTTAGACGGTAGTTGCTGCTGTAAAACTCTAGATAAAGGTATAACGATAGGCAATGAAGAGTGGACCCACTAGTACTTTACATTTTCTCGATAATCTACGTGTAGTTGTATTTCTTCTTCATACTAGCGGTAATCCCAGTCGCATCTGAAGTTTTCAGCTTGAAGTCTGGAGTCCGCTTTATAAGTTTAACTGCGGATATGGCTGAACTTCGATATTTTCCGTGATGCGATGCCATCTGACCTCCACAACACAACGGCGATATCGAAGCATTGCAGCTAGACCAGTTGTTGGATTTTTTAAGGCTTCAACACCCGTAACGACTGCCATAGATGTTATGGCAGTCGTTATAGCAACCGGGATAGGTATACGGCTTAACGTGCTCTCCGAGGCACGAGCAGACCAATGCAAATACTCATACATAATGAGAGGGGATCGATCCCTCGCCTCCTGCGTAGCGGCCGCGTTCACTACCGCTACGCCACAGAGCCTGTCTACTTATAGATGTACTGTAATGCAAAATATGGCAATACACAATTGTTACAATTTTATTATCCCCGGTCTTCCAAAATGATACATTTTGTAGCCTTCTATTTGGTTACGAACTTAAGAGTATCAAAAAGTACCTAGTGTTCATTTCATAATTGTTACAAACGTGAAAACTCCTTTCCACGCCAATACTCAATGATGTGTTCACTACTCATACAGATTCATAGTGTAGGTAGGTATATAAGTAATTTGTTCGTAACCGTTTTAGGTTACGGAATAACTTCATACATATTCACACATTCGGTGATTAAACCTGTTAATAGATTTTGGATGCAATGAGGTGGTTACATGACATCCATGTTATTATAACGAGTAGTTATTTTAACCATCATCAGTGACAAAGCGTTTTATTACATTAACTTGGGTGCAGCACCGTGCTTCACCTAGGATCTCCACATGGGCGAAGCACGAGGTACTAAATAGGTCGTTATGCTCCAACCCCTTTTTTTTTTACGTGGTGGAATGCGTTCAAGCACTAGTAGGCAGCGGTTCAGACCTTCTGCGAGATAACCGTCTCGCAGAAGGTCTGAACCGCTGCCTACGCCTCATCGCCGCCGTCGACCATAGACAGAACTACGGCCGGCAGCGCAGGTCCGTCCCCACTTCGGCGATGAGAGCACGGCGCTCCCCAGCCCACGTGGGGCACTCCTCTAGGGTGTGCTGCGCCGTGTCGTCATCGCCGCCGCAGTGGTGGCACCCACTGGTCGGCTCTCGTCCCACTCGGCACAGGTAGCTTTCGAAGCATCCATGCCTCGAAAGGACCTGCGCCATGCGGAACGTTACCGACCCCCGCGATCTGTCCATCCAGTCTCTGAGGACAGGACGGATCGCCTCGACGGTTCTTCTGCCAGCCGTGGGATTGGCCAGCCGCCGCTCCCACTCCAGGAGCATGGACCGCCTCACCAGGAGCCTCCGCTCTCCCACCTCCGAAGGTGCCGGGAACTCGCCCCGGCTCCGGGCCATCTCGCGCCAATGATACACTAACGCGAGGACCCCGGCCTCCAGCTCCCACGGAGGAGAGCCCGCCATTGCGCAAGCCGCCTCGAATGAGATGGTGCGGTATCCTATTACCGCCCCGACGGCCATCACTCTCTGCGGACGTCGCAAGAGGGCGATGTTGCGTACCGCCAGGGCGTCGACTCACACAGGGGCCCCGTATAGGGCCATCGACCGCACCACTCCCAAATACAGGAGGCGGCTGCTCGTCTGGGGTCCCCCTAGGTTCGGCATCAGCCGCCGAAGGGCAGCAGCCGCGCCGATCAGACGGGGGACCAGGCGGTTGAAATGAGCTTATGCTCCAACCCCTAGTAAGTACAGTTGCGTGCAGACGTTATATAATAAATAACATATATATTAAGGTATAAACTATGTTTTATAGAACTTGTATAGTTTCTTTTCAATAAAATTATAGATAAATAACACGAATACGAAATAACAAAAAAGGAGGGAGTGTGGAGGGCTCAACTAACATCCTTTAGGCCCACCAGCTAAAGAATAGACGAGACTTTTACTCAGTTTTGTCTCCGCGGGTTGACAGGTCAGACAGCACTCGCTCCCGGAAAAGTCAACATAAGCTGACCCGAGTATTCAAAATTAAATCTTTGAACGCAACTAGGAAAAAGCTATACAGGTCATGATGACATTATGTAAGTAAAAAACAACAGAATTGCGATAGAATCCGTTAAAATTTACAGATTCTATCGCAATTCTGTTGTTTTTGGAACGAACAACACCCGAACGAACACGAACCATTAAAATTACTCCGAAAACCTTTCGTTGACGACTGACGGATTCCGCCGTTTTCGTAATCATAGACAAACGTTCTAATCTAGATAAATAGTTTGGACCAATATAACAAATGAAAAATCTAAAAATATAGTTGTATTCTTATGAAAACAGCGTCACTTTAAAATATGTATGAGATTTTGGTTCCAAAGTTACAGTTAGATCACCAAAATGTAATTTTTCAAGGATTTACGTGATTTAATGTGAACGAACGTAAAAACCCTTGTGCCATAATATTGTTCTATGTTTTTAAAACGAACTTTGACTTTGACTTTGACGACTTGACTGAGGCATTTTGAGACACTTTGTTGAGCCATAGGACCATCCATATTAAGGCCGATTGCATAAAAACTTAGTGCAATCAATATCGGTAAGTGAATAATGTATTAAACTATCTAACTTGTAAGGATGAGAAGGGTACATATAATCTTCGGTAGATAAAGTATGTATCTATCTATGTATTGTAGGTACACATTTTTTATTTAGCTACAAATATTTTGTAAAGACTATATAGACTAAGATAGTTGAAGCACGAAAAACATTGGAAAAAATGAAATGCTCAAGTGAGACTCGAACCCACGACCTTTCGATTACAGGGCGACTGCTCTGCCAACTGAGCCATTGAGCACCAATTTTCGAACTTAACAGTTAGCATAATAAATGCTATAAAAAATTCATTCAAATAGTTGAAGCATTTAAGCTAATGTGACAATAAACATACCTAGTAATATTGAAACATACCTTCGTCGTTGGTTCAATCCCCTAGTGTACCTTTTTTGAGGAAGTAGAGGAATCATTTCCTCGCATAGCTCCTCAAAAAGTCCCCTCGTCAATCTATAACTTGAGACAAATTCCATGTTCGGAATTTGCATCAAAAGATTTTTGAATGAATTTTTTATAGCATTTATTATGCTAACTTTTAAATTCGAAAAACATTGGAAAAAATGAAATGCTCAAGTGAGACTCGAACTCACGACCTTTCCCTTATAGGGGGACTGCTCTTCCAACTGAGCTTTTCACGAAGCTGGTGATGATTTTGGCTTCGCCCAGCCGCTTCTTCCCTCATCATTTCGTCCAACAATGAAAAACTCGCCATTTTATTCGATTAAAATTATACTCCGAAAGTCTTACGGTAGCTATATAGACGTCGTTGAATTTCAAGTAATAATCCGCAAGATTACTTGTCAAACAACGACTGACAACGACTACGAAAACGTCAAATGTATTTTGGGAGTAGGTGCACAGACAACGATCGACAACGTCAATGTCAAACGTACGAAGACGGATCCGAAGCCCGACACGAAACACTTTCGGGGTAGCTAAATGACGGAAACGTCAACGGATACGAATAGTTACGTTTTTCGGAGTAAGCCCCCTGATCCCGAAATTTCGGTTGGTTTCAGTTGCCCATTTCATAACACCATGTCAGCAATTGTGTAAGAGTGTAACAATAAGTGATGAGTTTAAATAAATAACGCAGAAGGCCGAACCGTTTGCTCATTCACACGCCGGTGTGTTGTGTGCACTCAAACTGCGGGAACTCGGTAACTCAGAGACAAAGAAAAACGGGTTTTCATTCCGAACCAGCGGTGTCTTTTGTACAAGACTGTTAGATAAAGAATACTTTTGTTTACTAATAGCCTAGAGCCTTTGCAGTTACTTAGAGACGATGTTTCTATAACAGTGTTTTACCGCGTTCTTCTTCTTTCCTTCCTTTTCTTTCAATTTAATCCTATTCTAGCCTTTTCTATCCGGACCTTAATTTGTTAAGAAAGTGGATTTTGGAAGCTTAAGATGTAACCTATGCCAACTGTGCAACATTTCAAAGGTATACTTAATATAATCTGCGGTAGCCTAGTGGTATGGTTAATGGACTGCTGAGACGAGGTCTCGGGTTCGATCCCAGGTTTACCATAGCACACACCAATGACTTTTCGATGCTTTTCGAAGTTATGTGTGTATTTATCGCAGGTTTCTAAGTGCCCGGTTAATGGCAATAGGCTCGCCACCTATTACATTGGGACCTAAAAATAAACTGGCGAAATGTGGGTGCTAGCACCTCTGCCTACCCCTTCGGGGAATACAGGCGTGAGTTTATGTTATGTTAATTATAATCTTTTTTGTTCGTGCGGATGTCGTCTCGGATCCCGCCGGAGCCGGAGGGGGAGGTTATGTCAGACTCAAACCGACTAAAACCGCACGCCGTTTGTAGATAAACAGTGGAAACTTAAAAGTGTTTAATAAAGGAAAACATCCGAAGAAAGCGACCTTGCGTCTCATTACATGACATCAGCTCTCTGCGGTTAACCCTAATATGTCTCCCGTGGCAAACGACTAGTACCAATTTATCATGGTTTTAGAGCTCGTTCAATATTTAGAAATCATGTATCGATTTACTAGTGACCTCTAATAGTGCCCGTCAAGGCGTTAAATCGTATTTATTTCTGCTGTCCTCATCAACGTATACATAGGAACACATATCTTGGACCTTGCGAGTCAAACGAGGCCTTGTAGCGCGGATTATTTTGTAATATTCTATGCTTGGTGAATTTGAGCTCGCCCATCGTCGTAGCATCCCGTGCTATCCTTAAAAGATACCCAAGAACCGTGTACTATGCATATAGGGCACACTCCCTGCCATCTCACGTGTTTCCTTCTTCCTACAGTCCCGGGTCCTATATGCGGGGCGTGAAAAGGTATCTGATGAGGCCGTCAAGCTGAGTACCACCACTGTTAAAATGTTTACGATATTTAAATGATAAAGATCCATGGACATCCTAATCTCATCTCTTGCTCGCACAGTATAAACTTGTTATAAATAAAACCATATTAAAAAAAGAAGGATAATCGAGTTCACCGAGTTTCTTGCTGGTATCTTCTCAGTAGAACCAACCTGCCGAACCAGTGAAAGAATCATTTTCCAATGATTTATTTTATTTATTTTTAATATGACTGACATTGTACAATTCTGACGTTCATATGTGCTCTTTATGTGCCTAAATTGAATAAATGAAATTGATTGATTCTTTGATTCTTTGATGGTGACCCTCTTTCCGACACTTTGTCTTTAGCTTACAATGAGGCGAGGTGAAGTTAAATTGTCGTGTCCTTTATAAAAAAAATTGGTTCAAGATATGTTTCCCGAGGTATAACACGAGCAGTAACGTGATAGCTGCGCCTGCGTCTCCCAGTTTCCCATCAATATCAGTTACATCTGGCTCCCATGAGAGCTGGGTTTGTTTTGTATAAATGGAAATCGTATTTATAAAGATTTTAATTTATACTAGCTAGCTTGTGGTTATGCCCGTGTTAAATATTCCACAAGATTCTAAACAACACTGTCTAGACCTATTGTAAACTTAACTATAACTTGTGATAAGGAATGTAGAATGCGGATAAACGTACATAAATACTTTTTTTTTGAATGAATATTTTATAGCATTTATTATGCTAACTTTTAAGTTCGATAGCTCAGTTGGAAGAGCAGTCCCCCTGTAAGGGAAAGGTCGTGAGTTCGAGTCTCACTTGAGCATTTCATTTTTTCCAATGATTTTCGAACTTAAAAGTTAGCATAATAAATGCTACAAAAAATCATTCTAATATTTGGGCGCAGTCATCAAAATTCAATGTTTAAAAACGGTTGAAAAATCATTCATTGTTTCCAACAGTTCGTAAGAATGTTGGTAGATGGCTGCACTGTCGCCCTTATAGACGGATATAAAGAGAAGGAAAATTTGGAATGATTCAAGTGTGGCTCAATAACTCAGTTGGAAGAGCAGTCCCCCTGTAAGGGAAAGGTCGTGAGTTCGAGTCTCACTTGAGCATTTCATTTTTTCCAATGTTTTTGGAAATACTTTTTTTTTAAAGTTATACATAAAAAGACCCAGAACAATGCAAATAGCAATATTCATGCATACAAATATTTGCACTGAGCGGGGATAGAACCCACGCCTCCTGAGTAGCAGTCGCATTCACTACTGCCACGCCACAAAGGCTGTATTCCAAACTCCAAACTTCGTTTAGTCGTTCTTGAGTCCTGAATATTCGTTCACCTTAGTATCTTCTATCCAAAGTCCAAACTATAGACAATAATAAGAACGCTTAGAGCTGATGAGTACAACAACTGTTCATTATTTTTCCCATTTAGATGTAATATTCCAAAAAAACCCGTCTTCATGATTAATAATAGGTGGGCCTCTCTTCCTCCTTCTTCATACCAGGAGATCAATGAGCACCTTTATAAGGGACTAGCTGACCTGTCCCGGCTTCGTCCGGGAAAAATTCGTATTCTATATTTATTTTGACCTAAATGACGAACTATCCATACAAACGTTTATCACTTACCCTCTTAGTAGTAAAATTTTGAAAAACGCTGATACACATGTTCATTTATTTCTTAAAAGACACAGGTTTATGCAATTTGGTGCATCTAGATCTGAAAATGACGGACTTTCATAAAAACTGCCATCCCTTATTTTACCCCTTTAGTAGCAGAATTTCCAAAAATCCTTTCTTGATGCTTAAATCATAAAATGCATCTACTATCAAAATTTCAAGTTTGTAGGTCCAGTGGTTTAGACTCTGCGTTGATGAATCAGTCAGTCAGTCAGTCAATCGGGACAAGTAATTTTATATGTATTGCATAGATGAATCGGAAACTTTCAGACAGGCCAGTCATCATAAAATAAAATTGCTGGAATTTCAGAAATGTAGCTCTAGCGGTATACTCTGTATTGATGATTCATGCAGCGTAAATAAGTAATATATACCTATGTAAAGACTAGGTGAAGGTAATAGATACTTACTACCTGAATACTGAATGGGTTCGTACCCGAGGGCCCCAGTTCCTGAGGCACCCGTTCCGGAGGGACCCGATTTATTTTTATCTTAATAAATGTAATTTGCCAGTAGTTTAGGTAAAAAGTACCATCTGCAGATAATCTGTTGAATAAAGTTTGATAACTTATATAAAAAAACTAGCTCTTGCCCGCGGCTCTGCCCGCGTGGATGTCGGTTATCGCGACAACACATTTCTCAAAAGATAGGTGTATGAAGTTGGGCAGACTCGTGGTCACACCAGCTTGTTACACTGGTGTGCACTCAGCTTGACGGCCTCATCAGATGCCTTTTCACGCCCCGCTTAAAGGACCCGGGACTGTAGGAAGAAGGAAACACGTGAGCTGGCAGGGAGTTCCAGGTCTTAGTGGTGCGGCATAGGAATTAGTCTCTGAAACGCTTGGTTCTAGCAGGTATACTCTGCACCGTATATGGATGGCATCTTAGCCCTGCACGTGTCGTCCTGTGTAGGAAAGCAGAGGGTGGGACTAATTGGAAAAGCTCGTCAGAACATTCACCATGGTAGAGAGGGTAGAATACTGCCAAAGACGCAACATCTCTACGCATCTGCAAAGGCTCGAGGGTGTTCGTGACCTCAGGATTCCCAATAATGCGGACCGCACGTCGCTGCAACCTGTCGAGAGCATCTAGTAAGTACTTTGCGGAGCCGTCCCAGAGATGTGAGCAGTATTCCACGCAGGAACAAATTTGGGTCTTGTATAGAAGACAACGCTGCTCCAGCGTGAAAAAACGTCTTACTCTGTTCAGGACTCCGAGTTTACGCGAGGTTGATTTGATGATGCTCTCGATATAGTTTTTGTTATTCAGTTTGCAGCGAACATCCATACTGAGGATATTGAGGTAATCCTGCAGTGGCAGTGACGTGCTCTGAAGAGTAAGAAGGGGAAGGAAAGGAGATACCTTTGCTGGAAACGCACATGCTCGCGTCTTCTTGGCATTGAACTCGACCAAGTTCTCAGCGCCCCATTGGACTTTATAAAAAATCATCAGTGCAAAATTGATATTGTAAATGGAGTCATCACATGTGAAATAACTGCAATAAAGGCACCTGCCTATGAAAGGAGGTGGTGGTTGTAAAGTCTACTGCCTTCAAGATACCAGACATCCACCTAGAACATGCTGGTTCCAGTGCTTAATTTGAGTGGCGACGTATAGACCTCAAAAAGGGAAGTCTGAAGAAATGGAGTGTCTAAGAAGTTGCCAAGAGAAGACGAATATCTCATCAGGAAAAATAGATCTGACCGAAGTTTTTCTTACCGTACAGCGCTTCATCAATGCATTTACATAACACCGGCCCGTGCAAATTTTGGCAAAGAGCTTCGACTACCTGCGGAAATCCTCACCGGATTTCCGCAGGTAGTCGAAGTCCTGACTCACCTAGCTGTGTAACAGATTATGCGAATGTACTAAGAAAACGAATGGATAAAGTTCACATGAAAACACGATATGACAGAATTTCGAATTTAAGATGTTTTGAGGAAAGATCGCTAGTGTGGCTTCATAACCCAGTACGGAAGCAAGGATTATCACCGAAACTGCAGGCCATTTGGCAAGGACCTTATAAAGTGATAACAAAAATTAATGACGTCACTTACAGAATTCAAAAATCGCCGAGAAGTTCCGCTAAAGTTGTTCACATTGACAGACTCGCCCGATATTATAGCTCTAACGAGCATGTCTCAGGAGTAGGCAGTGTTACGAATATGGCGTAACATTATTTTATACTTTTTAAATTGATCTACAAGTCAAGCCCTTTCATTTGATCCCTATATTGAGGGAGTTGTGAAAAAAATGTAAACAGCTATTTTGTGGTGGCAGCCATCTTGGATTTTAATTTGTCAAAGTATATTTTACTAGTCAAGCTCTTTCATTTGATACCCATGTGGAATATAAAATATATCTATACAAATAAATAAAATTGGAGTGTCTGTTTGTAATCTATACAAATAAATAAAATTGGAATGTCTGTTTGTAATATTAAAATAACCGCTTTCTACTACATGCATATGAATGTATATACGGTACACATACCAAAATATATATTTTTAAATTTTTAGTCTGTCTGTCTGTCTGTCTGTTTGTTTTGGCTAATCTCTGGAACGGCTGGACCGATTTGGACGGGACTTTCACTGGCAGATAGCTTATGTAATAAGGAGTAACTTAGGCTACTTTTATTTTTTATTAAGTACATTCCACGCGGACGAAGTCGCGGGCACAGCTAGTAACATAATATAATCAAATAAAGCTAAGAACACTCTCAACTAGTTTACCATTCAAACAAAAAAAAACGACATCAAAATCGGTTCTTCCGTTGGGGAGCAACGATGCCACATTCACATCTTCATTTTACGTCGGGGGTTAAAAACTATGATTCGACATTGTATACCTATTATGATTTCAAATACCTAAATTACTTTCGTACACATTACTATATTTTTGTACTTCTTTTGTTGACTCTACAAGTTGAAAATCTTAGAAAATAGGTTTTAATTATATTTATCGTATTCGGGTCCTTCCGGAACGGGTGCCTCAGGAACTGGGGCCCTCGGGTACGAACCCTACTGAATACAAAGTAGCTAGCATGGAGGTAACAAAGTAACATTATGTAGTTATTGGCTGGTTGACCCTCAGTTTAGTAGATAGGTTTTAACAAGTTATTTAACCAGGCCCTCGATTCTACTAAAGCTAAACCACTGTCCGCGCCGACCTACGAAACTGAACAACTATACGCCTAAAGTAAAAATCTTCAGTTACTCTGCAAAGAGTAATTTAATTTTGAACTTTAACTACATAGCTATAAAGTCTATTATTTAATGCAGTTTTTGCACTGGCGGTGGCACCACTGTGTGTTGGCTTTAGCAGAATCGAGGACTAGTAAATGTGTCGTTCGTATTCATCTAGAATTGCATTTCTCCTCTCTATCCTGTCCTGACCATTATCCTAGGTACCAACTGGTTCGAGTATTTGTTTTGTTTGTAATCCTAGGTTGCATCACTAATTAATATATTTGTTCTCCGAACAAACCCTTCGTGGTTTTTGGTGTGTTAAATTTAATATTGCTTGTGTATTGTAAAAGGCGAGGTGAAGTCAAATTGACGTGTCCTATATAAAAAAAAAAAAACAAAAAAAAATTAAATTTTCGACGTAGACCCATTCTTAGCACAAACAATTAGCTAGCTACTAATACCTGCTCTTTATAAAAACACTGCAACTTTATTGCATTTTCCGCGATTAGTACTGGTTAATTAAATTTTCCTGAAGTAGAAGATAGGCATCTTACTAACCGAACTGAATCTAGTTTATTTTCAATTACCAACGTAATTAGTTATAATTATAGCTATCTGGGTATTTTATCTATCAGTTAAAACTAGTAATATAGTCTCAAAATGTTTATAGGCTATTAGTATAAGGTTTAGTAAGATATAGTTTGCAACAAGGCTTATCAGATTTGCTTTCGAATACGCAAATTGCCCACAGAAATACAATACTCTTTGTTAATCGTTGAACTTGCAGGGATATGGCTATTTTTTAAACTCATCATCCACATAAAGACCTTAGTCCTGATTGCATCCGAGGCCACAGTGTCCTCGGAGCTCAGGGTCCGCCTTCCGGCTCTTCCTTCGCACGATCTTGGGCGTCCAAGGTGGTGAGACCGTTTGCACGCATGTCACCCTCCACGACGTCAAGCCAGCACTTCTTGGGCCTACCCTTTCTACCTGGATCCGGTGGGGGCGCCATTGCTAGGCATTTGTTACCCACGTAGCTGAGCGGTTGCTGCAAGACGTGGCCGCACCAGCGGAGGCGGCTCTCTGGCATTTTATCTGCAACGTCACGGACATGAAGGCTGCCGCGGATGCGAGAGTTCCATCCACCGCAGCATTTTCATCTCCGTGACACGCAGCATCTGCTTGTGTCGCTCCAACGGCGGCCACGACTCACAGCCGTGTAAAAGGACAGGTCTAATGATCATTTTACAGACCTGCCCCTTCAGCCTAAGCCTTTTTGAAACTAACTGAACTTTTTAATAGTAGATTTTTTATTTCGATTATGAATAATTGAATTGTAGGTATGCTTATTGATTGCTTATAGATAAAATTGTTTAAGTAGATAATGTCATTCGTTTAGAGGAATCAACCTTACCACAGACGACGTGGGTCTCGATTCTACTATCGAAACCATAGCGGTGCCATCGCTACTGCAAAAAAACGGCAATAAATAATAGACTTTAAAGCGACGCGGTGAAAGTCCAAAATTAAATGACTTTTACAAAGTAATTGAAAAAGTGTAATGAAACTGTTTGCATTTCATTTTGAACTTTAGTTGTGTAGAAATAAAGTTTGAAATTTAATGTCATTTTTGAAGTGACTGCGGCACCACAGTGCCTTAGTAGTAATCGAGGGCCTGGTATAGGCTTTCCTCTCGGGATTTGGAATCAGACAGCAGTCGCTTCCCATAAAAGTCAAAATAAACCAAATGATTAAAGGAGAAATGCGACAGCGGACCTTGACTTAGTGTAGGTAAGTAATGGGCGCATGAATGAAAAAAACATTCGCTTTAATTGAATACAATATTTTATGCGATTATTGAAAAATCGATTCTAATTATTCGCCTAATCTTTTCGTATATCTCTAGGAGCCAGACCCACACACGGTAGACGAAAGTATGTCAACATCAACTAAGTATATACAAGTGCAATGTATTTCAGTTCGTAACGCACAAGTAAATGGTTACGTACAATGTACGAACTTAATTTTCCGCGTCGCTAGTTGTATCTACTTCTGAGTTAAGAGTAATGGACTTGTAAATATGTTTTTCTTGGTGAAATTTATGTTCGAACATTTGTAACTTGTTAGGTGAATGGCAAAAAAATAGTTCTAAAAAGAGATATATAGAGATTTTGTCTTGTAGATAATGGGTATTAGGTATTAGGTAATTTTCCTAATTTCTTTCCTCGAAGGTTTATGACCATTGTGTTGAGAAAAATAACTACAATAACATTATCACTATCCAAGTTTGGAACCCAGTTGCATCAGCAGATGCACAGGCTTGCGGATGATCTAGCCTTGGCCGCGAAGGTTTGGTCGTGAAGAAATAGTGAGGTAGTTTTATGGTCATTTTATATATAACAAGATGTATCGAATCGAATGTAATGGAAATAGATTACTAGGCATGGTAGGATTAAGGCATACTATTTTAGAAGAATCGTAATACGACTAGTCTTCGAGATGCTATAACAGTCTGTGAACGTAAATAGGTGTATCGATTAGATAGGATAACATAACTCACACGTGATGTCATAATTACACACATTACGTACATTCGGAAGTACGGTAACTCCTTACCAACCGAGACGTCTACATTAGACGTGTCTACTTTATTAGTTGCATTTTTATTCTGTTATGCACTAGCAGACTATAGGTATATAGGGCTCCATCAAAATCTTCGGGGCTCAAAAAAACCTTCCTGAAAGCCGGGGTACACCTACTGATTGATGGAAAAGACTATGGTGCAGGCTTCCTCCGTTGAGGGGTAGACAGCAGTTCAGCAGGCTTTGAATACAAGTGGGATTGGCTTTAGGTTGAAACAGAAGATTATTTACATGGATTGATTGATAAATCAAACTATTTACAAGACAGGAAACGAAACGACGAAAACGTTTAACAGCACCTTTTTTCTGGAGTATGACAATGAAGGAAAAATGCTTAATACTCGACAAATCAATAAAATCGGATACAGGACGGAAAGGTCAAGAATATCGGCCCAGATAAGGTATCTCAGGAACAATTTGAGGGAAAGGCTAGAAAGGAGACAAGGCAGCTTCTCGTGCCGGCTGACGCAGGTGATCTCCGGGAAAGGGTGTACTGGGACCACCCTGTTACCGATTAGGAAGGAGTCAACGCATAAGTGCCATTATGTGATGCAGCGAGGATTCTGGGCTGAATTCGTTGGTGGAGTGCCCGGCTTGGAAGCCACTGGAAGTTCTTTCGTTCGTTGTCTTACTCACAGCGATGGTGTGGAGTGAGTGCGCGAGGGTGACTCTAGAAGGAGACAGCGGACAGCCGGGAGACACTTAAATCAGTACCTAACTATAAAGGTCGGAAGTAGTTTAACGAGTACTGGAAGATAGTACTTTCTCGTTCAAGTCAGCCTACCTATTAGTGATGCCATCAGGTACTTAGAAGCCGTAACTATGTATTTCATAACTGTATGGACGGTAACTATGTGAAACGAGTACACCATGTGACCAGAGCCGGATTTATTAGTGTGGAGGCCCTGGGGCAACAAAGGAGTGAAGATTTGGATCTTTAAATTTGACTTCATGCTTTTCAGGTTCAGATATTATATAAACCTTTCTTTAAACTAAATATAATAAAGAAATAAATAAAATATTTACATCCATAATGCGTCGTGGAATTCCTGCGCATCGTCACCGACCGGTTACGTACCTAGAAGGCAGGCTGCATTGCCACGTTCTATGCAAGGTGATCACCAGCCTTCTGGTCACGTGTAGCGTCGATCAGCTGCTTTGCTAGATCTTTGTAAAGAAAACGGATACTTGGGCCCCATGTCCCCAAAGTTTCAACCCCAAACGGCTCAAAAACATAGTCACTTGTTAAGTTACAGTATTTGCGCCGTTTGAGGTTTTCCGCAGATGCAGCAGCAGCGCCGGCAACTTTTTTTTATATTCATGAACAATAATCATGTTTCTTTCTACAAAATGTTGTAGCTAAATATATCAAAATATTTTTTTTATTCTAGTTACTATTCGGTATTTGAAAGATTTTTACCAAAGTGGGCGCCCCTGTTCTGAATACCCCGGGGTAGTTACCCACTCCTGAATCCGGCCCTGCGCGTAACACTGATACATAGTGTTTACTTGTTGTTTACAATCAAGTTGTAACTGTTATATCTAGTGTGTTGACCGTCGTGGTGGAGCGAATCGGACTGATAGACACACTGAATGTTTAATGAGTGATGTGAAACCCACGCTAGGAGTCGTGCCGTTATCGACACATGCGATCGATAACTGAAGGTCTGTTAGATTGATATTTGAAAGCATTTACCTTCGTTTACTTGTTGTGCCATCTAGCGAAATTGTTATGAACTAAGGGATAAGGAATGATGTTCAATAATTTTAAAGAGTAATTAGCCAAACTTTTCGAGTGAAGAAAATGGAAAGATGAGAAAAGGTAATGAAAATTGGAAAATAGGATAGAACAAGATAGGTGTTATCAATGAAAATACATACTAAAATTAGTTTTCTTGTCATATCATAATATCATATACATAACAAATGACAGGATGTTTCTGAAATTCCAAGAGCAAAATTATATTATTTATGATTGCAATGTCAATTCAAAATTAAATGTTATTTTTGGAAAACTTTTCAACTGGAGATAATGGAAAAATGAGAAAAGATAATGTAAATAGAAAAATAGGATAGGACAAGACAGATGTTATCAATGAAAATACGTACTAAAGTTTATTTTCTTGTCATATCATATCAACATAAGAAATTACAGGGTGTTTCTAAAATTGCAAGGGCAAAATTATACTAAGTATTTATGATTGCAATTTCACTCCAAAATGGAGTCTTATTTTTGGAAAGCACGTCGTTAATCTGTAGTAGGTATAAATGTCTTCAGACAGCCTATTATGGTACATTGAGAATTGCTGCATTACATGGATCATTAACAAATAATTTTCATGTTAACAGCAGTAATCTGTTACAAACATGGTGTTTTTAATCACGCCTATTTATCATTAATCATGCTCTTTATTGGTATAATATGTAAATATTAATGAAACACATGACAGCTCTGCTTATGATATAATATGGCAATGTTGTGGTCGTTTACACGGTATTAATGATTTCTTGGTAGAATTATTGATTATGATTTCTCTTGAAGCTAAGTATATAACGCAAATCAGTTAGTTTTTGCTAAGTGATGCGTTTACTTTGAGTGAAAATAAAGATGGATGTGCCATGTGAGGAATACTGTATTACTCGTAGAACGTTGAGGTATGTTGGAAGATGTAGTGTAGTATTATAGAGATGAATTAGGTACGTAGAAAATATGGATGAAAGAAGATTGATAGAAGAATCTAGGTTGACTAAGCAGTCCACTGAAAGATCGATGGTGGATGTTAGCATGTATGTAGTCCTATTGACATACTATAGATGAAAAATATCTGTATTAAACAGAACTTACATTTTTTTTATTCTCTGCCTAATATTTTGAAATTGGTCTGTTGAATTCTGTAGTAGTACCAGTAATTTAATACCTATACTGATTTTCCGATCTAAGTCTATCTAATGTCTAGTCATTAGCACCCTTTACAAGAACAGTCTATCTCGAGGGAATACCGCATGTGTGTGTCTGACAGAGTGCGCGCCTAAAGACGTCGCGCGAGTAGAGTTCAAGATGGCGCGGCTGAAATATATCTGTCACACCATTGGGCAATATGGTTAAACACCTTATTAATTAATATTACCTTTGGCTTTGCACTATAACCCACAGAAGGTGTGCGTTTAAGTAGGTTCGAGTCCGACATAACCTCCCCCACCGGAACCGGCTAGGGGGTTATCCGAGATGATTATTCGCATGTAAATAAACAAAAAATAATTAGCAATAACTTACTTTTTCCTTTTCTGTCTTATACTTATTATAGTCTTGTTCTACACATTTGTAAGTCGGTATTCGCAAACCAACCATGTAACTAGCACGCATAAAAAGCACTCAAAACGTCACGTTTCATTGAATCGACTATAACGATTATTAAGCAAAACGATCGTACGGAAACATCGAGATCATCGCTTTATAGGAATATTCATATCTGATGCGCGTGCACTTACAAAGAGACGCGGTACATAATTTTCTTCATATTAACGAATAATTACAACGTGTCGCTTGGAAAAAGTATACTTTTTATAATACAACATGCTGTACATCGCGTCTAATTTTACTTCAAGTAATTTTATACTTTATTGTTAGGTGATAAAGTTGAATTTAGGGATTACGGTGGGCGGATACATAATTACACTGTAATATGAACATAATTTTATGGCGATATAATAATTAGAGCCGCCTTGTAAGTATTTATACGGCATTTTCCGGAAGATTAATAGACTTTACACTCAAGTTTTGATTTGGTACGTTGAGAAGAGTAACAGAAAAGTGGCAACTCGCTTGCCGGCGTATTGTAGAATAGAATGTTGGATTTATGGCAACGAACGTTCTTGACATTCGGTCAAAACTCATACATTTGACATTCTATTCCATAATATGCCAGCCAGCGAATTGCCACTTGCCTAGAGGGGCAGTTTGGTTATGATCGATTTTTGATTTTTTTTGTGCGTTTTTCATGTCTTCAGCTTATTGATAGATAATAATATTTTAGTGAACTTCGAGTTTAAGAAAGTTACTGTACGACAAAATTCTCCTGGAACATTTTTTTAAAAGCATACCTAGTAGGGATGATAATACATTGCCCATTAATAATAAAATTAAGTTAATAACTAATTAAATAAAGCATGTTCACAAATTAGACGGCCGACGACGCGACGGGCGCCCGCCCACACCGGTGTTTTATTATTATATTTACTTGTATGAATATTAAGTACGTATCAATTGATTGGTAACAGATGCGGATAGAATTTTAATCACCGGAACAACCGACGGATATTGTCTGGAGCGTATCTTGAATTATTGAACTCCTTGTATATCGATATGAAACTTTTTCAATCACAGAGTATTTAATAAATTAGAACAGTTACCATTCGTTTTATGCCTATGACTATGAATGATCGTGCTTTGGGCTGCGATCCAGGTGGAGGCCTTACACTCTATCTATAGCCCTATACGCGAACGTGTTTTGGGCCGTGAGAGGTATAGAGATATAGGGTCCCTCTGAATCGCGGCCCAAAACACGTTCGCTCATAGGCATAACACGTCATAGTAGGTTAACATAACATGAAGGATTCTACCATTATTTTGTTATCTATATTCTAGAATTCGTAGAACAAGCTCCAGGCTCTGTTTTTCTCAAATCAATTTCTCAAAACAAAAATCAATTATGATGTTCTATCTAGAATATTTCACAATTAATTTTTTAACCCCCGACGCAAAAACGACGGGGTGTTATAAGTTTGACGTGTCTGTGTGTGTGTGTGTGTGTGTGTCTGTCTGTGGCATCGTAGCACCCAAACGGATGAACCGATTTGGATGTAGTTTTTTTTGTTTGAAAGGTATATTAGTCGGGAGTGTTCTTAGCTATGTTTGAAAAAAATCGGTCCAAAATGGCCGCCGCCACAACATGTCGGAATACATATTTCTTCATAACTCCCTTAATATGGGTATCAAATGAAAGACCTTGACAAGTAGATCACTTTAAAAAGTATAAAATAAAAATTAAATTAAAAATTTAAAAAACCCCCGTCACAAAAAACACCTCCAAGAAGTTGAAAATAAATGGAGTTTGCCTTTTAACTTTAACGGTTGCCATGTCGGGGGACATTGAATTGTTCCGAAAATATAACGGAGTGCTTAACCAGTTAGGGTCCCCCGACATGGCAACCGTTAAAGTTAAAAGGCAAACTCCATTTATTTTCAACTTCTTGGAGGTGTTTTTTGTGACGGGGGTTTTTTAATGTTTATTATTCGTCTTTTTTATTCTGTATTTTTCTTGTTCCAGCGAGGGCCTGTTCACCTGTCCGGTCAATGCATCCCCCGTGGACTACGCCAAGGTAAAAATAATTTGAATGAATTATGTACCTACTGTGCTATTATTCTGTACCCATTGCTATTTATTATTTTAGTAAAATGGTAAAGCATTTGTATACAACTACCGTATACTTTGGACGCAACCGTGAAATCTTTAGGACGATGATGATCACTTTTCCAATCAGGAAAATACAAAGACCTAAATAAGTTCAGTACTCCGCCACCTCTATCGGAAACTTTTTCCAATATCTGCCCACGCGCATCCACGCGGGTGGCCATAGTACTAAGTAGTTCGAACAGCTGCGGATAGATGGCGCTATTTACAATTGCGGTTGAAGTTCACTCGCTACAGCCTAAGACCAACTTTAAAGCCATTTTATTATCTCATAAAACTACCAGATTTCTTAGAAATGGTTGAGTAAACAATTTTAATTATTACGGAAACATACGTCAAGTAAAGTAAGCTTAGTTTTGGTACTTAGCGGTTGTTTGTAGTGGTCGTGGGCGAGTTTTACACTTACAATAATTATCATAAATAGTAATTTTATTGACGCAATACTTCCTTTGTTCTACAAAAAGGTAGCCTTTATTGTTTGTAAAATGAAGTTACATAGTATCAAATGAAATTGTTTTTTTTTTATAGAATATTGGAACCGAAGTTACTAATATTCCCTCTAACCCCTTCAACCTAAATTGCTTGTGCTAGGAGTGGGCTCACGTCGGTAGTGTAATGGCCAGGATTCGAACCCGGGACCTCTCGATCGTAAGGCTGACTCCTTAACCACTAACCTACCGATGCTTATTTATACCGACCAATTATGAATTTAGAACGGTATTCAACAGTTGAATCCCGGGTTCCGAATTCCACAGCTTGCACTTTTAAACCCGGGGCCTGTGCTGTAGGACACAACCATGTGTGATCCACCAAGGGTGAGATTTGCATTGGGACCTTAGCTAATTTCACCAGCAAGTTGGTATACCTACCAATTGGTTTTTGAACTTCTTTCTATCACAGTTGCTTTCGTAGAAGCCAAAGTATAAGTCAGGACGAATATCAAAGTTAATGCTAGGATGAAAAATACGTAATAAGTATGTGCCATTTATCCGACGATTTGATGAATTCCTTTGGATTGAGAACACATGATGTTCGCTATGTTACTCCTTACGTTCATGCATCTACAGTTTCTATTAAAGTACCTAATACTGTTCCAAGTTACGCTCAGCCTAAGATTAGTCAATTTCTTACAGAATTTACTATATTACATTTCTACTTATGTCCTATCACGAACTAGCGTGATGATATTCAATGATTACGAGAAATAAGTAGCTGCAGTTACTAGCAGTTATCTGAAATTGATCGAATAAGTGCTCGGTGCGTGAACGTGTACGCTAGACTTAAGTATGCCTATCAGTAGCCAGGCCATGGTAGTATAATTGTACAGTTAAGGTAAGTTTTACCGTCTCTACCATGGTGGATGTTCTGACGGCCTCATCAGATGCTTTTTCACGCCCCGCTTGAAGGATCCAGGACTGTAGGAAGAAGTATGACTAAAACCTCCGATTTGAGTGGTTTACTAGTTTATGACTAGTAGTGGTTGTATGACTGTATGAGGACGCACTAAGACCTTCAGGGTTAAGCCTATATTATCTGTAAGCTTACTCATTGACAGACGAGCCTCACAACAGGAGGTATCAGCGGTATCCAAGGTGAGAGCCTTTGTATAGTAAATAATAAAATTCGGTTTCTATCGTTAGATCAAATAGATGTGTAAGATTAGAACTTGGAACACATTTAAATCCGTACTAATATTGTAAATGCGAAAGTAACGCTATCCGTCTGTCTGTCTGTATGTCACGCTTTGACGTTTAAACCACTGAAGGGATTTTAAATAAGAGTAGTTTAAACCATGAGAAAGGACATAGGCTATGTTTGGTCGCGATAACCGACATCCACGCGGGCGTAGCCGCGGGCAAAAGCTACAACAATGTAATTCAGTAACCAGTTACTAAAAATACCAATTCGCAAGATAAAATACAAAACAATAATACATTACACCATCATGCCGGGTTCTTGTAGCCAAGGAATTATCGAATTCGGCACAGCAGCCGATTACAACCGAGTATGACATGGTGAATCTGTTAATCGATCGATTAAACATCAATTGCGCCTACAAAATCAAAACACGATGATTTGGCACGCAAAATGCGTCGGCGCACACTATACGAAATATCACACACAATAATTTGAACCGTACTGCATTGAGACAAAGTTCAATTAAATGCGAAGATGAATTGAAAGATTAGTGTCACTCACCTCTTGCGACGACCTTGCAATGCTAACCAGTCACGCGACAATGTTTTTGTCTCTCTCTGGCATGTTGTGTTCAGTAATTGAGTAAGTAGCTGTCTCTCTCCAGCAGCGGTGCAAAGGCGTACGGTTGTTTCCTCATTTACACGTTTATGCTAAGGAGCTCTGCGGACTTCTTGTGTTTAGTTCTGGGCTTGATAAATAGATGGCGTCTTAAGACAATAGCACGGAAAAATATAAATAAGTCTATACTTTTTGTAAACTTTATCATTTCTCTAGTACCTACTGTTAAATTTTGTATCAGGTCATTGTTTCTCATTGCTTATTCTTGAAAACAACTGATACATTTTTAATACGATGGTAGCAAACAATTACACACTTTGTTCAGACGAGGAGTTTCTGTGCTGATTAAAAATAATTAGAACTATTAAGGAGGGGTCCAGGTGGTACAATTCATAGAGCATTAGAGATAGAATAATAAAGCGATCACGGAACCAAATTCTGCCCTGGATATTGAAATTCTCCTGTTTACATTTTTGCCTTGTGTAGTCAGTATCTTTAGAGCCCAATAAAAGTTATTTGTTATTTTGCATAGAATTTTTTATCCACCTTCTAGAATCAATAATTGAAGCTATGTTTAGTTTGGGACTAGACTATATGGCGTTTTATAATATCGTATAATATTTTTGCTTATTATCTATTTGGTTTCGGTGGGGTTTAGTATAGATTCTTTTGGAATGAAAAAGCTTGAAGTTCCTTTGAAAGTTTTATATTAAGGTTAATAATGGTAAGTATAATGAATAAAAAAATTTAATAATAAATAAAGGTTGCCTGGCAGAAATTTGTAAAGCGATAAGGCCGTCCTTTGTACTGCTCTTGTGTTCCTAATTTCCATGGTATGAATATTGTAATTAGCGTACCATAAAATATATAATTTTATTATTACTCCGATTCATGTCCACTCCGCTACTGTGTATACGGCCAACCAAACAGACGAGTGCGCGGGCGCAGGTCGTGTGAACCGCAGCGAGTGCGGAACAACGACGCCGACAACGTTGTTGCGACCTGCGATTTATACTCCTTAACAAGATCTACGGATAATAAATACTTATATAGGGTAGGTAGAGGTGTAATAACACCCACATTTGGCCAACTATGTTTTTTATACAACTGTGGTGGCAGACAAGCTCACGGCCCACCTGATTTTCGGTATCACCTAATTGAGGGCGAACGTATTGCCTTCAAGTGGGCACTTTGGCCGTATGTTTACTATCACATGGAGAACAGCCTTTAATCGCCTTTCCAACACCCATGGAAAGAGATGGGGAGGCTTTACATATTTTACTCTACCGGGAGCCAACACGGCATCAACACTTGTTCTAACATCGATTTTGTACTTAAGTACAAATAATTTTATTGTCCACTAGCTTTTGCCCGCGGCTCCGCCCGCGTGGATTTCGTTTTCAGGCAATTATTCGATTTTTTCTCACCTTTTAAACCTTCCCTAGACCTCCACGAACATTTCAAGACCAACATAAGATAAATCCGTTCAGCTGTTCTCGAGTTTTAGCGAGACTAACGAACAGCAATTGATTTATATATATATATAGATTATGGATTTATATATATATATATAGAAAAACACTTGACCGTTCACACTCGACGTACTAACGTAGCATCGGTTGAGTGTGAACGGTCAAGTGTTCTTCTATACATTTGTCTGTTCTGGCGTTACGCGACCGATAATACGCGACGCATGTTCCGTCAGATATGAACCTTCCCTTAAGCTAAAATGATGCTTGTGTTTGGAAATTCCGCTCTTCCAGTATAATCGTTCCTAGTTTTAGTTTTACAAGGCAGGGTTTTATTTTTTATTACCATGTAATAAATAGTTGACTAAACTAAATCCATATAAATACATGCAAAATTAGGATAGAGAAGTCGAAAGTGCGCGTGTGTGTGTGAGTGTGTGTGTGTTTAGTAAGGTGAGATTCACTGAGACTCATAGATAATTGTAGAAGGTTTGAAAAGTTCTAAAGATTAATTGTCTGTATTATGTCTTCTAATTCATCATAAGATTTGGACCTAAGCCACTCTACTATAGCATCTTTACAATCGTGTAGTGTAAGGGGGTATATTACTGCTTCTTTGCTAATCATATTATACAATCCACCCGTTGTCACATCAGCGAAAGTTGACTTTACCATGACTGTGGAGACCACAAAGTTTTACCTTCTGGCAGTTTGGCTTCCTGGATTGAAGGTCAGAGACTTGTGTTTTTTCAAGACTATTTGAAGTACATATAGTTTCCTGACAGACAAAAGGGATGTGCTTGAGTAAAGGTTTTCTGTTGGGAACCTAAAGGGTCTAAAAAACATGACCTTGAGCGGAGACCTTATTGTGCTCTTTCTAATTCCAGAAACTTGGTTTTAGTGGCGCCTCCCCATACAGGCAAACAATATGCTATCACCGATTGCGCAAGCGAGATGTAAATTTGCAGTAATAGAAAGCCTGATGTTATGTGTCGTAAAGATTTGAATATTCATATCAATTTTCTGACTCTTGTCAACATTAGTTCAGTGTGGTTGTACCATGATAGGCGCTGGTCAATCATTATGCCAAGATATTTAATATATTTAACTTTTTCGTTTTTAGTACAAGAGCCGGGAACTACACACACAACATCGTATTTACAGTTCAGTTTCAAGTTCCATTCAGCACAATCTGTCGAACACATGTGCCAGCGCTTAATGAACCATAGACCATAGCATTTCTTTTACTTGTTTCATCGGCACAATGGCGGTGATTATAGTTTTATGACTTAGACAAAGAGTAGTAAATGTCACAGATATATCATGCGCTTAAAGAATTTGTACCCCGCTGTCTTGACATACTACTCGTAGGTAACTGTTTTAGGTAGGTTCTTATGAGCTTTCCTATTAGTCCCACCCTCTCTTTTCCTTCACAGGACAACACGTGCAGAGCTAAGATACCATCCTTATACGGTGCAGAATATACCTGGCTAGAACCAAGCGTTTCAGTGACTCATTCCTATGCTGCACCATTAAGACCTGGAACTCACTGCCAGCTCACGTGTTTCCTTCTTCCTACAGTCCCGGGTCCTTTAAGCGGGGTGAGAAAAGGCTTTTGATGAGGCCGTCAAGCTGAGGCCCACCACTGCACACGCGGCCACAACATGGTACATGTTTACGATGGTGACCCTCTTTCCGAGACTTTGCCTTTAGCTTACAATCAGGCGAGGTGAAGTCAAATTGACGTGTCCGATATAAAAAAAAAGAAATAACTTTTTATTTATCGCTAGCTGACCTGGCGAACTTCGTACCGCCAATTTTTTTCCGCCCGCGTGGCGTTAGATCCCGCTGCGCCCTCGATTATCATGTAAACCTTCTCCTTGAATTACTCTATCTATTAAAAGAAACCGCATCGAAATCCGCAGGGTAGTATCAAAGATACATATAAGCATACATATGGATAGAAAGACAAAAGTGACTTTGTTTTTATACTATGTAGGTATACTTAGTGATTTATTTATTGACTGGCTACACAGGAGGAGGCGCGGGCCCGATTCCCACTCATTAAAAATATGTATACGTATGCATGAGTATGGCTATTTGCATTGGTCTGGGCCTGCCTCAGAGAGTACTTACCTACGTTAAGACGTCTCGTCGCCGTCAGTCCCGGTTGTGGCGACAGCGACAAGGGGCGACGCGGTATTATTATGACATTATTTATCTACATATTTTCCTATAAATTAGCATTATACACATATTTACTGTAGGATCAATACGTTAATAAATCGTACGGAAAATATCGAAGTTGAGCAGCATTGCAACCAGACTGGAAAGCCGACCCTAACTGATATGGAAAATAATAAATAATATTTTAATACTAAAATTTTAATATTATAAAATTTTAATATTAAAATAATAATAATAATATTTAAACTGAACGGGAATCGAACCCGTTATGGCCGCGACTTCTGACTTTGCAGTCAAACTCTACTACCATTACGCTTGGACATTACAAAGCCAATATCTTTTTTTGTGTTTTCTTGTATCACATATCGAATAGAATATTCAAATTCCCAAAAACCATCAAATCTCAGATCACACGACCATTAAAATTAAAATCACAATAATAGATGAATCACAAAGGATATCTGATCCACAATAGCAATCAAGATGGTCCTTCCACAATAGGACACCAAATACCCATCCAACTCACCCCTTTGACATCAATAGGCACAGTGATTTTGTTTTGTAAAACTAATTTCGTCTGTTTGGTGTCAGTGACGCGTGAAAACTAAAAAATACGAGTTAGACCCTTATCTATGTAGATTTGGGGTAAATTATATATTTAGAGAGACATTTTATTCTACACATATATGTGACTAGCTTTAGCCGCGGCTCCGCCCGCGTGGATGTCGGTTATCGTGACCAAACATAGCCTATGTCCTTTCTCAAGGTTTAATCTATCCCTATACCAAATTTCATCAAAATCGGTTCAGTGATTTAGGCGTGAAAGCGTAACATACAGACAGACTTACTTTCGCAGAGTTACTTTCGCATTTATAATATTAGTATGGAAATACTTCCATACGGATATATGATAAAATACGTATTATAAAATCAACATGATCTAGCCAGATTCAATCATAGGCTGGAAAAAGTTAAACTTCACGGTAAAACTACAGTCTAACGAACTTCTATGTCAGATAAAAATAAACAATTAAGTATACCCTATAAAATAAACTTATTGTCTTCTCCCCTTCCAAATTCCCACAGCGACATTATACTACAACAAACTTTTTAAACATTCATTATATTAATTCACTCCAATGAAATCCAAAAGATCAATCGAGGCATATCTAATACATCATAGACAAGATTTCTGAAGCCATCCACTACTAGCATAGACACACGAATGTATGGCTCTTTTGTATGGCAGCATTTAAATTAAACATTAATCTGTGTATGAGATAATAATGCATGGCTGTGTCAGTGACCTCGTTTTGAAAAGAGGCAATTTGGACATATTCATGATAGATAAAGGTTGGGATACGCTAGGGTGGAATGCGTAGTATAGGAAGAATAATGTTTTAATAAGATTAATTAGTAAATTAGCTTGTCTGTCTGTTTTTTTAACATAATTAAAATAGATTAAAAATGATATATAATTTCAACGTTAAAATTATTAATTGAATTTCAAAAATGGCGTGTGTCACGTAACGTGAAGTTAATTCAAAAAAATATCTGTATGATTTATATGGCCAACTAGTAATTAATTGTATATTTTCTTACAATCACCCACCAGATTTATTCTCATGCAGGGAAAAGGATGATTCGGATCTTAATAATACACTTTCTTAAAATATATAAAACCAATAGTCTATTACAGCTAGCCAGGTTCTAAAATATGCCTCAGTGTAAATCCTTGTGAAATATTTAATAACTATCTTGAACAATTTATTGTCTAAAATATGTTACGTTTAATTCTCGAAAATCTGTATCAAATTAAAGAAATGATAAAGTAAGATAACTCACAAAAATCATCTTTTATCTATAACTAAATAGTTTTGTTATTTTTAAGCTATCGCGGTGTAAACTCATGGTTATTTTTGACTTTTCGGGATTTCAGGCTATAAAAGTATTTTGACTTACTTTTGCCGACGTTTCTGGTGCGATCCAAAAGTAAGTCAAAATTTTTTATCGCGCGAAGTCCCAAAAACTCCTAAATAGTCTTCTCCTTACTATAAAATATCAAATTACGTAAGTACCTACTTTAACATTTCTAACCAAAATTACACCCTAATGTTTCACAACCTTTACCTTCTAATAAAGAAAAGGTAAACGCATATAAAACGGGTCCCAAGACATTATGATGTAAAGTAGGTGCAAACAATACAGATAAGATGTCAGGACGTGAGGGAACGTGTGGTCACCGGACTGGGCCGAGTTCATGCTATTGACTAAAGATGGTAATAGCCGTGAGTCATACTGTCGGCAAGATTTCGATAAGGAACCATGGGATCTTACACTATTTTGTGTAGTAAATACTATTAGGTACAAGGTAGAAAAGCTGACCGAATAGCGAACAGTTAGTGGTTCCCATTTTTGCAGCATGATAAATATTATGCTGTGTAGCGTAATGGTTTGTGCTCAGATGAATTATTTGACATGATGCCCACAGCTACATTCTATCATCGCACCGTTCGCCATAGACAGGGAATTCATCCCCACACATTGCATCCGAATACGGTGCGTACCGTGCGGTGTGAAAGGAACTTCATCCCACGTACGCTCAAGCTGTGGAATGAACTCCCTGCCATGGTTTTCCCAAGCGACTACAAATGGGGTTCTTCAAGAGGGGCATTAGAAGGTTTCTTCAGGGTAGGCAGCGCGAGTGTAACGCCCCTGGTGTTGCATACGTCCATAGGCCGCGGTAACCACTTTCCACCAGGTGGGCCGTGTGCTTGTCTGCCACCTAAGTGGTATAAAAAAAAGGTGCTATTACATACATATATTCCTGTGAATCCCTAAAGGGGAAGGTGAGTTACCACTCAGATTTGGCCAATTATGAATTTCGGTTCCACATGGGGAGAGCTTAGTACCGTCAAGCAGGCATTGTCATGGGCTGGATCTTTTCACTATCAGACGGAGAATAGCCTGTTTATCCCTTAGTCGCCTTCTACGGCACCCACGTTAAGAGATGAAGCTGTCATATTGTATTTACATTTTTCACAGAGAATGGGATGAACAGAAATATGATTATAAAAAAAATATTCCGAGGAGTGGAGAACTTCCTCCTTTTTTGAAGTCAGTTAAAAAAGATGGCCACTTCGCAAATTATGCAAATAAATATTACGTAGGTATGTAGTAGGTACTGTATTAATAAGAAAATATTACCCAACTATTTGAATGAATTTTTTATAGCATTTATTATGCTAACTTTTAAGTTCGAAAAACATCGGAATAAATGAAACGCTCAAGTGAGACTTGAACTCACGACCTTTCCCTTACAGGGGGAATGCTCTTCCAACTGAGCTATTGAGCCACATCTGAATCGTTTCAAATTTTCCAACTAATTCTATTCATTGCAGATTAGATATACCTATCATGGCCACTATACAAGTAACGAACTAAGACATAACAACTACCTATTAAGATCCTATTATTACTTTACTGTGGTTTTCAACCATGCGATACGAGACAAGACTTCTTATTATATTCATTACATTTCTTTTGATTACAACATTTTAACATTTAAAAACGACCGCTCATCTCTCATACTAATCTAATCTAACTGACGGTCAGTATAACTACAATAGTTGCTTTCACCCTACATGCGCATGTAAACGCATGACAAAATAAAACGTTCTTAACGTGAGAAAGTTTTAGATAACGCCCAAATGACCCTTAATGTCCAACAGATAAAGTTTATTGTTTCGCTTCTGTGAACTGTAAGTGGAATTGCATCACTTCACTTAAGTATGAGTTACATGCATTGGTCCAGAATAGATATCTTTTACATATTTATGTAAAACTTGTTTTTAGTTTTCATATTTCGTAAAAATAACTGTATTATTTACAGAATATTATTGTTTTTTTTTCCTCATACTGGGCAAGATCAAGCCTCATATATCTTAAATATTCTATTCTTAAATATATAGTTCATATTTTTTTGGGATCAGACTAAAATCTTTGAGGCCCAAACTTGATTATGGACGGTCGAGTATCAGACGCAGGTTGTTTTTCGGGGTTGGAAAGTCAAATGGCAGTCGTTCCCTAAATATCAGGTTAGATCTTCGTTTGCTCAGCTTAAGCCGACCAAGGGCTCCAAGGTGTAATTACTATTAGAGATATTGGGATATGTACCATGTAGGTATTGTTTCGAGTTCCCGATATTTCAATTCAATTCAAATTTCCATTCAAAAATCTTTATTTGCATCGAATATTGTTACATTTGTTGTTCTTAAAAACTAGCGGGTACAGCATATTCTGCTCCGTAGAGCGTGTAAACTTTAATGTCAATAAATCATAAATAGCTATATTGTCAGAACTATAATAGGTAGGTACATAACGAATTGCTTGTATCAGTTTTATCTTCTAATATATAAAATTCTCGTGTCACAGTTTTCGTTGCCATACTCCTCCGAAACGGCTTGACCGATTTTGATAAAATTTTGTGAGCATATTGAGTAGGTCTGAGAATCGGCCAACATCTATTTTTCATCCCCCTAAATGGTGCAGCGGGAACGGGATCTGACGCCACGAGCGCTGGAAAAAATTGGCGGTACGAAGTTCGCCGGGACAGCTAGTATAATATAAAAATCAATTGCTGTTCGTTAGTCTCGCTAAGACTCGGGAACGGCTGAAAGGATTTATCTTATCTTGGTCTTGAAATGTTCGTGGAGGTCTAGGGAAGGTTTAAAAGGTGAGAAAAATTCGAATAATTGCCGACATCCACGCGGGCGGAGCCGCGGGCAAAAGCTAGTTTTAATATAATGTCAAATCTATACATACATACATACAAATAAATAAAATTGGAGTGTCTGTTTGTAATATTAAAATAACCGCTTTCTACTACATGCATATGAATGTATATACGGTACACATACCAAAATATATATTTTTAAATTTTTTGTCTGTCTGTCTGTCTGTCTGTCTGTCTGTCTGTTTGTTTTGGCTAATCTCTGGAACGGCTGGACCGATTTGGACGGGACTTTCACTGGCAGATAGCTTATGTAATAAGGAGTAACTTAGGCTACTTTTATTTTAGAAAAATTATAAAAAATAATTCCACGCGGACGAAGTCGCGGGCACAGCTAGTCTTCAATATAATAATGTCGGCGATTTTGCAAGCACCATGATCACAGGGTGACCAAGCTAGTTTAAATATCGAACGTGTAAGCTTCGGATGCATTTTATTCTTCTAGTCTGAGCTTGCGACATGCGTGTTTTTTTTAAACCATGATTATGTAGTCATAGTTTGTTGTCCAAAAGAACAAGCAAACTATTATAATGCTTGAGTATTTTTTTCATAGCTGTAATAATAATTATATTGTGTGTATGGCCACTCGTGCATTCCACAGTGGAGAGCGCGCATATGTATATCGTATTGGCTGTAAATCATGGCAGTCATAGGTCACGCGTCTATGGACGTCTCTGGATAGACCAAAGGTGGGTGATTCTGTTGAATATTAACTATTGGCAGTTAATGTAGTCTATTATTTCCCGTAATGTCTGACAGAAAGGGTACAAATATTTGACTCAGCCAAGGCAATTTATCTCACGGAAGCAATAAGACATAATAAAGTGACTTCGATAAATTAATAGAATTTTTTTTAGTTTATCTTATTCGCAGATACACCACCACCTTTCATATGAAGCGTCGGTAGCTTAGTGGTTAAGGAGTCGGCCTTACGTTTGAGAGGTCCCGGGTTCGAATTCTGGCCATTACACTACCGACGTGAACCCACACCTAGCACAAGCAATTTAGCTTAGTTGAAGGGGTTAGAGGGAATATTAGTAACTTCGGTTCTAATATTATTTAAAAAAAATGAAAATAAAAAACATCAAAAGTTTCTTAAAAGTACAAATTCAAAATGATTCCCTTGAGAAAATTCATTTAACAATCTCACACTGCACTCGTAATCACTTCAAAATCAAAATGAGAATAGCCCTAATCTCTATTCAACATGCATTTGACACCGTTCTCATTTTTAACGCATGGAACATGCGCATGATGGATTATGATTACGGACGATAAATGTAGCGGTCACCCTACCGAGTGACAATGTGATATATCCCTCTAAATATTTTATACACTCCTTTATTTTTGATTGATTTATTTAAAAAGGTTTTTGATATATGCATCACGGTATTTAAACTCACGGCTGTATGCGCTATTGACGACAAATGTGAAGAAATTGCTGGTGGAATAGTTATAAAGGGTGTGGATATGACAGGGTTCGATTATGAATGACAAATGGTGTCGTCACCCTATAAGATGTAACTGGTAACTTTATAAAGTTAACTTTTTACAACCCTAACTTATAATAAAGATACTATTATAACGCTTCTTGTGTACTTATTATTATGCTATGGATTTTTTTATATCAATATCCATACTAATATTATAAATGCGAAAGTAACTCTGTATGTCTGTCTGTCTGTCTGTCTGTCTGTATGTTACGCTTTCACGCCTTAACCACTGAACCGATTTTGATGAAATTTGGTATAGGGGTAGATTAGACCATGAGAAAGGACATAGGCTATGTTTGGTCGCGATAACCGACATCCACGCGGGCGGAGCCGCGGGCAAAAGCTAGTAAATCAATAAATATCAAATTGATGTTCAGTCAGCGTCCATAAATAACTTGACGACGGAGTCCCAAAATGATCTTAAAACTCTCGTATTAAGAGCAAATCAAACTGTTTTATTGATTTATATGGTATTATTGTCCTAACTAAAGGTGTGTATCAAATATCAGAACAATCTGTCAACTGGGCCTCGATTCTACTAAAGCAAAACTATTGTCAAGCCACTGAGATTGCAAGAAGCGGCAATACATTATAGACTTTAAAGCGATGCAATTAAAGTTCAATATTAAATAACTGTTAGCAGATTGAATAAAAGAGTGTAATGAAATTTTTGTCATTTAATTTTGAACCTTAGTGTATAGAAATAAAGTCTAAACTTTAATGCCGCTTTTTGCAATCTCTGTGGTTTGACAATAGTTTAGCTTTAGTAGAATCGAGGGCCTGGAAGGGGGTAAAAAAACGATAGTAAGATCACTTTGAGTACTTTGTTCGTCAACATTTTTCAGATACACTGTACCTATATTAATGTACAATCCGTGTGGTGACAAAGAAAGAAGTATCACCATAGTATCTCATCCGAAGGGTGTCGTAAGAAGTCACTACTGAAAAAATTTGCAGATGAAATATCACTGAGAGAGGACAAAAATTCAAAATAAAACCCGGTACCAACCCGTCTGGCCAGCATGGAAACAGTAGTCCAAAGCCTTCCAACATTGGGAGAGACCTATGTCCAGCACTGGACTTCAATAGGCTAATTAATTACACATTATGGTAAATACCTGTCCAGATTGGGCATCCATGGACCACACGTAGAGTCTTCTGCAGGAGTCATCAGGCCGTTATGAGGTTGAGTAGCAGCCGCGTTAGAGCCGCAGCTGTGTCTGTGAATTTGGGTTTTTTTTTTAATCTTGCGATAAATCCCCACGGAGCCAATGGAGGTGGTTATGTCGGACTCGAACCGACTAAAACGCACGCCGTCTTGGGTCCTAGGTTGCCGGGGGTGAGATTGCCAAAAGCATATCTCAAGACTTCGGAGACGTTTTCCGAAGTCCCATCGACCGTCAAGCATAGCATTCCCCCCCTTTTTTTTTTTCGTGCGGAAATCCCCGCGGATACGCCCCTTGCCGGAGCCGGAAGGGGAGGTTATGTCGGACTCGAACCGGCTAAAACCGCACGCCGACTGTGGGTCTTGGTGCTAGGCCGGAGGTGAGGTTGTCATCGACATATCCCTCGCACCCCGTCTGACCCAGGCGGACCCTTACGGTCTGGCCCTCCAAGCATAGCAGTCCCCCTGATCTTAGTAAAAACAGATTTCATAAATTCTGTGAAAATTATGTTCTTATAAGAAAAGTTGAACTCTCAAAATACCTTTACGCTGGTACTGACCCCAATAAATGTAACAAATTGATATCAAACTACTTATTCACACGCTCGCACTACCAAAGAGACGAACTCAAAATTCAACTGCATTATTCATTACGAACTAAATAAACTCACAGTGTAATGTTCAGAGGTCATGGCGGCCATGCTTGTATGCGGGATCTAGATTGGAGATTATAGGCGTTCAAATTTTAGTTTTTTTTATGCTTTTTTTATGTGTTCACGGATTATTGATAGCGATAGTTGTAGATGATAACTATTAGTTTTTATAGTGTTTAATGTTATAGGTTTAGGAGTAAAGTAAAACGCAAATTTTACACAATTAGTATGGTTTAAAAAAATGGCTGATAACAGTGGAACCTAACTACTTTTCTGCTACTCAAAGGTTTGCTTGAAGAGAACTCATAATGAGTTAAGCTCGCCTTTGTACATGTTCTTGAAATTATCTTTTATGTTATACCTCTGTATTATTTGTGTGCAATAAAGAATAAGAAACATGTGGTTTCCGCCTACTGTATTGTGAAAGAGGTGGGACTACTGCGTGATAAAGAAGAGCAGATCAGAGGTATCTTCAAATAGTAGGCCAAGTTTCATGACAGTAGATAATTCTCGTGGTAGATAGTAAAGTAAGTAGGTGCCTAATGCAATTTATGTCCTTTTTCCTCGCCCTGTCCCAGAAGTATGAGTGCACATCACCTATCATGCTTACTTGCTCTCGTGGGGTTTGACAGAAAATTGTACCATGGGTAATGATATATCATGGATGGATGTAGATATACATGTTATCTCCATTCTTATCAATAAGATAAGAATGGAGATAACATGTATATCTAAAAAGCAAAAGCGGGCAAAAGCTAGTAATATACTAGCTTTTTCCCGCGGCTCCGCCCGCGTGGATGTCGGTTATCGCGACCAAACATAGCCTATGTCCTTTCTCATGTCCTAATCTACTCCTATTCCAAATTTCATCAACGTATCAGCGTAACATACAGACAGACAGACAGACAGACAGAGTTACTTTCGCATTTATAATATTAGTATGGATAAACTAGCTGACCCGGTGAACTTTGTACCACCAAGTTTTTCCACCCGCGTGGCGTCAGATCCCGTTCCCGGTGCACCGTCTACTATATTAAGCATGTATTATACATTTTTATACCGTCCTCTAGAATCACTCTATCTATTAAAAAACCGCATCAAAATCCGTTGCCTAGTTTTAAAGATTCAAGCATACATAGAGACGGACACACAGCGACAGCGACTTCGTTTTATAGGTACATGTAGTGATTCGAAGTCAACCGTTACAGCGGCATCACAAAGGGTTAATTAAATCACAAACTTAGTGAGATTACAGAATATTATTATAATTTATTTAAATTGCTTTTTAAAACCGCCATTTTCTTTTCATTTGTTACAGGTAAGTGCATCAATTATCGCTCTTTAAACGAACCCTTTTATGAAAATGCGTAACCAATGACTGTTTTACTGCACTAATTAGGGTAAGTACTCCAATTCAAGGACTACAAATTGACATTTTACTGACTAACTGCCTTATGTATTTATAAAAAGATTTGCTCGAAAATGAAAGGCACAACGTTGTGGCGAGATTTTTATAGGTGGCAGGCAGCTGCGCGTACGCACCTTGCGCAGATGTGAGCGCACGTGTGGACCAGGACCGACTGCACTTTATTTTCGACTTGAAGTGTGCCGCAAGATTGGCTCCATCATGATTTTATAAGAGTTAATTGCCGATGAAAGTGCCCGTGGAATGTAATATCTGGGTATTTTTTATGTAATATCATTTCGACTACACAGATGGCGCAGTTGTTAAGGACTCAATATATTTTTGTGATTAGATTTGAGTACTTCGTTAAAATACTTTTTCTAGGAGTCTTACCGGTTGCATCCAAGGTCTCGGAGCCCGGTGCCTTTTCTTATCCATCCATTTTTAATTAGACATTACGGAAGCGATTGGCAACTGACCTCCAAACCTAGAGAGGAGCCTGCACCGGAACCTCATCCGTTGACAGGTGTACTTACCATCTGGCATGTGAGGTGGGCTTGTACCCCAAAGATGTTAATAGGGTTGGACTCATCTTCTTTACGGCGTATGACGTATTAAATCTAAAGCCGGCTGCTGTAGGCAACTTTATGTAAGTAAGCACTTTCTCCCAAGATACGGTTATTTTCTTCCACCCGGTAACTTTTCGTGGTCTCAGCACTTGAAACTTCGGCACTTAAAATCGATATGCGCCGGATTATTTCTATTTATTTTCATTCGTTAATTTAACTAGTCTGTGTAGCTTGGCAGTATTTGTGTACAATCATGAACAAAACCCTATCTTAAAATGCACAAAACCCTAACTAGACGATCACCAAATCACCAATAGTATCACCGAGTCATTGTGTTATTAACGAAGTAGGTAGGTACTTATTGCTATAACTAATGAAGTAAGCTTTTAGCTGCATTAGGAAAAGGCCTCAAGTTGAGAACAAAGAATACTGTCGTAGTCGTACCGTTTTATACGTATCTTATACACATACCTACAGGGTTTGAAGTGCCACATAAATAAATCGTCTACATAATATACATAATACGTCCCTTGCTCAGCAACACGGATACCGAGACGCCACAACCCCTAGAGCCGATGCGTCCGCCAGTTGTGCAGTGTGTCTTTTATTCCTTTGAGTGTGCATTCCGACTTTTCTGGGGACATGGTCTATTATTCTGGTCCTCTAACGGTCTCTTACAGCAATCCTATCCACAAACAGCCTAACTCGACTACAGGCTAAATTTCTAGCTTTTGATATAGTTTCGTCCTGTTAGCTTGTATGTCCGAGCTTCTTGTCTTCTAACTGTCAACTTAATACGATAGGTTTACCTTTTATGACCTAGGACCAAATATAGAGTTTGGTAAAATGTGGATGTTTTTCACCTCAGTCTACCCCTGGTAAGATATTCTCGAAAACGAAAGTTGATAATCGGCAGGTGTACTGCGAACGTTCTATCATTACTAGAATTAGATATCCATAGAAACAGGTGCGTCCGTAAGTAATTCTATGTTTTTATGAAGCGACATCTTTTACAAAGCTAATGCATTCCGTAGGTCTTGATGGAACCCAACCTACCCTCTGCTATTCTCTATTGTACAAGTGTACGTATTGAATATACTTTCTGGAACCAAGCGTTTCAGTGACTCATTCTTATGCCGCACCACTAAGACCTGGAACTCTCTGCCAACTCATGTGTTTCCTTCTTCCTACAGTCCCGGGGCCTTTAAGCGGGCGTGAGCCTTTTCACGCCCACTTAAAGGCCCCGGGACTGATGCCGTCAAGCTGAGTGCCACCACTGTTAACATGGTACATGTTTGCGGTGGTGACCCTCTTTCCGAGACTTTGCCTATAGCTTAAAATAAGGCGAGGTGAAGTCACATTGACGTATACTTTATAAAAAAAGCTAAATTAAAAGCCACAAGCGAACAAAACACGGATGTAGGTACCAAAAGTCATTGACAACATCGCCTTAATAGACATAATCCCAAAAATCATAAATGGCGATGGTTAGAACGACTAGCCAATAAAATCTAATTTGTATCTAGCTCAAACTAATTTCTCGCCCCAGACAGATGGTTCATTGACCTCGTTTGGTCCTGTTTGGTCTAGGTCGAGCAAGGTCGCGGGTAACAGGTCTTCGTGGACACGTCACAACACGTCGTGAGGCCTTTTGTTGGGGTCTTGCCCCATTTTTATGTATATTGCAATAGACTCGCAGTTGTACGGAACAAAATCTAACAAAATATTTCATCAGATTTCTTACGTTGGTTAATTCATCGTTTTTTAATTTTTTAAAGGTTTTAAGTAGATATAAACGTGAGGTACCTAGGTGTATTTTGAAATTTTCCCTTAATTTGTGTAAAGCGAGTGACAAAACGGTGTTTGAAAATTTGGAATTGATTTAGGTAAGTAGATAACTTGCTTTTTATTTGTTCATAAGTTTTTAGTGTATGGCATGCCATGTCTACTCATTGGCAAATCTTGGGATAGAACATAACATAACATAAACTCACGCCTGTATTCCCCGAGGCGGTAGGCAGAGGTGCTAGCGCTCACATTTCGCCAGTTTATGTTTAGGTCCCAATGTAATAGGTGGCGAGCCTATTGCCATTAACCGGGCACTTATAAACCTGCGATAAATACACATATAACTTCGAAAAGCATCGAAAAGTCATTGGTGTGTGCCATGGTAAACCTGGGATCGAACCCGAGACCTCGTCTCAGCAGTCCATTACCCTTACCACTAGGCTACTGCATTTTTTGGATAGAAGGGCCCTGTAAAAGCCAAAATAAATTAAAGAGTTAAACCTAGACTAGAAAAAAAGAATGGACCCTAAACTCGAAATGCAAGCTTTGGATTGAATCGGGATTGAAGATGAAGAAGTTATAAAAAATATTAAAAAATGAAACCAAAAAAGATATTAAAATCGTATAAAATGCAAAAGTTCCCATTCATTAACTTCGTATTACTTGCCAATAAAAATAAAAGTTGATTTACACTGTTGCGTTTCCGAATAAGGCTCGAAGCTTGTTTACAATCCTGTTTTTATAAACATGTCGCAACATGTTCAAAGGTTGTACTCGTATTGAGTATTGAGTTGAGACTGAAGAGGTGCTTATTGATGCAATTTAAGTTGCTTAAAGACTTTAAAGCAACAAGCTTATGACCATATTATTGGAAACTTCTTATAGGTTTAGATTGGAAGAGAATAGGTTTGAGCACTTTATTGACGCCAACAGGCTTGTTCTCTTAATAATGTGGGACTGAAAAACATGGTTGGCGAACTGTGGGTGTTGTTTAAATATACCACTTCGAGGTCATACAGGCGTGAGATAATCTTAATACGTACCTGCTCTTTTAAATGCAAGAGTTGCTACGGATGTTAGTACTTATAGATATTTGTTACTCAATATCATAGGAACAGCTGAACAGATCTGGGTGAAATTTGGTACAGGTTTAATAAAGTTTGGAATTGTCCCTAAATTCAGGGGTCACATGTCATTGTCTTCAATTCTTGTCAGATATTATTTTCTATTCGTGCTAATCTTACTTCTACAACTTCTTCTTTTAGGTATTCAGCCTATCCATAACAATTAATCGCTACACCTTATTACCCTGTTTGAACAATGGCTTCAAAGCAATCTTACAGCCAATTGCCAAAAAGACATATGGGCATCCGTATGAGATGTGTTTCAAATGCCATAGATCTGTAAGATTTTTAGGCGCTGTCATTAATAGTGTGTGTCATACAACTCTGCCAAAATCCAATTGTAGAATGCACAAACTAAAAAAAGTTAACCGAAAGTGCATTTAGTTTCTAGTTCATACACAAAGGAGACGACCGAACAATCGCCTCACACAACCATTTATCAAAGACCTCTTTGTACACAAACATTTGGCTGCTATCGTTCTAAATTTAGAGGTTCAAAGACGCTGTGGAGATCAATGTTATATGGTCAGTAAATGTCATAAAAAGCGGTTACAATCAACGGTATCGCAAAAACGAGGTTTAGGTATATGTTACTATTAGGATACTACGATATGGGTCGAAATAACTTGATAGCGGAGGGAAAAGTTTATGAAGTTTAGTATATAGGAATAAAGTGGATGGACCTGTTGTTGAAGTGACGAATATGATGAAAAGGCAACGTTATGACATGGTTGAAAATGTAGTGATTAAGATAGAAAAAGGGATGCTTAGATGGTTCGGTTGCGTAGAGGGGATGGCTGAAAGAAGATTATCGAATGATGACGGTGAATAGATATTAGGTAGGGACATTGTTACCAGAAATATGAAAAGAGCATAAAGAACAACTTTGGAGGCAATAGGGAAATTGTGGTAAATAGGTCGAGACCTGCTATAAATACAATAGCGACGGTGATTGGAAGTTGCCACCAGTTTGAGATCCAGTTATTCCCTGACAGCTATAAAATGCCAACACAAGATGACACTTCTTCACCATGATGCTATAGCTACCGCTTGTTCAAGTTTAGAATCGTGTCCGTACATGTATTGACAGGTCACTTTACTTATCTACCCTTGCCCAGTATCAAGATAATGTTGCCCCCGAAAAAAGACGGACAATTTTTTGTCGTGATTTTTTTCTAATTTTCAAATTGGCGTACGTATTGTATTTTATGACCCTTTAGGACTTATTAGCTAATCTTTGCTTAAGTGGTATTTTTTAGGATTTTGTTAACGGACTTCAAAAAGGAGATGGGTCTCAATTCGACCTGTCTGTTTTATTGTATGTTTGTTACGCGATTATTCAAATGTGAACGGATTTTCAGGAGGCTTCTTTTTGTTGGACAAGGGTGTTTACAAATCCAGGAAGTTAGGATTCGGTGATGGGATCCCGGAGAAATCGATAGAAATATTCAAAATTTAGACAAAATATTGTTTCTTGCATTTACATATTCTTTTGATATTCGGCTCTGGAAATTATTTTCTTATGATTTTCTTGGGATCCCATCATCAGATCCCAAATTGGTAGCCCACTACCTCGGAAGTGCCTACACTTTTTCCAAAATAAGTCGTACTTGAAATCGGTTCACAAATGATGGAGAAACTTATGGACATACCTACATTGCCATGGATTTTAGTTTCATGTCGATTCATCCCTTTATGAAGTCCGTTAAAAATAACATAATTGCGTAACAAAAAACATTATCAACCACCATTATTGTAATTGTTCAAAACACGGCCCTTTCATTCTACCCAATATGGACACAAAAGGCACCTTTGCATTTGTTTAGCTTTTATTTTACTTATGCAACCTCTTTACATAGACAATACAGGTAAACGATTAACCGTGAAAAAGTCACTACTGTTGCAACAACTGTTTTAGAAGTCCCGGTGGTGTAAATAGGGTTGATGTGGTCAGTAGCGAAGTGGTTAAGGAGTCGGGTTTACGATCGAGAGGTTCTGGGTTCAAATTCTGGTCTTACACTACCGACATGAATCTACTTGTAACAAAAGCAATTTAGCTTAGTTGGAGGGGTCAGCGAGAATATTAAAAATTTTGTTTACAAGAACTCCTTGAAAAAATCTATTAGAAAAGTCTTGAATGGACGGGACTTGAATCTGCAAACAACCTTACAGGGGCAATGCTGTGACCAATTGGGCTACCCGGACAGGTTTTGAAGAGGTGAAGTCAAATTGACGTGTACTGTATAAAAAAAAAGATTCAAAATTCTCCTTATTCTCTGGGGGTGAAGGTCGTCCAATTAAGATCAACAGGAAAATTATAGTTGTAATTGGTATTCTATACGGTTTTAACTACTCTTTATAGGTACCAAACTGACAGAGAGGGCTGCACTACAAAACTGAGACAAGTCGACTCTTATTTTTCTTGCCGACGACGACACGACGCTAATTCAAAAGCCGAAAACTGCACAAACCTTATTGTTTATCAACAAATAGAACGGTAATCGCATAAGAGTAACAAAAATAACCAACAATATTACCGTATTGCGTTAACAATAGCCAAAATAAATGCCAATAACTGTAACAAATGAAAGGTGAAACGAATCAGTAGGATCACACTGTCTTGATACTTTTAGTTCACTTGTCTGTAATAAAGATAAAAGATAAAAGGAAGTGATGGTCGCTATTGTTCATTATTTATTTATGTATTTTGTTACTAGGGAGCTTGTCAAATTAGAGGTAGTTCCAGTCGAGTGAGTGAACACAATGTGAGCGCTGATTGTGCTTAAATACACAACAAAAAACGATAAATATTCTATTGGTCACACTACCCTGAGATTGTTACGATATTTAAGTACTTATAAAGGTGTTTAAAAAAGTAAGGAGGCAGAGTTATTTGTCACCATAACGAAATTGATATATGTAGATATAGTATGAAAGTGTTTTGTGGTGCTTTTAAAAGCTTTTTTCTTTAGCTTGCCATCAGGCGAGGTGAAGTTAAATTGTCGTGTCTTTAATAAAAAAAAAATAACTTTAACATCTCAACCAACCTAACAAATATAAAAGTGATATCTTTAGTTTATTTAAAAAAAAATGCATGAATTGGTGGAAAAAGTACAATATCTATTTCTTATAGAAACATCTCCCAGTAGTGTACATTATAATGATGTAGTCTTCATTAGGTAAGCCGAAAGGGAGTGCTCTTACGATTAAGTTACTTCCAAAGTTTCCTATGCTAATCCCGAAATCTTAATCTCGCCAAATGCATGTTACATGCTAGTAATGGAAATGGAACTGAATACAGCTTTTGACTGTATTTTATGTGTTAAAAACTTGCTTTAAAGTTGATAGTAGCGGGGCTTCTCACGTTTGTATTATGTGTGAGCATCTATCCTTAACTGCCTCTAGAAGTTTGAATGTTGCACCAGTGAATGAAAATTGAGAAGCAAGCGACTGTTGTGGTATGATTATACACATTATGAAAAAGGATGAAGGCAATGATGAGAAGATGGCTTCAGTAGCAGAGGTAAGGACGGAATTGGTTGGAAGTGATTGAGGTATGACATCTGACTTGAGGGTATGGAGTAGAATAATATGTTGCACCGATATAAAATAATTAAGAGCAGGCAGATGATGATGTATATCTATCATGACATCAAAAATTGTTCAAACATTGATAGATAAGTATACTTATTTTGAATTAGAACACTTTCAATCAATGGTCAAGATTGTGTGACTAGCGTTACGAACAGATGACCTGCCACTTACTAGGCCGACAGCTGCGGATGTTCGATAATTGTGAGCGGAAATCTAAGTAAGCTAAGCTAACGGTAGTTTTACAATTATTGACAAACTTGTTACTATTATTATTATGTCAATGAAGTATATCTACGATCACAATACCACTGTACAAATTACAAGCTTTTTGTGTCATATACGGTGCTACTTTTTCTGTTATTACTGTTATAAGAAACTTTAGCAATTCCCAGGAGGCCATCCTTTGATGTTAGATTCCATGGTTAGAGCTCTGAAATTTGTGAAGCTTTACATTTCAACGCGTTACACTACCATCTTAGTAATTAGTTTTCTTGCAATGACCATTGGAAAAGCAAAATAAAAATAGGTATAAGTACAATTTTATAAATGTGTAAGTTATTTGTGAGAATGGACGGATACTCGTTACTGTTTCAGGCAAAAACGGTTGAACGGATTTAAATGAAATTTGATACAGAGATAGATTATAGTCCAGACATCAACACAGGCTAGACTCTTTACTCCAACACAGGCTAGACTCTTTACTCCTGGAATAGGATCCTGTCGGTTATAGACATGGCATCAGTTCAGTACCACACGCAACAGTTACTGCTTATTGTAAGTTATATTTTTAAACAAGCTAAAATTCATTGTAATTGAATGTATCTGTTTTATTCGCGTGAATTTTCGACACTAATAAACAGGTAGAGATATATGAAGTTATAAAAAATCTCTCTGACTTCCAAAAGGAGTGCCACAGGGGCATTACAATTTGACTTCACTTGACATACCAATAGATATCATCCATTATGTTCTTTTCACAAGCCATACCGAAAGCTCCCAATTTAATCCCTCACTCTACGATATCTCCTGTGTAGCCTATTGCCAGATACGGGCAATAAATTTGTAACCAATTGCGTGATACCTGGCGGCATAGGTTCTCCTTTTTTTAGTTTTTAAATCTTTTGTCAACGCATTAAGTGTCGGCCACTTATCAAGAATTAAGGGCCGTCGCACATAACTTCATTACTTAGAAGCAGACCTCCGACATTGTCGGTACAACAAACATCCTATCTATCGGTTTTGGAGAAATATCTCAATGAAGCCGACTGCCCACCCGTCGTTAAAGCTTGAAGATACTAATAAATGCCACCTTTGATGACGATAAAAATTGAAACCGCGTCAAACCAATTTCAACCTTGGGTCTACACAAATAAATTCCATAATAGATTGAGTACAGACGTGAACAAGTGACAAATTGATTTTGAGTTTTATTTTTTTGGTGTTAAGGTAAAATTTTGAATGCGTTGATATTTGGCGGTAATAAGGTGTCAAGCTGTGATACACAGGTTAATAGTAGAATACGTAGCATAATACTACAACCCTAACAAAGCGTTCAAATTGAACTCTATCTTCATAAAAATAAGGTTTAAACAAATTAGGGTAAAATCACCAGTTGTTGGTCTGCAGCGGCGAGCAAAGAATCAATCGCATGTTGACAAGAAGAAAATTATGGCGATTGTAAGACATTTTGCTTTTAGTGAATTATGTTTTGCTTTTAAAAGGCCACACATCGATTGTGATACTAAGAACTGGATGACTCAGTGTTTGCGTTAATTGTTACATTCAATTTAAAAAATAAAATTTGGTGTCAGTTTTTAACGCGATTTTAGCTTTATTGTTTTTTATTGTAAGTAAATTAAATCTGATCTCTGTAGTAATCCATACTAATATTATAAATGTGAAAGTAACTCTGTCTGTCTGTCTGTCTGTCTGTCTGTATGTTACGCTTTCACGCCTAAACCACTGAACCGATTTTGATGAAATTTGGTATAGGGGTAGATTAGACCATGAGAAAGGACATAGGCTATGTTTGGTCGCGATAACCGGCATCCACGCGGGCGGAGCCGCGGGCAAAAGCTAGTAATATAAATAACTCAAAATGGAGGTCTACAATTTTATATTGTTTTATGAGTTTGAATGACGTTAAGATGATATTAATTTTTATTTATAGATCACAATGGATCTTGATCAAATTTATGTGTGACATGGGACCGTTACTAACCTTTGTACCGAACATAATATTTTATTTGGAAATGGTTGAAAATATTTATCATTGATATATAAAAAAAAAACAATACAATAAACCGAGAACCTGCTCCTTTTCGAAGTCGGTTAAAAAATGAAGTTTATTCTCATATAATTATTCTCATATCATTCTAGTTATAATAAAACACATGTCTTTGTTCCCATAAGCGGCTTATGGTTGTTAGATTGACAACTGATAAAGTATCGTTAGACAGACAGACAGGACAAATCGATGTCATTATAGTAACAATGACATACCTAGATGGAAATGATTGAAGTGTCTTTAGCCGCTTTCTCTTATAAAATAATGTATAATTTAATGTTTGGTATCAAAAACGTTTATCTGATACATTCAATACATGTATATCTTTTTATTTTTCGTGCGGAAATCCCCTCGGATTCCCCCTGCCGGAGCCGGAAGGGGAGGTTATGTCGGACTCGAACCGACTAAAACCGCTCGCCGACTGTGGGTCGTGGTGCTAGGCCGGAGGTGAGGTTGTCATCGACATATCCCTCGCACCCCGGCTGCATTCAATACATACTTACATGACATGAATATAATGAATATTTGCACTGTGCGGTAATCGACTTGGGCACTTTAACTTAAATGGTATTCCCGTGTCTTTACCTCGCATGATGGTAAGCTGAAGTTTCAGGTTACTAGACACCAACAATGTCACAATGGTGGCCCTGGTCACCAGCCATATCAGATGATGGCCAACTTGGAAATCATTAAATCACCTTCGGATCCAAGTTGGCCACTGTAAGGCAATTTGGCGAAATGGGGCTATATAGAACAGTTACAAGCACCCTGTGACTGCAGGGCGCCATCCCAGTCCATGCCACACTTGTTCTCTTGCCCATTGTGCTCTTCCACCTCTACCATCGACCTGTGCACGGCAACAGACAATGATGTGGCCGTAGCCAGGTATTGGGCCGATATATTAAAAAAAAAAAATCTGCGGTAGCCTACTGGTATGGGTAATGGACTGCTGAGACGAGGTCTCGGGTTCGATCCCAGGTTTACCATGGCACACAACAATGACATTTCGATGGTTTTCAAAGTTATGTGTGAATTTATCGCAGGTTTATAAGTGCTCGGTTAATGGCAATAGGCTCGCCACCTATTACATTGGGACCTAAACATAAACTGGCGAAATGTAGGTGCTAGCACCTCTGCCTACCCCTTTGGGGAATACAGGCGTGAGTTTATGTTAATTTAAAAGATTGATGAGCCGTTGACACGAAGAAGAAGAAAAAGACTTAAAAGGTCCGGAACTGTAGAAAGAAGTCCAGGTAATTCTACTTTTACACAATAACTTGAATTCATCAAAAAATTCTCCACGCTCTTCCCAACCGCACAGAACACATGTCACATTCCTAGTGTCGCACCTATTTAAAATAAAACCGCCTATTTGTTCATCCATCACTATTTTTATAGTCACCAATAAAGCATAGTATTTACGATGTTCAACCACGGTGTTTGCATAGACAGACCGACAACACAGATATTTGTCGGCAATAATGAGTCATAAAGGCGTTTTGATATATCGGGCCGAGTATTGTCGCTTTCACCCTACAAGTAAATGTTAGAGTGATGTGAACTATAACTTTTTTTTAAATATTTTTACGCTAGGATTATCTAACGAGATTTAGTTTAAAGATGTCTGCTAGGGTGAATATTTTGATTGAAACCGTGTGATGTTTTTATAAAGTACGAATGGTAGGTAGGATTAACAGAGCGAAATTTTTGACCTAGCCTTGAAGGAAAGTGGTTTATATACTGGAGATATCGTAAGGCACTCAACGAAACAAATGTATTCAAAGATTTTTGGCAATTTAGCTTGCTTGATTCGGTAATCGGCTTAAATTTTATTTAAATCGGAATTTATAATTTTAATCGAATTCGAAAAAATTACGTCTTAAAATTTTATGGCATCAATTTATCCCTGAAATCTAAACTCAATGGCACAAAATAGAGCACACATCGATTGTTTACATCGCACCATTAAGACCTGGACTTACGTGCCAGCTCACGTATTTCCTTCTTTCTACAGTTCCGAGTCCTTTAAGCGGAGCGTGAAAAGGTATCTGATGAGGCCGTCAAGCTGAGTGCCATCACTGTTGTCATCAACATGGTACATTTTACGATGGTGACCCTCTTTCCGAGACTTCGCCTTTAGCTTACCATCAGGCAAGGTGAAATCAAATTGACGTGTCCTTTATATAAAAAAACAAATAAACTTAGAATGAGGTTTAACTCTGGACGAGAAAAATGAAAAAGAGTCTCCTATCTACTCTTATTCTGTTGTAGAGAATTCCTGCTAGTGCCCGTCTAGTTTTAGCGTGGACAACAAAATTGCGACCAATTTCTCTCCTTCGATGTAACGGTCAGATTTCGACCATTAACCAACTAGAGGCCAACAGTGCTTACTCATAATCGATACAAAAACAACAAAAATACGTTACGAACTAATTTTAGTTTGAACAAGTATAGACAACAATATTCTTCAAAGAAACCGGTAGAACTGGTGTATGGGAGCGCCAACAGCTGATCGGCCAGTCCGTGTTAACGGACTCCATCTCCGTGAACCGGTTCAGCTGACCTTTTGATTGGTAAGTTATTATTGGTGAAATTAGGTTTGGGGTTTGGAGACAATGTTTTTTATTGGCGATTTTACTGCTGTCCTTAATAACACTAATATACTTAGCTAGAAGACTTTATTCGTCATCATCGTCTGTGTGTTTTGTTTCGATTGCGTCTGAGGTCTCCACTTTTGGGGTCCAATTTCCAGTTTATCCTTCTGGACTTGCCACAAATACTCTTTGATCGTACATCGCGTATTGCACACATCATATTAGGTCTGGCATGGTATGCACAATAGGAGGTCTTATCCCTAAGAGCGATTTTTGCCAGGCAATCTTTGTTATACTTCTAATACTCCTACTTATTTACTTTACCATGAGTTTCGAGACATTAGCCAACCTCACGTGCAAGGCTCTGAAGCAGGCTTTCCACTCGGAGTTGAGGGTTTTTATTGTGGAGGAAGAGAGCGGAATTTGGATTCCAAAGTTCAAGCTTCAGATGTAACCAAGATTGGCGTTCGAATGAAGAAGACCGCCTATCTTTAGAGGTGATATTATCGACGTTTTTTTGTTTCACACATAAATGGGGGGAAGATGGAGTTTTGTTCGTCCATACATACATACTGGAATGGGGAACTACGGACCACAATTTCATAGTCACTTTTTCAATACTCATGACATGAGAGAGGATAGGTAACTCTTGGACACCAAAGAATAAGATTCATTTTCTGACCATCGAAATCACTAGGTATACTCCGCCATCTCAATACCTAAGCTATAAATTGCTAGTAACACATTTAGAAGTATGTTCACGTCGCTATTGGCCGGCTTCGAACCAACGACCTCTCGTTTCGCGACTGGCTGTCACTATCATTTCATTAATTATACTAATTACTTAACACATTGAATTCTAAAGGGCTATTAACTTTCATATAGATATTTAACGACTTGTTTCTTGATGTAGATAAATAACTATCATTACGTAATTACTGATCTATTGTTCGGTTGGCTATGGCTGAGGAGCCACCAAAATCATGAAGATATAAGGATGAGAATTTAGTTTGTGCTCTTACGTCTTTTTGATTTAGGTTTGGTCAATTTCTCAGTAAGTATCTACTTATGCTATTGAGTAGGGCTTGAAAAACCGTCTTGATTGACAAGGTTCTGTGATAGGTTTTTCTTTCGGGTTTTAGAGGTTAAATGGCAGTCGGTAAAATACCAAAAGGAGTAAGCGGACAACTTTTTATTTAGGTGTACCTACCTACCTAATTCCAAGTATTTAGACTAGTATAAATCGATATTTCTTTTTTTTTAAACTTACGCAAACGAACCCAGAACCCAACAAATAATTATTTTAACCTTTGCAACTCAAGAAACATTTCCTCTCATCCTGCGGAATTGAAAATTAATATAATGTTCATATTTTAAAGGTTGACAAACAACCTTTTTAGACCCAGATTCGAGAACCTCTGTCCTTTGAGCCATAACTAAGTGGAAATGACAGAATGCATTAATTCCAACGATGTTGTCGTGTTGTAGGCTCCTACCGTAGTCATGTGCTACAAATATTTCAAATGTAAACAATATGGGCGTTGGCGGCGCGCGCGCACAAAAAACTTTAACGATTTTTTGATGCGGTATGTTGCGGTGTTTGTATTGTTGATATGAGAAATCGTTGAAACTGTTTATTATAAACATGGTCAACGGCTTCTCACAAACGGAATATTTAAATAACTATAAGTGAGAATAATAAAATAAGTAGGTACTAAGTGCTATACTTTTTTGGAAGATTTGTTTGTTTATTTTTCAGGTTTTGTATACAAAGGGTAAAAATTGAACCCCTTACTAAGACTCCATCTGTCTGTTTATCTCGTGTGTCATAGCTATATAGTTGAAACTTGATGATATATACAATAAACATCAGGAAGATGTTGACGAAAAAAGTGCTCAAAATGATTTTAATTCCTTGGTCTTCCAACCTTCCTGCTGACGGATTATTGTAATATTTGGTACATATATACCTGTCGTAGCGGACAATTTTACAATTTAAATAAATAAAAATCAATAAAACATTCTGATTTGCGCTTAATACCTTAGTTTTAAGATCGTTTTGAGACTTTGTAATCAATATATTTTTGACGTTGTCTGTACCTATTTTTGTTGCCTCTATAACAACAAATACCTACTGAAAAGAGAAAAACAAGTTGACTAAGAGAGTATCGAAACTCTGATTAAGCCCCTCCTAAACAACGAATGAGGCTTTGGTACAGTCTTTACTCTCAGTGAGTGAGTGAGTGACTGGCGACTGATCTATCAAATCAGTCGCCAGTCACTCCCTGAAAAGCCGGTATATCAATCAAAAACAATAAAATCTTTTACTATATAAATAGAAATTTTAGTTTAGTGTTAGTTGCCATCTCGCAAAATGGCGACTATGGGATAGGGTTCTTCGCTATCCGGCAGTAAACACATCCCATGACTATCGGTCGTTCCCAATAACATACTTACAGTTAAAGATAGATCGCAACAGTCAAATTTGACGTATCGGCTGTTTAAACTCAAAACATGGTAACTGATTTTTTTGCGGGAAAGCGCATCGCGGTATAATTTTATTTTCCGTAATTGGTGTGAAATAGGAGTAACTATGTTTTGAATTTAAACAGCCGAGCACTTTATCCGTAGATGTGACCTACCTTTAACTGTAAGTATGTTATTGGGAACGGCGGTAAGTGATTATCTGGGATCGAAAACCATAGTCGACGAAATGTGGGTGTTTTAATACACCTCTGCCTACCCCTTCAGGGATTTACGGACGTGAGTATATGTATGTATATGGTTTAGATGTAACCGGGAAATCGATGGAGCGCGAGGTGTTATGGGATCTAGAATGCGGAAGGCTAAACATACTTATACAGTATAGATATATTTTTTATTGGTAAATACAGAAACACTTAGTCCAATGCAAAAATGAGTGTCGGTAGCGGTTAAGGAGTCGGCGGTTCAATCGAAAGGTCCCGGGTTTGAATTCTGGTCAATACATTACTGATGTGAACCCGCTCCTACTACAAGCAATTATAGCTTAGCTCCCGTGGAGGGTCAGACCGTAAGGGATGGCCCTGGGTCAGCCGGGGTGCGAGGGATATATCGAAGACAACCTCACCTCCGGCCTAGCACCACGACCCACAGTCGGCGTGCGGTTTTAGTCGGTTCGAGTCCGACATAACCTCCCCCTTCGGCTCCGGCAGGGGAGGTATCGGTGGGGATTTCCGCACGAAAAAAAGGAGGGGTTAGAAGGAATTTTAGTAATTTCGATTCTAATATTTATAAAAAAAACATATTCATGTATACAGGAATCGAACCTGCACTCCCTGCGTACGCACTACCGTCACAGCGCGGGTTATGCGCGTATTTCGGAAGCGGCGTGGAGGACAGTAAAGAAGGTGGAAATTCATCACAATGTCTTTTGGTCTGATCACTTTCCGCTCTGTGTACAGGTTGACTTGGGAATGGTCAGGCGACCGGATACGATGGCAAAGCCCAGTTGTGGGCTGATTGACAGGGTGAGATGGGGGGAAAGAAACACGGCACAGATTAATTGTTATCATAGGTTATGTATGGATAAGCTTAAGGCGATTGATTTTCCATCTGAACTGCGGAGTTGTTGTGATGCTATATGTATTAATAAGAATCACAGAATAATAATTGACACCTTGTATAATAAGGTCGTAGCATCGCTGTGCGAGGCGGCTGAAATTAGTGCTGAGGTGAGAACCTTTAAGGGGCGGCGTGAAGTGATGGGATGGAATAGGTATGTCAGGGGCGCACACCGGCGCGCTCGGACGGCGTTTATGAACTGGGTATGGCAGGGGAAACCACAGTGTGGCCCTTTGTTTGAGGAGATGCGCGAAACCAGAAGTGTTTTTAAGCAAAAATTGAGGTTTTGCCAGAATAATGAGGCGCAGGTCAAGTTAGACTTAATAGCATCAGAACACGAGACCAAACAATTCCACAAATTCTGGAAGTCAACCCAGCGACTGAATGCCAAGCCTGTGGCGCCGGTGAGCGTCAGTGGCATATCTGAGCCTGGGGAGATAGCGGAGGTTTTCAAAAGGCAGTTCACGGTGGCATCTAGATTGCCTGTACAGGAGGCTGTGAGTAATGGTGTAGATAAGAGCTTGACCAATCCTATCAATGTTACACCTAAAGAAATAGGGGAGGTTATTAAAACCATGACACGGGGTAAGTCTCCTGGGCATGATGGCTTAAGCATAGAACATTTTCAAAATGCGGGCCCACATCTGCCAAGGATTCTGTCCATGCTATATAATCTTTGTTTGAGGCACTCGTACTTACCTGTCGAATTAGTGAGGACTATAGTTGTGCCTATAATAAAAAACAAGACGGGAGATGTCTCAGACAAGGATAACTATAGGCCAATTTCGTTGGCGACGGTAACTGCTAAGGTGCTTGACGGTGTACTGGAGCGAAGAATCTCGGGTAAGCTCGGTCTACATGATGCACAATTCGGTTTTAGGTCCGGGCTTTCAACTGAATCGGCTATTCTGGCGCTTAAGTACACGGTCAACTACTACACTAGCAGAAAGACCCCAGTGTATGCCGTGTTCTTGGACCTGTCGAAGGCATTTGACCTGGTTAATTACAATATCTTATGGTCCAAATTAAGAGAGCAGAATATACCTGATGAGATGATTGCACTTTTAGAGTACTGGTATAACCATCAAATTAACCAGGTCAAATGGTCTGGGGTTTTCTCGGGTGAGTATGGGCTGCGTTGCGGTGTGAGGCAGGGTGGGTTGTCCTCGCCCTCGCTTTTCAGCCTATACATCAATCGGTTGGTCGAGGAGCTCAGCAGCACAGGTGTCGGATGCTCTATAGATGGAAAGACAATTAATAGCATCAGTTATGCGGACGACATGGTGCTGCTGAGCCCTTCGATTGACGCACTGAGGCAACTTCTAGAAGTCTGCGAGAGATACGCGTTATCGCATGGTCTCCTGTACAACATAGGGAAAAGCGAATTTATGGTGTTTGGGGTAAGGTTGAGAAAGGATAGGGCGATACCGCCTGTATACTTATATGGTAGGGCATTAAAGAGAGTGTCGTGTTTCAAGTACCTTGGCCATGTTGTGACTGAGGATCTGAATGATGACCAGGACCTGGAAAGGGAACGAAGAGCGTTGTCGGTACGGTGCAATATGCTGGCCCGCAGATTCGCAAGATGCACGAAGCCGGTAAAGGTTACTCTTTTTAAGGCTTACTGCCAGACCTTTTATACGTGTAGTCTGTGGGTCAGATATACGCAGAAGGCCTACAATGCTCTTCGGATCCAGTACAACAACGCGTTCAGGATGTTGTTGGGGCTCTCACGGTTCTGCAGTGCCTCGGCAATGTTTGCTGAAGCGGCTGCAGATGGCTTTGCGGCAATAATGCGCAAAAGAACGGCATCGCTACTGAGCAGAATACGAGGGAGTACCAACAGCATCCTGAAAATTATAGCTGAAAGTGCTGATGGTGTCTTTCTGGAGCATTGGTGCCGTATACATAATGACGGCCCTGATGCTTCAGGAAGATACATGAATTGATTTATTTTTAATTTTTTGGTTACTTAGTGGATAAGATGTACTAACATAGTTTATTAAGTTTGTGTTACTAACAATTATTGTATGGATTTTTAGTCCGAAATAAATGATGATAATAATATGCATCACCCATCGCACTACAAATTCATAACTTATTTATCAGTTTTACGTTTATCTGTACAAGAATGCGAGTTATGCCATAATTAGGGCTGGCAGGAAGCTATGAGTCAGCTAAGACCGCGGTGAGCCTGGGAAGGCATTTAAACTCGGCAGACATTGCGGCTTCATAAACGACTGTCATACTATTTTGTGTTAGTCATTAATCTTTTATTATTTAACATTTTTCTACATTATTCCACCCGTACAATCCATACTTCCATACTAATATTATAAATGCGAAAGTAACTCTGTCTGTATGTTACGCTTTCACGTCTAAACCACTGAACCGATTTTGATGACATCTACGCGGGCGGAGCCGCGGGCAAAAGCTAGTTCTAAATATTAAGATAATTCGAATACATCGGGAAAAATCGCCCTTAAAGACGGATATAAAGAGAAGGGAAGTTTGAAGTGATTAAGGTGTGGCTCTTGTTCAAATATCTTTGGAATAGCACTGATTAATCATCCACTCAAAGATTGTTATTTCTATTTATGATTATAACAGTACATTTTCTGGTATTAAGAGAATCTGGTATAATAGGAATCTGGTACATATTTTGATCGTCTGGTATTTTGGGAATCTGGTATAGTGGGAACAAATGGCTGAATAGCTCAGTTGGAAGAGCATTCCCCCTGTGAGGGAAAGGTCGTGGGTTCAAGTCCCACTTGAGCAGTTAATTTTTGCCGGTGTATCCGAATTATAAAGTTAGCTTAATAAATGCTATAAAAAATCATTTTAATAAGATAGTGTTATTATTATTTAGAGTTCTATAGGGAGTTCTGTATGCGGTGGCGTATCGGTGAAACGCTGTGGCTGTGGGTTCGATTCCTGCTTACCCAGAGTTTTTTTTGTTTGAGTATGTGGATATATATTAATTAGCCTGGGTCTATACATATAAAATTACTTGTCCTGCCTGCCTGATTTATCAACGCAGAGCCTAAACCGCTGGACCCACAAACTTGAAGTTATGACAGTACATCATGCATTTTATGATGTAAGCATCCACTAAGAAAGGATTTTTCTAAATTATGCTACTAAAGGGGTAAAATAAGAGATGGAAGTTTGTATGAAATTCCGTCATTTTCAGAGCTAGAACCAAACGTTTCGGTGAATGTCGCACCATTACGACCTGGAACTGCCTGCCAGCTCACGTGTTTCCTTCTTCCTACAGTCCCGGGTCCTTTAAGCGGGGCGTGAAAAGTCATCAGATGAAGCCGTCAAGCCTTTATTGTTAACATGTCACATGTTTATGATGGTGACCTCCTTTCCGAGACTTTGCCTTTACCTTTACCATCAGGCGGGGTGAAGTCAAATTGACGTGTCCTTTTATATATAAAAAAACAAAAAGTCTGATATCAGAGATGGCTTACCAGCAGTTCATTTTGAAGTTTGCCCTATACAAAAAGATTCTCTCCCCAATTCTACATAGGCATTTAAATCACGTATCGGATATTCAGAGCCTTTATTGAAAATAAGGCAGCAGTGGACAAAAGATGTTAGAGGCTGTCTTATGTTAGGAATGCATTCTACGTCATATATATGGTACAGTGGCAGGGAACTCGCGTTGCGGTCGTCGAGTTTGATATCTAATTTAAAAACATATTTTTAGTACACTATCGGTTGAAATGAATCTATTTTAACTGATTACGGAGTGACTATTTACGTAAAATGAGCTTAAAGTTTTGTATAGTTTCGGCAAATTAACAAAAATATCTTCTTTTTTTTTGTTTTTAATGGATAAACAAACAACATCACAACCACAATAGTAAATGTTTAAAGTAGTTGGGTTATACTCGTAATATAATGATTTTGAAAAATAACATACTACCTTTTAATGAACTTATACATTCACTGGCTGTTTCTCGATGCTCTGCCCGCGTGGATGTCGGTTATCGCGACCAACATAGCCTACTTATGTCCTTTCTCATGGTCTAATCTACCCCTATACGAAATTTCTGCAAAATCGATTCAGTGGTTTAGGCCTGAAAGCGTAATAGACAAACAGAGTTACTTTCGCATCCATACTAATATTATAAATGCGAAAGTAACTCTGTCTGTCTGTCTGTCTTTCTGTCTGTCTGTCTGTATGTTACGCTTTCACGCCTAAACCACTGAACCGATTTTGATGAAATTTGGTATAGGAGTAAATTAGACCATGAGAAAGGACATAGGCTATGTTTGGTCGCGATAACCGACATCCACGCGGGCGGAGCCGCAGGCAAAAGCTAGTTTATAATATTAGTTTGGATACTTACATACATTTATGCTCACGCCTTTTTCCCTCCGAGGTAGGCATAGAAAACAGCGCACCATCTAATTCTATTCCTACATATTTCACAAGCTTCCTCTACTACTATTACTTAAATGTTAATTAATTTCTACTAAAAAGCCCTCCAATACAAATCTCCTTCAATATTTAAGGTATCTAACCGACTGACATTCACGAGAGTACCGTTCCTCGTCATAATACAGTAACTGACATATTCTAATTGACGGAGGTCGCGACTCGACCACGACAGACAAAACGCATATAAAATATTCCGACTTATTCCACTTCGGACCACCCCGGGTAACACAAATAGGACTTAATTGGGCCAGAGATTAGTCCGAGATAAAGTGCCCTATTTAATATAAAATGAAGTTGTTGACAAAAGAATCATTTTTTCATTTTATTTTGGGAATCGAGGTGTATTTGTGTTTGAGAGTGAGTTCGTTTTGGACTCTTCATGGCAGATAAATGGATATTTTATGTATGCTCATGACTATTTAATCTTGATGGAGTATGTAGAGGTGTAATGATGTTTTACCTACGAAGTATGTTTTATTTTGCTGCTAGTACACTGTGTCACACTTTGACAGAGTCAACAATATTTATTACTAGCTTTTGTCCGCGGCTCCACCCGCGTGGATGTGGGATATCGCGACCAAACATAGCCTGTTGTATATGTCCTTTCTCAAGATCAAATCTATGCATGAACCAAATTTCATCAAAATTGGTTCAGCGGTTTAGGCGTGAAAGCGTAACATACAGACAGGCAGAGTTACTTCCGCATCTATAATATTAAGTATGGATTGAATAGAAAACAGTTTGGTTTGCTAGGTATGCAAATCTGGTCTAAGACCCGTATTCTAGAATGACACTCAGTGTAAATCGCGATTTATTTGAGGACAGATTGTATCCATACTAATATTATAAATGCGAAAGTAACTCTGTCTGTCTGTCTGTCTGTATGTTACGCTTTCACGCCTTAACCATTGAACCGATTTTGATGAAATTTGGTATAGTGGTAGATTAGACCATGAGAAAGGACATAGGCTATGTTTGGTCGCGATAACCGACATCCACGCGGGCGGAGCCGCGGGCAAAAGCTAGTAGGCAATATGTCACACTATCACTCTGTCTATACAATCTGTCCTCAGAAAAATCGCGATTCAGCCATCATGAGCAGAATCACATTTGGGCCCGTATTCTAGAATGTCATTCTCCAAATGTGCCCAAATGTGCTTAAAACTAAGTTCCTTCCTAGGGTTCCTTAGTCTTATGACAGCCTCTGTGGCGTGCCGATAGTGAACGCGGCTGCCACGCAGGAGGCGCGGGTTCGATCCGCACTCAGTGTAAATATTTGAACGCATGAATATGGCTATTTGCATTGGTCTGGGTGTTTCTATGTATGATATGTATATATTTCCATAAATTTTTTGAAAACATCCGAAAAAATGAAATGCTCAAGTGAGACTTGAACTTACGACCTTTCCCTTACAAGGGGAATGCTCTTCTAACTGAACTATTGAGCCACACCTGAATCACTTCAAATTTTCCTTCGCCCTTAAAGACGGATATAAAGAGAAGGATAATATGTATATACTTACAAAAAAAGACTTTTTTAACACTGGTTTTCTCTAATTCGGAGGTTTTAATAATTGCATAAAATCATATTATATAGCAATTGACCGCCCATTAGAGCTTAATAGAATGGAAAATAAATCGCCATTTACGCCAATCTACCCCATTTTATTTCAAAAGAACTTCAAACCACATGCGTAGCCATTTGCCAATACAATACAACATTCTAGACATCGAACATGGCGTCCGAACAGCTGATAGGTGACAGTTCGCATTGTGTATGCGCATCTGTCGATGTCATTGTGCGCGGGAGTCGCTTTGTGGTGCTTAGATATTTCCAGATATCGACGAATTGTTCAGAGGATTATGTGGAGTTCTGTTGCCTCCTACTAACCTGAATAAAGGCATTCCAAAATAGTGTTTTTGCTTCGATAATGGCGTAAATTTGATATCCTTGTTATACGTGCCTCCATCATAAAGTTATGTTAAATTCATTTTAACGGATTTAAGAAAATGGAACTGATGCTCATATTGTGCATTTTTATACTTTACAGTTTTTGCGATTGGTCTTATTTAGTTTGTTTTAATTTCAACGAAAGCTGATGCCTTAAGGATTTTTATGAAAAATTTTCGAAATTGAAATGTGCCAAGAGAATCAACTGAATATCTGACTATGTGATATATGACTTAAAATAAAATGAAAATGAATAATGATCCTTATATACTGATAAAAAAAAACTATTTGTTTTATTTATAAATCATGGGCCTACTTGCAATAAGTCACTCTTTTAATGGTCACTAAAGTAAGTAGCACATTAGGTATTATATTATACTTATAATTATCATTTGAGAATGTATCATTTTGATAATGTGGCATTTTGATAGTGTGGCATTCTGCTAGTGTGGCGTTTTGCTAATGTGGCCTTTTGCTAGTGTGGCATATTGAGAAAGGGCATTTTGCGAATGTGTCATTTTGCTACAGCATTTCATTTTGAAAATGAGGCATTGTGCGCCTAATCCTAACTGAATAACCTTGGTCATCTTTCAAGATTCGCCCATTTATAAGTATTCAGCTACCGAATTCAACACTGTTGAAATACACTATTATCACGGATTTACTGACATAACAACACATACACTTACACACTACTTACACTACACTTAGGTAAAGACGAAAGAAAAATGTATCCAATTGGGTATTATCCTATAGTTAAAATAAATTACCTATTTAAATTAAAAATGGTAAAAGAGCGGTAAAAATTGCGTCGGTTCTTATTAACCGACTTCGAAAAAGGAGGAGGTTCTCAATTCGTCTGTATACATAATATATTTTTTTTTATAGCTTTTATTTATTTTTAATCATCCACTCAACCTGTAATAGTAACTGATTTGACTATTAAATATTATGACGTCACTAAATCTTTTTATATACAATTTACCTACATATTTATACAAATCGTTTTGACGTTTAGTAAAAAGTAACTCATTTGACTAATCAGGGCCTCGATTCTACTAAAGCAAAACAATTGTCAAACCGCAGAGATTGCAAAAAGCGGCAATACATTATAGACTTTAAATCGATGCTTTTAAAGTTCAATATTAAATAACTGTTAGCAGAGTGAAAAAAAGAGTGTAATGAAACTTTTGTCATTTAATTTTGGACCTTAGCGTATAGAAATAAAGTCTAAACTTTAATGCCGCTTTTTGCAATCTCTGTGGTTTGACAATAGTTTAACTTTAGTAGAATCGAGGCCCAGGTGAATACCCAATTGTTACATAAATGCCAAGTAGTAGCCAGCCAAGCTTTTGTCATGTAAATAACCCGCCTCGGGTCGTGTCTGTTATTAAGAACATTGATATTTATTCTAATTCTGAATCCATACTAATATTATAAATGCGAAAGTAACTCTGTCTGTCTGTCTCTCTGTCTGTATGTTACGCTTTCACGCCTTAACCACTGAACCGATTTTGATGAAATTTGGTATAGGGGTAGAATAGACCATGACAAAGGACATAGGCTATGCGTGGTCGCGATAACCGATATCCACGCGGGCGGAGCCGCGGGCATAAGCTAGTATTATATATTCATAAATAATTATTAATTATTATAGAACAGTTGACAGCTGTACCTACCTAATACATTAATAAGTATGTAGGCAATATCCTGCATCATACACAACATACCGACTTCCCTATATTCTGGTATTATTAATGTTGGTCTGTTGGTCCGTTGGTCCCATTAATGTACTTACAAACGGATATTGGCTCGTTCTGACCACTTCTTCCGGCTAATTTAACATTAATTCGAATAGGCACTGGTGGTAGCCATTTGTCAGAGTAAGTAATAATAATCTTTCATTCAATTACGTTTTTAATTAAGAAGTTATGTCGATAACTTTTGAGTATGCTTAAGACGTGATAATAAAATATTAGATGGGTTTCGTTAATTATATTTTCAGCCTCTGTATCTTTAAGCAAAGTCCTTATAGGCTTTTCTCCGCTGAGCGATCTGATGGATAAGACCACTTACTTACCTTCACAATTGAAAAAAAAAAGAATACTAGGCATTCGAATACATTGGGAAAAATTAAATGCTCAAGTGGGACTAGAACCCAAGATCTTTCCCTTACAGGGGGATTGCTCTTCCAACTGAGCTATTGAGCCACACCTAAATCACTTCAAATTTCCCTTCTCTTTATATCCGTTTTAAGGGCGACGGTTGAGCCATCTACCAGCTTTCTTACGAATCGTTGGAACCAATGAGTGATTTTTCAATCATTTTTTATTATTATTGGTTTTTGATGACTCCGCCCAAATATTTGAATAGGTATTTGAATATTTGTCCCAAGTCCCACTTGAGCATTTCATTTTTCCCGATGTATTCGAATTTAAAGTTAGCATGCCTAATAAATGCTATAAAAAATCATTCAAATACTAGGCATATTAATAACTAGCTTTTGCCCGCGGCTCCGCCCGCGTGGATGTCGGTTATCGCGACCAAACATAGCCTATGTCCTTTCTCATGGTCTAATCTACCACAATACCAAATTTCATCAAAATCGGTTCAATGGTTAAGGCGTGAAAGCGTAACATACAGACAGACAGACAGACAGACAGACAGAGTTACTTTCGCATTTATAATATTAGTATGGATTAGTATTAGTATTAGTATGGATTTCTTCGGTTACTTGGCCTGGAGTGCCAGTTCAACTATGCTAAATTGCTTGTGTTAGGAGTGGCTTCACATCTGTAGTGTAATAACCAGGATTCCAACCCGATATCTCTCTATCGTAAGGCTGCCTCCTTAACAATTAAGCTATCGACACTCATATGATATGATCTACATACACATAGATACCTCTTTTCCTTACTTGGTTGGATTTTTCATCCATAACATAACATAAACTCACGCCTGTATTCCCCGAAGGGGTAGGCAGAGGTGCTAGCTAGTAATGGGCCTATAATTGTTATAATCGTTGGTAGGACCTTTTTTATAAATAGGTCTAACTATACCTGTTTTTAATTCGTTTGGGTATAAACTCTTAGTCAAACTTACTTTAATTAATTTTGCAATTGCATAAGATAGCGATTCAGAAATTACTTTAATGTCATACATAACATAACATAAACTCACGCCTGTATTCCCCGAAGGGGTAGGCAGAGGTGCTAGCACCTACATTTCGCCAGTTTATGTTTAGGTCCCAAAGTAATAGGTGGCGAGCCTATTGCCATTAACCAGGCACTTATAAACCTGCGATAAATACACACATAACTTCGAAAAGCATCGAAAAGTCATTGGTGTGTGCCATGGTAAACCTGGGATCGAACCCGAGACCTCGTCTCAGCAGTCCATTACCCATACCACTAGGCTACCGCATTTTTCCGAATTTTTCATCCAAAAGGGAAAAACCGTGAAAAATATGAGTACCTATGTGTGTGCACGTAAGTACGAAAAACATTATCCAGATGAACCTTGAAGTTTAGAATGTCTGCAAGTCAACGTCCTACAACCGGGTACGTGCGTGTACTAGCACCTGTTCAAATTATTCGATACCTCGTTCTGAAGTAGAGCTATAGATAGAACAGCTAGTGTGTAAACATATAATATCTCGAATTAGCACAGCCTCACTACTCGTTTTTGAGGCATTTCCTGTTGTTCAACTCTCAGGTAAGTATAAGATTCCGTATTTGAAAATTTCATATTTTATTCCTTTTAGGGTGAAATTTAAAAAGAAATGTTGTCCGTAAGAAAGTTATCAACGGACAAAGTTTGTAGTAACTAATCACAATTGGGTATTCTACTGACTAGTCAAAGTAACTTGTAAGAAAAAAGATTTAGTGACGTCACAAAATTTAATGGTCAAATCAGTTACAGGTTGGGTGGATGATTAAAAATAAATAAAAACTATAAAATAAGAACCGACGGAATTTTTGCCACTCTTTTACCATTTTTAATTTAATAAGCTCGGTTAAATAATTTATTTTAACTATAGGATAATACACAACTGAGTTGGGGAAGGGTTCGGAGGATGAAAGGGAAATGACAAAACTTTTGTGTACTGAATATTCCTGAAGAAGTAGGCAGAGGCAGACAATATATCAGTCACATTCCGTCGCAAGTAGTTGGTTTATCTGCCTATGGCCTTGGTGGTTACTAGGTTTCAGTAAGCCCCTATTGTCTTGTAGGCAAAGAGGCAACCGCTACCCTACGTAGATTGCAGATATTTTTACACTAGACCTTGCTAATCCTTCATTCCCGGTCCGGAAAGATAACCATCTGATGCCTTGTACATTTTCTCATCTGTCACTCCTCTACCTATCTTTATGTACGGGCTTTTCCCAGACCAGTTCAAAATTTTACTTTAATTGAATCTTTATAATTGACATCCTTAAACTCAACATTGAGCCTAAGTGACAAGGACATCTCATGTGGAAGTAGCTGCACTCTTGTTGAAAGCTTATTTCGTAACAATAAACCTGTCTACTTACTGTCTTCATCCCACCATTAATGTGTAGTTATCAAAGATTACTAAATTGGATTGTCCAAAAAGACAAGTACTTACGTAATCCTTAAGTAATTTTTAATGCGTTATAAACTCAACCGGTGTCAACTATTTAAAAATAGAATAAAAAAAGTAAAGTTGGCGCCATAACTTGTCGATGGCACGCTAGTGACGCGCATTACCTTGATTATTATTACGCCTCGACTCGACTGTCGAACGAATTAGTCGAGTAATACAACGAAACACATTGTCACCGCCTGTAATTAGTTCAGTTAAGCTAATAAATGTTACTAAATATACATTGTGACCGTATTGGGTGATTTGTTTTGTTTTATTTTCTCAGTGAATGATGTTTTGAGTTTTATTCCTAATTTGTAATGCTTGAGTTGATACTTTAAGCCCTTTGTCCCGGAAAATTATTATCTTCTGCAAATGATCATAAAATTGGTTTGGTGGTCTAGGCGTCAAAAATTATCCGACTTCGCTACCTTCGCATAAGGTAGGTACTACGAGTATTGAAGTGTTCGAATTCGCACGCCGTCTAACCTTAATTTTATATCCTGTTCAAAGCATTCACAATAATTTTAGTTGTACTTTACGTCAATCTGTAATTGCTACGTATGGTTCGTAATCAACAGGTCATTGCGTATGTCCTAGATTTACAGGATTCTATCGTAAATAAAATTATGTTAGCTTTTAACTTTACTAAGATACCAATTAACGTTAGTGATGATGAAGTAACCCACATAATGGATTATTACATAGAGTGTCGTAATAAAACGTAAACGTTACGACACTAAAATAACTGATAACCGAACAATGAAGAAAATGTGAAAGCTAAAATCCAGTAGCATCCATCTATATCCACACACATGTTTAGCTTATCACGAAATTAAAGTTCGAAACTTATGAGTTGTCACAAATAAGCACCAACGAATGACAGGCCTAATAAAAGTGTCACTGCCTTTGTTTTTTTTTCTTAACTGTCAATGTCGCCTCACTATTTCATGATTTAAAAGTTCCATGCCCTTTCTTTGTTTGAATATTCGAATTTGGAATTAGTGTGTAATGAGATTGAGCGCTTAAAGTCGACGGTTATTTTAGTGCAATGATTGATTGATGAAGCGGTAGAGGTGTGCGAGTTATTCAATTTTATTAATGTATCTTGTGTATGTAGATATTAAGTGCTCGTACCTAGATTTATAGACCCAGATGACGAGTCTCTCAGGGATTTCTAATTAGAAAAAGCAATTATTAGAACGTTGATGGTTCAATTGTAAGTGCTAATTGCGAAAATCATGTCTATATTAATCATGTAGTGCGTCTTAGTGGTTTGTAGGCGCCTGATAGTGCTAAGGGCTATGCCCGTCCTTTTTTTTTAATAAAGATTATTAGAACCGATCCAATATTATTTCTGTTTTTTTACTTTTTTAATGCTTCTAAACAAAGGTATGACCCACCTGAAATCAATCTCACCTAGATAGGGATATTTTTTGATCCTTATCACCTACAGATGAGAAGAGGGGTGGAAAAAAGGAGATTGAGTAGTAAGGAGTAAACATATTTCGTGCTTTTAAAAAATGTTAAAGGGTGATATTTTCCCGCTCAAAACGGCCTATTCATACTAGAAATGGCGCCACCGCCTACGTAAACATTAGTTTCTGTGTGGTCCACAGATGATTGATTTATGCCGAATGTGTGTGTTCGCTTGCGAATACGCCACTTCAGTGTAAAAAAAGAACCATAAAATTACCAAAAGAAGTTATTTAAGACTTCAATTATATGATTATCGAAATAAATCTGTAAATGGATCTATTCACGAGACCTTATAAGTACATACATTACGTAGGAGTGTTTCAAACTCTCAACGAGTATCAATTTCTCTAGGGTTGCTTGAATATTGGTAAAAACTGAACATTATTTTTCAGTAATTTTTGCCTAGTTATTTCATAATGGCAATGGCAATAATCATTTCACTAAATGGTAATGTTCGTGTGACAGCCCTAGTGATGTAAGAGTTCATTCATATAATAATTTATCACCTCGCGATTATTTCTTAACATTCTAAAATTAATTGTCACGGAATTAATTCTAGAACTCAAAATAACACTCAAATACAAAGCATACAGACAGCCTCCGTGGCGTAGCGGTAGTGAACGCGACCGCTACGTAGGAGGCGCGGGTTCGATCCCCGCTCAGTGTAAAAATATGTATGCATGAATATGGTTATTTCCATTGGTCTGGTTGAGCCTCGGAGAGCAAGTTAAGCCGTTGGTCCCGGTTGCCATAAAAACGTATATGGCATTCGTTGCGGGTAGTTCGAGCCTGAAAAAGTCCAACAACTGGTCTAGCTGCAAGTGTTGTGGAGATCAGATGGCAGTCTTTCCTCAGAAAATATCGAAGTTTAGCCAAATCCGCAGTTAGATTGGTAAAGCGGACCCCAGACTCCAAACTGAGAGCTATTAGTAGGGGAGGCCACGCAGCTAAATATGTAGTTACTCGAGCGTCGCGGAAACCTATTGAAATTGGTAGGTCACATGATAGAAAAAATAATGGTGTATAAAGTTTACATATTTAGTGGTGAGGGAGGCATATACAAAGCATAATAATAAAAAATAGGTAAATACATGTATCATCCATCTTAATTAAATTTTTGTATTACTTTGGTCTTGTCCAACGTATTTCAGTTATTATAGTTTGTTTAACTCCAAAATAAACATACAAAAGACCGCTTTCGAGTAAATAAAGACATATCTTTGCAAGTTTCCCACGCCCTAAGGTTCAGCTTAAATCGCGAGATTTTCAAAATGGACACTCGTTAGCTAGTAACTAACCTACATTATCTTAATCTGACGCATAAGTGTAAATTCGTAGAACATTTTTATTTTTATTTTGCGCACCCACCGATATTGAAAGCTGCCTACTGGCTGGAGGAATTTGTCAATATGTAACTAGCCTCCCCTAGCTTAATCTGACGCGCTCGAGTTACTACAGTATTTCCTTCTACGTCTCCCCTACTATATGGATGCGACTGGGATTACCGCTAAGATGAAGAAGAGGACAACCTAAACAATAACAATTTATTTAAGGTAATTTCAACGTAGCAACCCTAGCTCTCTGCCATTATTGTAAACTTACACAAGACTGGGCCCGTGCCGGATGCAAACCAGTTCTAGAAATGTACTTAAAAAGGACTTAGGCTTGGTCAGGTGACCAAATTGACTGGTCATACCTTATTCCGTGATGGAGTAAATTGATATGCCTTGTTCGTACGACAATGGCCAGGGGAATTATAACGAAATTTGTGTTCACCTGACAAGAGTTTTTGATCAGGAAGCAGTAAGAGTCAGTAGTAATACTGGTTAGATGATACTGTTTGTCTCTGGTACCTATTTGGAGGCGCTAACCTAACAAGTGAGTTCAAAATAGGCTTTTAAAATTTGTTGTTTGTAATTGTTCCGTTTATATCTAAAATATGAAACTTGGAACTCCACTAGTCCAGTCTTTCTTTTATTTTGACTTATTTAGGTTTTGGCGGGAGCGACTTCCGTCTAACCTCTCATCACAAGAGGAAAGACTACGCCAGATTCTCGTCTTTCAATCTATCTCGGGTTCGATTCCCGCTCAGTGCAAATATTTGTATGCATGAATTTGGGTATCTATTTGCATAGGTCCGGGTGTTTCTATGTATATAATACGTAGGTATGTATTAAAAAAAAGTATCTAAGATTCGCATTCTAGATTCCATGACACAAGCTAGTTAAGCTATGCTTACCATGGGTCTATATAGCGTTGTGTAGAATGTTGTGAAATATATATTTATTTATTTAAATTATGCAAGTGTCAAGTGTACAGGGTGATAGGTCGTGTTGGCTTCGGTCCTAAAAATCTTGTTGGGTCACAAATCATGAAAAATTTTTAGTCCTATCAATTGTACCGCTAAGCTTCTAAAAAATATCTTACAGTTTGTCCGTATATCCTATGGTTTGTGTAACTAGACACAACGACTCTTGTATAAAGTTACGCAACTGACTTGCAATGTAAGCGACTGTGTCGTCATGCTTGAATCGCACTTACTATATTAAGTTTTACCATACGTTTTTTATTTTTTTTATTTATTATCAAAACAAAACAATAGATACATTATAATAGGTCAATAATAGCAACGCAAAGTATAGGGTTATTGTCTTGTAATAACATAAATATTACCTAGGTTGCACAGCGATAGTGGTTTTTTTTTATCGTGCGATAAATCCCTACGGATACCACCCCCACGGAGCCGGTGGAGGTGGTTATGTCGGACTCGAACCGACTAAAACGCACGCCGTCTTGGGTCCTTGGTTGCCGGAGGTGAGATTGCCAAAAGCATATCTCTCGCACCCCGGCAGACCCAGAGCGATAGTGGGTATAATGCTGAGATCATGATGTAGTAGTTCGATTACCAGGTCGTCAAAAGTAAAAAAAAAAATTAAAACATAACTTATAAAATGCCAAATAGACATCTTACTAAGTACGAATTACAACAAAAAAGTTACAATTACCATTTATTAGGGTTCCGTCTTGAAACTGTGTAAAAAACAAACGTTGTAGTTTTTTCGTCGTTGTAGTATGTCAACGCAATCAAAATATATTTCGGTTTAAATATTATAAGTTCGTCCGTGAATACAATTTTGTGCGGAACCCTAGGAGTGCCAGTCCAAATTAACACTTGGCCGGCTTTTTTTACTAATGGGAAGCTATATTTTTTTAAAATAATTTCTTTCCATAAAAAAGTGCCGAACTGGCAATACACAATCCTAATAAAAAACTGTTAAAAAACTGCTTAAAGAATCTGCGGTAGCCTAGTGGTATGGGTAATGGACTGCTGAGACGAGGTCTCGGGTTCGATCCCAGGTTTACCATGGCACACACCAATGACTTTTCGATGCTTTTTGAAGTTATGTGTGTATTTATCGCAGGTTTATAAGTGCCCGGTTAATGGCAATAGGCTCGCCACCTATTACATTGGGACCTAAACATAAACTGGCGATATGTGGGTGCTAGCACCTCTACCTACCCCTGTGGGGAATACAGGCGTGAGTTTATGTTATGTTATGTAAAAAAACTTTTCTGAAAGTTCTTAATTCAAATCGCTCACGTACAAACGATTGCGATCGCGTGGTCACGTCACGTCCGCTAGTTCGATGGGCAATCAAATATAAAATGGCGCCAATGAGGTCATATTGTCATTGTTTATAATTGTTTCTCGGTAAGCTCGTGTGGTGGGCACACGACTTTTCCCAATATGTCGTAGTATTCATAGGTGCGTTGATTGTTGCGGAGTTATTGAACTAACCACGACGTGATGCAAAGACGAAGTTGAATGGAGGCATGGCATTAATGAAGTTTTGGTCATGAATAGAATTGTTACTTAACTACGAATAGTCTGTTGGTATTCTGTTTACAAATAGAAAGGAACACGTAGCGAGGAACACAGCACGGACATTTACTTAAGTACCTACTTCGGGGGTATTTTTTAAAATAAGATTCCATATTTCATCATAATGTTTTAAATGCTACAATTCTTACATCATCCTGAGCGACATGTGTGATGCTATATACTTACCTTTTTTTATAAAGGACACGTCAACTTGACTTCACCTCGCCTGGTGGTAAGCTAAAGGCTCTCAGAAAGAGGGTACTCATCATTAATAAACCTACATATTTAAGAAAAAAAGCATCGGGAACATAATTATATCCGGAACTTTTTCATTACATTTGAAAATGGTTCCAAAAACGTTTTTAACAGGGCTGTCGTCCTTTTTTATCATTACTTTTTTAATACTATTGCAAGCAAGACTATTACTGTAGCTCCCATTGGTCCCCTGGTCTGTAAGGATGATAGAATGAGCTGGTCAATGGTGCAACTCTTTCTCCTCCTTAAACACATTCTTAGATGATCTGACCTTTTTTAGACTAAGGCCCGTATTCTACAATGACACTCAGCCTGAATCGTGATTTATCTTGATGTAATGTGAAGATAAACTCCTCGCTACAGACATAGACAATCACGTCGTCTATGGCCGCGCGTGTGTCACTTTTTATATATGTGATAGTCACTTATTGTCGCAGGCTGTCTTGTATTATACTACTATTACTATTTAAACTTTATCAGTTTCATTTTATTAGCTTTATTTACTTTAGGTTATGGGCCATTAAAGCTATCAAAAGTATTTGTGAAACTCCGTAAATAAAGTTGTCTAGTACCGCGTAGTGGTTCCTTTGTTTTTTAGGTAGCCATTTTTTACATTACATAGTACCGACGTAAAATGGCTATGAATATGAATAACGTTCATATAGAAAAACTATTGGGACGAGAGAATTATACAACGTGGAAGTTCGCAGTTCAAACATTTTTACAGCTGGAAGATTTGTGGGAGTGTGTTGAGCCCGCTGCCGCTGGAACAGGAGTAGATCTTAAGAAAGATCAGAAAGCGAAAACAAAAATCATTTTACTTCTAGATCCGATAAATTTTGTTCACGTACAAAATGCGACGACATCCAGAGAGGTATGGCAAAATTTGCAAAGTGCATTCGAAGATTCTGGTTTGACAAGAAAAGTGGGTTTGACAAGAAGAATATCTTAACTATAGTGATGTCACCAGACTACCCTCATGTACTGAAGGTGTAAAGTTTCTGAATTCTAATGTCTGTAACAGTAATAATTGTATTCCATGTTTGAAGGGTAAACAGGCAAAACTACCATTTAAGAATATAGGCTCACGCGCTACTGCACCACTGCAGCTGATACATTCAGACTTGTGTGGACCCATGGAAACACTATCTATGGGTGGAGCCAGGTATTTCATCACTTTTATAGATGATTATTCAAGAAAAGTGTCTGTTTATTTTCTGAAAAATAAAATGAATATCAAAGAAGTTTTTGAAAACTATAAGAAAGAGATGGAAAACCAATTGGATTGCAAAATAAAAATTCTACGCACCGACAATGGCCTAGAATATATTAATAATCAATTGTCTAAATACTTGGCAGGTACAGGTATCAAGCATCAAACAACTGCACCATACACCCCGGAGCAGAATGGTCTGGCCGAGCGAATGAACCGCACTCTTGTGGAGCGTGCCAGGTGCATGTTGGTCGATGCTGGACTTTCAAAACAGTATTGGGCAGAGGCAGTGGAGACAGCTGCTCACGTCATTAATCGTTCACCTACTCGAGTTCTTGAGCTAATAATACACAAGTATGTTTATTGAAAAAATCATTGTATGGTTTAAAGCAGGCCAGTCGACAGTGGAATAAGAAATTGGATCATGCACTGAAAGATATTGGCATGAAACAGTCTTCACTTGATCCTATGATCCTATGATTTATTATAACATAGAAAGGGAAGATATAACTTTCTTAGCTGTATATGTCGATGATTTAATCCTTTTTACAAACTCTACAAAAACTAAGACTTTTATAAAGGAAAAGTTGTTTTCTAGTTTTCAAATGAAAGATTTAGGTGATTTAAAGTATTGCCTGGGTTTTCATGTTCACAGAGACCGGGAAAAAGGGATTCTGTGTATTGATCAGAAGCAATATATTGTGGACATATTAAACAAATTTGGAATGTCTAACTGTAAAGGCGTCAATACACCCATTGATCCCAAAACTAAGTTCAAGATGAGTACAGAAGAAAGCTCAACTGTTGATACAACTTTCTATCAAGAAATTATAGGTTCTCTATTGTATTTATCACAAGGAACCCGCCCAGATATTTCCTATGCTGTGAACACTTTAAGTAAATTTAATGCAAGACCAGAAATGCAACATTTGATAGCATTAAAGAGAGTGTTGAGATATCTGAAATATTCTGAAAATTATGCTTTAACTTATAAGCAAAATATTGAAGAAGAATCTATACATGGCTACTGTGATGCAGATTGGGCTGGTAATGAAGATGATCGAAGATCATGTACTGGCTATGTATTTCTATTTCAGAGTGGAGCAATTTCGTGGAACTCACGCCGGCAACAAACTGTCGCGTTATCCACCAGCGAAGCTGAATACATGTCGCTATCTAGCTGCACTCAAGAGGCTATGTGGCTTAGACAAATGCAGGAAGAATTGTGGTCAGACTTATCTACTACACCTGTCATAATCTTCTGTGATAATATAAGTGCAATTAAACTTTCAGAGACTGAAAATTATCATCACAGGACTAAGCACATAGACGTACGGCATCACTTTGTACGGGACAAAGTACGGCTAAAGAAAATAGTCGTTCATTATATACAATCAAATGAGATGGTGGCCGATTCATTAACAAAGGGGACTCCGCGCCTTAAGCTGATGTATTGTTCTACCAAAATGGGTTTATCTTCAAGGGAGGATGATGTAATGTGAAGATAAACTCCTCGCTACAGACATAGACAATCACGTCGTCTATGGCCGCGCGTGTGTCACTTTTTATATATGTGATAGTCACTTATTGTCGCAGGCTGTCTTGTATTATACTACTATTACTATTTAAACGTTATCAGTTTCATTTTATTAGCTTTATTTACTTTATATCTGAGGACAGTTTGTATAGACAGGTTGATAGTTTGACATATTGGCTATACAATCTGTCCTCACATAAATCGAGATTCAGACTGAGTGTCATTCTAGAATACAGACTTAAAACTATATTCCCCCTAACATTCATGTTTTCCAAAATCATTTCGACGTGCTAAGACGTCTAAATTTGAGATTATCAAATCATTTGTGAGTCAATTGACCTAAAAAGACACAACAAAAATATATTCGAACTGTGAATCGGCTCACGCAAATAGCCCACGACCCATGCCACGTGTGTAAAAAAAAATAACACAATACTCTAAAAACTACACTAATTGTTTGTTCATATGTTTCTAAGATGGCCCCTTGCCACATGGGGCCGGTCATTTCGCTAAACTTTTAACAATCCTTGTTTTTTCTCGATTCGTGACACATATGGTGTCTGGCTCTTGCCCTAAGGGTGTAGAATTGATGAAAAAAGCCGCTCGCCACTCGTTCGCTGTGATACTTTTAACTTTAAACCGACTTTAAATTGTATAGTCACCATCCTTATAGACGCGAAAGTTTGTGAGTATGGATGGATGTAGGTATGTATGAGTAACAAACTATTTCACGTAAAGACTACTGAATGGATTTTATCTACACTAATATTATAAAGAGGAAAGATTTGTACCTATTTTTGTATGTTTGTAATGAACAGGCTCAAAAAGTACTGGGCCGATTAAAAAAATTCTTTCACCAATAGAATGCTACATTCTTCCAATTTGACATAGGCTAGATTTCATTTTGAAAAAAATTAGGGATCCTTGGTAAAATTTGAACAATGTAACCGAAGGTGTAGAAAAATGAGTCTTAAAAGAGTGCTTACCTTGATTTGGTATAAGAGTAGATTAGACCATGAGAAAGGACGTGGGCTATGTTTGGTCGCGATAACCGACATCCACGCGGGCGGAGCCGCGGGCAAAAGCTAGTTATATATATATATATATATATGATTAGATTTTATTTTTTTATTACAATCTATTTTTGTGAACTTGACATTTTTTATATTGACGTTTTTAAATTATTGACATGAATGACATTTAAATATTTTTTGTGATCTAATTGTAATGTTTTTAATTGGCTCATAATTTAATTTAATTTTTTTTTTGTTTAACAATATATTTTGTACGCCTGTCTGGGCTAAACATGTTGGCACCGTAACAAGCAATAACAACTTCCATGTAACCCATGTTTATGCAAATAAATTAATCTGAATCTGAATCTGAATGGATTTTCATGATACTACAATAATATAGCTTATACATCAATAGCAAATAGCAGTTACATATCATCACGCTACTACTCAAGGGAATGGAGCAGTGATCATTAATGTCAACAAATTCGGCCAGCATCGGCATATACGCAGAAGTGAGTGTGGTTATTTCTGTTGTTGTTTAGATTACTATATCATTGTATAAGGGTGCTGCGGGAATGGGATCGGATGCCACGCGGGTGGTATATAATTAGCGGTACAAAGTTCGCCGGGTTAGCTAGTCAGAAATATGTTGACAAACAAAGTACTCAAAATGATCATAATTCATTGTTTTTCTCCCTCCCACTGATTATTGTGATGTGACCTTTAATTTGGACAGTAAAACAATTTAAATCATTAAAACAGTTTGATTAGCTCTTAATACCTAAGTACCTTAGTTTTAAGATCATTTTGAGACTTTGTACACAAGATATTTTGAGACTTTGTACACAAGATATTTTGAGACTTTGTACACAAGATATTTTGAGACTTTGTACGCAATTTGCTGGAATATAATTTTTTGTAAAGTCTCAGTAGAAAAGCTCAGCATAATCTATCTACCTACTATCTAGCACGTGACTTAATTCGATTTTTATTTGAAGCGTAGATACTACTAAGTACTTACTCATAAAAATTGGTCGAATTTGGTGAGAACATAAAGCAAGCAACAGAAAAAAAAACCCTGCCTTCGTCTTCTTTTCTTCCTGACTTCTTTACTTTCCTGAGACTATGCCTTCAATGACTTTTACAGCATTAAGTATGCTAACTATACAAATCGAATACATAGAGAAAAATAATCTTCTCGGGCGGGACTCGAACCCGCGATCTTTCCCTTACAGAGGGAATGCCTTGACCAACTCGGCTACCGAGACACGTCTTATGTGATTCAAATTTCCTTTCTTATCCGTCTTTAAGGTGACGGCGACGGTGGAGTCGTCTACCGATATTCTTGCGAACTATCGGAATCAATGAATGATGTTATCTATAATATCATTTTTAAACATTGATTTTTGATAACTGCGCCCACGCACCCACGTTTCGCATTATTTAACGATATAAATTTTATATTGTCTTAATTTTAATTTACTATTTAAGTGTGCTTATACGATAACGACCCTTATATTTTTTCAAATTAAAACAGCCATGTATGGAGCTTATTTGTATTTCCCATAGTTTATAACTTTATGGGGTATTTAGAATGGTTTATTGCTTCATATATAATATTATTGTTGTGTAATACACAACTCCTCCCATGAGGGTTGGACACGAAGTTGTGCACGTGAGCATAGGAAACAAAAGAAATGTAAATATTAGTTTTAAGTTATTATGGTAGGCTTGTATAGTATTTAATTATTTATAGCAGTTCTTATAAAAGATGCCTTAAAATAATATTTTATCGTATAGGTAGGTACCTACTGTTTATGTATATTCCATTTACAATACCTATTAGGTGCAGGAACAATAACATTTTTTTTTTCTTTTTTTTTTATTCTTTGAAAAAAAAAAGAAAAAAAAACTTCTTCCTTGAAATAAAACCACTTTTTACGGATTCTATCGCGATATATTCGTTATGATTACTTTTTAACCCGACGTTTCGGCTGCTTTGCAGCAGCCATTTTCGCGGTGTGACTCACGATGTTAGTTGTCACATAGTTTGAAGTATAAGTTATCTCAAAATACCCGAATCATGGTGAATTATTGGTGTTCGTATTTACGCAGAACGAGCTCACTGTGTTGTTAAGTCTTGCTGGATTTTGCTGCTTACTGGGTTTGATTAAGTGGATGACTGGGTCCCAAGCTGGTGGTACGGTCCATCCATCCTCTCTATTAAAATTTGGGTGTTTTTTAATTTCAATAGCCTCGCGGATCATTCCAGGAATATATCGGTGTTCTTTGGCGAGTATCTGTGGTTTATCAAACCTTAGGTAATGGTTGGTGCCTTTTTGCGCGTGTTCACATACAGCTGACTTTGTTGAGCGTTGGTGTTTTATGTCAGCTATGTGTTCTTTGACCCGAGTGCCAATGCTTCGCTTGGTTTGACCAATATATGAGAGCCGCATAGATAGCGAGATAGCCGCAGAGAGAGCAATATATCCAAACACTGTGCTGTGCCCGACAGAGTCCATACTTGTAACTTAATATTAACATGACATCTGTATCACATTATGAAACGCAATAAATGTATTGAGTATTGACATCTGCAATGATACTAGGTACCTTAAAATTAAGGGTATATTAGTTACGCAGGGCCTTGTTCAAGGGTCTGACCACCCCAGACCTGTATTTTCATTGATTAAGATGTACAAAGATTTATATTATTAGATATTACGGTCCACGCAATAGGGTGCGAGCATGTGATCTTCAAATTGATGTTCACATGCGTACATGAACGTATCCTTAGGCTTTAATATATTGTATGTTTACCTATTGTAGAATGGAAAACTGTGTTATTCAAAAATTCCTCGTTTTTTACTTTGCCGAGAACCACAGGCCTTACTGCCAACACAATATTCAAATATTCGTACCTACATATTTCTTTCTTTTTTTATCTAGGACACGTTAATCTTTTATCACAAGAAAAATAATTCATGATAGAGATATTTTTTCACACACATACATACGTATGAACACACCTTTATCCCCGGAGGGTTAGGTAGAGGTGAATTAACACCCACATTTCACCAATATGGTTGTTTGGGACCATTTTCATGGGACCGACCCCATGAAAATGGTCCCAAACAACCAATTCAAAAAACGCTCTTCTGCGATTGACACCGTAATTACTCACATCTCTGGGACGGCTCCGCAAAGCACTTACTAGATGCTCTCGACAGGTTGCAGCGACGTGCGGTCCGCATTATTGGGAATCCTAAGGTCACGAACACCCTCGAGCCTTTGCAGATGCGTAGAGATGTTGCGTCTTTGGCAGTTTTCTACCGTCTCTACCATGGTGAATGTTCTGACGAGCTCTTCCAATTAGTCCCACCCTCTCCTTTCCTACACAGGACGACACGTGCAGGGCTAAGATGCCATCCATATACGGTGCAGAGTATACCAGCAAGAACCGAGCGTTTCAGCGACTCATTCCTATGCCGCACCATTAAGACCTGGAACTCCCTAGCTCACGTGTTTCCTTCTTCCTACAGTCCCGGGTCTTTTAAGCGGGGCGTGAAAAGGCATCTAACGAGCCCGTCAAGCTGATTGCCACCACTGTTAACGTGGTACATGTTTCCGATGGTGACCCTCTTTCCGAGACTTTGCCTTTAGCTTAATTTATAAAAAAAAAAACAAGTGGTGTCAAACAGCGAAGGTCCCGTAATAGGGGGTGACATAATTTTCCGGGCACTATTGTTGACTCGAGCCTATATCTGAGTCTGGGCTGTATATATCTGTCTGATGTTAAACAGTCCTATCCTTTAGTCGCCTTGTACGGCACCGCATGGGAAGAGATAGGGCGGCCCAAATTCTTCTCTGCCGGGAACCTTAATATAATACACGAGGGGTATACCCCTATAATTCCCACGCCTATACATGCATATTGAAGGTATTAACAGCACATGGTTTTACCCTAAAGCTTCTTAATTGTTTTTTTTCTATTATCCATAACGATTAATTACTGTGCGGGTAAAATCGATTACATTCTATTATCGTAGTTAGTGAAATATCCGCCGTACCCGGAAATGGTCGCTGCTCACCCCTATTTTGTGAATTGGGGTTAATGAATTCGTAGATAAGAGTTCTGTTTTGACAAATTAAAAATGTATAATGGTAATCGTAAGGACACACGAACATGTTGTGTTATGACTGCATAGTAAAATTTAATTTATTTTGTACTAATTGATGCCCGCGGATTTTGAGTCCATTCTTGCTACTTTTATAGGAATATTCCTTGGATAAAGAGCTACTTACTATGTGCGAAATTTGATCTTGAATTGACTTGTGCTCGAATATCAGACAGATATAAACAGCCTAGACTTATAGGCTTGCTCACAGCGATGGTACGATGCGCGAACGCTTGGGGTGCGGCCGCCTCCTTCTGCGAGCAAGTAATGCTCGAGAAGGAGGCGGCCGGTCGGGTCCGGACCAGACTCCAGGCCCGGGAAGCCCGTGCAGAGCGAAGGCGAACCGGACGTCGGAGGTCGCAGAACGACCTCCGTCCTCCATGAGCGCTGGCCTGGGGGCGACCGGTGGAGCCGCCTGTCACCCTAGCAGAAGCAGGCCGCGGCGGCGCGGCGGCGCAAAGTGCGCCTCCCCGTAACCGGGGCTAGATGGTGACATTTTGGTCCCCACAACCCGAAGGGGGCCATCTCGAAAGAGATGGTCCTGGGTCTGTCGGGGTGCGAGAGATATGCTTTTGGCAATCTCACCTCCGGCAACCAAGGACCCAAGATGGCGTGCGTTTTAGTCGGTTCGAGTCCGACATAACCACCTCCACCGGCTCTGTGGGGGTGCTATCCGTGGGGATTTGTAACACGATAAAAAAAAAAGACTTATAGGCTCGACATATGGCTCGAGTCAATAATAGTGTACAATACGGCAATAGACTCACCCCCTATTACGGGAAACCGAATACAGTGATTGGTGAAAAGTGGGTGTTAATTCACCTCTAGCTACCCCTCCAGGGATTAAGGCGTGATTATAATATATATTATTATGTATGTATAGTAAGCGGACCAACCGACGACCACACTGAGCTGATGATGAATAATAAATTAATCTTTTTTTTTAAAGAATATTAGAACCGAAGTTACTAATATTCCCTCTAACCCCACCAACCAAGTTAAATTGCTTGTGCTAGGAGTGGGTTCACGTCGGTAGTGTAATGGTCAGTATTCGAACCCGGGACCTCTCGATTGTAAGGCCGACTCCTTAAACATTAAGCTACCGACGCTTAAGGTATGTCCTTCATAAACTCATTAGCAATCTTCATGCAAAAAATATAACCTCTCTAACTATGAAAGTAGGTCAAACCACCAAAACGAACAAAACTATTACAACCGTAAGGAGTTATGACTAAATTACTTCATTTCGTTGGTAAATATTGTATCATTTAATTACGCAAACGACAAAACTAGACACACACAAACAGACAAAAATGAATGTTCGAGTTTCGTTATTGGGTCAATACTGTACAATAATATTGTCTTCCTAATTGCTACAGCTTGTATAGTTATCGACATATTATTATATTTTGACGACTCTTAGTTTTTTTTACACCGGACACGTCAATTTGACTTCACCTCGCCTGATGTTAAACTAAAGGCAAAGTCTCGGGAAGAGGGTCGCTTTCGTCAACATGTACCATGTTAACAGTAGTGGCACTTAGCTTGACGGCCTCATTAGATGTCTTTTCACGCCCCGCTTGAAGGACCGGGGACTGTAGGAAGAACCAAGGAAACACGTGAGCTGGTAGGTAGTTCCAGGTCTTAGTGGTGCGGCATAGGAATGAGTCAATGAAACGCTTGGTTCTAGCAGGTATACTTTGCATCGTATACGGATGGCATCTTAGCCATGTTCCCAGTGTGCCGTCACCTGGATTGCATTTTCGGAGGCGCTCATAAGTTCCTCCGCTGTACAAGTGGATGGGCATGCAGCACACGTTAGCAGGTGGGACATGGTCTGTAGAGTAACTCCACACTCACACCGCAGGTCCGCGCTGTCTGAGAAACCCTACCTTGACCGATTCTCCTTGCTTCGACAGATCTGTGTCCGAACCGTTTGAATTGAAGTCGCGATAGAAACAAGGCCCTGGCATGTGAGATTCTTCTTCTTTTTCTCCTTCTCCTTCATCCTAGTGTTAATCCCAGTCATCTCAGCATTCCGAACTTTCACTTTGAAATCTGGTGGGGTTCGCTTTTTCGTGCTTATTTTCCATGAAACGGCCTCCACAACCCATTGGCAATATCAAAGTATTGCAGTGAGACCAGATGTTGGACTTTCCAGATCCCCAGCTATTCATAACGACTGCCAAAGATGTTCGCATGACAACCGGGCGTACGCCGATTTTTCAGAATAAACCTCTTTCTACCAAAAAAGAATTTTGTAAAAAAACCTAAAAAAACAACATCTGAACGGAAAATCCTCCTCCTTTTTAGAAGTCGGTTAAAAATGGATATTGTGTCGTGATTGTGGTCCAGATAATATGCCGATAATTGTACACTATTAGTTGTAGTTTGTGTAGCATCATGCTTGCCAATGATAAATATAATTAATTTAATTTTAGATTTGTTAGTCATTGTAATTACAAATTGGCAATTAGCGAAGAATGAATAAAATTCTTGAAATTGGAGCCCGGTTCAGTTCCTATCACTTCTTTTGATTTGGCCTTATCTTGGCAATGGTTTGACTAGACGGGACTGTTGTCTGACCCCCCCATATCTTAAGAGGATAACCCTGCTATAGCTTGGTGGTGATTGATTACCTTGGGCTGCGAAAATCTTGTTTGGGGCAAAATATCCTCCCTTTCAGACTGTACCTATTGTAGAAGTAAGAATTACTTCACCATGTAACCTAGGCCACCGTGGTGCCACTGCTAAAACGGCAACATATAATAGTCTTTAAAGCGATGCAGTTAAAGTTAAAAATTAAATAAATTTTTGCAGAGTAATTAAAAAAATGTATTGAAAAAATTATCCTAATCGCTTAAGCAACCTATTCTCTCCTACCTCTATAAGACAAAGCTACCCCAAAATATTTATATTCAAAACTGTAACAAAGGTCAAAGTAAACTAATTAACATAACGATACCTTCACTGAAGTATTTTACGGTATAAGAACGTAATTTACGAGGGACTTAAATAGCACAGATTGACATACAACTAATTTCGTACAAGCGTTTACTAGTTTTTAATAATAACTTGGGGTAACTTCGAACAAAGAGTAGGTAGACTATGATGTAAGTGATATTTTGGGACTTTTCGGAATTCAAATTTGATGTAAATAAATAAATAAATATTCCACAACATTCTACACAACGCTATCTAGACCCATGGTAAGCATAGCTTAATTAGCTTGTGTTATATAATCTAGAATGCGGATAAACATACCTACTTAGATACTTTTTTTTTAAATAGATACATATTATACATAGAAACATCCAGACCAATGCAAATAGCCATATTCATGCATACGAATAGTCGCACTGAGCGGGGATTGAACCCGCGACTTCTGCGTATCAGTCGTATTCACTACCACCACGCCACAGAGGCTGTCTGTTTCCCGTGGTCCACTCAGTTAAAGTACAGTCGAAAAAAAATTACCTGTGGTACAACCAGGTGAACTATGCAGTTGGGCCACGGGCAAGCACTGGTGCAAGTTTGCTGTCAATCAATATAAAGTTCCAAAGTCTGAGGTTCCATAATTACTTGCATTTATTATAGTCACGCCTTTTTGCCCATTAGGCTAGGCAGAGACAACGAAAAGCATCTAATGAGACCGTTAAGCTGAATACCACAATTGTAACATGGTACGCGTCTGTAATGGTGCCCTTCTTTCCTGAGACTTTGCCTTCAGCTTACCATCAGGCGAGGTGAAGTTCAATTCTAAAACTATCTATCTGTAATACATATAATACTATCGAAAGTTCTCATAGTATTGTCACCACACTTTTCAGGCGGGTTCGGATAAATCATTTTGACGTTTTACACGTCTTTGCGCTAAGTTGAGATCACGCACATATTTATAGTTGCTTTTTTACTCAACATATTGACTCAAATCTTCAATATACGTCAACGGTAATTACATTGACTCATGTAGTTTTAATCCTTAAGTTAGGGGGAGTGATGTTTTTTGAGATAATACCGTTCGCAGGGGGGTTACGCAGATGGTGAAGTACGCGAAATATCTAACTCATAAAAATGACATTCATACTGTATTTTTTTTTATAAAGCACACGTCAATTTGACTTCACCTCGCCTGATGGTAAACTATCGTAGACATGTTAACGGTGGTGGCACTCAGCTTGACAGCCTCACCAGATAAATTAGTAAATAAATAAATATTCCACAACATTGTACACAACGCTATCTAGACCCATGGTAAGCTTTTTTATAGCTTGTGTTATGGAATCTAGAATGCGGATAAACGTACTTATATACTTTTTTTATTTTATTTTGTAAATACATACATATTATACATAGAAACACCCAGACCAATACAAATAGCCATATTCATGCATACAAATATTTGCACTGAGCGGGAATCGAACCCGCGTCCTCCTGCGTGGCAGTCGCGTACACTACCGCCACGCCACAGAGGCCAATCGCCAATGATTTCACCTCACTGAAGTAATTGGGGGTGAACTTATTGTAGCCAACAGAGTATTTTCTAACAGACTGTACATTTACAATCAGTTATAGAGCAGCCCCATACACAATTTCATGTGTTAGTGCTAGTGTATGCAGTGACGTGTACAATTTATCAAATATTAATCATAAAAATAAAAAAATTAAATACCGCCGACACTTCCCCATCCCCACTTTAGTCGTTATAACTTTTAAATGGCTCAATCGATTATCGTCGAACATATCTAAGAACACTTACACATAAGTTACATTTAATAACAAAAACTAAAAACACAGACAGGCATACAGACACACAGACAGACACGTTAAACTTTGAAGTTATAAGTTTATAACACCCATCTCTTTGCGTTAGGGGTTAAAAACATTAAACGCAACTTTATGCACATCACAGACAAATGCCAACGACTATAAAAAGCGGAAATAGAAATTAAATTTAGATTTATTTGAGTTTTGCGCAATTTA